>CM040433.1:60832967-62273912 GCA_022702705.1 Papilionanthe hookeriana x Papilionanthe teres
AAGTTGATTTTTTGCATTATTTTAATATTTTAATAATTAAAAAATAATAAAAATCACAAAAATAATAAAATTCACCATAATGTCACATTTTAAATTTTAATCACTTAGGAATAAATCCCATATTTTTCTTAAGTCTCTATGATGAGATATTAAATTTTAAAGCCCTAAGGTAATTTTAAAATTAAAAAAATGTATTTTCTAGCATTTCCACTAAAATAATTCTAATAAATCAAAGAAAAATCAGAAAATTGTAAAAATTAATTCTCTGATTTCCTTGATATCAGAGAGATTTTTGCAAAATATAAAATTCATTTTTCAAACTTTATTTTATTTTTAAATTAATTAATACCCAAAATTCAAAATAATTATAATAAAAATAATATAATTCAAAAAATCACCAAACTTGGTCCAAGTGGTCCTCCTGGTCATTAGGAATGTCCCATAATTTTCTTAAGGACATGAAACTTTTCCTTGGTCATATTATTAAATTTTCCTTGGAAATCCTTATTTTCCACCAAAATAATTACATAAATAAATTAAATATAGAAAAATCACATTTTCTCCTCTAATGTCTTGATTGACATATGAGTGAAGTCACATAAAAAATTTAAATTCATTTGAGCTCAATTTAGTGAGTTATGAAATTATTAAGCTTGAAGGGCAAAATGGTAATTAAAATCTTAACCCTTAATTAAAACTTTAGGCTTAATAAAATGAAAGAGTAAAATATTTGATCTTAATCTGATTAGGATGATTGAAATTTAAATAATTAAAGGGAAGGAACCTATTAAACAATTCAAAAATAATTGAAATGAACTTTAATTAAAATAATTAATTAAATTTGGGAAGAATAATAAATTTTGAATTATTAAAATAGGGATGTTATTAGGAAGAGATTTATTCCTTAATTTAAGAATCCCTAAATTAATCATCTCAATAATATTTAATTCCTAATTAAAATGATAACTCAAACTTAAGATTTAAAATGCTAAAAGACTTAATCATTAAATTAAATTAAAGTTAAATTATTTAAATCAAACCCTTTTAAAATAAAATATTAAATTAAAATTAAAAAAAATTAAATTAAATTAAATTAAATTAAATTAAATTAAATTGAAACATATTAAATTAAATTAAATTAAAACACATTAAATTAAATTAAATTAAATCAAATTAAAAATTAAATTAAATTAAATTAAATTAAATTAAATTAAATTAAATTAAATTAAACTAAATTAAATTAAATTAAATTAAATCAAATTAAATTAAATTAAATTGAATCATATTATATTAAATTAACTTAAATTAAACTAAATTAAATTAAACCACATTGAATTAAATTAAGTTAAATTAAATTAAATTAAATTAAGTATAACATCACCTAAGACATAAAGAATTCAAAAATAAATCTAAAACAACTTGAACACTATTCCAAACTTAAATCCATTAACTAAAATTAAATCATGAACCACTTGAACATCCATTTGCCCTCGAAAGTTTTTGTTGTCATAACTCCTAAACGGAGCGTTAAGTGAAGTGTTACTTCACTTATAGGATATTCAAATGTCATAGTTCACTCGAGCGAGATAACAAAACTTAAACTCCAGGACGATTAATTCATTTGTATAATTAAATTCATTTGGACTTAAAATAATCCTAGAAATGTTGAAAAGATGTTTAAGACTCGTCTTAAGCACTTCCTCGATACGATAGGATATTTATAAGAACAATTAAATTTAGTTGTTCTTTGATGAAGAAAATCGTCCTCAAACCAAAATACAAGAACCTAGACGTCATAGGAGATGACTAGCTATAGGATTAGGAACTTGGTAGAGAACCATAACCCTTGCCTTAGCTTTACCTAGGAATCTTCTTTAAATACTTAAATATTCTAATTATGTTTTAAGTGTAGCTCGGGATGACGGGAAGACCCTCCAGGTATGCTTTTATTTTATTGCAATTTACCTTATTGCAATTTATTTAATCGCATCGCACTTACTTTTCTTGCATGATAAACAACTGTTGCATGAAAACCCACACCTCTAGGATAGTCCCTAAAACTGAAACCAAAACTAAATTAAAAGTCATTGCAAGATAAAATTCACCTCCACAACATTTCAAAATATAAAATAACTCAAAATTTAATCACAAACAGAACAACAAAACTACAACTACAACTAAATTAAAAGGTCTTGTTGGATGATCGGGAATACCTCGGATGATGTAACCTACGTGTTGCCAACGGGATTTCCCACGGTCTAAATGAAAGTGTGGAACTCATTCAGTTGAGTTTAGCAAATTCATCTGGACTAAGTGAATCCGATAAAAATAAAGATGCCGGAAGGATGGAACCGTGGGATCTTAACCGGTGTTGTTATAATCAACTTTAAGATTTGTTTAATTAAAATATTAGAAAACACCTAGATTTTAAGATTTTCTCTAAACCAGAACACTTTTCTCATCTCCTGATTTATGACTTCTAAAACTAAACCACCACAACAACAAGGAGCTCGGAGCATGGTGGGCAGCACGGCCATCGTCATCGACGAAAACTCCGAGTCTACTTCAGCAAAACTTTCTTAGAATTAGATAACCAAGCTATAGGACTTCGAGGTAGTTTGCCTAGTGCAACATAAATCCTCAACTCTTCGTTAGGCATTTGCATTGCAAATTAAGCCCTAACCGGTCTTAGGACTCCGAGGTAGTCGTCCGATACGACATAAACCCTCACATCTTCGAGGTCTGTTTGTATGATTGTGTCATACGAATATAAGTCCTAATTAATTAAAATTGGCAAGATCAAAACATTAAATAAACATTAGGACTTTCCTAAATTCAAGCCAAACAATAGGATAGTCGGGAAATTACCGAAGTTCGCTTCGAATCTGTGATTTCTCCTACCTTTCTTCCTTCGAATTCCCAAAATAAAATGTTCCAAATTTGATCCATTCCTTATTGAAATTCCAAAATTCAATCCATTGAAAACTTAAACTTTGAAATTCTTGAGAGCAGAACTACTGATTATTATCGAGAGTTTTCTTAGGTGATTCCCGTCACTTAAGATGTAATTAACTATAGGGGCTTGCTCTTATAGGGAATTTTAAGAACCCAGGTATTATAAACCCTGTTTAATGTTTTCATATTAAACAGGGGAATTTGTCGGCTTATAAAATTGGTTCGCAGACCAAACGGATGTCACAAACTTCTCTAGTTTATTTAATCGAGCCTCATTATCAAGCAGTGTGTCTATTCTTCGGGATAGATACACGGTTTGTAGTGCGATGCTCGTTTATATAAACTATTCAGGATGTGAGATCAGTTTGATTTCATATCTTAAAATTTTCAAATTTAAAATTATTTTCAAAATCAAATACTACTTTTCAAATTATTTATTTAAATTAAATTAAAATTCGCCGACAATTTCTGTAGGCGACCCCCTTTCCAAATAAAACACCATAACCTAAAAATAAGCCGTACAAATATATCTGACTTCTTTGATAACCTGGATTTGAGAATGAAGGAACACTTTGATCATTCTGGGTACCTTGAAGGAATTTGGATACGTTTTTTGAGAATAAAGGGTTGGATTGAGAAGGATTCAACTGAAGAATTCCCGTTTCATTCATTCTACAATCTGTTCGTTCACGTTCAATCAATTGGAGATATAAGAGTTGATGATCGTTTTGAGGAAGAATAGAGACTTAATTATTGTGTTTATGTGTTTAAGTGTTTAAACTGATTACATAATTTGCTTTGCTTGAATGTTATATTTGAACTTACTTTCTTATTCAGTTTTCAGCATTAGCGTATCGTGGTTGTGAGCGATGCTAAAATTTAGTGTTTTGTGGCTTGATGATGTGTAGAGTTTAGTGTCATTTATGTGTGTTTGTAATTTGAATTTTATATATATCAAAGTGATGTTTTGTGTTTTTTGTGTAAAAACATTATTTTCCATGGCTTTAGTATGTTATTCAATGCTTAAATGGACTAATTAGACGTCTGTGCGGGCTTAAAATGATCAAAATTGCAAAAGAAAGTTGGAAGCCCAGATTTTGAACTGGTACTGAACGACGCAGTTACCAGTGCCGGACCACGCCATAAGTCAGAGAGTTTTGCCTATTGAAATAGAAATTGCGCCGAATGGCGCTGTCACAAGCATTAGACCGCGCTCGACAAACAAAAGGCCCTTAAACCCTCAAATTTCACGATTTAACCCTGAGACCCACCATTTTTATCCAAAAAATCGTCTTCTACCTCCAGCTAAGGCCAATTTTCGCGCCTAAAGCTCACTTGAATTTCGATTTGAAGGGATTTCGTGGCCGGAAAAGTTTGGATTTCATCTTCTCTTGGTAATAAGTTCACTTTAAACTAAATTTTTTTAATTTTGACCGTAGAAATATCCTACATTAGGAAGATTTGAATTTTGAGGTTTTTTGAGAAAATTTAGAGATCTTCCATTGTGTTGGAGTTCTTATTTATTTAAATTTACTTTGGAGTCTTTTACATTGCAATTTTGAAATTGATTTGGATTAATTTGATATTTTAAGAAAAATGGCTCCAAGAATGGTAAAAGGGAAGAGAAAATTTGAATATGATGAGAGTAAATTTGTAAATTTCAAGGCTTATTCCCGCTTTAGTACATTTCTTAGTAATAAGAAGTGTATTCAAGAGAAAGCCTTTGAAAATACTAGAGGTGTGATCGAAGAATTAATTGCAAATCGTCAATGGGAAATTTTCTGCTATTTTACTGCTGAAGAAATGCTGGGGATTATGAGAGAATTTTATGCTAATTTATACTATTCTGGGAGTGAATATATCATTGTTAGAGGACAAATGGTAGAGTTTATCCCCGCACGCATCAATGCTTTTTACCAGTTGAGAGAACCTTTATTGTGTGAATATGAAAATTTTCCTGTTACTAATGAGGCACTTGATATGGTTATGAAATATTTGACTGATGGAAAGGGGGAATGGAAGATTAAACAGAGGCAAAAAGTTAACTTCCCCCTTTCTACATTGAATCTTGTATCGAAAGCATGTCATTATTTCATTTCTGCAAGACTTATGCCTACCAGCCATCATAGCGAAGTTACTATTGAGAGAGCTGTTATGAATTATTGTATTTAGAACATGAAGAATATCAATATTGAGGCTATCATTCATAAAAGTATTTTGACTGATTCAAAAGTAGAGACTATAGGTGGACTAGGACACCCCAGCCTGATTTCTGCCTTGTGCATTCAGTCAGGTGTAGCAACTGAAGATAATGATGAGGTAGTCCACCCCCTGAAGCCAATAAGTAAATTAAACTTGAAAAGCCTATGAAGCCCATGAAGGATGGAAATGGAGAAAGAAAGCTGATGTACCTTCTTATAGTCATGAGAGACCATCTACATCTAGGGAACCTACTCTGTATGACGTTATAAATCAGTTAGAAAGTTGAATACCATAGTAGAGGGACTAGAAGCAAGGAATAAGATAAATGACGATTGTCAAGTGTGGTGGCGAGAATATGATATAGCTTATCATGACGCACAGATGAGATTCCTCTGGGGAGACACTAGTGATGTATTCCCTATAAACCCTAAGTACACTCCATACCAGCCGGATAAACCTGATGATGGTGGAGCTCCTATTTTCATTGCATTTAGTATTGTTTGATGTATTTCTGATGTACTTGAGACTGTGATTAGTATTTGTGATGTAATGTGTATTTGGATGTATTTATTATGAACTTTAAGTTGTAATATGTTGGATGTGATAGTGGAGTTTGCATGTATTTAGTTTATTAGTTTAATCTGTGATTGTAACAGTTGGATGTTAATGTGTTATGTGTTTAGTTGATGTTTTATGTTTTAAGATTTTAAACTTCTTCACCTTACAAATTTCTAACATATATTTGTGTGTAGAAATGCTCTTAATTATTTCAGGCCTACTGTTCTAAATTTATAAAGAAGACTTGCCTAAACTCAAAGGTATGAAAAACACAACATATTGAGGTATGAGTTACATATATGTTTAGATCTTTTCTTTCTACCTATGCTAATCTTATTGATATTAAAAAATTTAAGTTTGGGGAGAGAAATAATTAACTATTAGTTGTTCTCATTTAAAAGTATTTTCAAAATTTAATATGATTTCCTGTGATAGAGCTCAATTTCAGATAACTGTATTTTGATTTTATTTGAGTACTTTAGTGGACTTTAATGAAAGTTTTGGTAATGAAAAGTAATTGTGTAGGCTAAGATATTTGGTATAAGAGAATAGGACTATAGTCAACTATTCAAAGTAAAAAAAAAACTATATGTTTGAAATATTAAGAATCTTAAAACTTTATGTGAAATGAAAGGATTGAGACTCTATGATGAATCAATAATAAGCTAAGGAAATGCCTATAAGGTAAAGGATTGTGGTAAGTTTCAAATTTAGGGTGAGAAGGGTGAAGTTCAAAATTATTAAAGGCTATCCATATATAATAATCCTCACTTGAAAAAGTAAAAAGCAAAAGTAAAAAAAAAAGAAAAAAGAAGAGAAAAGAGAAAAAGAAGAAAAAGAAGAAAAAGAATTAAAAAGTGAGGAGAAGCTCAAGGAAATGCCTAATCAAAAATTGGCTTCACTTGGATCTGCCTAAAGGGAAGAACTTAATTACTTTCCTGAACTTATATGTATGGATTAGCATCTTTACTAGTAGTGTTCTCATAAACTTCTTTTCATGTAATCTTTTTAAGTGCCTTAATAGGATAATCTACAGTCATTTTTGAAATGAACTGAAGGCTAGAACACTTAGACTTGATGACTAGATATCCTTATACATGCAGAATTTACTTAGATTATTCAAAGATCTCTGAAAATTTTACTACGGTATTTATCTACGTCAAAATCATGGTATTCTAGAAAGAAAGTTCATTGCAGTGGATCATTATTTTATGTATTAACTAAATTACTTGAGGACAAGTAATAGTTAAGTTTGGGAGATCTTGATCCACTAAAAATTTGATAGCTTTTTAATGTCTATTTCATACCTATTTATGATGATATTGCACTTTAAAGAAAGGTATTTTTCATGATTTCATGCAGGTACAATGATTATAGGCCTTTGGAGCAAAAGGAAGCAAAAATGATCAAATTTGGAGCAAAATGAGGCAAAATGCAGATTTTGAACTGGAGCGCTGGATAGCACTATCCCCAGTGCCGGACGCACCAATTTACAGTGAGTTTTGACCAGAAGGCGGAAAATAGCACCGGACGGCGCCCTATCCTTCGTAGGACCGCGCCTTATCCCGATTTAAAACCAGATTCAATGTATTTGGCCAGATTTTTGAGGGGTGCTTGAGGAATCTCTTGGGAAATCAATTGTAGCTGAATTTAAATTGTTTTGGAGCCAAATATAGAGAAGAGGAGAGAGTCTTTTGAGTGTGTGAGTGAAGAGTGTGAGTTTCTTTTCATTGTTTTAGTGTAGAGAGTCCATCTAGGGTTTGTGTGTGTTCTCTTTTAAGGAGTGTAGGAGGAGAGGAAAAGTGAGAGAATTCATCTTCCTTACTTATCTAAAGAGAGAAGTGTTGTTGTGAAGAAAGAAGAGGAGTCAAAGGAATTCCTTGAGATTTGTTTGGGAAGAGTTTGAGATAAGTTGTCTTTTCTTTACTCTGTTTGTATGATGATGCGACTTTTTAAATTTGCCAAAATTTATGAACTCAGATTTAGGTATATATTGATTTAGTTTTATAATGAGTCACACAATTAAACACAAGTATACGTATCACTCAAGCGATACAGGGCTCTAGTGGAGTCCTGGAATATCAATCCCACAGGGAGGCTTCAATTTTATGGTGTAGCATAGAAATCACTTATCGAATCATAGCACAATGGCAAGTTTAATTCTTAAAATAAAGACAACAGTTGTTGTTACTATTTCTACCAAAATACGTTCTAAACTCTAACAAGTTAAAGTAACACAATACTAAATTTATAACATAGTTCAGTTGCAAGAAAGAGTCTTCCTCCTTTCCAATCATAATGTGATGATTATTGTGTCATAGATCAGTGGTGCTAATTTATTGTGCCAAATAGGAGCATTCCTATTCTTTACCCATATTTCAGCTTATAAAGAACATTGGTTAATCTTAAGTTTAGTCCCTAAATTTGTGGTTAGGCTGGGAGGATACTGGCTCTCACTCCAGAGCTCCAACTTTCCTTCACCTGAAGGCTAACTCTCGCTTCAATTTCCAAATATTAGGACCGAATTGAGGATTTTTGTCTGTCACTCTGAAATCTATAATTCTACGCCCATCAAAGTATATTTCACTATTTATTTGCACTCAATCCCCATGAATTATGTCTTACATTCATGGACATTGAATGTGACCTTTAATTTTGTTCTGGAACTCGTAATCCTTTCAGAAAATATGTTTCCCAACAAGTTTTAATAATTCAGTTGGCCAGATCAAAAAGTAAATTAAGTTCGAAGTGAAAAGGTCATCTCAAATTCTCCATAATAAATCGACACATCATTTCCATATCACAACATCTACACATCACCTGAAAAGGAGAAAGACAAAGAAATCTTCTCAAGACTCATGAAGAAAGATGACAAAACATGGATTTTATATTTAAAAAGAACATCATACAAACAGAGTAAAGTAAAGATAACTTATCTCAAACTCTTCCCCAAGAGAATCTCAAGGAATTCCTTTGACTCCTCTTCTTTCTTCACAACAACACACAATTCTCTCTTTAGAATAGTAAGGAAGAAGAAATCTCTCACTTTCCCTCTCCTCTGACACTCCTTAGAAGAGAAAATACAAAACCTAATTTCCTACATAAAATGAAAAGAAACTTTCTCTAAACTCTAAACTCGTCTCTTCTCTTCTTCTCCCCTTCTAAACTTCGCTCCAAAAGTGTTTAAATTCGGCCAAAACTGAATTTTCAAGAGTTTCCTAAAGCAACCCCTCAAAATCCGGCCAAATACATCGAATCTAGTTTAAAATTGGGATAGGGCGCTCTTCGACGTGGATAGGGCGCTGTTCGGCGTATTATTCTGCCAAAACAATCACAACTTTCTATAAAATGGTGCTGTCCGGCGCTGCTGATAGCACTGTTCGACGCTAGTTCAATAAAATGCACTTTTATTCCTTTTTGCTCCAAATTTGCACCTTTTCGCTTCCTTTTACTCCTAAGGCCTAAAATCATTGTACTTGCATGAAATCATGAAAAATACCTTGCTTTAAAGTGCAATATCATCGAAAACAGATATGAAATGCATAGTAAAAAGCTATCAAATTTTCATCGGATCAAGATCCCCCAAACTTAACTATTACTTGTTCTGAAGTAATTTTACTTAATACATAAAATAATGATCCACTGCAATGAGCTTTCTTTCTAGAATACCATAATTTTGATTTAGATAAGTACAATAGTAAAATTTTCATAAAGATCTTTGAATAATTTAAGTAAATTCTGCAGGTGTAAGGCTATCTAGTAATCAAGTCTAAGAGTTCTAGCCTTCTATTCATTTCAAAAATGACTGTAGATTGTCCTATTAAGGCACTTAAAAGGATTACATAAAAAGAAGTTTATGAGAAAACTACTAGTAAGGATGCTAATCCACACATATAAGTTCAGGAAAGTAATCAAGTTTTTCCCTTTAGGTAGGTCTAAGTGAAGCTAGTTTTTGATTAGGCATCTGCTCAAACTTCTCCTCAAGCTTCTCCTCACTTCTCTTTTCTTTTTATTTTATTTTCTTTTCTTATTTTTTTCCTTTTTTTATTTTAAGTGAGGATTACTGTATCTGGATAACCTTTAATGATTTTGAACTTCACCCTTCTCATCCTAAATTTGAAACTTACCACATTCCTTTACCTTATATGCATTTCTTTAGCTTATTAATGATTCATCATAGAGTCTTAATCCTTTCCTATCACATAAATTTTTAAGATTCTTAATATTTCAAACATACAGTTTTTCTTACTTTGAATAGTTAACTATTGTCCTATTCTCTTATACCAAATATCTTATCCTACAAAATTACTTTTCATTACTAAATATTTTCATTCAACTTTACAAAATACTTAAATAAAATCAAAATACAGTTATCTGAAATTGAGTTTTATTACAGGAAATCATGTCAATAATTTTTGAAAATATTTTTAAAATACAACAATTAATAGTTAAATCTTGCCCTCCCCCAAACATAGATTTTTGAATATCAATACAATTTATATGAGAAGAAAGAAAAGATATAAACATATAACTCATACCTCAATATGTTGGGCTTTTCATACCTTTGAGTTTAAGGAGGTTTTTCTCCATAAAGTAGAACATTAGGCCTAAAATAATTAAGAGCATTTCTATACACAAATATGGTTTAGAAATTTATAAGAGAAGAAGTTTAAAAACATCAAACATAATCATGCACACAACATTAACATACAACTGTTACTATCACAACTTAAACTAGCAAACCAAACGCATGAAAACTCTACTATAACATCACATGCATCACAAATCAACATAAAGTTTGTTACAAATATAACCAAATACACATTACATCATAGATACTAATAAAAAAGAGTCTCAAGTACAACACAAATACATCAACTAGTACAAAACAAACATCAAAGAGAGTCTCAGGTACATCAAACATACAAATATAAAGTACACTAAAAAGTAAAAATACACAAACTACCAATCTTCATCCTCTGCAGAAGCTCCACCATCATCAGGTTCTATAGGCTGGTATAGAGTATATCTAGGGTAAGTAGGAATTACAGTGCTAGTGTCTCCCCTGAAAAATCTCATCTGTTCATCACGATAAGCTATCTCATATTCTCTCCACCCCACTTGACAATCATCATTTATCTTGTTCCTTACTTCTAGTCCCTCTACTTTGGTGTTCAACTTTTCCAACTGATCCATAACATCATGCAGAGTAGGCTCCCAAGATATAGATGGTCTATCATGACTAGAAGAAGGCTCATCAGCTTTCTTACTCCCCTTCCAACTTACATGGGCTTCATATGTTTTCAGATTCAACTTACTAATGGGTTTCAGGGAATAGATCACCTCATCATTATCTTCAATTGCTACTCTTGGTTGAATGATAAGGCATGAATCACGCTGGATGTCCTAGTCCACCTGTAGTCTCTCCTTTTGAACTCATCAAAATACTTTTATGAATAATAGCCCCAATATTTATATTCTTCATGTTATGAATACAGTAATTCAAAACAACTCTATCAACAATAACCTCGCTTTGATGGTTGGTAGGCAAAAGTATTACAGAAATGAAATAGTGTTAAGCTTTCGACATAGGATTCAAAATAGAAAGGGGAAAGTTAACTTTTAGCCTTTGTTCAATCTTCCACTACCCTTTTCCACCAGTCAAAAAGTTTACAATCATATCCAATGCTTCATTCGTAATAGGAAAATTTTCATATTCACAAGAAAAGGTGCTCTTAACTGATAAAATGCATGGTGAATTCAACCATTTGGCCTCTAATCAAAATGTATTCACTCTCAGAATAATACAGATTTGCATAATACTCTCTAACAATACCAAACATCGCTTCAACAGTGAAATAGCATAAAATCTTCCATAGTCAATTTGCAATAAGTTCTTCCAGCATACCTCTAGGATTTACAAAGGCTCTCTCTTGAATACATTTCTTATTGCTAAGAAATGTAATAAAGCAAGAATAAGCCTTGATATTCAGAAATTTATTTTCATCATACAAAAATTTCCTTTTCCCCTTTGAAATTCTTGGATCCATTTGTCTAAAATACCAAATTTATCCAAATCAGTTTTAAAATTGCAATGTAATGGACTCCAAGGAAAATTTAAAAAGATAAGAACTCAAAATCCATGAAAAATCCCCAAAGTTTCTTTAAAAACTTCAAAATTTCAAATCTTCCTAATGTAGGAGATTTTAATGGTCAATATAAAAAAATTTTGGGTTAAAGTGTAGCTCTTACCAAGAGAAGATAAAATCCAAACTTTTATGGCCACAAAATCGCTTCAAATTCAAATGCTAGAGAGCCCTAAGTGCGAAAATAGGCCTTGGCTGGAGGTAGAAGACGATGGTTTGGGCAAAAAATGGCGGGTCCCAGGGTTAAATCATGAAAATTTGGGGTTTCGGTCCTTTTTCTGGACTAGCGCTGTCCGGCACTAGCGGCAGGACTGTTCGGCGCATTATTCTACTCTAATGGCCAAACTCTCTATCTTTTGGCGCGGTCCGGCGCTGGTGACAGCGCCGTTCGGCGCCAGTTCAAAAACTGGGCTTCCGACTTTCTTTTGCAATTTCGATCTTTTCAAGCCCGCTCCGACATCTAATTAGTCTAATTAAGCATTGAATAACATCCCAAAGCCATGACAAATGATACTTTTTAACACAAACAACACAAAACATCACTTTCATATATACACAAGTGTCAGGCACATACACACAACACTAAACATCACACATTTTGAAGCCATATAATCTTAAATTCAGCGTCGCACACAATCACAACACAATAACGCTTAAAACTAAACAAGAAAAATGTCCAAATTTAGCATCCAAACAAAGCAAAGCAAAGCAATCATTTCAAATACACAAATATAGAAATACAATAAGTAAGTCTTCATTCTTCCTCAGAACTATCATCAATTTTAAGATCTCCAATTGATTGAGCATGAACAAATAGATTGTAGAACGGACGAAACGGAAATTCTTCAGTAGAATCCTCTTTAATCCAACCTTTCCTTCTAATCAATCGTGTTAAACTTCCTTCAAGATATCCATAATGATTAAAGTGCTCCTTCATTCTCTAATCTAGATGATCAAAGAAATTAGATAGATTGTTGATTGCATTCATCAGGTGTTGTACTTCCTTCTCCAATTTCTTCATTTTCTTCAAGATAATCTGTGAACTTTTAGGAAAGTAAGGAGGAATAGATGCTGACCTCTGAGATGGTTGATCTTCAATGATGATAATGTCATTCATATCACCAATTGCCTGGTTACTATATGCATCTGCTGGGTCTATAGGCTTCCAAGGTAGGAGAACTCTTTCCCAGTTCTCATATGGCACTTGTGATTGACTGTAGAGGAGAAATATAGTGGAAGGATGTTCAAGCTCATACTTAGATTTGAAAATTATCGAACCAACATCAATAGGCATCTCCATTTGAATACAATAGTTCAAAATAGTACACTCCTTAGTTACTTTACTGATTTTCATAGTCGGGAAAAATTTTGCACATATGAAATACTGTAAGAAATTTGATGTAGGATTTAACAGTGTGGTCGAGAAACTTACATACTTGCTATCTCTTATCTCTCAATCATCACTTTCATCCGTCAGATTTCTGTATATATCATTCATATTGTCCTTCATCAGGGCAAAATTTGAATAGTGGTAGATTAGCACATTCTCAATTATATATAAATCATTAATCTTTGCAGGAGTAAATATGATGAACATACCTCGCACATAGACTGATCCTAGGTTTATTCCATGAAGATTTGCATTGAACTCCTTCACAACCAGGACAACTACAGCGGTAGTAGTATAACACAATACTTCCCAACGTCTCTGAACAATAATTTCATCAATTCTAGTCGTCAAAGAATTTGTACCTTGATTTACAAAGCCACACACCTTAATCAATCTTATTTTCGAGATATTTTTGTTGAATAAACGCTGCACCTTGAAACTGATGAACTTTCTACGGTTGAAAACTTGAAATCTTGAAGTTTCCATCGAGTCGGAATCCATTTGGACAAGAATTTGGATCTTCCTCTTCATTCCTTGGGTAGTTGCTACATCATCTAGGGGTGGTTTTTGGGAGTTCTGATGGAGGATTTACCACCTAGAACTGCCAAAACTCGAATTTAAAGATGAGAAATGATTTCTAAACAGCGAAGTTGATCGGCGCTAGTTCAAATTTCGCCAAACTTCACTTCATTCAAATTCTTTCCAAATTTCGATTCGATTCATTTCTTAAATGTTGTTAATGATATTTAAGGAAGAATATGACTTAATTAAGTAACAAACAAACACAAATAACACATCAAATAAAGCAAACACTCCATAACTGTGGGTTCCCTCCCACAAAGCGCTTGGTTTAACGTCGTCAGCCAGACATAACTTTCAGTTATTCAGGTTGATTCAACATTAAAACCTCTTTAAAATTAGATTAATTTCCTTCAAAATATGGTTTTAATCTTTGACCATTAACTTTGAATATTCTTCCAGATTTAGGGTTTTCGGTAATCACAGCTCCAAACTGATATATTTTTATGACAATGAAAGGTCATGTCCATCTAGACTTCAGTTTCCTAGGAAATAATTTCAATCTTGTATTGTATAATAAAACTTTTTGTCCTGGTTCAAATACCTTTTTGACAATCTTCCGATCATGCCATATTTTTCTTCTTTCCTTATATATTCTATCATTATCAGATGATTCATTTTTCTTCCAATTCATTCAATTGCAACAGTCTCTTCTCACCAGCATCTTTCAAATTAAAATTCAATTTCTTTATCGCCCAATATGCTTTATATTCTAATTCAACTGGCAAGTGATAGGTTTTTCTAAAAATTAATCTTTAAGGGGACATTTTTATAGGAGTTTTATAAGCAGTTCTGTATGTCCATAAAACAGTATCTAATCTAGCAAACCAATCCAATTTCTTAGGATTAATGACTTTCTCCAAAATTTGTTTAATTTCACGATTAGATACCTCTACTAAACCACTAGTTTTGGGATGATAAGCTGTAGAGATTCTATGCATAACATTATATTTTTCTACCAATCTTTGAATCAGATTATTCTTAATATGGGATCCTCTATCAGTGATTATTACTCTAGGCATTCCATATATTGTAAAAATATTTTTCATTAAAAAACTCGAAACACTTCTAGCATCACACCTAGGTAAAACTATTGCCTCAATCCATTTTAAAACATAATCAACAGCAATCAGTATATATAAATTTCTAAATGAAGGTATAAATGGTCCCATAAAATCTAATCCCCATGCATCAAAAATTTTAACTTCCAGAGTAAAATTAAGAGGCATTTCATTTCTTCTGGATATATTGCCTATTCTCTGACATCGATCACAAGTTTTGATAAATCTTTTAACATCTCTGAAAAGTGTAGGCCAATAAAATCCAAATTGCAAAATCTTATATGCAGTTCTATCAATTACAAAATGTCCTCCGAATTCAGAATCATGACATTCTCGAATAATTCTTTCAGTTTCTTCATATGACACACATCTCCTAATAATAAGATCTTTACATTGCTTGTACAGATAAGGATCATCCCAGAAATAAAATTTAGCATCATGCTTAAATTTTTTCTGCTGTTGATTTGTTAAATTAGTGGTAAAATCTTAAGAGTATGCAGTTAACAATATCAAAATACCACAGTAAATTTCCTTCAATAATATTATATAATTGCTCATCACAAAAAGTTTCAGTAATTTCCTTTTCAAAGTCATCCAAATTAGGTTGTTCAACTCTAGATAAATGATCAGCTATTTAATTATTGTCTCCTTTTCTATTAACGATCTCAAAATCAAATCCTTGCACTAAAAGCATCCATCGAATCAGTCTTGGTTTTGCATCCTTCTTTTGCATTAAATACTTAATAGCAGAATGAGTATGCACTATACATTTAACTCCAATTAAGTAAGATCTAAAATTTTCACAGGCATAGACAATCACAAATAACTCTCTTACAGTAGTAGTGTAATTAATTTGAGAATCAGTAAGAGTCTTACTAGCGTAGTATATAACTTTAAACATTTTGTCATGTGTTTGCCCTAAAACAACTCCAATAGCATAATCGCTAGCATCGCACATTAATTCAAATGGTTTCTTCCTGTCAGGTGAAACTATTATAGGTGCAACAATTAATTTTACCTTTAATAGATCGAAATCTTTTAAGCATTCATCGTTAAAATCAAACTTCCTATCTTTTATCAAAAGTTGGCATAGAGGCCTAGTAATTTTTGAAAAGTCTTTAATATATCACCTGTAGAATCCTTCAAGTCCTAGAAAGCTTATTACCCCTCTCACAGTTGTTGGAGGTGGAAATTTTTCTATAATTTGAATCTTCACGGGATCTACTTCCATGCCATATTCAGATATTTTATGCCCAAGCACAATTCCTCCTGCAACCATAAATTGACATTTTTCCCAGTTTAGGACTAAATTTGTTCTTTCACATACCTCTAAAAATTTTTCTAAGTTGCATAGGCATGCATCAAATGAATCTCCAAATACTGAGAAATCATCCATAAACACTTCTATTCCATCATCAATTAATTTACTGTTGACCTCATGTTATGATAAGATCAACCCTTGACCTAAAAAGTCAACTTTGGTCAAAATGGTTAATCCTGACCCGATGACCAATCCTGTCAACCTTTTGACCTAAACAGCCAACATTGGTCAAAATGGTCAACCATACCCAATGACCAACCCTGTTGACCCAATAGGTCAACATTTTGACCTAAAAAGTCAACTTTGGTCAGAATGGTCAATCCTGACCCAATAACTAACCATGTTGACCCAATAGGTCAACCTTTTGACTTAAAAAGTCAACTTTGGTCAAAATGTCAATCCTGACCTGATAACCAACCCTGTTGACCCAATAGGTCAACCTTTGACCTAAAAAGTCAACTTTGGTCAAAATGGTCAATCCTAACCAATGACCAATCAAGTTGACCCAATAGGTCAACCTTTTGACCTAAAAAGTTAAATTTGGTCAAAATGATCAATCCTGACCCAATGACCAACCTTATTAACTAAATAGGTCAACCTTTAACCTAAAAAGTCAACTTCGGTCAAAATGGTCAATTTTTGACCAAATGACCAAATATTGACCCAATGACATGTTTAAGAACCCAAAAATGACAAAATTAATTAAATAATTAATTTCAAAATTATTTTGATTAATTAAATGAAATTGACTAATAATTTAATTTTCAATATTTTAATTAATTAAATGACATAATTAATTAAAATGAAAATTAAATTAAAAGTCATAAAATGACAAAATGCACCAAAATGAAATGAAAATGACAAAATTAATCTCAAAATTATTTTGATTAATTAATTGGCTAATGATTTAATTTTTAAAATTTTAATAAATAAGGTGTTGCAAGAAGAAGGTCTCAACCATTTGAGTCACCATTAACCTCTCCCTTAGCCAATGGAATGGAAACAAAGAGATCAAGAGCTTATCATGACAATTTGGATCCATGATTGCCATGAAATGTGCACTTGCTTAAGTGGCAAAATTCTCATGGGAAATGAGGAGGTGATGGTTGGATTACATGGGGGAGGCTGTACTCCATAGCTCTAACCATACCATGATCAAATCCTAAGCTAACCAAGGTTGAAACGTAGCCATTGATGGCTATAAAAGGACCCCTTGGCTGAAATTTTGAAGGAGAGAAAAAAAAAACATATAAACCTATAGGCTGCCCAAATCCCTTAGCTCCCAACACAAAAAGTCTTGCTAAGGACATCAACAACCTATTCCAACCAAGATCAAGCCATAGGAGCAGCCAAATCAAGCCAATTTGGCCAAAACCCATGTTCAGCCCAAACTAGCCACTTTGCCAAAATTACTTTCTAAGGCTAGCTACAAATCCAAATTGAAGTGACAAAGATCTTCTTTGGGAGTCCTAGAAGCTGACCATCAAGGCTGATCAAGCTCAAGATTATTGTGGCCAAGGTATGGATTTATTTTTTCCAAAATAATGCATATAATCAAAAAATTATGGGTTAAACTAGCCCAGAAATGTATCATCACCGTATACATATGATCTATATGTCCAGATGATTCCATAGGTTCAAAAATCACTCAATTTCATTGAGAAATGAGTGAGATATTGAGCTTTGAAGTTGGACGGTTCGAATATATTTCGAATTTTTGGGGATTTATCTCCGCCGTCTGTTTCCGTGTTTTGGAATGGACAGTGCTGATCGCGCGGTCGGTGTCTGCTGTTCGGATCCGGACAACGAATCCTCCCGCCTTCGACGCGTACAAGGACACGCGTCAAGCCCTCGATTTTCTGGGCTAAGGTTAATCCAAATTAACCTTAAAAACTTCGAAAAATTATTTCTTTTTGTACATAGCTCCTAAAAAAAAAATCAAAATACCTCTAGAAACTCTTGAAGAGAAGAAAATTATGAAACTAAAATCATAATTTTATTCTCAGTATTTAATTTTTAAATAATTAAATACTCTCTGGAGTATTTTAATTATAAAAAATTAATTACAAATCAGAAAAATGTGAAATTTTTGGGGAAGAACCTTTAAGTCCTTAGACACATCTCCTGATTTTTTAAGGCTAGGATAGTTCTCTAGGATGTGATTTTCTAATTTCCATGATATTTTGTAATTATTTCAAAAAATAATTATAAAATTTTGAAAACCAGAAAATTAAAATTCAAAATGATTGAGAATCTTAGGGTGACAGATAACAATCCTAAAACAACAATTCTCAAGCTATCAAATCAATCTAAAAGACATTTCAAAACAAGGTTGAGATTTATTAATTATAAAATTAATATTTCAAAACCTTTTCTTAATCCATTTCATAATGGACTAAGCCAATGATGAATCCAAACTCAAATAAACTCAAAACAAACATTAATTAGGAATAAAGACAACTTAATCCTAATCAAAATCATTAAACCTTAGGGTTTAATACAAAATCAAGATTTTAATTAAGTTTAAAGACATTAAATTTAATTAACCCATTAAACCTTAACTAAATTAGGTTTAATACAAAATCAAGATTTTAATTAAGTTTAAGGACATATTAAACTTAATTAATCCATTAAACCTTAACTAAATTAGGTTTAATATAAAATCAAGATTTTAATAAAATTAAAGACATATTAAACTTAATTAACCCATCAAACCTTAACTAAATTAGGTTTAATAAAAAATCAAGATTTTAATTAAGTTTGAGGACATATTAAACTTAATTAATCCATTAAACCTTAACTAAATTAGGTTTAATACAAAATTAAAGCTTTAATTAAGTTTAAGGACATATTAAACTTAATTAACCCATTAAACCTTAACTAAATTAGGTTTAATACAAAATCAAGATTTTAATTAAGTTTAAGGACATATTAAACTTAATTAATCCATTAAAACTTAACTAAATTCGGATTAATACAAAATCAAGATTTTAATTAGGTTTAAGGACATATTAAACTTAATTAACCCATTAAACCTTAACTAAAGTAGGTTTAATACAAAATTCGAAACTTTAATTAAGTTTAAAGACATATTAAACTTAATTAACTCATGAAACCTTAACTAAATTAGGTTTAATACAAAACCAAACATGAATTGATTTTAAGGACATGTTAAACTTAATTAACATTCTTAAACATTAGGTTTAAGGCAAACCTAAACCCTAATTAGGTCTAACCCATTAGACCTAATTAAACCATTAAGTCTTAACTAAATTAGACTTAATCAAACTTAAACCCTAATTAGGTCTAACCCATTAAACCTAATTAAACCATTAAGTCTTAACTAAATTAGACTTAATCAAACTTAAACCCTAATTATGTCTAACCCATTATACCTAATTAAACAATTAAGTCTTAACTAGATTAGTATTAATCAAACCTAAACCCTAATTAGTTCTAACCCATTAGACCTAACTAAACCATTTAGTCTTAACTAAATTAGACATAATCAAACCTAAACCCAAATTAGGTCTAACCCATTAGACCTAACTAAACCATTAAGTCTTAACTAAATTAGACTTAATCAAACCTAAAACCTAATTAGGTCTAACTCATTAGACCAAATTAAACCATTAAGTCTTAACTAAATTAGACTTAATCAAACCTAAACCCTAATTAGGTCTAACCCATTAGACCTACTTAAACCATTAAGTCTTAACTAAATTAGACTTAATCAAACCAAAACCCTAATTAGGTTTAACCCATTGGACCTAATTAAACCATTAAGTCTTAACTAAATTAGACTTAATCAAACTTAAACCCTAATTAGGTCTAACCCATTAGACCTAATTAAATCATTAAGTCTTAACTAAATTAGACTTAATCAAACCTAAACCCTAATTAGGTCTAACCCATTAGACCTAATTAAACCATTAAGTCTTAACTAAATTAGACTTAATCAAACTTAAACCCTTATTAGGTCTAACCCATTAGACCTAATTAAACCATTAAGTCTTAACTAAATTAGACATAATCAAACCTAAACCCTAATTAGGTCTAACCCATTAGACCTAATTAAACCATTAAGTCTTAACTAAATTAGACTTAATTAAACCTAAACCCTGATTAGGTTTAATTCATCCTAAATCTTAATCATATAAAACTTAATCCAACTTAAACTCTAATTAAGTCTATCAAATTAGACTTAATTAAACTATTAAACCTTAACCAACTAAGGTTTAATCAAACATAAACCATAATTAAGTCTGCCACACTAGAATTAATTAATCTATTAAACCTTAATCAATTAAGGTTTAATCAAACTCAAACCTAAAACAGCCTTTAACTTAGGTTCAACCCAACTTGAACCCAAGTACAACCTTTAACTTAGGTTCAACCCAACTTGGATCCAAGTTCAACCTTTAACTTAGGTTCAACCCAACTTGAATCCAAGTTGAACCTTTAACTTAGATTAAATCCAACTTGAATCCAAGTTCAAACTTTAACTTAGGTTCAACCCAACTTGAACCCAAGTTCAACATTTAACTTAGGTTCAACCCAACTTGAACCCAAGTTCAATCTTTAACTTAGGTTCAACCAAACTTGAACCCAAGTTCAACCTTTAACATAGGTTCAACCCAACTTGAACCCAAGTTCAACCCTTAAGTCTAGTTCAACCTAACTTGAACCTAACTTAACTCGAACTTAAACCTTAACTTTAGTTCAAACCATATTGAACTTAAGTCAACCTTAAGTCTAGCTTCAACCTAACTTGAACTTAACTTAAATCAAATTTAAATCAAACTTGAGTTACACCCATATTGAACTTAAGTCAACCTTAAGTCTAGGTTCAACCTAACTTGAACCCAACTTAACTCAAATTTAAATCAAACTTGATTTCAACCCATATTGAACCTAAGTCAACCTTAATTCTAGGCTCAACCTAACTTGAACCTAACTTAACTCGAACTTAAACCTTAACTTGAGTTCAACCCATATTGAACTTAAGTAAACCTTAAGTCTAGGTTCAAACTAACTTGAACCTAACTTAACTCGAACTTAAACCTTAACTTGAGTTCAACCCATATTGAACTTAAGTCAACCTTAAGTCTAGGCTCAAACTAACTTGAACCTAACTTAACTCAAACTTAAACCTTAACTTGACTTCAACCCATATTGAACTTAAGTCAACCTTAACTCAAACTTAAATCTAACTTGAGTTAACCCATATTGAACTTAATTCAACCTTAAGTCTAGGTTCAACCTAACTTGAACCTAACTTAAATCAAACTTAAATCTAATTTGAGTCCAATCCATATTGAACTTAAGTTAACCTTAAGTATAGGTTCAACCTAACTTGAATCTAATTTAAATCAAACTTAAATCTAACCTGAGTTCAATCCATATTGAACTTAAGTCAACCTTAAGTCTAGGTTCAACCTAACTTGAACCTAACTTAACTCAAACCCAAATCGAACCTAAACCATAATTAAGTCTACCACATTAGACTTAATTAAACTATTAAACCTTAACTAACTAAGGTTTAATCAAACCATAAACCATAATTAAGTCTACCACATTAGACTTAATTAAATCATTAAACCTTAACTAACTAAGGTTTAATCCAACCTAAAATTCTAATTAAGTCTACCACATTAGACTTAATTAAAATATTAAACCTTAACTAACTAAGGTTTAATCAAACCATAAACCATAATTAAGTCTACCACATTAGACTTAATTAAATCATTAAACCTTAACTAACTAAGGTTTAATCCAACCTAAAATTCTAATTAAGTCTACCACATTAGACTTAATTAAACTATTAAACCTTAACTAACTAAGGTTTAATCAAACCATAAACTATAATTAAGTCTATCACATTAAACTTAATTAAACCATTAAACCTTAACCAACTAAGGTTTAATCCAACTTAAATCCTAATTAAGTCTACCACATTAGACTTAATTAAACCATTAAACCTTAACTAACTAAGGTTTAATCCAACCTAAAATCCTAATTAAGTCTACCACATTAGACTTAATTAAACCATTAAACCTTAACTAACTAAGGTTTAATCAAACCTAAACTCTAATTAAGTCTACCACATCAGACTTAATTAAACCTTTAAACTTTAACCAACTAAGGTTTAATCCAACCTAAACCATAATTAAGTCTACCATATTAGACTTAATTAAACCATTAAACCTTAACTAACTAAGGTTTACTCAAACCTAAACTCTAATTAAGTCTACCACATTAAGCTTAATTAAACCATTAAACCTTAACTAACTAAGGTTTAATCAAACCTAAACTCTAATTAAGTCTACCACATTAGGCAATATTAAACCAGTAAACCTTAACTAACTAAGGTTTAATCAAACCTAAACTCTAATTAAGTCTACCACATTAGGCTTAATTAAACTATTAAACCTTAACCAACTAAGGTTTAATTAAACTTAAACCATAATTAAGTCTACCACATTAGACTTAATTAAACTATTAAACCTTAACTAACTAAGGTTTAATCAAACTTAAACTCTAATTAAGTCCACCACATTGGATTTAATTAAACCATTAAACCTTAACCAACTAAGGTTTAATCAAACTTAAACTCTAATTAAGTCCACCACATTAGACTTAATTAAACCTTTAAACCTTAACCAACTAAGGTTTAATCAAACTTAAACTATAATTAAGTCTACCACATTAGACTTAACTAAACCATTAAACCTTAACCAACTAAGGTTTAATCAAACTTAAACTCTAATTAATTCTACCACATTAGACTTAATTAAACCATTAAACCTTAATTAACTAAGGTTTAATCAAACCTAAACCATAATTAAGTCTACCAGATTAGACATAATTAAACCATTAAACCTTAACAAAGTAAGATTTAATCAAACTTAAATTCTAATTAAGTCTACCACATTATACTGAATTAAACTTTTAAACCTTAACCAATTAAGGTTTAATCAAATTCAAACCCAAACCTAACTTAAGTCTAACCCATATTAGACTTAAGTCAAACCATAGTTAGGTTCAACCTGACATTAACCTAAGTCTAACCCCAACCCAACTTAAATCTAACCCATATTAGACTTAAGTCAAACCTTACTTAGGTTCAACCTGACATGAACCTAAGTTTAACACAAACCTAACTTAAGTCTAACCCATATTAGACTTAAGTCAAATCATACTTAGGTTTGACCTGACATGAACCTAAATCTAACCTAAACTAAGAAATAAACTTTAGGTTCAACCCAAATTGAACCTAAATCGACATAAATCTTAGGTTCAACCCAAATTGAACCTAAATCAACAAAATTGAACTCAAATCAACATAATCGACATAAATTTGACATTTCAAACATAAATCGACATAAATTTGACATTTCAAACATAAATCGATACAATCTACATAAATTTGACATTTCAAACATAAACCAACATAAATTTGATATTTCAAACATAAATCGACATAAATCTGACATTTCAAACAAAAATCGACATAAATTTGAGATTTCAAACATAAATCGACATAAATCAACATAAAAGACATAAATTTGACATTTCAAATATAAATCGACATAACCGACATAAATCTGACATTTCAAACATAAATCGACATAAACGACAAAAATTTGACATTTCAAATAGAAATCGACATAACCGACATAAATTTGACATTTCAAACAAAAATTGACCTAACCGACATAAATCTGACATTCCAAACGAAACTCAACAAATTGGACATTTCAAACGAAACTATTCGACATTAGTCAACAGTCCAAACATAATCAAACATAAACCGACATTAATCGACATTTCAAACCAAATTCAACAATCACCGACACTAAATGACATTAATTAACATTTCAAACTAAAGTTAACATAATTCAACATTCAACATAAATCGACATGATTTGACATAAACCGACACTTTTGACATAAACCGACACTTTTGACATAAACCAACATAAGTTCGACCTAAATCGAACTTAATACGACACAAACTGACGTAAACCTAAATTGAACTAAACACGACAACACTTACACTTTTTCGAGGATAAATGTTAACCTTAATTGGGAGTTTTCCTAAGTAGTATTAATTGCTCATGATGTAATTAACTATAGGAGCTTGCTCCTATAGGAGATTAAAGAACTTAGGATAGGTATTTCACCTACAAGACCTCTCTGGTTACTCAAGATCTTCATATGATTTTCTTATATGAAAAACTTCAGTAATTACACAATCTGAAGATTTATTCCATGAGATTATCATTTGATCTCTTTTTCTCTCAATCTCTATCATGATTAATCCTTCTTTAAATTCTCCAAAGACTTCTGACAATAAGTCTAGGTATCATAATAATTAGGGTGATAGATAGAGAAAGAGAGTGGTGACTCCTTGAAATTGACATGATACGGGAATTGATAGCGATGCAAGTCGACATAAAAAAGATTTTCATCGCCACCAAAGAGTGGCGACTTCACTGGGGATATCAATTTTTCCTCATGACTATGATAATTTGTCTTTTGAAAGGCTAAATAATCCTTTCTTTTGTTCTATATCTTACTCAATCTCGAGTAAAATAAAACTAACACCTCTTCGATTCAAAGATTTGTTCACGACGAACAAATCCTAGAATCTTACATTTCCATAATCAACAAACCAAAAATGACATAAATGACATACAAAAATGACATATGTTCCCTCCCTTCCCGCCCAGTTTACATTAAAGTCCCCACATACTGTTCTGAATATGGTCAGGTATGGATTTTTCATCGATTTTGTTGTTAGACAGATCGATGTTCCCATTTTGAATAAGTTCGGGCAAATACCTTCTCAGCTAAACATGTTCAGTTTATCTGGCTTGGTGGTTATGCTTTTTACAGCCTCTGAACCACTCCCCTAGGTTATGCCCTTATGGCCTCTGAACCTATTCTTCGTGGTTATGCTTTTTATAGCCTCTGAACCACTCCCCTAGGTTATGCCCTTGTGGCCTCTAAACCTATTCTTTGTGGTTATGCTTTTTACAGCCTCTGAACCACTCCCTTAGGTTATGCCCTTAAGGCCTCTGAATCAATTCTTCGTGATTATACATTTTACAACCTCTGAACCACTCCCCAAGTTCATGCCTTTATGGCCTCTGAACCTATTCTTCGTGGTTATGCTTTTTACAGCCTCTGAACCACTCCCAAGGTTATGCCTTTATGGCCTATGAACCTATTCTTCGTGGTTATGCATTTGCAACCTCTGAATCACTCCTATGGATTCCCTGAAGTTGATATTTTTCCCTGCCTTTAAAGTTCTGATTTGTCAATCGACCAAATAGTCTACTATCAAAATCATTAATTAAAGTTTGGGAAGGCGATCGCTTTTGGATGAATTCCATCAAGAATTTACCTTTCTCATTAGGACAGCTTGACAGAAAGAAAGAAATTAGTTAGAATGAAAATCAGATATGTGTGAATGTTGAGTCTAGTTCTAGGACTAGTCAACTAACATGTGCTCTATGGAGAAATAAAAAATTAATCTATGACGAGCAATTAATTTTGAATTCTTTGGATCTTTGGAAATAAAATCAAAATTGATCTGTGAGGAGGGATGAAATTTGAAATCTTTGAATTTAATATCTTTGGAAATATTCTTCTCATCCACCTATTGACAGAAAGACAATTCAGAAAGGAAGAATATAAGACAAAAATTTTGACATTTTGACAAGAAAATTGTGATTTCAAGGGGAAAATGAAATTAATGTCCTAATAACTGGGCCCTTTATCTTAAATCTTCGGACTGGGTCCTAAATGAAAAATAAAATATTGTGATCAAAATATAAGTAATTGACTAAAGATGTCATGAGCCTCTTAATCTTCTGCCATGTGATTGGGTCCTGGCTTCTGAATGAGTTATAATATCCCAGAATTCATCTTAAGAAATATTTAAGAATAAAGAATTAGGGTAGTTTGGACATTCAAAATCATTAAAATATGCTCCACCAGATATAGTAATTCTCTGAGAAGAAGCTTGAGGTGTGTACCAAATCAAAAATTGGTGTTTGACTTCAGGCATTCAAAATCATTAAAGTGTGCCCTACCAAAAAAAAGAAAAGAAAAAAAAAGTTTCTGAAAAGAAGCTTGAGGTGGGCACAAAATAAAAAATTGGTGTCTCAATCCAAACATTCAAAATCCTTAACATGCTCCACCAGATATAGTAATTCCTTGAGAAGAAGCTTGAGGTGAGCATAAAATCAAAAATTGGTGTCCAAATTCTCCCCTAATTGATAAATCTTGAAAAATTGTCTTAAGAAAATTCTTCTGATATTATATTCAGGAAAGAATTAAGTGATCTCGTCTTTTGGTTGACTATTAATTGGTTCAGACATATCTTTAGAAGATAAAAGATATTTTGATCACATAATCAAAATTTTGAAAAATTCCTAAGACCCAGAAAGAAAGAACTAAGGTAAATGACTTTGTTATTGGAGATTAATGGAAATTATACTCTGAAGTCGTAATTTTCCAAAGATCCAACCCCAATCCCAATTTGGAAATGTTAAAGTGATTTTTGAAAGACAATTTGAGTGATATTTATAGAATTGGTGATAAATGAAAGCTTTATGAACCTACATGATTGGCAAACATTGTACGTGCCCATGATAAATTGGTTTACCCTAGGACACTCGGATCAGGGGTTTGGATTTAGTACTTCAAACACCTATCCTCATGGGAGGGCCCATATGCTTATTAAGAAGACACATTCAGGGAAATCCTGTCAGTTGAGAGACTACCAAGAAAAACATAATACACCCAATCAATGGGTAGTATTTGAAAAAGATGCGACATAGACAAAAATGAATGACTTGTTCTGTAAACTGGGAAACGAACAACCAAAACAAAAAGAAAATGACATTGAAATTTCTAAGAGATAGAAGAAGACCTCCTTAAATGGAAGATGACATCTATTCTCTTTCTCGCTATTGGATGTAAGACCATCATGACATTGGCTTTCCTTTAGCAATTTTTCTTTGGATAGGATATAAGTCTCAATCGCATTCCTATTCCAAAATCGACATTTTGACATTAACATTTCTAAGATATAGTGTAGGACCTCCTTAAATGGAAAATAGCATCTACTCTCTTTCTCGCTATTGGATGTAAGACCATCATGAAATTGGCTTTCCTTTAGCAATCTTTCTTTGGATAGGATATAAGTCTCATACACATTCCTATTCCAAAATCGACATTTTGACATTGAAATTTCTAAGAGATAATGTAAGATCACCTTAAATGGAAGATGGCATTTTTTCTCTCTTTCTCACTATTAGATGTAAGACCATCATGACATTGGCTTTCCTTTAGAAATCTTTCTTTGGATAGGATATAAGTCTCATACGCATTCCTATTCCAAAATCGACATATTGATGATCTATAAAAAAATACCTATTTCTTTATGTCTTAATTCTTATTAATGTCTAAGGATATTATGCTTTAATGAAAGGTATTTTTTGTATTTTTTGTGTTTTTGTGTTTTTGGATGTAGGTGATGCAAAAATGGAGCAAAATACAAAAAGTGTAAAAAATATGGCCTGGCGCCCAAGCGCCAGACTCGATACAAAAACTGTCAAGTTTTTGACAACGTTTGATTGGTTATTTTAACGGAGTGAGCAGTCATTGGACATTCTAGAAGACTGGCAGTTGTTCCTCGATAATAGGACATGTGATACATTGCATTTGGACGCTCTAAAACGGTTTTAATCGTGAAGAGGTGCAAGCCAAAGTGAAGAGGTGCGAAGAACTGGACGCGGTGTCCGGCGCCTAGGCGCCAGACAGACCTTCTAGAAGATTCATTGAATGTGGACATTTTTTGAAGAGGTGCCTTAAGGCAACCCTTGAAGCCTATAAATAGGGGTCTATTTCTTCAGAAAACGTGCCTCTCCTATTGTAACCCTTTCTCTTATCCACTTTAGGATCTCTCATCCTTAGAGAGAGAAATAGAGAGAGAAATTTAGGGCCAACTTTTGTTTAGTTTAGTGAGTTTATTTTCAAGTTGTTGCATCTGGAGTTCATTACACTGTGGAGTCAGTAGGAATTAGAAGATCTGTAGAAGGAATATTTGAGATAAGTATTTTATATTTGATTCAAATTTTATTTATTATGTTTTGCTGTTTATTTTCAATGTGTTTTGAGTAGTTAGTTT
The DNA here is from genome assembly GCA_022702705.1 of Papilionanthe hookeriana x Papilionanthe teres. Lineage (NCBI taxonomy): Eukaryota > Viridiplantae > Streptophyta > Magnoliopsida > Asparagales > Orchidaceae > Papilionanthe > Papilionanthe hookeriana x Papilionanthe teres. The sequence continues at coordinate 60,861,385 of CM040433.1, forward strand.
ACTTTCTTCCTTCAATTATGAAGAGATAGATAAGATAATATAAAGATTCGATGGAGAATTGAAATTTAAAATATTTTCAAAACATTGTGATGACATTAATACCTGATCTTACTTTACTTTTTAAATTGGCCATTTAAATTGTTAAAACACTGTTGAAGAGTTTTGAGACCTTGAAGGAGAAGAACTCTTAACTTGTAAATGTCACATGAATCTTTGGGTAGTCGAAGGCCATGTGCGGGCTATTCAAGGTGAAGTGCAAATAAATAGGAAGATAAGATTTAAAAGGCGTAGAATTGATAAGTTTTTAGAGTGACAGACTAAATTCTTATAATTTGATTTATAGATTAGGAAAGGGTCACTAGTAGGGCCGACCATAGTCAACCTTGGACATCTAGTAGTGTGAGTCTAGATTAACCCATTCTACTAACAATACATACTGGACTCGATCCGTAAATTAGCCAATGTTCTTTGCGCTCGGATCAAAGGGTAAAAAATAGGAATGCTTCTATTTGGCACAATACTATAAATCAAATTCTCCAACGAATATTAAATTATCTTAAAAATCTTAGATTAATTGAAGGAAAAAAAGTTGTTTATTTTATATGGTTTTCATAAATCATTTTCTTATTATTGTTTTCTTTATTTGCATCTAGTAAATTATTAGTAATTTATAGTTAAATTAGAGGATAAAAAGATATTTTCAAAATAAATTATTTAGAAAATTTATTACTATAATTTTTCCCCGTGGGATCGATACTGGGGTTATAAAAGAAAACCCTATATTACTTGAAACGATACGTATACTTGCGTAGTACCCCTAGTGTGTAAAATATTTTCCAAAAATTGACATCATTTTGATTTTATACACTAGCTGCTATTTATAAATTGGGTCAAGCTTTTGGCCATTTTTGGAAGCGAATATTACTGCATTATTGCGGGTCGGGTCAAGTTTTTGGCGCCGTTGCCGGGGAAAGAAATAAAATAGTTATAAATTTTTGTAAAAAAATATTATATTTCTAAAAATATAAAATATAAAAAAAAAATTATTATAAAAAAAGAAAGATATATATTTTTTATTTCTTGTTTTATGCGAATATTTGGTTCTGAAGGATTAATACCTTTAGATTCTGAATTAGAAAGAACAATTAGAAAAATTAAAAAGGGAAAACAAATTCAAAAATTTCAAGAAATGGCTACTTTACAAAATCCAATTGAACTTAATGATCAAAATGTTTATAAACCATTAAGGGATTATGCTAACCCTACAGTTGATGAACTTCATAGTAGTATTCGAATACCCACTGTAGATGCTAATTCTTTTGAACTTAAACCGTCTATTATTCAAATGGTGCAAAACAATAAATTTGGTGGATCACCAAATGAGGATCCAAATTTACATCTTGTTAGTTTTTTAGAAATTTGTGCTACCTTTAAATATAACAATGTTTCTGATGATGCTATTAGACTTAGACTCTTTCCTTTTTCTTTAAAAGATAAAGCAAAGATGTGGCTAAACTCATTAGCAACTAGTTCTATTAAAAAATGGGCTGAAATGGCACAAAAGTTCCTTGCTAAATATTTTCCTCCTTCTAAAACTGCTAAATTAAGAAATGATATTACTTCGTTTAGTCAATTTGACGGGGAGACAATATATGAAACTTGGGAAAGATTTAAAGAACTATTAAGAAAATATCCTCATCATACTTTACCTGATTGGTTGATTATTCAAACATTTTATAATGGATTAATTGGATCTTTAAAATCAATTATTGATGCTTCTTCTTGGAGGTTCTTTAATGTCGAAATCATTTGAAGAAGCTTACACTTTAATTGAAGAAATAGCTAATAACAATTTTTAATTGCCTTCCGAAAGGATTAATCCTAAAAAGATGGCAAATATTCATGATAATGAAGCCTTTTCTATTTTAGCTTCACAAGTAGCAGCAATGTCTAAGAAATTAGATAATTTTGCAATTAATATTTCACATAATAACTCTGCTAATATTGAAGATTCTCAAACTATTGAAACTTTACAAGCTATTGCGAGTAAAAATAATCCTTATTCAAATTATTATAATCCTGGGTGAAAAAATCATCCTAATTTTAACAGGAATAATTCACAACAACAATGGGGTAATATTCAATCTCATCCCACTGGAAATTGAAATAATCAAGTTAATTAAAATTATAAACCTCCTGGATTTAATAATCAACAGAAAAAGTTATCAATAGAAGAATTAATTTTACAAATGAATAATCAATTACAAAATCAAAATAGTGCTATTCATATTATTGAAAATCAAATGGGGCAAATTGCTACTTAATTAATAACAGACCTGTAGGAACACTTCCTAGTAATGTTGAAATTAATCCAAGGGAAACTGGAAAAGAACATGAACAAGTTAAAGCTGTGCAACTTAGAAGTGGAGATGAATTAAAAGAAAGAATGCATAATGAAATTGAAAAAGAGATTGAAGTTAAAGAGATTGAAAAACCTAAAGAAACTCTCTCTCCTAGTCAAGATCAAACTGTTATACCTGTTAATATGGAAGTTGAAAAACCACCACCACCTTTTCCTCAAAGACTGAAAATACAAAACCTAATTTTCTTCACAAAATGGAAAGAAACTCTCTCTAAACTCTAAACTCTTCTCTTCTCTTCTTCTCCCCTTCTAAACTTGGCTCCAAAAGTGAATTCGACCAAAACTGAATTCCCAAGAATTTCCTAAAGCAACCCTTCAAAATCAGGCCAAATACATTGAATCTAGTTTAAAATCGGGATAGGACGCTATTCGGCGCTAGATAGGGCGCTACTTGGTGCATTATTCCGCCAAAACGGTCACAACTCTATGTAAAATGGCGCTGTCCGGTGTTGGTGACAGCGCCGTTCGGTGCTAGTTCACTAAAATGCACTTTTGTTCCTTTTTGTTTCAAATTTGCTTCTTTTCACTTCAAAGGCCTATAATCATTGTATCTGCATGAAATCATGAAAAATACCTTCCTTTAAAGAGCAATATCATCAAAAATAGGTATGAAATGGATAGTAAGAAGCTATCAAATTTTCAGTGGATCATATGGCGTTGCTTTTATATATAAAATCCATTTTTTGTCGTCTTTTCCTCATGAGTCTTGATTTAATTTCTTTGACTTCCTCTTTTTCATGTGATGTGTTGATGTTGTGATATGGAAATGATGTGCCGATTTATTATGGAGAATTTGTGATGACCTTTTCACTTTGTATTTCATTTACCTTTTGTTCTGGCCAATTAAATTGTTAAAACTTGTGAGAAACATATGTTCTGAAAGGACTATGAGTTTCACAACAAAAGTGGAGGTCACATTCAATGTCCATGAATGAGTGATGTAGTTTACGGGGGTTGGGTGAAAATAAATAGGGAAATATATTTTGATGGGCGTAGAATTGGAGATTTTAGAGTGACGGACTGAAATCCCCAATTTGGTCCTAGGGTTTGGAAACCAAAGCAAGAGTTAGCCTTCAGGCGAAGGGAAGTGGGAGCTCTGGAGTGAGAGCCAGTATCCTCCAAGCTTTATCACAAATTTTTGGACTAAACTTGGGATTAGCCAATGTTCTTTATATCGCTCGGAAGAGGGTAAAGAATAGGAATGCTCCTATTTGGCACAATACTATTACATCACTGATATATGTCACTAAATCATCACATTATTATTAGAGAAGAGGAGGATTTTTTCTTACATTTGCACTTTTGTTATAAATTTAATCTTGTGTTAGTTAACTGTGTTAGAAAGTTAGAAGGTACTTTGGTAGAATTAGTAACTGCAACTGTTTATTCATCTTTTATTATTAGTAATTACTGCAATTATGGTAGTATTCGTGTAGTGATTTTTGTGCTCCATTATAGAATTAAATACCTCCATGTGAGATCGATAACCAGGACTCCATTAGAGCCCTGTATTACTTGAGCGATACATATACTTGCGTTTAATTTTGTGACTCAGTAGAAAACTAAATCAATATATATATATATATATATAAATCTGAGTTCATAAATTTTGGAAATTTAAAAAAAGTCGCACCATTCTCCACCTCAGCTTTCTATAGCTTGAATTTGGTGAAAACCTCAAAATCTATTTCAAGTAATACACCCAGAATTTCCAAGAAAAATCTTCCATAAAGGTAACATAATACAGAGATCCTCCCAATGATAATTCTTTGGTAGGGCTCCATGCCTCAGAATGCACATAATCTAGAATCCCTTCATTATTGATCTTTCTAGTCATGAAACTAACTCTAATCTATTTTCCAAAAACACAGAACTTACAAAAATCGAGCTTGCATTTTTTAACAAAATGCAGCAGATTTCTTTTATGCAATTCAGTCATCCCGCATTCACTAAGATGACCAAGAAGCATGTTCCACTGTTTTGTATTATCATCATTTGACTCGATAGAATGAACTACACCTACAACTATACTCCCCAACAGTTCATGAATATTACTTACATGTAACTTTCCTTTGATCACACCCCTTAACAATTTTATTGGTTTCCTTATCCTTGTCTTCTTTAAGAATAAAAGCTTTTCAATGAAAAGTGTCAAAGGAAATTAAATTCTTATTCAAATTTATAATATTCATAACATCACATAATGTTTTAACAGTGCCATTATGTATCATTTCTAACTTCATCAATGCCAACAAAATTGCAACATCTATCATCACCTAAATAGATAGAGTTAGAATTATATAACCTGTATGAAGTAAACCACTCCCTATTAGGTGTTATGTGATAAGAGCATCCGGAATCAAGAATACATGCATCCAAGAACTGAGTTGATGAAACTGAAAGCATATTTATAAACCATTGGGGAGTACATATGTAGTTGGAGTTATTCTGTTGAGTCATATGATGATAATACAAAAATGTGGCACACGTGTTTTGGTCATCTTAGTAAATGTGGGATGACTGAATTGCATAAAAGAAATAAGTTGCTTGGTGTTAAAAGCTGCAAGCTCTATTTTTATATGTTATGTGTTCTTGTAAAAATGACTAGATTTAGTTTCATGATTGAAAAGCACAAACCTGTAGGGATTCTTGATTATATGCATTTTGATGAATGGGGCCCTATCAAAGAATCATCATTGGAGGAATCTTCATATTATGTTACCTTTATTTATGATATTTCTAGGAAAGCATGGGTGTATTTATTGAAATAGAAATCTGATATTTTCATTAAATTCAAGCTGTGAAAAGCTGAGGTGGAGAACCAAACTAGTAGAAAGATCAATTATCTGATGTTTGATAATGGCATAGAGTATACAGATCCTCCGAATGATGATTCCTTGGTAGGGCCCCATATATCAGAATACACATAATAAAGAATCCCTTCAGTTTTGTGCTTTCCAGAAACGAATCTAATTCTAGTCTGTTTTCCAAAAACACAGAACTTACAAAACTCGAGCTTGTAGCTGATATGTTGACCAAGCTAATTACTATCAACAAGTTTGAGCAATGCAAAAACTTGTTGATAGCAACTGACTTGGTCAATATATCAGGTGCAAGCTTGATTTTTGTAAGTCGTGCGTTCTTGGAAAAAAAACTAGAGTTAGTTTCATGACTAGAAAGCACAAAATAAAAGGGGTTCTTCATTATGTGCATTTTGATGTATGGGTCCCTACTAGGAAATCATCATTGGGAGGATATGTGTACTTTGTGTCATTATTAGACCTCAAGTACTTTATCTTTCTAGCAGTTTGGTTCTCCACCTTATCTTACCACAGCTTGAATTTGGCAAAAACTTCATATTTGTGTTTCAATAAATACATCCATACTTTCCAAAAAAATCGTCAATAAAGGTAAAATAATAGAGAGTCCTCTCAATAACGATTCCCTGATAGAGCCCCATACATCAGAATGCACATAATCAAGTATATAACCTCAATCAAATAATCACAAATTTAGCATGACTTGATGTGAGTATTAAAGACCGAGCAATGATTTTATAGTGTTCATTTTCTTTCTTTTATGAACACCCGATGAATACTCTTACATATGCAAAAATAAATAATAGTAGTTGTTCTACTTTTTCAATTTCATTTTGTAGAGTTGAAGGGGTAAAGTAGGTAACGAAGAACTAGTGATATTTGACCCAAAATATAAACAAATCTATTGAAAATAGAAAATAAAAAAAATATATATAATCAAACTGGGCAAACCAACAAAAAAAAGTAGAATATCCCATACCTTCAAAAGACTATTGACATGAGTTAATTGACGTAATTTATTTGTTTTTTTTCTGAATTTTACATGTTATTCCTATTCATTTATCACAGATTTATGCTTCAAAAAGGTTTTTATTTATGTTTTGTAGGATGAAGGAGTAGAATACAAACAAGTTGGAATGAGAAAATAAAGCTAAAAGGTGCTCCAAAGTTGTGTACCCATGCCTAAAGGTAGCATGACCATGCCCATATCGAACACAGCTAGTGTGACCACGCTATCTAGAATATAAAGGTAGTGTGACCACACCACAATTGGGTATGACCATGCCAGCCCATGCAGTCTATTGGTGTGACCACGCTGATGAGTGAGAGTACACTTTAGGAAGGGAATTTGATGGCCTAATCCATGATTTTTGCTATAAAATCATTTTTAGTGCTTCTTGTAGGGGCCTGCATCACATAAGTCTTGAAGGCTGTAAGAAGTGCGTTGGAAGAGATTTTGAGTTCTCTCTTGAAGGCTATATTCCTCCTTCGGTGGAAACCTTAAAGGGACAGTTTTATTGTTTGTTTTGTCAGTTTTGAGAGTTTGTATGAGAGGGATATGTAATAACTTTGGAGAGAGAATAAGTTCTTGTAAGTTTTTTTTATATATTTGTTGCTTGTAATGGATTCCGACATGGCCTTATTCATTAACCTCGAAACACAATTTACTCCTTGTCTGATCAACTATAATGTTAAAAGGTTTCATGAAATTATGACCTCTAACTGTTGCGTAGTGGAAACAAAGGTTTAACCATAGAATTCTGAAGGATAGACATATTTCAAATGAATTCAGCAATCTTTCAAACAGATTGGAAAAGTAATGTGGAATGTCATGAAGATTGAGGAAGCCTCAACTTTAAGGATTCGATGCTTCTTTTAAGCTAAATATAGGCATAAGAAAAACCAAATCCTTGATTGACAACAACCATGTAGGAGAATATTTAGAAAAAATCATGATCGCCACAATCCTCAAATCACAGTGGCATGAGCCTCATCTATCTTGAGAGAAGTCACAAATTTTTCCCTTGTTTCTACTTTCTTTCATTGCCTAGTACTCTATCTTGCTACGACCTTAAGACTTACAAACTTAAGGTTGATAAAAGCTAAGGTAGGTTAACTAAATTAGTAAACTGAAGATTTTTCTGTGGAAACAGATTTTAAACTTTGCTTGTGGGATCAATATGAAGTATATTTGAACTAAATTACTGCCTGACACATGCACTTGCATTGTACAGACGACTTAAATCATGCTATGTTTTGGCGTGTCTACTATGGCTTTAGTAGATGGTTTACATTAAAACATCAATAAGACAAATATTAAAGCCAATAATTTTGCACTTAAACCAATAAAATTCAAACGATCTAAAATTCATAATTTCGGGTTTCACCTTTAAAAATCTAAACATACACATAATGTCTCGTTTCTTAGAAATTTATGCAGCCTTTAGGAATAATAGAGTGTTTAATAATGTCATTAGACTTACATTATTCCGTTTTTGGGACAAAGCTAAGGTTTTGTTGAATTTCTTATCTCCGGGCTCTATCAAATACTTCCCTCCTTCTATGACTATTAAACTTTGAAAAGGTATCACTTTCTATGCCTAAATAAAAATTGAGTTAATTTATTTTTGGAATGATTTAATGACTTATTAAGGAAAATTTTCTATCATGTCTTAATTGAGTCACTAATGATTTAAATTTTTTATAAATGAATGTGGGTTTTTTAAGGACAATCATATATAATACATCAATAGATTCTTATATGTCTGAGTCATTTAAAGAACAAAATTCATTTATTAAGTAAACAGAGACCAATACATTTTAATGCCTTTTGAAATAATTTACTCCAAGAAAATAACTTTTGTTAATGTAGCTGATATCATATCAATTTTGATTTCAGAAGTACCTACAATCTCAACATAGCTTAGGAATGAATCAAAAATAAGAAAACTTTGATCAATAATGAATTCAAAAATTTTCAATTAGATGATTCTTATCTTTTATATGTAGTTTTTTTTTAAGTTTATAAATATGTAGTTTTTTTTTAAGTTTATAATATTAGGAAAAATAATTTATCTTAAGCACATAAACTATGCTGGAGAATTTCTTCCATTTTTAGTTAGAATAGTAATCAAAATTTTGTGAATAATAATAATAATAATAATAATAATAATAATAATAATAATAATAATGATGATGATGATGTTGATGATGATAATAGTAATCATACTAATCTTACAGAAAACCAAACTGACCCAACAAAACACCCTCCAAAATCTATACCTAACTACCCATTAGGGCTCATTTCTTAAATTAATATAAATGAAAGAAAATTTTATAGGCTTGGTGTTATAAATAGGTACTCTGTTATAAATTTATATTGTAGCCATTCTAAACATTATGTTTTATAGATCAAACTAGACTTTTAGGGAACTACACCACAACTTTAGTAGATGGAATACAACAAAACATTAACATGACAAATATATAATCCTATAATTTTGAAATAAATCCTACATGATCTAAATGGTCAAAATTTCATGAAACTTTTTAACATTAGTGTTCGATGATGATATTAGACGTAACTTAATCATTTTTTAAGACATAAAGGTACTATTTGTTTGGAATCCTTACCCATTTGGTTTTATCATAATATAGAATGACATAACTAAGTAATTGCTGACCAAAAGATTTTTATTCCATTTTAGACTATCAAGCATAAAAATGATACAATTTATTAACCCAAATAATAAATGAGTTAATTTATGAAGATGAGAGAGATTTAAATAATTATAAAGAAAATGGCCCCAGAATGCCTTACCTAAACAAATAATGATCAAAACATTTTATATTGTCTTATTACATTATTTGATGAAAATTATAAATTATATAGTTGAAGATTCTTTAATGTCTATGCCATTTAAAAAAGCTTATTCATTGATTAAAAAAATGGTGACAAATAATTGTTAGTGATCTTTCGAAATAATTAATCCTGAAAAATAACTAGTGTGTATAAAACAAATGGTTTATTGATTTTTAATTCTCAAGTATTTGTAATCTTGGGAATATTAAATAACTATAAAAAATGAATCAGGTTTCAGCTTACTGATACGCTTAAAAATGTTCAATTTTTTATATACTTTTAATGCTTATATTTGTTGATTTTTAATGATATTGCACTTTAAAGGAATGTATTTTGTATATTTTTGATTTTAGGTACAGAAAATGAAATTTTAGTGAAAAGAAGTAAAAATGGTGCAATTTGGAGCAAAAACGAGCAAGAAAGAAAATTCTGACCTGACACATTTCGATATATCTTTCTATAATTAATCTCTTTTATACTTCTCACATGTTTTTCAACGAAATTACACTTTAAATAAATGTTGTTTTTTATACTTATTTTGTAGGTGAATATGTTAAGAATGCATAACAACTGAAACGGGGCGAAACAGAGCTAAAAAGGAGCAAAACGGTGGAGCTGCTGCAAAGTGGCACCGAGGGTGCCAGAATGGGCGCCAACGATGCAAGAGTCTAGAGAACGATGAGTTTTGGCATGAACAGTGCCCAAAAAATGGCATCGATGGCGCTAGAGACGGTTATTTTCCCATATACAATTAAATTTGGATGATTTTAGATGGTTGCTTGAGGCATCTCTTAGGAATTTCATCCCTACACCATAAAATAGTGATTTTATGTCTGAAAAAGCAGTTGGTATGTTAAAAAAAATGAGAGGAATGTTGAGAGATCTTAGAATAGGAGTAGAAATACAAATTTCTACCTTTTTGGAGAGATTGGAGAGGAAATTTTGAGAGAATTTGTAAGGAATTGTACTAGCATTGCATGTATCACCAAGAAACTATGTGGAAGAGATTTTCATCTTTCTTTCAAGCGGTAGCAGATAAGTATTGTGTTCTACATTATTTTATGATTTTTTAAACACTTATCTTGTAGATTTGCTTTGATGCAATGAAGTTTTTTGTTGTGTTTTCCTCATGCTTTGTGATGTGTTTCTCTTACTCTTTCTTCATATTTGAAAATAGTGGTATGAGAAGATTATGCCGTTATTTTCCATTTACTTTTCCTTTGGAATGAGTATGATTTATGTTTAGGATATTAGGATGTGTGCTAGAAAAAGTTTTAATTATAAATGTGATAGTTTTTACTTAAACTTCATTGACATTACATTAAAAGTTTGTTATAGTGTTAAAATTCATTGTAATTGCATTAAGACCCGAGAGGACGGTGTAATTCTCAACAAATTGGAACCACATTCAAATTCCATGGAGGAATCAGTAGTCCATGGGGGTTGAGTGCAAATAAATAAGGAAAAATTCTTTGATGGACGTAGAATTTGAGATTTTAGGGTGACAGACTAAAATCTCCAATTTGGTCCAAGTGTTTGGAAACGAAAGCAAGATGTTAGCCCGCAGGTGAGGGGAAGTGGGAGTTCTGGAGTAAGAGCCAGTATCCTCCAAGCCTAACGACGGATTTAAAGACTAAAATCTGGATTAGCCAATGCTCTTTGATCACTCTGAAGAGGGTAAAGAATATGAGTGCTTCTATGTGGCTCATACAATATTTAATATATCCCATTCTTAAACTTTATCCAATTCACTAAATAAAAATAGTAGTTTTAAACATCTCAAAATTCTTCAAACCAATTCATCCAGAAAGGATTTTTTTTAGAATTAATATTTTATTTTAGGAGTAGTTATCAGTTGTTTTAAACGTAAGACTTGTTTTTAGGAGTACTTGTTAGAAAAATCACTTTAATCGATCTTCCAAACTAAGGGCTGATAGTTGTATACTAGAATTAGACTAAGGGATTTCTTACATAGATTCTCTGTGGGATCCATAATGAGGTTTTTAAAGAAAGTCTTATATTACTTGAAACGATACGTGCACTTGCGTAGAACTAATAGTGTGTGAACTATTATTTACATTTTATAACATTTCAATTTTGCATAAATTGGGTTAGGTTTTTGACCATATTTTGGAAGTTAAATTACTGCATAATTGTGAGACAGGTCAAGTTTTTGGCACTGTCTCAGGGGAATTAAATTGACATAAAACACGTAGAAGAATAACACACGTTGGAGTAGCATCATGTTTTAGGCGTCGTTGCCTGGGAAGCTTCGGTATGAACTTTAGGAGAATTTTAGTTAAAGTTGTAAGACTTAGATTTGAAATTTATAATATAATTATATAATGTGTTTAATTATTGTGTATTTATTTTCATGAAAAATCCAAAATACCAAAAATATTTTTGATATCTGTTAGATTAGTTAAGATTTAAAATTTTTATGCGGGATTTAGAAGCTGCAGACCTTGAATTTTACGACTCCGATTTAAAGAGGACTTCTAGGAGGATGATGAATCATAAAAGACTCCATGAATTTAATGTAGAAATGGCGGATCAACAATATTATAAATATTCAAATTTGTATTATAATGCTAGGCAATGCACCCCAATTATTCTGGAAAATTTTTTAGGACAATGGATTGAAAGTGGCTCTGAGATACACAATACTTATTCTGATTATTACAACCAAGGTTGGAATAATTATTCAAATTTTAACTGAAATAATTATTTTGGAGGAGAAAACTAGTTTTGGGAAGATTATCAATTTAATCAGACATGTAATTGGAATAGTCAGAGTGATTTTAAAGATGAACTTTCTTTTCATCATAATTTTAACTTCAACCCATAGAATGAGGAGTCACTGTTAAATGAGGTTGTGATTCAATTGTTGAGTCAATTGGAAAGTCAAAAGAGTGAGTTGGAAAGTCAAGGGGCCGCAATTAGGAATATAGAAAACCAACTGGTGCATATTATTAATTTAATTAACAGTTACCCCCTGAGAGATTTTACCTAGTGACCCTGAGATAAACCCTAAGCAGATGAATGATGAGCAATATAAAGTTATTGAACTAATATTTAGAACAGACTTCGAGGATAAGTTTCAAAAGAACTTTGAGTTGAGAGATCAGAATAAGGAGATTGAAAAATCAATGGAAGAAACCCTAAGGAATTAGAAAAACCTATTTCTTCAACTACGATAAATATAGAAAGACCATATCTACCATTTTTTCAGTACCAACGGGAAGAATTGGAAGATGACTTGAATCAAAAGAGTAACTTAATAGAATTTGATCCTGAATCTGAATTATCTAGAAAAAATCCTATCTAAAATTTAGGAGATCGTGGATTATCTTATAGAGATCCATTTCTTATGAATTTCAAGATGATATTAATATGAAAATTTAGAAAATCAATAAAAGAATATTGGATCATGAAAGAAATATGAAGAACAATGATATGAATCAATCACAAAAGGAATATCTGAATGAAAAATTACAATTCAAGGATTTTGTAGGAATCCTTAGATTTGCAAAAGATTGGACAGTTGATCAAGGATTACTTAATTGGAATTTTGATCCAGGAGAAATCATTTGTCGGGCTGGCGAAGTTAAACCAAGCGCTTTGTGGGAGGCAACCTATATTTATCAGTGTGCTTTGATTTAGTATGCTTAAGTGCTATGATTGTTAGTGTTTTATTGTGTTTGCTTTAGTGTGGATTGATCAATTTTTTTAATGATTGGTGATGTTCGGATTATTAGTGGTTTGATTTGATTGTTGTGTGTTATGAGGGAGGTGATTCCTTAACATTTTATTATGGCTAGACTTATTTATTTTCTCTTGTAATTGTTGGATTGATGAGTACATTGCGATTCAGTTCTCAGCTGGACTTGAGTTTTACAAGAGATATCATGAATTTGAACAATGACAGTTCCATCTCAATTTTGCTAGTTCCTTTCTCTGACTTTGATTTCATTTTATAGGAGTCATGAACCTATTTGATGAATAATATGTGGATGATCTTACACTATCTTTATAACTATTAGAGGTGCTTAATTAAAATGAATAGATGATGCCTGAGATTGGTGCACGTGAGCCAATGTATTAGGGATAATCTTATCTTTGGGATTATAGTATATAAAATCATTTTAAATGTACCTAATATATTAGTGTAGTGATTCTATTAGAATTTTGAAGTTAGTGAGATGTGATGAGTTAATGCAGAATTGACCTCATTTATCATGTGTGTTTGTTTTCGTGCTACAACTTTATATAAAACTTGAAGAACACTTTTATATTCCTAAGCTGATATGTGTTATGCGAGTTAGACTTTTGTTTAGTCAATTTCATTCTGACATGCTTACTATAGATTTACTCTATGCTGTATATTGTTCTGTCCTGATGAATACTTGTAGATATTTTTGATAGACATTTGTGGTAGATAGAATTTCTGAACTATTTTTCTTTCTGCTTATATTTTATGTACAAAAAGCTATACATGTTGAAAATCAAGTTTGGGGGTAGGAAGAAAAATAAAATTTTAAAGCGAGTATACTTCCTTTTAGTTTAATATTATTACAAGCATGGTTTAGGCTAGCTTTACTTTCTCCTACAGGCATTCTATCATGATTATGCATATATATGAATTTGATAGGATGCTGTAGTAACTAGTAAATTCAATTACTTTTTCTTCCTGCTACATTTTATGGAATTAATTGCAAAATTAAAAATTCAAGTTTGGGTGAAAAAAAATTTTTAAAACTTAACTTTATTTGTTTGCATTAGCTAGTATTTAATGTAATATCATCTTTAAAATGACTTACGGTATGTGGTGTTACATTTAGGTTACTATAATTTCGATTTTAGGAATGTTAGAAAAGTTGAAATTCTATGTGAAGAAACTATTCTAGAGTTAAGATACTTTGCAGAAAACTTTAAGAAAATGATTTTGTTATTTATGGTAGAAAGGAGTTGAATATCCTAAAAACTAAGATTCTTAGATTTATACTTATTGAGAATTGAGCCTTTATTGAAACCATTTTCAAACTAACACTTACACTTTAATAAGTGAGGGAAAGTTTTGAGTTTTAGATTTTAGAAAGAGGATAATGAAATTCAAAACTATTAAAAGCCTATCCAGATATAGTAATCCTTAAAAAAAAAGTAAGGATTAAAAAAATCATAAAAAGAAAAGAAAAAAAATTAAAAAAAGAAGAAAATATGTAAGGAGAAGCTCGAGGAGAAGCCTAATCAAAAATTGGTTTCACTTGAATCTTTTTAAACGAAAAGAATTAAAAAAATCCTAAACTTATTCTTATTTCAAAAGGTATTGGTCAAATGGGTATAGATAAGATGCTTAAATTCTATTTTTATACTTTCTATTTTGTTTGATAAGTTTCAATATCTTTTGAAGTAAATAGAAAATCAGGATTTCTAAGTTGAATGTGAGATATTCTTACACTCTAGTCCTAGGTTGATTTGCTAGAATTTCTCCTATGTTTACACTATAATATTTTTGAGATGAAATTATAGGAAACTCTACCGAAACACACAACCACGAGTCAACATATTTTGTTTCTAAAATTTATAGTGTTACTTGAGGACAAGTAACAGTTAAGGTTGGGGGAGTTGATACGCTTAAAAAATGTTCAATTTTTCATATACTTTTAATGCCTATATTTGTTGATTTTTAATGATATTACATTTTAAAGGAATATATTTTATATATTTTTAATTTTAGGTACAAGAAATAGACTTTTGGTAAAAAAGAAGCAAAAATGGTACAAGTTAGAGCAAAAACGAGCAAAAAAGAAAATTATGATTTGGCACATTTCGATATGTCTCTCTATGTTTAATCTATTTTACAATTCTCACATATTTTTGAATGAAATTAAACTTTAAATAAATGTTATTTTTATGCTTATGTTGTAAGTGAAGATGTTAGCAATGTAACACAATTTAAACGGGGCGAAAAAGAGTCAGACGAAGCAAAACAATGGAGCTGCTACAGAGTGGCGCCGACGGCGCTAGATTTTAGAGAACGGCAATTTTGGGTGCCATAGCGCCCAACAATGGCGCCGACGACGCCGGGGATGGTTAATTGCCTACATACATTGAATTTGGATGATTTTTGGAAGATTGCTTGAGGCAACTCTTGGGAAATTCATCCCTACACCATAAAATAATGATTTTATGTCAGAACAAGCAGTTGGTATGTTAGGAAAAATGAGAGGAATGTTTAGAGATATTAGAATATGAGTAAAAATGTAGATTTCTACCATTCTGGAGAGATTGGAAAGGGCATTTTGAGAGAATCTGTAAGGAATTGTACTATCATTGTATGGATCAGCGGGAAAATTTGTGAGAGAGATTTTCATCTTTCTTTTAATGGGAAAAAGCTAAGTATTCTATTCTATATAATCTTTTAATTTTGTAAACACTTATCTAGTGGATTTGCTTTGATGTAATGAAGTTTTCAGCTGTGTTTTCTTCATACTTTTTGATGTGGTTTTCTCACTTTCTTCTTATTTGGAAATAGTGGCATGAGAAGATTATGCCATTATTTTCTTTTTAATTTTCTTTTGTAATGAGTAGGATTCATGTTTATGATATTGAGATGCATGTTATAAGAAATTTTAATTATAAATGTGATGGTTTTTACTTGCATTTCATTTACATTACAATAAGAGCTCGTTGTAGTGTTAAATTCGTTGTAATTGCATTAAGACCCGAAAGGGCGGTGTAATTCTCAACAAAGTGAAACTACATTCAAATTTCATGGATGAGTGAGTGGTCCATGGGGGTTGAGTGCAAATGAATAGGGAAATATAATTTGGTGGGCGTAGAATTGGAGATTTTATGGCGACAGACTAAAATCCCTAATTTGGTTCAAGTGTTTGGAAACTAAAGTAAGATGTTTGCCCTCAGGAAGTGGGAACTCTGGAGTGAGAGCAAGTATCCTCCCAGCCTAACCACTGATTTAAGGACCAAACTCTGCATTAGCCAAAGTTCTTTATACACGCAGAAGAGGGTAAAGAATAAGATTGCTCCTATTTGGTACATACAATATTTAATGTATGACATTTCTAAACTTTATCCAATTCACCACATAAGAATAGTAGTTTTAAACATCTCAAAATTCTCTAAATCAATTTATCCAGAAAGGGTTATCTTTAGAATTAATATTTCCCTTTAGGAGTAGTTGTTGACCTCATTTTTGGTGAGGTCATTCTTTTCTTTTAGTGCTTAGGATCTAGCCATAAGATTTCCCTTTTGACTATCCTAGAAGACTAGAAATGGAACCCACCATTTGGAAATTCAACCAAATCTAGACTCTCTTTAGAATTCTACATGGATGGTCATCAACCTCCAAATTACTTGGAAGGTTAGGACCAATGTGTAGAAAGACAAGGATGAGTTCCTATAGGATAGTTAAGCCTTAGGACAACCCTGGGTGGCCTCGTCTTGGTGAGGTCCAGCTTGGACACACCACATTGTTACACACGCCTGAACCCTAAAACCACTCTTACCCAACTTGGCTTTCTGACTCATGTAGGAAATTCATATGGATGGACTTCAACCCCTAAGCCCCTAGCTTAGAGGGTTAGGAACAACATATGGAGTGCCTAAAATGAGCCCTCTCATGGCTCTTGTGAGCTTAACATGGCTTCATGGATCAACCAAAATGGTTTCATTTTACTCACATCTAATAAATCTTCATTTTTCCTAAAATTTCAATTTTTGACCACCGGCACCTAAACTCTCCCAAAATTACCAAATTGCCCTTGAAAAGGGCCCCAAAACACAAAAACATAACAGCCACCCGGGCTCCAAAAAAATTATTCCAGAGCATTCCTCTCATCTAACTGAGAAGTTTGACTATAAACATGTCATACTTCCAAGCCACCTTTGGGCCCCTAGCGCCCAAAATAGTCGATACTTAAAAAACACTCCGGGAGTCATAAAACCTTCCACATAAATAAAAAATGACCCCGAACACTTTTGTTTGACTCAAAATTTCTTTCTAAACCACCTCGAGCTTTTAATTCAGCCATTTGACCACTTACTCCCAAACCCCCCAAAATTACCAAAATGCCCTTCATAGCCAAAAATTTTGAAAATTTCAAAAAATCCCAAAAAAATCCCAAAAATTCCAAAATATTCTCCACATCATTTTGTTCAACTAACCCATACCACCAATGTTGTCAATTTAACCCAATATAAGCAAAAATTCCAAATTTGCCCTTAAAGCTTAAAATTGACTCTATGTCCAAATCCACCAAATTGATCATCCAATTCAATTCAAAATCACTCTAAATCTTTTCCAAACTCTTCATAACACTTTCCTAAACTCTTCATTTGCATGCTAGAGTTTGGAGCATATAACTGGATTTTTAAGCTCTCTTTTACATGGTAAACATATGAATTGGCTTTTGAAGCTTTCTTTCTCATATTATAGTGTGAAATATGTGCTTAGCGCTTGTGGAAATTTTCTCATATGCTAAGATTTGTATGTGGCTTTTGGAGCCTTCTTTTTCCATGTCACTATGAGATATGTGCTTAAACTTTGGGACTTCTCTTGTACACTAAAATGTCAAGTTCAATGGTTAAGATTCGAAGTGTTGCTTCTATTCTTCATATGACACTCATATGCAAAAATATGTGAACCTCTCTTTACTTATGCATCTTCAATTTTTGTGCCTATACTTGGAAAAATTTAATGTGCTCCATCTCATGTTGGAAAAAATCCTTAAAGTTTGGCATGTGTCTTGTGAAAGTGGTGGTTTATCCCATCTAGCATGTTATGACTCTTCACATTTTTTGAAGTAAAAAAAAAAGATACATCCTATATGTAATTTTCGGATTTGGGAATAAATATGCTTGAAACAATCTTATGTAGTTCAAATCTTTTTTGTACCTTTATAATTACAATCACATATTCATGTATTAAAATTGAATGGATCAATTCTCATACGGATTTCTCTGTGCGCCTTTTGCGAGGTACATCCAATCGTGGTCAAGACGTTGAAGGACTCCAAGGCGGACAAAACAGACAACATCATACTTCATTTGGGTGAGATCCTTCCAATTTTATTTTATGTGAGTGAAGTGACATAAATAATTTCAAGTTCATTTGAGCTTAATTTGATGAGTTATGAGATGAATAGGCTTATGAGGGCATTAAGGTAATTAAAAGGCTTTAACCTTAATTAATGTTTAGGCTTAACCAGAGGGAGGGGTAAAATATTTGATCATAACTTTCCGTTTGGATGATTGAAACTAAAGTAGTTGAGGGGTAGAAACTCATTAATCACCTTGAACATTTAAAGAAGAAACTTTAATTAATTAAATTACCTAAACAATGGAAGATTAATTAAGGCTTGAATTATTAAGATTAGGGATGTAATATAGCAGAGTTTTAATTCTTTAAATTGAATCCCTAATCAATAATTTGATCAAATATTATTTAAACATCAATTAATGGGACTCTAAAAATGATGATTGGAACTAGTAATTTAAAAAAAAAAAGAATGATTTTTGAAATTTTATAATTAAATTAAAAGATATTTGGATTAATTTTAAATTATTTGAAATTCAAATTGAAACAAACTCAAGATGTTAAGATTAACCTAAAATTGTTTAAGACTTAAATCAAAACAAATTTAAAACATCAAAGATTAACCTGGAACAATTCATGATTAAAACATCATAAATTAAAAATTAAATTAGTTTAAAACATTAAAATTAATCTAAAATATTAAGATCATTTGAAACATAAAGACTTAATTGAATTAAACAGCTTGAACACTTTTCCAACTCAAAATGATTTAAAACACTTAAAAAGATCAACCAAAACTTTATAAATAAATCAAAAATCATTTTAAATCTCTAACTCAAAACTTCGATTAAGAATGGTTAAAATCTTTAATGAACCAATTTGCCCCCTAAAGGATTTCATTCTCATAACTCTTAAATGAAGCATTAAATGAAATGTCACCTTACTCAAAAGGATGATCAAACATCCAAACTCACTGAGCAAGAGTCAAATAAAATTAGAACCTTAAAGTAACCTGGATGAGTGATACATCACCACAATGAAACTAACTGAACTCAAAATAATCCCTGAAGTATTTAGGAAGATGTTTAGAATTCAGTTCCGAGCACTTCTCTAACTTGATGGGATGTTTTAAAAGAACAGTGAGACTTCATTGTTCTTTGATGAATAAAATCATCATTAACAAAACACAAGAACCTAGATGTCATAGGGAGTGACTAGCAATAGAATTGGGACTTTGGTAGACAACCAAAACCTTCCCTTAGCTTTACCTCGGCATCTGTTATAAATATATAAATGCCTTAACATGTGTTTTAAGTGCAGGTGAAAATAACGGGAGTGCCCACCAGGTATGCATTTAAGTTTATTGCAATTTACATTTAGCAATTTATTAAATGTCTTACTTTCCTATACTTATAAATGCATGAAAGTGATCGGATCCAGCATGTTTAAACAACTCAAAATTTAATCACAAACAAAACAATAAAACTATAATTACAACTAAAATTAAAACGTTTCTTTGGATGATCGGGAATCCCTCGGATGATGTAACCCACGTGTTGCTAACGAGATTTCCCACGGTCTAAAATGAAAGCGTGGAACTCATTCAGTTGGGTTTAGCAAATTCATTTTGACTAAGTGAATCTGATGAAAATAGCGGTGACGGGATGACGGAACCGTGGGATCTTAATCAGTTCTGCTTAATCAACTTTAAGATTTGTTTTAATTAAAACATTAAGACATCTGAACCTTAAGACTTTTCTAAACCAGAACACTTCTCTCATATCTTGATTGCTACTTTCTAAAACTAAACCTCTGCAGCAACAAGGATCTTGGAGCACAGTGGGCAACACGGCCATCTTCAACAGCAAAACTTGTGTCTACTTCAGCAAAACCTATCCTTAGAAATAAATAACCAAGCCATAGGATTTCAAGATATTTTTCCTAGTGCAACATAAATCCTCAGCTTTTCGTTAGGCATTTGCCTAAACATGTTATGCAAAGTAAGTCCTAACCGGCCTTAGGACTCCGAGGTAGTCGTTTGGTACGACATAAACCCTCACATCTTCGAGGCTATTTGCATGATTATTTCATACAAATATAAGTCCTGATTAATTAAAATTAGCAGGATTGAAACATTAAATAAACACTCAAATTGAAGCCAAATCATAGGATAGCCGGGAAGTCACCGAAGTTCACCTCGGGTCCGTGACATACACTACTTCTCTTCCTTTGGACTCCTGAAATAAATTGTTCCTATTTTGAGCCATTCCCTTTTGAATTTTCAATGTCCAATCGTGAAAACCTAAACTTTAAAATTCTTGAGAGCAAAACCACTGATCATTATCGAGAGTTTTCTTAAATGATTCCTGTCATTTAGGATGTAATTAACTATAGGGGCTTGCCCTTATAGGGAACTTTAAGAACCCGGGTAATATAAACCACGCTTAATTCCTTTATATTAAGCGGGGAACTTGTCGGCTTATAAAATTGGTTCGCAGGCCAAACGGATGTCACAAATCTTCTAGTTTATTTAATCGAGACCCCATCATCAAGCAGTGTGTCTATTCTTCAGGATAGATACACGGTTTGTGGTGCAGTGCTCGTTTATATAAACTATTTAGGATGTTGACCTCGATCCGTGAACAACGCAGTAATTTATGCTTTCAAAAATATGTTATAGTCAATACTTTGACCCAAATAATAATAGCGGCTAGTGTATATAAATATAATTTTATGGAAAATATTTTACGCACTAAAGGTACTACGCAAGTATACGTATCGTTTCAAGTAATATAGAGCTTTAAATAAAGACCCCAGTATCGATCCCACGAGGAGGTTTATAGATTTTTAAATATTTTAATTTTATTTTTATGTATTTCTTTTAAAGTTTTAATATTTAATATTTAATTTACTAAATGCAGAAATAAAGTAGTACTAAAATAATGAGTGATGTAAATAATAAAAAAACCAACAACTTTCTTCCTTTCAATTAGTCTAAAACTTTTTAGATAATGTAATATTCGTGGAGAATATAAATTTATGGTATTGTGCCAAATAGAAGCAGTCCTATTCTTTACCTTCGCTCGATAGTATAAAGAATATTAGCTAATCTATAGATCAGGTTTGGATGTATTGTTAGTAGAACGGGTTAATCTAGGCTCACACTACTAGATGTCCAAGGTTGGCTGTGGTCGGCCCTACTAGTGACCCGTTCCCTCTCTATAAACCAAATTACAAGAATTTAGTCTGTCACTCTAAAAACTTATCAATTCTACGCTCATTGAATAATATTTTTCTATTTATTTGCACTTCACCTTGAATAACCCGCACAAGGCCTTCGACTACCCAAGGATTCATGTGATATTTACTAGTTAAGAATTCATCTCCTTCTAGGTCTCAAAATTCTTCAACAGATTCTAACAATTTAAATGGCCAATTTAAATAGTAAATTAAGATCCGGTATTAATATCGTCACAATATTAAAACATTATTTAAGTTTCTAATTCTCCAACAAATTTAATATTATCTTATTTATCTTTTCATAATTGAAAGGAGAAAGTAAAGTAACTACTCAGAACACATTGAATTTAAATGACAAAACATATAAATTAAACTTTGAATCAAATTACAAATACTTATCTCAAGTGTTTCTCGAACTGAACCTCTGATTCCTTCTGACTCCAAAGCGAAATAGACTTCACAAGCACCAACTCTTTTAAACTCTCAATACAAACTCTAAATAAAATAAACTCACTAATTTATGAAGGAAAGTAAACTAAAAGTATGACCCTTAAAATTTCTCTCTAATTCTCTCTCTAATTTATGCTTCTTATTGGGCTTGGGCTTGGGCGTTTTTCTCTGTTGAAATGGCCTCTTATTTATAGGCTTCAAGGGTTGCCTAAAGCATCTCTTCAAAATATGTCTAAGTTCAATGAATCTTCTAGAAAGTGTGTCTGGCGCCTAGGCGCCGGCATCTGGCACCTAGGAACCGGACTCCGTGTCCAGTTCTTCGCACCTCTTCACTTTGGATCGCACCTCTTCGTGATCCAAACCGTTTCCAAGCGTCTAATACAATGTATCATATGTCCTATAATCCAGGAATAATTGCCAATCTTCTAGATGGTCCAATAACCGCTCTAACTGTCAAAATAACCGCCCAAAGTAGTTACAAAAACCATCACATATTTGGTATCGAGCTAGCACTTAGGCGCCGGATTCTGGCGCCTATGCGCCAGGCCCATTATTTTGGCAATTTTGCATTTTGGCTCCATTTTTGCTCCTTTTTGCTCCTTTTTCATCCTTTTTCATTTTTTTTCCTTTTTTGAACATTTTTGCATCACCTACATCCAAAAACATAAAATATCTTTCATTAAAGCATAATATCCTTAAAATATTTGATAAAAATCAAGGCATAAAAATATGTATTTTTTTCATGGATCAAAATCCCCCAAACTTAAACATTACTTGTCCTCGAGTAACCCTTTTTAATATATAAAATGTATAACATTTGGAATAAAAGGTAAATATTTAAGATTCCTTGTAATTTTTGATTTTATAAAGGCTTTAGTAAATCATTAAACAAATTTCACTAACTAAGTTTAATTTTAAGAATTCAAAGAATATTTAACTACCAAATTATAAGACTTCAAAAAAATTTTCATTCATTTCGAAAAAAATTGTAGTTTATTATATTAAGATCACATAAATTATTTACAAGAAAAAGATCTTCATGAAAATCTTTTCTAATAAAGATGCATGCATAAAAATGAAGTAAAATATGTAATTAGTTTTGTTTTTATAAGATAATTGAAGTGAAGCCAATTTTTGATTAGGCATCTCCTCAAGCTTCTCCTCACTTCTTCTCTTTTTTTTTTTTTTTGCTTTTTTTTTACAGTGAGGATTACTATATCTGGATAGCCTGTTAATGATTATGAACTTCTCTATCCTTAACTTATATTTTCAAACTTATACATTTTCACTGAATTACTATAACATGAATAGTTTTCAAAAAAACATTCAATCTTTTTCTTTTTCAAGTTATAATTCTTGATTTCTTAATATTTCTAAAATTCAATTATCTCTACCATGAATAGAAAAAATTCTTAATCATACTCTTCTGTAAGTTGAATAATTCTATTCTTAAAATCAATCAAAGTAATTAAAATTTTGGTTAAGTCTACTAAATTATTTATAATTTCAAAAATTTAAGTGATCTTAAATAGATTTTTCATTCCTTATGTTATGTTAATATTATTTTATTTTAAAGAGAAGATTAGCACTTAAGGACAAATAAAATTTAAATTTGCATGTATTTTCCCTTCCCCCAAACATAAGTTTTGATATATCACGAAAAATTTTAAAGTATGAGAGAAAGAAAGGCATAATTTTAAAAAGGAATTTTTATAAGTATGTAAAAACAGTCTACAAAGAAAAATTTACTTCTACACATGCTTTTTATGAATATTACTGAAATAATGAAGCATATATAAAAGTAAGCAGGCTCAATTTTTATATCATTAGCAAAATTAGACGACTATACTAATCACAATAACAGAAACAAAACAACAATAACTATAAAAGAATACTAAACAGTAGGATGAAAAGAAATAAACATTTATCATAGAAAATAAAAAAAAATCATCCATATTTCAGTCTTAAACACATATCAGTAGATACTCTAAAAACAGTCTCAACATCAAAAAAAATCCACACAAAGTTACTTAAACAAATCGACACTAACTAACAACAAACTAATCAGTACTAACAAACAAGAAATAAACTAAAAATAGAATCAACTCATCTCAAAAGGTAAATCAAGCTACTAATCACAATCTTTAGCCTCGTCATCGTCATCACCAAAAGAAAATTCCACATCCTTTGGATCAACATACGGTTAAAATCTAGGACAGGTAGGGAACTGGACATCATGCACACCCTTCAAGAATCTAACTAAAGACTCCGAATACTCAGCATCATAATCACTCTTCCTTTGGGTATATTCAGGTAGATGATCAATCTTCTCATCTATAGTATCTACTCTGCAGTGAGTTAGAAATAACTCATTCTGCTGCTCCAGAAATTGATCATGCATTGATTCCCAGAAACTAGATGGTGGCTCAGCAGTAGAAGTAGAAGCTCTACGTAGAGTAGGTACAGAAGTAGAAGGAGCAGTAGATCTCTTCGCGCGAAGACGATCATAAATACTAACACTCTCCTGCCCAATAGGCTTTGTAGTCTTTAGCTTCTCCTCTAAAATATCAGCAATAACTCCATTGCTCACACATAAAGAATATATCAAGGATGGGAATCCTAATCCCACAGAAGTGTTGGATCGTGCAATCGACTCCACAACATCATAGATAATGCTACCAACATCTATCGGCTTCCTCTCCTGAATGCAGTAGTTCAGGATAGCTCTATCTCTGGTAACTTCACTCAGGTGGTTGGAAGGAAGTAGTCTAGCAGAAATAAAATAGTGTCAAGCCTTTGAAATACCATTCAGCTTAGAAGATTTAAATTTTACCCGTTTATCATTCCGGATCTTCCAAGCTCCAGTGCCATCAGTCAGATATGCAATGATCATCTCTAGATCACCTTCAGATGGAGATAGACCAGAATGGTAGCACTCGATGGTAGGTGGTAGGCCGTAAGAAATATTGATCTATTCCAGAGTGAATCCCACTCTGACACCTCTAACGAAGACTTCATAGTCTTCCGCATCCATAAAGTTGGCATAAAACTCTCGTACAACAGGAATAACAACAACGACAGTGAAATAACAGAATCGCTGGCAGTTGTGTTCAAAGATCGTGTTCACGATCATCTCTCTAGGATTGTAAAAACTGTGCTCCGAGATAAATTTCCTTGATGACGCAAATTCGTGATAATGAAAGTGCGCTACCGCAGTAGCGAACTTGCTGTTGTCGAAATTTTCCCGTGCATTTCCGCGCTTAGATTCAGGTGCCATCTAAACGTGAAAGAAAACACAAATAAATTAAGGAATCAAAGAAACTAAACTCTTTTAAGTTTGAGAAACTTAAAATGAGTTAAGAAAATCCATGGAGAATTTCTAAAAATCAAAATTTTTCTCCAAAATTTCAGTTTTTAGCAAAAATAGGAAAATCCATGGTAGAAATAAAAAATAAATGGATTAGAAGGTAGATCTGACCTTAAGATGAAGAAATCGAGTGATTTTGGGCTTAAAAATGTGATGTTTTGACCTCAAGATGGATCTAAGGGGTGTATTTTTTCTAAAATGAGGAAGGGGATGACGCTTAGGTGTCGGCCATGGCTTTTGGGGTTTAAATCCCGATTTTTGGGTTGCAGGCTGAACCGGCACTTAGGCGTCAAATTCTGGCGCCTGGGCGTCAGACTCGCCTTTCACAAAAATAATTTGAAAAAAATTAATTTTTCACCAAAACTCACAAATTCAACTTCTAATTACACATATAAGTGTATTGCTTCAGTTTTCCAATCTTCCAAAATATTTTCCAAAAATTTTAAAAATTAAAAATTAAATCCATCAATTAAACACAAGTTTAAGTCAAACTCTTCTAATTCCATTCATAATCTTCAATTTTGACCTCAATGACTTACAGATAAATATAATAATAAGATTCAAGTCTTACTAACAATCAAACAAAGC
This sequence comes from Papilionanthe hookeriana x Papilionanthe teres, assembly GCA_022702705.1. NCBI lineage: Eukaryota > Viridiplantae > Streptophyta > Magnoliopsida > Asparagales > Orchidaceae > Papilionanthe > Papilionanthe hookeriana x Papilionanthe teres. The sequence goes on from CM040433.1 coordinate 60,887,188, forward strand.
AATTTCAAAGCAAATACAACACACATTGAACAATAAACAAACACACAAACAACACAATCGATTTACTAAATCGATACAACAACACACTAGGTAAAGTCTCGATCCAACCACATTTACTATCTAATCTTCAAATTAGAAATTTCCATTTTGGTCGCAATGAAGATTACTTGTCCTACTTGGGAAGAACACTAATGCCCTTGGAAAATCCATAGCTGTTTTCTCGTCGATCCATTTGTTCTTCGCATACATCTCCACTTGAGCATCTTCATAAGCTGCTAGATGATCGAATTAAAGCTTTGCCTGCCATTCCAGATCTTCAATTTGATGATACATCTCATGGAGGCGATCTTTAATGCTTTTGAATTCCGCTTCAAACTTATCTAGGCGACTCAAAAATTTCTCCAAACTAACAGCAATGAAACCATTGAAGTAAGGTTGAGGATACTTAGAATACTTATCTCTAGCCTCTTCTCCTTGATTTCTTCTTTCTATTTCTTCAAAATCTTCTCTTATCTCCTCAAGAATGAAGTTTAAAGGTCCTAACTATGGTTGCTTAGGGATTGGGGATGAAGATGGGGTAGTTTATAGGAGAAAATTGTGTGAAAAACTGAAAATTTTCGGTTTTTACACGACCCAGTAACTGTGGCGCTTAGGCGCCAAATCTGGCGCCTAGGCGTCGGACCCATCGACACATAGTTTACTCTGGCGCTTAGGCACCGGCTTTTGGCGCCTAGGTGTCGGCTTTTGGCACCTAGGCGCTGGAACCATGTTCGACTCCGTTTCGCCTAACATCAAATTTCAAAGTTTCGATCTAAAAAATAGGTAAATTAGAATGGTAAGATCAATATAAACTCAATAATTAAAATAATCATAACGAAGGTTAACTTGATCTCTTTTTTACTCACATACAAAATGGAGTGATCCAAAGTCCAAAATTTATATACTTCGAGATAATCTTTAGCTTAAGTCAATAAAGACTTGTTAGCATCCAATTTTCTAAAGTTATATAAAATTAGTCAAGACTGAGACATAACCTTACATCAAAAATGTAAAAACACACAAAAATAATTATGGGTTGCCTCCCACAAAGCGCTTGGTTTAACGTCGTCAGCCCGACCTAACTAAGTCTTTAATCAGGTAGACTCAACTCGTAAGCCTCTTCATAAATCATTTTTATTTCTCCCAAATAAGGCTTCAGTCTTAATCCGTTAACTTTAAATATTTTTCCCATTTTGGGGTCTTTAATATCCACAGCTCCATAATGGTATACTTTCTCAATTATATATGGTCCCATACATTTAGATCTTAATTTTCCAGGAAAAAGTCTTAAACGAGTATTAAATAATAATACTTCTTGTCCAGGCTTGAATATTTTTCCCGAAATCTTTTTATCATGTAATATCATCATTTTCTCTTTATAAATCTGTGCATTTTCATATGACTCATTTCTTATTTCATCCATCTCATTTAATTGTAATAATCATTTTTCTCCTGCAATATTCAAATAAAAATTAAACTCCTTTATCGCCCAATAAGCTTTATGTTCAAGTTCAACAGGTAAGTGACAATGTTTACCATAAACTAATAGGTAAGGTGACATTCCGATTGGTGTCTTATAAGCTGTTCTATATGCCCATAATGCAGAATCAAGTCTATCATCTCAATCAGTTCTTTTAGGATGAACAATTTTCTCTAAAATTATTTTAATTTCTCTGTTTGATACTTCAGCCATTCCACTTGTTTGTGGGTGATAAGCAGTTGCAATTCTATGTTTGATTTCAAATTTTTCCAGTAATGATTGAATTCTTATAATTCTGAAGTGACTTCCACCATCTGTGATAATTACCTTAGGCATTCCAAATCTAAAAAAATCATTTTCTTTAAAAATTTCGAAACACTTTTGGAATCAGAGTTAGGTAAAGCTACAACTTCAATCCACTTTGAAACATAATCAACTGCAAATAAAATATAATTCTTTCCAGATTATGGTACAAATGGCCTCATAAAGTCTAAACCCCATTCGTCAAAAACTTCAACTTCCAATATATAGTTTAAAGGCATTTCATCTTTCCTAGATATATTTCCCATTCTTTGACATCGATCACATGTTTTAACATAATGTCTCACATCTTTGAACAAGGTAGGCCAACAAAATCCTGAATTTAAAATTTTAAATGCAGTTTTATCTACTCCAAAGTGTCCTCCAAATTTAGAATCATGACATTTTTGAATAATAGAAAAAGTTTCTTCAAAAGGTACACATCTTTGAATTACAGAATCTCTTCCCATTTTAAATAAATGAGGATCTTCCCAAATATAAGATTTAGCATCATTTTTAAATTTCTTAATATATTTGTTATTCAATCAATAAGGTAGAATATTGCTAACTAAATAGTTAACTATATCTGCATACCAAGGTGTTTGGCATCCTTGAATAAAACATAACTGTTCATTAGGAAATTTCTCATTTATATTTTCTTCAATAAAAATATCATTCTTAAATCTAAATAAATGATCAGCAATTTGGTTGTCAGTTCCTTTTCTATCCACTATTTGAAAATCAAATTCTTGCAGAAGTAAAACCCATCTTATCAGTCTAGGTTTAGCATCTTTTTTTATATTAAATATTTAATAGCAGAATGATCAGTATGAACTATGCATTTGGTACAAAGAAGATAAGGTCTAAATTTATCAAAGGCATAGACTATAGCTAAAAGCTCTTTTTTAGTAGTAGTGTAATTTCTTTGAGTTTCAGTAAGAGTTTTACTAGCATAATATATAACTTTAAAAATTTTCTCATATTTTTGTCCCAATACAGCTCCAATTGCAAAATCACATGCATCGTACATTAATTCAAAAGGTTTATTCCAATTAGGTGCAATAAATATAGGTGCAGTTATTAATTTTTCTTTTAAAATATTGAAAGCATTAACACAATCTTCATTAAATTCAAATTTAGCTTCTTTTTCCAATAAATGACTAAGAGGTTTAGCAATTTTAGAAAAATCCTTTATATATCTTCTATAAAATCCAGCATGTCCCAGAAAACTTCTCACATCAGTAACAGTAATAGGTGGTTGCAGTTTAGTAATAATTTTCACTTTTGCTTGATCAACTTCCATCCCTTTTTATGAAATTTTGTGACCAAGTACAATGCCTTCTGTGACCATAAATTGACATTTTTCCCAGTTAAGAACTAAGTTTGTTTCTTCACATCTTTTCAGAACTTTGGAAATATTTTCCAAACAAGATTTAAAAGAAGTTCCAAAAACTAAAAAATCGTCCATAAATATTTCAATTCCTTTGTCAATCAAATCACAAAATATTGACATCATACATCTTTGAAAAGTTGCGGGTGCATTACATAAACCGAAAGGCATTCTTCTAAACGCAAATGTTCCATAAGGACTTGTAAATGTTGTTTTCTCTTGGTCCTCAAGAGCGACAGGTAATTGATGATAACTAGAATATCTATCCAGAAAACAGAAATATGAGTGTCCAGCTAATTTATCAAGCATTTGATCCAAGAAAGGTTAAGGAAAATGATCCTTTCTAGTGGCGTTATTTAATTTCTGATAATCAATGCAAATTCGACATCTAGTAACTTGTCTTGTAGGAATTAGTTCATTTTTATCATTGACAATGACAGTTACTCCTCCTTTCTTCGGAACACAATGAATAAGACTCACCCATTGACTATCCGAAATAGGATAAATAATTCCAGCATCTAACCATTTTAAAATTTCTTTTTTAACAACCTCTTTCATGATAGGATTTAATCTTCTTTGAGGTCAAATATTAGGTTTAAAATCTTCTTCCATAAAAATTCCATGCATACACATGGAAGGGCTTATTCCTTTTATATCAACAATAGTCCAACCAAAAGCTTTCTTATAATTATTTAACACTCCTATTAATTTTTCTTCTTGATCTAAGCTTAGTTTAGAAGAAATAATAACAGGTAAAGTTAATGAATTTCCAAGAGAAACATACTTTAAATGTGGAGGTAACATTTTTAATTCCAGTTCAGGGGCTTTTTTAATCGAGGGTAAAAGTATATCATTTTGAGTTATGTCTAAAATTTCCCAGTTATCTTTAATATAATGAGTTTTTTTAAATAATTCTTCTTCTTTTAGTTCTTCATTTTCGTCAATTAATAATTCAATTTTTTCTTCAGAAATGACTTTAAATTTTTCTTGATAATGTTTTTCAATTATATAATCAATAATATCCATTCGATAGCATTTTTCTTTGTCAGGGTACTTCATTGATTTAAAGAAATTGAATTTAATCTCTTGATCATTAACTCTCATAGTTAATTCTCCTTTTTGCACATCAATCATAGCCCATTCGGTAGCTAGAAAAGGTCTCCCTAAAATAATAGTTATTTCTTTATCTTCTTCCATATCAAGTACAATGAAATCCACAGGGAACATAAATTTATCCACTTTAACAAGAACATCATCTATAACTCTTTTAGAGTAGGTGATAGATCTATCAGCTAACTGAAGGGTTACAGTGGTGGGAGAAATCTCTCCTATATTCAACCTTCGAAAAATAGAAAGTGGCATGAGATTAATACTTTCTCCTAAATCACATAAAGCTTTTCCACAAAATTTTTCTCCAATAGCACAAGGTATAGTGAAACTTCCAGGATCTTTAAGATTTTGAGGTAATTCCTTTTGAATTATTGCATTACATTCTTCACTTAATGCAAAAGTTTCAAAAGCTTCAAATTTTTATTTCTTACTTAAAATATCCTTCATAAATTTTGCATAAGTTAGCATCTGTTCCAAAGCTTCAGCAAAAGGTATGTTAATAATAAGTTTCTTAAAAATTTTAAAGAACTTAGAGAATTGATGATCAAGCTTCTGTTGTTTTATTCTTTGAGGAAAAAGTGGTGGTGGTTTTTCAACTTCCACATTAATAGGAATAACAGTCTGATCTTTACTAGGGGAAGGAGTTTCTTTAGGTTTTTCAATCTCTTCAACCTCAATCTCATTTTCAATTTCATTCTGAATTCTTTCTTTTAATTCCTTTCCACTTCTAAGTTGTACAGCTTTAGCATGTTCATGTTCTTTTCCAGTTTCTTTTGGATTGATTTCAGCATTACTAGAAAGTGTTCCTGGAGGTCTGTAATTAATTAAATTAGGGATTTGTCCCATTTGATTCTCAATATTAGGAATAACAGTGTTTTGATTTCGCAATTGATTACTCAGTTGTAAAATTAATTCTTCTATTGATAACTTTTTCTGTTTATTGTTAAATCCAGGAGGTTTATAGTTTGAATTTACTTGATTGTTCCAATTTCCAGTTGGATGAGATTGATTATTACCCCATTGTTGTTGTGAATTAATCCAGTTAAAATTAGGGTGATTTTTCCATCCAGGATTATAATAATTTGAATAAGGGTTATTTTTACTAGCAATAACTTGTAAAGTTTCAATAGTTTGAGAATCTTCCATATTAGCAGAGTTGTTATGTGATACATTGATAGCAAAATTATCTAATTTCTTAGATATCGCAGCTACTTCTAAAGCTAAGATAGAAAAGGCTTCGTTACAATAAATACTTGCCATTCTTTTAGGATTAATCCTTTCAGAAGGCCATCGAAAATTATTGTTAGCCATTTCTTCAATTAAAGTATAAGCTTCTTCAAATGATTTAGCCATTAAAGAACCTCTAGTAGCAGCATCAATAATTGATTTCAGTGATCCAATAAGTCTGTTATAAAATGTTTGAATAATTAACCAATCAGGTAAAGCATGATGAGGACGCTTTCTTAGTAGTTCTTTAAATCTTTCCCAAGTTTCATAAATTGTATCCCCGTCAAATTGACTAAATGAAGTAATGTCATTTCTTAATTTAGCAGTTTTAGGAGGAAAATATTTAGCAAGGAATTTTTGTGCCATTTTAGCCCATATTTTAATAGAACCTGTTGCTAATGAGTTCAACCACATCTTTGCTTTATCTCTTAAAGAGAAAGGAAAGAGTCTAAGTCTAATAACATCATCAGAAACATTGTTATATTTAAAGGTAGCACAAAGTTATAAAAAACTAGCAAGGTGTAAATTTGGATCCTCATTTGGTGTTCCCCCAAATTGATTATTTTGAACCATTTGAATAATAGACGGTTTAAGCTCAAAATAATTAGCATCTACAGTAGGTATTTGAATACTATTATGAAGTTCATCAACTGTAGGGTTAGCATAATCCCTTAATGGTTTGTAAACATTTTGTTCATTAATTTCAATTGGATTTTGTAAATTGTTATGTAAATTAGCCATCTCTTGATATTTTTAAATTTGTTTTCCTTTTTTAATTCTTCTAATAGTTCTTTCTAATTCAGAATCTAAAGGTAATAATCCTTCAGAACCAGAACTACGCATAAAAAGTAAATAAAAAGTAAAATAAAATAACAAGAAATAAAATCTCTACTAACTTTTTTTTTATAAATGTTTTTGTATTTTATATATTTGCATTTTGACAATAAAAGAAATAAATAAAATAAAAATAAAATAAATATTTAAAATCTGAAAATTTGCCCTCCCCGGCAACGACGCCAAAAACTTGACCTCGATCCACGAACAACGCAGTAATTTATGCTTTCAAAAATATGTTATAGTCAATACTTTAACCCAAATAATAATAGCGACTAGTGTATATAAATATAGTTTTATGAAAAATATTTTACACACTAAAGGTACTACGCAAGTATACGTACCATTTCAAGTAATATAGGGCTTTAAAAAAAGACCCCAGTATCGATCCCACGAAGAGGTTTATAGATTTTTAAATATTTTAATTTTATTTTTATGTATTTCTTTTAAAGTTTTAATATTTAATAATTAATTTACTAAATGCAGAAATAAAACAGTACTAAAATAATGAGTGATGTACATAATAATAAAACAAACAACTTTCTTCCTTTCAATTAATCCAAGACTTTTTAGATAATATACTATTCGTGGAGAATATAAATTTATGGTATTGTGCCAAATAGAAGCAGTCATATTCTTTACCTTCGCTCGATAGTATAAAGAACATTGGCTAATCTATAGATCAAGTCTAGATGTATTGTTAGTAGAATGGGTTAATCTAGACTCACATTACTAGATGTCCAAAGGTGGCTATGATCGGCCCTACTAGTGACCCGTTCCCTCTTTATAAACCAAATTACAAGAATTTAGTCTGTCACTCTAAAAACTTATGAATTCTACGCCCATTGAATAATATTTTCCTATTTATTTGCACTTCACCTTGAATAAGCCGCACAAGGCCTTCGACTACCCAAGGATTCATGTGATATCTACTAGTTAAGAATCCATCTCCTTCTAGGTCTCAAAATTCTTTAACAGATTTTAACAATTTAAATGACCAATTTAAATAATAAATTAAGATCCAGTAGTAATATCATCACAATATTAAAACGATATTTAAGCTTCTAATTCTCCAACAAATTTAATATTATCTTATTTATCTTTTCATAATTGAAAGTAGAAAGTAACGTAACTACTCAGAACACATTGAATTTTAATGACAAAACATATAAATAAAACTTTGAATCAAATTACAAATACTTATCTCAAGTGTTTCTCCAACTGAACCTCTGATTCCTTCTGACTCCAAAGTGAAATAGACTCCACAAGCACCAACTCATTCAAAATCTCAATACAAACTCCAAATAAAATAAACTCACTAATTTATGAAGGAAAGTAAACTAAACGTATGGCCCTTAAAATTTCTCTCTAATTCTCTCTCTGATTTTTGCTTCTTATTGGGCTTGGGCTTGGGCGTTTTTCTCTGTTGAAATGGCCTCCTATTTATAGGCTTCAAGGGTTGCCTAAAACATCTCTTCAAAATGTGTCCAAGTTCAATGAATCTTCTAGAAAGTGTGTCTAGCGCCTAGGCGTTGGCATCTGGCGCCTAGGCGCCGGCATTTGGCGCCTAGGCACCTGACTCCACGTCTAGTTCTTCGCACCTCTTCCCATTGGATTGCACCTCTTCGCGATCCAAACCGTTTCTAAGCGTCTAAATACAATGTATCACATGTCATATTATCCAGGAATAACTGCCAATCTTCTAGATGGTCCAATAACCGCTCTAACCGTCAAAATAACCGCCTAAAGTAGTTACAAAAACCGTCACAGATTTGGTATCGAGCTGGCGCTTAGGCGCCGGATTCTGGCGCCTAGGTGCCAGGCCCATTATTTTGGAAATTTTGCATTTTGGCTCCAATTTTTCTCCTTTTTGCTCCTCTTTCATCCTTTTTCATCATTTTTTTCCTTTTTGAACATTTTTGCATCACCTACATCCAAAAAATAAAATACCTTTCATTAAAGCAAAATATCCTTAAAAATTTGATAAAAATCAAGGCATAAAAATAGGTATTTTTTTCATGGATCAGATGCGAGATCGGTTTGATTTCATATCTTAAAATTTTAAAACTTAAAAATTATTTTCAAAATCAAATGCTACATTTTAAATTATACATATATATTTAAATTTAATTTAAAATTTAAAATTCGCCGACAACTTCTGTAGGCGACTCCCTTTTTTTAAAAAAATACAACAGAACCTATAAATATGCCAACAATTTCTGGAGACTCCGCTCGGGACTAGTTCTCTCTCCATTTTGATCATATGGTTTTCCTTTCATAAATCAGTAGTGAGTCCATGCCCCTTGTGGACCAAACTGTCATTCTTTCCGTTGACATACCATGCTCATTTCTGTCTTGAACGGGTATAGTCAACTCCTTTTGGATTCTGGAGCCACTGTTTAAACACCCCTAAACAGAGGTTCTGGAATCCTCCCACCTCCCCAAAGAGGTGAGGTAAACCCCCAATAGGTGTGTTAGAATAGGGCGCTCTATCGAAGTGAGTTTGATGGGAATTCAACCTCCTTTAAATCTCAGACTGGGTCTGATACTTCATTCCTCTTTAGGTTTGACTAAAATTCCACTCTAACAACCTTCCAATAAACTCTAAACAAAATAAAATTTTGTTAAAATTTCAATTCAAAATAAAATTATCAAAACTCATCGAATACACAATAATAAAATAAAATGCAGAATTTTGAAATAAAAAAAATTCATACGAATAAATATTAAAGGATGCCCATTTTACAGGACAAGTGTGTTAACTTAAGTAGGCCAAGGACGTTACTGACTTCTGAATATTCTTCAAATGATGATCTACATATCCACCGAAGGACTATCCAACGACGAAGTTGCCAACAAGTTCGAATGTCATGGATTGACAAATAAAAGGATATGAGAAGGATAATGGGTAGTGGGTCCCGACCCTCCCACCACAAAACAGCCAAAGGAAACAACAACTCGACGATGGGTCATGGATCCCAACCCACCCGCCGCAACAAAATAAAAAAAAAAAGACGCTCAAGGAAGTTCACAGTTTAGCAGAAAGACAATCAAGAAGGGTTGAGACACGTTGAAATCTCAGCATTTTAATATGACTTTAGGGGAGAATGAAATTAATGCCCTAATAACTGGGTCCACCCTTTAAGGAATTTGAACTGGGTCCTAAGCAGACTTCGAAATGAAGCAGTGTGCTTGAAATACAAGTAATTGATCTGGGATATCAAGGGTCTTTTAATTTTCTGCCATGTGACTGGGTCCAGGCTTTCGAATAAGTTATAATATCTCAAATTCATATTAAGGAACATTTCAAAATTATTAATTAGGGGAGTTTCAACATTCAAAATCTTTAACAAAAATATGTCTTGCTAGGTGCAGCAATTCTCATAGAACAAAAGGAGCAAAAAAAAGTAAAGATTCAACTGAGGAGAAGCTTGAGGTGAGCACAAAATCAAAAATTGGTGTCACAATCCAGACATTCAAAATCTTTAACATGTGCTCCACCAGATATATTAATCCTCAATTAAAAAAATAAAGCAAAAAGCTCAAAAAAAAGGAACAAGAAGAAAGAAAACAAGTAAGCTCCCTGAGAAGAAGCTTGGGGCAAGCATATAATAAAAAATTAGTGTCTTAATCCTCCCCCAATTAATAAAACTTGAAAGCATACCTTAAGAAGTTTCCTCTGATATTATGCTTTGAAAAGGGTCAAGTGATTTTATGCCTTTTGGTCGATCATTAATTGGCTCAGAAATATCTTTAGACAGTGAAAAATATTTTGGTCACATGAGCATAAATTTTGAATCTGCTTAGGCTCAAAAAGAAAGAATTGAAGTAGAAGGGTTTTGTTATTAGCAATTGATGGAAATTCAACCCTGAAGTTATGTCATTAAGAACCCAGCAAATACAACTCCAACATCAATTTGAAGAGCGTCATAACTTCTCAAAGACAACTTGTACAATCCTTACAAATCAGTGTCGAGAACTGACGATCGTTGTGACAGAGCTACAAAGTTGCAACATTTCCAACTGTGATGTCTGTAGGAGTAACATCTCTTTGTAGGTAATAAAAAAAAAAATTCAATAGTAACTTGAAGAGCGGGTTATTTTCTAAATGTGTCTTCAGTCAGTGGACGATACCTCAAGGAGAACTGTGCATCGTGATGTTTCAAAGACAACCTCGTTCTACGAAGCACAGATGCTGCACTTGCTTGTAGCTGGGTCGAAATCCTAAAATAAAAAAAAATACAACAAAAGAAAAGTTGTAAAACATAAAATAATACAATAAAACTTCACAACAAATAAACAACAATAAATTCCCCAATGAATGAAATAACAAATAAATGAATAACAAAAAAATAATGAATTCACCAAAATTGAACAAAATAAAAATGTTTATACAAATCAAAATGAAATTCAAACCAAAGTTAAACAATATTCAAATCAAAACAAAAATTTAAATAAAAAAAGATCAAAACAACAATTAAAAAAAAAGAAAAAAAATCAAGAAAAGACCAAAAACCAAATCAGAAATCTGAATTCCTCTCCTGACTCGGTAGCAAGTTGAGCTTCATCAGCATAAGGCTGTCCTCAAACCCTTCCTTCTTGACGAGATTTATCTTTTCAAAATCATAATTTAAACAAAATTTGAAGATCAAAATAAAATCAAATCATTAAAACACAAAAATAGTAAAAACGAATTCTAAACTAACATGAGCTCTAATTAAACAAAAATGAATCGAATCACTAAAACAAACAAAACAAATCTAAATATCAAATTGAATTTCAATCTGAATCCTTTTATTCAAACCTTTCAATTCTTCTTCAAATCAAAATCCGTTCGGAACTCTTCCGAAGTTCAAATCCTTTCCTCGATTTATCGCTAGGTTGAATCTTTTTAGCTTGATACACTTGCCGGTTCCTTTCAACTCTTTCCTCTGTGTGTTAGAGGATTGACTGGTTCTATTGACACGGAGCCACGAATTTTATTCGATTTGGTTCTGATGGCATGGGACTGGGTCCCTCCTCACAAGGATCTCCTTTTCGAGAAACCTTCCGAACGGGATTTGAAACACCCTCGTACTCTCTTTCGAATTGATTCTTTCCCAATGAAACAAATCTTTCCTGACTAGTTTCAGCTCAGATCTAAGTTCCTCCAGTGGTATTCTGAGTTTTTCTAGTTCTCTTGTTTCACTTAGGTTGGGTTTGAGGTTTTACTTCTAGACTGTAATAAATCCTAAGAAAACAAATGAATCTTTCTTGACTAGTTTCAGCTCAGATCTAATTTCCCCCAGCGGTATTCTGAGTTGTTCTAGTTCTCTTGTTTCACTTAGGTTGGTTTTGAGGTTTTAATTCTAGCCTGTAATAAATCCTAAGAAAACAAATAAATCTTTCCTGACTAGTTTCAGCTCAGATCTAATTTCCCCAGCGGTATTCTGAGTTGTTCTAGTTCTCTTGTTTCGCTTAGGTTGGGTTTGAGGTTTTACTTCTAGCCTGTAATAAATCCTAAGAAAACAAATGAATCTTTCCTGACTAGTTTCAGCTCAGATCTAATTTCCCCCAGCGGTATTCTAAGTTGTTCTAATTCTCTTGTTTCACTTAGGTTGGGTTTGAGGTTTTACTTCTAGCCTGTAATAAATCCTAAGAAAATAAATGAATCTTTCCTGACTAGTTTCAGCTCAGATCTAGTTTCCCCCAGCGGTATTCTGAGTTGTTCTAGTTCTCTTGTTTCACTTAGGTTGGGTTTGAGGTTTTACTTCTAGCCTGTAATAAATCTTAAGAAAACAAACGAATCTTTCCTGGCTAGTTTCAGCTCAGATCTAATTTCCCCCAGCGGTATGGTGAGTTGTTCTAGTTTTCCCGTTTCTCTTAGGTTGGGCATGAAGTCTTACTTCTAACTCGTAATAAATCCTAAGATAAAAGACGACCTTTCCCTCGACTTTACCTTGTTCGGATGTAACTTCCCTGGTAGTCTTCCGAGCTGGTAGTCTTTTCTTCCTGGCGTAACTTCCTTGACAGTTGTCATTTCTCGACTATGTCTTGTTCGGATGTAACTTCCCTGGTGGTATTCTGAGCTGGTAGTCTTTTCTTCCTGGTGTAACTTCCTTGACGGTTGCCCTTTCTCGACTACGTCTTGTTCGGATGTAACTTCTCTGGTGGTATTCTGAGCTGGTAGTCTTTTCTTCCTGGCGTAACTTCCTTGACGGTTGCCATTTCTCGACTATGTCTTGTTCGGATGTAACTTCCCTGCTGGTATTCCAAACTGGTAGTCTTTTATTCCTGGCGTAACTTCCTTGACGGTTGCCATTTCTTGCTTTACCTTGTTTGGATGTAACTTCCCTGGTGGTCTTCCGAGCTGGTAGTCTTTTCTTCCTAGCGTAACATCCTTGACGGTTGCCATTTCTCGACTATATCAATTCAGATGTAACTTCCCTAGTGGTCTTCCGAGTCTATAAACTTTTCTTTCTGGTGTAATGTCCTTGACGGTTGCCATTCTTCGAGGCTAGAGCCAAAACTTCTGTTTTCTTTCAATCCTCATTTCAAAATCCAGAATTTCCATGAAATCAATCTTGAAATCAATCTCAAATCAAATTTAAATCAACACACTGATAAAATCAAAATACAAACTAAAAAATTAAAACTTGAAATAAAAAATGAAACGAATCTAAAATCCAATCTCTTGAAATCTTGTGATCTGAAATTCACCTCCTTTTTCCCCAACGAGAGTTCTGGAATCTTCAGTCTTGGAGATTTACCTGATACTCCCTAGCGGAAATTTCTACGCTTTGTTCTAAGTGTGTCACTTAGACGTCTGTGTTGGTTTTGTTGATCTCTTCGGTTAACGCCAATACACGCGGTGTGCTCACCCAGCACACCACACTTATTGGGGGTCCATTTGTTGACCTCATTTTTGGTGAGGTCTGATCTCTCTCTCCTTAGTGTTTAGGATATAGCCATAGGACTTTCCTTTTGACTATCCTAAAGGACTAGAGATGGGACCCACATTGTTTTGGAAACTCGAACTGACTGTTTACTCTTTTTGAAGTTCTGCATTTATAGTTGCTGACCTCTAACATTTAGAAGGTTGAAATTAACACGACGAAGCTCAAAATGAGTCCCCATAGGATCATTAAGCCTTAGGGTTGCCTTGTGCACGATTCACACCGTCGCACGCATGAATTTCACAATTCGGACCCTAGACACTTTTAAACCCTGAAACTCACATGACACGAACTTTTATTTAATTTAAAATTAATCAGAATTAAAATTAAATTTTGAAACGATCGATCGCGAATCAAAATTTTGACGAAATTTAAATTTGACACGTTTTTCGACGCGACTGATCTATAAAAAATACCTCTTTCTTTATGTCTTAATTCTTATTAATTTCTAAGGATATTATGCTTTAATGAAAGGTATATTTTGTGTTTTTGGATGTAGGTGATCTAAAAAGGTCTAAAAAGGAAAAAGGAGCAAAAAGGAGCAAAAATGGAGCAAAATACAAAAAGTGTAAAAAAATATGGCCTGGCGCCTAGGCGCCAGAAGTTGGCGCCTAAGCGCCAGACTCGAAACAAAAACTGTCAAGTTTTTGACAACGTTTGATCAGTTATTTTAACAGAGTGAGCGGTTATTGGACATTCTAGAAGACTGGGAGTTGTTCCTTGATAATATGACATGTGATACATTGCATTTGGACGCTCCAAAATGGTTTTAATCGCGAAGAGGTGCGAGCCAAAGTGAAGAGGTGCGAAGAACTGGACGCGGTGTCCGGCACCTAGGCACCGGATTCCGGCGCCTAGGCGCCCGACAGACCTTCTAGAAGATTCATTGAATGTGGACATGTTTTGAAGAGGTGCCTCAAGGCAACCCTTGAAGCCTATAAATAGCTATCCATTTCTTCAGAAAACGTGCCCCTCCCATTGTAACCCTTTCTGTTATCCACTTTAGGACCTCTCATCCTTAGAGAGAGAAATAGAGAGAGAAATTTAGGGCCACTTTTTTTTAGTTTAGTGAGTTTATTTTTAAGTTGTTGCATCTGGAGTTTATTACACTGTGGAGTCAGTAGGAATCAGAAGATCTGTAGAAGGAATATTTGAGATAAGTATTTTATATTTGATTCAAAGTTAATTTATTATGTTTTGCTGTTTATTTTCAATGTGTTCTGAGTAGTTAGTTTACTTTCTTCCTTCAATTATGAAGAGATAGATAAGATAATATAATGATTCAATGGAGAATTGAAATTCAAAATATTTTCAAAACATTGTGATGACATTAATACATGATCTTACTTTACTTTTTAAATTGGCCATTTAAATTGTTAAAACCTGTTGAAGAGTTTTGAGACCTTGAAGGAGAAGAACTCTTAACTTTTAAATGTCACATGAATCTTTGGGTAGTCGAAGGCCATGTGCGGGCTATTCAAGGTGAAGTGCAAATAAATAGGAAGATAAGATTTAAAAGGCGTAGAATTGATAAGTTTTTAGAGTGACAGACTAAATTCTTATAATTTAATTTATAGATTAGGAAAGGGTCATTAGTAGAGCCGACCATAGCCACCCTTGGACATCTAGTAGTGTGAGTCTAGATTAACCCATTCTACTAACAATACATTCAGACCTGATCTGTAAATTAGCCAATGTTCTTTGCACCTGGATCAAAGGGTAAAGAATAGGAATGCTTCTATTTGGCACAATACTTTAAATCAAATTCTCCAACGAATATTAAATTATCTTAAAAATCTTAGATTAATTGAAGGAAAGAAAGTTGTTTATTTTATATAATTTTCATAAATCATTTTCTTATTATTGTTTTCTTTATTTGCATCTAATAAATTAATAGTAATTTATAGTTAAATTAGAAGATAAAAGGATATTTTCAAAATATAATATTTAGAAAATTTATTACTATAATTTTTCCCCATGGGATCGATACTGGGGTTATAAAAGAAAACCCTATATTACTTGAAACGATACGTATACTTGTGCAGTACCCCTAGTGTGTAAAATATTTTCTAAAAATTTACATCATTTTGATTTTATACACTAGCCCCTATTTATAAATTGGGTCAAGCTTTTGGCTATTTTTTGGAAGCGAATATAACTGCATTTTTGCGGGTCGGGTCAAGTTTTTGGCGCCGTTGCCGGGGAAAGAAATAAAATAGTTATACATTTTTGTAAAAAAATATTATATTTCTAAAAATATAAAAATATAAAAAAAATTATTATAAAAAAAGAAAGATATATATATTTATTCCTTGTTTTATGCGAAGATTTGGTTCTGAAGGATTAATACCTTTAGATTCTGAATTAGAAAGAACAATTAGAAAAATTAAAAAGAGTAAACAAATTCAAAAATTTCAAGAAATGACTATTTTACAAAATCCAATTGAACTTAATGATCAAAATGTTTATAAACCATTAAGGGATTATGCTAACCCTACAGTTGATGAACTTCATAGTAGTATTCAAATACCCACTGTAGATGCTAATTCTTTTTAACTTAAACCGTCTATTATTCAAATGGTGCAAAACAATAAATTTGGTTGATCACCAAATGAGGATCCAAATTTACATCTTGTTAGTTTTTTAGAACTTTGTGCTACCTTTAAATATAACAATGTTTATGATGATGCTATTAGACTTAGACTCTTTCCTTTTTCTTTAAAAGATAAAGCAAAGATGTGGCTAAACGCATTAGCAACTGGTTCTATTAAAACATGGGCTGAAATGACACAAAAATTCCTTGCTAAATATTTTCCTCCTTCTAAAACTTCTAAATTAAGAAATGATATTACTTCGTTTAGTCAATTTGACGGGGAGACAATATATGAAACTTGGGAAAGATTTAAAGAACTATTAAGAAAATGTCCTCATCATGCTTTACCTGATTGGTTAATTATTCAAACATTTTATAATGGATTAATTGGATCTTTAAAATCAATTATTGATGCTGCTGCTGGAGGTTCTTTAATGTCAAAATCATTTGAAGAAGCTTACACTTTAATTGAAGAAATGGCTAATAACAATTTTTAATGGCCTTCCAAAAGGATTAATCCTAAAATGATGGCAAGTATTCATGATAATGAAGCCTTTTCTATTTTAGCTTCACAAGTTGCAACAATGTCTAAGAAATTAGATAATTTTGCAATTAATATTTCACATAATAACTCTGCTAATATTGAAGATTCTCAAACTATTGAAACTTTACAAGCTATTGCAAGTAAAAATAATCCTTATTCAAATTATTATAATCCTGGGTGGAAAAATCATCCTAATTTTAACTGGAATAATTTGCAACAACAATGGGGTAATAATCAATCTCATCCCACTGAAAATTGGAATAATCAAGATAATCAGAATTATAAACCTCGTGGATTTAATAATCAATAGAAAAAGTTATCAATAGAAGAATTAATTTTACAAATGAATAATCAATTACAAAATCAAAATACTGCTATTCATAATATTGAAAATCAAATGGGGCAAATTGTTACTTTAATTAATAACAGACCTGTAGGAACATTTCCTAGTAATGTTGAAATTAATCCAAAGGAAACTAGAAAAGAACATGAACAAGTTAAAGCTGTGCAACTTAGAAGTGGAAAAGAATTAAAAGAAAGAATGCAGAATGAAATTGAAAAAGAGATTGAAGTTGAAGAGATTGAAAAACCTAAAGAAACTCTCTCTCCTAGTCAAGATCAAACTGTTATACCTGTTAATATGGAAGTTGAAAAATCACCACCACCTTTTCCTCAAAGACTGAAATACCAAAAATTAGATCATCAATTTTCTAAGTTCTTTGAAAGTTTTAAGAAACTTACTATTAACATACCTTTTGCTGAAGCTTTGGAACAAATGCCAACTTATGCAAAATTTATGAAGGATATTTTAAGCAAAAAACAAAAATTTGAAGCTTTTGAAACTATTGCATTAAGTGAAGAATGCAGTGCAATAATTCAAAAGAAATAACCTTAAAAGCTTAAGGATCCTGGAAGTTTCACTATCCCTGTGCTATTGGAGAAAAATCTTGTGGAAAGCTTTATGTGATTTAGGAGCAAGTATTAATCTCATGCCATTTTCTATCTTTCGAAGATTGGATTTAGGAGATATTACTCCCACCATTGTAACCATTCAGTTAGCTGATAGATCTATCACTTATCCTAAAGGAGTTATAGAGGATGTCCTTGTTAAAGTGGATAAATTTATCTTTCCTGTAGATTTCATAGTACTTGATATGGAAGAAGATAAAGAGATACCTATTATTTTAGGGAGACCTTTTCTAGCTACCGCACGAGCTATGATTGATGTGCAAAAGGGAGAACTAACCATGAGAGTTAATGATCAAGAAATTAAATTCAATGTTCTTAAATCAATGAAGTACCCTGATAAAGAGAAATGTTATCGAATGGATATAATTGATTATTTAATTGAAAAACATTATCAAGAAAAATGTAAAGTCATTTCTGAAGAAAAATTTGAATTTTTAACTGATGAAGAAGAAGTAGAAGAAGAAGAGACTCATTTTATTAAATATAATTGGGAAACTTTAGACATAACTCAAAATGATATACTTTTACCATCATTTAAAAAAGCCCCTGAACTGGAATTAAAAATGTTACCTTCACATTTAAAATATGTGTTTCTTGGAAATTCATTAACTTTACCTATTATTATTTCTTCTGAACTGAGTAAAGATCAAGAAGAAAAACTAGTAGGGGTGTTAAAGAATTATAAGAAAGCTTTTGGTTGGACGATTGCTGGTATAAGAGGAATAAGCCCTTCCAATTGCTTGCATAGAATTTTAATGGAAGAAAATTTTAAACCTATTATAGAATCGCAAAGAAGATTAAATCATATCATGAATGAGGTTGTTAAAAAAGAAATTAGTAAGTGGTTAGATGCTGGTATTATTTATCCTATTTCGAATAGTCAATGGATAAGTCATATTCATTGTGTTCCGAAGAAAGTAGGTGTAACTGTCATTGTTAACGATAAAAATGAACTTATTCCGACAAGACAAGTTACTGGATGGCGAATTTGTATTGACTATAGGAAATTAAATAAAGCCACTAGAAAGGATCATTTTCCTTTACCGTTCTTGGATCAAATGCTCGATAAATTAGCTAGACACTCATATTTCTGTTTTCTGGATGGATATTCTGTTTATCATCAATTACTTATTGCTCCTGAGGACTAAAAAAAGACAACATTTACAAGTCCTTATGGAACATTTGCTTTTAGAAGAATGCCTTTTGGTTTATGTAATGCACCTGCAACTTTTCAAAGATGTATGATGTCAATATTTTGTGATTTGATTGACAAAGGAATTGAAATATTCATGGATGATTTTTCAGTTTTTGGAACTTCTTTTGAATCTTGTTTGGAAAATATAGCCAAAGTTTTGAAAAGATGTGAAGAAACAAATTTAGTTCTTAACTGGGAAAAATGTCAATTCATGGTCACAGAAGGCATTGTACTTGGTCACAAAGTGTCACAAAAAGGGATGGAAGTAGATCAAGCAAAAGTGAAAATTATTGTTGAATTACAACCACCTACTACTGTCACTGATGTGAGAAGTTTTCTAGGTCATGCTGGATTTTATAGAAGATACATAAAGTATTTTTCTAAAATTGCTAAACCTCTTTGTCATTTATTGGAAAAAAGATGTGAACTTTGAATTTAATAAAGAATGAATTCATGCTTTTAATATTCTAAAAGAAAAAGTAATAACTGCACCTATCATTGTTGCACCTAATTGGAATAAATCTTTTGAATTAATGTGTGATGCAAGTGATTTTGCAATTGGAGCTGTATTAGGACAAAAATATGAGAAAATTTTTAAATTTATATATTATGCTAGTAAAACTCTCACTGAAACACAAAGAAATTACACTACCACTGAGAAAGAGCTTCTAGCTATAGTATATGTCTTTGATAAATTTAGACCTTATCTTCTTGGTACTAAATGCACGATTCATACCGATCATTCTCGCTATTAAATATCTATTAGCTAAGAAGGATTCTAAACCTAGACTTATAAGATGGGTTTTACTTCTACAAGAATTTGATTTTCAAATAGTAGATAAAAAAGGAACTGAAAACCAAATTGCTGATCATTTGTCTAGAATTAAAAATGATATTATTCCGGAAGAAAATATAAATGAGAAATTTCCTGATGAATCTTTATATGTTATTCAAAAATACAAAACACCTTGGTATGCTGATATTGTTAATTATTTAGTTAGCAATATTTTGCCTTATGACTTGGATAACAAATTTATTAAGAAATTTAAATATGATGCTAAATCTTATATTTGGGAAGAACCTCATTTATTTAAAATTGGAAGAGATTCTATGATTCGAAGATGCATACCGTATGAGGAAACTTTTGCTATTATTCAAAAATGTCATGATTCTGATTTTGGAGGACACTTTGGCATAGATAAAACTGCATGTAAAATTTTAAATTCTGGATTTTATTGGCCTACCTTATTTAAAGTTGTGAGACATTATGTGAAAACATGTGATCGATGTCAAAGGATGGGAAATATATCTAGGAAGAATGAAATGCCTTTAAACTATATATTGGAAGTTGAAATTTTTGATATATGGGGTTTAAACATTATGGGACCATTTGTTCCATCATTTGGAAAAGTTTATATTTTATTAGCAGTTGATTATGTTTCAATGTGGATTGAAGCTGTAGCTTTACCAAATTGTGATTCCAAAAGTGTTTCTAAATTTTTAAAGAAAATGATATTTTCAAGATTTGGAATGCCTAAGGTAATTATCACTAATGGACGAAGTCATTTGAGGAATATAAGAATTCAATCATTACTACAAAAATTTGGAATCAGACATAGAATTGCAACTGCTTATCACCCACAAACAAGTGGAATGGCTGAAGTATCAAAAAGAGAAATTAAAAGAATTTTAGAGAAGACTGTTAATCCTAAAAGAACCGATTGGGTTGATAGACTTGATTCCGCATTATGGGCTTATAGAACGACTTATAAGACACCAATCGGAATATCACCTTACCGGTTAATTTATGGTAAACATTGTCACTTACCCGTAGAACTTGAACATAAAGCTTATTGGGCGATAAAGGAGTTTAATTTTAATTTGAATAAAGCGAGGAGAAAAACGATTATTGCAACTAAATGAGATGGAAGAAATTAGAAACGAATCGTATGAAAATGCGAGAATTTATAAAGAGAAAATGAAGATGTTGCATGATAAGAAAATTTCAGGAAAAATTTTTCAACCTGGACAAGAAGTATTACTATTTAACTCTCGATTAAAACTTTTTCCTGGAAAATTAAGATCTAAATGGATTGGACCCTATATACTTAGAAAGTATACCATTATGGAGCTGTGGATATTAAAGAACCCAAAACAGGTAAAATTTTTAAAGTAAATGGAGTAATATTGAAGCCTTATTTGGGAGATATTAAAAAGATTTATAAAGAGGCTTATGAATTGAGTCAACCTGATTAAAGATTTACTTAAGTCGGGCTGACGACGTTAAACCAAGCGCTTTGTGGGAGGCAACCCATAATTATCTTTTGTTTTAAAGTTTTTATGTTTTAATGTAAGGTTATGCCTCGATCTTGATTAATTTTATATTACTTTAGAAAAATTTGATGCTCATAAGTCTTTGTTGACTCAGGCTGAAAATTATTTTGATGTGTGTAAGATTTAAAAATAGGATCACTCTATTCTGAATATGAGTAAAAAGGAGATCAAGTTAACCTTCATTATGATTGTTTACAATATGAGTTATTGAGTCTAAACTACTCTTACCAGTATAATATACCTATCTTTTGAAATTTGACGATTAGGCAAAACGGAGTTGAACATAGTTCCGGCACCTAGGCGCCAGAATTCGGCGCCTAAGCGCCAAAATCATACTATGTATCAATAGGTCCGGTGCCTAGGCGCCAGATTCGGCGCCTAAGCGCCACGATTACTCGGTCGTGCAAAAAACGAAAATTTTCAGTTATTCACACGAATTTCACCTATAAATCAGCCAATCTTCTTCCCTAACCATCAAGCAATCAAAATTACATCCCTTGCACTTCATTATTGAGAGATTTAAGAAATTTTGAAGAAATGGAAGGAAGAAATTATGGAGAAGAGGCTAGGGACAAGGTCTCAAAGGATCCTCAACCCTACTTCAATGGTTTCATCGCTGTAAGTTTGGAGAAAATTTCTAGTCATTTGGATAAGTTTGAAGCGGAGTTTAAAAGCATTGGAGATCGCCTTCATGAGATGTTTCATCAAGTTGAACATCTAGAATGGCAAATGAAACTTCAATTTACTCATTTTGCGGCTTATCAAGATGCTCAAGTTGAAATGTATGTAAAGAACAAGTGGATTGACGAAAAGACGGCTACAGATTTCCCGAGAGCGTTAGTATTCTTTCCAAGTGGAATACACAATTTCCCTTGTGAAGACTAGAATATTCTGGTAATGAGATAGTCATTGTATGGTTTGTTGAGTCGTTGTATCGATTTAGAGAATCGATTATGTTTGTTTGTGTATTTGCTTTCATGTTCAATGTGTGTTGTTTTTGCTTAGAAATTGTTGTGTTTGAGTGTGTATTAGGAACTTGAATCAAGTATAATACTTATCTGGAATGTATTGGGTCAATATTGAAGATTATAAATCGAATTTAGTGAGTTTGATTTAAACCTTATGTTTGATTGGTGGATTAATTATTTAATTTTTATAAATTTTTGAAAAATGCTGTGGAAGTTAGAAATTGAAGCTCTACTCTGATATGAGTAATTGGAAGTTAAATTTATGAAATTTGGTGGAGAATTAAATTTAAAAATAATTTTTTTGTGAAAGGCGAGTCTGGCGCCTAGGCGCCAGAATTCGGCGCCTAAGCGCCAGTTCGGCCTGTACCCGAAAATTTACTTAAATAACCCTCAAAAGCCATTTTTGACGCCTAAGCTTCATCTTCTTCCCTATTTTCGTAAAAATACATCCTTTAAATCCATTTTGAGGTCAAAACATCAAGGATTTGAGCGCGAAACCACTCAATTTCTTCGTCTCAAGGTCAGATCTACATTTTAAACCATTTATTTTTGATTTTCACCATAGATTTCCCTAGGTTTTGCTAAGAACCGAAAATTTTGAAATTTTTTTTTGATTTTTAGTGATTTCTTTGGATTTTTAAACTTATTTTAAGTTTTATAAACTTAAAAAGAGTTTAAATCTTTGATGCCTAAATTTGTTCCTGTTTTCTTTCACGTTTAGATGGCTCCGAAATCTAAACGCGGGAAGGCACGAGATAACTTTGATAGCAGCAAATTTTCTACTGCGGCTGCGCATTTTCTCTACCACGAATTTGCTACGTCTAGGAAGTTCATTTCCGAACTAAGTTTCTATCATCCAGGAGAAATGATTGAAAACACTATCATTGCACACAATTGGCAACGATTTTGTTTTTTCACTGCTGTTGTTGTTATCCCGATTGTTCAAGAGTTTTATACAAATTTTCTGGATGCTGAAGATTATGAAGTCTTTGTCAGAGGAATCGGAGTTGGATTTAGTCCTGAAAGAATCAATATGTTTTATGGCCGGCTACCGACTATAGAGTGCTATTATTCTGGATTATCACCATCTGAGGAAGATTTGGATATGATCATTGCTTATTTGACTGACGGTACTGGATCTTGGAAGATCAGTAACGGAAAAAGGGTAAACTTCAAATCCTCCAAATTAAATGGTATTTCTAAAGCATGGCACTACTTTATTTCGCAAGATTGTTACCTTCCAACCACCTGAGTGAAGTGACTAGAGATCGAGCGATCTTAAACTACTGCATTCAGGAAAGGAAGTTTATTGATGTTGGCAATATTATTTATGATTCTGTGGATTCTACTGTGAGATCCAGCACTTCTATTGGATTGGGATTCCCATCTCTGATTTATTCATTGTGTGTTAGTAATGGAGTCACTGTTGATATTTCTGAGGAGAAGTTAAAGTCTACCAAGCCAATTGGGCAGGAGAGTGTTAGTATCTATGATCGTCTTCGTGGGAAGAGATCAACCGCTCCTTCTACTTCTGCACATACTTCAGGTATACCTTCTACTTCTCGACCCTCTACTTCTGCTGAGCCACCATCGAGTTTCTAGGAATCAATGCATGATCAATTTTTAGAGCAGCAACAGGAGTTATTTCGAACTCACCGCAGGATTGATACTATTGACAGGAAGCTTGATCATCTATCTGATTAAACCCAGAGGAAGAGTAGTTATGACGTTGAGTATGATGAAGCCCTAGTCAGATTTCTAAAGGGTGAACGAGATGTTAGTTTTCCTACTTTTCTTAGTTTCACACCATTTATTGATCATAAGGACGTAAAATTTTCCTTTGGTGACGACGATGATGATGATGAGGCTACAGCTAGTGACTAGTTGTTATAGATCTTTATGTTGTGCTACTATGTTAGTTTGTTTTGTTTGGATTGTTTGTTTAGTTTGATGTTTAATGTATGTTGATTTGTTTTTGTACCTGTGTAGATTGATTAGTGTTAAGATTGTGTTAAGACTGAAGTTAGAGTTAATTTATGATATGTTTGTTTTAGTCTACTATTCAGTACTTAGTAATTTTGCTCTACTTTAATTTTAATTTATTATCATCATAAAATTAGTGTGCTTACTTTTTATACATGCTTAAATTTTATCTTAATTATTCATAAAAGCATGAGTAGAAGTAATTTTTCTTTTTAAGATTGTTTTTACATATTTATAAAAATTCTTATGATTTTCTTTCTCTCATACTTTCAAATTATCATAGTATACCAAAACTTAAGTTTGGGAGAAGGAAAAATCCATTCAAATTTAAATTTTATTTGTCCTTAGAGAGCTAATATTTTCTTAAAAATAAAAACTTTTTAACATAACTTAAGGAATGAAGAATTTATTTGAAATCACTTTTATTTTTGAAATTATAAACAATTTAGTGAAAATTAACCAAAATTTTACTAACTTTGATTGATTTTAAGAATAGAATTATTTAACTTAAAGAAGAATAAGATAAAGAATTTTTCTATTCATGATAGAAATAATAGAATTTTAGAAATATTAAGTAATAAAAAATTATCACTTGAAAAAGAAAAGATTGGAAATCATTTTAAATTCTTATTTATGCTATAATAATTAAGTGGAAATGTATAAGTTTTGAAAATATAAGTTAAGGATAGTGAAGTTCAAAACCATTAACATGCTATCCAGATATAGTAATCCTCTCTTTAAAAAAAATAAAAAAAAACAAAGAAAAAAAGAGAGAAGAGAGGAGAAGCTTGAGGAAATGCCTAATCAAAAATTGGCTTCACTTGAATTATCTTATAGGAAGAAAACTAGTTACATATTTTACTTAATTTTTATACATGAATATTTATTTAGAAAAGATTTTTCAAGAAGATCTTTTTCTTGTAAATAATCTATGAGATCTTAATATAATAGACTTCTATTATTTTCAAAATGGATGAAAAGTTTGAAATCTTATGATTTGGTAGTTAAATATTCTTTAAATTCTTAAAATTAAACCTAGTTAGTGAAATTGGGTTAATAATTTACTAAAGACTTTATAAAATCAAAAATTATAAGGAATCTCAAATATTTATCTTTTATTTCAAAGGTTATATATTTTATATAGTAGAAAGAGTTACTTGAGGACAAGTAACATTTAAGTTTGGGGATTTTGATCTATAAAAAAATACTTATTTCTTTATGTCTTAATTCTTATTAATTTCTAAGGATATTATGCTTTAATGAAAGGTATTTTTTGTGTTTTTGGATGTAGGTGATGTAAAAAAGGTCTAAAAAGGAAAAAGGAGCAAAAAGGAGCAAAAATGGAGCAAAATACAAAAAGTGTAAAAAAATATGGCCTGGCGCCTAAGCGCCAGACTCGATACAAAAACTGTCAAGTTTTTGACAACGTTTGATCGGTTATTTTAATGGAGTGAGCGGTTATTGAACATTCTAGAAGACTGATAGTTGTTCCTTGATAATAGGACATGTGATACATTGCATTTGGACGCTCCAAAATGGTTTTAATCATGAAGAGGTGCGAGCCAAAGTGAAGAGGTACGAAAAAATGGACGCGGTGTCCGGCGCTTAGGCCCCAGATTCCGACGCCTAGGTGCCAGATAGACCTTCTAGAAGATTCATTGAATGTGGACATGTTTTGAAGAGGTGCGGGGTCCATTTCTTCAGAAAACATGTCCCTCCCATTGTAACCCTTTCTCTTATCCACTTTAGGACCTCTCATCCTTAGAGAGTGAAATAGAGAGAGAAATTTAGGGCCACTTTTGTTTAGTTTTGTGAGTTTATTTTCAAGTTGTAGCATCTGGAGTTCATTACACTGTGGAGTCAGTAGGAAATAGAAGATCTGTAGAAGGAATATTTGAGATAAGTATTTTATATTTGATTCAAAGTTTATTTATTATGTTTTGCTGTTTATTTTCAATGTGTTATGAGTAGTTAGTTTACTTTCTTCCTTCAATTATGAAGAGATAGATAAGATAATATAAAGATTCGATGGAGAATTGAAATTCAAAATATTTTCAAAACATTGTGATAACATTAATACCTGATCTTACTTTACTTTTTAAATTGGCCATTTAAATTGTTAAAACCTGTTGAAGACTTTTGAGACCTTGAAGGAGAAGAATTCTTAGCTTGTAAATGTCACATGAATCTTTGGGTAGTCGAAGGCCATGTGAGGGCTATTCAAGGTGAGGTGCAAATAAATAGGAAGATAAGATATAAAGGGCGTAGAATTGATAAGTTTTTAGAGTGACAGACTAAATTCTTATAATTTGATTTATAGATTAGGAATGGGTCACTAGTAGGGAAGACCATAGCCACCCTTGGACATCTAGTAGTGTGAGTTTAGATTAACCCATTCTACTAACAATACATCCGGACCTGATCTGTAAATTAGCCAATGTTCTTTGCGCATGGATAAAAGGGTAAAGAATATGAATGCTTCTATTTGGCACAATACCATTAATCAAATTCTCCAACGAATATTAAATTATCTTAAAAATCTTAGATTAATTAAAGGAAAGAAAGTTGTTTATTTTATATAGTTTTCATAAATCATTTTCTTATTATTGTTTTCTTTATTTGCATCTAGTAAATTAATAGTGATTTATAGTTAAATTATAGGATAAAAAGATATTTTCAAAATATAATATTTAGAAAATTTTTTACTATAACTTTTCCCCGTGGGATCGATACTGGGGTTATAAAAGTAAATCATATATTACTTGAAACGATACGTATACTTGTGTGGTACCCCTAGTGTGTAAAATATTTTCTAAAAATTTACATCATTTTGATTTTATACACTAGCCGCTATTTATAAATTGGGTCAAGCTTTTGACTATCTTTTGGAAGCGAATATTACTGCATTATTGCGGGTCGGGTCAGTGACTGTCGACGAGGTTGTCCGAACGACCCGGATGACGAAACAGACTGCACCGTTGTGTCCGGAACGTCGAAATTACCTAAGAAGGACACTAATTTTGATATGGTTTTGTGCGAGGTCGAATTTTGTCCGAATCGGCAAAAAAATTGAATAAAACACAAATTAAAAAAAAAGAAATTAAAAAAAACCTAAAATTTCTAACTCTCACCTCACACCCACGCGCACAACACCGCAGTCCCCTTCCATTCGCGATTCCTTCTTGTCGTGAGTCCTAGCCGAACCGAGCCTCTCCCCCATCTCCTCTCCCTGTCGTGAAGCTTCGGTCGAGGTCCCCCCTCCTCGTACGCGTGCTCTGCCTAAAGCTTCCACTTACTCTGCTGCTCTGCATCCACTCCATGCGGTTCTTGTCGCTTCTTCCCCTTGTCGCCGACGGCTTCAGCTCACCGCCCAGGTAAGTGAAGGTGACTCCGTCTCCTCCTCCTTGGCTATAAATAACCCCACTTGGGGTAAGGTTTGGCCTAGCCGAAAATCTTTTGAGAGGGGGAGGTGCTGCCAAAATTTAAAGCGGTGCATCTCTTTGCGATTTCTAAACTTTGTGGCTCCATTTGGTGGCCATTCTCGTTTGCTGGCGGGATTATCTTGTGTATGTGCTTGAAATCCTTTGGAAGTTCTATGAGTGAGGTTTAATTTTCAATGATGTTATTGTTGGATCGGAAAGGCGGCAAGTGAGGTAACACTCTCTCCCTCCTCCTTTTATGTCTTCCATGCAAGATAAGTGTTCTAAGTTTCCTAGACAGCAGTATGGTAATGAGTTGGTTCTTGTTACTTCTAAGTTTTTTTTGCTAAATGCGTTAATAAGATGTTTTGAAATGCTATCTATTGAAAGCATTCAATATGCATGGGGCATAATCCTTTTGGTGGCTGTGGCCCCTTTGATCATTACTTCGCGTTGCAGGTGAAGATTGAATCATTTAGGCTATTAGTTGAGGGATCTCCTCTTTGTCTCGCCATTTGATTAATGGATATGGGGCTTGCTGATTTCATTACAAGTTGTACATTTGAGGAATGTTATATATTTGGTAGCTTAACCTTCTAGCTTGGAGGCTTTATGGTCTACTGATTTGGAAATTTTTTTGAAAATTGTGCTTTGGATGAAAACCTTGTGAGTTTAGGTGATTCAGTTTGAAGGTTTTTCTGACATGCTTGGTGTTACCCTAAAGTTTTAGTGAGTGATACTTACATTTTGCTAATAAATTTTTACAGATATACGACACCTGAGTGTTACAACTTTTTTTTTGCAAAATTTGGGAGATTGAGGTGGTATGCATGTAAATCTGACACCTTTTCTTTGTGGTTGTGCATAGGAGCTTGAAGAAATTATAAGACTTATACTTTTGTTGGCTTCTTTCCTTGCTAGCCTTTGAAAGACTCTTACTGGCATTTTCTCTTTCACCCGCTCGCTCGACACATATTCTTTGGATAGTCGATTTGTTTATTTGGGTGGCGAATACATATACTTTCATGTGTTAAAGTTGGAGTCCATGAACGAGCTCACTTTCCGTTATTGGATTCTTTTTTTTTTAATTGCTAGAATTCCATGTTGCTGGAATTATTGAATAAATTTACATATAGAACACCTAAACTTTAATTCTTATATTCATATTGTTCCACCAAGGTGTGAATATGAAGCAACTTTTGGTTGTCATGAAGAGGGTTAATGAAATAACTTTGGAAATAAAATTTGGGTGCTGAATATGTAAATTCATAAGGATGATGTGGTATATATGTATATCTTTTCACTTACTCGCTATTTGGAGGTATTTTTGCATCTTGCTGAGGCTGATTTTTTTTAATGCTATGGGATTTTGAATCGGCTTTACTTCAGCTTGCTTAAGCTGATTCTCTCGCACTTTATAATTTTGAGAAGTTTGTTTTACGTGTTCTACTGAAACAGGATCTTGAAATTGGGCATTTAAGAGGCAGAAACATTTTTTTTTAATTGCTCTAAACTATTTCAAAAGTTGCAGCTAACTTTATATTATCCCATGATATAGAATTGAAGAGCTGGAACATATGAGTTAGTTGTACAAATTAAAAAATACATTTTCTGGAAAGTGTGATGGGTGCTTGCGATGTAGGATCATTTGAGAAAAGAGAACTCTCAGATTTATTTTTTGAATTGGGGCAATACTGGTGATGATCTCTTTGTTTTAGGAAATTTACATCCATACCACTTAGTTCATATGTATTTACATATCTAACACCTGAACTTTGATTTATATATATATATACCATTTTTGCATGAGAAGGTGAACTCTACCTTTTAGGAGATAAAATGGCTGTGCTTCTTTGTGATATGAAAGGCTTGGCTAGTATAAATGTGAAAGTAAGATTAGGGTGCTGAGTATGTAAATACATAAGAATTTGCTGCCTATGTTCATGGTTTTCAAAATCTAAAAGTTTGAGTGTTTTATTTGCAAAAATTTGAAAGTCGGGCTTGCTCATTTGTAAGAATTTGAAAGCTCCGGTGCTTTTACAAAAAATTGGAAATGTTATTTTCGGAAACGTGGGAAGTTTTGGTGTGTGCTCTTTGAAAATGTGGAGAGGTTTGCTCAGGCTTGTTGCTTGGCCCTCATTCAATTAATTTCATAGTGTCGATGATTACTCTTTTAACACTTCATGCTTACAATGGTAGCCTAACATGAGAGAATGAGGGGAATATAGTTATTTGGAGAGTTTGAACTTCATTTGCATGCTAGAGTTATGAGCATATATCTAAATTTTTAAGCTCTCTTTTACATGCTAAACATATGAATTGGCTTTTGAAGCTTTCTTTCTCATATTATAGTGTGAAATATGTGCTTAGCCCTTGTGGAAATTTTCTCATATGCTAAGATTTGGATGTGGCTTTTGGAGCCTTCTTTTTCCACGTCACTATGAGATATGTGCTTAAACTTTGGGACTTCTCTTGTACACCAAAATGTCAAGTTCAATGGTTAAGATTCGAAGAGTTGCTTCTATTCTTCATATGACACTCATATGCAAAAATATATGAACCTCTCTTTACTTATGCATCTTCAAGTTTGGCGCCTATACTTGAAAAAATTTAATGTGCTCCATCTCATTTTGGCAAAAATCTTTAAAGTTTGGCATATGTCTTGTGAAAGTGGTGGTTTATCCCATCTAGCATGTTATGACTCTTCACACTTTTTGAAGTAAAAAAAAAAAAGATATATCCTATATGTAATTTTTCGGATTTGGGAATAACAATGCTTGAAACAATCTTATGTAGTTCAAATCTTTTTTGTACCTTTATAATTACAATCGCATATTCATGTATTCAAATTGAATGGATCAATTCTTATACAAATTTCTCCCTGCGCCTTTTGCGAGGTACATCCAATCGTGGTCAAGACGTTGAAGGATTGTGAAACTACTCCAAGGCAGACAAAACGGACAACATCATACTTCATTTGGGTGAGATCCTTCCAAATTTTATTTTATGTGAGTGAAGTGACATAAAAAATTTCAAGTTCATTTGAGCTTAATTTGATGAGTTATGAGATGAATAGGCTTAAGAGGGCATTAAGGTAATTAAAAGGCTTTAACCTTAATTAATTTTTAGGCTTAACTAGAGGGAGGGGTAAAATATTTGATCATAACTTTTCGTTTGGATGATTGAAACTAAAGTAGTTGAGCGGCAGAAACTCATTAATCACATTGAACATTTAAAGAAGAAACTTTAATCAATTAAATTACCTAAACTTTGGAAGATTAATTAAGGCTTTAATTATTAAGATTAGGGATGTAATAAATGAGAGTTTTAATTCTTTAAATTTAATCCCTAATCAATAATTTGATCAAATATTATTTAAACATCAATTAATGGGACTCTAAAAATGATGATTGGAACTAATAATTTAAAAAAAAAAAGAGAATGATTTTTGAAATTTTATAATTAAATTAAAAGATATTTGGATTAATTTGAAATTATTTGAAATTCAAATTGAAACAAACTCAAGATGTTAAAATTAACCTGAAATTGTTTAAGACTTAAATCAAAACAAATTTAAAACATGAAAGATTAACCTGGAACAATTCATGATTAAAACATCATAAATTAAAAATTAAATCAGTTTAAAACATTAAAATTAATCTAAAATATTAAGATCATTTGAAACATAAAGACTTAATTGAATTAAATAGCTTGAACACTTTTCCAACTCAAAATGATTTAAAACACTTAAAAAGATCAACCAAAACTTTACAACTAAATCAAAAATCACTTTAAATCTCCAACTCAAAACTTCGATTAAGAATGGTTAAAATCTTTAATGAACTAATTTGCCCCCTAAAGGATTTCATTATCATAACTCTTAAATGAAGCATTAAATTAAATGTCACGTTACTCACAAGGATGATCAAACATCCAAACTCACTGAGCAAGAGTCAAATAAAATGAGAACGTTAAGTAACTTGGATGAGTGATTCATCACCACAATGAAACTAACTTAACTCAAAATAATCCTTGAAGTATTTAGGAAGATGTTCAGAATTCAGTTCCGAGCACTTCTCTAACTTGATGAGATGTTTTAAAAGAGCAGTGAGACTTCATTGTTCTTTGATGAAGAAAATCATCCCTAACAAAACACAAGAACCTAGATGTCATAGAGAGTGACTAGCAATAGGATTAGGACTTTGTTAGACAACCAAAACCTTCCCTTAGTTTTACCTAGGCATCTGTTATAAATATATAAATGCCTTAATATGTGTTTTAAGTGCAGGTGAAAATAACGGGAGTGCCCACCAGGTATGCATTTAAGTTTATTGCAATTTACATTTAGCAATTTATTAAATGTCTTAGTTTTCTGTACTTATAAATGCATGAAATTGATCGAACCCAGCATGTTTAAACAACTCAAAATTTAATCACAAACAAAACAATAAAACTGCAATTATAACTAAAATTAAAATGTTTCGTTGGATGATCGAGAATCCCTCGGATGATGTAACCCACGTGTTGCTAACGAGATTTCCCACGGTCTAAATGAAAGTGTGGAACTCATTCAGTTGGGTTTAGCAAATTCATTTGGACGAAGTGAATCCGATGAAAATAGCGGTGTCGGGATGACAAAATCGTGGGATCTTAATCGGTTCTGCTTAATCAACTTTAAGATTTTTTTTAATTAAAATATTAAGACATCTAAACCTTAAGACTTTTCTAAACCAGAACACTTCTCTCATCTCTTGATTGCCACTTTCTAAAACTAAACCTCTGCAACAACAAGGAGCTTGGAGCACGGTGGGCAGCACGGCTATCTTCAACAACAAAACTTGTGTCTACTTCAGCAAAACCTGTCCTTAGAAATAAATAACCAAGCCATAGGATTTCGAGGAATTTCGCCTAGTGCAACATAAATCCTCAGCTTTTCATTAGACATTTGTGACCCGACCGCCGCGCTTAACGCAGTAATGTTTGCTTTCAAAAGATAGCCAAAAAAGCTTTGACTCGATTTATAAATAGCGGCTAGTGTATAAAATTAATATTATATAATTTAGTAATATTTTTACACACTAGGGGTACTACGCAAGTATACGTATCGTTTCAAGTAATATAGGGTTTTTAAACAAAGACCCCAGTATCGATCCCATAGGGAAGATTTATAAAGTGAAAGAGAAATAAAATAGTAAAAATATTTTTATTTTGATTGTAAATTACTATTAATTTACTAGATGCAATTAAAGAAAACAATAATAAAAAAATGATTTTATAGACTCTATATAAATAAACAACTTTCTTTCCTTCAATTAATCTAAGATTTTTAAGATAATTTAATATTCGTTGGAGAATTTAATTTATGGTATTGTGCCAAATAGAAGCATTCCTATTCTTTACCCTTTGATCCAGGTGCAAAGAATATTGACTAATTTACAGAATAGGTCCGGATGTATTGTTAGTAGAATGGGTTAATCTAGGCTCACACTTCTAGATGTCCAAGGGTGGCTATGGTCGGCCCTACTAGTGACCCTTTCCTAGTCTATAAATCAAATTATAAGAATTTAGTTTGTCACTCTAAAAACTTATCAATTCTACGCCCTTTAAATATTATCTTCCTATTTATTTGCACTTCACCATGAATAGCCCGCTCATGGCCTACGACTACCCAAGGATTTATGTGACATTTACAAGTTAAGAGTTCTTCTCCTTCAAGGTTTCTAAACTCTTCAACGAGTTTTAACAATTCAAACGGCCAATTTAAAAAGTAAAGTAAGATCAGTTATTAATGTCATAACAATGTTTTGAAAATATTTTGAATTTTAATTCTCCATCGAATCTTTATATTATCTTATCTATCTCTTCATAATTGAAGTAAGAAAGTAACTAACTACTCATAACATATTGAAAGTAAATAACAAAACCTGATAATTAAACTTTGAATCAAATGTAATAATATACTTATCTCAAATATTTCTTCAACAGATCTTCTGATTCCTACTGACTCCACAGTGTAATGAACTCCAGATGCAATAACTTGAAAATAAACTCACTAAACTAAACAAAAGTCACCCTAAATTTCTCTCTCTAATTCTCTCTCTAAGGAAGAGAGATCCTAAAGTAGATAAGAGAAAGGGTTACAATGGGAGGGGCATGTTTTCTGAAGAATTGGACCTCTATTTATAGGCTTCAAGAGTTGCCTTGAGGCACCTCTTCAAAACATGTCCACATTCAATGAATCTTCTAGAAGGTCGGTCTGGCGCCTAGACGCCGGACACCGCGTCCAGTTCTTCGCACCTCTTCACTTTGGCTCGAACCTCTTCGCGATTTAAACCGTTTTGGAGTGTCCAAATGCAATGTATCACATGTCCTATTATCAAGGAACAACTGCCAGCCTTCTAGAATGTCCAATAACCGCTCATTCCGTCAAAATAACTGATCAAACGTTGTCAAAAACTTGACAGTTTTCGTATCGAGTCTGGCGCTTAGGAGCTAGTTTCTAGCGCCTAGGCGCCAGGCCATATTTATTTATACTTTTGGTATTTTGCTCCATTTTTGCTCCTTTTTCCATCTTAGACCTTTTTACATCACCTACATTCAAAAACACAAAAAATACCTTTCATTAAAGCATAATATCCTTAGAAATTAATAAGAATTAAGACATAAAGAAATAGGTATTTTTTTATAGATCAAAATCCCCCAAACTTAAATATTATTTGTCCTCAAGTAACTCTTTTTACTACATAAAATATAACTTTTAGAAATAAAAGATAGATATTTAAGATTCCTTATAATTTTTTATTTTATAAAGTCTTTAGTAAATTATTAACCCAATTTCACTAACTAGGTTTAATTTTATGAATTTAAAGAATATTTAACTGCCAAATCATAAGATTTCAAACTTTTCATTCATTTTGAAAATAATAGAAGTCTATTATATTAAGCTTTCATAGATTATTTACAAGAAAAAGATCTTCTTGAAAAATCTTTTCTAAATAAATATTTATGCATAAAAATTAAGTATGTAATTAATTTTCTTCCTATAAGATAATTCAAGTGAAGCCAATTTTTTATTAGGCATTTCCTCAAGCTTCTCCTCTCTTCTTTTTTTTTTCTTTTTCTTTTCTTCTCTCTTTTTTTTTATATAGAGAGGATTACTATATCTGGATAGCCTGTTAATGGTTTTGAACTTCACTATCCTTAACTTATATTTTCAAAACTTATACATCTCCACTTAATTATTATAACATAAATAAAAATTCAAAAAGAATTCCAATCTTTTCTTTTTCAAGTGATAATTTTTTATTACTTAATATTTCTAAAATTCTATTATTTTTATCATGAATAGAAAAATTCTTTTTCTCATTCTTCTTTAAGTTAAATAATTCTATTCCTAAAATCAATCAAAGTTAGTAAAATTTTGGTTAATTTCACTAAATTGTTTATAATTTCAAAAATAAAAGTGATCTCAAATAAATTCTTCATTCCTTAAGTTATGTTAAAAAGTTCCTATTTTTAAGAAAGTATTAGCTTTTTAAGGAAAAATAAAATTTAATTTTGAATGGATTTTTCTTTCCCCCAAACTTAAGTTTTGGTATACTATGATAATTTGAAAGTATGAGAGAAAGAAAATCATAGATATTTTTAGTAAGTATGTAAGAAAAAAAAACAATCTTAAAAAAAAAATTAACTTCTAAACATGCTTTTATGAATAATTAAGATAAAATTGAAGCATGTATATAGAAAAGTAAGCAGGCTAATTTTATGATGATATTAAATTTGAAACAGACTTAAAACAGAGCAAAATAATTAAGTACTAAACAGTAAACTAAAACAACATATAAACTATTTCTAAATTCAGGCTCAACACAACAGAATCCTAATACTAAACAGTCAACATACATCAAATACAAATCTAACAAACAATCTAAATAAAACAAACTAACAGAGTAACACATCAAAGAAATCGATAACAACTAATCACTAGCTGTAGCCTCATCATCATCTTCATCACCAATGGAAAATTCTACTTCCTTAGGATCAAAAAATGGTGTGAATCTAGGAAAAGTAGGAAAACTAACATCAAGTTCACCCTTCAGAAATCTGACTAGGGCTTCATCATACTCAGCATCATAATTACTCTTCCTCCGGGTATAATCGGATAAATGATCTAGTTTTCTATCAATAGTATCAATCCCGAGTGAGTTTGAAATAACTCCTGTCGTTGCTCCAAAACTGATCATACATTGATTCCCAGAAATCTGATGGTGGCTCAGCAGAAGTAGAGGGTCTAGAAGTAGAAGGTCTACCTGAAGTAAGTGTAGAAGTAGAAGGAGCGGTCGATCTCTTCCCTCGAAGACAATCATAGATACTAATACTCTCCTGCCCAATTGGCTTAGTAGACTTCAGCTTCTCCTCAGAAATATCAACAGTGACTCCATTACTAACACATAATGAATAGATCAAAGATGGAAATCCCAGTCCAACAGAAGTGCTGGATCTCGCAGTAGACTCCACAGAATCATAAATGATGCTCCCGACATTAATAGACTTCTTCTCCTGAATGCAGTAATTTAAGATCGCTCGATCTCTAGTCACTTCACTCAGGTGGTTGGAAGGTAACAATCTTGCAGATATAAAGTAGTGCCATGCTTTAGATACACCATTTAATTCAGAGGATTTGAAGTTTACCCTCTTTCCGTTCCTGATCTTCCAAGATCCATAACCGTTTGTTAGATAAGCAATAATCATGTCCAAATCTTCCTCAGATGGTGATAATCCAGAATAATAGCATTCAATAGTCGGTGGCAAGCCATAGAATATGTTGATTCTTTCTGGAGTAAATCCTACTCCGATTCCTCTAATAAAGACTTCAGAATCCTCGGCATCAAGAAAATTTGCATAAAATTCTCGAACAATCGGGATAACCGCAATAGGAGTAAAGTAACAAAATTGTTGCCAGTTGTGCGCAGCGATAGTGTTTTCGATCATCTCCCCAGAATGATAAAAACTTCGTTCCGAGATAAACTTTCTCGACGACGCAAGTTCGTGGAAGCGAAAATGCGCAGCCGCAGTTGGAAATTTGCTGGTATCAAAATTTTCTCGTCCTTTCCCGCGCTTAGATTTTGGAGCCATCTAAACGTGAAAGAAAACAAGAACTAATTTAGGAATCAAAGTTTTAAACTCTTTTTAAGTTTATAAAACTTAAAATAAGTTTAAAAATCCAAAGAAATAACTAAAAATCGAATATTTTTTCAAATTTTCGGTTCTTAGCAAAACTTAGGGTAATCTATGGTGAAAATCGAAAATAAATGGTTTAAAGTGTAGATTTGACCTTGAGACGAAGAAATTGAGTGGTTTCGCGCTCAAATCCTTGATGTTTTGACCTCAAAATGGATCTAGAGGATGTATTTTCGCAAAAATGGGGAAGAAGATGAAGCTTAGGCGTCAAAAATGGCTTTTGAGGGTTTAAATGGTAATTTTGGGGTACAGGCCGAACTGGCGATTAGGCGCCGAATTCTGGCGCCTAGGCGCCGAATTTTGGCGCCTAGGCTCCAGACTCGCCTTTCACAAAAATTTTTTTTTTAAATTTATTTTTCCACCAAAATTTATAAATTCAACTTCCAATAACTCATATCAGAGTAGAGCTTCAGTTTTTAACTTCCACAACATTTTTTTAAAATTTTTTAAAAATTAAATATTGAATCCACCAATCAAACATAAGGTTTTCAATCAAACTCACTAATTTCCATTTAAAATCTTCAATTTTGACTCAATACATTCCAGATAAGTACTACATTTGATTCAAGTTCCTAATACACACTCAAACATAATAATTTCAAAGCAAATACAACACACATTAAACATGAAAGCAAATACACAAACAAACACAATCGATTATCTAAATCGATACAATGACTCAACAAACCATAATAACTATCTCTTTACCAGAATATTCTAATCTTCACAAGGAAAATTATGTATTCCACTTGGAAAGAATACTAACGCTCTCGGGAAATCCGTAGCCGTCTTTTCATAAATCCACTTGTTCTTCGCATACATTTCAACTTGAGCATCTTGATAAGCCGCAATATGATCAAATTGAAGTTTCATTTGCCATTCTAGATGTTCAACTTGATGAAACATCTCATGAAGGCGATCTCCAATCCTTTTAAAGTCTTCTTCAAACTTATCCAAACGACTAGAAATTTTCTCTAAACTTACAGCAATGAAACCATTGAAGTAGGGTTGAGGATCTCTTGAGACCTTGTCCCTAGCCTCTTCTCCATGATTTCTCCTTTCCATTTCTTCAAAAATTTCTCAAATCTCTCAAGAATGAAATGTAAGGGACGTAATTTTGATTGTTTGATGGTTAGGGAAGAAGATGGGTTGATTTAAAGGGGAAAATCGTGTGAAAAATTGAAAATTTTTGGTTTTTGCACGACCCAGTAACTGTGGCGCTTAGGCGCCGAATCTGGCGCCTAGGCGCCGGACCTATTGATACATAGTTGATTTTAGCGCTTAGGCGCCGAATTCTGGCGCCTAGGCGCCGAACTATGTTCAACTCCGTTTCAGCTAATCGTCAAATTTTCAAAATTTCATTCTCCAAGATAGGTAAATTATACTGGTAAGAGTAATTTAGACTCGATAACACAAATTATAAGCAATCATAATGAAGGTTAACTTGATCTCCTTTTTACTCATATTTAAAATAGAGTGATCCTATTTTTAAATCTTACATACTTCAAAATCATTTTCTGCCTAAGTCAACCAAGATTAATGAGCATCAAATTTTTCTAAAGTAATATAAAATTAATCAAGATCGAGGCATAACCTTAGATTAAAACACAAAAACACAAGATAATTATGGGTTGCCTCCCACAAAGCGCTTGGTTTAACGTCGTTAGCCCGACTTAAGTAAATCTTTAATCTGGTTGACTCAATTCATAAGCCCCTTTATAAATCTTCTTAATATCTCCCAAATAAGGCTTCAATCTTAATCCATTTACTTTAAAAATTTTTCCAGTTTTGGGACCTTTAATATCCACAGCTCCATAATGGTATACTTTCTCAACAAAATAAGATCCAATCCATTTAGATCTCAATTTTCCAGGAAAAAGTCTTAAATGAGAATTAAACAGTAAAACTTTTTGTCCAGGCTCAAAAATTTTTCCTGAAAATTTCTTATCATGCAACATCTTCATTTTCTCTTTATAAATTCTTGCATTTTCATACGATTCGTTTCTAATTTCTTCCATCTCATTTAGTTGCAATAATCGTTTTTCTCCTACTTTATTCAAATTAAAATTAAACTCCTTTATCGCCCAATAAGCTTTATGTTCAAGTTCTACAGGTAAGTGACAATGTTTACCATAAATTAACCGGTAAGGTGACATTCTGATTGGTGTCTTATAAGCTGTTCTATAAGCCCATAATGCATAATCAAGTCTATCAACCCAATCAGTTCTTTTAGGATTAACAGACTTTTCTTAAATTCTTTAAATTTCTTTGTTTGATACTTCAGCCATTCCACTAGTTTGAGGGTGATAAGCAGTTTCAATTCTATGTTTGATTCTAAATTTTTGCAGTAATGATTGAATTCTTATATTCCTGAAATGACTTCCACCATCAGTGATAATTACCTTAGGCATTCTAAATCTTGAAAATATCATTTTCTTTAAAAATTTTGAAACACTTTTGGAATCACAGTTTGGTAAAGCAACAACTTCAATCCACTTTAAAACATAATCAACTGCTAATAAAATATAAATTTTTCCAGATGATGGAACAAATGGTCCCATAAAGTCTAATCCCCATATATCAAAAATTTTAACTTCCAATATATAGTTTAACGGCATTTCATCTTTCCTAGATATATTTCCCATCGTTTGACATCGATCACATGTTTTCACATATTGTCTCACATCTCTAAATAAGATAGACCATTAAAATCCTGAATTTAAAATTTTAAATGCAGTTTTATCTATGCCAAAGTGTCCTCCAAAATCAGAATCATGACATTTTTAAATAATAGCAAAAGTTTCCTCATAAGGTACACATCTTCGAATCATAGAATCTTTACCAATTTTAAATAAATGAGGTTCTTCCCAAATATAAGATTTAGCATCATATTTAAATTTCTTAATAAATTTGTTATCCAAGTCATAAGGTAAAATATTGCTAACTAAATAATTAACAATATCAGCATACCACTGTGTTTTGTATTTTTGAATAACATATAAAGATTCATCAGGGAATTTCTCATTTATATTTTCTTCTAAAATAATATCATTTTTAATTCTAGACAAATGATCAGCAATTTGATTTTCAGTTCCTTTTCTATCTACTATTTGAAAATCAAATTCTTGTAGAAGTAAAACCCATCTTATAAGTCTAGGTTTAGAATCCTTCTTAGATATTAGATATTTAATAGCAGAATGATCATTATGAACTATGCATTTAGTACCAAGAAGATAAGGTCTAAAATTATCAAAGGCATATACTATAGCTAGAAGCTCTTTCTCGATTGGTAGTGTAATTTCTTTGTGTTTCAGTGAGAGTTTTACTAGCATAATATACAACTTTGAAAACTTTCTCATATTTTTGTCCCAATACAGCTCCAATTGCAAAATCACTTGCATCACACATTAATTCAAAAGATTTATTCCAGTCAGGTGCAACAATGATAGGTGCAGTTATTAATTTTTCTTTTAGAATATTAAAAGCATTAATACATTCTTCATTAAATTCAAATTGTGCATCTTTTTCTAATAAATGACAAAGAGGTTTAGCAATTTTAGAAAAATCCTTTATATATCTTCTATAAAATCCGAGCATTACCTAGAAAACTTCTCACATCGATAATGATAGTAGGTGGTTGCAATTCAAGCAATAATTTTCACTTCTGCTTGGTCTACTTCCATCCCTTTTTGTGATACTTTGTGTCCAAGTACAATGCCTTCTGTGACCATGAATTAACATTTTTCCCAGTTAAGAACTAAATTTGTTTCTTCGCATCTTTTCAGAACTTTGGCTATGTTTTCCAAAAAAGATCCAAAAGAAGTTCCAAAGACTGAAAAATCGTCCATGAATATTTCAATTCCTTTGTCAATCAAATCACAAAATATTGACATCATACATCTTTGAAAAGCTGCAGGTGCATTACATAAACCAAAAGGCATTCTTCTAAAAGCAAATGTTCCATAAGGACTTGTAAATGTTGTCTTTTCTTGGTCCTCAGGAGCAATAAGTAATTGATGATAACCAGAATTCCATCCAGAAAATAGAAATATGAGTGTCCAGCTAATTTATCAAGCATTTGATCCAAGAAAGGTAAAGGAAAATGATCATTTCTAGTGGCTTTATTTAGTTTCCTATAATCAATACAAATTCGCCATCCAGTAACTTGTCTTGTAGGAATAAGTTCATTTTTATCATTAACAATGACAGTTACTCCTCCTTTCTTCGGAACAC
The DNA here is from genome assembly GCA_022702705.1 of Papilionanthe hookeriana x Papilionanthe teres. NCBI lineage: Eukaryota > Viridiplantae > Streptophyta > Magnoliopsida > Asparagales > Orchidaceae > Papilionanthe > Papilionanthe hookeriana x Papilionanthe teres. The sequence continues at coordinate 60,927,981 of CM040433.1, forward strand.
AATGAATAGGACTTACCCATTGACTATCCGAAATAGGATAAATAATACCAGCATCTAACCACTTAATAATTTCTTTTTAACAACCTCTTTCATAATAGGATTTAATCTTCTTTGCGATTCTATAGTAGGTTTAAAATTTTCTTCCATTAAAATTCTATGCATGCAAATGGAAGGGCTTATTCCTTTTATATCAATAATAGTCCAACCAAAAGCTTTCTTATAATTCTTTAACACACCTAGTATTTTTTCTTCTTGATCTTTACTCAGTTCAGAAGAAATAATAACAGGTAAAGTTAACGAATTTCCAAGAGAAGCATATTTTAAATGGGAAGGTAACATTTTTAATTCCAGTTCAGGTACTTTTTTAATTGAGGGTAAAAGTATATCATTTTGAGTTGTCTAAAGTTTCCCAATTATATTTAATAAAATGAGTCTCTTCTTCTTCTACTATTTCATCTTCATCAGTTAAAAATTCAAATTTTTCTTCAGAAATAACTTTACATTTTTCTTGATAATGTTTTTCAATTAAATAATCAATTATATCCATTCGATAACATTTCTCTTTATCAGGGTACTTCATTGATTTAAGCACATTGAATTTAATTTCTTGATCATTGACTCTCATGGTTAATTCTCCTTTTTGCACATCAATCATAGCTCGTCCGGTAGCTAGAAAAGGTCATCCTAAAATAATAGGTATCTCTTTATCTTCTTCCATATCAAGTACTATGAAATCTACAGGGAAGATAAATTTATCCACTTTAACAAGGACATCCTCTATAACTCCTTTAGGATAAGTGATAGATCCATCAGCTAACTGAAGAGTTACAGTGGTGGGAGTAATATCTCCTAAATCTAATCTTCAAAAGATGGAAAATGGCATGAGATTAATACTTGCTCCTAAATCACATAAAGCTTTTCCGTAAAATTTTTCTCCAATAGCACAGGGTATAGTGAAATTTCCAGGATCCTTAAGCTTTTCAGGTAATTTCTTTTGAATTATTGCACTGCATTCTTCACTTAATGCAACAGTTTCAAAAGCTTCACATTTTCGTTTTTTGCTTAAAATATCCTTCATAAATTTTGTGTAAGTTGGCATTTGTTCCAAAGCTTCAGCAAAAGGTATGTTAATAGTAAGTTTCCTAAAAATTTCAAAGAACTTAAAAATTGATGATAAAGTTTCTGCTGTTTAAGTCTTTGAGGAAAAGGTGGTGGTGGTTTTTCAACTTCCACATTAACGAGTATAACGATCGATCTTGACTAGAAGAGAGAGTTTCTTTAGGTTTTTCAATCTCTTCGACCTCGATCTCTTTTTCAATTTCATTCTGCAATCTTTCTTTTAATTCCTTTCCACTTCTAAGTTGCATGGCTTTAACTTGTTCATGTTCTTTTCAGGTTTCCTTTGGATTGATTTCAACATTACTTGGAAGTGTTCCTACAGTGTCCATTATTAATTAAAGTAGCAATTTGCCCCATTTGATTTTCAATATTACGAATAGCCGTATTTTGATTTTGTAATTGATTATTCATTTGCATAATTAATTCTTCTATTGATAACTTTTTTGTTGATTATTAAATCCAGGAGGTTTATAATTTGAATTAACTTGATTATTCCAATTTCCAGTGAGATGAGATTGATTATTACCCCATTGTTGTTGTGAATTATTCCAGTTAAAATTAGGATGATTTTTCCGCCCAGGATTATAATAATTTGAATAATGATTATTTTTACTTGCAATAGCTTGTAAAGTTTCAATAATTTGAGAATCTTCAATATTAGCAGAGTTATTATGCGAAATATTAATTGCAAAATTATCTAATTTCTTAGACATTGCTGCAACTTGTGAAGCTAAGATAGAAAAGGCTTCATTATCTTGAATACTGACCATCTTTTTAGGGTTAATCCTTTCAGAAGGCCATTGAAAATTGTTATTTGCCATTTCTTCAATTAAAGTGTAAGCTTCTTCAAATGATTTAGACATTAACGAAGCTCCAAGAATGAAGCATCAATAATTGATTTTAAAGATCCAATTAATCCATTATAAAATGTTTGAATAATCAACCAATCAGGTAAAGCATGATGAGGACATTTTCTTAATAGTTCTTTAAATCTTTCCCAAGTTTCATATATTGTCACTCCGTCAAATTGACTAAACGAAGTAATATCATTTCTTAATTTAGCTGTTTTAGAAGGAGGAAAATATTTAGCGAGGAATTTTTGTGCCATTTCAGCCCATGTTTTAATAGAACCAGTCGCTAATGAGTTTAACCACATCTTTGCTTTATCTCTTAAACAAAAAGGAAAGAGTCTAAGTCTAATAGCATCATCAGAAACATTTTTATATTTAAAGGTAGCACAAAGTTCTAAAAAACTAACAAGATGTAAATTTGGATCCTCATTTGGTGATTCACCAAATTGATTGTTTTGCACCATTTGAATAATAGACGGTTTAAGTTCAAAAGAATTAGCATAATCCCTTAATGGTTTATAAACATTTTGATCATTAAGTTCAATTGGATTTTGTAAAGTAGCCATTTCTTGAAATTTTTGAATTTGTTTTCCCTTTTTAATTTTTCTAATTGTTCTTTCCAATTCGGAATCTAAAGGTATTAATCCTTCGGAGCCAAATCTTCGCATAAAACAAGCAATAAAATTTAACTATTCTATTTCTTTCTTCCTTTGATTTCTTCCCGGCAACGGCACCAAAAACTTGACCCGACCACCGCGCTTAACGCAGTAATGTTTGCTTCCAAAAGATAGCCAAAAAAGCTTTGACTCGATTTATAAATAGCGACTAGTGTATAAAATTAATATTATATAATTTAGTAATATTTTTTACACACTAGGGGTACTACGCAAGTATACGTATCCTTTCAAGTAATATAGGGTTTTTAAACAAAGACCCAAGTATCGATCCCACAGGGAAGATTTATAAAGTGAAAGAGAAATAAAATAGTAAAAATACTTTTATTTTGATTATAATTTACTAGATGCAATTAAAGAAAACAATAATAAGAAAATGATTTTATAGACTCTATATAAATAAACAACTTTCTTTCCTTCAATTAATCTAAGATTTTTAAGATAATTTAATATTCGTTGGAGAATTTAATTTATGGTATTGTGCCAAATAGAAGCATTCCTATTCTTTACCCTTTCGATCCGGTGCAAAGAACATTGACTAATTTACGAATAGGTCCGGATGTATTGTTAGTAGAATGGGTTAATCTAGGCTCACACTTCTAGATGTCCAAGGGTGGCTATGGTCGGCCCTACTAGTGACCCTTTCCTGAGTCTATAAATCAAATTATAAGAATTTAGATCCGTCACTCTAAAAACTTATCAATTCTACGCCCATTAAATATTATCTTCCTATTTATTTCGCACTTCACCATGAATAGCCCGCTCATGGCCTACGACTACCCAAGGATTCATGTGACATTTACAAGTTAAGAGTTCTTCTCCTTCAAGGTTTCTAAACTCTTCAACAGGTTTTAACAATTCAAACGGCCAATTTAAAAAGTAAAGTAAGATCAGGTATTAATGTCATCACAATGTTTTGAAATATTTTGAATTTTAATTCTCCATCGAATTTTTATATTATCTTATCTATCTCTTCATAATTGAAGTAAGAAAGTAACTAACTACTCAGAACACATTGAAAATAAATAACAAAACATGATAATTAATCTTTAAATCAAATGTAAAATTATACTTATCTCAAATATTTCTTATACAGATCTTCTGATTCCTACTGACTCCACAGTGTAATGAACTCCAGATGCAATAACTTGAAAATAAACTCACTAAACTAAACAAAAGTGGCCCTAAATTTCTCTCTCTAATTCTCTCTCTAAGGATGAGAGATCCTAAAGTAGATAAGAGAAAGGGGTACAATGGGAGGGGCACGTTTTCTGAAGAATTGGACCTCTATTTATAGGCTTCAAGAGTTGCCTTGAGGCACCTCTTCAAAACATGTCCACATTCAATGAATCTTCTAGAAGGTCGGTCTGGCGCCTAGGCGCCGGACACCGCGTCCAGTTCTTCGCATCTCTTCACTTTGGCTCGAACCTCTTCGTGATTAAAACCAATTTGGAGCATCCAAATGCAATGTATCACATGTCCTATTATCAAGGAACAACTGCCAGCCTTCTAGAATGTCCAATAACCGCTCACTCCGTCAAAATAACTGATCAAGCATTGTCAAAAACTTGACAGTTTTCGTATCGAGTCTGGCGCTTAGGCGCCAGTTTCTGGCTCCTAGGCGCCAGTTTCTGGCGCCTAGGCGCTAGGCCATATTTTTTTATACTTTTGGTATTTTGCTCCATTTTTGCTCCTTTTTCCTTCTTAGACCTTTTTACATCACCTACATTCAAAAACACAAAAAATACCTTTCATTAAAGCATAATATCCTTAGAAATTAATAAGAATTAAGACATAAAGAAATAGGTTTTTTTTTAGATCAAAATCCCCCAAACTTAAATATTACTTGTCCTCAAGTAACTCTTTTTACTACATAAAATATAACTTTTAGAAATAAAAGATAAATATTTAAGATTCCTTATAATTTTTTATTTTATAAAGTCTTTAGTAAATTATTAACCCAATTTCACTAACTAGGTTTAATTTTAAGAATTTAAAGAATATTTAACTACCAAATCATAAGATTTCAAACTTTTCATTCATTTTGAAAATAATAGAAGTCTATTATATCAAGCTTTCATAGATTATTTACAAGAAAAAGATCTTCTTGAAAAATCTTTTCTAAATAAATATTTATGCATAAAAATTAAGTAAAGTATGTAATTAATTTTCTTCCTATAAGATAATTCAAGTGAAGCCAATTTTTTATTAGGCATTTCCTCAAGCTTCTCCTCTCTTCTTTTTTTTTTTCTTTTTTCTTTTCTTCTTTTTTTTTCTTCTTTTTTTATATAGAGAGGATTACTATATCTGGATAGCCTGTTAATGGTTTTGAACTTCACTATCCTTAACTTATATTTTCAAAACTTATACAGCTCCACTTAATTATTATAACATAAATAAAGAATTCCAATCTTTTCTTTTTGAAGTGATAATTTTTTATTACTTAATATTTCTAAAATTCTATTATTTCTATCATGAATAGAAAATTTCTTTTTCTCATTCTTCTTTAAGTTAAATAATTCTATTCTTAAAATCAATCAAAGTTAGTAAAATTTTGGTTAATTTCACTAAATTGTTTATAATTTCAAAAATAAAAGTGATCTCAAATAAATTCTTCATTCCTTAAGTTATGTTAAAAATTTTCTATTTTTAAGAAAGTATTAGCTTTTTAAGGAAAAATGAAATTTAATTTTGAATGGATTTTCCCTTCCCCCAAACTTAAGTTTTGGTATACTATGATAATTTGAAAGTATGAGAGAAAGAAAATCATAAGTATTTTTAGTAAGTATGTAAGAAAAAAAAACAATCTTAAAAGGAAAAATTAACTTCTAAACATGCTTTTATGAATAATTAAGATAAAATTAAAGCATGTATATAGAAAAGTAAGCAGGCTAATTTTATGATGATATTAAATTTGAAACAGAATTAAAAGAGAGCAAAATAATTAAGTACTAAACATTAAACTAAAACAACATATAAACTAATTCTAAATTCAGTCTCAACACAACAGAATCCTAATACTAAACAGTCAACATACATCAAATACAAATCTAACAAACAATCTAAATAAAACAAACTAACAGAGTAACACATCAAAGAAATCGATAACAACAAATCACTAGTTGTAGCCTCATCATCATCTTCATCACCAAAGGAAAATTCTACGTCCTTAGGATCAACAAATGGTGTGAATCTAGGAAAAGTAGGAAAACTAACATCATGTTCACCCTAAAGAAATCTGACTAGGGCTTCATCATACTCAGCATCATAATTACTCTTCCTCTGGGTATAATCAGATAAATGTTCTAGTTTTTTATCAATAGTATCAATCCTGCAGTGAGTTTGAAATAACTCCTGCTGCTGCTCCAAAAAATGATCATGCATTGATTCCCAGAAATCTGATGGTGGCTCAGCAGAAGTAGAGGGTCTAGAAGTAGAAGGTCTACCTGAAGTAAGTGCAGAAGTAGAAGGAGCGGTCGATCTCTTCCCTTGAAGATGATCATAGATACTAATACTCTCTTGCCCAATTGGCTTAGTAGACTTCAGCTTCTCTTCAGAAATATCAACAGTGACTCCATTACTAACACATAATGAATAGATCAAAGATGGAAATCCTAGTCCAACAGAAGTGCTAGATCTCGCAGTAGACTCCACAGAATCATAAATAATGCTCCCGACATTAATAGGCTTCTTCTCCTGAATGCAGTAATTTAAGATCGCTCGATCTCTAGTCACTTCACTCCGGTGGTTGGAAGGTAACAATCTTGCATATATAAAGTAGTGACATGCTTTAGATACACCACTTAATTCAGAGGATTTGAAGTTTACCCTCTTTCCGTTCCTGATCTTCCAAGATCCAGTACCGTTAGTTAGATAAGCAATAATCATGTCCAAATCTCCCTCAGATGGTGATAATCCAAAATAATAATATTCAATAGTCGGTGGCAGTCCATAGAATATGTTGATTCTTTCTGGAGTAAATCCTACTCCGATTCCTCTAACAAAGACTTCAGAATCCTCGGCATCCAGAAAATTTGCATAAAATTCTCGAACAATCGGGATAACAGCAATAGCAGTAAAGTAACAAAATCGTTGACAGTTGTGCGCAGTGATAGTGTTTTCGATCATCTCCCCAGAATGATAAAAACTTCGTTCCGAGATGAACTTTCTCGACGACGCAAGTTCGTGGAAGCGAAAATGCGCAGCCGCAGTTGGAAATTTGCTGCTATCAAAATTTTCTCGTCCTTTCCCGCGCTTAGATTTTGGAGTCATCTAAACGTGAAAGAAAACAAGAACTAATTTAGGAATCAAAGATTTAAACTCTAAAAAATAAAATAAAATAACCCACTTGCTCATTGAAAAGAGGAGAATACTATAGAAGTGATTTTATGTTTATTTAAAGCATATTTTATTTTTAATTAATTAAATAGTGTTTTCAATCATTCAATTCCTCATGCATGTAGGAGTTTCACCATAACTTGAAATTTTGGTATGTTATTCTATGCATCATGTGGAATCTTCCCTAATTTTTCGAAAGTCAGAGAAGATTCCTATGAGGATTTCTCTATTTTTTAAGTTTATGACCATTTTCTTGATTAATTAATTATTATATTTAGCATATTGATTAGAAAAATCTAAAAAAATTAGGGTATGTTCCCTTTAACCAGGGGAACATTAGATAATTATCTCAAGATTTATTTCAATATAACAAACTCTAATTTGGCCAAATACTTAAAACTAAGTTTTAATTAATTAGGAGTAACCACAAATCAAAATCACATGAAATCAACTCTCCACTGTCACTTAGAATTAGGGAACTTTACAGAAAAATTTCAAATCAATTGGAATTAATTTGACCCATTAAATAAATAAATTAAGGGACATGGTCATTTTGTAAATTAAAAAATTCATAAAACCCAAAATACATTTTAAAAATTCACCAAATAAATTTTGGGAGTTCTCTGTGATTAGAGAAGTTCAAGAAAAATAAAATTGCATTTTTCATAAAAATTTGATTTTTAATCATTTTTTAAATATTTAATAATTAAAAATTATGAAAAATTAGAAAAATATAAAAATTCACCAAAATGTCACATTTGATTTCCTAATCACTTGGGAACCATCAAAATATTTTTCCTAAGTTCTAAGTTAAGATATTAATTTTTAAAGGCCTAGGATAATTTTTAACATTTAAAAAATGAATTTCTTAACCTTCCACAAAAATATTTCTAATAAATCAAAGTAAAATAAAAAAAATATAAAAATTATTTCTCTGGATTCCATGACTACAAAGATATTTCCTAAAAATATAAAATTATTTTTTCCACCTTTCAAATATTTTAAAATGAATTAATACCCCAGAACTTAATATAATTCTAATAATTAAATTAAAACTAAACAAATCTCAAAATTTGGTCCAAATGGTCCTCTAGTCAAGGGTCACTTACATTAAAAATTTTAAAGTCATATGTCTTTCCTTGGTCAAGTTATTGATTTTTCATTAAAAATCCCATTTTTGCATTAAAATAAATATATAAATTAAATTTAATCAGAAATATCATATTTTCTCCTATGATATTTTAATTGACCCATGAGTAGGGTGACATAAAAAATTTGAAGTCATTTGGGTTATATTTAATGAATTATGAAGTGAACAAGCCTAAGGGGCAAAATGGTAATTATTTAAATTTAGCCTTAATTAATATTTAGGCTTAACTATGGGTAATGGTGTCGGCGAATTTTTAATTTAATTTAAATAAATAATTTGAAAAGTAGTATTTTATTTTGAAAATAATTTTAAGTTTAAAGGTTTTAAGATATGAAATCAAACCGATCTCACATCCCAAATAGTTTATATAAACGAGCACCGCATCACAGACCGTGTATCTATCCCGAAGAATAGACACACTGCTGGACGATGGGGCTCGATTAAATAAACTAGAAGATTTGTAACATCCGTTTGGTCTGCGAACCAATTTTATAAGCCGACAAGTTCCCTCGCTAATATAAAGGAATTAAGCAGGGTTTATATTACCTGGGTTCTTAAAATTCCCTATAAGGGCAAGCCCCTAAAGTTAATTACATCTAAAATGACGGGAATCACTTAAGAAAACTATCGATAATAATCAGTAATTCTGCTCTCAAGAATTTCAAAGTTTAAGTTTTCAAGAGATTGAATTTTAGAATTTCAATAGGGAATGGATCAAATTTGGAACATTTTATTTTGGGAATTCAAAGGAAGAAAGGTAGGAGAAATTACAGATTCGAAGCGAACTTCGGTAATTTCCCGACTATCCTATTGTTTGGCTTGAATTTAGGAAGGCCCTAATGTTTATTTAATGTTTTGATCTTGCCAATTTTTAATTAATTAGGACTTATATTCGTATGATATGATCACACAAACAGCCTCGAAGATGTGAGGGTTTATGTCATATCAGACGACTACCTCGGAATCCTAAGACCGGTTAGGGCTTAATTTGCAATGCAAATGCCCAACAAAAGGTTGAGGATTTATGTTGCACTAGGTAAACTACCTCGAAGTCCTATGGTTTAGTTATTTAATTCTAAGAAAGTTTTGCTGAAGTAGACTCAGGTTTTGCTGATGACGATGGTCGTGCTGCCCACCATGCTCCGAGCTCCTTGTTGTTGCAGAGGGTTTAGTTATAGAAATCATAAATCAAGAGATGAGAGACGTGTTCTGGTTTAGAGAAGGTCTTAATTTCCAAGTGTTTTTTTTATATTTTAATTAAAACAAATCTTAAAGTTGATTATAACAACACCGGTTAAGATCTCACGGTTCTATCCTTCCGGCATCGTTATTTTTATCGGATTCACTTAGTCCAGATGAATTTACTAAACTCAACTAAATGAGTTCCACACTTTCATTTAGACCGTGGGAAATCTCGTTAGCAACACGTAGGTTACATCATCCGAGGTATTCCCGATCATCCAACAAGACGTTTTAATTTAGTTGTAGTTGTAGTTTTGTTGTTCTGTTTGTTATTAAATTTTGAGTTGTTTTATATTTTGAAATGTTGTGGTGGTGAATTTTATCTTGTAATGATTTTTTAATTTAGTTTTGGTTTCAGTTTTAGGGACTATCCTAAAGGTGTGGGTTTTCATGCAACGATTGTTTATCATGCAAGAAAAGTAAGTGCGATGCAATTAAGTAAATTGCAATAAAGTAAATTGCAATAAAATAAAAGCGTACACTGGAGGGTCTTCCCATCATCCCAAGTCGCACTTAAAACACATATCGGAGCATTTAAGTATTCCAACAAGTACCTAGGTAAAGCTAAGGGAAAGGTTTTGGTTTTCTACCAAGTTCCTAATCCTATAGCTAGTCACCACCTATGACATCTAGGTTCTTGTGTTTTAGTTTAAGGACGATTTTCTTCGTTAAAGAACAATTAAGTTCAATTGTTCTTATAAATATCCTATCATATTGAGGAAGTGCTTAAGACGAGTCTTAAAACATCTTTTCAATACCTACAGGATTGTTTTAAGTCCAAGAGAATTTAATTATACAAGTGAATTAATCGTCCAGGAGTTCAAGTTTTGTTCTCTTGCTTAGTGAACTAGGACATTTGAATATCCTATAAGTGAAGTAACACTTCACTTAATACTCCGTTAGGAGTTATGACAACAAGAGTTTTTGAGGGCAAATTGATGTTCAAGTGATTTGTGATTTTAATTTAATTTCAACTAATGGGTTTAAGTTTGGAATAATGTTCAAGTTGTTTTAGATTTATTTTGAATTTTTTATGTCTTAGGTGATGTTATATTTAATTCAATTTAATTTACTTTAATTTTAATTTAATTTAATTTGGTTTAGTTTTAATTTTAATTTAATTTAATTTTAATTTTATTTTAACTTGATTTTATTTTTTATTTAATTTAATTTAATTTAATATGTTTTAATTTAATTTAATTGAATTTAGTTTAATTTAATTTAATTTAATTTAATTTAATTTAAATATAAATTTAAATTTAATTTTATTTAATTTAATTTAATCTAAATTTTAATTTAATTTAATTTTAATTTTAATTTAATATTATATTTTTTCTTATGCTTTAAGGATGATTTAATTTTGATTGTTAAAATATTAATTTAATTGAAATCTTAGAAGGATTTAATTTTAATGTTTTAACTTTAATTTAATTTAATGATTAAGTCTATTAGCATTTTAAATCTTGAATTTGGATTATCATTTTAATTAGGAATTAAATATTATTGAGGTGATTAATTTAGGGATTCTTAAATTAAAGAACAAATCTCCTCATAATAGTATCCCTATTTTAGTTTAATTGATTATTTAATTAAGGTTTATTTTAATTATTTTCAAATTGTTTGGTAGGTTTCTACCCTTTAACTACCTAAGTTTCAAACATCCAAAATCAACTTAGTATCAAATATTTTACCCACCCTTTTAATTAGACCTAAAATTTTTAATTATAGGTTAAAATTTTAATTACCATTTTGCCCTTTAAACTTACTAATTCCATAACTCACTAAATTGAGCTTAAATGAATTTGAAATTTTTATGTGACTTCACTCATATATCAATCAAGACATTAGAGGAGAAAATGTGACTTTTCTGTACTTAATTTATTTATGTAATTATTTTTGGTGGAAAATAAGGATTTTCAAGGAAAATTCAACCACATGACCAAGGGAACATTTCTGTCCTTACGAAAATTATGGGACATTCCTAATGACCAGAGGACCACTTGGACCAATTTTGGTGATTTTTTAAATTATATTCTTTTTATTATAATTATTTTGAGTTTTGGAGTATTAACTAATTTAAAAATAAAATAAAGGTTGAAAAATGAATTTTATATTTTACAAAAATCTCTCTAATATCAAGGAAACCAAAGAACTAATTTTTATAATTTTCTGATTTTTCTTTGATTTATTAGAATTATTTTAGTAGAAATGCTAGAAAATACATTTTTTTAATTTTAAAATTACCTTAGGGCTTTAAAATTTAATATCTCTTCATAGAGACTTAAGAAAAATATGGGGTTTATTCCTAAATGATTAAAATTCAAAATGTAACATTTTGGTGAATTTTATTATTTTTGTGATTTTTATTATTTTTTAATTATTAAAAATATTAAAATAATGCAAAAAATCAACTTTTTTAGAAAATTGTAATTTTAATTTTCTTAAATTCTCCTGATATCAGAGAGGCTCCAAAACCAATTTGGTGGATTTTTTAGGAGTATTTTGAAAGTTATGAATTTTTGAAGTTTAAGTTTGGCTAAATGGCTTAATCAACCGATTTGATAGGGCTAACCAAGTCCAATTGACTTCAAACTTTTATGGTGGGTTCCTCTGATCCTAAAGGTCAGTGGAGAATTGATTTCAAGTCAATTTGATGTATGATTAGCTCTAATTAATTAAAGTTCCATTTTGGGTGTTTAAGCCAATTAGGGTTATTCCAAGTGAGTTAACTTAAAACCTATTTTCCCAAGGGTCCTCTGGTCATGAGAAACCTCTCCAAATTTTCCTAGAATTTATTTCATAACATGCTAATTATTGGAATTAAAATACTCAGAATAGTGACCTAGAATTAAAAAATCAATAACTCTTCATAGGGATGGCCTCTGACTTTGGAAAATTCATGGAATGTCCCCAAATTCAGAGGCTTCAAAAGCCATATGGTCTCATGCCATGGTGAATTGTATACATGCATGGAGAATTAAAAATGTGCAGAGAGTAAATAAATCATTAAAAATCAAATATTCAATGAAATTAAATGATTTCTTTTCAACATTATTCTCCTCTGTTCACTGAGCAAGAGGGTATTTTTATTTTATTTTTAGGATTTTCCTACACAAAGTTATGAATTTTTGAAGTTCTAGGTATTTCATAAATAAGAAAAATCCTATTTTCCTACTTAAGTGACGCGGCGCCAGCTCAACCTCGGCAGCTCCGAACGCACACGAGTCGTCTCCTGATTCGGCGCCGCCTCCTGACTCAGCGCCACACGGCCCGCGGTTCACGTATCATCTCCTGGTCTGACGCCATCTGAGCCGTCCGTCCGCGCGTGCATTGAATGAACGGCATCCGTTCATCGTCCCCAAGCCTCCTAGCCCGAGAACCGTCCATCTTCTAGGCTTAAGATCTCACTCGATACTTGACCAAATTAAATGTTCTTATGCTCTATGGATTCGTCTCGAGAAGACAAACACATCCATATGGTTTATGTGGCATGAAATTGACTCAATAAAAATGGAGAATGTTCAGAAGCTTGGGAAGAAGAGTGAGACCATACCTTTGCTCAGAGAAGTGAAGCTTCAATCTGAGAGGTGTGTCACGTTCGATTGGGTCCAAGCAAGCTCCAGATGAAGTCCCTTGGCCTGGTGAATCGCCTAGAGTTGATTTCCACCAAAGCCGATCACAACCTTTGGAGTCTGGAACAGATGGGTGGCCTGGAGAGGGGGCTTTCACTGGGGAACTTCTCCTCTTAGCCTTGTGCAGGTGTGGGTGAGTTTAATTTGAATTTGGTGGAGAATTGGGAGATGTCCTGGTTTTGGGTGGAATTTTGGCTGAGAAATTGGGCTCTGTTGATGGGGATTAGGGCAAATTGTCACTGGGGATCAACTGCTCTAAGTGTGGAGAGTGGTCTGGAGCAATTTTGGCAGGGTTTCAGTAAGGTTTGGTTCAGCACTTCTTCATGGCCGAGAGGGGTGAGGTTTAAATAGGAGAGGGTGGAGGGCCTCCCAGGGGGGTTTAAGGCTTGGGATCAGCTGCTTAGGTCAAGGGAAGAACAGCCATGGTGGCCATTGGGCATGGGGCAGCTCAGCAGGTGGGAATTCCAAACTTTTGCTCCTCCCAAGGCCTCGGCCATGGTGTTTTCTGGCGATCCAGGCGGCTGGCCGGCAGGCATGGTCACCCTCAGGTCCAGGTGGGTCAGGGTTGGGGTTTAGTGTAGGCAATTGGGCTTTGCCATGTGTCAAAAGCTTGGATTAAAATGGCATGGGGGAAGGCCAATTTTGGGCTTGGTTCACCCTTCAAGGAGGCTTTGGGTGTTGTGGGGAGTCAAAGGAATCAGCTGGTTTGGCATGGAGAAGTCCTTATCCAAATATATTTGGATTAAATTTGGGTTAAGGGGAATCATGGTTAAGGCTAATGACTTTAGGAGATTAAGGAAAGAGTCTCCTTATTTTGCCCAAAATGGCATGGTGACATGTAAAGAGGCTCTCATGGCTCCCATGTGGCTCATGCATGGCTTCATGGCTCATCTTTGGTTTGGGAAAAGTTAAGTCAACTTCATGAAAAAGGGTTTTGTGAATTTTGGCATTTTGATGGGAATTGTTATGAGGCTTGATTTGGAATTGTTTAATTGATAAATTATGACTTTAGGAATGATTTTAAATTGAATGTGTGATGAGGGAAAGTGTCATGTGGGCTTTAGATTGATTTTGGCTTTTGAATTTGGTGGAAGTGGGCTCTTAGGACGGCTTAAGGGGATGACCCCTTTAGGTTTAAGAATGAATCCATGGATGGGAATTTTGTAGAAGTCTAGGCCAAATAATTGTTGGGTTTGGTTTAGGGATATGTCATGAGTGATTTGAAATGAATTTGGAGTGATTTGGGTTTGAATTGGGTTGGATTTGGGCTTCTTTAGTAAATGGGCCAATGTAGGCCAAATTGGGCTAACTTGGGCCAATGTTGGGCTAGGGTTGAAATTGATGTAAAATTAATGTTGGGAAATGTTTATGGGAGTGTTTCAAAGAGGTTTTAACTTTGGTTGGGTTTTGATTTTGGGGTTTGGGTCTATTTGGGTTAAGTTTGGGTTTACATCAAAATTGGGCTTTTTGGTTTTGGGTTGAATTTGAGTGGGGTTTGGGTCCAAATTTTGGGCAAATCATGTTAGTTTTTTATTTTTGGGGATGCTAGGAAGGTTTTAGAAAGGATTTGGGGTTAATTGGAGTTGAATTGGTTTGGTTTGGGCTAAGTTTGGGTCATTGGTCCAAATTGGGCTTTAAGGTCAAAAGTGAAATTGGATTCAAATGCCAATCAAATTGAGCTTGGATTTAGTCTAGATTGGTGTTGGGGATGTTGAATTGAAGTTTATAATTGAATTGGACCAGAATTTGGGTCAATTGGGTAGGTTTGGTTTGACATTGGGTTCACTTTGGGTTAAAATGGGTCAAATTGGGGATTTTGACAAAAGTGGCATAAATTGACAAAATTGGCCCATGGTGTAGTTGGACAAAATGAAATTGGGAATATTTAGGATTTTTTGGAATTTTATAGGAATTTTCTGAATTTTAGGATTTTTGGGTCAAGAGGGGTATTTTGGTAATTTGGAGGGTATTGGGGGTATTTTTTGGAATTTTGAGTATTTTGGGTAAAAGTGGTCAATTTGAGTGGTGGGAGAATGTTTGAGATTGATTTTGAGGAGTTTGGGTGATTTTGGAGAATTTTAAAAAATTTGGGTAATTTCAAGGGTTTTGGGTAGGCTAGGCGGGTCTGGGGTCCCGGCGGTCAAAAATTGAAAATTTAGAAAATTGAAGATTGGGTAAATGTAAGTGGAATGAAATCATTTTGGCTGAGCCATGAAGCCATATCAAGCCCACATGCGCCGTGAAGGGACTCATTTGAGGCATTCACTATGTTGTTCCTAACCCTCTTAGCCAAGGGCTTAGGGGTTAAGGACCACCCATGTGAATCACCTTCATGAGTCAGGAGGTCAAGTTGGGTATGGGTGTGGTTTTAGGAGGTGTGTGAAAGTGTAGTGTATAAGTGTAGTGTGTGTGTAAGTCAGCCCTCACCAGACCAGGCCACCCAGGGCAGTCCTAAGGCCAAAGAGTCCTATAGGAACTCATCCTTTAAACTTCCACATTTGATCTCAACCCTCTAGGTGGTTAGGAGTCTACAATCAAGTTTGTGGAGTTTGCAGCGAGTTAAGAAGTGGTTTGAATTTCTAAGTGGTGGGTCCCAATTCTAATCCTCTAAGATAGTCAAAGGAAAAAGCCTAAGGCTAGCTCCTAAGTAGTAAAAAAAGGAAGAGAAGACCTCATCAAAAGTGAGGTCAACAAATGGGTAATAAACGATCCTAATTGATCTCCTTAGATGATTGAAACATAGGGAATTAAAGGATAGAAACCCATTTATCACTTCTTTCAACATAAAAAAAAGAATTATAACTTCCTTAATTAAAATTTTGGAAGTTAATTAAAAGAGAAGATATGAGTTGAAGGAGTTTAATCTTGGGAGATATTAATTTATTAATCCTAACCCCTAATCAATGATAGAGATCAAATGTCACTTAACCTTAATTTAAAGACTCATTAATGAAAAATAAGATAAATTAAATAAGCAAATTAAAATAATTTCTAAGGTAATTAAATTAAAAATAACTTTAAAATAACATAATTAATTAAATTAAAAATAATTTTAAAATAATCTAATTAATTAAATTAAAAAAAAATACTTAATTGAATTAAAATAAAAAAAATAAATTAAATTAAAAAAATAATTTTAAAATGATATAATTAATCAAAAACAATTTAAATTAAATATAATTAAATTAAAACAATTTTAAAATAATTTAATCAACTTTAAATCAAAATTAAATTAATACAACTAAATTAAAATCAACTTCAAATCAACACAATTAAATTAAATATAAATAAAATTAAAGTTAAAACAATTTTAAAATAAATAAGTAAACTTTTGAAATGACATAATCAAATTGAAATAACATAAGAAAATCACAATCAAACTAAAATATTATAATAAATTTGAAGCAGACTTAAAACATCAACCCAACCTTAGAAAAATTAGCTAAATGCGTTAATGAACTAATTTGCCCCCCTAAAGGCTTTCACCCACATAATTCTTAAGTGAAATGTCAAGTGAATGCCACCTCACTTAAGGGAAAATCAAAACATCTAAGTTCTTTGAGCAAGAGAAAAACATTTCCAACAAACTTAAAACAACTCGGGTGATTGATTCATCATTACAATGAAACTAAATGAACTGGAAAGATAATCCCGAAAGCGTTTAGGAAGATGTTCAGGGCTTAAGTCCCAAGCACTTCCCTAACCTGATGAGATGTCTTAAAAGATCAATTGGACTTCATTATTCTTTGATGAAGAAAATCATCCTTAACAAAACACAAGAATGTAGACATCATAGGAAGTGACTAGCATTTAGATTAGGACTTTGGTAGACAACCAGAACCTTCCCTTAGCTTTACCTTGGTACTTATTGCAAATATATAAATGCCTTAACATGTGTTTTAAGTGCAGGCGAAAATGACGGGAGTGCCCACCAGGTATGCATTTAAGTTTATTGCAATTTACATTTAGCAATTTATCAAATGTCTTACTTTCTTGTACTTATAAATGCATGAAAATGATTGAACCCAGCATGTTTAAACAACTCAAAATTTAATCACCAACAAAAGTAAAACTGCAATTACAACTAAAATTAAAACATCTCGTTGGATGATCGGGAATCCCTCGGATGATGTAACCCACATGTTGCTAACGAGATTTCCCACGGTCTAAATGAAAGTGTGGAACTCATTCAGTTAGGTTCAGCAAATTCATTTGGACTAAGTGAATCCGATGAAAATAATGGTGCCGGGATGACGTAACCGTGGGATCTTAATCGGTTCTGCTTAATCAACTTTAAGATTTGTTTTAATTAAAACATTAAGCCATCTCAATTTTCAACCTCTCTAAACCAGAACACTTCTCTCATTTCTTGATTGTCACCTTCTAAACCCAAACCTCTGCAACAACAAGAAGCTTGGAGCACAGTGGGCAGCACGGTCATCTTCATCAACAATACTTATGTCTACTTCAGCAAAACCTTTCTTAGAATTAAATAACCGAACCATAAGATTTCGAGGTAGTTTGCCTAGCACAACATAAATCCTCAAATTTTCGTTAGACATTTGCATAATTGTGTTATGCAAATTAAGCCCTAACGGGTCTTAGGACTCCGAGGCAGTCGTTTGGTACGACATAATCCCTCACATCTTTGAGGTTATTTGTGTGATTATGTCATACAAATATAAGTCCTATTTAACTAAAATTGGTAGGATTACATGGTGGCGATGGAATAAAAATATATATAAATTTCAAGGAATGTCCTTGGTGCGGATGAGGTCATGTCATCGTCATCCAATATATCATATCAATGTCAAGGAGTCGCCATCTAATATTAGCCTAGTTTTATTCGTATAAATCCTATGAAGGATTTAGAGAATTTTTAGGACTAATAGTAGAAAAGGATGTTTATGATAATTCTTATATGAGGATATTCTAGAATAACGTATTCTAGAATTTTCATATTAAGAAAATCATGGTAAACCGTAGATTTCAATTTTGGGTTCTTTTAGATCTCCTATAGAGGTAAGCCTCATAGTTAATTACATCTTAAACAATTTTCAATTGTTTAAGAAAACTTCTGATTAATGTTAATCATTTGTTTTCTAAAAAAAATTTATTGTAAGGAGAGGATGTACCCACTATCACTCCCAAATGTCGTTATATCATGTTATTGAATACTTTAGGTATTATGTCTAACCTAAAGGTTCTGGTTTTGTTGTCATGCTGTTGTTGTGTTGAAAAATTTCAGGTTATATGTCTAACCTAAAAGTTTTGTTTTTTTGTCAATGTCGTTGTTTTGTTGAAAAGTTTCAGGTTATATGTCTAACCTAAAAGTTTTGTTTTGTTTTGTTGCTAATATTCCGTCGTCGACGTCCTGCAAAACAGAGTTAGCACACCCTATAACATGCAAAGAAAATCTAAACGGAATTTCTTGTCTTCATCCTGCAAAGAAAATATTGTCAGAAATAATGTCACAGAATATTTTTGAATGTCAAGTTATTTCGAAATGTCAACTTCATGCTAATCATGTTGTTTTATTTTTGAAATGTCAAATTTTCGTTGATTATGTCAACATCAGATTTATGTCGGTTATGCCAATTTCAATTTTAGAATGTCGAATTATGTCAGTCTTGATCTGAAATGTTGAATTGATCTTGAGTTTGAACTTAAATTTTGGGTTCGTGTCTATTCTTGAATTCATGTCTATCGAAAGATTTAAAGTTAAATTCAATATTGATTGATCTAACTTGGGTTCATGTCTGGTTGAACTTAAGTTAAATTCAATGTTGATTGAATTTAATTAACTTGAGTTCATGTCTGTTTGAACTTAAGTTAATAGGTTTAAAGTTAAATTCAATATTAATTGAATTACCTTGGGTTCGTGTCTGGTTGAACCTAAGTTAAATTCAATGTTGATTGAATTTAATTAACTCGAGTTCATATCTGTCTGAACTTAAGTTAAAAGGTTTAAAGTTAAATTCAATATTGATTGAATTACCTTGGGTTCGTATCTAGTTGAACCTAAGTTAAATTCAATGTTGATTGAATTTAATTAACTTGAGTTCATGTCTGTCTGAACCTAAGTTAAAAAGGTTTGGTTTAGGATGGACTTAATTAAATTTTAAACCTTGTTTAAATAGGATTTAAAGGTTAATCAAGCCTAATAAATTAGAATTAATTAGAATTATAGACCATTCAAATCCATTTTAGGTAAGGTTTAAGTCTTAATCAAGTCTATTCTGTTGGACCTGGATTTAGGATTGTCTTAAGTTCATTAGGGGGTTGAACTCAAGTTCAGTTTGATTTAAGTCTAATGTAGATTAGACTTAACTTTGGTTTGGGTTGAATTTAGGTTCGATGCGGATTGGACCTAAGATTTAGATTGAATTCAAGTTGGATTATGTTTAAGTTTAGGTTAGGTACATTGTGGGTTGAACTTAAGGTTTAGGTTTACTTGAGTTCAAGTTGGGTTGGACTCAAGTTAGGCTATGTTTGAGTTTAAGTTAGGTTCAATGTGAATTGGACCTAAACTTTAGGTTTACTTGAGTTCAAGTTGGATTAGACTCAAGTTAGATTATTTTTGGCTAGTTTTGGTTTAACTTGAGTCTAATGTGGGTTAGGCTTAAGTTTGGTTTGATTTTGACTTAGGTTCATGTCAGGTTGAACCTAAGTTTGGTTTGACTTAAGTCTAATGTAGGTTAGGCTTAATTTAGGTTTGATTTAGGTTCATGTCAGGTTGAACCTAAGTTTGATTTGACTTAAGTCTAATGTAGATTAGGCTTAAGTTAGGTTTAGGTTTGATTTAGGTTTGATGTGGGTTGAACCTAAGTTTGGTCTGACTTAAGTCTAATATAGGTTAGGTTTAAGTTTGACTTAAGTTCATGTAGGTTGAACCTAAGTTTGGTCTGACTTAAGTCTAATATAGGTTAGACTTAAGTTGGTTTAAGTTTGACTTAAGTTCATGTCAGGTTGAACCTAAGTTTGGTTTGATTTAAGTCAAATATAGGTTAGACTTAAGTTAGGTTTAAGTTTGACTTAAGTTCATGTCATGTTGAACCTAAGTTTGGTTTGATTTAAGTCTATAGGTTAGACTTAAGTTAGGTTTAAGTTTCATTTAAGTTCATGTCAGGTTGAACCTAAGTTTGGTTTGATTTAAGTCTAATGTGGGTTAGACTTAGTTAGGTTTAGGTTTGATTTAGGTTCATATCAGGTTGAACCTAAGGGTTTGGTTTGACTTAAGTCTAATGTGGGTTAGACTTAAGTTAGGTTTAGGTTTGATTTAGGTTCATATCAGGTTGAACCTAAGGGTTTGGTTTAGGTTTGACTTAAGTTCAGTGTAGATTGGACTTACGTTTGACTTAGATCTAACTAAGTTTGGTTTGACTTAAGTCTAAATGGGTTAAGCTTAAGTCAGGTTTGATTTTTTTGTTAAACATTGATTAATTAAGGCTTAATGGTCTTATTAAGTCTAAGGTTTAGACCTAATTAGGATTTGAATTTAATTAAGCCTTAGTTAGTTAAGGCTTAATGGTTTAATTAGGTCTAAGGGTTATACCTAATTAGGGTTTAGGTTTGATTAAACCTTAGTTAGTTAAGGTCTAATGGTTTAATTAGGTCTAAGGGTTAGACCTAATTAGGTTTTAGGTTTGATTAAACCTTAGTTAGTTAAGGCTTAATGGTTTAATTGAGTCCAAGGGTTAGACACTAATTAGGGTTTAGGTTTGATTAAACCTTAGGTAGTTAAGGCTTAATGGCTTAATTAGGTCTAAGGGTTAGACCTAATTAGGGTTTAAGTTTGATTAAACCTTAGTTAGTTAAGGCTTAATGGTTTAATTAGGTCCAAGGGTTAGACCTAATTAGGGTTTAAGTTTGATTAAACCTTAGTTAGTTAAGGCTTAATGGTTTAATTAGGTCTAAGGTTAGACCTAATTAGGGTTTAGGTTTGATTAAACCTTAGTTAGTTAAGGCTTAATGGTTTAATTACGTATAAGGGTTAGACCTAATTAGGGTTTAGGTTTGATTAAACCTTAGTTAGTTAAGGCTTAATGGTTTAATTAGGTCTAAGGGTTAGACCGAATTAGGGTTTAGGTTTGATTAAACCATAATTAGCCTATCATAGGCTAGAATCATTTTCAAACTTAGATTGTTGATGAATATAGTTCAATTTTATAAAGGGTCATTTTAGGATCAAAATTATTTAATTAATAAATGATTTTAACCCTAAATTTCCAAATGTCATTCAAGATTGTTTCTATGACTTAGAAATATTTTTCCTAGGGTCATTGTCTGTTGCCCTATCATTCCTAGTCATTTGTATTTTTATTTTCTTAATTTTCAAATTTTTATAATTATTATTTGAAATAATTACAAAGAAACTTTAAAATTCAAGAAAAGTATCCTAGGCATGTTTTCTGTACTTAGAAAAATTATGGAAGGTCCCTAAGAACATAAAGATAAATGCCTCAAAGTTTCATAAATTTTTTATTTGTAAATAATTTTTAATAATTAAAGTACTCCAGAGAGTATTTAATTAATTAAAAATTAAATACTGAGAATAAAATTATGATTTTGGTCTCATAATTTTCTCCTCTTCAAGAGCTTTCCAGAGGTATTTTTATTTTATTTTTATGACCTCTGGTTAGAAAGATATGAATTTTTGAAGTTTGAAGGGTTAAAATGGATTTTTTTTTTAATATCGCGCCGCCAAAACTCCCAGCTGTCGACGCATGTCCTCGGACGTGTCGAACGGGTGGGAAGATCCCGTGCAACTGGTCGGACGGCGGAGGGCACGAAGCGGGATCTGGGCCGTCCATCTCAAACAGCGCGCGATCGGAGGGCCGAGAGTATTCGGAATTTATTTCAAAAATTCCGAAACCGTTAAACTTCAAATGTTAATATCTCACTCATTTCTTGACGAAATTGAGTGATTTTTTTTAAATGCTCATCTGCATGCGAAGTATCTATCCATACGGTGATAATACACTTTTGAGCTAGTATAGCACATGATTTATCAAAAACATGATTTATTTTGCAAAGATAAATTCCATACCTTGGCCACAAGCAAATCAAACTAGATCAGACTTTATGGTTGCCTTCTAGGACCCCAATAGAAGATAATTGCTGCAGCAATTTGTTCCAGAAGTAGGGCTTAGAGAGGAATTCGGGAAAAAAGACTAATTTGGGCTGTTTTTGAAAATTGGTCAAATTGGTTCAAATGGGCTGAAACTACGGCTTGGGATTGATCCTAAAAGATTATGGAAGCTCTTAGGAAGAAGTTTTGTGTTGGGAGCAAGAGGGTTTGAGCATCCTATGGACCTCCTTAAATATTTTTCTCCTCCTTGCTAGTTTCGGCCATGGGGTCCTTTTATAGCAAGGGGATGGTGTTGGCTTGGCTTAGGCTGTTCTAGAGGATTACTTACCTCCTCTATTAGCTGATTGGGTGATCAATTGGCTGGAGATAGGCTTGGATGCTTCTCCCTAAGTTTTTCATGATGAATTTCATCTCTTTATCTCTTGTCCATTGGCCATTGTGGGAGGTTACTTGTAAGTCGTTGTTTCACTTGCTAATGAGCTTACACCTCACTTCTTAGGCTTGGCAAATGGTGACACATATGCCTAGCCTTCATCATTACCATTAACCATGGTAAGGGGGTTTCATGTGTGGTTTTCCTCCCATTGGGTGGCTTGGGAGGTGGAGAAAATGGCCTTGTGTTGGCCGGCCACTTCATGGAGAGGATGTGTTTAGAGTGAAGGAGGTGGTGACACCTCATCCCATGCATAACCATGGATGTTAAGCCATGGGTAATGGGCCTTAAGATGGGCTTAATTAAGTGTTAAATAAGCCGTTAAGATGGTTTAGCCTAATTAATTATGAAGAGGCTAAAAAGTCATTTCATTTCTTCTTTAATTCCCATTTTAATTAATTATTTTATTAACTAAAATTGGTGGAAATTATTTTATTAATCAATTTATTAATTGAAGATAATTTCAAATTAATTAATTGATTATTTTTGTCATTTTTGTTATTTTATGATTTTAATTTAATTTTCATTTTAATTAATTATGTCATTTAAATAAAATTTTGAAAATTAAATCATTAATCATTTTAATTAATCAAAATAATTTTGAAATTAATTATTTTATTAATTTTGTTATTTTTATTTTATTTTTATCTATTTTAATCAAAATAGATAGGTGTTGACCAATTTTGACTTGGGTTGACCCAAGTCAGCCCAAATTGATCAAATTGATTTTAAGATGTCCAATTCTTGTGATTTTATCATTGTGGTGTTTTAAATGTGTCAGTGGGTGAAAATGTTGATTTATGGGTCAACAGGACTGGTCATTGGGTCTGGTTTGACCAGTTTGACTAAAGTTGACTTTTTAGGTCAAAAGGTTGACCTATGGGGTCAACAGGGTTGGTCATTAGGTCTGGTCTGACCAATTTGACCAAAGTTGACTTTTTAGGTCAAAATGTTGACCTATGGGGTCAACAGGGTTGGTCATTAGGTCAGGTTTGACCATTTTTACCAATGTTGACTTTTTAGGTCAAAAGGTTGACCTATGGGGTCAACAGGGTTGGTCATTAGTTCTGGTTTGACCTGTTTGACCAAAGTTGACTTTTTATGTCATATGGGTGACCTATGAGGTCAACAGGGTTGGTCAGTGGGTCTGGTTTGACCAATTTGATCAATGTTGATTTTTTAGGTCAAAAGGTTGACCTATGGGGTCAACAGTGTAGGTCATTAGGTCTGGTTTGACCAGTTTGACCAAAGTTGACTTTTTAGGTCATAAGATATTGACCCATTATAAAATGAGGTCAACAAAAGGGCCCCCAATATGTTTAGAATACCATATAAGTATTCTTCACTTATTGGCGTTGACCGAAGTTGTCTCAAAGATGTTTCATAATGATCAGGAAAGGAGGGGATATCATACCGCTCCCAGAGGATGTCAGATGTCTTTTATGTTGGTTCTAAGAAGAGATTTTCTTCTTGTATTTGAAAAGAGATTTACTGGGAGGAAAAGTGGATGTCATATTTCATTTTTCAAAATGTCGGTGTCGATATTTTGATAAAGGAATACCGTGATTTCCATGTCAGGAAAGGACGTATACCCTATAACAGGAGGGAGAAAATGGATGTCATTTTCCATTTCTCAGAATGTCAATGTTAAGACTTGGTTAGAGGAAAGCCATGATTTCCGTGTAAGAAAATGACTTATATCTAATAACCGGAGAGAGAAAATAAATGTCATTTTCTATTTCCCTCAAAATGTCGATGTCAATATCTGGTTAGAGGAAAGTCGTAATTTCCGTGTCAGGAAAGGACTTATATCCAATAACCGAAGAGAGAAAATAGATGTCATTTTCTATTTTCCTCAAAATTTCAATGTCAAGATTTGGTTAAAGGAAAGTCGTAATTTCCGTATCAGGAAAGGACTTATATCCAATAACCAAAGAGAGAAAATAGATGTCATTTTCTATTTTCCTCAAAATGTCGATGTCAAGATTTGGTTAAAGGAAAGTCGTAATTTCCGTATCAGGAAAGGACTTATATCCAATAACCGAAGAGAGAAAATAGATGTCATTTTCTATTTTCCTCAAAATGTCAATGTCAATATTTGGTTAGAGGAAAGCCGTGATTTATGTACCAGGAAAGGACTTATATCCAATAACCGAAGAGAGAAAATAAATGTCATTTTCTATCTTCCTCAAAATGTCGATGTCAAGACTTGGTTAGAGGAAAGCCGTAACTTCCGTATCAGGAATGGACTTACATCCACTAACCGAAGAGAGAAAATAGATGTCATTTTCTATTTCCCTCAAAATGTCGATGTCAATATTTGGTTAGAGGAAAGCCGTAACTTCCGTATCAGGAAAGGACTTATATCCAATAACCGAAGAGAGAAAATAGATGTCATTTTCTATTTCTCAAAATGTCAATGTCAAGATTTGGTTAAAGGAAAGCCGTGATTTCCACATCAGGAAAGGACTTATATCCAATAACCGAAGAGAGAAAATAGATGTCATTTTCTATTTTCCTCAAAATGTCGATGTCAATATCTAGTTAGAGGAAAGCCGTAACTTCCGTATCAGGAAAGGACTTATATCCAATAACCGAAGAGAGAAAATAGATGTCATTTTCTATTTCTCAAAATGTCAATGTCAAGATTTGGTTAAAGGAAAACCGTGATTTCCACATCAGGAAAGGACTTATATCTAATAACCGAAGAGAGAAAATAGATGTCATTTTCTATTTTCCTCAAAATGTCGATGTCAATATCTGGTTAGAGGAAAGCCGTAATTTCCTTATCAGGAAAGGACTTACATCCAATAACCGAAGAGAGAAAATAGATGTCATTTTCTATTTCCCTCAAAATGTCGATGTCAAGATTTGGTTAGAGGAAAGCCATGATTTCCGTGTCAGGAAAGGACTTACATCCACTAACCGAAGAGAGAAAATAGATGTCATTTTCTATTTTCCTCAAAATGTCGATGTCAAGATTTGGTTAGAGGAAAGCCGTAACTTCCGTATCAGGAAAGGACTTATATCCAATAACCGAAGAGAGAAAATAGATGTCATTTTCTATTTTCCTCAAAATGTAAATGTCAAGATTTGGTTAGAGGAAAGTCGTAATTTTCGCATCAGGAAAGAACTTATATCCAATAACCGAAGAGAGTGGCGAACTCATTAATATTTTTGGTGGGAATATCCGCTGGGGTTTTGACCTATATAGGTCGAAAGATAATTCTCATGTTTGATTATCATAAATTATTCATTTTGTCATTTATTGATTTCAGGACCTGTCGACATATCACAGACAATGGGGATATATTTTTCTCCAACACTTTAATTTATTTCCATAAAAAAAGTCACCAGTACATATTTATTGCAAACAAAAGCTTACAGTACATACATATGTACATATCACATAGCACGCTGCAACAAACTACTGATATTCTACATGTCAACAGCTACCGATATATCACACATCGACAACTATAGATATATTATATGTCGGGAGTTCTTCACATCATGTTGTAGATTTGGAGATTATCATATCGTCCATAAACGTCCTACACTCCAAAACATCATTCGTCTAACATGTTTCAGGTGTTCAGACATTTATGGGATCACAGCAGTTCCAAAGGCTTTAGTCCTTCGAGCTCTGGTATTGGTTGATATCCGTTTGGTCGTTTGTCAGGTTTCATTCGTCGCAAGGTGATGGAGATTCGTGGCTTGTTAACACTCGGGTATGCGAGTGTTTTACAAAATCTCGCACTGTTCCTTGGAACGGAAGAACCGATCCTCGAGTTAAAAGGACGCGGCATGTCCCTTCAAATTCTCCGGGTTCCAAGATTTGTATCTCTCTTCTGAATATCACGGAGCAGCGATTCATTAAAGAGAGAGTACAAAATGGTCTTTCAAAATCATGACTGTCGATGTGAGGAGGGATACAATCCCTTTATCATACATATTAATGATGCAGCTATCGGGAACACAATCCGCAGGTATGATCCCCCAAGTAACGAGTCGTCTGATAATTTGGATTATCACAACGGGTAAAGGGTCGACTTGTTCATGACGTAGAATCCCAGGAAGATTTCCTTCTCTGTCTCTTGCATAGTTATAGCAACATCCGTATTGAATGGTTTGTCTACCCTTACCTCGAATCCATTTACTAGGTTCAGAATATGTCCTCCTTCGAAGGCGTCCAGCCCTACCATGATCTCGGGCTTCAATGATGTGGTTGATGATAGCAGCTTGTTCAGTTTCATCACATATTCTGGTAAAAAGTTTAAGACCATCCAGAATATTTATTGTTCTTTTATTCACATATTTATATTGTTCGAAAGTTCTCCACTCAATGGCACGAATTCGTCGTATCTCTTCCTCCGAGTGATCCTTTTTGTCTGATACCCTCAAATATTGAGCAGGTGTGACGATGGTGGAGTGACGACTGCTTTGCCATCCTCTTTTTTCTGTAAGGTCTAGGTTTGTCGTTTCCGATATTATTTCCTCAAACGGAGTATTGATAGTATGTGATTTTAACTGACTCATATCTTCCATGTCTTGTTTCTCTTGTAATTGTTTTTGTCGTTTTAGTCGTTTATTGCGATTTCGTCTTTGCGATCTGGTGAATCCTGTCGTTGGATTTTTGGTTCCCGATGTTGATGCTCCTTGTACAGGGGCAATCATGAATTCTGCTTCATCTGAGCTATCACTGATTGTGAAGTCATATTCTTCGGGTTGTCGAGTTTGAATTCTATCAAAGGTGTTTGCGGATTAACTTCACCGTGATTCACCGGATAACGTAACGATCCATGATATATGGATTCAACCCGCAATAGGTCGAAATCAAAGTGAACTCGGTCCCCGCGTCTATATGTCGACGGTCCAAGGCAAAAGTCATATTATTTCGGAATGAGAAAAATAATCTGTCTTCAGGCATTTTTCCTGAAAATATCAAGACAGAATATCATTTTAGATTTTCAAATGTTTGTTTAACAAATGAAAGAGATGTCACAAAACATCAAAGATGATTTTTTGAAAGGAGAATTTATTGTCCCAGTTTATAAATAAGTCTTTATTCATTTCCCTTTTTTTCTATGTCGCGTAGTATTTCTTTAGAAAATGCCCATTGATTGGAGGTAGGATTCTTTCTCCTTGACAATCCACCAATTGGTAGGATCCTTCGGAATATGTCTTTTCAATTACATATGGACCTTCCCATATGGGTTCGAATTTGCCACCTATCTTTCGATGAGCTAGTATAGGTCTTCAAAGAAATAAAACTAATTCACCGATTCGAAAGGTTCTAGGACGAACTAGTTTGTCGTGAGCTCGTATCATTTTTGCTTGATATAATTCAAGATTTTGTTGGGCTTGCAGACGTTTGCCCTCCAAATTTTCAAGTTCTTCAAGTCGCAACTTGACGTTTTCTTCTTCAGTTATTTTATCAGTTATTACGATTCTGAGAGAAGGAATTTGGACTTCTAGAGGCAAAATGGCTTCAGAACCATATACCAAAGCAAATGGTGTAGACCGTGTTGGAGTTCGGTATGTAGTTCTATAAGCCCATAAAGCTTTTATTAGTCGTTCATGCCACTGTCTCGGGCTATTACTTAAAGTCTTTTTCAAGATTTGCACCAATGTTTTATTGAAAGCTTCAGCTAATCCATTGGCTTGAGGGTAATAGATTGTGGAATATCTCCAGTCAATCCCATGTCTCTGGATAAAGTGATTCATTTTTGTGTTTTTGAAGGCCAACCCATTATCTGATATGACTCTTCGAGGAATCCCAAATCTATAAACGATATGGGTTTTAAAGAAGTGGAGAACTTGTTCTTCCTTGACTTCTCGAAGGGGTATTGCTTCTGCCCATTTAGAAAAATAGTCAATAGCTGCTAGAATAAATTTATGGCCTTTGGAGGATGGAGGATCTATAGGGCCCACTATGTCAGTACCCCAGCATTCAAATGGCCATGATGCAATGGTCGGATGTAGGACATTTGGAGGTTGATGTAAAACTACTCCATGTATTTGACATTGATGACATTTCTTTGCAATGTCAAGACAATATGTCATAATTGTTGGCCAATAATAACCCATTCTTTTTATTTTCATTTTCATTTTGGGCCCAGATTGATGTGCACCACATAAACCTGAATGAACTTCTTTAACAATCTCTCGAGCTTCAATTGGGTTTAAACATCTTAACCACATTTGATCAAAAGATCGTTTGTAAAGAACATCATTTATTAGAGCATATGATAATGCTCTTTGTTTAATTTGGTTAGCAATAGAACTATTTTCAGGTAATTTTCCAGTTTGTAAATATTGGATGATTGGTTGTCGCCAATCATCTTTCTCGTCATTTATTGCCATTGTCATATTTTCACCGATTTTATGCAAATTATCCATATCAATTTGAGAAAGAACTTGTCGTCCTTTGATAGAAATCGGTATGTCATCTTCTTCTGGACACGCAAATTCCTTGGCAAGTTTTGCCAGAGCATCCGCTAGAGAATTGTCTCGTCTCGGGATTAAGAAGAATGTTACATCAGAAATTTGTTGAAGTAATTTCAGAGTGTAACGGGAATATTGTTCAAGTCGTGGTTTCAGAATTTTGTATTTGCCAGCAATTTGATTGATAATTAACTGGAAATCTCCATAGATATCAATATTCTCAATTTCCATTAATATTGTCAATTCTAGACCGGTTATGAGCGCTTCATATTCGGCTTCATTATTCGTGCATGGTTCTGTCAAATGATAGGAAAAGGACATCATCATTTTGTCTGGAGTAATGAAAATTAATCCTACTCCGGCTTTGCCTGGTATGATTGTCTGCTTATATTTGTCTTTCCATGCAGACGATGCTTCGTCGAAGTAGAGTTCCCATCGTTGCATGTTAGAATTTTTTACTTCTGATATTTGTTCATCAGGTAGATCGTCATTAAGGGGTGATCCTGTTGGAATTGGGTGTGCCACTAAGAAATCTGCTAAGATTTGTCCTTTGATAGCACGTAACGGTACAAATGTTATGTCAAATTGTAACAGGATCATTGCCCATCTTGCTAATCTCCCAGAAAGTGTCGGTCGTGTTATTAAATATTGTAACGGGTTGACTCTTAAAATAAGAGTTACTTTATGAGAAAGCATATAATGTCTTAGCTTTTGAACTGCGAAGATCATGGCTAAACAATGCTTCTCAATTGTCGGATATTTTATTTCCGTTGGAAGTAAACAACGACTCAAGTAGTATAACGCATTTTCTTTTCCTTCATCATTTACTTGTGCTAGTAAAGCTCCAAGTGAATTGTCCAATGCCGTGGTGTCAAGAATTAAAGGTCTTCCTAATACAGGGGCTGCTAAGACAGGAGGGGTTGTCAAATATTGTTTAATGTCTTCAAAGGCATGCTGGCACTTTTCATCCCACACGAATTTGGCATCCTTTCTAGTAAGGGCAGTAAGTGGTTGACATCTACCCGATAGATTGGAAATGAAACGTCGTATATATGCTAATTTTCCTTGGAAGGATCTCAATTGAGTTAGATTTTTAGGAGGGGCATATTTAGAATAGCTTCAATTTTGAGAGGATCAATTCTTATCCCACGATGTCGAACTACAGATCCTAAAAATTTTCCTGAAGTGACACCAAAGGCGCACTTTAAAGGGTTCATTTTAAGATTATAACGTCGTAGTCGTTCAAAGACAATTCTCAAATCGTATATATGATCGTCTTTTTGTTTACTATTGACAACCAGATCGTCGACATAACATTCGACTTGATTATGTATTAGTTCATCAAAAATCCGTGTCATGGCTCTTTGATAGGTTGCACCTGCACTTTTTAGTCCAAATGGCATAACCTTATAACAATATATGTCCATGGGTGTTCAGAAAGCTGTATTTACTTCATCCTCCGAAAACATTTTTATTTGGTTATATCCTGATGATCCATCCATGAAAGACAATATTGCATGTTTTGATGCAATATCAACCATTAATTCAGGAATTGGTAAAGGAAATTCATCTTTTGGGCATGCTTTATTCAAGTCTCTGTAGTCTATGCAAACTCTTATTTGTCCATTTTTCTTTTTAACTGGCACCACATTGGCTAGCCATGTTGGATAGTTTTCTTCTCGTATGAAGTCAGCCTATATCAATTTCTTGACTTCCACAATGACCTGTTGCTCTATTTCGACACGCATCCTTCTTGGAGCTTTTTTAACTGGGTTTATGATTTGGTCTATCCCGAGTTTATGGACTACAACTTCTGGAGATAAACCAGGCATTTCGTCATAAGTCCAGGCAAAACAGTCTTTATATTCCATCAACAATTGAGTTATGTCTTTTATTTCCTCATCATTAAGGAATGAACTAATAAAAGTCGGTTTTGGATTTTCATTAGTTCCTAAATTTATTTCTTTTAGTTCATCAATTGTCGATTTAATTTCTTCTTCCAACTCCGGGGAAGCATTTTCAATTGGAAGATCAGGCAATGTTTCGGAATCACATTCTTCTGTGACAGTCAAACAAAATTCTGTATCATCTAATGGTCCCAAAACTCCAAATCGAACACCTTTTTTAGAATTAGAATTTCGTTTATTATCATTCCACATTTGTTCAATGAAATGTGGTTGTTTTAAAGACCATTCTTTGAGCAATAAACTATTTTGAATGAATTTTCGTGCCCAAGGAGAATACAACTCAAAAGGAATTTTCATTGATTGCGGAAGATTTTCATCTTCTATTTTTACATCATCTTTAGTACAAGAAGAAGTAGAGCCAAGTCTAAACTTAATTGGCTTTTTGTCATCATTATATACTTCTTTGACTATTAAATTCTCAATCTTAGAAGTGGAGATTGGAGTTAGAGTCATAGAATGTATATAATGATTGATTTTGTCGTACATGGATTCAAATTGTTTCTCTTTGTCTTCTTCTTCTAAAGATATTTTGAATTGGGGTTCCTTTGCAACCACAGATGTCGTTTCTTCTTCAGAATCCAGGTGGATTTTGAATTTCAATGGTTTCTTCATTGTGACAATTGGATCTTCTCTCCTTCGTCCTCGTTCTCGGCCTCGACCTCGAGTGCGAGTCTGACGAAAATTAGTCTCTTTTGTCTTTATTGAAGAAAAATCCTTTTCATTTATTTTCTTTTCTTTGTTCTTTTCTTCCATATTTACTCGTTGTCTCTTTGGAAGATATTGTTTTATTTATAGGAGCATAATATGTTGCATCTTCATGTATACCGATTTCATGGATTGAAAACGGTTGCAGGTCTCCTATAATACGAAATTCTTGTCCTTTTCATAAATATTTGATACATTGATGTAATGAAGAGGGTACCATTTTATATTCATGGAGCCATGGTCTGCCAAGTAAGGCATTAAAAGAGGTGTTTGAATCAATAATATTAAAGTTTGCTGTCGTTGCCAAGTCGGCTATTTTTAAGAGCAGTGTTATTGATCCAAGGGCCCGTTCTCCTTGTTGATTGAATCCTCTTAACATCATTGTATCTCTTGATAGTTGAGAGGCATCAATGTCTAAGTATGCAAGAGTTCTCAGATTCATAATGTTGATTGAAGCACCTGGATCAATAAGAACTCTCGAAAGTATCGTGTCATTGATGTTTACTGTAATATATAGTGGACGATTGTGTTCAGTTGTTCCGAGCAACAAGTCATTGTCAGAGAAAGTAATCTTTGTTGATTCCTCTAACGAGTAGGCTTTGTTTTGGGTAGTGCTAGCAAGTTGAGTTAGGCAAATGTCAGGGTCCGAAAGAGCCTTTATTAATGATTCTCTCATTTCTTTGGAAAGTATGAGAGCGTCGTAGATGCTTAATTTTGCAGGTAATTTTCTCAAATGTGCTAGTACATTATAATCCACCTTATTGTTAAGATCATCCTTACTTCCTTCAGAAGTTCAGGGATATATTGGGGGAATGATCTTATCTGGTGTAATTATTTGTTTTTCTTTTTCTTGTGGAGTTATTCTAGGAGGTAAGATTTTTCCACTTCTCAAGTTAATTTCAACTATTTCTTCAAGTTGATTATCCGATTCATTCATTTCTGAGTCCGAGGACTCCAATCCTATAGAAATTGGAATTCTTTGTAATTGAAGCGTAGCAATGTCATCTTCATTTGTGTTGTTGTCAGATTTCTCATTTTCATTTTCATTAGTTTGGTTGTCTTTAAATTGATCATATACGATTTGAGCATTGTCTATAGGGTTAGAATTCAAATGGTCATTCTCAGAAGCATCATCCAGAATAGACAAAATGTACGCAAAACTAGGATTATTATTATTCATGATAAAAAGAAAGTCATACAAAGTTATTGGCTTGAGGATTTTTCGTCCTTCGGCCGACATAACTATCCTAGTACAAGAGTGAAATGAACTAGAAGGTACAAAAGGAGTTGCAGCCTCTATGTCTGGAAGACCTCTAATCTTTTCCATTTTCTTGATTTTCTTTTTCTTTTCTTTCTTGGGAGATTTTGTAACATGGTATTTAGCAAGGATCTCTTCAGAAATGCTATCCTTGTTTTTAGGATTAAGTTCCTCTATCGAAACCATATTGAGTCGATCCTTTTCGAGTTCTTTCAAGTATTCTTTCGGAATGACTATATTTCCATCTTTAAAATTAAGTTCAAACCAGTCTTTGAAGACAAAACATTCTTCAATTTTATGTCCGAGCATCCTGTGATAAGGACAATAATTAGGATTGTCCTTCATGTCAATTCTGCTGGCCTTTTAGCTTCTGGTAGCTTAAATCCAGGTATTTTAAGCAAGCTACGAAATATTTTACTGACGGCTTCTGTTTTAAATGAATATACTTTATTCATTCTTTGAGCCATTGTTTTCTTCTCAGTTGATACTGGGATTGGTTGTTGAAGTTGTAATTGAAGTGATGCCTGTGATGTCGAAGGATTTTGTCGTTGCTTCTTTTGCTCCGGTTGGATTTGCATCACCTGTTTGCCTTTTTCTGCAATATTCCCAGGTTTCTTTTCAAAAGTTTTGATAGTTTTTATCTTTTCAGTTTTCTCCATTACACTCATCCGCTTAACCTCTTCATGAAGATTGGCAGCTTTACTGAGTAATTTTTCAAAAGTTTTTATCGTAAATCCTTTAAGCATGAATGCTATAGGACCATGGATATTTTTTAGCAGTATTCCAACAACATGTTGTTCTTATAACTGTGGCTCACATTTCATGCTGAGATTTCTCCAGCGTAAAATATAATCTACATAGGTTTCTCCTGGTTTTTGTTTCTCTACCACCAAATCACCAAAATTGGTGTGATGTTGTGCTCCTGCAAAGCGTTGAATAAAAAGGCTTTCAAGCTCTATAAAGGTTTTGACAGATCCATTGGGAAGTTCTGCATACTAATCGAAGGCAACTCCCGTGAGACTGTTAACAAATTGTAGAAATAGAAGAGCGTCATTTCCTCCAGCATTACAGCAGCTTGCTCTAAAATGTGCCAGATGTTGTTGGGGATTTCCCGTCCCATCGAACATTTTAAAGACAGGAGGAACAAAACCTTTAGGATATTGAACAGAATCAAATTCCTGTGGGTATGGCCTACCCTTCGGAGTTAATGCTCCAGCTTTTGCCAGAGCCATTGTTGCTTTAATCTTCTGTTCCACTATTTTTGTAATATCCTTTTCCGGAGTTTCATTATGAGGAGAATTCTTTCTCTTTCGAGTGCTCTCCTCAACATTATGAGGAGAATTCTTTCTCTTTCGAGTGCTCTCCTCAACATCCATTAGTTCTTCTCTGCTTTCAAGGATGTGAATAGCCTCCGGTCTAATGATTTCAATAGCTGGAGAAGGGTCTGCTGGTGGTTTTTGCAAAGTCGCTACCAGTTCTTCCATTCTTTGTTCAAGACGACTTATTTGTTCATCTCATTGTCGTATCACCTCTCGCAATTCCTCTTCATTTGATTCTCGTGCTAAGGAAGCAGATCGGGTTTCTACCATGTTAACACTGGCAACATTCTCATTGGAACTTTCAGAAGTATTTTTCCTTTCTTATCTTGAAAGTTGTTTAATATCTTCTTTTAATTTCTTTAATCTCTCCTGAAATGATTTTGTAGAATGTTTTCTGCAAATCTCTTCTTGTGAATTATTTGCAGGAGTGTTGGTGGTATCAGAATTTCTTTCAGATGATTTTCGCCTCCATACATTATTTTCATGTATAGGGCGAGAATTCTCAGGTGGTGTATCATATCCAGTATAAGGATAATTTGCTTTTTGTAGCATCTGGACCAAGTCTGTCATTTTAGCAGTTGTATTTTATGCTTTTGACATTAAATTGTCATATCGAGTTTCGTCATTGGTGACCACTACATCTCTTATTCTAGGGCCCAATCGAAATTTTATCGGCACTCGAACACAATGTTTATCAGTTGGGAATTGATAATCAGTTTTTTGATAATCAGAATTTTCCATTGCTAAAATTCTCCTTTTCATGGTGTTGGAGACCGCACAACCCATTTTATCTAATAACTTAGATAATGAACATTTTTCTTTTCGTGCTAATCTCTTAAACACCTGAATGTACGAGCACGAAATGGGGAGATCTTTTAGGTTGAAAGGAATTGTCGGTGTATTCAACGAGAATTGGAATATATTGATTTTCCTCTAAAAAGGAAGGATTTCCAAAAATATTCGTTGAAATTCAGGTGTTTCAAAATTATCGTTTTCGTTCCACCTTTTCTTTCTTTTAAATGAAGGAGTTTCATGAACGTTCCTTGAAGAAGATCCGATCTCATACATAGATGATGGTGGAACATCATCTTCCTCGTAAACTTGTTTTCCTTTCTTATCACTCTGTCTTTTCATTTCTTCAAGGATGTAAGGTTCTACGGGTGTATATTCGAGTAAATTGTACGTAAAATTCGGAAAGTCTTCATAAGGTTGCAAGCCAAATTCTTGAAAAGATTGAGAATCGGTTTGATATGGATTATCTAATATGAATTCCGTTTCACTAAATAATCCATAATCATTATGATAAAAGGGAGGATTTTCCTCTATTGGTATGTCGAAGTCTTGAAAGTAAGAAAAGATTGAATTCGGAGAATCCATTGCGATTTTTACGTAATTTCAAGAAAAACGAATATTATTGACTTATTTATAAGCGGGAACTTTTATTTTCAAAATTTTGAAAAGAAAACAAATGATAACAAAAGATGAGAAGAAAGATTCTCCCCAGCGGAGTCGCCACTCTCTTGGTGGCGATGGAATAAAAATATATATAAATTTCAAGGAATGTCCTTGGTGCGGATGAGGTCATGTCATCGCCATCCAATATATCATATCAATGTCAAGGAGTCGCCATCTAATATTAGCCTAGTTTTATTCGTATAAATCCTATGAAGGATTTAGAGAATTTTTAGGACTAATAGTAGAAAAGGATGTTTATGATAATTCTTATATGAGGATATTCTAGAATAACGTATTCTAGAATTTTCATATTAAGAAAATCATGGTAAACCAGAGATTTCTATTTTGGGTTCTTTTAGATCTCCTATAGAGGTAAGCCTCTATAGTTAATTACATCTTAAACAATTTTCAATTGTTTAAGAAAACTTCTGATTAATGTTAATCATTTGTTTTCTAAAAAAAATTTATTTTAAGGAGAGATGTACCCACTATCACTCCCAAATTTCGTTATATCATGTTATTAAATACTTTAGGTATTATGTCTAACCTAAAGGTTCTGGTTTTGTTGTCATGTTGCTGTTGTGTTGAAAAATTTCAGGTTATATGTCTAACCTAAAAGTTTTGTTTTGTTGTCAATGTCGTTGTTTTGTTGAAAAGTTTCACTTTATATGTCTAACCTAAAAGTTTTGTTTTGTTTTGTTGCTAATATTCCATCGTCGACGTCCTGCAAAACAGAGTTAGCACACCCTATAACATGCAAAGAAAATCTAAACAGAATTTCTTGTCTTCATCCTGCAAAGAAAATATTGTCAGAAATAATGTCACAGAATATTTTTGAATGTCAAGTTATTTCGAAATGTCAACTTCATGCTAATCATGTTGTTTTATTTTTGAAATGTCAAATTTTCGTTGATTATGTCAACATCAAATTTATGTCGGTTATGCCAATTTCAATTTTAGAATGTCGAATTATGTCGGTCTTGATCTGAAATGTTGAATTGATCTTGAGTTTGAACTTAAATTTTGGGTTCGTGTCTATTCTTGAATTCATGTCTATCGAAAGATTTAAAGTTAAATTCAATATTGATTGAACTAACTTGGGTTCATGTCTGGTTGAACCTAAGTTAAATTCAATGTTGATTGAATTTAATTAACTTGAGTTCATGTCTGTTTGAACTTAAGTTAATAGGTTTAAAGTTAAATTCAATATTGATTGAATTACCTTGGGTTCGTGTCTGGTTGAACCTAAGTTAAATTCAATGTTGATTGAATTTAATTAACTCGAGTTCATGTCTGTCTGAACATAAGTTAAAAGGTTTAAAGTTAAATACAATATTGATTGAATTACCTTGGGTTCGTATCAGGTTGAACCTAAGTTAAATTCAATGTTGATTGAATTTAATTAACTCGAGTTCATGTCTGTCTGAACTTAAGTTAAAAAGGTTTGGTTTAGGATGGACTTAATTAAATTTTAAACCTTGTTTAAATAGGATTTAAAAGTTAATCAAGCCTAATAAATTAGAATTAATTAGAATTATAGACCATTCAAATCCATTTTAGGTAAGGTTTAAGTCTTAATCAAGTCTATTCTGTTGGACCTAGATTTAGGATTGTCTTAAGTTCATTAGGGGGTTGAACTCAAGTTCAGTTTGACTTAAGTCTAATGTAGATTAGACTTAACTTTGGTTTGGGTTGAATTTAGGTTCAATGTGGATTGGACCTAACATTTAGATTAACTTGAGTTCAAGTTGGATTGAATTCAAGTTGGATTATGTTTAAGTTTAGGTTAGGTACATTGTAGGTTGAACCTAAGGTTTAGGTTTACTTGAGTTCAAGTTGGGTTGGACTCAAGTTAGGCTATGTTTGAGTTTAAGTTTGGTTCAATGTGAATTGGACCTAAAGTTTAGGTTTACTTGAGTTCAAGTTGGATTAGACTCAAGTTAGATTATTTTTGGCTAGTTTTGGTTTAACTTGAGTCTAATGTGGGTTTGGCTTAAGTTTAGTTTGATTTTGACTTAGGTTAATGTCAGGTTGAACCTAAGTTTGGTTTAACTTAATCTAATGTAGGTTAGGCTTAATTTAGGTTTGATTTAGGTTCATGTCAGGTTGAACCTAAGTTTGGTTTGACTTAAGTCTAATGTAGATAAGGCTTAAGTTAGGTTTAGGTTTGATTTAGGTTTAATGTGGGTTGAACCTAAGTTTGGTCTGACTTAAGTCTAATATAGGTTAGGTTTAAGTTTGACTTAAGTTCATGTCAGGTTGAACCTAAGTTTGGTCTGACTTAAGTCTAATATAGGTTAGACTTAAGTTAGGTTTATGTTAGACTTAAGTTCATGTTAGGTTGAACCAAAGTTTAGTTTGATTTAAGTCTAATATAGGTTATACTTAAGTTAGGTTTATTTTTGACTTAAGTTCATGTCAGGTTGAACCTAAGTTTGGTTTGATTTAAGTCTATAGGTTAGACTTAAGTTAGGTTTAAGTTTCACTTAAGTTCATGTCAGGTTGAACCTAAGTTTAGTTTGATTTAAGTCTAATGTGGGTTAGACTTAAGTTAGGTTTAGGTTTGATTTAGGTTCATATCAGGTTGAACCTAAGGGTTTGGTTTGACTTAAGTCTAATGTGGGTTAGACTCAAGTTAGGTTTAAGTTTGATTTAGGTTCATATCAGGTTGAACCTAAGGGTTTGGTTTAGGTTTGACTTAAATTCAGTGTAGATTGGACTTAAGTTTGACTTAGATCTAGCTAAGTTTGGTTTGACTTAAGTCTAAATGGGTTAAGCTTAAGTCAGGTTTGATTTTTTTATTAAACCTTGACTAATTTAGGCTTAATGGTCTTATTAAGTCTAAGGTTTAGACCTAATTAGGATTTGAATTTAATTAAGCCTTAGTTAGTTAAGGCTTAATGGCTTAATTAGGTCTAAGGGTTAGACCTAATTAGGGTTTAGGTTTGATTAAACCTTAGTTAGTTAAGGTCTAATGGTTTAAATAGGTCTAAGGGTTAGACCTAATTAGGGTTTAGGTTTGATTAAACCTTAGTTAGTTAAGGCTTAATGGTTTAATTAGGTCTAATGGTTAGACCTAATTAGGGTTTAGGTTTGATTAAACCTTAGGTAGTTAAGGCTTAATGGTTTAATTAGAGTCTAAGGGTTAGACCTAATTAGGGTTTAGGTTTGATTAAACCTTAGTTAGTTAAGGCTTAATGGTTTAATTAGAGTTCAGGGTTAGACCTAATTAGGGTTTAGGTTTGATAAAACCTTAGTTAGTTAAGGCTTAATGGTTTAATTAGGTCTAAGGGTTAGACCTAATTAGGGTTTAGGTTTGATTAAACCTTAGTTAGTTAAGGCTTAATGGTTTAATTAGGTTTAAGGGTTAGACCTAATTAGGGTTTAGGTTTGATTAAACCTTAGTTAATTAAGGCTTAATGGTTTAATTAGGTCTAAGGGTTAGACCTAATTAGGGTTTAGGTTTGATTAAACCTTAATTAGTTAAGGCTTAATGGTTTAATTAGGTCTAAGGGTTAGACCTAATTAGGGTTTAAGTTTGATTAAACCTTAATTAGTTAAGGCTTAATGGTTTAATTAGGTCTAAGGGTTAGACCTAATTAGGGTTTAAGTTTGATTAAATTTTATGTTTAAGGAGGTTAATTAAGTTTAGTATGTCTTTAAACCTAATTAAGGGAATTTAGTTTTGATTAATTAAGTTTAATATGTCTTTCAACCTAATTAAAAGGTGTTTGGTTTTGTGTTAATTAAGTTTAATATGTCCTTAAACTTAATTAAAAAGAGTTTAATTTTTATTAAACCTAATTTAGGTAAGGTCTAATAGGTTAATTAAGTTTAATGTGTCCTTAAACTTAATTAAAAAAAGTTTGATTTTTTTATTAAACCTAATTTAGATAAGGTTTAATGGGTTAATAAGTTTAGTGTGTCGTTAAACTTAATTAAAGGAGTTTAATTTTTATTAAACCTAATTTAGGTAAGGTTTAATTGGTTAATTAAGTTTAGTGTGTCCTTAAACTTAATTAAAGGAGTTTAATTTTTGTTAAACCTAATTTAGGTAAGGTTTAATTGGTTAATTAAGTTTTGTGTGTCCTTAAACTTAATTAAAGGAGTTTAATTTTTATTAAACATTATTTAGGTAAGGTTTGATTGGTTAATTAAGTTTAGTGTGTCCTTAAACTTAATTAAAGGAGTTTAATTTTTATTAAACCTAATTAAGGTAAGGTTTAATTGGTTAATTAAGTTTAGTGTGTCCTTAAACTTAATTAAAGGAGTTTAATTTTTATTAAACGTAATTTAGGTAAGGTTTAATGGGTTTAAATATCATTTTAAGCCTTAATTGAATCTAATCTTGTCGTTTTAGACTCAAGTGAGGTTTATTATTAGCCTATCATAGGCTAGAATCATTTTCAAACTTAGATTGTTGATGAAAATAGTTCAATTTTATAAAGGGTCATTTTAGGATCAAAATTATTTAATTAATAAATTTTTTTAACCCTAAATTTCCAAATGTCATTCAAGATTGTTTCTTTGACTTAGAAATATTTTTCCTAGGGTCTTTGTCTGTTGCCCTATCATTCCTAGTCATTTGTATTTTTATTTTCTTAATTTTCAAATTTTTATAATTATTATTTGAAATAATTACAAAGAAACTTGAAAATTCAAGAAAAGTATCCTAGGCATGTTTTCTGTCCTTAGAAAAATTATGGAAGGTCCCTAAGAACATAAAGATAAATGCCTCAAAGTTTCATAATTTTTTG
The DNA here is from genome assembly GCA_022702705.1 of Papilionanthe hookeriana x Papilionanthe teres. Classification (NCBI taxonomy): domain Eukaryota; kingdom Viridiplantae; phylum Streptophyta; class Magnoliopsida; order Asparagales; family Orchidaceae; genus Papilionanthe; species Papilionanthe hookeriana x Papilionanthe teres. Next base: position 60,968,419 of record CM040433.1, read on the forward strand.
ATTTGTAAATAATTTTTAATAATTAAAATACTCCAGAGAGTATTTAATTAATTAAAAATTAAATACTGAGAATAAAATTATGATTTTGGTCTCATAATTTTCTCCTCTTCAAGAGCTTTCCAGAGGTATTTTTATTTTATTTTTATGACCTCTAGTTAGAAAGATATGAATTTTTGAAGTTTGAAGGGTTAAAATGGATTTTTTTTTAATTTCGCGCCGCCAAAACCCCCCGATGTCGACGCGTGTCCTCGGACGCGTCGAACGAGCGGGAAGATCCTGTGCAACGGGTCGGCCGGCGGACGGCGCGGAGCGGGATCTGGGCCGTCCATCTCAAACAGCGCGCGATCGGAGGGCCGAGAATATTCGGAATTTATTTCAAAAATTCTGAAACCGTTAAACTTCAAATGTTAATATCTCACTCATTTCTTGACGAAATTGAGTGATTTTTTTTGAAATGCTCATCTGGATGAGAAGTATCTATCCATACAGTGATGATACACTTTTGAGCTAGTATAGCACATGATTTATCAAAAACATGATTTATTTTGCAAAGATAAATTCCATAAATTGGCCACAAGCAAATCAAACTAGATCAGACTTTATGGTTGCCTTCTAGGACCCCAATAGAAGATAATTGCTGCAGCAATTTGTTCCAGAAGTAGGGCTTAGAGAGGAATTCGGGAAAAATGCCTAATTTGGGCTGTTTTTGAAAATTAGTCAAATTGGTTCAAATGGGCTGAAACTAAGGCTTGGGATTGATCCTAAAAGACTATGGAAGCTCTTAGGAAGAAGTTTTGTGTTGGGAGCAAGAGGGTTTGAGCATCCTATGGACCTCCCTAAATATTTTTCTCCTCCTTGCTAGTTTCGGCCATGGGGTCCTTTTATAGCAAGGGGATGGTGTTGGCTTTGCTTAGGCTGTTCTAGAGGATTACTTACCTCCTCTATTAGCTGATTGGGTGATCAATTGGCTGGAGATAGGCTTGGATGCTTCTCCCTAAGTTTTTCATGATGAATTTCATCTCTTTGTCTCTTGTCCATTGGCCATTGTGGGAGGTTACTTGTAAGCTGTTGTTTCACTTGCTAATGAGCTTACACCTCACTTCTTAGGCTTGGCAAATGGTGACACATATGCCTAGCCTTCATCATTACCATTAACCATGGTAAGGGGGGTTTCATGTGTGGTTTTCCTCCCGATTGGGTGGCTTGGGAGGTGGAGAAAATGGCCTTGTGTTGGCCGGCCACTTCATGGAGAGGATGTGTTTAGAGTGAAGGAGGTGGTGACACCTCATCCCATGCATAACCATGGATGTTAAGCTATGGGTAATGGGCCTTAAGATGGGCTTAATTAAGTGTTAAATAAGCCTTTAAGATGGTTTAGCTTTAATTAATTATGAAGAGGCTAAAAAGTCATTTCATTTCTTCTTTAATTCCCATTTTAATTAATTATTTTATTAACTAAAATTGGTGGAAATTATTTTATTAATCAATTTATTAATTGAAGATAATTTCAAATTAATTAATTGATTATTTTTTTCATTTTTGTTATTTTATGATTTTAATTTAATTTTCATTTTAATTAATTATGTCATTTAATTAAAATTTTGAAAATTAAATCATTAATCATTTTAATTAATCAAAATAATTTTGAAATTAATTATTTGATTAATTTTGTTATTTTTATTTCATTTTAATCTATTTTAATCAAAATAGATAGGTGTTGATTAATTTTGACTTGGGTTGACCAAGTCGACCTAAATTGATCAAATTGAATTTAAGATGTCCAATTCTTGTGATTTTGTCATTGTTGTGTTTTAAATGTGTCGATGGGTGAAAAGGTTGATTTATGGGTCAACAGGATCGGTCATTGGTCCGGTTCGACTAATTTGACTCAAAGTTGACTTTTTAGGTCGAAAAGGTTGACTGTCGGGTCAACAGGGTTGGTCATTAGGTCTGGTCTAACCAATTTGACCAAAGTTGAATTTTTAGGTCAAAAGGTTGACCTATCAGGGTTGGTCATTAGGTCTGGTTTGACCAGTTTGACCAAAGTTGACTTTTTAGGTCATAAGGGTGACCTATGGGGTCAACAGGGTTGGTCAGTGGGTCTGGTTTGACCAATTTGACCAATTTGATCAATGTTGACTTTTTAGGTCAAAAGGTTGACCTATGGGGTCAACAGTGTAGGTCATTAGGTCTGGTTTGACCAGTTTGACCAAAGTTGACTTTTTAGGTCATAAGATATTGACCCATTATAAAATGAGGTCAACATTACAACATTAAATAAACTCTTAAATTGAAGCCAAATAATAGGATAGATACATGGTTTGTGATGCGGTGCTCGTTTATATAAACTATTTAGGATGTGAGATCAGTTTGATTTCATATCTTAAAATTTCAAATTTAAAATTAATTTCAAAATCAAATGCTACTTTCCAAATTATATATATATTTAATTTAAATTTAAAATCTAAAATTCGCCGACAACTTCTGTAGGCGACCCCCTTTTTCAAAACACATAACCTATAAATAAGCCGTACAACATCTGGCGACTCCGCTGGGGACTAGTTCATCTCTCCATTTTGATCAGATGGTTTTGCTTCATAAATCAGTAGTGAGTCCATGCCCCTTGTGGACCAAACTATCATTCTTTGCGTTGGCATACCACATTCATTTCTGTCTTAAACGAGTATGGCCAACTCCTTTTGGATTTTGGAGCCACTGTTTAGACATCCCTAAACAGAGAGGTTCCGAAATCTTCCCACCTCCCCGAAGAGGAGTGGTTGACCCCTAATAGGTGTGTTAGAATATGAGCAATCTATTGATGTGATTTCAATGTGAATTCAACCTCCTCTAAATCTCGGACCGCTTCTGATTCTTCATTACTCTTTGGGTTTGACTTGCTGCTAACAGGTCAAACTCAAATTTCACTCTAACAACCTTCCAATAAAATCTAAACAAAATAAAATTTTGTTAAAATTTCAATTCAAAATAAAATTCTCAACACCCATCGAATACACAATAATAAAACAAAATGCAAAATTTTGATATAAAAAAAAAATTCATATGAATAAATTTTAAAGGATGCCCAGTTTACAAGACAAGTGCGTTAACTTAAGTATTACCACTAAAATTACAAGGCAAAGGATGTTACTGACTTCTGAAATTACAAGGCAAAGGATGAACAATAATTTGATGATGGGTCGTGGGTCCCAACCCTCCCCCCTCAAAACAGTAAAAAAGATAACAACTCGACGATGGGTCATGGGTCCCGACCTCCCGCCGCAGCAAAATAAAAAAAAAATACTAAGACGCTCAAGGAAGTCCAAAGTTTAGCAGAAAGACAATCAAGAAAGGGTGAGACACGATGAAACTTCAGCATTTTAATAAGAATATGACTTCAGGGGAGAATGAAATTAATGCCCTAATAACTGGGTCCTTCACTTTAAGGAATTCGGACTGAGTCCTAAGTAAATTTTGAAATGAAGCAGTGTGCTTGAAATACGAGTAATTGATCCGGGATATCAAGAATCTTTTAATTTTCTACCATGTGACTGGGTCCAGACTTTTGGATGAGTTATAATATCCCAGGATTCATGATAAGAAACATTTTAGAATTATTAATTAGAGGAGTTTCGACATTCAAAATCTTTAACAGAAATATATCTTACCAGATACAGTAATTCTTAGAAAACAAAAGGAGCAAAAAAAATGAAAAAAAGAGAGGAAAACTTTTCTGTGAAGATTCAACTAAGGAGAAGCTTGAGGTGAGAACTAAATAAAAAATTGGTGTCCCAATCTAGACATTCAAAATATTTAACATGTGCTCCACCGAATATAGTAATCCTCAAGACAAAAAAAAAAAAAGAAAAGGAAATAAGAAGGCTCCCTGAGAAGAAGCTTGAGGCAAGCATATAATAAAAAATTGGTGTCCTAATCCTCCCCTGATTAATAAAACTTGAAAGACTACCTTAAGAAGTTTCCTCTGATATTATGCTTTGAAAAGATTCAAGTGATTTTATGTCTTTTAGTCGGTGATTAATTGGCTCAGAAATATCTTTGGAAAGTGAAAAACATTTCAATCACATTAGCAGAACTTTTGAAATCTGCTTAGGCTTAGAAGGAAAGAATTAAAGAAATGGGTTATGTTATTAGCATTTAATGGAAATTCAAACCTGAAGTCATGCCTTTCAATACTAGAGGAAACAAATCCAACATCAATTCAAAGGGCGTCAGGGCAACTTCGCAAAGACAGCCTAGACAATCCTCCTAAATCAACGGTAAAGAGTGACGACTGTTACAAACAAAGCTACGAGGTTCCTGTCCCTTCCGCTATGGCGTCTGTAGAAATAACACATCTTTGTAGGTACTTGAAAGGATATAATTCCAATAGTACCTCGAAGACTAGGTCATCTTCTATACATGTCTTCGATCGGTGGACGATACCTCAAGGAGAACTGTGCATCGTGATGTTTCAAAGATAACCTCGTTCTACGAAGCACAGATGCCGCACTTGCTTATAATTGGGTCCAAACCCTAACTAAAAAAAAAATAAAATAAAAAAATTGAAAAATCATGAAACATAAATGAATAAAATAAAACTTCACAAAAAAACCAACAATAAATCCCCCAACGAATGACAACAAATAAATAACAAAAATGAAAAAAAAAATCGAATAAGATAACAAAACGAACTTCAAATCAAAATGAAACTTTAAATCAAAATGAAATCCAAAATCAAATTGAAATCTAAATGAAGACAAACTCAAATCATGGAAACAAAAAAAATGAATCTCAATATTAAAAATAAACCTCAAATCTGAATCTCCAATCTGCATTTTTAAATCCAATCTCAACTTGAATCTCAAATCAAATCTCAATCAAATTCAAATTCAAAACTTCCAAATCTAAAATCCAATCCCTTCAATTCTCTCCCTTGTCTGAGATAGGAGCAGTCGATTCTATTGACACGAGCCACGAGGTTTTTGATTTGGTTCTGATGGCGAGGAATCATATCCAATCCAAACCAGTAACTTTTCAATCAACTCTTTGACTGGGATATGTGGCATCCTCATATTCCCTCCTAATCCGTTTCCTTCCACAAAAATCTTTAACAACTTTCATGAAATTCTCAAAACACCAAAATTCTACACTTTTCAAATTGACACTACAAATCTTTGCAAATCAATTGCGAAATGAAAATCAAATTTTAGAGGTGGAGGATCCCAGTATCTGACACCGTATTGCTCTGTAGTGTTCTCCTATCAAATTTCAGAGGTTGAGGATCTCAGAATCCGATACCGCATTGCTTTAGGATCTTTCCCTATTGCAATGGTTCAGTCTCAAAAAATTCAAATTTCAGAGGATGAGGATCTCAGAATCCGATACCGCACTACTTTAGGATCTTTCTCTATTGCAATGGTTCACTCTCATAAATTCAAATTTCAGAGGTTGAGGATTTTACATCCGATACCGCATTGCTTTAGGTTCTTTCCCTATCGCAATGGTTCAATTCAAAATATTAAATTTTAGAGGTTGAGGATTTTACATCCAATACCCCATTGCTTTAGGTTCTTCCCCTATTGCAATGGTTCAAATCAAAATCAAATTTTATAGATTGAGGATTTTACATTCGATACTGCATTGCTTAAGGATCATTCCTTATTGCAATGGTTCAAATCAAAATTAAATTTTAGAGGTTGAGGATTTTACATCCGATACCGCATTGTTATAGGATCTTTCCCTATCGTAATGGTTCAAATTAAAATCAAATTTTAGAGGTTGAGGATCCCAGCATCCGATACCGCATTGCTTTAGGATCTTTCCATATCGCAATGGTTCAAATCAAAATCAAATTTCAGAGGTTGAGGATCCCAACATCCGATACCGCATTGCTTTAGGATCTTTCCCTATCGCAATAGTTCAAATCAAAATCAAATTTTAGAGGGTTGAGGATCCCAGCATTCGACACAGCATTGCTTTAGGATCTTTCCCTATCCCAATGGTTCAAATCAAAAATCAAATTTTAGAGGTTGAGGATCCCAACATCCGATACCGCATTGCTTTAGGATCTTTCCCTATCGCAATTGTTCAAATCAAAAATCAAATTTTAGAGATTGAGGATCACAGCATCCGATACCGCATTGCTTTAGGATCTTTCCCTATCGCAATGGTTCAAATCAAAAATCAAATTTTAGAGGTAGAGGATCCCAGCATCCGATACCGCATTGCTTTAGGATCTTTCCCTATCGCAATGGTTCAAATCGAAAATCAAATTTTAGAGGTTGAGTATTCCAAAGCATCCAATCATCGCATTACTTTAGGATCTTTCCCTATCACAATGCTTCAAATCAAAAATCAAATTTTATAGGTTGAGGATTTTACATCCGATGTCGCATTGCTAAGGATCTTTCCCTATCGCAATGGTTCAAATCAAAAATCAAATTTTAGAGGTTGAGGATTTTACATCTGATACCGCATTGCTTTAGGATCTTTCCCTATCACATTGGTTCAAATCAAAAACCAAATTTTAGAGGTTGAGGATTTTACATCCGATACCGCATTACTTTAGGTTCTTTCCCTATCGCAATGGTTCAAATCAAAATCAAATTTTAGAGGTTGAGGATTTTACATCTGATACTGCATTGCTTTAGGATCTTTCCCTATTGCAATGGTTAAAATCAAAAATCAAATGGTTCAAATCAAAATCAAATTTTAGAGGTTGAGGATCCCAGCATCCGATACCACATTGCTTTAGGATCTTTCCACATCGCAATGGTTCAAATCAAAATCAAATTTTAGAGGTTGAGTATCTCAGCATCCGATACAGCATTGCTTTAGGATCTTTCCCTATCGCAATGGTTTAAATCAAAATCAAAATTTAGAGGGTTGAGGATTCCAACATTCGACCCAACATTGCTTTAGGATCTTTCCCTATCCCAATGGTTCAAATCAAAAATCAAATTTTAGAGGTTGAGGATCCCAACATCCGATACCCCATTGCTTTAGGATCTTTCCCTATCGCAATTGTTCAAATCAAAATCAAATTTTAGAGGTTGAGGATCACAGCATCCGATACCACATTGCTTTAGGATCTTTCCCTATCGCAATGGTTCAAATCAAAAATCAAATTTTAGAGGTAGAGGATTCCAGCATCCGATACCGCATTGCTTTAGGATCTTTCCCTATCGCAATGGTTCAAATCAAAAATCAAATTTTAGAGGTTGAGGATTCCAGCATCCAATACTGCATTACTTTAGGATCTTTCCCTATCACAATGGTTCAAATCAAAAATCAAATTTTATAGGTTGAGGATTTTACATCCGATACTGCATTGCTAAGGATCTTTCCCTATCGCAATGGTTCAAATCAAAAATCAAATTTTAGAGGTTGAGGATTTTACATCTGATACCGCATTGCTTTAGGATCTTTCCCTATCGCAATGGTTAAAATCAAAAATCAAATGGTTCAAATCAAAATCAAATTTAGAGGTTGAGGATCCCAGCATCCGATACCGCATTGCTTTAGGATCTTTCCATATCGCAATAGTTCAAATCAAAATGAAATTTTAGAGGTTGAGGATCCCAGCATCCGATACAACATTGCTTTAGGATCATTCCCTTTCGCAATGGTTTAACTCAAAATCAAATTTTAGAGGGTTGAGGATCCCAACATTCGACCCAACATTGCTTTAGGATCTTTCCCTATCCCAATGGTTCAAATCAAAAATCAAATTTTAGAGGTTGAGGATCCCAACATCTGATACCCCATTGCTTTAGGATCTTTCCTTATCGCAATTGTTCAAATCAAAAATCAAATTTTAGAGGTTGAGGATCACAGCATCCGATACCACATTGCTTTAGGATCTTTCCCTATCGCAATGGTTCAAATCACAAATCAAATTTTAGAGGTTGAGGATCCCAGCATCCGATACCGCATTGCTTTAGGATCTTTCCCTATCGCAATGGTTCAAATCGAAAATCAAATTTTAGAGGTTGAGGATTCCAGCATCCCATACCACATTACTTTAGGATCTTTCCCTATCGCAATGGTTCAAATCAAAAATCAAATTTTAGAGGTTGAGGATTTTACATCCGATACCGCATTGCTAAGGATCTTTCCCTATCGCAATGGTTCAAATCAAAAATCAAATTTTAGAGGTTGAGGATTTTACATCTGATACCGCATTGCTTTATGATCTTTCCCTATCGCAATGGTTCAAATCAAAAATCAAATTTTAGAGGTTGAGGATTTTACATCTGATACCGCATTGCTTTAGGTTCTTTCTCTATCGCAATGGTTCAAATCAAAAATCAAAATTTAGAGGTTGAGGATTTTACATCTGATACCGCATTGCTTTAGGATCTTTCCCTATCGCATTGGTTAAAATCAAAAATCAAATTTTAGAGGTTGAGGATTTTACATCAGAAACCGCATTGCATTAAGATTCCTTCCTATCGCAATGGTTCAAGTTAAAGTTCTCATCGTAGAACATCAATTCTAGAGGCTGGAGGTGAACTTCTAGTTCTCATTTCAATTCTGAGACTAGAGCCGAACTTCCATCTCTCATTCCAATTTGATAAATTCTTCTTACCAAATTCAAACTTTTCTTGCAAACTTTCTCAAAATGGAATTATTTGAAACCTCAAATTCAGATTCAAAATCAACATTTTCAACTTAAATGAAATCACACATAAACTAAACCAAAATTCCAAACTCCAAATTCAAAATAAAATTCCAAATTTCAAATTCGAAACAAAATTTCAAACTTCAAAATCCAAACTCCAAATCTTTAACTCAAATCTTGAAATTTTCAATCTTAAGCTCTAAATCAAATCGGACTGTGTCCCCCTTCAGAATGAGGTATTTTGAATTCTTCCTTCATTTTGAAGGATTTCTCATTTCCTCCCCAGAGAGAGTCCGGTAGACTTCCTTAGTGAAAATCCACCAAATACTCCCCAGCAGGAACTTTCTTCGCTCTCTCCATTTATTCTGAGAGAGTTGTTTTTGATGCTTGTGTTGGCTTATTGATCTCTTCGGTCAACACCAATACGCACGGTGTGCTTGTTTAACACACCACACCTATTGGGGGTCCATTTATTGACCTCATTTTTGGTGAGGTCCTTCCTTCCTTTTAGTGCTTAGGATCTAGCCATAAGATTTCCATTTTGACTATCTTCGAAGACTAGAAATGGAACCCACCATTTGGAAATTTAACCAAATCTAGACTCTCTTTAGAATTCTACATGGATGGTCATCAACCTCCAAATTACATGGGAGGTTAGGACCAATGTGTAGAAAGACAAGGATGAGTTCCCATAGGATGGTCATGCCTTAGAACAGCCCTGGGTGGCCTCGTCTTGGTGAGGTCCAGCTTGCACACACCACATTGTTGCAACGCCTGAACCCTAAAACCACTCTTACCCAACTTGGCTTCCTAACTCATGTAGGAAACTCATATGGATGGACCTCAACCTCTAAGCCGCTAGCTTAGAGGGTTAGGAACAACATATGGAATGCCTAAAATGAGCCCTCTCATGGCTCTTGCGAGCTTAACATGGCTTCATGGCTCAACCAAAATGATTTCATTTTACTCACATCTAAGCAATCTTCATTTTTCCCAAAATTTCAATTTTTGACCACCGGCACCTAAACTCTCCCAAAATTACAAATTGTCCTTAAAAAGGGCCCCAAAACTTAAAAACTTCACAGTCACCCGGGCTCCAAAAAATCATTCCAGAGCGTTCCTCTCGTCAAACTGAGAAGTTTGACTATAAACATGCCATACTTCCGAGCCACCTTTGGGCCCCTCGCGGCCAAAATAATCGATACTTAAAAAACGCTCTAGGATTCATAAAACTTTCCACATAAATAAAAAATGACCCCGGACACTTTTTTTTACTCAAGATTTTTTTCTAAACCACCTTGAGCCTTTAATTCAGCCTTTTGACCACTTACTCCCAAACCCCCAAAATTACCAAAATGCCCTTCATAGCCAAAAATTTCAAAAATTTCAAAAAATCACAAAAAAATCCCAAAAATTCCAAAATATTCTCCATATCATTTTGTTCAACTAACACATACCCCAATTTTATCAATTTAACCCAATTTTATCAAAAATTTCAAATTTTCCCTAAAAGCTCAAAATTGACCCTATGTCCAAATCCACAAATTGATCATCCAATTTAATTTAAAATCACTCCAAATCTTTTCCAAACTCTTCATAACATTTTCCTAAACCAAACGCAACATTCACTTAGCCCAAATTTTGACCCAAACCTAACCCAAACTCAAGCCCAAGTTCACCCCAAATTTAAAGGCCCAAAATCAAGCTCATGAGCTAAATCACTTCAATTAGCCTAAATCCACTCAAAAATCCACTTGCCAATTATCATTTCATCATCCCTTTGATTAAATGATTTGCCTAAGGTTCAAAATTCATCATCAAATTATTTCAAATAAAGCCTTATGACAAACTTTACAAAAATACAACTTAAATAAAAAATCCATTTTCATGCAAATTGACCAAGCCTAGCTAAGCCAAATGCAAGCCATGAAGCTTGAAGACAAGCCACATGAAGCCATGTATGATCTTCCTACCTCACCAAGCCATTAATTGCAAGGGAGGGGACCTCTTTCCAAACTCATGTTTAAAGACTTTTAACCCTTTTATAATTCACTCTAACCTAAGCTTAGCCACATCATCATGGATGGTGACCTCTCCCTACTAATCAAGCTGAATCAAGGGAGCTTTTCTCAGCCCAAATCAGACCATGGAAAGGTGAACCAAGCCCAACCCTATGCTTTGACCAATTTGAACCCAAGCTCCTCTATTTAAGCTCCATTCATGGGCAAAGAGAAGAGATAGATTACCTTGGGGAGACTCTGTCAAATTGTTCCCAAAGCTTCTTCAAGCACTCCTAAGCTCAATTAAACCATTTCCAATTGAGGTCTCACCTCTTGGACAAAGGTATTGAAATTTTCTCCTCCAACCGAGCTTATTTTAATTTTCTGTAAATATTCACATGCTTTAAGTATATCATCACCGTATAGAAGTGTGCTACTCGATTAGAAGATCATTTAAAAAAAAAGTTACTTAATTTCGTTAAGAAAAGAGTGAGATATCAAGGTTTGAAAGTGGATAGTTTTAGGTGAATAACATTTGGAGAGAGGAGCAGCAGCCGTCCGATCACGCGAGTATCAGACGGACGAACCTGATAGAGTTGGACGGGAGCTTCGTCCGTGAACAGGCCGCCAAACAGAACCGCGCCAGCCAGTAGCAGCGCGACACGTGTCATTTGAGAGGGAAATTGGAATTTTGATTTATTTTTGAACCTATACTTCAAAAAATCATAACTTTGCCTACAAAACTCTATAAAATAAAATAAAATAAACCTCTTACTCAATGAAATGAGGAGAATACTATAGATGTGATTTTATGTTTATTTGATACATATTTTATTTTTAATTAATTAAATAGTGTTTTCAATCTTTCAATTCCTCATGCATGTAGGAGTTTCACCATAACTTAAAATTTTGGTATGTTATTCTATGCATCATGTGGAATCTTCCTTGATTTTTCCAAAGTCAGAGAAGATTCCTATGAGGATATCGCTATTTTTTAAGTTTATGCCTATTTTCATGAGTAATTAATTATTATAATTATCATATTGATTAGAAAAATATAAAAAAATTAGGGTATGTTTCCTTTGACCAGGGAAATATTAGAAAATTATCTTATGATTTATTTCAATTAAACAAACTCAAATTTAGCCAAAACGTAAGAACTGAGATTTAATTAATTAGGAGTAACCACGCATCAAAATCACATGAAATCAACTCTCCACTGTCACTTAGGATTAGGGGAACTTTCCATAAAAATTTCAAATCAATTAGAATTAATTTGACCCATTAAATGAATAAATTAAGGGACATTGTCATTTTACACATTAAAAAATTCATAAAACCCAAAATACATTTCAAAAATTCACCAAATTAATTTTCAGAGTTCTCTGTGATTAGAGAAGTTCAAGAAAAATAAAATTGCATTTTTCGTAAAAATTTAATTTTTAATCATTTTTTTAATATTTAATAATAAAAAATTATAAAAACCCACAAAAATATAAAAATTCACCAAAATGTCACATTTGATCTCCTAATCACTTGGGAACCATCGAAATATTTTTCCTAAGTCTCTAAGTTAAGATATTAATTTTTAAAGGCCTAGGATAATTTTTAATATTTTAAAAATAAATTTTCTTAACCTTCCACTAAAATAAATCTAATAAATCAAAGAAAAATAAAAAAAATACAAAATTTGTTTCTCTAGATTTCTTGACTACAGATAGATTTTCTAAAAATATAAAATTAGTTTTTCCACCTTTAAAATATTTTAAAATGAATTAATACCCCAGAAGTTAATATAATTCTAATAATTAAATTAAAATTAAAAAAATCCCAATATTTGGTCCAAATGGTCCTCTAGTTAAGGGTCACTTCCAGTAAAAACTTTAAATTCATAGGTCTTTCCTTGGTCAAGTTATTGATTTTTCATTAAAAATCCCATTTTTGCATTGAAATAAATATATAAATTAAATTTAATTCAGAAAAATCACATTTTCTCCTCTGATATTTTAACTGACCCATGAGTAGGGTGACATAAAAATTTTAAAGTCATTTGAGTTACATTTTAATGAATTATGAAGTGAACAAGCCTAAGGGGCAAAATGGTAATTATTGAAATTTAGCCTTAATTAATATTTAGGCTTAATTATGGGTAATGGGTAATAAACGATCCTAATTGATCTCCTTAGATGCTTGAAACATTGGGAATTATCACTTCTTTCAGCTTAAAAAAAAGAATTATAATTTCTTTAATTAAAATTTTGGAAGTTAATTAAATGAGAAGATATAAGGTGAAGGGGTTTCATCTTGGGAGATATTAATTTATTAATCCCAACCCCTAATCAATGATAGATATAAAATGTCACTTAATCTTAATTTAAAGACTGATTAATGAAAAATAAGATAAATTAAAAAATCAAATTAAAATAATTTCTAAGATAATTAAATTAAAAATAACTTTAAAATAATATAATTAATTAAATTAAAAATAATTTTAAAATAATCTTATTAATTAAATTAAAAAATAATTGAAAAAAAAATAATTAATTGAATTAAAATAAAAATCAAAATAATAAATTAAATTAAAAAAATAATTTAAAAATGACATAATTAATTTAAAACAATTTAGATTAAATATAATTAAATTAAAATAATGTTAAAATAATCTAATCAACTTTAAATCAACATTAAATTAATACAACTAAATTAAAATCAACTTCAAATCAACACAATTAAATTAAATATAACTAAAATTAAAGTTAAACAATTTTAAAATAACTAAGTCAACTTTTGAAATGACATAATCAAATTGAAATAACATAAGAAAATCACAATCAAACTAAACTATTATAATTAATTTGAAGCAGTCTTAAAACATCAACACAACCTTAGAAAAATTAGCTAAATACGTTAATGAACTAATTTGCCCCCCCTAAAGGCTTTCACCCACATAATACTTAAGTGAAATGTCAAGTGAATGTCACCTCACTTAAGGGATAATCAAAATATCTAAGTTCTTTGAGCAAGAGGAAAACATTTCCAACAAACTTAAAACAACTCGGGTAATTGATTCATCATTATAATGAAACTAAATGAACTAAAAAGCTAATCCCGAAAGCGTTCAGGAAGATGTTTAGGGCTTAAGTCCCAAGCACTTCTCTAACCTGATGAGATGTCTTAAAAGAACAATTGGACTTCATTGTTCTTTGATGAAGAAAATCATCCTTAACAAAATACAAGAACCTAGACATCATAGGAAGTGACTAGCAATAGAATTAGAACTTTGGTAAACAACCAGAACCTTCCCTTAGATTTACCTTGGTACTTATTGCAAATATAAAAATGCCTTAACACGTGTTTTAAGTGCAGGCGAAAATGACGAGAGTGCCCACCAGATATGCATTTAAGTTTATTGCAATTTACATTTAGCAATTTATCAAATGTCTTACTTTCCTGTACTTATAAATGCATGAAAATTATTGAACCCAGCATGTTTAAACAACTCAAAATTTAATCACCAAAAAAAGTAAAACTGCAATTACAACTAAAATTAAAACGTCTCGTTGGATGATCGGGAATCCCTCGGATGATGTAACCCACGTGTTGCTAACGAGATTTCCCACGGTCTAAATAAAAGTGTGGAACTTATTCAGTTAGGTTCAGCAAATTCATTTGGACTAAATGAATCCGATGAAAATAATTGTGTCGGGATGACGGAACCGTGGGATCTTAATCAGTTCTGCTTAATCAACTTTAAGATTTATTTTAATTAAAACATTAAGTCATCTCAATTTTCAACCTCTCTAAACCAGAACACTTCTCTCATCTCTTTATTGTCACCTTCTAAAACTAAACCTCTGCAACAACAAGAAGCTTGGAGCACAGTGGGCAGCATGATCATCTTCATCAGCAAAACTTGTGTCTACTTCAGCAAAACCTTTCTTAGAATTAAATAACTGAGCCATAGGATTACGAGGTAGTTTGCCTAGTGCAACATAAATCCTCAACTTTTCATTAGGCATTTGCATAATTGTCTTATGCAAATTAAGCCCTAACTGGCCTTAGGAATCCGAGGTAGTCATTTGGTACGACATAAATACTCACATCTTTGAGGCTATTTGTGTGTTTATGTCATACAAATATAAGTCCTATTTAACTAAAATTGGCGAAATTACAACATTAAATAAACTCTTAAATTGAAGCCAAATAATAGGATGGTCAGGAAGTCACCGAAGTTCAGTTTGAGTCAGTGACATCCTCTACTTCTTCTCCTTTGGACTCTTAAAAATAAACTGTTCCAAACTTGAGCTATTCCCTATTGAAATTTCCAAAATCCAATTTGTTTGAAATCTTAAACTGTGAAATTATTGAAAGCAAAACCACTAATCTTTATCTAGAGTTTTCTTGAGTGTCTTCGGACATTTAGGATGTAATTAACTATTGGGGCTTGCCCTTATAGGGAACTTTAAGAACCCAGGTAATATAAACCTTGCTTAATTTCTTTATATTATATAGGGGAACTTGTTGGCTTATAAAATTGGTTCGCAGACCAAACGGATGTCACAAATCTTTTAGTTTATTTACTCTAGCCTCATTATCAAGTAGTGCATCTACTCCACGGGATAGATACACGGTTTGTGATGCTGTGCTCGTTTATATAAATTATTTGGGATGTGAGATCGGTTTGATTTCATATCTTAAAATTTTCAAATTTAAAATTATTTTCAAAATCAAATGCTACTTTCCAAATTATATATATATTTAAATTTAATTTAAAATCTAAAATTCGCCGATAACTTCTGTAGGCGACCCCTTTTTTCAAAACACATAACCTATAAATAAGTCGTACAACATCTGGCGACTCCGCTGGGGACTAGTTCCTCTCTCCATTTTTATCAGATGGTTTTGCTTTCATAAATCGGTAGTGAGTCCATGCCCCTTGTGGACCAAACTATCATTCTTTCTGTTGGCATACCACATTCATTTCTGTCTTGAACGAGTATAGCCAACTCCTTTTGGATTTTGGAGCCACTGTTTAGACATCCCTAAACAGAGAGGTTCCGGAATCTTCCCACCTCCCCAAAGAGGCGAGGTAGACCCCTAATAGGTGTGTTAGAATAGGAGCAATCTATTGATGTGATTTTAATGTGAATTCAACCTCCTCTAAATCTCGGACCGGGTCCGATTCTTCATTGTTCTTTGGGTTTGACTTGCTGATAATAGGTCAAACTCTAATTTCACTCTAACAACCTTCCAATAAACTCTAAAAAAAATAAAATTTTGTTAAAATTTGAATTCAAAATAAAATTCTCAACACCCATATAATACACAATAATAAAATAAAATGCAATATTTTGAAATAAAAAAAATTCACATGAAAAAATTTTAAAGGATGCCCAGTTTACAAGACAAGTGCGTTAACTTAAGTATTACTACTGAAATTACAAGGCAAAGGATGTTACTAACTTTTGAATATTCTTCAAAATATGATCTACACATCCACCGAAGGACTGTCCAGCACGAAGCTGCCAATAAGTTCAAATGCCACGGATTGACAATCAAAATGGATATAAGAAGGATAATAGGTAGTGGGTCCCGACCTTCCCACAACAAAACAGTCAAAGGAAACAACAACTCGATGATGGGTCGTGGGTCCCGACCCTCCCACCTCAAAAAAGTAAAAAAAATAACAACTCGACGATGGGTCGTGGTTCCTGAGCCTCCCACCGCAGCAAAATAAAAAAAAATACTAAGATGCTCAAGGATGTCCAAATTTTAGCAGAAAGACAATCAAGAAAGGGTGAGACACGATGAAACTTCAGCATTTTAATAAGAATATGACTTCAGGGGAGAATGAAATTAATGCCACTAATAAGCGGGTCCTTCACTTTAAGGAATTCGGACTCGAGTCCTAAGTAAATTTTGAAATGAAGCAGTGTGCTTGAAATACGAGTAATTGATCCGGGATATCAAGGGTCTTTTAATTTTCTGCCATGTGACTGGGTCCAGACTTTTGGATGAGTTATAATATCCCAGGATTCATGTTAAGAAACATTTCAGAATTATTAATTAGGGGAGTTTCGACATTCAAAATCTTTAACAGAAATATGTCTTACCAGATACAGTAATTCTCAGAAAACAAAAGGAGCAAAAAAAAAGAAAAAAAGGGAGGAAAACTTTTCTGTGAAGATTCAACTGAGGAGAAGCTTAAGGTAAGCACAAAATCAAAAATTGGTGTCCCGATCTAGACATTCAAAATATTTAACATGTACTCCACTAGATATAGTAATCCTTAATACAAAAAAAAGAAAAAAAAAGGAAATAAGAAGGCTCCCTGAGAAGAAGCTTGAGGCAAGCATATAATCAAAAATTGGTGTCTTAATCCTCCCCAGATTAATAAAACTTGAAATACTACCTTAAGAAGTTTCCTATGATATTATGCTTTGAAAAGATTCAAGTGATTTTAAGTCTTTTGGTCGGTGATTAATTGGCTCAGAAATATCTTTGGACAGCGAAAAACATTTCAATCACATTAGCAGAACTTTTGAAATCTGCTTAGGCTTAGAAGGAAAGAATTAAAGAAATGGGCTATGTTATTAGCATTTAATGGAAATTCAAATCTGAAGTAATGCCTTTCAATACCAGAGGATACAAATCCAACATCAATTCAAAGGGCGTCAGGGCAACTTTGCAAAGACAGCCTAGACAATCCTCCTAAATCAACGGTAAACAATGACGACTGTTACAAATGAAGCTACAAAGTTCCTGTCCCTTCAGCTTTGGTGTCTGTAGAAATAACACATCTTTGTAGGTACGTGAAAAGATATAATTCCAATAATACCTCGAAGACGAGGTCATTTTCTACACATGTCTTCGGTCAGTGGACGGTACCTTAAGGAGAACTGTGCATCGTGATGTTTCAAAGACAACCTCGTTCTACGAAGCACAGATGCTGCACTTGCTTATTACTGGGTCCAAACCCTAACTTAAAAAAAAGAAAATAAAAAAAAATGAAAAATCATGAAACATAAATGAATAAAATAAAACTTCACAAAGAAAACCAACAATAAATCCCCCAACGAATGACAACAAATAAATAAAAAAATAAAATAAAAATCGAATAAGATAACGAAACGAACTTCAAATCAAAACGAAACTTCAAATCAAAATGAAATCCAAAATTAAATTGAAATCTAAATAAAAATGAACTCAAATCATGGAAACAAAAAAAATGAATCTCAATATTAAAAATAAACCTCAAATCTGAATCTCCAATCTGTATTTTCAAATCCAATCTCAATTTGAATCTCAAATTAAATCCCAATCAAATTCAAATTCAAAACTTCCATCTAAAATCCAATCCCTTCAATTCTCTCCCTTTTCTGAGATAGGAGCAGTCGATTCTATTGACACGGAGCCACGAGGTTTTCGATTTGGTTATGATGGCGAGGAATCGTATCCATTCCAAACCAGTAACTTTTCGATCAACTCTTTGACTGGGATATGTGGCATCCTCATATTCCCTCATAATCCGTTTCTTTCCACAAAAATCTTTTACAACTTTCATGAAATTCTCAAAACACCAAAATTCTACACTTTTCAAATCGACATTATAAATCTTTGCAAATCAATTGCGAAATCAAAATCAAATTTTAGAGGTGGACGATCCCAGCATCCGACACCGCATTGCTCTGCAATGATCTCCTATCAAATTTCAGAGGTTGAGGATCTCAGAATCGATACCGCATTGCTTTAGGATATTTCCCTATTGTAATGGTTCAGTCCCAAAATATTCAAATTTTAGAGGCTGAGGATCTCAGAATCCGGTACCGCACTGCTTTAGGTTCTTTCCCTATTACAATGGTTCACTCCCAGAAATTCAAATTTCATAGTTTAAGGATTTTACATTCGATACCGCATTGCTTTATGTTCTTTCCCTATCCCAATGGTTCAATTCAAAATATCAAATTTTAGAGGTTAAGGATTTTATATCTGATACCGCATCGCTTTAGGTTCTTTCCCTATTGCAATGGTTCAAATCAAAATCAAATTTTAGAGGTTAAAGATTTTACATTCGATACCGCATTACTTTAGGATCTTTCCCTATCACAATGGTTCAAATCAAAATCAAATTTTAGAGGTTGAGGATTTTACATCTGATACCGCATTGCTATAGGATCTTTCCCTATCGCAATGGTTCAAATCAAAATCGAATTTTAGAGGTTAAGGATTTTACATCCGATACCGCATTGCTTTAGGTTCTTTCCCTATCGTGATGGTTCAAATCAAAATCAAATTTTAGAGGTTGAGGATTTTACATCCGATACCGCATTGCTTTAGGTTCTTTCCTTATCGCGATGATTCAAATCAAAATCAAATTTTAGAGGTTGAGGATCCCAGCATCCGATACCGCATTGCTTTAGGATCTTTCCCTATCGTAATGGTTCAAATCGAAATCAAATTTTAGAGGTTGAGGATCCCAACATCCGATACCACATTGCTTTAGGATCTTTCCATATCGCAAT
This sequence comes from Papilionanthe hookeriana x Papilionanthe teres, assembly GCA_022702705.1. Lineage (NCBI taxonomy): Eukaryota > Viridiplantae > Streptophyta > Magnoliopsida > Asparagales > Orchidaceae > Papilionanthe > Papilionanthe hookeriana x Papilionanthe teres. The sequence continues at coordinate 60,987,561 of CM040433.1, forward strand.
GGTTCAAATCAAAATCAAATTTTAGAGGTTGAGGATCCCAGCATCCGATACCGCATTGCTTTAGGATCTTTCCCTATCGCAATGGTTCAAATCAAAATGAAATTTTAGAGGTTGAGGATCCCAGCATCTGATACCGCATTGCTTTATGATCTTTCCCTATCGCAATGGTTCAAATCACAAATCAAATTTTAGAGGTTGAGGATCCCAGCATCCGATACCGTATTGCTTTAGGATCTTTCCCTATCGCAATGGTTCAAATCAAAATCAAATTTTAGAGGTTGAGGATCACAGCATCCGATACCGCATTGCTTTAGGATCTTTCCCTATCGCAATGGTTCAAATCAAAATCAAATTTTAGAGGTTGAGGATCCCAACATCCGATACGACATTGCTTTAGGATCTTTCCCTATCGCAATGGTTCAAATCAAAAATCAAATTTAGAGGTTGAGGATCCCAGCATCCGATACAACATTGCTTTAGGATCTTTCTTTATCGCAACGGTTCAAATCAAAAATCAAATTTTAGAGGTTGAGGATTCCAGCATCCAATACCGCATTACTTTAGGATCTTTACCTATCGCAATGGTTTAAATCAAAAATCAAATTTTAGAGGCTGAAGATTTTACATCTGATACCGCATTGCTTAGGATCTTTCCCTCTCGCAATTGTTCTAATCAAAAATCAAATTTTAGAGGTTGAGGATTTTTCATATGATACCGCATTGCTTTAGGATCTTTCCCTATCGTAATGGTTCAAATCAAAAATCAAATTTTAGAGGTTGAGGATTTTACATCCGATACCGCATTGCATTAGGTTCTTTCCCTATCGCAATGGTTCAAATCAAAAATCAAATTTTAGAGGTTGAGGATTTTACATCTGATACCGCATTGCTAAGGATCTTTCCCTATCGCAATGGTTCTAATCAAAAATCAAATTTTAGAGGTTGAGGATTTTATATCTGATACCGCATTGCTTTAGGATCTTTCCCTATCGCAATGGTTCAAATCAAAAATCAAATTTTAGAGGTTGAGGATTTTACATCCGATACCGCATTACTTTAGGTTATTTCCCTATCGCAATGGTTCAAATCAAAATTCAAATTTTAGAGGTTGAGGATGTTACATCTGATACCACATTGCTTTAGGATCTTTCCCTATCGCATTGGTTCAAATCAAAAATCAAATTTTAGAGGTTGAGGATTTTACATCTGAAACCGCATTGCATTAAGATTCCTTCCTATCACAATGGTTCAAGTTAAATTTCTCATCGTAGAACATCAATTCTAGAGGATGGAGGTGAACTTCTAGTTCTGATTTCAATTCTGAGGCTGGAGCCAAACTTCCATCTCTCATTCCAATTCGATAAATTCATCTTACCAAATTAAAACTTTCTCGCAAACTTTCGCAGAATGGAATTATTTGAAACCTCAAATTCAGATTCAAAATCAACATTTTCAACTTAAATGAAATCACACATAAACTAAACCAAAATTCCAAACTCAAACTCGAAATAAAATTCCAAACTTCGAATTCGAAACAAAATTTCGAACTTGAATTCAAACTCCAAATCTTTAACTCAAATCTTGAAATTTTCAATCTTAAGCTCTAAATCAAATCGGACTGTGTCTCCCTTCAGAATGAGGAATTTTGACTTCTTCGCTTCATTTTGAAGGATTTCACATTTCCTCCACAGCGAGAGTCCAGTGGACTTTCATAGTGAAAGTCCACTAGATACTCCCCAGCGGGAACTTTCTTCGCTCTCTCCATTTATTCTGAGAGAGTTGTTTTTATGCTTGTTTGGCTTGTTGATCTCTTCGATCAACGCCAATATGCCCGGTGTGCTTGTTTAGTACACCGCACCTATTGGGGGTCCATTTGTTAACCTTTTTGGTGAGGTCATTCATTCCTTTTAGTGCTTAGGATCTCGCCATAAGAGTTCCCTTTTGACTATCCTAGAAGACTAGAAATGGAACCCACCATTTGGAAATTCAACCAAATCTAGACTCTCTTTAGATTTCTACATGGATGGTCATCAACCTCCAAATTACTTGGAAGGTTAGGACCAATGTGTAGAAAGACAAGGATGAGTTCCTATAGGATGGTCAAGCCTTAGGACAACCACAGGTGGCTCGGTCTCGGTGAGGTCCAGCTTGCACACACCACATTGTTGCACACGCCTGAACCCTAAAACCACTCTTACCCAACTTGGCTTCCTGACTCATTTAGGAAACTCATATAGATAGACCTCAACCCCTAAGCCCCTGGCTTAGAGGGTTAGGAACAACATCTTGAGTGCCTAAAATGAGCCCTCTCATGGCTCTTGTGAGCTTAACATGGCTTCATGGCTTCATGGCTCAACCAAAATGGTTTCATTTTACTCACATCTAATCAATCTTCATTTTTTGCAAAATTTCAATTTTTAACCACCGGCACCTAAACTCTCCAAAAATTACCAAATTGCCCCCCTTGAAAATGGCCCCAAAACTAAAAACTTCACAGTCACCCGATCTCCAAAAAAATCATTCCAGAGCGTTCCTCTCTTCAAACTGAGAAGTTTGACTGTAAACATGCCATACTTCCGAGCCACCTTTGGGACCCTCGCGGCCAAAATAGTTGATACTTAAAAAACGCTCCGGGATTCATAAAACCTTCCACATAAATCAAAAATGACCCCGGACACTTTTGTTTGAGAGAAAATTTCTTTCTAAAACATCTTGAAACTTTAATTCAGCCTTTTGACCACTTACTCCCAAACCGCCCAAATTTATCAAAATGCCCTTCATAGCCAAAAATTTTGAAAATTTCAAAAAATCCCAAACAAATCCCAAAAATTCCAAAATATTCTCTAGATCATTTTGTTCAACTAACACATACCCCAATTTTGTCAATTTAAACCAGTTTTATCAAAAATTCTAAATTTGCCCTTAAAGCTCAAAATTGACCCTATGTCCAAATCCATCAAATTGATCATCCAATTCAATTCAAAATCACTCCAAATTCTTTCCAAAATCTTCATACCACTTTCCTAAACCAAACTCAACATTTACTTAGCCCAAATTTTGACACAAACCTAACCCAAACTCAAGCCAAAGTTCACCCCAAATTTAAAGGCCCAAAATCAAGCACATGAGCTAAATCACTTCAATTAGCCCAAATCCACTCAAAAGTCCACATGCCAATTATCATTTCATCATCCCTTTGATTAAATGATTTGCCTAAGATTCCAAATTCATCATCAAATTATTTCAAATCAAGCCTTATGACAAACTTTACAAAAATACCACTTAAATCAAAAATCCATTTTCATGCAAATTGACCAAGCCTAGCTAAGCCAAATGCAAGCCATGAAACTTGATGACAAGCCACATGAAGCCATGTAAGACCTTTCCACCTCACCAAGCCATTAATGGCAAGGGAGGGGACCTCTCTTCCAAACTCATGCTTAAAGACTTTTAACCTTTTTATACTTCACTCTAACCCAAGCTTAGCCACATCATCATGGATGGTGACCTCTCCCTACTAATCGAAGCTGAATCAAGGGAGCTTTTCTCAGCCCAAATCAGACCATGGAAAGGTGAACCAAGCCCAACCCCATGCTTTGACCAATTTGAACCCAAGCTCCTCTATTTAAGCTCCATTCATGGGCAAAGAGAAGAGATGAAAGATTACCTTGGGGAGACTCTGCCAAATTGTTCCCAAAGCTTCTCCAAGCACTCCTAAGCTCAATCAAACCATTTCCAATTGAGGCCTCACCTCTTGGACAAAGGTATTGAAATTTTCTCCTCCAACCGAGCTTATTTTAATTTTCTGTAAATATTCACATGCTTTAAGTATATCATCACCATATAGATGTGTTCTACTCGATTAGATGATCATTTTAAAAAAAATTTCACTCAATTTCTTTGAGAAACGAGCGAGATATCAAGATTTGAAGGTGGACGGTTTTGGGTGAATAGCATTTGGAGAGAGGAGCAGCAGCCGTCCGATCACGCGTGAATCAGATGGACGGGCTTGATGGAGTTGGACGGGAGCTTCGCCCATGAACAGGCCGCCAAACAAAACCGCGCCAGCCAGTAGCAGCACGACACGTGTCATTTGAGCAGGAAATTGGAATTTTGATTTATTTTTGTCCCTAAACTTCAAAAAATCATAACTTTGCCTACAAAACTCTAAAAAATAAAATAAAATAACCCTTTTACTCACTGTAATGAGTACAATACTTTAGATGTAATTTTACGTTTATTTGATGCATATTTTATTTTTAATTAATTAAATAGTGTTTTCAATCTTTCAGTTCCTTATGCTTGTAGAAGTTTCACCATAACTTGAAATTTTGGTATGTTATTCTATGAATCATGTAGAATCTTCCCTGATTTTTTCAAAGTCAGAGAAGATTCCTATGAGGATATCTCTATTTTTTAAGTTTATGCCTATTTTTTTGATTAATTAATTATTATAATTATCATATTGATTAGAAAAATCTAAAAAAATTAGAGTATATTTCCTTTAACTGGGGGAACATTAGAAAATTATGTTATGATTTATTTCAATAAAACAAACTCTAGTTTGGCTAAAACCTGAAAACTAAGTATTAATTAATTAGGAGTAACCACGCTTCAACATCACATGAAATCAACTCACCACTATCACTTAGGGTCAAGGAAACCTTGCATAAAAATTTCAAATAAATTGGAATTAATTTGACCCATTAAATGAATTAATTAAGGGACATGGTCATTTTGCACATTAAAAAATTCATAAAACCTAAAATACATTTCAAAAATTCACCAAATTAATTTTGGGAGTTCTCTGTGATTAGAGAAGTTAAAGAAAAATAAAATTGCATTTTTCATAAAAATTTTATTTTTAACCATTTTTTAAATATTTAATAATTAAAAATTATAAAAAATCACAAAAATATTAAAATTCACCAAAATGTCACATTTGATCTCCTAATCACTTGGGAACCATCAAAATATTTTTCCTAAGTCTCTAAGTTAAGATATTAATTTTTAAAGGCTAGGATAATTTTTAACATTTAAAAAATGAATTTTCTTAACCTTCCACTAAAATAATACTAATACATCAAAGAAAAATAAAAATATATATATAATTTGTTTCTTTGGATTACTTGACTATAGATAGATTTTCTAAAAATATAAAATTAGTTTTTTCACCTTTAAAATATTTTAAAATGAATTAATACCCCAGAACTTAATATAATTCTAATAATTAAATTAAAACTAAAAAAATCCCAATATTTGGTCCAAATGGTTCTCTAATCAAGGGTCACTTCCAGTTAAAATTTTAAAGTCATAGGTCTTTCCTTGGTCAATTTATTGATTTTTCATTAAAAATCTCATTTTTGCATTAAAATAAATATATAAATTAAATTTAATTTAGAAAAATCACATTTTCTCCTCTGATATTTTAATTGACTCATGAGTAGGGTGACATAAAAATTTTAAAGTCATTTGTGTTATATTTAATGAATTATGAAGTGAACAAGCCTAAGGGGCAAAATGGTAATTATTGAAATTTAGCCTTAATTAATATTTAGGCTTAATTATGGGTAATGGCTAATAACGATCCTAATTGATCTCCTTAGAGGATTGAAACATAGGGAATTAAAGGATAGAAACCCATTTATCACTTCTTTCAACATAAAAAAAAGAATTATAATTTCCTTAATTAAAAATTTGGAAGTTAATTAAAAGAGAAGATATGAGGTGAAGGGTTTTAATCTTGGGAGATATTAATTTTATAATCCTAACCCCTAATCAATGATAGAGATCAAATGTCACTTAATCTTAATTTAAAGACTCGTTAATGAAAAATAAGATAAATTAAATAATCAAATTAAAATAATTTCTAAGATAATTAAATTAAAAATAACTTTAAAATAATATAATTAATTAAATTAAAAATAATTTAAAAATAATCTAATTAATTAAATTAAAAAATAATTTAAAAAAATAAAATAATTAATTAAATAAAAATAAAAAAAATAATAATAAATTAAATTAAAAAAAATAATTTTAAAATGACATAATTAATTAAAAGCAATTTAAATTAAATATAATTAAATTAAAACAATTTTAACATAATTTAATCAACTTTAAATCAAAATTAAATTAATACAACTAAATTAAAATCAACTTCAAATCAACATAATTAAATTAAATATAACTAAAATTAAAGTTAAAACAATTTTAAAATAACTAAGTCAACTTTTGAAATGACATAATCAAATTGAAATAACATAAGAAAATCACAATCAAACTAAAATATTATAATTAATTTGAAGCAGTCTTAAAACATCAACCCAACCTTAGAAAAATTAGCTAAATGCGTTAATGAACTAATTTGCCCCCCTAAAGGCTTTCACCCACATAATTCTTAAGTGAAATGTTAAGTGAATATCACCTCACTTAAGGGATAATCAAAACATTTAAGTTCTTTGAGCAAGAGGAAAACATTTCCAACAAACTTAAAACAACTCGGGTGATTGATTAATCATTACAATGAAACTAAATGAACTGAAAAGATAATCCCGAAAGCGTTTAGGAAGATGTTCAGGGCTTAAGTCCCGAGCACTTCCCTAACCTGATGAGATGTCTTAAAAGAATAATTGGACTTCATTGTTCTTTATGAAGAAAATCATCTTTAACTAAACACAAGAACCTAGATGTCATAGGAAGTGACTAGCAATAGGATTAAGACTTTGGTTGACAACCAGAACCTTCCCTTAACTTTACCTTGGTACTTATTGCAAATGTATAAATGCCTTAACATGTGTTTTAAGTGCAGACGAAAATGACGGGAATGCCCACCAGGTATGCATTTAAGTTTATTGCAAGTTACATTTAGCAATTTATCAAATGTCTTACTTTCCTGTACTTATAAATGCATGAAAATGATTGAACCCATCATGTTTAAACAACTCAAAATTTAATCACCAACAAAATGAAAACTGTAATTACAACTAAAATTAAAATGTCTCGTTGGATGATCGGGAATCCCTCGGATGATGTACCCACGTGTTGCTAACAAGATTTCCCACGGTCTAAATGAAAGTATGGAACTCATTTAGTTGGGTTCAGCAAATTTATTTGGACTAAGTGAATCCGATGAAAATAATGGTGTCGGGATGACGGAACCTTGGGATCTTAATCGGTTCTGCTTAATCAACTTTAAGATTTGTTTTAATTAAAACATTAAGCCATCTCAATTTTCAACCTCTCTAAACCAGAACACTTATCTCATCTCTTGATTGTCATCTTCTAAAACCAAACATCTACAACAACAAGAAGCTTGGAGCACAGTGGGTAGCACGACCATCTTCATCAGCAAAACTTGTGTCTACTTCAGCAAAAACTTTCTTAAAATTAAATAACCGAGCCATTGGATTTCGAGGTAGTTTGCCTAGTGCAACATAAATCCTCAACTTTTCATTCGGCATTTGCATAATTGTGTTATGCAAATTAAGCCCTAACCGGTCTTAGGACTCCGAGGTAGTCGTTTGGTACGACATAAACCTCACATCTTCGAGGCTATTTGTGTGATTATGTCATATAAATATAAGTCCTATTTAACTAAAATTGGCAGGATTACAACATTAAATAAACTCTTAAATTGAAGCCAAATAATAGGATAGTCGGGCAGTCACCGAAGTTCACTTCGGGTCCGTGACATCCTCTACTTCTCTTCCTTTGGACTCTTAAAAATAAACTGTTCCAAATTTGAGCTATTCCCTATTGAAATTTCCAAAATCCAATTTGTTTGAAACCTTAAACTTTGAAATTCTTGAAAACAAAACCACTGATCTTTATTGAGAGTTTTCTTGAGTGTCTTCGGACATTTAGGATGTAATTAATTATAGGGGCTTGCCCTTATAGGGAACTTTAAGAACCCAGGTAATATAAACCCTGCTTAATTCCTTTATATTAAGTAGAGGAATTTGTCAGCTTATAAAATTGGTTCGCAGACCAAACGGATGTCACAAATCTTTTATTTTATTTAATCGAGCCCCATTATCAAGAAGTGCATCTATTCCTCGAGATAGATACACGGTTTATGATGCGGTGCTCGTTTATATAAACTATTTGGGATGTAAGATCGGTTTGCTTTCATATCTTAAAATTTTCAAATTTAAAATTATTTTCAAAATCAAATGCTACTTTCCAAATAATATATATATTTAAATTAAATTTAAAATCTAAAATTCACCGACAACTTCTGTAGGCGACCCCCTTTTTCAAAACACAAAACCTATAAATAAGCCGTACAGTAGTTATTAGTATTTTTAAACATAAGATTTACCCTTAGGAGTAATTGTCAGAAAAACCACTTTAATCTACTTTCCAAACTAAGGATTGATAATTGTAGACTAGAATTAGCCTAACAGATTTCCTACCTTGCTTCCCATTAGGATCGATACTGAGGTTTTTAAAGAAAGTCCTATATTACTTGAAGCGATACATGCACTTGCGTAGAACCCATAATGTGTAAATTGTTATCTACATTTTATAACATTTCAATTTTGGATAAATTGGGTCAAATTTTTTACCATATTTTGTAAGATAAATTATTGTGTAAATGCGAGTCAGGTCAAGTTTTTGGCACTGTCTCAGGGGAATTAAATTGACATAAAACACGTAGAAAATAGCACACAGTAGGGGCGCATCACTCACCAATGATCAATGATGGATTGTATGTCTCAATTGGATGAATATTTACTTTCGAATGTAATGTCTTTTAATTTTATAATCAATCAACAAAATAATCGTTTGTTAAATGCATATAGCCCAGATTGGATAAATATCAGTAATTATAAGAAATAATAACTATTATAAAAATCAAATTATACTTAGGGAAAACTAGAACCCAAGAAACCACCCTATAAACACTATACTTAGTTACCCACTAGGAATCACTTCTTAAATTTAATCTAAGATAGAGGATAGAAGTTTTGGTATTAGAAATGAATTTACGATTACAATGTCATGATGTAGTCAGCAGGCACAATAAGTTCTATATATTAGCATGAACCTTTAGGCACTATGCCACACTTTTAATAGATGGAGTACATCGGAGGATCAATATGTCAAAAATCGAAGAATATAATTTTGAGCTAAGACTCACAATAGTTTAAATGGTATACAATTCATAGTTCAATGGTTCCTCATGAAAGATTCAAAATTATGTTGTTACTATGTTTTTTAAGAGATATAGCTAAAGTTTAGGTGAATTTCTCATTCTTAGGCTTATTCACAATGATCTAGCTCAGCAATTTTTTGCTAGGTATTTTTCTCCCTCGAATTTACCAAAGGACATAACTTCCTATACCTAAATGCAAGTTTAATAAATTTTTAAAGCTTAGGATAAATTCATGGACTTACTCAAAAATAGTATCGGATTGTTCAAAGAATATTGTAAAAATAATGTGGTTTTCATGATTTTTTCTAGGTTCTTTAAAATAGCACACTTCTTTTCCCATTCAAGAACAATTATTGCTTCTCATATGGTTAAAATATTTTCAAAAAAATTACTGTACTATATAAAGTTATCATTCATAAAAATTTATGGCAACATATTTTTTATTTCTCTATACTCTTTAAAAATATTATAGAAATTATTTTGAAGATAATTAAAAATTTTAATCCACATTCTACCAAATGAAAATTTTGAATCTATAAGCAACTTATTAAAATTTTTAGTAGGTAAAAATATTAGCATTTAATACTTGCATCTATTTTAGAATTTATTTTGGTTATTAACCAAGGAAACTAGTTCATCTCATAGTTATCTCCCATCATTCATTTTTATACATTGCATTTTCCCGTGTATAATTTTTTTATAACTTGGTGAACAATATTAACAATAAATTTAATAAATTAATCATAAATATATTTCAAAATACCTAATAAAGACATAATAAAGGTGGCCATGTCATAATTGAAATTTTCATTCAGGCTTATCCAAGGAAATAATATATATTGTATGCTAAGGCTTACGACCTGCTCAAAATTACCAAAAGTACTTCGATTAAATGTTTGTATATTTGATCTGACACTTTACTTGTGCATATGTGATAGTTTTTACATTAAGATATCTCATCCTATCGAGAATTTATAAGCCTTAAGATTTGTACAATAATGATATTGTCAGAGACCTAAGTTAAACTTTGTAGGCTTATAATCAATTAAAGATAAAAATGTAATTCAAAATATTAATTTAAGAAATAATAAAGGTGTCCATGTGTTAATTGAAATTTTCCTTGAGCCTTACCCAACAAAATAAAGTATGTTGCATGATAAGGCTTAAAGCCTGCCTAAATTCTTTAAAAAACATTAATCAAATATTTTTCTGTGTAATTTGACACCTTACATATACATAAACCATATTTTTTATTGCAATACACAGAGCTATCAAATAATTTCAAAGCCTTGAGATTTGCAGGATAACTCTATTGCAAGAGACATAAGTTAAACTTTGTAGGCTTATTATACCCCATATATCTTTGAGTAGCGATAGAATCAATTTGGAAAAATTTTCTTGACAAGGAGGCACACAACCAATTTTTTAATCAGATGAGAAAGTCAACCTCTTATCGAAGACTTAAATGAACAAAATAAATATATTTTAACTAACAGTCTAATTTATTAGTGCATAAAATCGAAGTTAGGAGAGTAGAATTCTTTGAGGTCAATAGATTTGAAGCAATGCCACCACAAAGGCCAAAGATAAGGCCCCAAATTAAGTCACTACATGAAGGTTCAAGCTATAAATTAGACATAATTCTAATAAAGATCGATGTATGGCCCCTTAGCCCTTTAAAATCATTGGAGAATAATAAATTCATTTAATTTGAGGCCCCTTGATAAGTAAATTTTTCTACAACAAATAGGGAAAGGAAAATCATTAAAAATTTCTTAATTTTTAAATCAGTCCACTTGCATTATTTGGGTTGAGTAAAATTTTTTTAAATGTCTTAAATTTTAAAATTAATTATTTATTTCCTTTCTCTATTCATTAAGATAAGTCATGATTTCATGAAATAGTAATTATTAGTTCATATGACTTCTTAATTTTATTTAGGCTTGGAAAAAGGTTATAAAGATCACCATATTTTTATTTTTCAATTTGATTTAATAAATCAATATTTTTCTATATGCAAGTTTCATATGAAAAAGCTCGGCTATTGCTTTACTTTTTGGTGAAACTTGGTGATTAATCCGTTAGGACTTTAGCGATTTTTTAGTTATCTTTTCTAACTCCAACTTCTCCATGCTTCCAATAACAATTCTCCTCGCATCTACATAAGGCTCAGGCAACACTAAATCTTCATCTCCCATGACCCGAAGGCACATCCAACCCCCTTACAACTCCCTTAAATATTCTCTCATTGTCCTTGTCAAAATTTAAAGCCTTAACATACAATTAAATCCATATTATCATGATAAAAATAATTTAATATAGAGAGATAATAGCCTATTGTGAGAAATCATGTCAAAATATCACAACTGCTTCACCATTAATCGAAAATTAATTAAAAAAACTACAATACTTTTCAAACAGTTTAAACCTTGAAAATAGTGTTTTCTTATTATTTTCCCCAAGAAAAATGTACAATTCTAATGCCTAAAAGTATTATTCTTCATTCTGTCTTACTTTTTGAATGCACTTTTTCGATTATAACCCATCACCAGTCATGGGGACATTAACCAAGTTTTTGTCCTCACCATCAAAGTTTCATAAACAATATATCAATAGTCCAATATTCAATTTTATATTTTCATGAATTTGAACATATAAATTGAATCACACTATGATCATTTTCATATTTTTTTGGGTAGATAATAGCTCTCTATATTGGATAACTATAGATTTGATCACAAACAAATTAAGTAGATACGAAGCCAATTTTTGATGTGATGAACAATTAACATATTATGTTGGGAAGTTTTTTAATTATACATGAACTAAGGCAACAATTTTTTAGGTGATTTGTGCTTAGAAAATTTGTGACTGCAGAATTCTAATTTAATGCCTTAATATTGTATAAAAATCCATCACACACGAGATAAAAAAAATTCCTAGAGGAGACACCAAAATCATTATGTGAATAAATGCATAAAAGAGAAAAAAGCTATGTGGGCTTAGCTTGATCGAAATAATACGTTTGACGATTAGAAGTACGTATCTTACTCTTCTTCATGTATTAAGTAGGATGAACAACAACAAAATTTTGGTTGCTCTAATTGAAGCAATAGTTAGCAATAATAGTTGTAGTTAGTTGCTATATTTGGCATGATTTGGTCGTAGCAAATTTCTAGTGGTGGTCTATAGTAACCTTTGGTGGCTGGCGGTAAACTTTGGTGGACGGCGGCAAACTTTAGTAACTGACGATAACCGTTGAGATATGAATAGTTATGCTTTAGTACTCAACTCGCTCACGTCTATTTCCCCCATTCAAGTGAAGAAAGGCAGTCAATTTATAAATTTTAAAAGAAAATTTTTATAAATTGCCAAATCTCTCAAAACACTCCATTGCACGATCCACATTGATTCCCTTGATTGTTTCCACATTTTAAGTGTCTTAATAACATCATGATTGAATGAATTTATGCTTGTTGGATTTCTCTCATCAAGACGGTTGATTTGACTTTAAACATGCAAAATTTTAAGATCGTATAGCCTTCCAATTGATGCACCAAAGCTTTTGAAAACACTTAAAATTTTTTATTTGAGCTTATATGTACTCGTGCTAGTTCCCTTTCAGCATCATTGAATTCATCCTGTTGAGGCACTCTGTTTTGCTATAAATTTGATGAAATTGATGTTCTAAATGAACTTGAATTTTTATTTAAAATATTTCCCGCTCACAATCCATCAATATCCATGCTTCATGATAAAAATTTATTGATGACACGTCAATAGGATAACCTAACATAATAAGTATTTATTAGCAAATACTCAACACTTGTTGGTTGACTATAAATATGATAAAAATCTAAAATGAATGATCAGTCCAAAATAGAAGGGTGAGTTTAGTATAGGCTTCATAAAAATAATAACCGTGCACTCTTTAATAGCCATGAAGTTATACATTAATATGTTTCATTCTTATCATGCTATTTGGCATATCCATTTGAGGAATGCTTCCACGCTTTATAGGCAGTAGTAGAATTAGAGTTATTGAAGGTCTTACTCTCTAAAATGCAATTATATAAAATTAATAAAACTGATCATAAAATCACCTCTAAAATAATATGACACATTTTTCTCACTTACATTTGAGTTAAACCCTACGTCTGTAATTCCACCACCATATATAACAATATAACAAATTATTTTACGGGGAATAATGTACATTATCATTACCTTAAAGAGAATTGCATGACAGGTACACATATAAATTTACTAATCTTACAGGCCACAATAACACTTTCATAACCAGCGAACAAAAACCGTCATATTTTTTCACCCATTTCATCTTTCCTGCGGGAGAAATTATTATGTACAGAGCACGCACGCAGAGCTGTGTGCAAAATAATCTCTTAATAACCTGTATTTTGAGTTATTGGAGAGTTATTGATAAGATATTGTGATTATTAGAAGTTTTGTGATGTTTTTTGTTATTCACTTTAACAATCTTGAAATAACCCAAAATACTGTCATTTTAGTGTTATTCATAAATTATTATGAGAGTATTCAAGAGGTATTTGGAGTACGCACGTAAAACTAAGTGCATGCTCCACATGTAATAATTTTTCTCTCCGCGGAGGCTGAAGACCACTTTAGGCAGCTAAACATCTGACTTCTATTCAACCCAAAAGCTTCAATGGCCTCATCATCATATTGTCCTCGTGGTCCAAGATCTGAAATCAACTCGTAAATAAAACAAGAATTTTTAATTCCTCAAAAAAATTCGTAAATCTCTAATAGACTACCTTTGCCTAGCGAAAAAATAACAAAAAGGGTAGAAATTGAGAATACTGGATAATGCTGCATTGATGCTTACATGGCAGTGGTAGACGTAACCCGGCTCGGCAGTGGCGTCGAACGGGTAAGGCTCCTCGGACCGTAGCATCGCGAACCGTACCAGAATCTGCGTCACGAAGCCGGGCTGCATCTTGAACACATTCTTCCAACCCCTCTCATGAGCCGGAACCGGGTCGAACCGCCCCTTCGCGTGCTCCTTCAGATGGCACTTCTCAGTGTCGTTGATCCTCATCATGCAGACCTTAAACTTCTCCAGCCCCACCAGCTCACGTTGCTCCAAGACGACGAAGAGGCCCAGATGTATGTGCAAAGGGTGGTTGTCCTCCGTCAGATTGATCACGTGCCAAACCTCGCTTGTTCCTGACCGCGGAGTCTCTGTCGCCGGAGCGTCGAACGGCTGACCGTTAATAAACAAATGGGTTGGCTCACCCGTCGCACTCTCGTACTCGTACATGGCGATGTAACGCGTTGCCGCCGAGTGGCGTGTTGGATTGGGAGGCGGCGGTGAAGGGAGTAGCTGTCGCGGAACCTGCGACGGGTCTCGATGCTTCATTTGGCGGGATGCAATAACGAATTTCATCACCTTGCCGCTGAAATTGTCTGGCTCGTCTCCGGTGGGGAATGGGTAGGCCGCGTCGTTGAGGAGGACGGCGGAGTCTGTTGAAGAATCGGCGAAATTGACGACAACGTCCGCAATTTCAGAGGGGGCGAGGAGGAATTTTCGGGAAGGAACGGGGCGGGGAAGGTAGATGGAGTCGGAGGCGAGGTGAAGAAAGCCGAGGGAATTGGAGAAGGAGAGGCGGTAGAAGCGGGCATTGCTTGCGTTGATGATACGGAAACGGTAGCGGCGGCGGCGGACACGAAGGAAAGGCCAAGCCTTTCCGTTAACAATAATGGCATCGCCAAAGTATTCGGGCTGCCACTGTGGGTGTATCGAGGGATTGTTGCCGGTGGAGTTAAGGAAGAGGGAGCCGTCGGAGAGGAAGCTGCGGTCGAAAATTATGAGGTGGCGGTCGGATTTCGCGCCATAGGGGAGACGGAGAGGGGACTCCAGAGCAGGGGAGCGGATTGTGTAAGCGCCGAGCAGACCGGCCACTAAGTTGACGCGGGTGAGACCGAGTGCGTGGTCATGGTACCAGAGATTGCCGGGGTCTTGGAGATTTGGGTAGGAGAAGGTGGGGGAGGAGAAAGCGGGACCGACGGAGGAAAGGTTTGAGGTGAACCAGGCTTGGGAGTGGCCGTCGCTCGCCGGTGGGTGGATGCCTCCGTGAAGGTGGACGATGGTTGGGACGCCGGAGGGGGCTGATGGAATGGGGATGGTAGGGTCAAATGGTAGGATATGGCGGGAAGGGAGATGGTTCTTCCATGTTATGTGAGTCGGAATGCCCTGCAGAGCTTCGATGGTCGGGCCGGGGACGGTGGCGGTGGCCCGGGACGCACCGTAGGCGAAGACCCGTGTTGGGGGAAGGTCCCGGTGGAATTTCTGCGGTTTAGATTTTCTGTCAGGGAACCATCGGACGTCTAAAAATTGAAACATGTGTTATCGCGCTTGGGAAAAAAAATCTCAGAGATATTTACACAGAACCCCTTATTTATTTATTTATTTCTGGAATCACACTTTTTACACAAAACAAATATATTTCACAACTGACGCTCTAAATTTTTTTTGAAATATATTTGTTTACCGTCTGAAATGTTCATAAAATTAAAGGATGGTATTTAATCATTTAACTCCAATATGATATGATTTTAAATTTCAATTTAAAAGATAATTAATACCACTCAATTTTTCATCTCAACATTGCAAGGAAAGAAAATGAGATTATAATAATACAGCATATGAATACATTACAAAAAGCACGCGCGCGCGCGCGCGCGCGCGCACACACACATATATACAGACACACACACACACACACACGAATAATAAATATTTATTTTTAAAAAAGAAATTTGTATGATCAGATCAGAGGAACATGAATCTCGACATAAAGTATTGCAACACGATAAATGGTGTAGGCCCCCCAACCAAGAAGAGTCAAGATCAGTTAACGCAACTAGATCGGGTAGTCCAATAGTTCATAGGTTAGGAGGACAATCTAGGCCCATATCGCTTAGTCAAACAGTGATTCGATCGGACGCCAAACTAGAAACAAAAAGCACCCATGGTGCTAGCTGAATGAAGAATTAGCTATGGCTAAGCGACCGAGGGAAGCGAGCTAGAGTTTCGAAGAAGTACTAAAGAAGAACGGTCGGAAAGCCTTCATGACACTCTCACATCCAGCCCAACGATGACGAAGAAACAAGGATGACCCGACAAACCAGGAGTTGTCACCTCCCACTCTCTCATGTCCGGCCCAACGATGAGGAAGGAACAAGGATGAACCGACAAATCAAGATTGTCACCTCCCACTCTCTCATGTCTGGCCCAACGATGACGAACGAACAATGATGACTTGACAAACCAAGAGTTGTCACCTCTAATAGATATTTATCTAATGTATCAAATAATTGATTTTGGTACCCCGAAGTCCTATGCATAGGGGGGCCCAATGGTAATTGTATATTAATATATCTCTCTAACTTAGGGGGGGGGGGGGGTGGTGGTTTTCTACTGGTCATTCTATACAATATTGCCTGTGCTCAATCCCTTTGGTTGGTTCTCAAACATTTTTATGTTTAACACCCTAAAAAGTACGGTGAGCGCGGAATCCATGCCTCCAACAAGAAGAGGAATGCAATGCAGTGGCAAGGCAACTGCCCAAGTAATGCAAAAATAGTACAAAAAATGGATAACACGAGGGAGATAGTCCGACAAAAAGTAATGGAAATAAAAAAAACAACGGATGCTAAAAATGAGACAACAGAACGTGGGCGCTTTTCAAAAAGCCTTGGCTCGGGGAAGCCAGAACTGACAGAACCAAAATCCCCACGAACAATATCACGTGAAACCAAACAGCAGTCGGGACGGACCGTCGCCTATCGTTCGACGATCATAGTCAGCAGAAGAGAGAGGCAACAATTCCCACTACCAAGATAATGTTGGGTCGAGTCCCATTGGAAAGACATCGCACCATGCGGGCCACAGTCCACCACACAGAAAATGCCTTTTCCGGACAAATCTCTGAGGCTGAACGTCTAGAAAAGTTCAAAATCTCCAACCTCCGTTCCTATGTAGCAAGATTGTAGTGGGTGATGTTAGAAATTTAGAATCTCAAACCCGTAATCGCTCAAATTGCCTTGATGTTGGGGATTACAATTGAACAGTTCAAGTATGCCTTAGGGTTTTGAGAGCCATAATATATGGCTGAATTTCTGGAGATGGTCAGCGACCACATGACCGCCAAGGAGTTAGTGCTTCACGATCAGGAGGAAGCTAAGAAAGCTGTTGTTAACACCTAAACATAAAAAAAGAAGCTTGTAGATGAAAACTGGTAGGCAAAAGATGGTCCTCGTCCACCTACTCTCTCAAGCTACGAAGGTGGATAGCACTACGAAGGATGTTTGAATGATGATCGCCACATAGGGAGCTCGGTAAACATCCTGTTTAAGGTTGTATTTGACAAGCTCCAATTAGAAGCAGAGCGAATGATGATGCCATCTGGACCTCTTTGGATTCTTGGGAGAGAAAAAGGAGGCCTTGTATAATCACACTTGCAGTCGCCTAGGGAGAGACGGACCGACAGCTTGTAAGGTCTGAGGACTTTCTGGTGGTTGACTCCCCACCCACCTACAATGCCATCTTCAGTCACCCATTACTAAACAACTTCCAGGTGGCAACCTCCACCTACCACATGGAGATGAAGTTTACGGGAGAGGGAGAAGTCAACGCCATCGTGGGAGTTCTGGAACACACTGGAACATGCTACCTCTGAGTTATGACAAATGTTGAGCAATAGCCACTAGACCTTCAAAGCCTATGAGAGGGTGGCCTCGGGACCAAGGAAACGATCGTCTAAGTCCCGACCACTAATGAGGAAACTAGTAAATTCTATCTCATCGATGAAGCTTTTAATTCCAGGTCGAAGGCAGTTCTCGTCCAAACCTTTATGGAAAACTGAGACGTCTTCATTTGGTCCTCCATTGAAATGCCTGGAGTCCCCGTAGAAATCACATACCATCGATTGGACATCGACCACGCCGTACGACCAGTAAAGAAAAAATTAAGTCACTACTTTAGCCGAACCAAACCAACAAGGGGTTAAGAAACTGACATAAGCTGGCTACATCCGTGAAGTCCAGCATCCAACATGGGTTTCCAATGTAGTTGTGGTACGTAAACCCAACAATAAGTGGTGGATGTGTGTCAAATTCACCAACTAAAATGATGAATGTTCGAAGAATATTTATCACCTAACAAGGATCAATGTGTTGGAGGACTGAACAGCCAGACACGTTGTGATGAGCTTCCTAGTTTTTTTTTCTGGGTACCATCAGATCAAGATGCATCTCGCTCACGCTGAAAAAAGAACCTTTGTCACTTGTCAAGGAGTATACTATATAATATAATGCTCTTCAGGCTTAAAATGCATGAGATACCTACCGGCGTTTAATGGATGTACCTTTTGAAAAATAAAAAGAAAAAAATATTGAAATGTATATAGATGATGTGCTGGTAAAAATTAAAACACCGGAACAATATATAATGGACTTAATAGAAACATTGGAGACAATTAGAAAATTTAACATGAAGTTAAACTCCCTGAAGTGCATTTTTGGCACCTCAACCCAAAAATTCTTGGGTCACCTTCTAATACCCGAATGTATTCGAGCCAACCCGGAGAAAATGCAGACCCTACAGGGCATGCCTTCCCCTAGAAACACGAAAGAAGTACAAAGATTGACCTACCGAATAGTGGGTCTTAGCCGCTTCATCTTCAGATCAGGTAATAAGTGCACATATTTCTTTGAAATCCTAAGAAAAGCAAAGCATTTTGAGTGGAACATCGAGTGTGAGGAAGTCTTCAAAAAAACACAAGAACTCGCTCACCTCCCTTCACTCTTCAAGAGCCCGAAGCCAGGCTGAGAACTTATCTAATACCTCAGACTAGGGCCTAAAGTTTTCAGTTCAGTGCTAGTTCAAGAGTAACATGGGAAACACTTTCCCATCTATTACATGAGCTGAGTACTAAGGGATGTAGAAACTAGGTATTGCATCAGGAGAAAATAACATTTTCCCTCATTACCTTAACTCACACGCTTCGATCTTACATCCAAACGCATCTGATTTGAGTTATCACTGATCACTTTCTCAAATCAGTTCTTACGCTACTAGAGCATTTGGTCAGGCTCCTCAAATGTGTGGTATAGCAAAGCGAGTTCGATTTCTCGTACATCCCTTGGAAGGCGATTAGAGCCCAGGCAGTAGCGAACTTCTTAGCAGATTTTATCAAATTTCCTGAGCAAGAAGAAGGGATCGATATCCAAAACCGTCCATGGGTTTTGTATACTAATGGGGCCTCGAATAAAACAGTCTCAGAGCTAAAACTCGCTTTGCGAAGCCCACACGTGAGCACCACTACCATACTAATGGGGCCTCGAATAAAACAGTCTCAGAGCTAAAACTCGCTTTGCGAAGCCCACACGTGAGCACCACTACCATTCAATTTCATAGACTTTAACGTTATGAACAATTAAGTAGAACATGAAGCACTGATCACAAGCCTGCGCCTCGCGCACCATGTCAGAGTGCGCCACCTCCACGTGAAGATCAATTCACAAATTATAGTAAACTAATCCAACCACTAGTATGAAGTGTGGGATAAAGTAATGGAAAAGTACCTCACCAAAGCAAAGGCTGAGATTGGGTAGTTTTCCAGCTTTCGAATCGATTATGTCGGCCATAAGAAAAACTTAGTAGCCGACGTAATATCTAAATGCTCTAAACTTGGGGGTAAGATATCTCAATGAATAGGATCTCCATTAATAAACCAAAGATATGGATAGACCCCTTTTTCTGTTACCTGAAAACATGGGGACTAGCAACAAAATCAATGAGCCAAAGAGCTTCATAGCCAAGGCAGCCCAGTACGTCATGATGGAGGGAATATTCTTTAGAAGATCTATCACCTCTCCATACTTGAGGTGCTTGGGAAAAGCTGAAGCTGAAGAAGTCTGATGGTTTTTCTACCTCCTAAGTAGCTTTTTCATTCGCTCGAGTTTACCTAGCGCAAGACCGAAGCATAAAGAATTTTTACAAAAGCTAATGGATAAGCCTAAAATTCACATTTGTACATCACCCTCTCACTAATGGGCAGGCTGAAGTTGCAAACAAAGAAATCTTCAACCTCTTAAGCAAATAGGATGAGGGAGCAAAGGGAAAATGGGCATATCTTCTACCGTTGGTACTATGGGCTGTCCGCACCATTCCCTCGATGACAATAGGATACACACCATTAATGTTGTCTCACAACATGGAAACAGTGTTACCAGTAGAGTACAACCATCATAGGCAGAGGATATTCACGGTTTTAGCCTTCGGTGAGGAAGATCTAGAAAGATGGCAACAAGCCAATGATGAAGGAATAGGTTGGCTCTTGAACTTGCCAAGGAGGTCTGAACCATGTCGATGCTTCAACAGGAAGAAATTAAGAGCCGAAATGCCCGATATTTCACCAAGCAGGTAAGAGCAAAGATCTTTACCGCCGGAGATCTCGTCCTTAAGAAAGTTGACCCTAGCAGCTCACAGGCAAGCAGGTGGTAAGCTCATCCAAACCTAGACCAGGTCATTCATCATCGCAAAGTGGTAGCCCCAGGGGTGTATCATTTAAATACTTATACTAGAGATGAAATGCCCAAAACCTGAAGCGGGGACTATCTGAAGTGAATCCTCTTTCTTTAAACAAAACCCCTTTTATCAACTTAATGACAACATAATAGCAGTTACAGATTTCCTTTTAATTTCACATATTACTAGTAATAACATGACGCCTCAGACAACCTGATGACTAGGGAACTTAACCTGTTCAAGTGAAAGATAGTTGTCTGTTTATGAAATTTGAAGAACAAATTTTCGGGTATCTGCATTTCTGAGTAGATGATTAGCCAGTATGCTCCTGAGCCAACTTATTCTTCTGTTACGTAAGGATCAGCCCAAGATGATTTGAATTTCTTGTGGGCCTATTCGCAGGTTGCGAGATTTGTTTTGCAAAGGACTAAGCCTTCAGGCTTGAATTGTCATTCTTTAGCTCTGAAATAATAGTATTTTAAAATTATATACATAACTTCTTGTCGCAGGGAAGCTTGACCTCAGATTTCATCTTGGAGATTTACAAGTACAACAGACAGTTATAAGAGATTTATAAGTACTCTAGACTTTTGTCAATTAACTCGCTCCACCCATCGAGCTCATATTTCTGTAAAATGGATGCAACGAATACTCTTAAGTTGAATACATTGTATTCTATCTAAAGTACTACTTTAGTCTCATCATAGAAAGCAAATGTTATCTTTCTCGTATCTGTTTTCGCCATTGTGTGCAAAGCTCATAAGACTGACAGTAATATTTTCAGGTCAATTTCCTTTGGCTACTTCTAGGTATTTCTTGAGTTGAGTTAAAATGAGCTTGTTGGCAGCCTCCACTTGGCTTTTGATCTATAGATTATGAATGGAGGCAAACTTGAGTTTTATCCCTTGCTTGCGACAGAATTGTTTCATTCTCTTATCCACAAATTAGGGTTTTTGTCAGGACGATGACCATTAGTAACCCATATCTGCATATGATATCGCTCCAAATGAAGTTTTAAAGTACTTCGGTTGTAATCAGAACTAGAGGCTTGGCTTCGATTCATTTGGAGAAGTAGTCGATCATGACCATAATATTTTTTTGTTGCCATTTTCCTTGAGGTAAAGGCCCGGTGAGATCCAATCTTTAGACTGCGAATGGCCAGAAGCTATTTATCGGTTATATTTTATGAGAAGGTTGTAGCTTCATTAAAGAGAACTTATAGCATTGTTCTCATTTCTTTGGTAACTATTCAACATCCTTTTGAAGAGTGGGCCCAAAAAATCTTTGTCGCAGTATTATGTTTACCATTGTACTTCCTCTGGAATGGTTTCCACATTCTTCAGAATGGATTTACTCGCCATATCCCTTCTTACTCCTCCTCTTAGACACATTTTAGAGAAGTGGATGATAAAGATCTTCAGAAAAGTTGTTCGTCGATGATCACGTAATGGGTGAACTTAATCCAAAATCTACAAAGATCCTGTATGTAGGTGTCTTTTGTATTGACAGATATTGCAGGTAGAGGTCAGTCTAGCTATCACTACTTTGAATTTCTAAAGTCACATTTTTAGCTTTGTCCACTACTGGCACACAGAGAATTACAGACCATTGATTCTGAATGCTCTCTCCTTTTGAGAGAAAATCTTTGAACTCATTCTCATCTCTTAGGATGTTTTTGATTTGGAAGCGCTCTAGTCTGCTTGTCTCTACCTATATCATGGTGAAATATTTTATCATAATATGCTAGAGCCCACTGGTTTGATTGACTACTCATGGGAGCACAACCTGACAAGTAGATGGGTGACTCTGATCTCCGATGAGAATTTGAGGCTTGTGATCAATGCCTCATATTTTGGTTGTTGGTAGTGTCAAAATTGAGTTGGATGGAGTAGATGATGATGTACTTATAAAGGTTGCGTAGAACAATGCCTACTCCTTTTTGCAAGGTTCTAGAAGCCTCATCTACGTAAATTATCCAATTTTGATATACCTTTGGGCTAACTCAATCCTCTATTCAGTTTTTAGAAAAATAGGCTAGAAATTCGGCAACGAACTGAGTCTTGATGGTTGTTATAGGCATGTACGTAATGTCAAACTCGCTGAGCTATACTGCCCACTTCAACAATCTCCTTGAGTGCTCAGGATTGGACAATACGAATTTTAGTGGGTGATCGGTTATCACATGGATAGTATGAGCTTGGAAGTATGGGCGCAGATTTCTTGCAGAGACTATAACTCCTAAGACTAAAATTTCTATGATCATATATATCTGCTCGGCTTCTTGCGGAACTTTGATAATGTAGTAAATCAAGAATTACTTCTTGTTATATTCTTTGATAAGCACCGAGCTGATAACATCTCTGTCAATCCCCAAGTAAATGTATAATTCCTCACTGGGTATGGGGTTATGCAATTAAGGCAATGTTGGTAGTAACTTATCGAGTTGTGCAAAAGGCTTTCACTCGTTCCTCAGTCCACACAAATTAGCTAGCATTTCTGATGTTCTTGAAGAATGGGGAGCAACAGTCTCCGGATTTCAAGATGAATTTGTTGAGATGTACTATTCATCCGATAATGATTTGCATCCCTTTCAAGTCCCTTGGGGGAGGCATTCGCAGAATAAACTATACATTTTTTAAATTTGATTTTATCCCCTCAGGAGTGAGCAATTATCCGAGAAACTTTCCAGAAATTGCTATGAATGTTTAATTCAAAGATTTGAGCTTGAGCTTAACACTTTGCAGTGTAATGAAAGTTCCTTTGAGATTGAGTATATCCTTGCTCACGCTTCATGCAACTCATACATCACTTTTCTCATGAGAAACCACGTCTTCTCTGCCTATTGATGCACATATTT
Organism: Papilionanthe hookeriana x Papilionanthe teres; assembly: GCA_022702705.1. Lineage (NCBI taxonomy): Eukaryota > Viridiplantae > Streptophyta > Magnoliopsida > Asparagales > Orchidaceae > Papilionanthe > Papilionanthe hookeriana x Papilionanthe teres. Next base: position 61,011,150 of record CM040433.1, read on the forward strand.
TGTGGTAATATCCATCATTCTCTAGTAGTGTCCTCTATAAGATAATAAGCAGAAGTTTTTTGAAAGATTAGTGTATGATATCTACGATCATTCCATCTTTCAGGATGTTGAATCCATTTGGGATGTAGGATCTAGTGCAATTCATGAATATATATATAATTTGGTAGAAGGCCCAGTATGATTATGGAATTGACGAACAACTGGAAGTACCTGGTGGAGACCTCGGAAAATCATATATAATAGTAGTCTCCAATAAGTCAAAGATTGGTGTTTTTACAAAGATGCCTCAAACTCACTAAAAAGAGAGGACTCGGAGGAGGGAGAGAGATTATTCATGGAATGTGAGTCTTCTAGAAATGAATGCCGTACAATGTTAGCATGCTCTATCTCTTATAACAAACCAAATATTTCTAAAGCAAACAAATAACTACATGAGCAGCCCTTAACAAATATATTTTTAATATTTGAAGAAAAATTATATAAATAAAATAAGATTTTAATATTCATTTATATCAAATAAAAAAATTAAAAATCTGATTTTCGAAAATAGTTATCATATTAAAAATTTTAAAAATTTCTAACTATATTCAATCAAGTGATCAGCGATGGAATTTAATAAACTAATGATTTTTCAGGATATAATTTTTTTCTTTAATTTTAGTGAGGGAATATTTAACGCCTATTAAATCTGGATTTCTCGAATCCGAATTTTGTAAATTTCGGATAGTGTTTAGTTTAATTTATCATTAAATCCATTAAATTTGTATGCCGTATTTGACATAAATCCACTCCAATGTTATTTTTGCTAATCTAAATTCATTAAATTCAGGTAATAACCGGATTTAATAAATCCAACTTTTCGTTCAAAAGGAAAATACCTCAGAGGAAGGATAATTATATTTAGTGAATTACAGATTTAATTCCTCTTATCTTTTTATTTGGACGAATTTACAATTTAAATTCTGATCCGACTAAAAACATCAAAAACTTTTTTTTTTTGCAAGTTATAATTGATATATCTAAAGAAAACCACAATAATTTTCTCGCCTGGAAGCGATTGCATAGACGAAGAATAAAAGCAGTGAGAGTGATGGTACTCCAAGGGGTGGAATTCAGTAAACAAAAATAACAGGATTTAGAAGTCGGAGGATGGGAAGTACTGACCCAGGTTTTCTTGTACATTCCTATGGTGAGGTTGCCGGGATTGAGTAAACCGTTGTGAATGCGGTAGCCCTGGAGTCGAGGCATATCCGGCAGCTCGTCGACGAACATCTCGAGATGGGTGACATTGACGAGACCAAGGCCGCCAGCGAGGGATCCACTAATCGCCCATGCAAGGAGGAGGACGAGGAGAAGAACCTTGGCCATGGCGTATTCCCCCCTCTACCACTCCTTTGCAGAACCGGGAAACAGATAAACAGTAGTGGGTTGTGGGCCTTGTGGTGTCCTCTACCGCTCCTTTTTAGATCGGGGAAACTGCAGAATAACAGTGGGATGTGGGCCTTGTTGCGTGGTTTTGAGAAAGTGGCAGGGATTTGTCACTATCGACAAAAAAAGCATCACGGCTCCAAAATATTTTCATATTTTTTGCTCTCGAATTGTACAAGAAAGAATTTGGAGGTCCCAAAATTCAAAGCAGGCCTAGCATTCGATCAGTGACTGAATCAATATATATAGTATCCTAATTTTCCAATCGCAATCTTATTACATGAATACAAGTTCCAATAGGAAGTTTGCGCGTTGGACTGGAACATCGCAAGAGCCATTTCAGTTATGGACAGAATTAATGACAATTATTCTCGGAGAAAGTTAAGAAATAATTAAGTAAATATCAAAATTATTCTAATGGATACAACTTCAATGAATACCTATGAGAATTCATGATATGTATAGAATTTATGTCCGACTGACGAAATTTAAATTTACATATATATTAAATAATTTTTCACCATTCATTGTTCTGAAAATAACTTTGCACGAAATTCAAGAAATGCTGGTAGCAAGCTTCTAATAGCTTTGCCGGGGAAGGAATAAAGTAATGGTTAGTGTAATTTAATTATTGTGTGTTCTTAAAAAAAATAATAAAAAAAAAAACTGAAAATTTAAAATTATATTTGAGTGTTTGGTGGGCTCGAAATCTATCATTTTGGTTAAGTCTTTATAAATGAATACATAGTTCAAAAGCTGTAGACCTTGAATCTCACGACTCATAATTAGAGATAATTTTTCAGAGGACTAGAAAAAAAAAAAAAGAATTCAAGAATCTATTGAAGAAACGACAAATCAACAAAATAGTGAAGAATTAGTTCATGATCATAATACTAATAGGCCTTTGAGAGATTATGCAAACCCTACGGTGGATGAAATTCACTTACGTATTCAAAATCTCACTGTAGGGGCAAACTCATGTAAATTTATGCCTACTATTATTCAAATGGTCAAGATAATCAATTTGGATGATCACCATTTGAAGATCCAAATTTACATTTAACGAGTTTTCTAAAACTCTGCATTACATTACTGAATAACGGTGTTTCTAATGATGCTGTTAAACATAGACTTTTTCATTTTTCTCTAAGGGATAAAGCCGAAATCTAGCTTAACTCATTGACAACTGAATCGATTAGGACGTGGGGGGATTTATCCTAAAAATTCCTACCAAAGTATTTTCCACCATCTAAAACTATAAAGTTGAGGAATGATATCACATCATTCGGACAACATAAAGGTGAATCAATTTATTAGGCTTGAGAACAATTTAAAGAGCTTCTTAGGAAGTGTCCACATTACGCATTACCCAATTGGCTTATTATTCAAAATCTTCTATAACGGATTAGTTAGATCTTTAAGAGCGATCATTGACGTTGTCGCTGGTGGTTCTCTTATGTGGAAACCATTTGAAGAGGCTTATTTTTTTATAGAGAAAATGACAGCCAACAACTTTTAATGGCCTTCCGAGAGAGTAAAGCCTAAGAAGGTAGTAAATATTCATGAACATATGTGCTAACTATTTTAACTTCTCATGTAGCAGCTTTTGCAAGAAAGGTAGACCACTACGGAATGAGTCAAACTCATGGACCCCCAATTATTGAGGAAAATTCATTTGGATGATTGGTTGATACTAAATCTTATGAAGCTATTCATACGATAAACAATCACTTAAAAAATCCATATTTCAATTATTAGAACCCAAGGTAGAGGAATCATCCCAACTTTAACTGGAATTACAATGATGGAGGAGGAAATCAACCGTGGGGAAATAATCAAGCCAATTATATAGGTAATTGGAATAACCAGGGTAATTCTAACTTTAGACTTTCTTTTCCTCCTGGATTTAACCACAATCCGCAGATCAGGGAGAAGAAGTTATCGTTATAAGAGGTTGTTCTTCAAATGGGAAGTCGTACTGCAAAGCCAAGAGACTACAATTAAAAATATTGAAAATCAGATGGGACAGGTTACTAACTAACTCAACAATTGTCCTCAAGGGATTATTCCTAGTAGTGCTAAGGGATTCTTCCTAGTAGTGCTAAGGTGAAACCTGAGGAGAAAAGTAGTGTGCAAGTGAAACTTGAATGACATATGGATTTGTCAGCCTCACGATGTTAAACCGAGCATTTTTTGGGAGGCACCCCATGGTTATTTATTTTTGTTTGTGAGTTATGATAGTTTTTAGTGTGTTGTGTTTGTTGTATTTGTGGAGTGATCTGTTTGTTGATGTTTGTGGATGCTAAGATTGTGTGTGGATTGCTTTGATTAAAGCGTATCATGAGGAAGATGATTCCTTAACTTCTCATTGTGACTAGACTTTGTATTTTCTCTCTTGTAGTAGTTAGATTAACTAGTCCACAAATTGAGAATTTGCTGGAGACATAAGGAGTTTGAACTTAGGTTAGACCCATCTTAATATTGTTACTTCCTCTATCTGACTTATTTTCCTTCAACATGGTTCAATATACTAGCTGAAGAGTAACATGCGGATAACCTTATACTATTCTTATTACTGTTAGAGGTGCATACTTAAGGGGATGAGGTGACACGTGAGGTTGGTTACACGTGAGCCAATATTTCAAGATTAATCTTGTACGTGGGTATAACCCTACAGAAGAATTTGAAAGCACCTAGGAGATCGGTGAAAAGATTCTTTTAGAATTTGAAAGTATGGAAAGGAGGTGTGTGATCCACTAGATATTTATACTTACAAATATGATATGAAAATTGGCAACAACGACAGAAACTTGATCCCACCGGATATATTTATGCTTATGATTTTGATTTATAATGTGGATACGACGCAAGTATACATATCGTTTATCAAGTAATATACATTTTTCTAATTAAGCCCCGAGATATCGAACCCACAGGGAAAGTGAAAAATCTTTAAAGAAAAAAGAAAATTATCTTTTTACTTTTTAATTGGATTTTGAAAGTATGTTTTGATTTTGAAAAGTTTGATAGTTGATTTCACTCTTTAATTTTATTTTTTTATAAAATTTAAACAAGAAATTAAAATAATAATAACTGTAAACACGATATAAAAAACACTATTAACTAGAATATCTTTTTCTTTCCTTTATAAAGTAGTAATAATTATGAAAGTATTGTTGTGGAAGTATTTAAATTTGTTGAGATAAATGGAAGCAAATGTATTCTTTACCCTTACTTGGTTCTATAAAGAACATTGGTTAATTTGAAATTTTATCATTTTGAACATCGTTAGGCAGGGAAGATACCAGCTCTCACTCTAGAGTTCCCTCATTTCCCTCCACATGGGGGCTAACTTCTCATAACAAAATTCAAAATTTCAAACTAAATTAGGGGCTTTTAGCCTGTCACACTAAAAATCCTCTAATTTTACTCCCCTTTAAAACATCTTCTAATATATTGCATTCAATTATATGAACTACAATTTTCACCAATATAATTGCATGTGATTCTTACTAGCTTTATAAGACAATACCGCATTAGATCTTATATAATCTCATCATAAATTTTACATCTTAACAGGCCAAATTAAGAAGTAAATAAAGTTTATAGAATCAATCTCTACAACTTCTACAAACTTTAAACACATATACATTCCACAACAATTTTTCATGAATTACTTACTTCTTCATTTAAGAAAGAAAACGATAAAGTAAACTATTCAGAATGTATATTGAAAATACAAAAACGCATTAATTTGAAATTAAAAACCATAAGAAAAACAACAAACACAACAAGTATTAATTAAAAACTAAATGTAAGAACAAAAGTAAACACTTATCTGAAAATCCTCTCCACAAGACTCAGGAAGTTCCTCTGAAACCTTGACTCTTCACTAAACTACTCCTCAGAGCAGGTCTCCCAACTTCGATGACTCAGAAACAGATTTCAGACTTCAATAAAAACTAAACTAAAGGAAAGGAAAGAAAAGAAGAGGGAAGAAGAAGGCTTCAATCCTACTCTTTTCTCTTTTCTACTCTCTATTCCTACTCCTAATGAAAACTAAAATAAAAACTCTGTAAAACCCCTCTTAAAAATGCACTGGAAGAACCCTTCAAAATGCAAAGGAAAAGACCCCAATCTTTCCTAAGACTCTCTTTAAATATTAAACCAAAAGGTGTCTTAGTGTCTCTTCAAAATATGTCCAGATTCGATGTATCCACCAAAGAATGCACCTCTTCATTCAAACTTGTAGCCCAAAGGAAGTTATAGAAGTTGCCACCAAGAGTTGCATTCCGTCCCCTTTGAAAATGACGCTAAATTCAAATTAATCTCGATTTTTAACTGTGGCGGCTAAGCGCCGGCCCAGCAGCGCTTAGCCGCTAGTGTCCAAATTTTCATTTTTCATTTTTTTTGCTCCAATTTTGATCCAATTTTGTTCCTTTCATCATAATCACTCATTTTCATCATACCTGCAAGAAAAACACAATACCTTCCATTAAAGTGCAATATCATCAAAAATAGATATAAAAATGTGCATAAAAATACTATATATTTTAGGTGTATCAAAATCCCCCAAACTTAAAATGTTACTTGTCCTCAAGTGACAGTTAATCTATAGAAAAATTTTAACATGCAAATTATGTAATGAGTTTCTTAGGAAGATAACAAAATTTTGTTCTAGAAATGGAATAGTCCAATTTAGAAAAAATTTCAGTAATTAAGACCAACTTAAAGTTTAGAAAATTCTTAAAAAAAGAAAATGACAAATATAAGTCTCTATGTAATTCAGAAATATTTGTAGATTCTTCAAAATATAGGATTCAAACATCTTATTTTTCTCACTTAAAAATCTTTATTTGAAAATAATTTTACTTACTATATTATAACATTAAGCTTTAGATTTTCTCTGAACTTATGTTAAACTTTAGGTATGGAACCAATTTTTGATTGGGCCCTTAAATCCTCAAGCTTCTCCTCCCTTTTTACACTTTTTCTTTTTCTTTTTTTTCTAAGGCAAGGATTATTGTATCTGGATAGGCCTTTAATGATTTTGAATTCCACCCTTCCATCTAAAATAAATGTCAGATATATATCATTCACTTAAAAATCATAATAACAGTATTTGAAAATTATTCCTCAATAAAAGAAATTTAAGCTTTGAAGAATAAAAGTCAAATCTTCGATTTATCCAAAAATATAAAATTTATTACTAAAGATAGATAGCTATATTTAACATCTCTTCACTAAGAAAATTTTAACTTTAAGTTTTTCATGATTACTATAAATTTTTAACTAAATTCTTTTATTCATTTCTAAATTCAAAATTTTTGTTCCCCTAATATAACTTCATATACACAATTGTTCTCAATCAAGAAATAAGATTTATTTAAGTATTCTTGAGAAAAAATAAAATTTTAGGTTTTTGAAAAATTTTTGTTTTTAAAATCCCCCCCCCCAAACTTTAATTTTTAGTTAGGATAAAACATTTAAGCATAAGAAATGATACATGGGTGAGAATTAAAGACTAACATAACATGCTTGTAGGAATTTAAATGTCCTTAATATGCAAGTATAACAATTTAAACAACGGGAGTAAAATGAAATCAAATTCAGTTTTTCAAAACATTTTCTTTTTATAACAAGAAAAGTAAAAATTTCAAAAGACTTCTACAGTAGTGGAGGTTTTCAAAGCAAATACACACCAACTGAAATCACACTGATACTAGATAGTAAATGGTAGTGGAAGATTTTTTTTTAAAGTTTTTAAGCATGCAGTTTCCTAAATAGTAGTTTCTATAGTGTTCTCTAATCTCCTAATAGTTTTAGAATTAAAGTACACCCTAAAAAAAAAACTCTAGTACAACATACACATTAAAACATTTACTACCACACACTACACTCAAAGCAACATATAAAACATCAATCTAACAACAATACATCTGAATATGCATAACACATAAATAGTACAACTACAGTCTACATACTATCATAGTTCACATCACAACATAATCATCAAACAAAATACTAGACAAAGTACACAATAACACAGCACAATAACACAACAACTAAAACAAACAACATACATCTACTCTTCATCCTCATCATCGTCATCATCCTGCTCGTTCTAATCCCTGGATGACAGATAAGGTATGTAGAATGGATGAGGGGGCATCTCAGCACTCTGATCACCTCTAATCAGTCTATCCAAATAATGTTGATAATTCTCCTCATACTCATCATGTTTTATAATATATCTCTCCACATTATCCATCTTACCATCCATATCTTTCATATGCTCTCGAGTAAGACTCACTTTCTTCAAAATTTTTCTTAATAAACCAGTCTGTGAATCAGTAGATGATGAAGCACGTGAAGTAGTAGTACGAGAAGTAGATGCAGCAGAAGCAGAAGTAGAAGAAGCCCTACCAAATCCTCCTCTCCAGCCAAATTCTGAATGTACAGTGTAAGCTCCAACGTTTACACTGGTGATAGGTTTCAAAGGCTGAAGTACCTCTTCCCAGGTTTCAAATTTCACTTCAGACCATTCATATAATGAATGAATCAGAGAAGGAAATCCCATACCTGCAGTAGTGGTAAATCTGGCACAATTCACAATATAATCATAATTGATCGCTCCAATATCTATAGGCTTCCCTTGCTGAATGCAATGGTTCAAAACAGCTCTTTCCCTCGTCACTTCACTAGTATGACTTAAAGGCAACAGTTTAGAAGAGATAAAATAATGCCACACCTTCGAAGTGGCATTTAATTTGGAAGCAAGAAAATTTACTCTTTTATCATTTGTTATTTTCCATAATCCTCTTCCATCAGTCAAAAATCTCATTATCTCATCTAACTCTCCCTTTGTAGGATGAAAATTAGAATAAAAAACAAAACATAGCAAGAGGCAGTTGATAGAAAGTGTTAATTACACCAGAAGAAAAGTTCACATCTTGCCTCCTAACCATCACTAAATTCTCTTATGATGCAGGCAAATTCGCATAGAATTCTCTAAAAACAAAAACAACAGCAACAGCGGAGAAGCAACAGTGGTTATCCCAGTTCCTCCTAGCAATTATATCTTCAATTACTTCTCCTGGCTTACTGAACACTCTCTCAGGAATCAATTTACGTGACTGCAATACATCGACGTATCGTTCATCAGCCCTCGCGCTAACAAATTTGTCGGAATCAAACTTCGTCTTTCCTCTCACGCGCTTTTGACTTTGGAGCCATCTCTCAAAATTCACGAAAAATTTACCATAAATTTCAAAATCAAACTAAACTTGCTAAATTATCTTCCAAAAAATGTTTCCACTAAATCCAAGCAATTTCTTAAGTTTTTCCTCAAATTTTCACCATGAATAGTGATTCTAAGATTTTCCAAAATGTACTCAAAATACATGGTGAAAATCAAAATTTTTTACTTAGGAGTAGTGCTCTTACCTCAAGGAATCCAAATTTACAAATTTTTGTTGAGATCGGCTCTTAAATGGTCCAAATCAAGGATGCCATAGATTCTCTCTCGCGTGAAAACGATGGGTTGAAGATGAACAAGGAAGTTAAAATGGCGATTCATGGGTTTTTAACTGCTGATAACCAATTTTCACGAATGGCGCCTAAGCGCTAACCCTTCAGTGCTTAGCCGTGAAATTTGGCGCTTAAGCACCGGCACTCTGGCTCTTAGGCGCCAATATCCAGATTTTCACAATTAAGGTATATGCTTTAAACCACTTCGTTAATCACCCTTAATCTCTTTAAAATAATTATTTCTTCCCCATAAATCTTCCGATATTCCAATTCAAATGTTTAATATTCATCGATTTCAAGCAAATTTCACATAAACACAAACTTATATTCATTTAAAACAAACATAACATTTAATACAATCCTAGAATTTCTATCCACATACATTGGATGAAATTCTATAGATACAAGAGACTTAATCTCAAACTGATAAGTTTACATCTCTAAGATGTAACTATCACATCATAAGGCATAATTAAAACTCAAACATAAACACTTAACACACCAAACAAAACACATAAGAACACTAAACATATTAAACAAAACATATAAGAACAAAGCACACTTAATTCCACTCTCCATTAGGCGGATTATAGTCAGGACCTTTATTATTCTCATTTGACCCTTCTGGAATATAAATCTAATAGAACGGGTGATAATTGTTCATTCTTATATCTTCTTCTTTAGTCTATTTGTTCTTCAAAAACATCACCTTATCCTCTTCTTCCACGTATCTTGAATGAATGAATTGCATCTTGAGTTGCCATCCCATGTGCTCCAACTGTAAGTTAGTTTCATTGATCTTTGCTTCCATTGAAGTCACTCGGGCTTCAATTTTTGCAATCATTTCTGCAATCCCTTGAATACTAACAGCGAGAAATCCATTGAATAACTCTTTAGCATTGTCACTAATGAACTTACTCTTGTCAGAATCTTGCTTCTTCTTAATCTCATTCTCCCAGGAAGACATGATGTACTCAAAATACTCTTCTTAAGATTTAGAAATGAAAATAGGACTTGGGGCAAGTGTTTCTCTTAAATTAGGTTCTTTTTATAGACTTGGGAAGTGCTAAAACTACCCTAAGACGTTTTAAAACTTCAAAATAACTTCCAAAACCTCTTCCCCATGATCTAGGCTTCTAGAATCTCATTTTTCACGTTTTTTGTAACTCCGACGCCTAAGCGCCAACTAGGCGGCGCTTAGCCGCCAGTGCTCAATTTAGCACAAGTCTACCAAATGTCCAAATTTTCATTATGACTTCTTTAAGTCATCAAATAAGGTCAAATAAACTCTATTTAGTTTAAAAACTCCAAATTACTAATACTAAAAACATAAAAACAAACCAAACAAATCAAATAAAGCACACAAAACAAACATAAAGCAAAGCACACTGATAATTATGGGTTGCCTCCCACAAAGCGTTTGGTTTAATGTCTTCAGCCTGACAAACCCATAACTCATTCTGAGTGACCCAACATCAGATTCTCATCAGACTTAGATTTCTCGACTGAAAAATATGGTATAAGTCTATTTCCATTAACTTCAAATATTTTTCCAGTCTTAGGATCTTGAATATCCACAGCTCCATAGGAATAAATTTTAATCACAATAAAAGGACCCATTCACCTAGACTTAAGTTTTCCAGAAAAAATTCTCAATTTGGCATTATACAGCAAAACTTTCTATCCTTGTACAAGATTTGTAGTAATAATCTTCCGATCATGCCACAACTTCATCTTTTCCTTATAAATCTTAGAACTTTCATAAGATTCATTCCTTATATCTTCAAGCTCATTTAATTGCAGTAATCTCTTCTCATCAGCATCTTTTAAATTATAATTGAACTCTTTAATAGCCCAAAATGCTTTATGCTCAAGTTCAATAGGTAAATGACAAACTTTTCTAAAAATCAGCCTATATGGGGACATTCCTATAGGGGTTCTATAGGCAGTCCGATAAGCCCACAAAGCGTAATCCAATTTGATTGACCAATCCTTTCTTTTTGGATTAACAGTATTTTCCAATATTCTTTTAATCTCATGATTGGATAATTCAACCAAACCACTTGTCTGCGGATGATAAGCAGTAGCAATGCGATGATTAATATGATATTTCATTGCTAACTTTCCAATAATTGCATTTCTAAAATGACTTCCCCCATCAGTTATGATTACTCTTGGTATTCCAAATCTGTAAAATATATTTTTTATCAAAAACTTTGCAACACTTTGAGCATCAGATCGAGGTAAAGCAATAGCTTCAATCCATTTGGAAACATAGTCTACAGCCATCAAAATATAAACATTTCCGAAAGATTGTGTAAATGGTCCCATAAAATCTAATCCCCAAACATCAAATATTTCAACTTCCAACATGTAATTGAGGGGCATCTCATTTCTCCTAGAAATATTGCCTACACGCTGACATCTATCACAATTTTTAATATAGGCATTCACATCCTTAAAAATTGTAGGCCAATAAAATCCAGATTATAAGATTTTATATGCAGTTTTATCACTTCCAAAATGTCCCCCATAATCAGAATCATGATAATTTTGAATAATTTCATAAGTCTCTTCCAAAGGTACACATCTTCGAATTATAAGATCATTTCTTTGTTTATATAAACATGGGTCATCCAAAAAATAAGTCTTAGCATCAGACGGAAATTTCTTCTTTTCCTGATATGTCAAACCATAGGGTATAATATCACTGACAATAAAATTTACTATGTTTGCATACCACGAAACACGCCACTCATTAACAGTGAACAATTTTTCATCAGGAAAATGTTCATTAATTTCTTCAACATCACTGAAAGATTTTTCAATTTCAAGCCTGGACAAATGATCAGCAATTTGATTCTCAGAACCCTTTCTATCTACTATATCATAGTCAAATTCTTGCAAAAGAAGAATCCATCTTATCAGTCTCGGTTTTGCATCTTTTTTCTTCATTAAGTATTTGATAGCAGAATGATCAGTATGCACAACACATTTAGTTCCAATTAAATATGATCGAAATTTATCAAAGGCAAATACTATAACTAATAACTCTTTCTTCGTAGTGGTATAATTAATTTGAGCTTCATTAAGAGTTTTACAAGCATAATAAATAACTTTGAAAATCTTATCATATTTCTGACCTAAAACAGCACCAATAGCATAATCACTAGCATCACACATTAATTCAAAAGGTTTTTCTTAATTTGGTGAAATTATTACAGGTGCAGTGATTAATATTTCTTTTATTGTTTCAAAGGCTTTGAGGCAATCATCATCAAAATTAAAAATTGCATCCTTTTCCAGTAAACGGCATAAAGGTTTTGTAATCTTTGAAAAGTCTTTGATTTAACGTTTGTAGAATCCAGCATATCCTAAAAAACCTCTAATTCCCTTTACATTGGTTGGGCAAGGTAAATTAGATATAACTTGAATTTTTGCAGGATCTACCTCCAAACATTTTTCTAAAATCCGATGTCCCAAAATAATTCCTCCTGCTACCATAAATTGGCATTTTTCCCAGTTAAGGACCAAATTAGTTTCCTCATAGCATTTTAGAAGCTTAGATAAATGTTCTAAACATGATTCAAACTAAATTCCAAACACTGAAAAGTCATCCATATAAACTTCAATCCCTTTTTCAATTAAATCACAAAAAATAACTATCATACATCTCTGAAACGTAGCAGGGGCATTACATAAACCAAATGGCATTCTTCTAAAAGAAAACGTACCATAAGGACTGGTAAATGTAGTTTTCTCTTGATCCTCAGGAGCAATTTGAATTTGGTGGTAACCAGTATATCCATTCAGAAAATAAAAGTATTTATGCCCAGCCAGTCTATCCAACATTTGATCCAGAAATGGGAGTGGAAAGTGATCTTTCCTTGTGGCCAGATTTAATTTTCTATAATCAATGCATATTCGCCACCATGTAACTTGTCTTGTTGGTATTATTTCATTCTTTTCATTAACAGTCATATTAACTCCTCCTTTCTTAGGAACACAGTGAATAGGACTAACCCATGCATTATCTGAAATAGGGTAGATAATTCCAGCATCTAACCATTTTAAAATTTCTTTCTTAACAACATCTTTCATGATAGGATTTAATCTCCTTTGGGGATCAGCCCGCGGTTCGCAATTATCTTCTCTAAGAATTCTGTGCATACAAATTGAAGAACTGATTCCTTTAATATCAGCAATTATCTACCCAAAGGCTTTCTTGTGTTTCTTCAAAATTTCAAGCAAACTCTCTTCTTCTTTTTCAGTTAATTGAGAGGAAATTATAACTTACAAGGTTGAAGATTCACCTAGAAAAATATACTTCAAATTATCAGGAAGCATTTTTAACTCAAGTTCAGGAGTTTTCAATTGATGAACCATAAGATTCATCTTTTTTCAGTCAAATCTAACAATTCAAAACTTTCACGAACATACTTTAAATCTTCCTCTTAAAAATCTTCAAAATCAATGTTCCAATTCTTCTCTTTAAAATTTCTCTTCATAAGTTGATTTGAAATGACATTTACTTAAATATTTGATAACATCCATCCTATAACATTCATCTTCTTTCCCTTTAGCAGGATATTTCATCGATTTTGAAATATTAAATGTAACATTCTGATCATTAACCCTCATCATTAATTCCCCTTTTTTGCACATTTATCATGGCTCGGCCTGTAACTAGGAAAGGTCTTCCCAAAATTATAGGTATCTTTTTATCTTCCTCCATATCTAACACAATGAAATCAACGGGAAAAATAAATTGATCAACTTTAACCAAAACATCTTCTATAACTCCTTTAGGATATGTGATCGAATGATCTACTAATTGTAGAGTTACAGTAGTTGGGGTTATTTCTCATAGTCCTAGTATTTTGAATATTAATAGAGGCATAAGGTTAATGCTTGCACCCAAATCACATAAAGCTTTTCCATAGAATCTATCTCCGATTGCACGTGGAATTGTGAAACTACCAGGATCTTTAAGCTTTTCAAGAAGCTTTTTCTGCATTATTGCACTGCACTCCTCACTAAGTGCAACAGTCTCGTTATCTTCAAACTTCTTTTTCTTGTTAAGAATATCCTTCATAAATTTCGCATGGATTGGCATTTGTTCTAAGGCTTCAGCAAATGAAATATTATTAGTAAGCTTCTTAAATATCTCCAAGAATTTTGAAAATTGCTTATCCAACTTTTGTTGACGAAGTCTCTGAGGAAATGGAGGTGGTGGTTTTTCTAATTCTACCTTAGGTGGAGAAACATGTCTTTCCAAACCTTTCAGAGCGTCCTCTTTTGGTTCTTCAATCCCTTCTTTCTCTACTTCAGTTTCTTTTTGAACTCTAACTTCCAATTCTTTTCCACTTCTCAGTTGAATCGCTTTAACTTGTTCTTTATTTTTTTCTCTTGGATTTACTTCAGTATTTCTTGGAAGCATTCCTTGGGATCTATTACTTAAGGTATTTGCAATTTGTCCCAATTGATTTTCAATATTTTTGATGGTTGCTCCTTGAATTTTTAATTGATTTCCCATATGTGACACCACTTCATCAATAGATAACTTCTTCTCCTTTAATTGTAAAGCATTGTTATAACCTGAAGGATAAGTTAATCTATTATTATTATTTCTTTGGTTGTTCCAACTCCCCAATGGGTTTACTTGGTGGTTCTCCCATTGTTGATTAACACCACCCTGATTATTGGTATTCTAGTTAAAATTTGGATGATTCTTCCAACCTGGGTTATAATAATTGGAATATGGGTTGTTAGCCTTAATTATAACATTCACAGTTTCTGGTAAAGAATAAGAATCAACCATTTGGCTTAATGAATTTTCTTCAATCATGGAATGTGGCTGAGAAAAATTCATCCCAAATTGGTCTATCTTCCTTGAAACAGCAACAACTTGATTTGCTAACATTGTAAAAGCATCATTTTCAAAAACATTGGCTACCTTTTTAGGATTTAACCTTTCAGAAGGCCATTGAAAATCATTAGCAGCCATTTCTTCTATTAAAGCATAAGCATCATAAAATGGTTTAGACATTAATGATCCACCAGCAGCAGCATCGATGATGGATCTAAGAGATCCAACTAATCCATTATAAAAAGTTTGAATTATTAACCAATTTGGTATCGAATGATGTGGACATTTCTTGAGGAGATCTTTAGATCTTTCCCATGCTTCATATATTGATTCCTCTTCAAAATGAGAAAAAGATGTAATATCATTTCTCAACATAGCAGTCTTAGATGGTGGAAAATATTTAGCAAGGAATTTTTGTGACAGTTCACCCCTAGTTTTAATTGATCCAGGTGCTAACGAATGTAACTATATTTTAGCTTTATCCCTTAGTGAGAAAGGAAAAAGTCTAAGTCTAATAACATTATCCGAAACACCATCATATTTAAAAATAGCACACAACTCTAGAAAATTAGCAAGATGTAAATTAAGATCTTCAGTTGTTGCTCCCCCAAACTGATTATTAGACATAATTTGGATAATAGCAGGTTTAAGCTCAAAAGAATTAGCAGCTACAGTAGGGTTTTGAATACTACCACGAAGTTCATCCGCTGTAGAGTTAACATAATCTCTTAAAATTCTTAATTTTTGATGGATGCCAACATTTTGATCTTGATGATTTGTCATTTATTGAATATTTTTATCTTTTTTTGTATTTTTAATTTTTTTGATTTTTCTGATATCTCTTTCTAATTCAGAATCGTAAGGCACAAGTCCCTCAAAACCTGAACTACGCATACAATAATAAAATAAAACACAACACAACACACTAACAAAAACAAAGAAAAGTAAAAATTTAAAATTTATTAATTTTCTTAAAAATGTAATTTTAATTAATTTCTTTCCCTGGCAACGGCGCCAAAAACTTGACTCCCGCCCCAGCTTTATACTTACAAATATGATATGAAAATTGACAACGGTGACAGAAACTTGATCCCGCCGGATATATATATGCTTATGATTTTGATTTATAATGTGGATACTACGCAAGTATACGTATCGTTTATCAAGTAATATAGGACTTTCTGATTAAGCCCTGAGATATCAAACCCATAGTCAAAGTGAAAAATCTTTAAAGAAATAAGAAAATTATCTTTTTACTTTTTTAATTGGCTTTTGAAAGTATGTTTTGATTTTGAAAAGTTTGATAGCTGATTTCACTCTTTAATTTTTTTTATAAAAGTTAAACAAGAAATTAAAATGATAATAACTGTAAACACGGAATGAAAAACACTATCAACTAGAATATCTTTTTCTTTCCTTTATAAAGTAGTAATAATTATGAAAGTATTGTTGTGAAAGTATTTAAATTTGTTGTGATAAATAGACAAATGTATTCATTACCCTTACTTGGTTCTATAAATAACATTGGTTAATTTGAAATTTTATCATTTTGAACATGGTTAGGTAGGGAAGATACCAGCTTTCACTCTAGAGTTCCCTCATTTCCCTCTACCGGGGCTTACTTCTCATTACAAAATTTAAAACTTCAAACCAAATTAGGGGCTTTTGTCCTGTCACACTAAAAATCCTCTAATTTTACACCCCTTTAAAGATCTTATAATATATTGCATTCAATTATATGAACTACAATTTTCACCCATATATTTGCATGTGATTCTTACTAACTTTTATGAGACAATATTGCATTGGATCTTACATAATCTCACCATAAATTTTACATTTTAACAGGCCAAATTAAGAAGTAAATAAAGTTTATAGAATCAATCTCTACAACTTCTTCCAACTTTAAACACATATACATTCCACAACAATTTTTCATGAATTACTTACCTCTTCATTTAAGAAAGAAAAAGATAAAGTAATCTACTCAGAATGCATTGAAAAATTACCAATACACATTAATTTGAAATTAAAAACCATAAGAAAAAAAACAAACACAACAAGTATTAATTAAAAACTAAATGTAAGAACAAAAGTAATCACTTATCTGAAAATCCTCTCCACAAGACTCAGGAAGTTCCTCTGAAACATTGAATCTTCACTAAACTACTCCTCAGAGCTGGTCTCCCAACTCCGATGACTCAGAAACAGACTTCAGACTTCAATAAAAACTAAACTAAAGGACAGAAAAGAAAAGAAGTGGGAAGAAGAAGGCTTCTATCCCACCATTTTCTCTGTTCTACTCTCTACTCCTACTCTAATGAAAACTAGAATAAAAACTCTGTAAAAACTCTCTTAAAAATGCAATGGAAGAGCCCTTCAAAATGCAAAGGAAAAGCCCCTAATCTTTCCTAAGACTCTCTTTAAATATTTAACCAAAAGGTGCCTTGGTGTCTCTTCAAAATGTGTCCAAATTCGATGTATCCACCAAAGAATGCACCCCTTCATTCAAACTTGCCGCCCAAGGGAAGTTATGGAAGTTACCACCAGGAGTTACATCCCATTCCCTTTGAAAATGGCGCCAAATTCAAATTAATCTCTATTTTTAACTATGGCGGCTAAGCGCCGACCCAGCGGCGCTTAGCCGCCAGTGCCCAAATTTTCATTTTTCATTTTTTTGCTCTAAATTTGATCCAATTTTGCTCCTTTCATCATAATCACTCATTTTCATCACACCTGCAAGAAAAACACAAAATACCTTCCATTAAAGTACGATATCATCAAACATAGGTATAAAAATGCGCATAAAAATACTATATATTTTAGGTGTACCAGTGTGATGAGATGGAGGAAGAGTTGACCTCATTTATGTATCGAGTCAATATGTGTGTTACATAAGCAAAGAGGACTTAAGGATGATTAAAAAATTCATTCTAAATGATCAAAAACAAAATCAGATCATGCATGAAGGCCTGGGCCCTTGGCATCAAAATGGCAAAAGTCTAAATCGGCACCAATGTGCCCAAAAATCGGCACCAAGGCACTATACATCATCGCCTTGGAGCCATATCATAGCGCCTAGGTTCCAAACCTACTTGATTGACTAAAATGAGCTAAACTGCCCCATTTAGGCCAACTTCACGCCTTTTCTTCCATCGACACTCTCAAGCAAATTAGTGGTGATTCTTAGCGATCCTTTTCTTCTTTCATTTGAGCTCAATCCAAGTAATTTGGAGTGTGAAATTATCCTTCCAAAGGTAAATTTCTTAATCTTAAGCTTGCACTCTCATATTCATCTGGGATGTTTTTGGAGCTTTTGGGAAATCCGTGATGAGAGAGTGTGATTATGGGGGATAGTTGATTTGGCCCTTAACTTGCATTTTGACTACATTTTGGTCATTTTTAAGTCTCATTTCTTCATAACTATCATTGATATTGCTTGAAAAAGCCCCCAGAACTAAGGCTCTTAAGTCAAAAATTTATTTTGAAAAAAATAAATTTGTTAGTGCAAATGCAGAGGAATGATGTAATGATTCACTGATGTTAAAGAAGCCGATAGCTGAGAGAGGATTTGTTAATCCTGGGGAAAATGTGGAGAGAGTTATTAAATGTAGAGGTTGGGAGAAATTCAGTTATACTAATTCTATAGTGGTGATAGCGGTAGTAAGAGAATTTTATGCCAATCTACCTAAGATGAAGGATGGATTTGTATTTGTAAGAGGGAAGTATGTGGATATTTCTTCTTCTTGGATGAATGCTTTGTCGACAAATTTTAGATCAAGTGTTTAATTTAAATATATATATATAATTTAGAAAATAACATTTTGATTTTTAAAAATAATTTTTAAGTTTGAAAGATTTTGAAGTATGAAGTCAAACCGATCTCACACCTCAAAAAGTTTATATAAAAGAGCACCACATTACAAGACATGCATCTATCCCGAGGAATAGACACAATGCTTGATAATGAGGCTCAATTAAATAAACTAATAGATTTGTGACATCCGTCTGGTCTACGAACCAATTTTATAAGTTGACAATTTTTCCCTACTTAATATAAAGGGATTAAGCAGGGTTTATATTACCTGGGTTCTTAAAGTTCCCTATAAGAGCAAGCCCCTATAGTTAATTACATCTTAAATGACGGGAATCACTTAAGAAAACTCTCAATAATGATCAGTGGTTTTGCTTTCAAGAATTTCAAAGTTTGAGGTTTTCAAAGGATTGAATTTTGGAAATTTCAATAGGGAATAGATCAAATTAGGAACAATTTATTTTAGGAGCCTAAAGAAAGAGAAGTAGGAGAAGCTGAGGATCCAAGAGGAATCTTGTCAACTTCCCGAACTATCCTATTGTTTAGTTTTGATTTGAGAGTTTATTTAATGTTTCAATCCTGTCAATTTTAATTAATTAGGACTTATACTTGTATGACATGATCATACAAATAGCCTAGAAAATGTGAGGGTTTATGTCGTACCAAACGACTACCTCGAAGTCCTAAAATGAGTTGGGGCTTATTTTACACAATATGATTATACAAATGCCTAAAGAGAAGTTGAGGATTTATGTTGCACTAGGCAAACTATCTTGAAATCCTATGAATTTTTGTTTAATTCTAAGAAAGGTTAAGCTGATGAAGACACAAGTTTTGCTGTTGAAGATGGTCGTGCTGCCCACCGTGCTCCAAGCTCCTCGTTGTTGCATAAGGTTTAGTTTTAGAAAGTGGAAATCAAGAGATGAGAGAATTATTTTGGTTTAGAGAGGTTGAAAATTTAGATGACTTAATATTTTGATTAAAACAAATCTTAAAGTTGATTAAGCAGAACCGATTAAGATCCCACAGTTCCGTCATCCCGACACCACTATTTTCATCAGATTACTCCAAATGAAATTGCTAAACTCAACTGAATGAGTTCCACACTTTCATTTAAACCGTGAGATATCTCGTTAGCAACACGTGGGTTACATCATCCGATGGATTCCTGATCATCGAACGAGAAGTTTTAATTTTAGTTATAATTGCAGTTTAATTTTTGTTGGTGATTAAATTTTGAGTTATTTAAGCATGCTGGGTTCAATCATTTTCATGCATTTATAAGTGCGGGAAAGTAAGACATTTAATAAATTGCAATAAACTTAAATGTGTACCTGGTGGGAACTCCCATTGCTTTCACCTGCACTTAAAATACATGTTAAGGCATTTATATATTTGTAATAAATACCTAGGTAAAGCTAAGGGAAGGTTCCGGTTATCTACCAAAATCCTAATCCTATTGCTAGTCAACTCCTATGACGTCTAGGTTCTCGTGTTTTGTTAAAGATGATTTTCTTCATCAAAGAACAATGAAGTCTCACTGTTCTTTTAAAACATCCCATCAAATTAGGGAAGTGCTCGGAACTTAATTCTGAACATCTTCTTAAACATTTTAGGGATTATTTCGAGTTCAGTTAGTTTCATTGTGGTGATGAATTAATCACCCCGGTTTATATGAGTTTTAACTCTTGCTCAGTGAATTTGGATGTTTGATTATCCCGTGAGTGAGGTGACATTTCATTTGATGCTTCATTTAAGAGTTATGATAATGAAAGCCTTTAGGAGCAAGCTAGTTCTTTAAAGAATTTTACCATTCTTAATCGAAGTTTTGAGTTGATGGTTTTAAGGTGACTCAATTTAGTTATAAAATTTTGATTAGTCTTTTTCAAATGTTTTAAATTGTTTTTAAGTATGAAAAGTGTTTAAATCGTTTAATTCTGTTAAGTTTTATTATTTCAAATGGTCTTACCTTTTAGATTAATTTTAAATATTTTAAACTGGTTAATGTTTTAATTATAGACTGATCTGAATTAACCTTGATGTTTTAAATTTGTTTTAATTTAAGTTTTATACAATTTCAGATTAGTCTTGATATTTTAAGTTTGTTTTATTTTGATTTTTCTTACTTCAGATTGGTTTTAATGTTTTAAGTTTTAGTTTGATTATAAAAATTTTTTAGAATATCTTCCTTTTTCTTTATTAGTCTCAATCATTATTTTATAGCTTAATTAATAATGACTTAATGATATTTGATTAAATAATTGATTTGGGATTCAATTTAAAGAATTAGAATCTGCTTATATCACATTCCTTAATCGTAATAATTCAAGTTTTGATTAATCTTCAAAAAATTAGGTGATTTAATTAATTAAAATTTCTTCTTTAATGTTCAAGGTGATTAATGAGTTTCCACCCTTTAACTTCCTATGTTTCAATCATCCAAGAGGAAAATTAAAATCAATATTTTCCCTTCCCTTTGGTTTAGCCTAAATATAATTAAGGTTAAAGTTCTTTTAATTACCTTTATGCCCTCTTAAGCTTGTTCATCTCATAACTCATCAAATTAAGCTCAAATAAACTTAAAATTTTTATGTCACCTCACTCACATGTCAATTAAGATATTAGAGGAGAAAATGTGAATTTTTTATTAATTTAATTTATATAATTATTTTAGTAGAAAATAAGGATTTTGATGAAAATTCCACAACATGACCAAGAGGAAGTTAATGTTCTTAGGAAACTTTTGGGAAGTTCCCACTGACTAGAGGATCATTTGGACCAATTTTGGTGATTTTTTAGATTTTATTTTACTTATTATAATTATTTTAAGTTTTGGAGTATTAAATAATTATAGAATAAAATTAAAGTAAAAAAAAAAAAGATTTTTTATTTTTCTTAAATCTCTCTAATCTCAAAGAACCCAGAGAAACAAATTTTATATTTTTTTTATTTTTCTTTGAATTTTTAGAATTAACTTGGTGAAAGGGTTGAAAAATCCATTTTTTAATATCAAAAGTAACCCTAAGCCTTTAAAATTCAATATCTTTACTTAGACAGTTGAGAAAAATTTTTGGTTAGTTCCTAAGTGATTAGGAGACCAAATATGACATTTTTATGCATTTTAATATTTTTATGATTTTTATAATTTTTTAATTATTAAAATACCTAAAAATAGGTGAAAAATGGAAAATTTAGAAAAATTCCAATTTTAATTTTCTTAGACTCCTCTGATAACAGAGAGTCCTCAAAACCAATTTGGTGAATTTTTGAAATGTATTTTAAGTTTTATGAATTTTTTTAACTTAGAAAATACATTTAGTGGGTCATATCATTTCCAATTGAGTTGAAACTTTAATGTGGGATTCCCTTGACCCTAAAGATCAGTGGAGAATTGATTTCATGTTATTTCCATTTTTAATTTACTCTAATTAATTCAAAATTGATTTGAGGTCAGGTGAACAATCAGAGTTATTTTTAATATTTTAGCTCATGAAATAATTTCCATAAGTCCCTTCTTCATAGGGAACCTATCCTAATTTTTCTAGAATTTTCCAAATAATATACTAATTATTGGAATTAAAATACCAAAACGGGCATAAAAATTTTAAAGATAGATAATTTCCATGGACATAGCCTCTAGCCTTGGAAAATTCAGGGAATGCTCCCAAGATCAGAGGCTATAAAGCACCATAGTCCCAAGCCATGGTGAATTGTGTGTGTGAGTGGAGAATTGAAATACTCAGATTAAAGTTTAATCAATTAAAAACTAAATACTTAATAAAATAATCCAATTCTTTTTCCACATTGTTCTCCTCTGTTCACTGAGCAAGAGGGTATTTTTATTTTAATTTTTGGATTTTTCTATGCAAAGTTATGAATTTTTAAAGTTCAGGGTATTTAAATAAATAAAAATAACCCTATTTTCCTACTTATCCGACACGACACCCTCTCATCCTAGGACGGATCGAATTTCCACGCAGCGTCTTCCCATTCTGTGCCGCCATCCGAGTCAGCACCACATGGCCTGCGCTTTACGTTCTGTGGTTCCATCCGGCTCCATCTCCGCCGTCCGTTCGATACACGCGCGATCAAACGGTCTCCAGTCATCGTCCCCGCTTGGTTCAACCCACGAGCTGTTCACCCTAAAACCTTAAGATCTCACTTGAGACTCAACCAAATCAAGCGTGGTTGGTCTCTATCGACGTGTCTAGCCTAGGAAAACACATCAATATGGCTAACATGCATTACAATTGAATAAAAAAAATGGAGAATCATTGGAAGCTCGGGAGTCAGAGAAGTCTCCATATCTTGGTCCAAGAGGTGAAGCCTCGATTGGATGTGCTCGGCATGTTCGTTGGAGTTGGAGAAGCCTACGGATTGAGTCTCTGGTCCTGGTGAATCGCCTAGGTATGACTTCGTCCAAGCCCTATTTGGAGCACTGGCCGATAGAGCAAATGGCTGGCCTGGCGAGGGGGCCTTCAGTGGGGAACTTCTTCTCTACCTCTGGTGATGGCGTGGGAAGGTTTAATTTGGTTTTGGTGGAGAGTCAGTGAGTGTCCTATTTTTTAGCATGAAATTGAGCTCAGAAATTGGGCTCAATTAGTGGGAATTAGGGCAGAAATGCAATGGGGTTGAGCTTCTCTTGGTTGAGAGGAGCTCTGGAAGCAATTTAGAAAGCTTTCTTTAAAGAAATTTTTAGGACCTTTCTTTGGCCGAAAGGTGGTGCTTATATGGCCAGAGCCATAGGGCTGAGCTGTAGTTCAATTGGGGGTGGATTCAGTTGCTTAGGTGGAGGGCAGAAAGGCTCCAGTGTCAATTTTGGCTGAGGTGGCCAGTTGAGGAAGTTTGGGTGAGCTTAGTTTGGTGGTGGCTCTCGGTTTTGACTCCCTCCGGCGACTAGGCCGGCCAGAAAGGACAAGGGAGCTGGCCCTCAGGTCAGGTGAGCCAGAGGGTAGGGTTTAATGGTGATTAGTCAGCTGTGGGGGGATTTGGGTAAGGCAAAAGAAGATTTAACCACTTAAGGGAAGAAATCCCCTAAAATGGGGGGCCCTTGGTCCATGGCTCATTTAGCTTGGGTTAGGTGGATCTAGGGTGGTTCCTAGGGTTCACTTGGTGGCTGTGGAAGTGTTGGTTTAGCCACATTTGGTTTAATTTGGTTAGGTTAGGTCATGGGTTCAATTTGGCTCATTTGGGTTTAGGTTGGGCTAAGTTGGGTTTTGTTTTGATTTAGGTCCAAATGTCTTGACGAAAATTTTACAAATGATTTCCATGAAGAACTTTCATGAGGACATGGAATAGTTTTGAGTTTAATTGAAGGGTTAATTTGGTGGATTTTGAAATTTTGGTTAATTTGGGTAAGGTTGGGTCAACTTGGGTCTATGTTGGTTTAAGGTGGGGTTTAGACCCAATTGAATGTTTCAAATGGTTTGGGGTAATTTATTGAAGAGTTCCCAACATCAATTGGGAGGAAATTTTAGGATTAGGCTAATCAATTTGGTAGATTTAGGACATGTATTCAATTTGGGTAAAAATGGGTATTCTTGGATTTCAAGTGGATTTAGGCTAAGCTTGGGCTTAAAATGGGACAAATGAATGTTGCATGGGTTTCATAGGAATGCCATGGAGGGTTTAGGATTAAAATTTGGGGGGAAATGGTTGACATTAGGGCAATTGGGGGTTTTTGGATCAAATTGGCAAAATTGGGGATTTAGATTTCAAGTGCAATTGAACTCAAATGTGAATCAGTTTGGGCTTGGATTTGGTTTAGATTGGTATTGAAGATGTTGAAGTAAGGTTTAAAATTGAAATTAGGCAAAATTAGGGTCAAATGGTTTGAATTGGTTTGACATTGGGTCCATTTGGGTTAAAAATGGGTCAAATTGGGGATTTTCATAAAATTGGGTCAAATTGGCAAAAGTGGGTTATGGTGTAGTTTAATAAAATGAAATTGGGAATATTTGGGATTTTTTGGGATTTTGTTTGGGAATTTTCAGAATTTTGGGCAAAATGGGGTATTTTGGGTATTTGAAGGTTTTTTTGGAGGGTATCGGGGTATTTTGGTAGATTTAAGTGGTGTGAATTGCTTTAAAATGATTTTTAGGAATTTTGGGAATTTTGGTAATTTTTGGGATATTTTGGAGAGTTTGGTGGTTGTAGGGGCAACTTAGGTAATTTTAGGTAGGCTTGAGGACCCAATGTCAAAACCAGAAATTTTAGGAAAATGGAATTTGGTTATGGTTGAGGGAGTGAAGAAGCTTAGGTTGAGCCATGGACCAAGAAAATGCTCATTTTGAACATCTCATGTATTGTTCCTATCCCTCTTAGCCAAGGGCTAGGGGTTTGGATCCATCCATATGAGTGCTCTAATGAACCAGGAGTCAAGATTGGGTGAATAAGGTTTAGAGTTTAGGATGGGTGTAGGAGTGTAGTGTGTGCAAGCTAGACCTCACCAAGACCAGGCCACCCAGGGCTGTCCTAAGGCTTGAGCATCCTATAGGAATTCATCATTATCTTCCTGCACATTGGTCCTAACCTTCCAAGTGGCTTGGAGGTTGATGACCATCCATGTAGGATTCCAAAGAGAGTTCAGATTTGGTTTGAATTTCTAAATGGTGGGTTCCATCTCTAGTCTTTTAGGATAGTCAAGGAGAAGTTCTATAGCTAGATCCTAAGCACTAAGAGGAAAGAAAATACCTCACCAAAAATGAGGTGGTCAACATGCATGTTTATGTTTAAGTAATCTATCTTATTGCTCCCATGCTAATTATAATCTTACAAATGACCACCTTGAAGAGGTTATTACCTTTTTAACTATTGGGAGAGGAGACTGGAAGATTAGAGATGGATTTTTTTATCAATTTTCCCGCTTCCCAATTAACTAGAATATTAAAGCCTAACATCCCTTCATTTCAGCTAAGCTGATTCTTTCTGCTAATATTAATGAAGTGAGTATGAATCGTGCTGCATTAAATTATTGTATTAAAAAGAATCTACCTATTGATGTAGGTAGAAGTATTCACTTCAGTTTGATGGAATCTTGTACTAAGGGATCAATTCTTTTTTTGGGGTATCCTTATATGATCTTTTACTTATGTCAGCATGCAAGGGTTGCAGTGAATAGTGGGTAGGGCATTCTTCATCGCCTAAAGCCAATCTTTAGATAAAAAATTGATCTATACAAGTGACATGCAATTATTGGGAGAAGGTCAAATGCATGGGAATCCAGTTCATCTACTTCCTACTATGCTCTGCCTTATACTTTGAAGGGTAGCTTTGAACATCATTTGACTAAAGTAGAGAATAACATTGATATTCTACATGGGGAGGTGTATAGGCTGGCTGAACATTGTTCCCATTTTGATCAAAAAAATTTAAATCATTTCAATCATCGTGCCAAGCTCTGAGAAGCAAAGGTGGAGATGTATTAAAGGAATCAATGGACTGAAGGAGATCATGTTTCCTAAACACATACCGTACCAGATTCGGGAGCATACTGACAAACCCATGGAGGAGGACACTGATGAGGAGGAGAATTATATTTGATATTTTTTGATATTTTTTTAGTAATTGTAGTTTCTTTTTATTTGCTACTGCTGCTGCTATGATGTATTTTATTTCTATTTGTTGTACTGTAAATTTTATTTGTCACTGCTATAATGTTTGATGCAATTTTGGACATATGTATTGTGGTTTTTATATTCCTATGTTGATACCTGTGGTAGTCTTCAAAACCTTTCTTTAGTTTAATGTCATTTCAATAAGTGTTTTTTACTTACTTTTTGTTGCAGATAGTTTTGTCCGGATGATTACTAAAAAATGTTTCTGATAGACACATTCGGTAGATTATACTTCTGAGTTTTTTTTCTTCCGGCTTATATTTTTTGTACTGAACGTTGCATATATGTTAAAAATCAAGTTTTGGGGAAGGAAAAAAATTTGTAAAAGCATACTCTTATTTGTCCTCAATAGATTACCATTAAAAGTTATCATTTTAAAATGACTTGTGATATGTGGTGTTAACTATGACTTACTACAATTTTGATTTAATGGATGTTATAGAAAACCTAGCTGAGATCCTACGTAAAGAGAAATATTTTAGAGTTGAGATATTTTGTAGGAAACATGTAATATAATGATTTTACTATTTATTGTAGAAAATGAGTTGTATTTTTTAAAATCTAGGATTTTAGAGTTGCACTTTATAAGAATTAAGCCTCTATTAGAATTATTTTAAACTAATACTTACAATTTTGAAAAGTGAAAGAGAGTGATGAGCTTTTAGCTCTAGGGGGGAATATGATGAAATTCAAAACTATTAAATGTCTATCAAGATATAGTAATCCCCACATAAAGGTATTAAAGATTGAAAAATTACCCGAGGAAATAATGACGAGACGCTTGAGGGGAAGCCAAATTAAAAATTGGTTTCACTTGAATCCTTTAAAGGAAAAGATGTGGATACAATCCTAAGCTTGCTTTTAATTCAAATAGTATTAGTCATTTCTTTTAAATAAAGTGCTTAAGTTCTATTTTTATACTTTTAAGAAATCCTTAGTTTGATGAATTACAAAACTTTTCGAAGTAGATTGAAAATCAGGATTCTAAAGTTGAATACAAGATATTCTTACACCATAGTTCTAAGTTGATTTACAAAATTTTCTCCTAAGTTACACTATGGCATTTCTGAGGCAAAATTGTAGGAAATTTTATTTAAAACCACTACCTCAAATCAATAAATCTGGTTTTTAAAGTTATAAAGTTACTTGAAACAAGTAACATTTATGTTTAGGGGATTTTGATGTGTCCTTTAGCATGCTTAATTACCCTTATATTTAACACTTGATTTTGATAAAATTACACTTTAAAAAAAGGTATTTTCATTTTTTCTTGTAGATATGACATATAAGACACATGGAGTGAAACAGAGCTGAAAGGAGTGTATCAGAGGCAATACAGAGAAAAAGTCAGTCTAGCAGACTAGCGTCTAGGTGCCAGCTTTTGGGTTTCAGCCTGCCAGGAGCTGCCTAGTAGCACATTGGCACTCATTTGTAGGTGCCTTGGCTCCGTAACCCAGGAAGGCTGTGCCTAGGTGCCACAAACTGCTCACCAAGGCGATGTACCTGTCATAGTCAATTTCAGTACAAATAAGGGAGTTATTTGATGGATTTCAATAGTTGGAGAGAAGACACTTGGCAAAAAAAAACAATGGAAACCCCAAGTAAGCCAAGTAGTCGTTGATAGGCTTAGGGTTTGTTGAATTTCACCTTTATAGAGAGATTGGTGAGGGGTTTTGAGAGAAATGTGAAAGGGAATCATTGCAGAAATGTAGGGAGTATTTGGAGACACTATTGGATGGAATTTGTATCTCTTTTCATAGGAGAAAAACTAAGTATTGTGTTACCATTTGTCTTGTACTTATTGTAAACATATATTTGGTGGATTTGCTTTGTTATTATTTATAGTTTATTTGGTGTTCTTCATGCTTCATGAGTAGATTTTCTTTACCTTTCTCTTGTAATGAATAAGTAGATTTGAAGAATATGAAGAATACTTTTAGACTTGGTTTTCAATATCAATGTGATGAGTATTATTTAATGCTTCATTTACTTTTCGTACTAGTCGTATGAATTGTTAAAATGCATTATCCATTATGAGAAGGAAGTGCGGTGGTGGAACAACTAGAGTATTCACATGTTTCTATAGAATTTAATGAAAGATTATAGGCATTGCAAATAGATCGGAAAATATGCTTTGATGGGTTCAATCTAGGGTTTAATGAATTAAAACTAGGCTAACAAAAGGCCTTTATACACTCGGAAGAGGGTAAAGAAGAGGAATGTTCCTAATTCTCACTAGCCACATTAGAGATTCATAGTATTCTATCCTACAATCCACTTATGTAATCACAGGAGAATGGTAACTTTCACATCTTGAAATTTGTAAAACCAATTGATCTAGTTATGTATAGTTTTAGAATTTGTGCTGTAATATATGAGTAGTTATTAGAAAAACCACTATAATCAATATTCCAAAGTAAGATTTGAACATAGTAGACTAGAACTTCACCTAAGGACTTCACTAAAGCTTCACCAAATCTTTCTCTGTAGGATCAACTTTTGGAATCAATATATCCCTATATTACGAAAATGATGTGTACACTTGCATTAGCAACCCTAGTGTTCAGGAAAAATCTTAATATAAGAATTAAATTAAGTAACTTAGGATACAAAAGGTTTTTAGGCATCACAATCAAAGAACTAAATTATTGTGTTGAGTGTTGAGGTGTCATCAGGCTTTCTAACACCATTGTAAGGGAAGGAAAGAAGTAACAGTAATGAAATATAGAAGAATTTTTAGTTGAACATGTAGACTTAGTTTTGAAACAAATAGTGTTATTGTATAGTATGTTTTAATTATTTTATGCACTTTAAAAATAATAAATAAATTGAAAATTTCAAAATATTTTTGAGTGTCTGACCCACAATTTTATATTATGATATTTTTAATTTAATTGCAACGACGCCAAAAACTTGACCCCGCTATATTATATGTATAGAATTGTAATTATTTATGTTGTGGATGCTACGCAAGTATACGTATCGTATCAAGTAATACAGGGCTCTAGTGGAGTCCTGGTTATCGATCCCACAGGGAAAGAGAAAATTAAATAACAACTAATTTAAAATAATAATAATAATAATTTTTAAATAGTATACGAAAATTTGGAATTCTAAATTTAAGCGCAATAAAGTAAACTAAGTATTCTAATTAGGTAACTTAACTAAGTAGAGAATTAATACGTATTGAAAGTACAGGAAATTAAACTAATTGCTAAATAAGTCTTAACTATTAAGAAAAAGTATCTTTCCCCTTGTTTAGAAATTTAAGTGATTGATGAATTTAAATAGATAATTTTAAGGTATTGTGACAAATAGGAGCATTCCTATTCTTTACCCTTTGGTCCAGGTGTAAAGAATATTGACTAATCCTATGTTTGATTACCGAATCGCGACTGAGTCGGGAGGATACCGACTGCCACTTCGAGCTCCCACGTTCCCCTCGCACGAGGGCTAACATCTACACTTCAGCTCTCGAAGAATAGGACCGAATTGAATATTTTAGTCCGTCACACTAAAATGCTCAATTCTACGCCCGATGATATTATTTCCCTATTTATTTGCACCTTCCTTCCAAGGCTTTTGAATTCCCCGAATATCAGATGTAATTTTTACTATAGTTGTAAATCACCACATTTTAACAAATCAAATGGCCAGTTTGAAAAGTAAATTAAGTTTTAAGTAAAAATTATCACAATTTATTAAAATATAAAAGTATCTCTATTTTAATTTCATCAAGTCACTTAATTTCATAAACGAGGAGAAAGACTAAATAAACTACTCGAATGCATGGGAACTAAACTAAGCATGAATTTCATATAAAGTTAAAAACAATAAATACAAATACTTATCTTGATTTATCCCTGACGGACTCCTCGTAGTTCCTTTGACTCTTCCTTCCAGTACAGCACGACTCACTAATTACTCACTAAACTCACTAAAGACTCACTAATTGCACTAATTAAGATTCTAAAGACTACTTAGAACACACAAAAGACACATACACAAGACACACACAAGACTGATTTTCGGCCTCTATATATAGAGGTAAGCAAAGGTCCAAGAGGTGTGTAAGCATCTCTTCAAAAGGTGTCCATGTTCAATGTATCTGTGCCATTTGAACTAACTCGCCGTCGGCGACGAACTGCCTCGATGTCGGAGAGGCTTCTAGAAAGTCTTTGAACCGCGCTATCTCGCTGTCGGCGGGCTCGGGCTCGCTGTCAGCGAGACAATTATAAATCCTTCAGAATTTCTTCCTCGTACCCTCGCCGTCGGCGGGCTCGATCTCGCCGTCGGCCGCTCAGCCCAAATTGCATTATTTTCTTCCTTTTTGCTCCAAATCCGCTCCTTTTTATAATTTTTGCTTTTATCACCTAAATTCTCCATTCCTGCAACAAAATAAGGGAAATACCTTTCTTTAAAGTGCAATTTCATCAAAAATAGGTATGAATTTCTTAATAAATTTTTCGATGATCAAAATCCCCAAACTTACTTATTACTTGTCCTCAAGTAATTTTAAGTACTACATAAAAATAATGATTTCTATAGTAAGATTTTTCAATTCAAATAAACTATGAATTAGATTAATTAATATCATAATAAAGTTAAATAAAAATAATTCATGTAATTTAATTAATCTTATAGAAATAAATTATTTAGTTATCGAGTCTAAGATTTCTAGCTTACTATTCATTTCAGGAATGACTATATTTAAAAGAATAACTACTTAAGATATTCACATGATAAGAAATTCAAGAAAACACTATTAGGTAAAATTATAATTCATAAACATAAGTTTGGAAATATCTAAGTTTTTTTTTCCTTTAGGTTAATTTAAATGAAGTCAATTTTTGATAAGGCATCTCCTCAAGCTTCTCCTCATTTTTTCTTTTTCTTTTTCTTTTTCCTTTTTTTTTTTAAATGAGGATTACTGTATCTGGAGAGCCTGTTAATAATTTTGAACTTCATTTTCATCTTCCTAAATTTGAAACTTAGAAATATTTCTTAGCTTATATATACTTCATAGTTTTTACTTCATTGATTTTCAATCTTTTCTTTTTCACTTGAATACTTAAGAATTTTAATTTTAAAATATAGTTTTCCTTACTAAAAATAGTTTACTATATTCTTATTCCCTTTAACCAAATTTTTTTATTCTATTTAATTAATTAAAGCACTAGAAATATTTCATTTAATCTTTTTTATAATAATTAAATAAAATAATTCATATAATTAAATTGAAAAATTTGCTATAAAAATCATTTTATAATAATTTGAAAATAGAAGCTGAGAACAAATTAATAACTAAATTTGTATTTTACTCCCCCCCCAAAACTTAAATTTTTATATCTACTCTAAATAATGAAAGAGGGAAAGTAAATAAATCATACCTTTGAAGTTTAGGTATTTGTTTTTTTTTTTTTTTTCCTTTGAAATTTTGGCAGGCTTTTTCATTTTTTATTGAACCTGTACTGTTAGTATTCTCCATATATATATATAACAATTTAAAGAAAATGCGGGGATAAAATGCGAGATAAGTATTAAATACAACAATTAAAATTAACTCTACACTACACATATGAATTACTAACATTTTAAAACAATTTAACTAACAGATTAACAATTTTACAACTTAAAACAATACAGAATAAAATAAAAACATACTAAAGAAAAATTAACATCCTATTTAACATAAAAACAAATGCAATTAACTAACACAAAAAAAACAATAACTAAACTATTATCACAATTCAAGCAAATTAATCTAACTAACATCCAATGTCTCACAACAAAAAATCCTGAATATTACAAACCTATAAAAGTTTCCACAATAACTTAACATCAAACAAACAAAACAAATAAAGTCCTAATCTTATTCATCAAAGTCCAGTGCTATATCATCTCCTCCACGATCGTAGAAGTCGAGAAGACCGAGCAAGCTGGTACTTGTGAATATCGGGGGCACTCGGGAAAGACAACATCTAAATCACCACTCCTATAACGACGTTCGGCTTCATAGTATGCAATCTCGTATTCCGAATGTCGCTGGAGATATTCGCTATCATAATCATGTCTCCTCTCCGGATTATCAATTCTTTGATCAAAATGATCAAACCTTCTCCCCATTGTCTCTCCAAACCGCTCAAAACTCCTCCTATGCGAGTGTCGATTCATTCATCGGATCTTGTAGGGTAGGGGTGGTAGGCTCGGGAGGTTCATGGCTAGTAGAGGGTATATCTCTACTGGTCGAGTGAAATAACTTCTTACTCCTGCTCTCCACCTTTCATGAGATTCATACTTCTTAATATTAGCAACTGTGAGTGGTTTCATTGGTTCCACCCATTCTTCATTATCTCTAGCCTCAACTCCAGAGAGTTGGCAGAGTGCAAAAATTAATCCGGGGTGTCCCGATCCGAGCTCCACTCTCATTTCGAGGAGTGGCCGGGATGTTTTGATAAATAATTCTCCCAATGTTGATGCTTCGTTTTTCGAATACGAAATTCGAATTGCTCTATCTCTTGTTACCTCATTTGTGGTGATATGTGGGTAACGAGTAGAACATATAAAGTAATGCCGGGCTTTGGAGATCGCATTTAATTTAGAAAGAGGAAAATTCACTCTTTCCTGCTGCTTAATTTTCCAAACTCCGGTTCCATCAGTGAGAAAGTTAATGACTTCCTCTAGTGGTCCTTCCATCGTTCCAAAAGTTTCATACTCGCTAAAGTGCGAGTCATGAACTTCATAGAACGCGTTAATTCTTGCAGCATTGAAATCTACAAAAAACCCTCGTACCTTTCTCGGTGCATCTTCGGCGGCGATCAAATTGGCATAAAATTCTTTAACCACTTCTACAGCTGCTCTATATTGAACGTAACAGAAATTCTCCCAACCTCGTTCCTTAATAATCCGCTCTACTTCTCCTCTCGGATTTTTTAAAACCCGATTTGCAATGCACTTTCTTCCTTGTATGTTTTCAAAATATTTAGCCTGTGCTCGTGCATTGATGAATCGGTCTTCGTCGAATTCTACTCGACGTTTTTGTCGTGGAGCCATACGATCGATTCGTGAAAATCGTGAAAATTTTCACTAAACTTAAAAATAATCCTAAGAAGGCTTCCTACAACATTTATAAGCAATTTAAATCAAATTCCATGGATTTCCACCGAATATTTCTTCCATATTTTGATTTTTCCCAAAATTTGCAATGTGGTGAAAATAAAAAATTTTTGCATAGGAGTGAAGCACTTACCAAGAGAAGATGAAATCCGGTGTTTTTTGAGTGATGAAATCGCTTCAAATCCAAGATCTCTCAAGCCCTAGGTCGGTTTTTGCGAAAATGAGAGGTTGGGGATGATGAATAGTGTTTTTGACCGGTCGATTAAAGCGTTTTTCGTGACCTCGCGATCGGCGAGATTTTTCTCGCCGTCGGCGAGCTAATATTTTTCGGAACCAAAAACTCTCGGGAAAAATCCGCTGTCGGCGAGAAATTCTTCGCTGTCAGCGAGATCGATCTCGCTGTCGGCGGGATTTTTCTCGCCGTCGGCGAGATTCCAAAAATTTAAATTTTTGAAATTCGTCACTCATTTTCGTCTTTGATTTGCCTTATATTATATTTCCGATCACATCATTTATTAATTTAATATGAAGATTAGCTACTTATACACAAACAAATTCACACAACACAACAAATTAACTTTAATATTGAAATCCATGAGATGTACAAACTAACATAATTTTAAACTCTATAATCAAACTTCAATTCTCCAATCCTTGCTACTAATCAGCATCGCAAACCAATCCACGACACACTAAATGCTGATACAAAACAATGACACATATCTCAATTAGGTTTGAGATATTCAAATCATCACTCCACACATAATAAAATCTAAATCAAATAAAATAACATAAACATAAACATACTATGGAAATTTTTACTACTACTCTTCAATGTCAGAATCTTCATCTTCTCTGATATTTCCGATATGACGATGATGCACAAATAAGTTATAGAAAGGCCTGAAGGGAAATTCCAAAGCAGATTCTTCAGTGATCCAACCCTTCTCTCTCGGTAAATGAAGAAAGCTAGCTTCGGGTGTCCGGAATGATCAACGTGTTCCTTCATCCTCCGATCAATGTGATCAAATAAATCGGATATATTGTCGATTGAATCTCTCACTTTCTGCAGTTCTTTCTCCATTCCTTTAATTTTCTTCATAAGTAACTCCGTTTTATCTGAAATAGGCCTTGCTATAGGATTATTCTGTGAAGCTCTATCAGAGGTAAATGTAATGTCTTCATTATTGTCCAAAGTAGGGAACATATCTGTAGGATCAAGCGGCTTCTAAGGTAGCAGAACCTTTTCCCAAGCTTCATAAGAAACCTGGTACTGACTGCATAATGCAAAAATAGTAGATAGGTGTCCTAGTCCGTGAACTGACCCATGCACAATTAAACCCAACGCAGACTTAACAATTATTGATCCAACATCAATAGGCGATCCATTTTGAATACAATAATTCAACATAGCGCATTCCTTCGAAACCTTGTTTACCCTCATAGTAGGTAACAATTTAGATGAGATGAAAAAGTGCCAGTGCTTTGAGACAGGATTCAAAAGTGATGCGGAGAAACTAACATACCCGTCTTCACGCATTTCCCGATCTTCCGGTTCATCGGTCAGATATCGAAATATCTCATTCATATTATATCGAGAAGGCACAAAATTTGAATAGTGACATACCGGGGTATTTTCTATAGAGAATAATTCATTTACTCGTGATGGAGTAAACGTCACCCATCTTCCTCGGACGTAGACATTCCCATTGTTGATCGCATGTAAGTTAGAGTAGAACTCTTTCACAACTGGAATAACAACAGCAGACGTAGTGTAACAAAATACCTCCCAGTGCCGCTGCGCGATTGTTTCTTTTTTCTTCGTAGTGGAATTCTCTAATCCTCGATTTACAAATCCCCGTTCCTTGATAACTCTTTTCTTTACCAAAACCTTGTTGAAGATCCGCTGCGCTTCCGCACTCACAAATTTCCTCCGGTTAAACACTCCAGAATTAGAGGAATCTAAGAATTTGGAGGCCATTATGGTGAATGGAATGAATTCTAGTGAAGAAGGCAGATCTAGAATGGGTTTTCACAAAGGAATTGGTGTTGAAACCGTCCAAATCGGCATTCAAAGTATAAATAACTCATCTTTATAACTTCCTCGCTGTCGGCGAGAAGTTTCTCGCCGTCGGCGACTCAGTTATAAAAACTGCCTCCCATGTTCTCGCTGTCGGCGGGGACGTTTCTCGCTGTCGGCGAGATCGATAAATAAGCCGAATCTAATTTAGGTGCGAACCTCGCTGTCGGCGAGTATCGACCTCGCCGTCGGCGAGATTCCAAAATAATGTCCAATTTCGCTCTAAATCGAATAATTTCTTTTCTCATCATAATGGTTCGAATATGTGATGATTCTTAATAATAATTGAGTAGTAAAGTTTCAATAATATAGACTAACTATTAAGATACAATAAAAATAGATGACTAATATGGGTTGCCTCCCATAAAGCGCTTGGTTTAACGTCGTCGGCCCGACCTAATTTCAATTATTAATCGTGTCGACTAAGCATTAAAACCTCTTTATAGTTAGGTCTTATACCTTCGAAATATGATTTTAATCTATGTCCATTAACTTTAAATTTATGTCCAGTTTTTGGATCTTCGATTTCTATAGTTCCGTATGAAAATATTTGAGTTATGGTGAAAGGTCCTAACCATCGAGATTTCAATTTTCCAGGAAATAATTTCAATCTAGTATTATATAGCAAAACTTCCGTCCTGGTTCAAATTTTCTCTCGATTAATCTTCCGATCATGCCATAATTTCATCTTTTCTTTATAAATCCGATCATTATCATATGATTCATTTCTTAATTCTTCCAATTCATTTAATTGCGGCAATCTTTTCTCACTGAGCTTCTTTCATATTATAATTAAATTCTTTAATTGCCCAATATGCTTTATGTTCTAATTCAATTGGTAAGTGGCATGTTTTTCCATATATAAGCCCGTAAGGAGTCATTCCAATCGGAGTTTTATAAGCGATCCTATAAGCCCATAATGCGGTTGTCTAATCTAATAGACCAATCTAACCTATTTGGGTTTACGGATTTTTCTAAAATACGTTTAATCTCACGATTAGATACTTCAGCTAATCCAGTTAGTACGTGGATGATAAGCGAGTGGATATCTTATGAGTAATATTGTATTTTTCTACTAGTTTGTGAATGTATTTATTTCTAAAATGAGTTCCTCCGTCGGTGATAATCACTCTCGGCATTCCAAATCTAAGTAAAAATATTTTTCATCGAAATTTTGAAACACTCTTAGCATCACACCTAGGTAAAGCTTGTGCCTCAATCCATTTGGAAACATAATCAACGATTACTAATATATATGAGTTTCCAAACGAAGGAATAAAAGGTCCCATAAAATCTAATCCCCAAACATCAAAAATTTCAACTTCTAATATAAAATTTAGAGGCATTTCGTTTTTTCTAGATATATTTCCTACTCTTTGACATTTATCGCAAGTTTTAATATATCTGTATACATCTCTAAATAGAGTAGGCCGATAAAATCCGGATTGTAGAATCTTATAAGCGGTTTTATCGATCCGAAATTTCCTCCAAAATCGAATCATGACATTTTTGTATAATTGGTTCAGCTTTCTTCATAAGGTACACATCTTCTAATAATTAAATCCTTACATTGCTTATATAAATATGGTTCATCCCAAAAATAGGTTTTCATATCATGGATGAATTTTTTCGTTGTTGTAAAGTTAGCATAGGTGGTAAAATATTACTAACTATATAGTTTACTATATCAAGCATACCATGGTATTTTCCACTCATTGATATTATATAGTTGTTCATCGAAACACTCGTCTATAATTTCATTTTCAATATCGGATAATTCATGATTTTCTAATCTTGATAAATGATCCGCAATTTGATTATCGGTTCCTTTCTTATTAACGATCTCAAAATCGAATTCTTGCATTAATAGCATCCATCTAATTAATCTTGGTTTGGAATCTTTCTTTTGCATTAAATATTTGATAGCAGAATGATCGGTATGCACGATACATTTTGTTCCAATCGGATAAGGTCTAAATTTATTAAAACCATATACTACCGCTAATAATTCTCTTTTTGTAATCGTATAATTTATTTCAAAGCATTATTTAGAGTTTTACTAAGCATAGTATATAACTTTAAAAATCTTTTCATATCTTTGCCAAGAACTGCTCCTACGACGATAATCATTAGCATCACACATAAGCTCAAATGGTTTCTCCCAGGTTAGGTGAAACTATTATAGGTGCTGTAATTAATTTTTCTTTTAAGAGTTCAAAAGCATTCGAGCATTCGATTGTAAATTCAAATTTCTTGTCCTTTTCGAGAAGTTGGCATAGAGGTTTAGTAATTTTTGAAAAATCTTTTATATAGCGTACGTAGAATCTAGCATGTCCAAAAAAACTTCTTACCCCTTTTACCGTAGTTGGAGGTGGTAATTTAGCTTATAACTTGAATTTTTGCGGGGTCCACTTCCATGCCTTTTCCGAAATTTTATGCCCTAATACAATGCCGCCAACAACCATAAATTGACATTTCTCCCAATTTAGAACTAAATTTGTTTTCTCACATACTTCTAATACTTTTTCAAGATGAGTTAAGCATGCGTCAAATGATGTTCCAAATACAGAGAAATCATCCATAAATACTTCCATTCCATTGTCAATTAACTTACTAAATATAGACATCATACATCTCCGGAATGTTCTTGGTGCATTACATAATCCAAAAGGCATTCTTCGAAAAGCGAAAGTTCCATAAGGACTAGTAAATGTAGTTTTCTCTTGATCCTCGGGAGCAATTTGTATTTGATGATAACCGGTGTATCCATCTAGAAAACAAAAATACTTATGTTCGGCTAATCTATCTAACATCCGAGTCTAGAAATGGTAAAGGGAAGTGATCTTTCCTGGTGGCGGTATTTAATTTCCTATAATCAATACATATACGCCAACCAAGTAACTTGTCTTATAGGAATAAGATCGTTATTTTCATTGGCGATGACGGTCACTCCTCCCTTCTTAGGAACACGGTGAATTGGGCTTACCCATGCACTCGTCGAAATAGGATATATAATACCATTATCTAACCATTTTAAAATTTCTTTCTTAACTACTTCTTTCATTATCGGGTTTAATCTCCTTTGGGGATCCGCTTTAAGTTTATGTTCATCATCTAAAATAATTCTATACATACAGATTGAAGGACTAATTCCTTTAATATCCGCTAAAGTCCAACCAAAAGTTTTCTTATATTTTTTTAAAGTTTCTAAAAGTTTTTGTTCTTGAGATTCGTTTAATGCAGATGAAATAATAACTGGTAAAGTTGAAGAATTACCTAAATAAGCATATTTCAAATGATCAGGTAATATTTGTAGCTCAAGTTCAGGAGGTTTAATAATTGATGAAACTATATTCTTGTCAGTGTTTTCAGTATTATCAAAAAATTCAAATCTTTCCTGAATATAATCTAGTTCTTCAATATTATCTTCAATTAATTCAGTGTTTTCTTTTTCTAATTTATCTTCGTAATATTCCTTAAAATGTTCGCGTTGTAAATGTTCAAGTATTTCCATCCGAAAACATTCATCATCTTTTTCTAGCGTGGGATATTTCATTGATTTTGCAATATTAAATGTAACTTTTTGGTCATTTACTCTCATAGTTAATTCTCCTTTCGAACATCAATCATAGCTTTTCCAGTAGCTAAAAATGGTCTTCCTAAAATGATAGGAATTTCTTTATCTTCCTCCATATCTAAAACAATAAAATCTACTGGGAAGATAAATTTATCCACTTTTACTAACACATCTTCAATAACTCCCTTAGGATAGGTAACCGAACGATTAGCTAATTGAAGGGTTATCGAAGTAGGTGTAATTTTTCCTAATCCTAATCTCTTAAAAATCGATAGAGGCATTAGATTGATGCTTGCTCCTAAGTCGCACAAAGCTTTTCCATAAAATTTTTCTCCTATAGCGCGAGGTATAGTGAAACTACCGGGATCTTTCAATTTTTTCGAAGCTTCTTCGAATAATAGCACTACACTCTTCACTAAGTCGCGACTTGTTTCATTATCGGTGAATTTTCTTTTCTTATTTAGAATATCATTCATAAATTTTACATAATTTGGCATACGATCTAAAGCTTCGACAAAAGGTATATTGATTGTTAATTTCTTTAATATTTCGAGGAATTTAGCAAATTGTTTATCTTTTTTATGTTGAGCTAGTCGTTGAGGAAATGGTGGTGGAGGTTTTTCAACGAAATTTTCATAGGTATTAAAGGATGTTCTAAGTTTGAATCTTGTTGAATTGTTTCCTTTTCAATTTCCACATCCTCTTTTTGGCTTTCAAGTTCTTTTTGAATTTGAGGTTCTAATTCTTTTCGACTCCTTAGCTGTATTGCTTTAATTTGTTCTTTTCCTTGATCTTTAGGATTTATTTTCACATTACTAGGAAAAGTTCCGGGTATTCTATTATTTAGCGCAGATAGTAATATGTCCAGAGTTGAGTTTCGATATTTTTAATAGATGTTCCTTGAATTTGTAATTGATTTCCTTGAATTTGTAGTTGATTTCCTTGATTTTGTAGTTGATGACCCATATTCAAAATTAATTCATCCATAGATAATTTCTTATCTTTGAATTGAGGGTTATTGTTATTAAATCCAGGTGGGTAATTAGGTTTATAGTTTGGATTTGCTTGATTAGGTTGATTCATCCATTGTTGATTAGATGTGTTATTCCAATTAAAATTTGGATGAGTTTTTCAACCAGGATTATAATAGTTTGAATAAGGGTTATTAGTTCTATTATTAATAGCATTTAAAGTTTCATAGTTAGGATGAGAATGTAAGGTGAACCTTAAGGAGAAGAGTGGTGTGCAAGTGAAACTTGAAAAACATTTGGATTCATCAGCCCGATGACGTTAAACCAAGAGCTTCGTGAAAGGCTCCCCATGGTTATTTGCGTTTGTTTGTGAGTTGTGATAGTTTGAGGTGTGTTGTGTTTGTTGTATTTGTGGAGTGATATGTTTGTTGATGTTTGTGGCTGTTAAGATTGTGTGTGGATTGCTTCAATTAAAAAGTGTCACGAGGGAGGTGATTCATTAACTTCTCATTGTGACTAGACTTCTGTTTGCTCTTTTGTAGTAGTTGGATTAACTAGTCCACTATGACTCGGTTCTCAACAAAGCTTGAGAATTTGCTGGAGACATAAGGAATTTGAACATAGGGCATGCCCATCTCAATTCTATTACTTCCTTTGATAGTTTTGTTGGTAGCTCCTATCTGAGGTATGACGGGACAAAGCACACAAATTGCTTATGGTTTCCTACGGATGTCCCTTAAAAATTATGAGTATAAGCCTACCATGAACATAAATTTATTATGGCCCGATTCGATCTTTCTTATATGTGTCGCCTACTTTTTTACCTTCTATGCAACACTTGGTTGCTTTTACTTTTAATGTTAACCCTTTTGCAGCAACGATAGGAATCCCAGGCGTGCACATTTATTTTCTTTTATATACTACACTCTACTACATTTTACTATTCTTTTGCTTATGTATTTATTGACAAGACTTGAAAAACCTTTAGGGCAGAGAACAGTAGGACACTAGTTCAAGAGGCACACTATGACAGGCTACCAACCCAACAATTGTACATGCTCGTATATAAAACCCTAATCCTTAAATTTTTATGCGAGGGAATCGGAGCAAGTCTGCTGGAGGCTAGGATGAGAATGTAAGCGCACGACGATCAAGACTCGACATGAACAAGATCTACTTCGGCTAAAACATTCCTTAGTTTTAAACAAACGTAAACCCATAAGACTTCGAGGTTATTTTTCTAGCCTGACATAAATTCTCACATGCTCTTTAGGCTCTTGCACAACCACATTGTGCAGCTGAAGTCCTGACACTCTTTTGGTTCTGAGGGTTTCGTTCGACAGGATGTAAACCCTCCTATCTTTACAAACTAGTTCCATAATCTAAATAATAAATTTGGTAGGAGTGCACTTTAAAATATCATCATTTCAAAATGTGAAACAGAACAATTGAATAGTTTGGGAAGTCATCAAGGTTCCCTTCAGGATTCGTGGCATCCCCTTCTCTACCCTCCTTTGTACTCCTAAATACTTGCTTCTATTTGGTCCTTTTCCATTGACTTTCCATGCCCAATGTTGGAAACTTTAACTTTGGAATCTTGAAGATAAAATAATTGATCTTAATCGAGAGTTTTCTCATGTAACTTCGTTCATTTGAGACGTAATTAACTATTGGGCTTACTCTTATGCGAAACTTTGAATCCAAGTAAAATAAACCCTATCTAATCTTTATAATAGGTATGAGAACTTGACTGTAACACATAAAATGTTCAAAAACCAAACAAATATCATAAATTATTTAGTTTATTTAATCTAGCCCACATTTAAGTAATATGTCTATCTCTCCAGATGGTGTATTACTTGTAGTGTTATTCTCATTTACTTAAAATTTTGAATATGTGGCAACAATTTGATCTCATTTTTCCAAAATTAAAATAATAATTTTCAAAAATAAAAAATTTATGTATATTAAATTAAATCATTTTCAAAGCAACCGATAGAATCCTAATTAGGTGATCGACATTGGTATTTGGATTATATCGCATATTGCATGTGTGATGGCATGAGCATTTCAGCTTGATCGGCCCTCATAGACTGATCAAAAATATTTTTGGGTTTGACCGATCACCACATTAGATCATCTTATCTCTCAAATTCGATCAACTGCTACTTGTCGATCACCGGTCTTTGATTTGGTCGGTTGCCCCAGACCGATCTTTCTTTCTTTTGAGTTTGATCGACCGTTACGTGTTAATCACCCATCTTGGGTTTGATCAGTAGTTCCGAATCGATCACCCTATCTTTTGAATTTGATCGAATGCTACTTGTCGATCACCTGTCTTGGGTTTGATCGGCCATTTCGAGCGAATCACCCTATCTTTCGGGTTTGGTCGACCGCAATGTGTTGATCAACCATCTTAAGTTTGATTAGTCTTCCTGGACCGATCATCAACTCTTTTGGGCTCGATCGATTACCTCAGATTGATCCACTCACTTCAATCAGACCGGCCAACAAGCTCTGTCAGTTGATCACTTGCATGTTTTTTGCTTTTGCATCATATTGCACATTTGTTTGCATGTGCATGGTGCCCGATTTTGTGCATGTCATTTTCATGTGTGCTTGGTTGTTATTGTGGCAATGTGTAATTCTCCACTGTGGCAACCTATATGTTAGGCGACTAAACGCAATACTTGTTTGAGGTACATTTCGAATGCTCATTACTGCATTCATTGCACTTGTGTGATTCTCCCCAGTTAGGATCTCTGTTCCCAGGTCACTGCCTCCTCAGCATAAACATCTATCTAGTCATTGCCTTCAAGATATGCCCATCCCCAAGTCACTGCCTCCTCACCATACCCATCTATCGGGCCCTTGCATCCACGACACACCCATTCTTTCGGGTCACTACCTCCACGACACGCCCATTTGTCAGGCCCCTACCTCCATGACCCGGCGATCCGTTGGGTCAATCCCTCTCGGACATCTTTCTTCTACATTTTACCTCAACATCATATATATGATTGTGATATTCCTAAACACAATTATGAAAGATACTATTGAGCTCAACTGAGCTCTTGAAGTTCTCCACAACTCTTAACTCAAATTTAACAATGCCAACCTGCTTTGTTGACCTCAAATTATGGATCTCTTTTTCTAGAGCTATCATCTTCAATCTCATAGCCTTTGGAATCTCAACTCTAACTGAGATTTGCTCAGGCCTTCACAAACACCTCTCCCGTGCTCTCCAAACTCTGATGTCGTAGCAAAAAGGAAGTCA
This sequence comes from Papilionanthe hookeriana x Papilionanthe teres, assembly GCA_022702705.1. Classification (NCBI taxonomy): domain Eukaryota; kingdom Viridiplantae; phylum Streptophyta; class Magnoliopsida; order Asparagales; family Orchidaceae; genus Papilionanthe; species Papilionanthe hookeriana x Papilionanthe teres. The sequence goes on from CM040433.1 coordinate 61,054,428, forward strand.
CCAACATAGATAGCTCTGCCCCGCACTCTATCAACTAATATTCTTCTTCTGCATTATAATCATATTTGCATGTTTACTTATCTTAGAGGATCATAAACTTCAATAATTCTGAGTTCTTTTTACTTTATGCACCTTTCTTTTAGTTATCTGAAATAAATATATTTATGCCAGATTGATAAAAGAAATACAAAACAATGAGACTATTTTTACACATGTAAGAAAAAACTCACAAGTCCTTAACCACTTGGAACCCGACACATAAATGAGTCAACTCTCACTCTTGAATACACAATAAGAATTAAACAAAATTATGTAGGCCAAATCAGATTTAAATCGATGGCAAGTTGGATGATATTTGAGGTATATCGTCAGATTTGAGTAAGATTTATGTTTGATTTTTTCCTTAGGTAAATCAGAGGTCGGTAATGTTAATTCTATTAATTTTGAGCCAAAATGTTTTGATGCAAATAATTTGCATTGTTTTTGCTACATCGTAACATAAAATTTGTTTAGGCCAATCCAACCCAAGTTCCGCCACAAATAACGTCGACTGGATTATACCACCTAGCAGCTACAAAATTCGACGCAAATAGGTGCGTCGAAAAAATTCTGACGCTAAACTAGAACGCTATTTTGAACTTCTCCTATAGTGATGTGAATACTCAAAGGACTGAAAAAATTTCGTTACCTCTTCACTCCTCAAATCTGCTTGTGAGAAATTACATTACAGTCACCATCCAAAAAGCGTCAACTTTTTAGAATTAATGAGGATAATGAGGCCACTGCAGATGAAAGGAGGAGAACAAAGAGAAAACAGAAGTGATCTTAGGTGCCTTTTTTGCAAATTTAAAGGTTTAGGTGTTATTTATGTAAATATTTATTTTTTGAGTGCTATGTAGGTAAATCCCACTTAAATGAAATGTGAATTTTAGGATTTTATAATGATGCCATTGCCTTAAAAGATGAAGATCAAATATCTATAATTAAAAAAAATAATGCCAATAAGTATTACAAATAAATTGAAAATCATTTTTAGGGAAATTACATACATTCCACTCAATTCTATGTATTTAAAAATATATATAACACCTAAAGTTTGACATTTACACTTTATAGTTAAAATTTTATTCAAGAAAATATGTATTAATGTGATATTAAATTTTTTGAGGGCTATGAATATAAATATTAAAATTTAGGTGTTAGATATTTATACCCATGTAAATGCCTCTTATTTTTAATGCCTTTGTAAAAATTGTCCCCATCAATTCTAGAAAAAAATCTTAGAAAATTTATCATTATCAGAAGCCTAACCCGGCGTACACAAACTTTATTTGCCTTTTTATTTAATTACGAAACTTTTGAATCGGTCCCTGTTTTAAGGAACTAATAATGTTGTTATTGGCAACAAATTGCCTTGCACATTTGCCTCATTATTCTGGAGTTTATGGAATCGCCAGGCTTGCACTATAGCATATTACTTTATTCTACCTGGCTTTCAATGCAAATTAGTGATATTTTTATAATATGATAAAAGAAAGCAGAAAATGGATGTCTATAGGAGAAGCTTTAGAAAAGAAGAGTAAAATTAGTAATTATTTGAGTAATGAAAATGACAATAAATTATGACTTAATTTCTGCTTACGTTTAAATCAATTAAAGTATTGTGTATTATAATTCTTTTATTGACTTCAGCCATCCCATTGTGACAACATTTTATGGTTGTTAGAAACATTTAATAGTTAGAAGTATAGCTGCTATGAACCAGAAGAACAATGTCTAGGCTAGGATTTGAGTGGAGCAATTGAGTTAGTTTGTTAAATTTCGATATCCTTGCGATAACCTAATTGTACCTCCTAAGATAGTAGTAAATTTAAATAATTTGGGGTGGGAGACCCAAGGTTTGCATCGAGGTGATAGGCCCAGCGTTTGCATCGAGGTGATAGGGTTTTCAGGGCTAGAAAACTTCAAAGGGTTTTTAGGAAAGCGTGGTAACAAAGGATTTGAGTTTGGGTGTGTGTGAAGTGAAAGACCCAAGTTTTGTGTTCTCATCTGAGATACAAAAATAATAATAATAATAAGATTTTTTTTAGATCATTATTTTTTTTTCTAATTTTTATTTTTGTTTTTAGTTTATTTTATTTTATTTTATTATTTTAAATTTTCTGTTCTTAGAAAGCTTGTTTGGTATTATTATGATTTATATGTTTTTTTTTTAATTGTTAACCTTACTTTTGTTAAGGTCTAGTCTTTCTTTAGAATAGCTTAGGGTCTAGCCATAGGACTTTCCTAGAGATTATCTTAGAAAACTAGCCATGAAGCCCTAACCCCATAGAAAATCAAAACACTTATTTACTTCACTTGGAGTTTTCATATGTTTAAAGTCTAACATCTAAGTACTCAGAAAGAAATGACTAAGCATAAGAAAACTCAAGAGAAGTTCCCTGTAGGATGGCCAAGCCTTAGAACTGGCCCTATTTTGTATGGAGCTGGCACACACACACTTTCACATTACACTTACACTCCCTACCTCACCCCTAAACCAAACATACCAATATTCCCCACACTTGATCCCCTGCTCTTTTGGACATTCATGTGGGTGGTTTCCACAAGCTTTTAGCCCCACGCTAGAGTTTGACTAGTACCGGCACATGGAAGATCCAAATGGAGAATTCCTTTGGTCCATGGCTCAAATGGATTATCAATCTCACTCAGCCCCAATTTTACAAAAAATACAACTTTTGACCATTTTACCCTTAAACTTCACCAAATGACCAAATTACCTCCCCAAAACCCTGATTTTGCCCAAAATTCCCAAAATCAACCAAAATTACCAAAATCCCTCAAAAGTCATCCCAAAACATTCCTCACCATTTAAAATACCCAAAGTACCTCAAATTTACCAAAATTCTCAAAATACCCCCAAAATACCCAAATTGACCAAAATGCCCCACCTAGCCCAAAATTCCAAAAAATTCCAAAATCATCTCAAATATCTCCAAAATCAATTTAAACTACTTTACTTGACCCAATTTGATCATATTGACCAATTTTTATCAATAGCCCCAATCTTGCCCAATTTCAATTTCTAAACTCAAATTCACTATCCCTAATCTCATTCTAAACAAAATCCAAGTCCTATTTGACCCAATTGTAAGCCCAATTTCAATCCAAACAAAAAAGCCCTAATTTTTGCTATATCACCTAAATCCCCCAAATTGAACCTCTTAGCCAAGGCATTTTCCCCAAATTCGAATCCTAAACTCTTCATAACAATCCTACACACTAAATTGATCCACCAATTGACCAACATTTGAGCCTAAACCTCACCCAAATCTAACTCAAATCAAAATCCCTAAATTGCCCCTAAATGTGCCTCATGTCCAAATTCCACCAAAGTGAATGCCCTAACCCTAAAATTACCACCCAATTAATGTCAATAACTCATCATGGCATCCCCCTAGACCATTTGGAACCATCAATTGAGCTTTAACCCCACTATAGCCCAACTTAGACCCAATCTACCCAACATTCCCAAAAGTGGCCAAATACCCAAATTCCACCAAATTGACCCCCCAAACCAATTCAAAACCACTCCAATCCTTTTTAAACTCTTCATGTAAATCATACACACAATATTGCTCAATCAAACCCAATCCAAGCTCAAATCAAACCTAGCCCAACTTTAACCCAAATGACCCAAACTGAACCTATGACCTAATGTAGCTAAATTAAAATAAATATGACCAAGCCAAGCCTACCACAACCACCAAGTTAACCCTAGGGACTAAGCTAGATCCACCTAGACCACTCTAATGGAGCCATGGACCAAGGGTCCCCAAAATTAGGGGATCCCCTTCCTTAAATGGGTAAACCAAAGGAAGATTTGTAATGAATTATTAACCACTTAAAATCACTGCACTTATGGCCTGACCTCTGGCGCAACTAACCACTGGCCACCTCCACCGGCTCTGGCCGACTAGCCTAGTCACCAAAATATCTCAAAATTGAGAGCCACCCACTCAAATTAAAAGCCAATTGAGCCCATATGATGTGTCAAGCTCTGATTGCTCACTGGAGCTGATCTGCCCTCCACCTAAGCGGCTTAATGCACTTAAATTGCTCCCTTGAGCTCAGCCTAATGGCCATGGCTATAAATTGATCTCTTCAAGGCCAAATGGGGGTGCTGAAAATTTCTTTAGGAAACTCTATTAAATTGCTTCCAGAACTGCCTCAAGTCCTCTTGAGTGCAAGCCCACCATTCTCCAGCCCTAATTTCCACTATCCAGAGCCGATTTCCCCACTATTTTCTCAGCCGAAACCAGGACAAATTCCATCACACTTCCACACTGCACCGAAGTCTAATTAACTGCACCCACACCATCCCCACACTGAAAGAAGAAGTTCCCCTATTAAAGAGCCATCACAAAGAACCTCTAGCATAGACTTTGATCAACACCTGAAATCAGGTCTGGTCGAACTTGGTTCTAGGCATTTCACCACATCAGGGGACTTCATCTGTGAGCTCGTTGGACCTCTCCGAAGCTTCTGCAACCATTTGATTGAGGCCACCCCTCTCAGATAAAGGTATTGAACTCTCCTCTTATCCCAAGCTTATTTTGATTCTCCATCCATGTTGGTTTGATTTACGACTAGTTTAGCCATATAGATAGGTTCGTTACAGGTTAGATGAGTCCATAGAAACAAACCCAAAGTGATTTGGTTAAGTATCGAGCGAGATATTAGGGTTAGAAGGTGGACGGAGCTCGAGATGAACTAGGTGAAGATGATGACCAAGAGCCGTTGGATCGCGCGTGTATTCAGTGGACGGTTGTGATAAAGTCGGATGGAGCTGTGGCACATAAAACGCCAGCCGAGTCAGCGCCTAGTCAGATGGCGACATCCAATCTCGTGGTGACACGCAGTGCTTCGATGTGCCATAGGTTTGCATGGCGCCGTGCTGGATAAGTTGGAAAATATGGTTTAAATTAATTATTTAAATCAGTCCAACTTCAAAAATTCATAACTTGATGTAAAAAAATCATAAAAATAAAATAAAAAAACCCTCTTACTCAGTGAATAGAGGAGAACAATGTGGAAATTGTTTCAATTTTATTTAATGCATATTTTTTTAATTAATTAAATATAGTATTTGGTATTTCAATTCTCCATTTGCCCACATATTTCACCATGGCATGAAACTTAGGGCTTTTCTTTCTCTCTGTCATGAGGGATCTTTTCTAATTTTCCAAGTTCAGAGGAGATCTCTATGAGGAGATCTCTATTTTTTAAGATTATTGTGTCTATTTTGATTTAAAAAATTATAAAAATTAAATATCCATAAAAAAATATAAGTTATTTTGGTAGGTTGCTTGTGACTAGAGGACTATTGAAAAAATACAAATTTGGTTTAACTCATTAAAACTCACCCTATTAAATCAATTCATTAAACCTAAAGAAAATTAAATTGGATTAAGTATAAATGGAAATGGCTTGATTTTTGTTCCCCACTGTGGCTTAAGCTCAGAGGAACTCCCATAAAAAAATTGTAAGTCATTTGAAGTTAATTTGATAACCTAATTTGATTTTCTAAGTTAAATGACATTTTTGGCATTTAAATAATTATAATAATTAAAATATAAGTAAAAAAATTATAAAATTGGTTTGGGAGTTCTTTATGACCAGTGGAATTTGATAAAAATAAAATGATAATTAAAATAAATACTTTATTTTTAAGCCTTTTTAATAATTTTAAATTAATTAAAAATTATTAAAATTGATTAAAAATAATAAAAATTACTAAAAATCTAAAATCAACCAAAATGCCGTAGTTGGTCTCCTGATTATTTGAAAACCAGTAAAAGAACTTTTTAATTTTATAAATAAAGATATTAATTTTTAAAGGCTAAAAATGGATTTTTCCTAATTTCTCACTAAAAAATTCTAATAATTAAAATTAAAATCACAAAAATATAAAATTTATTTCTCTCATTTATCTGACCTTGGAGAGATTTATGAAAAATATAAAACTTAACTTTCAAACTAAATAATATTTTATATTTAATTAATACCTCAAAACTTAAATTAATTATAATAATTAAATTAAAATTCAAACAACATAAAATTTGGTCTAAGTGGTTCACTGGTCTAGGTGAACCTTCAGCAATTTTTTTAAAAATAAATATTGTGTTTTGATTAAGTTATAAATTTATCTTTGAAAATCAGTATTTTTGCATTAAAGTTAATTATATAAATTAAATTAAAATTGGAAAAATAATATTTTCTTCTCTGATTTTTAATTAACCCAAGAATAGGGTAACATGAAAATTTTAAAGTCATTTATTTTGAATTTGATAAATTATGAAGTGCTAGGGCCTTAGGGACAAAATTGTAAATTTCAAGAATTTAGCCTTAATCAATATTTAGGTCCAACTAAAGTGGAAAATGGGTAATGAATGATAATAATTAGAATATTTGGATTAAAATACAAGGGTTTTAAATGGTCAAAACCATCCTCACTTTTGTCACACAAAACATAAGTTCATAATTTCTTTAATTACTTTAATTTGGGAGATAATAAAAATTGGAAGGTCCCAAAGTTAGGGGTTTGACTTTAGATGTTAATAATCCTTTTATCTAATACCCCTACTTGGTGTTTAATGACAATTCAAAACTTTGATTAGAATCATAATCACGTAAGTTAATTTTTCAAAAATTACGAATATACCCATTAAGTCTTAAGGGCTTAGTAGTGAGCTATGGTTAATAAAATTTGACTCATATGGATTAGAAAAATTGATAGAATTAATTGTACAAGTATTTGAAACACTACAAGCCCAACCTAAAAAAAAATAAATCAAATCGGCTAGGCTTTTTAATTGGGTTGGTTTGCACCTAAGGGTCTTTACTCCCGTAATTCATAAATAAGATATCAAGTGATAATTACCCTATTCGTAGGGATAATTGAAACATTAATATTCATTGAGCATAAGGGAACTCGAGACTTTTCAAGAGACTACAAGACGTCCGGGGCCCGGTCCCTAGACCCTTCTCATACTCCTTTGGATATCTTGAAGGGCAATTAAATTTATTATAGCTTGCTTGACAAATCATCTATGCATCTAAAATAGGAACCTTCAAGTTATAATATAGCACATAGAAAGCCCATGATGAACTTATCTATAGGCTTTACTTTCCTGCAAATTATAAGTGTTTACTGCAAAAGATACTAAAGCTTCAGGTGGACAAACGAGAAGACTCGACAAGTACACTTTTATAAGTTCAAAGTAATTCCTTTTATGTACTTCTTTAACTTTAGTTTTCTTGTTTACAAGCTTGCATGCTAAGTAAAAATGTCACCCTGCATGAAAGCCAAAACCATTAGGATAGCCGCAAAACCAAAACCAAAACTAAGGATAAAACAAAAAAAAGATAAAATTCACCGCCACAACAATCAAAATATAAGACAACTCAAAATTTAATCACAAACAAAACAAAAATCACAATTACAACTAAATAAAAACATCTCTATCAGATGATCGGGAATACCTCAGAGGAGGAAACCTACGACTTCTAACAAGATTTCCCACAGTCTGAATGAAAGTACTGAATTCATTTAGTTGAATTTAGTAAATTCATCCAGACTAAGTGAATCCGAAGAAAATAGTGGTGTTGGAATGAGGGAACCGTGGATCCTAACTGTTGTCACTATAATCAACTTAATATTCCTCTAATAAAATTTTAAAAAGTCTTAATTTCAACATTTCCAAAACATTTTACTTCTCTCAACCTCTTACATTTGACACTTCTAAAACTAAACCTGCTACGACAAGGTGCTTGGAGCATGCACAGTGGAGAGCACGACCATCTTCAAGAGCAAAACTCCTTAGAATAAACAACAAGCCATATGACTTCATGGTGGTTTGCCTAGTGCAACATAAATCCTCACTTTATCTCTTTAGGTCTTTGCACCTTGTGCAATATAAGCTCTTACTCATCTTAGGTTTCTAAGGTTGTCATCGGATGTGACATAAATCCTCCTATCTTCCAGGCTATTCACACATTGGTATCAAGTGAATGTAAGCCCTAAATAATAAAATTAGCAGGATGGAACACTAAATAACTTTCTCAAATTGGAGCCAAACCATAGGATAGTTTGGGTAAACACCAAGTTTTTTTTTTATCTATGTTTTTCCCCTAGTCTTCTTTTCCTTTGGATTCCTATAATAACTAATTTGAGACATGTGCCACCCATTGAATTTCTTGTTACCACATTTCCTTGAAGATCATACATTTTGAAAGTCATAAAAATAATATTTTCTGATCTATATCAAGAGTTTTCTTAGGTGACTTCGGTTATCTAAATTATAATTAACTATAGAGGCTTGCCCTTATAGAAAATTTAAAGACCCAGATTAATATAAACCCTATCTAGTTGTTTCATATTAGATAGGGAAAGTTGTCGGTCAACATAAAAGGTTCGCAGACCAAATTGAAGTCATAGATCCTTTAGTTTATTTCATCAAGCATCACCACCAAGCGATGTATCCATTCTTTAGGATAAATACAAGGCTTGTGATGAAGTGCTTGATTATCTAAACTATTATTTATATGAGATCGATTTGATTTCATATTTTAAAATTAAAAAAAAATGATATTTTCCTAAAACCCATATCAACATTTACATAAATTAAAACCCCAATCGATTTGGCGACCGACAAATATATAAAAAACAAGTTCATTGGGAATTCTATATTTCCTTAAAGAAAAAGTTATACTTGGTAGGGTCCACGTGTGCTCTAGTATTAAGCTTTGCTGCCTATAACGTATATAGTGTTTTCTTTGCTCCACCTAACATTAAGCATTACCTCTGGGCGGGCTGTCAGGACGTCGTGCGTGACGCTCAACGGGTGGCAACCAGTGACCATCAGATGATGAGAATAGGTAGTCGGTAGGTGGTCGTGGATAGTCGGTGGCAAGCAAAGACATGCAAAGACCGATGGCTAGCAGCGGCTTACAGTAGCGGGCAGCATTCAGCGCTTGCATGCGGCGGCATGTGGCAGTGTGCGGTGGCTGGCAGTGACCGACAGCCAGCAGTCAGCTCTGAGCGGCAGTAAGCAGTGGAATTTGTTGTTTTTGGTGTTTTAAAAATAGACAAAAATATATTTTTCTGTTTTAAGTATTTTAAAAATAGAAGTGTACCTAAAAAAATAATTAAAATAAAAAATAGATAAATAAACACTATTTTTGTTTGCTTCTATTTTTTATTTTCAACAATAGAAAAAAAATAATCTCAAACGTCTCTAAATAAATTAATTAAAATACAAGATTTTTGTTATAGCCTTTGGTATGGAGAAGGAATGCAACCTTAGGAGTTGGAACCTCCTATAGGTATTATATTAGGATGAAGTAATTCATTTTTCATAGATTTAAAGAATTTTTACAGAGTTTAATTTTTATTTTCATTGAAATAAAAAACTAGTATATGTTGTAACCCATTTGAGATGCAATTTTTGGGTATATATTTGGCTTTGAGGGATGTCGGCATATTTTTATGTTGTGTGTTTTATTTTTGAAAAGAGGTCGCCTACAGAAATTGTCGGCGAATTTTTAGATTTTAAATTTAATTTAAATATATAATTTAGAAAGTAGCATTTGATTTTGAAAATGATTTTAAGTTTGAAAATCTTAAGATATGAAATCAAACTGATCTCACATCCCAAATAGTTTATATAAATGAGCGCCACATCACAAGCTGTGTATCTATCCCGAAGAATAGACACACTACTTGATGATGGGGCTCAATTAAATGAACTAGAAGATTTGTGACATCCGTTTGGTCTGCTAACCAATTTTACAAGCCGACAAGTTCCCCTGCTTAATACAAAGAAATTAAGCGGGGTTTATATTACTCAGGTTCTTAAAGTTCCCTATAAGGGCAAGCCCCTATAGTTAATTACATCTTAAATGACGGGAATCACTTAAGAAAACTCTCGATAATAATCAGTAACTTTTCTCTCAAGAATTTCAAAGTTTAAGTTTTCAAGGGATTGAATTTTGGAATTTCAATAGGGAATGGATCAAATTTGGAACATTTTGTTTTGGGAATTCAGAGGAAGAAAGGTAGGAGAAATTACAGATTCGAAGCGAACTTTGGTAATTTCCCGACTATACTATTGTTTGGCTTGAATTTAGGAAAGTCCTAATGTTTATTTAATGTTTTGATCTTGCCAATTTTAATTAATTAGGACTTATATTCGTATGATGTGATCACATAAATAGCCTCGAAGATGTGAGGGTTTATGTCGTATCGGACGACTACCTCGGAATCCTAAGACCGGTTAGGGCTTAATTTGCAATGCAAATGCCTAACAAAAGGTTGAGGATTTATGTTGCACTAGGCAAACTACCTCGAAGCCCTATGGTTTAGTTATTTAATTCTAAGAAATGTTTAGGCGATGTAGAGTTGTTTTGCTGACGAAGATGGCCGTCGTCGCCCACCATGCTCCGAGCTCCTTGTTGTTGCAGAGGTTTAGAAATCATAAATCAAGAGATGAGAGAAGTGTTTTGGTTTAGAGAAGGTCTTAATTTCCATAGTGTTTGCTATGTTTTAATTAAAACAAATCTTAAAGTTGATTAAAACAACACCGGTTAAGATCCCATGATTCCATCCTTCCGACAACGTTATTTTTATCGGATTCACTTAGTCCAGATGAATTTTCTAAACTCAACTAAATGAGTTCCACACTTTCATTTAGACCGTGGGAAATCCCGTTAGCAACACGTAGGTTACATCATCTGATGTATTCCCGCTCATCCAACAAGACGTTTTAATTTAGTTGTAGTTGTAGTTTTGATGTTATGTTTGTAATTAAATTTTGAGTTGTTTTATTTTTTGAAATGTTGTGGTGGTGAATTTTATCTTGTAATGATTTTTAATTTAGTTTTGGTTTCAGTTTTAGGGACTATCCTAAAGGTGTGGGTTTTCATGCAACGATTGTTTATCATGCAAGAAAATTAAGTGCAATGCAATTGCAATAAAGTAAATTGCAATAAAATAAAAGCGTACCTGGAGGGTCTTCCCGTCATCCCAAGCTGCACTTAAAACACATGCCAGAGAACTTAAGTATCCCGACAAGTACCTAGGTAAAGCTAAGGGAAAGGTTTTGGTTTTCTACCAAGTTCCTAATCCTATAGCTAGTCACCACCTATGACGTCTAGGTTCTTGTGTTTTGGTTTAAGGACGATTTTCTTCATCAAAGAACAATTAAGTTCAATTGTTCTTATAAATATCCTATCATATTGAGGAAGTGCTTAAGACGAGTCTTAAAACATCTTTTCAATACCTCTAGGATTGTTTTAAGTCCAAGAGAATTTAATTATACAAGTGAATTAATCGTCCAGGAGTTCAAGTTTTGTTCTCTTGCTTAGTGAACTAGGAAATTTGAATATCCTATAAGTGAAGTAACACTTCACTTAATACTCCGTTTAGGAGTTATGACAACAAAAGCTTTTGAGGGCAAATTGATGTTCAAGTGATTTGTGATTTAATTTAATTTTAATTAATGGGTTTAAGTTTGGAATAATGTTCAAGTTGTTTTAGATTTATTTTGAATTCTTTATGTCTTAGGTGATGTTATATTTAATTCAATTTAATTTAATTTAATTTTAATTTAATTTTATTTGGTTTAGTTTTAATTTTAATTTAATTTAATTTTAATTTTATTTTAACTTGATTTTATTTTTTTATTTAATTTAATTTAATTTAATATGTTTTAATTTAATTTAATTGAATTTAGTTTAATTTAATTTAATTTAATTTAATTTAATTTAAATTTTAATTTAATTCAATTTAATTTAATTTAATTTAAATTTTAATTTAATTTAATTTTAATTTTAATTTAATATTTTATTTTTTATGCTTTAAGGATGATTTAATTTTAATTGTTAAAATATTAATTTAATTGAAATCTTAGAAGGATTTAATTTAAATGTTTTAACTTTAATTTAATTTAATGATTAAGTCTTTTAGCATTTTAAATCTTTAATTTAGATTATCATTTTAATTAGGAATTAAATATTATTGAGGTGATTAATTTGGGGATTCTTAAATTAAAGAACAAATCTCCTCCTAATAGTATCCCTATTTTAATAATTCCAATTTTTTATTATTCTTCCAAGTTTAATTAATTATTTAATTAAGGTTTATTTTAATTATTTTCAAATTATTTGGTAGGTTTCTACCCTTTAACTACCTAAGTTTCAAACATCCAAAATCAACTTAGTATCAAATATTTTACCCACCCTTTTAATTAAACCTAAAATTTTTAATTATAGGTTAAAATTTTAATTACCATTTTGCCCTTTAAACTTACTAATTCCATAACTCACTAAATTGAGCTTAAATGAATTTGAAATTTTTATGTGACTTCACTCATATATCAATCAAGACATTAGAGGAGAAAATGTGATTTTTCTGTATTTAATTTATTTATGTAATTTTTTTTGGTGGAAAATAAGGGTTTTCAAGGAAAATTCAACAACATGACCAAGGGAAAGTTTCTGTTCTTAAAAAAATTATGAGACATTCATAATGAATAGAGGACCACTTAGACCAATTTTGGTGATTTTTTGAATTATATTCTTTTTATTATAATTATTTTGAATTTTAGAGTATTAATTTATTTAAAAATAAAATAAAGGTTGAAAAATGAATTTTATATTTTTCAAAAATCTATCTGATATCAAGGAAACCAGAGAACCAATTTTTATAATTTTCTAATTTTTCTTTGATTTATTAGAATTATTTTAGTGAAAATGCTAGAAAATACTTTTTTTTTAATTTTAAATTACCTTAGGGCTTTAAAATTTGATATATCATCATAGAGACTTAAGAAAAATATGGGGTTTGTTCCTAAGTGATTCAAATTCAAAATGTGACATTTTGGTGAATTTTATTATTTTTGTAATTTTTATTATTTTTAAATTATTAAAAATATTAAAATAATGCAAAAATCAACTTTTTTGGAAAATTGTAATTTTAATTTTCTTAAATTCTCCTGATATCAGAGAGGCTCCAAAACCAATTTGGTGAATTTTTTAGTAGTATTTTGAAAGTTATGGATTTTTGAAGTTTAGGTTTGGCTAAATGGCTTAATCAACCCATTTGATAGGGCTAACAAAGTCCAATTGACTTCAAACTTTTATGGTGGGTTCCTCTGATCCTAAAGATCAGTGGAGAATTGATTTCAAGTCAATTTGATGTATGATTAGCTCTAATTAATTAATGCTCTATTTTGGGTGTTTAAGCCAATTATGATTATTCCAAGTGAGTTAACTCAAAACCTATTTTCCACTGAGGTCCTCTGGTCATAAGAAACATCACCAAATTTTTCTAGAATTTATTTCACAATATGCTAATTATTGGAATTAAAATACTCAGAATAGTGACCTAGAATTGAAAAATCAATGACTCTTCATAGGGATGGCCTTTGACTTTGGAAAATTCAGGGAATGTCGCCAAATTCAGAGGCTTCAAAAGCCCTATGGTCTCATGCCATGGTGAACTGTATACATGCATGGAGAATTGAAAATGTGCAGAGAGTAAATAAATCATTAAAAATCAAATGTTCAATGAAATTAAATCATTTCTTTTCCACATTATTCTCCTCTCGTTCACCGAGCGAGAGGGTATTTTTATTTTATTTTTAGGATTTTCCTACACAAAGTTATGAATTTTCTAAGTTACGAGTAATTAAATAAATAAGAAAAATCCCTATTTTTCTACTTATCCACGCGGCGCCACGCCATCCTCGGCAGCTCCGAAGGGCCACGCGGTGCGCTCTGATTCGGCGTCGCCATCCGACTCAGCGCTCCGGGGGCCCGTGGTTCATGTACCATCGTGCTGTCCGGCTCGATCTAGACCGTCCGCTCGATACACGCTCGATCCGACGGCTCCCGCTCATCGTCTACGGCCGGTGTGCACCCGTGACCGTCAACCTTCTAACCCTAATTTCTCACTCGATTCTCAACGGATTTTTGTGTTCTTATGCTCTATGGATTCGTCTTGAAGAGACGAACACATCCATACGGTAAACATGCATTGAAATTGATTCAAATTAAATGGAGAATCTCTGTAAGCTCTGGAAGAAGAGTGAGTCCATACCTTCGCTCATAGAAGTGAAGCTTCGATCTGAGAGTTGTGTCACCTTCGATTGGGTCCAAGCAAGCTCCAGATGAAGTCCCTTGGCCTGGTGAATTGTCTAGGTATGATTTCAACCACGACTCGATTTCAACCTTTGGAGTTTGGAACAGGTGGGTGGCATGGAGAGGGGGCTTTCACTGGGTAACTCCTTCTCTTGGTCTTGTGCAGGTGTGGGTGAGTTTAATTTGACTTTGGTGGAGGATTTGGGAATGTCCTCGTTCGACACGAGAATTGAGCTCCAAAATCGAGCTCGATTAGTGGGGATTAGGGCAATAGAGCAGTGGGGATCAAATGCTCTAAGTGTGGGGGAGAGTTTAGAGTGATTTTGGCAGAGTTTCCTTAAGGTTGGTTCAGCACCTCTTCATGGCCGAGAGGGGTGAGGTTTAAATAGGAGTTGCTGGAGGGCCTCTCAGGGGGGTTTAAGGCTTGGGATCAGCTGCTCCATGCAAGAGAAGAACGACCATGCTTCGTTCAATTGAGGCTGGGACACTTCGGCAGAAGGGGAATTTCAATGTTGGCTCACATGTGAGCTTTCGGCCATGGTGTTTTCCGGCGGCTCGGTGGTCGGCCGGCCGAGCATGAGTCACCATCTTGACCAGGGAGGTCAGGGCTTGGCAATGGTGAAGTCAATTGGGTTTGGACATGTGTAAAGGAGTTGGATCAAAATGGCATGGGGGCATGGTTATTTTGGCTCTAAATGGGTCAACCCATCCTTTTGGGCTAGGTGCACCACCCAAGGCTTGGTTTGAGCTGAAGAGAAAGTGATTTGGATCGGCTTGATTAGTGGGGTCAAGTCACGATCCAAGTACAATTTGGATTAAACATGGTTTAGGGGAGACATGGAAATGGTTAATCACCTTAAGGGAATGTGGAAAGGATCTCCTCCTTTTGCCCAATGTGGTAAGGTCTCATGTGAACAACTCACATGGCTTGCATGTGGCTTAAGAGTGGCTTCATGGCTTACCTATGGCTTAGGATAAAGCTTGGTCAATTTCATGGAAGTAGAATTTAGGAATTTTGGTATTTTGGTGGAGAATTTTCATGAAGCTTGATTTGGAATGGTTTAATGATGATTTTGAAACTTAGGAGTGATTTTGATTAAATGGATGATATGGAGAAATGTCATGTGGGCTTTGGATTGAAAACTTGGGCTTTTGAAATGGTCTTGGGTGCTTTTAAAGTGGTTTAAGGAAGTGGGCCTTTAGGTTTGAAAATGGGCTTTTGAATAGAAAAATTGCAATGGGCCATGCCAAATAAATGTTGAGTTTTGTCTAAGGATGTGTCATGATTGATTTGAAACAAGTTTAGAGTGATTTGGGTTTGAATTGGGTTGAATTTGGGCTTTTTTGGTAAAGTGGCCGATGGTAGGCCAAATTGGGTTAACTTGGGCTAATGTTGGGCTAATGTTGAAATTGGTGTAAAATTAATGTTGAGAAATGTTTGTAGGGCTGTTTCAAAGAGGTTTCAACTTTGGTTGGGTTTGGATTTTGGGGTTTGGGCCTATTTGGGTTAGGTTTAGGTGTAGGCCCATGTAAGGCGTTTTGGCTTTGGGTTGAATTTGAGTTGGGTTTGGGTTCAAATTTTGGGCAAATTATGTTAGCGTATTGTTTTTGGGGGTGTTAGGGAAGGTTTACAATAGGTTTGGGGTCAATTGGAGTTGAATTGGTTTGGTTTGGGCTAAGTTTGGGTCATGGGTCCAAATTGGGCTTTAAAGTCAAAAGTGAAATTGGATTCAAATGCCAATCAAATTGGGCTTGGATTTGGTCTAGATTGGTGTTGGGGATGTTGAATTGAAGTTTAGAATTGAATTGTACCAGAATTTGGGTCAATTGGGTAGGTTTGGTTTGACATTGGGTTCACTTTGGGTTAAAATGGGTCAAATTGGGGATTTTGACAAAAGTGGGGTAAATTGACAAAATTGGCCCATGGTGTAGTTGGACAAAATGAAATTGGGAATATTTGGGATTTTCTAGAATTTTCTGGGAATTGTCTGAATTTTTGGATTTTTGGGTCGAGAGGGGCATTTTGGTAATTTGGAGGGTATTGGGGGTATTTTTTGGAATTTTGAGTATTTTGGGTAAAAATGGTCAATTTGAGTGGTGGGAGAATGTTTGAGATTGATTTTGAGGAATTTGGGTGATTTTGGAGAATTTTAAAAAATTTGGGTAATTTCAAGGGTTTTGGGTAGGCTAGGCGGGTCTGGGGTCCCGGGGTCAAAAATTGAAAATTTAGAAAATTGAAGATTGGGTAAATGTAAGTGGAATGAAATCATTTTGGTTGAGCCATGAAGCCATATCAAGCCCACATGAGCCATGAAGGGACTCATTTGAGGCCTTCACTATGCTTCGTTCCTAACCTCTTGCGCGAGGGCTTAGGGGTTAAGGACCATCCATGTGAATCACCTGCATGAGTCAGGAGGTCAAGTTGGGTATGGGTGTAGTTTTAGGAGGTTTGTGAAAGTGTAGTGTATAAGTGTAGTGTGTGTGTAAGTCAAACCTTCATCAGACCAGACCACCCAGGGCAGTCCTAAGGCTAAAGAGTCCTATAGGAGCTCATCCTTTAAACTTCCACATTTGATTTCAACCCTCTAGGTGATTAGGGGTCTACAATCAAGCTTGTGGGGTTTGCAAGGAGTCAAGAGGTGTTTGGACTTCTAAAGGGTGGGTTCCACTTCTAGTCCTCTAAGATAGTCAAAGGAAAAGCCTAAGGCTAGATCCTAAGTACTAAAGAGAGAAAAGAAGACCTCATCAAAAATGAGGTCAACAAATGGACCCCCAATAGGTGTGGTGTGCTATCCAAGCACACCGCGCGTATTGGCATTGACCGAAAAGATCAACAAACCAACACAGTTGTCCAAGTGACAAACTTAGGACAAAGTAGAATAATTTTCGCTGGGGAGTGTCAAGCATATCTCTGAGACTGGAGATTCCTGAACTCTCGCTGGGGAAAGGAAAAGGAGGTGAATCCCAAATCACATGATCCGGGGAATTCGACTTAGATTTCATTTTGTTTCAGTTTAAGTTTTGATGTGTGAGCTCGGATTTTAGTTTGAGTTTCAATTTAGATTGAAGTTTTGTTAAAATTAATTTAAAGGGATTTGAACTTGAAATGAAAATTGGAATTTTGTGGTTTTAGATGTAACATCTTCAACCTCAAAAAATTGAATTGATTGGATTGAACCATTACAATGAGGAAAGAACTCAGAGCAATGCGGTATTGGATGTAAAATCCTTAACCTCAACAGCTTGATTTGGTGTGCTTCATTGCAATAGGGAGAGAACCCAAAGCAATGCGGTATTGGATGTAAAATCCTTAACCCCAAGAATTTGATTTTGATGTATTTCATTGCGATAGGGAAAGAACCTAAAGCAATGCAGTATCGGATGTAAAATCCTCAACCCCAAGAATTTGATTTTTATGTATTTCATTGCGATAGGGAAAGAACCTAAAGCAATGCAGCATTGGATGTAAAATCCTCAACCCCAAGAATTTGATTTTGATGTATTTCATTGCGATAGGGAAAGAACCTAAAGCAATGCAGTATCGGATGTAAAATCCTCAACCCCAAGAATTTGATTTTGATGTATTTCATTGCGATAGGGAAAGAACCTAAAGCAATGCAGTATCGGATGTAAAATCCTCAACCGCAAGAACTTGATTTTGATGTATTTCATTGCGATAGGGGAAGAACCTAAAGCAATGCAGTATCGGATGTAAAATCCTCAACCCCAAGAATTTGATTTTGATGGTAATTGATTTTGTAAAGATTTGTAGTGTTGATTTGAAAAGTGTGGAATTTTGGTGTTTCGAGAATTTCATGAAAGTTGTAAAAGATTTTTGTGGAAAGAAATAGATTAGGAGGGACTATGTAGATGCTACATATCCCATTCAAAAGAGTTGATCGAAAGTTGCTGGTTTGGATTGGATACAATTCCTCTCCATCAGATCCGAATCGAAAACCTCATGGCTCCGTGTCAATGGAATCGACCGCTTCCATCCCAGACAAGGAGAGAGTAGAACGGATTAGATTTCAGATTTGGAAGGTTAAGTTTGAATTTGATTGAGATTTGATTTGAGATCTGGAAGGTTGAATTTGAATTTGATTGATATTTGATTTGAGATCTGGAAGGTTGAATTTGAATTTGATTGAGATTTGATTTAAAATTTGTGTTCATTTTGTTTGTCCTTTAACAATTCAAATTTATTTTATCTTTCATTTAATGTTCATGTGAATTTGGTGTTCATCATTTTTTTTTATTTAGATTTTTAAGGAAAGTTTTCTTTTATTCTTTTTATTTCTTTTTTGTTCTTTGTTCGAAGTTCATTTAACTTTAATGGCGTTTCCCAGTCAATTTGCACAAAAGAGGTGAAGGCCAAAATGTGACATGGTCACTTTCATTCCAATCATGTCGAAGATACATCATACAACTCGATTTGGAATACATCTCATACAATCCATGTAGACTCAAAACGGACTATGTATGGTCTTTGTCGATCTATCCAAAAAAGGCATCTGTCAAAAATCCATGTCTGAATAGTGAAGTACATGGTCAATAACATCACCTTCCAAGCCATCCTTGGCAAGGATGTCGTATGGATGTACGTTGGAGGTGTGATATTTTCCATGCAACTCACAGCTAGTAAGGCCGGAGGCTCTCTAGCTCTGGGTCTGGCTGGAAGTGGTAAGGTGCTTTCCTGTCATCCATCCTTCTGAAAGTAACTGACATCCACTTCATTGGTACTCCCGGTATGCAATGTTTAGCGACATCTGCTCCGTTGCCCTTTAGTATCATGACGGAACCTACCGGTAATGGTATCTTTATCGACCCCCGAACTCACCCGGGCTCGCTATCCGGAGGTCGGATCCGAACATGGTATTACACTCGTTCGAAAAGAAACCGTGTAGAAAGGTCCGACAAAGTCGTGGTGATCTATGCGGGGGTATGCGGTCACCCTTCTTGTAAATGTTAATGATGCAACCGTCGGGGATGCAATCTGCTGGCGATACCCTCCACGTTATCATTCTCTTTACCATCCTTTTGATGACTAATGGCATTGGATCTACCTTGCCATGACGGAGTATACTCGGTGGGTTTCCTTCCCGTCTTCCGTGAAGTTGTAGCGAGCATCCACATTGTATTGTAATTCTCCCTTTCCACGGCATCCATCTCCGGGGTTCCGAGTAGGTGTTTTCTCTTAGGCGGCTCGCTCGACCCATTCTTTTCAAATCCCGGATGCGGTCCACGATTTGTTGTTGTTCGTATTCCGAGAACACGTCCGTATGTAGCTCGAGGCCTTCTAGTATATTGATCCTCCTCGCCTCGATTCTCTCGAAGTATTCAAAAGTTTGCTTCTCGACATTCCGCATTCTTTCTAGCTCGTATTCCGGAATAATCCGCAAATGGGGAGGCCCGGTGACGCATATTGTGGGATATATGGCTCAATCCCTTCGCGTTCTCCTGCATACCTCGGCTCCTCGGGGATGGTCTCCGTCGGGACATCCTCCGGGGTTGCTTCTGCAACAAGGTCATGCATTACTGGTGGTTTTATCTGGTGGCGTGGTAGCCTTCCTTCTTCTGATCTTCTTGAGATTTCCCTGGTCTCTTCTGTTATCCTCGGAGCCGGCCTCCTTTCTTTAGGTTCCCGGCGAACTCGGTATTCTTGAAGTATATGCACCGGTAGTAGAGATCGCCTCGTCGCGCCGGTCCGCTCGCTAGTTTAGTTAACATCTTGCGGATACGGCGATTTTTATTTCTTCGCCGAGTTCGTTGTGAGAGTAGCTCTTCGTACTTCCCGAATCTCCGTGGGCGCGGCGCCGACAAGCCCGCCCTCTGCCGTAGCGAATACGGACTTGATTCTCTTGTCCTACTCGGTGTTTGTTTTCCTTTTCTTGTTCGTCGGGTTGGGGCTTGGGCCACCCACTTTCATTACTCGTCCGACCGGGAAGTTCCTCTCGGTCAGCCGGGACCCGATCACCTTCCTCGTATTGCGAGCCCGCCGGTGCGAAGTCCGAGTCAATCTCTATTATCGCTCCATCTTTCACCCTCTTTTCGTCGAGTGCGAGGCTTACGCCATTTCTAAAGTTCGGGACCAACCGCCCGTTCGACATTTCCCCGCGAAAAGACAAGGAAAAGGATCAGGGGCTGTACTAAGAACAAGAACATTAAGAAAATGTTTATTAGAGACAGAGTTTTCTTTTTTTTTCTTTTTTTTTTGGTATTTTTAAATTCAACAGGAATGAAGTGGGAAAAGATCGGGAAAAAGATTTTGATTTGGAAGAGAGAACAAGGAAAACTTTATTATCACGATTTTATTTATTTTAGAACATTTTTTTATTATTTTTGGGTTCGGACCCGATCATAAGTAATTACTTCACCCGTGCTTCTAGTGGATGAAAAAATTCATTCCTTCGAAACATCAGGTAGCGTAATACTTCTTCAAGTATCGTCCGTTGATCGGAAGCATATGTCGTTCTCCTTGGCAATTCACTAGCTGGTAGGAGCCTCCTGAGTAGACTGCCTCAACCACAAACGGCCCTTCCCAAGTGGGTTCAAATTTTCCTCCTATCTTGCGGTGTGCAAGGATAGGTCTCTTGAGAACGAGAACTAAATCACCAACTTTGAAGGTTCTTGGGCGGACCCGATCTGTCATGGGCTCGAACCATCTTAGCTTGGTATAGTTCTAAATTCTGCTCGCGCCGCAAGTCTTTTCCCTTCCGAGCTTTCCAATTCCTCTAGTTGTAATTTGGCATTCTCTTCCGTCGTGATTTTGTTTGCAATCGCAATTCTGAGTGAAAGAAGCTGGACCTCTAAGGGTAACACTGCCTCGGACCCGTACAGTAGAGCGTAAGGTGTAGTTTGAGTAGGAGTTCTGAAGGTTGTCCGGTAGGCCCATAAGGCTTCTAATAACTTCTCATGCCAATTTCTCTTATTATCGTCCAAAGTTTTCTTTAAAATTTGAACGAGAGTTTTATTAAAAGTCTCAGCCAGGTCGTTTGCTCTTGGGTAGTAAATTGTTGAATACTGCCAGTCGATTCCGTGTCTTTTGACAAAATTGTTGATTTGCGTGCTTCTGAATGCTGACCCATTATCTGAGATGATCCTGCGCGGCACTCCGAAATGGTAGACAACTTGGTTCTTGAAAAAATGTAGCACGTGGTGTGCTTTCACTTCTCTGAGTGGAACTGCCTCGCCCACTTGGAAAAGTAATCGTAGCCGCAAGAATGAAGCGATGTCCTTTTGAAGATGGTGGTTCTATTGGACCCACTATATCCGTGCCCCAACATTCAAATGGCCACGACGCAATTGTCGGATGTAGCACATTTGGAGGTTGGTGTAGAACCACTCGCGCACTCGCATTGGTGACGGCTCTTGGCGATTTTCATGCGGTCGGTCATCATCGAGGGCCGGTAGTACCCTAGTCTTTTAATTTTCATTTTCATCTTCGGACCCGATCGGTGAGCGCCATAGAGTCCCGAATGCACCTCTTTAACAATTTCACGAGCCTCGGACCCGCTTAGGCACCTTAGCCACATTTGATCGAAAGACCTTCTGTATAACGTGTTGTTTATGAATGCGTAGGACGAGTTCTTTTCTTGATCCGATGGGCTAACGACCTATCGTCCGGTAGTTTTCTGTTTGCGGATAGTTCTATTAATGGCCGTCGCCAATCTTCCGTGTTTTCCGTCACCGCCGCAACTCGATTCTTCTTATTTTTCCGATTTGTGTATTGTGTCTATGTCGAGCCGTGATAGGACCCGACGTCCGTGAACCGACACTTCCATCGATTCATCTTGCAAGCGGGAAAATTATTTTGCGAGCGCGGCTAACGCATCCGCTAAAGCGTTTTCTTTTCGGGAATTTTTAGATCGTCACATTCGGAATCGTTCCAACAACCGTATGGCGTACTAGAAGTATTGCTCGAGTCTTGGCTTTAAAATTCCGTACTCGTCCAAATGATCCGTTGAATGATTAACTGCGAATCCCCTTAGATGTTGATGTTTGTTATCCCCATTTGAATAGTTAATTCTAGTCCTGTTACGAGAGCTTCGTATTCTACTTCGTTGTTTGTACACGGCTCTGTTAAGTGGTAGGAGTATCTTAACATCCCCCACTCCGGTGTTATAAAGATTAGTCCAATTCTCGCCTTCACAGGCACTATCACTTGCGATTCTTCGTCTTTGTGTGCTGAAGATGCTCCGTCGAAATATAATTCTCAACGTCGATCATCAGGGTCTTCTAAGCTCATTATTTGTTCATCTGGCAAGTCGTCATTGAGAGGAGATTCTGCCGGCAGAGGATGTGCTGCGAGGAAGTCTGCTAGGACTTGTCCCTTTACGGCACGAAGAGGCACGAAAGTTATATCGAATAGCAATAATATCATTGACCACCTGGAAAGTCTACCAGAAAGCGTTGGATGGGTCATCAAGTATTGCAATGGATTAAATTTCGAGATCAGGTTGACCTTATGAGAAATCATGTAGTGCCTGAGCTTTTGAGCGGCGAAGATCAGGGCCAAACAGTGCTTTTCAATCGTGAGATACTTTACTTCCGTCGGAAGTAAACGACGGCTTAGGTAGTAAAGAGCATTTTTTTTACCCTCATCATTGACCTGGGCTAACAGGGCTCCGAGAGAGTCGTCTAAAGCCGCGGTAAAAAGTATCAACGGTCTACTCGAGACTCGGGCTCGCTAAGACAGGAGGTGTCATTAAATATTGTTTAATGTCCTCGAAGGCCCTCCGGCATTTCTCTTCCCAAATAAATTTGGCTTCCTTTTTAACTAATGCCGAGAAAGGCCGACACCTACTCGACAAGTTCGAGATAAAGCGTCGAAGATATGCCAACTTCCTTGAAAAGATCGTAGTTGTTTTAAGGTTTTGGGAGGTGGCATTTCTAAGATAGCTTTAATCTTTTCCGGTCGATTTCAATTCCACGATGTCGGACAACGAATCCTAAGAATTTCCCGGAGGTGACGCCAAAGGTGCATTTTAAGGGATTCATCTTAAGGTTAAATTGTCTTAATCGTTCGAAAACAATTCTCAAATCATACGAAGTGGTTTTCCTTTACTTTGCTTTTGATGACCACATCATCCACGTAGCATTCGACTTGATTGTGGATGAGATCATCAAAAATTCTTGTCATCGCTCTCTGGTAGGTTGCTCCTGCGTTCTTCAGTCCGAATGGCATTACTGTGTAGCAATATACTCCGATCGGCGTTCTGAATGCTGTAAGTTTTTCATCTTCTGGAGCCATTTTTATCTCGGTTGTATCCCGAAGATCCATCCATGAATGAGAATATTTCATGTGTTGAAGCAATGTCGATCATTAATTCGGGATCGGTAGAGGGAATTCATCTTTTGGACATGCCTTGTTTAAATCTCCGAAATCCACACAAATTCCGATCCGACCATTCTTCTTCCCGATCGGTACCACTTTGGCTAACCAAGTCGGGTATTGTTCTTCACGGACAAATTTGGCGTCTATTAGCTTTTTAACTTCAGCTATGACTTGTTGTTCGATTTCTAAACGCATTCTTCCGGAACCTTGTCCGATCGAAACGAGGTAGGATCCACTCCTAGCTTATGGATCGCGACCTCCGGAGCTAATCCCGGCATCTCATCGTAGCTCCAAGCAAAACGATCTTTAAATTCCATTAATAACTTGATTATTTCTTCTGAGTCTCCCTTATTGAGTAAGGAGCTAACAAAGGTAGGTCTAGGCTCTTCGCTAGTACCAAAGTTAACTTCCGTTAACTCATCTATCAGTAGATTTGATCTCTTCTTCGAACTCGGTGGAGCGTTTCCAATTTGTAAATCTTCAAGTTCTTCCGTAGTTTCTATGCGGTTTTCATTAGACTCGCAAGTGACAACCAAGCAAAATTCGGCATCGTCAACCGATCCTACCGTGCTGAATCCGAGACCATGCTTTGAATTGGGTGGACGACCGAAGTTATTCCATAATTTTTCAAAATGTTGTGATTGACCTTTTGTCCATTGTCGAGGTAAGAAACCACGCTGGATTAAATTTTGAACACAGGGAGAGTACCACTCAAACGGCAATTCCTTTAATTCGGAAGAAGTGACACCTTCAAATTGTACATTGTTTTCAGTTTTGGAGGAAGGAGCACCACGGTAGAATTTGATGGGCTTTGCACCGCCGCTACGTACCTCTTTGACCACCATACCCTCGATCTTATTAGAATGGATCGGGGTCGGGGTCATAGTATGTACATAGTGGTTAATCTTCTCGTACATCGATTTATATTCCTCGTTCTTTTCATCTTAGAGAGAGATCCCGAATTGCGGCTTCTTCCGACTTATTGTCGTCGCTTCTTGCTTGATTTCTTTTTCTTCTTCGAACTCGTCTTCCCAATCAACATTGATGGCTGGTTTCCTCCGTCCAATCGTCCTAACGTCTCTGCCACGACCTCGTCCCCGGCCTCGACCTCGGATGCGAGTTGTGGAGAAACCTTCACCGTCTCGCCGTAAGGGAGCGGTGAGTGACTCGTTGGACTAAAACTTCGGGTTCTTCGTCGTCCCAAACTTCCTTTCGCTTCATTCGTTATGGTATCTCCGGAGAAGATTGTTTTCTTCGGAGGTGCGTAATAAGTCGCATCTTCATGGATTCCAATTTCATGTACGGAGAATGGTTGTAAGTCACCTTTGATGCACTTGTTCCTCTCCATCGTAGTATTTGATGCACCGATGTAGGGATGATGGTACCATCCGGTTTTCATGTATCCATGGTCGGCCCGATAGAGCGTTGAATGACGTTTCGAATCAATTATGTGAAATTTCGCGGTTGTCTTTGCTAAGTCACCGGTCTTCATTAGCAGTGTTATTGATCCGAGGGCTCTTTCTCCTTTCTGGTTGAATCCTCTTAATAACATTTTGTCCGCTTCGAGCTCGCGAGCATCAATTTCCAAGTATGCTAGCGTTCGAAGATTCATTATATTGATTGATGCTCCCGGGTCCATTAATACTCTGGAGAGTGTAAACTTCCCAATGTACAACGGTCGGTTGTGGTCTGCTGTCCCAAGTAGTAGGTCATTGTCCGTGAAGGTAACACCTCGCTGTTCCTTTAACGAGCAAACCTCATCTAAGGAATCTCCGGTCATTTGAGCTAAGCAAATTTCTCGGATCGAGCAAGGCCTTGATCGAGCTTCTCTCATCTCCTTTGATAAGATGAGAGCGTCGTAGATGCTCAGTTTGGCTTGTAGTTTCCTAAGATGGGCTAGCACGTTGTAGTCCACTTTATTTTCATGTGTCTCGGTTTCTTCCCGAATGGGTATTTTCTGCCGGGGTTGGTTCTTCCTGAACAACCACCTGCTTTCCTTTGTCCTTTGGACCCATTCTCGGAGGTAGAACTCTTCCACTTCTTAAGTTGACTTCGTAATTTCTTCGAATCTAGTATTGAGTTTGCTGGTGTCTCCTCCCGAATCGGAATGACAGGTTCTTCCGGATTAGCTTCGCAGTCCGAAGGCTCTAACTCTATTGTGGATCGGAGCTCCTCGAAACTCGCAAATAGATTCGTTGCTTGTTGAACTCTCGTAGCCTCCTTGGTGGATGTCTTTTTTGTCATTGTGATCGTCGAGATTGTATATGATTTGAGAATTGTTACTTGTATCGGAATCGATGTCCGGATTAGGTTGGTTGTCGCTAGTTACGTAATCGTTAGAAACATTCAAAACGTAGCCAACGCCATAACCCTTATCATTATAAGATCCCACCGGAGTGTGCAAATAATCATACAGAGTCAGAGGTTCGAGGGATTTCTCCCCCGAATCGGAAACAACCATCTTAGGATAAGCAGCCCCTAGTCTAGCCTTAAGAGCCTCGGTCTTTTCTTCTTGATCAATTTTCTTCTTTTCTTCAATCGTCTCTTGTTGAGGTGGTTCTTCTATCGCAAGTGATAGTGCCGACTCGACGAGTTTCGAACTCCGAATCGAGGCTCACACGAAGTGGTTTGGATGCGATCCAAAATCTTCTTCGAAGACTTTGTCCAAGCGGTAGTCCATCCATCATCAGTCGCATAGGGATCTATCGGAACAATGAGATTCGTCGAGATAACATTGACGAAACCTCCTTTCTGGGGTTCCTTCATGTATTCCTTCGGGATCGTTATGTTCCCTTTTCGGAGATTGTCGTTGAGCCAACTTTTGAAGGTAATACAATCTTCTATCTTGTATCCAAGCATCCGGTGGTAAGGGCAAAAGTTGGGATCACCTTTCTTGTCAACTTCTTCTGGTTTCTTAGGCTCTGGCAGTTGGAAATCTGGAGTCTTCATCAGACTGCGGAACATTTTCGGCACTGCCTCATTCTTGAACGGATACTCCCTGCTCAGAAGCTCCCTTAACGTACGTTGTGGACGAGGCGCTTGTTCATACTCGTCGAGATGACCGATAGCTGGGTCGGGGTTCGTCGGTAATCCCGTTGAATTCTGTCGTGGCCGTTCGGCGGTATTTGTATTGGTCGCTTGCCTTTATCGACTCGCTGCGACGATCCCGGACTTCTTTTCAAAAGTTTTTACGGGCTTACGTTTGTCCGTTTTGTCCGTGAAACTTAATTACTTCGCCTCCTCTTGCAAGCTTCCGGCCTTGCTTAACAACTTCTCGAAAGTCTTAATAGTAAATCCTCGAGGAGAAGTGCTATCGAGCCATGAATGCTCTTAAGTAAAATGCCGATCGCATGCTCGTTCTTGTAGCTGTGGCTCACACTTCATACTTAGATTCCTCCATCGAAGTATGTAGTCCACCAAAGTTTCGTTCGGCTTCTGCTTCTCTACCACTAAAACACATATAGTGACGTGGTGCTGAGCTCCGGCAAATCGCTTGATGAAGAGGTTCTCTAATTCTAAAAATGTCTTCACCTAACCGTTCGGTAATTCCGCATACCAATCAAAGGCGATCCCTGACAGGCTGCTGACAAATTGTCTGAAGAGTAAAGCATCACTTCGCCGCATTGCAACAACCGGCACGAAAATGTGCAACATGCTCGCCGGGGTTTTCGGTTCCATCAAAGGTCTTGAACAGAGGTGGTACGAAGCCTTTCGGATATTGGACAGCGTCGCATTCTTCGGGGTAAGGCCTACCCGTCCGAATGGATGTCCCGCTCTTTGATTGTGCCAAGGCTTCTCGCACCTGTTGTTCCACCATGCTCTTGATATCCTTTTCCGGAATCATGCTTTGTATTGCATCCTTTTTAATCGATCATCCCCGTTGACGGATGTAATCTCCTTTCCTCCGTCTACAATGTGAATAACTTCGGGGGTGTTTCTCTTTGGGGTTGAACCCGACTGCGGAGAGTGGCTAGGGCTGCAGCCCATCTCTTCTATCCTCTTTGCCATTTGGGAGATCGTATCATCTTTCTCTTGAAGCCGCATCCTCATCACTTCCGGCTCCTCTCTTTCTACGACTGCAGGAGCACCTTGTGAAGCCGACGAAGCTCGTGTTTCAACCATGTTAATTTCTCGCATATTCATCATCCATGAATTCCGACGAGTCGACTTCATCTCCGAATTTTTCTTCTCTTTCTCTTGCTAATCGCTGAATATCAGTTCTTATCTTTTTCATAGCATCTTCTAATGGTCTTTTCTGTACATCCTTGCAGTTGTCATGCGATAACTGTCGGGTTTCCTTCTCATGAGTCCCCTTCATTGCGGTAGCACTCTCTTCGGACTCAAGTCTCCTGACGAGACATTCCTTCTCGGGTTGTTGTTTTAATCTTAATTGTCCCGGTAGTGGGACGCCATACCATCCTTCTAGCGACAGAAGGTCTAGGACCGGATGGTCCGTCGACCAAATGTTGGAAGGTGGTATCCTCCCTAATTTGTAGTTCTGAAACAACGACAGGTGACTAGCTTTCATTCTCTTATTCGGCTTTTCTGCAGCGATAGCAGGTTCTACTCGCGGGCCAAGACGGGATTTGGCCGGCACCCGCCCTATCCTTCTTAAAATCTCTTATACAGGGCATTTTTCTTTCTTTGCTAACTTCTCTATCGTGTCCGGTACGAGCGAATGGCGTAATTCTAGCCCTTTTCTTACGGCCGTCGTTGTAATATGCGGGTCGAGGCAATGCAGAAGCAATCTTGCGGACATTTTCCTCGTCCTCTGCGACGGAGAGGGGATGGAACCTACTTCCTCCTAAAAGTGGTATGTATTCAGGCAGCGGTGTATACTCGGGCAGTTCTAGGATTTCCTCCAGGAAAGCAACTTCAGCAGCTCTGGCTTCTCTAGCAATCCTTCTACTCGTTCCTCCTCCGAGTCCGTGTCGGTGGTGGAATTCTCGAGCTGGACCCGACCTCGAAAACGGAAGGTCTCACGGGAAGATCCGTACCCTCCACGAGTTCATCACGGTTCGAATTTCCTTCCCCTTTAGTCCGGCGAGCCGGGGTAGGTACAGAGACAACTAGACCGGTGGGAGTAGCAACAACAGTCCTTCTGCGAACAACAGTACTCCTCTCAGGTGGAATCTTTTGCAGAGGAGGGAATTCATGAGTTGACTTGAGGTTAAACTCAATCGACGGCTTTTCAGTTTCCGGTACTTTGCTTGTGAGTGAAAAGAGAGTGACGTCGGAGATTTTGATGTCGGTGTCCCCGAATCCTTGTCCGAATCGAATGATTCCATTATTAGGCGGTTCGTCCTTGAAAACGGCCGAGTCCGAGTCCGTTGACGAAGGAGAAGATCGGCTTGGGGCTTCCATTTCGCAGTGCGATTCTAAGTGTTAGTCCCCGAATCGTGCTTCTTCTTGTCGTAAAACTTACGACGAAAAAGAAAGAGTCCGAACACATTTCCGTTTATCTTAGTGTATTTGTGGTATTAAAAGAAAATTTATTTAGATAATTGTTTTTCGAAAATATTTGTTCGTTAGGACAAAGAATTATTAAAAGAAGGAGAGTTGTAGGAAGGGTAAAGGAATTGATTAGGCACCGGAAAAGGAAGAGAAAGTCTCGTAGAAACTTCTCGACCCGCAAGACCGCTCCTAAACTAATACCTATTGGGGGTCCACCCCACCTCAGAAATGAGGTAAAAGGATCTCGGAACCTCTCTGTTTAGGGGTGTCTAAACAAATGGCTCCTAAATCCGAAAGGATGTTGGCTATACTCGTCCAAGGTAGAAATGAACATAGTATTCCAACGGAAAGAAGGGTAGTTTGATCCACTAGGGACATGGATACACTACCGATTTTTTTGAAAGTAGAATTATTTGATTAAAAATGGAGAGAGGAATTTCTCCCCAGCAGAGTCGCCAGAAATTGTCGGCATATTTTTAGGTTGTGTGTTTTATTTTTGAAAAGAGGTCGCCTACAGAAATTATCGGCGAATTTTTAGATTTTAAATTTAATTTAAATATATAATTTAGAAAGTAGCATTTGATTTTGAAAATGATTTTAAGTTTGAAAATCTTAAGATATGAAATCAAACTGATCTCACATCCCAAATAGTTTATATAAATGAGCGCCACATCACAAGCTGTGTATCTATCCTGAAGAATAGACACACTACTTGATGATGGGGCTCGATTAAATGATCTAGAAGATTTCTGACATCCGTTTGGTTTGTAAACCAATTTTACAAGCCGACAAGTTCCCCTGCTTAATACAAAGAAATTAAGCAGAGTTTATATTACCTGGGTTCTTAAAGTTCCCTATAAGGGCAAGCCCCTATAGTTAATTACATCTTAAATGACGGGAATCACTTAAGAAAACTCTCGATAATAATCAGTAATTTTGCTCTCAAGAATTTCAAAGTTTAAGTTTTCAAGGGATTGAATTTTGGAATTTCAATAGGGAATGGATCAAATTTGGAACATTTTGTTTTGGGAATTCAAAGGAAGAAAGGTAGGAGAAATTACAGATTCGAAGCGAACTTCGGTAATTTCCCGACTATACTATTGTTTGGCTTGAATTTAGGAAAGTCCTAATGTTTATTTAATGTTTTGATCTTGCCAATTTTAATTAATTAGGACTTATATTCGTATGATGTGATCACATAAATAGCCTCGAAGATGTGAGGGTTTATGTCGTATCGGACGACTACCTCGGAATCCTAAGACCGGTTAGGGCTTAATTTGCAATGCAAATGCCTAACAAAAGGTTGAGGATTTATGTTGCACTAGTAAAACTACCTCGAAGCCCTAAGGTTTAGTTATTTAATTCTAAGAAATGTTTAGCCGATGTAGAGTTGTTTCTGCCGACGAAGATGGCCGTGCCGCCCACCATGCTCCGAGCTCCTTGTTGTTGCAGAGGTTTAGAAATCATAAATCAAGAGATGAGAGAAGTGTTTTGGTTTAGAGAAGGTCTTAATTTCCATAGTGTTTTCTATGTTTTAATTAAAAAAAATCTTAAAGTTGATTATAACAACACCGATTAAGATCCCACGGTTCCATCCTTCCGACATCGTTATTTTTATCAGATTCACTTAGTCCAGATGAATTTGCTAAACTCAACTAAATGAGTTCCACACTTTCATTTAGACCGTGGGAAATCCGATGTATTCCCGCTCATCCAACAAGACGTTTTAATTTAGTTGTAGTTGTAGTTTTGTTGTTATGTTTGTGATTAAATTTTGAGTTGTTTTATTTTTTGAAATGTTGTGGTGGTGAATTTTATCTTGTAATGATTTTTAATTTAGTTTTGGTTTCAGTTTTAGGGACTATCCTAAAGGTGTGGGTTTTCATGCAACAGTTGTTTATCATGCAAGAAAAGTAAGTGGGATGCAATTGCAATAAAGTAAATTGCAATAAAAGAAAAGCGTACCTGGAGGGTCTTCCCGTCATCCCAAGCTGCACTTAAAACACATGTCAGAGCATTTAAGTATCCCGACAAGTACCTAGGTAATGCTAAGGGAAAGGTTTTGGTTTTCTACCAAGTTCCTAATCCTATAGCTAGTCACCACCTATGACGTCTAGGTTCTTGTGTTTTGGTTTAAGGACGATTTTCTTCATTAAAGAACAATTAAGTTCAATTGTTCTTATAAATATCCTATCATATTGAGGAAGTGCTTAAGACGAGTCTTAAAACATCTTTTCAATACCTCTAGGATTGTTTTAAGTCCAAGAGAATTTAATTATACAAGTGAATTAATCGTCCAGGAGTTCAAGTTTTGTTCTCTTGCTTAGTGAACTAGGACATTTGAATATCCTATAAGTGAAGTAACACTTCACTTAATACTCCGTTAGGAGTTATGACAACAAGAGCTTTTGAGGGCAAATTGATGTTCAAGTGATTTGTGATTTAATTTAATTTTAATTAATGGGTTTAAGTTTGGAATAATGTTCAAGTTGTTTTAGATTTATTTTGAATTCTTTATGTCTTAGGTGATGTTATATTTAATTCAATTTAATTTAATTTAATTTTAATTTAATTTTATTTGGTTTAGTTTTAATTTTAATTTAATTTAATTTTAATTTTATTTTAACTTGATTTTATTTTTTTATTTAATTTAATTTAATTTAATATGTTTTAATTTAATTTAATTGAATTTAGTTTAATTTAATTTAATTTAATTTAATTTAATTTAAATTTTAATTTAATTCAATTTAATTTAATTTAATTTAAATTTTAATTTAATTTTATTTTAATTTTAATTTAATATTTTATTTTTTATGCTTTAAGGATGATTTAATTTTAATTGTTAAAATATTAATTTAATTGAAATCTTAGAAGGATTTAATTTAAATGTTTTAACTTTAATTTAATTTAATGATTAAGTCTTTTAGCATTTTAAATCTTTAATTTAGATTATCATTTTAATTAGGAATTAAATATTATTGAGGTGATTAATTTGGGGATTCTTAAATTAAAGAACAAATCTCCTCCTAATAAGTATCCCTATTTTAATAATTCCAATTTTTTATTATTCTTCCAAGTTTAATTAATTATTTAATTAAGGTTTATTTTAATTTTTTTCAAATTATTTGGTAGGTTTCTACCCTTTAACTACCTAAGTTTCAAACATCCAAAATCAACTTAGTATCAAATATTTTACCCACCCTTTTAATTAAACCTAAAATTTTTAATTATAGGTTAAAATTTTAATTACCATTTTGCCCTTTAAACTTACTAATTCCATAACTCACTAAATTAAGCTTAAATGAATTTGAAATTTTTATGTGACTTCACTCATATATCAATCAAGACATTAGAGGAGAAAATGTGATTTTTCTGTATTTAATTTATTTATGTAATTTTTTTTGGTGGAAAATAAGGGTTTTCAAGGAAAATTCAACAACATAACCAAGGGAAAGTTTTTGTCCTTAAAAAAATTATGGGACATTCCTAATGACTAGAGGACCACTTGGACCAATTTTGGTGATTTTTTTAATTATATTCTTTTTATTATAATTATTTTGAGTTTTGGAGTATTAATTAATTTAAAAATAAAATAAAGGTTAAAAAATGAATTTTATATTTTTAAAAAATCTCTCTGATATCAAGGAAACCAGAGAACCAATTTTAATAATTTTTTGATTTTTCTTTGATTTATTAGAATTATTTTAGTGAAAATGCTAGAAAATACATTTTTTTTTTAATTTTAAATTACCTTAGGGCTTTAAAATTTTATATCTCATCATAGAGACTTAATAAAAATATGGGGTTTGTTCCTAAGTGATTGAAATTCAAAATGTGACATTTTGGTGAATTTTATTATTTTTGTGATTTTTATTATTTTTTAATTATTAAAAATATTAAAATAATGCAAAAATCAACTTTTTTGGAAAATTGCAATTTTAATTTTCTTAAATTCCCCTAATATCAGAGAGGCTCCAAAACCAATTTGGTGAATTTTTGAGTAGTATTTTGAAAGTTATGGATTTTTGAAGTTTAGGTTTGGCTAAATGGCTTAATCAACCCATTTGATAGGGCTAACAAAGTCCAATTGACTTCAAACTTTTATGGTGGGTTCCTCTGATCCTAATGGTCAGTGGAGAATTGATTTCAAGTCAATTTGATGTATGATTAGCTCTAATTAATTAATGCTCTATTTTGGGTGTTTAAGCCAATTAGGATTATTCCAAGTGAGTTAACTCAAAACCTATTTTCCCTAGGGTCCTCTGGTCATAAGAAACATCACCAAATTTTTCTAGAATTTATTTCACAACATGCTAATTATTGGAATTAAAATACTCAGAATAGTGACCTAGAATTGAAAAATCAATGACTCTTCATAGGGATGGCATTTGACTTTGGAAAATTCAGGGAATGTCCCCAAATTCAGAGGCTTCAAAAGCCCTATGGTCTTATGCCATGGTGAACTGTATACATGCATGGAGAATTGAAAATGTGCAGAGAGTAAATAAATCATTAAAAATCAAATATTCAATGAAATTAAATGATTTCTTTTCCACATTATTCTCCTCTGTTCACTGAGCAAGAGGGTATTTTTATTTTATTTTTAGGATTTTCCTACACAAAGTTATGAATTTTTTAAGTTCTGGTAATTAAATAAATAAGAAAAATCCCTATTTTTCTACTTATCCACGCGGCGCCACGCCATCCTCGGCAGCTCCGAAGGGCCACGCGGTGCGCTCTGATTCGGCGCCGCCATCCGACTCAGCGCTCCGGGGGCCCGCGGTTCATGTACCATCGTGCTGTCCGGCTCGATCTAGACCGTCCGCTCGATACACGCTCGATCCGACGGCTCCTAGTCATCGTCTACGACTGGTGTGCACCCGTGACCGTCAACCTTCTAACCCTAATTTCTCACTCGATTCTCAACGGATTTTTGTGTTCTTATGCTTCTATGGATTCGTCTTCAAGAGACGAACACATCCATACGGTAAACATGCATTGAAATTGATTCAAACTAAATGGAGAATCTCTGTAAGCTCGGGAAGAAGAGTGAGTCCATACCTTTGCTCATAGAAGTGAAGCTTCGATCTGAGAGTTGTGTCACCTTCGATTGGGTCCAAGCTAGCTCCAGATGAAGTCCCTTGGCTCGGTGAATTGTCTAGGTATGATTTCGACCACGACCGATTTCAACCTTTGGAGTCTGGAACAGGTGGGTGGCCTGGAGAGGGGGCTTTCACTGGGTAACTCCTTCTCTTGGTCTTGTGCAGGTGTGGGTGAGTTTAATTTGACTTTGGTGGAGGATTTGGGAATGTCCCGTTCGACTCGAGAATTGAGCTCCAAAATTGAGCTCAATTAGTGGGGATTAGGGCAATAGAACAGTGGGGATCAAATGCTCTAAGTGTGGGGGAGAGTCTGGAGTGATTTTGGCAGAGTTTCCTTAAGGTTGGTTCAGCACCTCTTCATGGCCGAGAGGGGTGAGGTTTAAATAGGAGAGGCTTCGGAGGGCCTCCTGTGGGGGTTTAAGGCTTGGGATCGAGCTGCTCCATGCAAGAGAAGAACGGCCATGCTCGTTCAATCGGGCTGGGACACTTCAGCAAGGGGGAATTTCAATGTTGGCTCACATGCGAGCTTTCGGCCATGGTGTTTTCCGGCGGCTCGGTGGTCGGCCGGCCGGGCATGAGTCACCATCTTGACCGGGGAGGTCGTGGCTTCGACAATGGTGAAGTCAATTGGGTTTGGACATGTGTAAAGGAGTTGGATCAAAATGGCATGGGGGCATGGCTATTTTGGCTCTAAATGGGTCAACCCATCCTTTTGGGCTAGGTGCACCACCCAAGGCTTGCTTTAGGCCGAAGAGAAAGTGATTTGGATCAGCTTGATTAGTGGGGTCAAGTCACAATCCAAGTACAATTAGGATTAAACATGGTTTAAGGGAGACATGGAAATGGTTAATCACCTTAAGGGAATTTGGAAAGGATCTCCTCCTTTTCCCCAATGTGGTAAGGTCACATGTGAACAACTCACATGGCTTGCATGTGGCTTAAGAGTGGCTTCATGGCTTGCCTATGGCTTAGGATAAAGCTTGGTCAATTTCATGGAAGTAGAATTTAGGAATTTTGGTATTTTGGTGGAGAATTTTCATGAAGCTTGATTTGGAATGGTTTAATGATGATTTTGAAACTTAGGGGTGATTTTGATTAAATGGATGATATGGAGAAATGTCATGTGGGCTTTGGATTGAAAACTTGGGCTTTTGAAATGGTCTTGCGGGGCTTTTAAAGTGGTTTAAGGAAGTGGGCCTTTAGGTTTGAAAATGGGCTTTTAAATAGAAAAAATTGCAATGGGCCATGACAAATAAATGTTGAGTTTTGTCTAAGGATGTGTCATGATTGATTTGAAACAAGTTTGGAGTGATTTGGGTTTGAATTGGGTTGAATTTGGGTTTTTTTGGTAAAGGGGCCAATGGTAGGCCAAATTGGGTTAACTTGGGCTAATGTTGGGCTAATGTTGAAATTGGTGTAAAATTAATGTTGAGAAATGTTTGTCGGGCTGTTTCAAAGAGGTTTCAACTTTGGTTGGGTTTGGATTTTGGGGCTTGGGCCTATTTGGGTTAGGTTTAGGTGTAGGCCCATGTAAGGAGTTTTGGCTTTGGGTTGAATTTGAGTTGAGTTTGGGTTCAAATTATGGGCAAATTATGTTAGTGTATTGTTTTTGGGGGTGTTAGGGAAGGTTTACAAAAGGTTTGGGGTCAATTGGAGTTGAATTGGTTTGGTTTGGGCTAAGTTTGGGTCATGGGTCCAAATTGGGCTTTAAAGTCAAAAGTGAAATTGGATTCAAATGCCAATCAAATTGGTCTTGGATTTGGTCTAGATTGGTGTTGGGGATGTTGAATTGAAGTTTAGAATTGAATTGTACCAGAATTTGGGTCAATTGGGTAGGTTTGGTTTGACATTGGGTTCACTTTGGGTTAAAATGGGTCAAATTGGGGATTTTGACAAAAGTGGGGTAAATTGACAAAATTGGCCCATGATGTAGTTGTACAAAATGAAATTGGGAATATTTGGGATTTTCTGGAATTTTCTGGGAATTTTTTGAATTTTTGGATTTTTAGGTCAAGAGGGGCATTTTGGCAATTTGGAGGGTATTGGGGGTATTTTTTGGAGTTTTGAGTATTTTGGGTAAAACTGGTCAATTTGAGTGGTGGGAGAATGTTTGAGATTGATTTTGAGGAATTTGGGTGATTTTGGAGAATTTTAAAAAATTTGGGTAATTTCAAGGGTTTTGGGTAGGCTAGGCGGGTCTGGGGTCCCGGGGGTCAAAAATTGAAAATTTAGAAAATTGAAGATTGGGTAAATGTAAGTGGAATGAAATCATTTTGGTTGAGCCATGAAGCCATATCAAGCCCACATGAGCCATGAAGGGACTCATTTGAGGCATTCACTATGCTGTTCCTAACCCTCTTAGCCACGGGCTTAGGGGTTAAGGACCATCCATGTGAATCACCTGCATGAGTCGGGAGGTCAAGTTGGGTATGGGTGTGGTTTTAGGAGGTGTGTGAAAGTGCGATGTATAAGTGTAGTGTGTGTGTAAGTCAGCCCTTCATCAGACCAGACCACCCAGGGCAGTCCTAAGGCTAAAGAGTCCTATAGGAGCTCATCCTTTAAACTTCCACATTTGATTTCAACCCTCTAGGTGATTAGGGGTCTACAATCAAGCTTGTGGGGTTTGTAAGGAGTCAAGAGGTGTTTGGACTTCTAAAGGGTGGGTTCCCCTTCTAGTCCTCTAAGATAGTCAAAGGAAAAGCCTAAGGCTAGATCCTAAGTACTAAAGAGAGAAAAGAAGACCTTATCAAAAATGAGGTCAACAATGGAGGGATTCATTGTTTGACAATAAAGAGGAATACCTTGTAACGATGTAAATATATGTCCTGATTAATTTTTGAAGCATTTAACCAATTTTTTAAGTATGTTGGCAGTTCAAAAATCTAACGTAACAAGTCAATAAGGAGAAAGATCAACAAATGTCCTTCTCCTTTGGCTAATTATCACTCCTACAAGTATCAAATGAAAAATCATTTCTCTTTCAAACAATCAATGGATCTGATAGCGACTCTATGGGAACCAAGTGAAGGACCTCTACAATGAAAAAAATAATCCCGGTGTTAGTATAATTAATTTAATTAAATTTACAAATCTTATTTAAATTATCTGATCGAACCTCAAACTCTCTGAACCACAAGTCTCGAGTGGCAGCAATGATATGCTTTTAAAAGAGATAGGGATGATCGTACCTACTCCTGATAATATCTGAGATTTAGGTGATGGGCAATTTGTGGGGAATGAATCTACTTAAGAAATAAATTAGTAAAAAAAAACATATATAAAAATTAATAAACAAAATGTAATGTTAAAAATAACTTTATAGTGCCCCTCTAGTAGTAAATGTACCCTCAAGGGGCAGGAGTCGACAGGCCAAGGTCAAGAGGTGTCGGAGTAGGTGGAGATGGATGTGGTGAGGCAATAGGTGTGTCACCAGTAGTAGAAATCACAGTAGGTGGGGAGTAGGTGCCAAGTAGCAAGTGTCATGGAAGGCAGGGAAGCATTGGGTGTGGGAGAAAATGTCACAGAAGGGGTGGCAGTAATGCAGGAGCAGGTGTCACAAAAGGGGTGATAGCAGTGGGTGCTGGAGCATGTGTCATAGGAGGGGCGGTAGTAGCAGGTGTAGGAGTAGTGGTGGAAATAGTAGCATAAGTAGATGACCTCCTCTTCCCTCCATGGTAGGTGATTTTTAGTTCCCCCACAACACAGGGTCTCTGAGGTGGCTGACCACCTGTACCACATGTGGCCATCTGCAAACAAAGAAATGAAATTAACAATATTAGTACTAGCAATAAAAAAATCGTAAGCAGAATGAAACATTGTAATAAAGGTAAGATTCAAGGAGCAGCTACGTTTAAGAATAGGAAAAGCAAGACTAAATCGCTATACCTCAACATAATAATAGTTAAAGAAAAATTAAGTAGCAGTAGTAGTCACTAATCTAAAATTGCATACCTTTGTTATTAAGGGCCTGTTTGGTTCGGCTGCAGCTGTTCAGCTTTGCAGCTGCAGCTGCGCTGCCCAGGAAGCAGCTGCGGGGAAGCTGGCTGTCTGTTTGGTTGCAGCTGTGGGAAAACAGCTGCTGGGCAGCTTTTTCTGTAAAAATGACCGGTCTGCCCCTGTTTATTAAACTGTTTTAAATTTTCGATTTATCTGTATGCTATACAGGTTCTACAAATATAATATTTTTTTAAAATTTTATGTTTTAAATATTAAAACTACTAAATACAAATTTTTTGATTAGAACAAAGTATGTGAATATCTTCGACCAAAAGTCTGGATAGAGTATTCCCAAAAGCAAAATGGAATTATGAATTAAGGATGAATCTTTTTGATCAAAATAGCATCAAGCAATATATAATAATCTGCCTCTTAATTTTGGAGCTCCCATTAAAGTTTCTTATACAAAATGAATATGAAGATAATCAACCCATCCTAAAATTGGTTAAATCATCTAATTTTAGGATGATTTCGAAATAGATCAACCAATTCCATACATATCATCCAATTCCAATCCGCACCAAATAATGAAGGTGAAATACTTACACAACTAACACCTAAATTTTGTAAACTGCAGGTTAATAGAACTACATAAAGGAAAACAAAGCCACATCATTAAAAAAAACATCGATTCTGGGCTGCCAGATTTGCAATGCAATTGATAAAACTAAAGAATTGTGCAAAATTGGAGCACATATAACCCAAATCCAAACAAAGCAACTAATAGCAGAACTCCAACAGGATGAACGAAAATTTTGCTCGTGTATCAGGGGCTGATACAAAGAACTAAACCTGGCTTAAAAACAAAAATTTTGCTTGTTGGTCTGGATCAGTATCCTGAACCTACGAAAATTTTGCTACTGTATCCAAAATCGGAACCAGGACTACCAAATTTCACAGTTGGAAATGGAAGAAGTGAGAAAGAAGAAGGAAGAGCCCTATGTGGAGCACAGGAAAAACTTCCTGTAAAAAAATTTGCATTTCTTTCACCTTAAGCCTAAGCAAATGTAATCACACAGCATAGCCAGCCATAGCCTATGAAAGCACAAAGAATTCCTCTACACACAGCCATTTCTCAACATTGCATAACAAACTTTTCACCCATGAAAGCCAAAAAAAGGATATGTAGATCGGGACAGAAGAAGAGGGAAGAAATGGAGGAGTGCCCCAGAAATCATAATATTTTGCCCTTAACTTCAACGACAAATAGATCAAACCATTCCACATCAAATAAACATCGAAATATCGCCAGAGAGAAGTCGAGGGGGACGGGGCCGCGAGACAGAATGATAGATCGAAGGTAGGTTACCTCAGATTCGAACGTTTCTCGGTCGAGGAAGAAGAAGAACAGTCGGCTCGCGAGAAGGTCCAGGGCAGAGAAAGAGTTCGGGGAGAGCAGCAGAGCGAGGGCAACGCAGAAAAGAAATTCCTCAAAGCTAGCTGAAAGTCGGGGCCGCGGGGCTTTTCCTGCGGTCCGCTTTCATGCGGCTTCGCGGCAGCTCGCAGCTAATCCGTCACCTCGCCTTCCGTTTTACCACAAATTTGCGATGCGGTACAGCGCCGCACCGCGAATTTGCCTATCCAAACAGCCCCTAAGTTTCATCAGAAGAACTTGTCATCAAAGATGAATCTAAAATTTCTTCTTCACTCTTATTATCATCCTTATCTATGCCATGAGGAACATCTTCAAAATACTCGTAGCATCCTCTATTGCAAACATTTAATCATTTGTGCCACTCTGAATATTAAAATCTGAAATACATTCCTTATATTGAATTAGTTCCAAACCATTTTGTTGCTCAATAGTTTTCCTTCATTTTTTTCATCATAACCAAAACCTGATCATCTTTATCTCTTGCTCTACGAAGGTTTTGAAAATAATAAACTTATGTAGGTTGACGTGCTAGAACAAATGGATTAATCTTCGCATATCTGTTCAGTTTGACTTCAGTGATATCATAAGGCGTAATTTTCTGGGTTCCTCGATTTAAAACATGATCGAACCACTAACAGTTAAACAAGTATAGAATGTAGCTAACATTACATGTATATTGCAATTGAATGATTTTGTCGAGTACGCCATAGTAGCTAATCTCGCTATCTGTGTATGTGTTTCCTTTAACAACAACTGTACATTTATATGTCTTCTTTCATTCACACCAGAAACTCATGAAATCTATAACTATTTATTTCAAATATCTATCACTTAGTAACACTATGATTTTGTCCTTAAGAAAGATCTAGTAATTTATGATCTGTGATTTTGTTAGTTGTAATGTGAGCCTATAACAAATTGAGAGGTATTATTAGTGTAATGTTTAATGTGATGACTATATTATGCACATGTGATTTGAAGAGTTGCTTCCATGTATGTATAATTTAAACCAAGTTAGAACTTGTACTTTAACCTTATTGATTAGCAAAGACTTATCTTTCATGTTCAAGATGTTAATAAATAATCTGGTCACAACATTTTTATTTGTTCTTTGAATTAGTTAGTATATACATAACACTCTGAATAATAAGTGCGTCGGTTGCCACATTAGAATTTATTTGTCTCTTTAAAAAATATGTTCAATTTATTATATATAGATTTGTGAAGTAGCATTTTAATTTGAAATTACGAGACCAAACAGATCTCATATATACAACGGTTTGATTAAGTGAGCACTATACCGCAAGCCACATATCTATCCCAAGGAATATAGAAATTGTTTCATAGTGAGGCTTGATTAGACAACTAAGGAAATTTATGACATCCGTTTTGGTCTGCGAAACCTTTTATGTTGACCGAAAAGTTCTCCTATCTAATATAGACTTAGATATGGTTTATATTAAGTTGGGTTCTTAAAGTTATCTTTAAGGGCAAGCATCTATAGTTAATTACATCTTAGATGACCAAATTCACCTAAGAAATCTTTCAATTTAGACAAGAGGTATTGTCTTCATGGATTTCAATGTTTAGGATTTTCAAGGTTAGACGTAGAAAATTCAAATGGGAGGAGATCAAATGGGAACAATTGTTGTAGAATCCAATGTAAGAAAGGTAGGGGATGTTGATGTGGAAATCTATCCTAGTAATGTTTCTCAACACCCTAACAAACGTGGTAGCTAAATAAAAGTATATGCAGAACAATCACAACAAAAATTACTTAAATATAATCATTTTTATCTTTTATTATCTTAATGCTACCACTCCTAGTGAATTAAGGTATATTTTCACTTTCAATTAGTCACTAGGTGGCAAACACAAGTATAAGTATCGCACAAGTAATAAAGGACTCTAATAGAGTCCTAAGTGTCGATCCTACAGGGAGGTAGAAATTCTTATAATAACACAAAGAAACAATATCAAAAATATAGAATACCTAAGCAAGAAAGAAAGTTTAAATTTGTTTTATGCAGCTAAATAAACTATGTTTACTACACTAATATCTGAAGGTTAATTCTAATGAGACTAAACTAAGTTTTGTGATGAAGAGATCAAATTTTAGAAAGTATCCTTTCATATACAATGAGGTTATAGTCAGTGAATTATCCAAATTATCATAAATTAAATTGTGCCAAATAGGAGCAATCTTATTCTTTGTCCTTATGACGAGCGAAAAGAACATTGGATAATCCAAAGGGTCCCTAAATCTGCAGTTAGGCTGGAAAGATACCAAGCTCTCACCTTAGAGTTCCCACGTTCCCATCGCGTGAGGGCTAACATCTTTCTTTAGTTTCCAAACAAGTTGACTAAGTTGGGAACTTTATCATGTCAACCTAAAATCTCTAATTCTACGCCCATCATTCCCTATTAATTTGCACTCAACCTCGTGAACTATGCCTCATCCATGAAATCAAATGTGATTCTTTCTTAGTTGTGGAAAGCATAACCCTCTCGGGTCATATGTTTTACAACAAATTTTATCAAATAAATTGTCTAGATTGATAAGTGAATGAAGATCAAAGCTAGAATCATCACAATTATGAAACTTAAAACATCTCAAAACAATTTTAATTCTTCACATGACTATATCTCATTGCAAGAAGAAGGATAAAGTAAACTACTCTGAATTCATGAGAAAGATATAACAAAACATAGATTTTATATATAAAAATGAGTTCATACATCAACACAAATGAAATACACAACTTATCTTAATCTCCTCCTCAAGCCAATCTCTTGAAGTTCCTTTGAAACTCTTTCTCTCTTTATAATAACACTCAATTCTCTCTTAGAAATGTAAGGAAGAAGAAATCTCTTATTTTCTCTCTCCTCTTTCAAATCTTAGAGAAACTCTTTACACTCTCCCCAAACTCTTCTCTCTTTTTCTCCCCCTTTTTTTTGAAATAAAGACACTCTTAAATAATGTGGGGACAAATTTCCTAGGAGTTTCCTTTGGCATCCCATCAAAATCTGTCCAAATTCAATGCATTTGAAAAAAAAATCGTTTTTTGCGCTTAGGCGCCAAATATGGTTCTTAGGCTCCGAGATCTCTGAATTCTGGTGCTTTTGGAACCAGTTCTAGTGCCTAGGCGCCGTATTTTCTTTACTCCGTCATCTTCTCTAGATTCTAGTGCTGTCAGCGCCAGTTATGGCGCCTAAGCATTAGTGCAATTTTCAAAA
Source organism: Papilionanthe hookeriana x Papilionanthe teres (assembly GCA_022702705.1). NCBI lineage: Eukaryota > Viridiplantae > Streptophyta > Magnoliopsida > Asparagales > Orchidaceae > Papilionanthe > Papilionanthe hookeriana x Papilionanthe teres. The sequence goes on from CM040433.1 coordinate 61,097,128, forward strand.
ATGCCACCATTGACTCTAAAGTTCATCCTTTTTACTTCCTTTAAGCTCCAACTGCCTAGACTTGTATACCCGCAACAAAAATATGAAAATAATTTCCTTTAAAGTGCAATATCACCAAATACAAGCATTAAATGTATATTAAAATTGAATATTTTTTAAGTGTATCTAAATCCCCCAAACTTAAACGTTACTTGTCGTCATGTAACCTTTTACTATATGAAAAGTATGAGTTATGGTAGTGAGCTTTGCTATAGATTGTTATAGTTTTTGTTTTATAAATATAATAGTAAATCTTTAGAAAAATTTTCAATAACTTAAGTTAAAACTGAAATTGTAAGAATACGTTGTAATCAAGTCCAACAGTTTTGATTTTCTATTCATTTCAAGAATAATTGTAATTTATCATATTAAAGATACTTAGAAGATTCATATGAAAAAGAATTTCATGAGAACTCTATTAGTAAGGATGCTAATACTTAAATACAAGTTTAGAAATGTAATTAAGCCTTTTTTCTCAAAATGATTCAAGTGAAGCCAATTTTTTATTAAGCATCTCCTCAAGCTTCTCCTCACATATTTTTCTTTTTTTTTTTTTGTTTTCTTTTATTTTGATTTTGCTTTTCTTTTCTTTTAGGATCATTTTCAATCTCCCCCTTTTTTTTCCTTTTTTTTTCTTTCATGTGAGGATTACTATATATGGATAGCCTTTTAATAATTTTAAACTTCACTATCCTCTTCTTAAAGTTAAAATCTTATCACATTTCCTTACTTTATAAATTCATATTAGGTTTAAGAAGATTTTTCATGGAGTCTCAATTCTTTTCTTTTTATATGTAACTCTAAGATTCTTACTATTTCAAAAATACAATTTCCTTTACTTTAAATAGCAAAAGCATAGTCTTAAACTTTTATACTAAATATTTTAACTCTAGAGTTAAACCTTATTATTAATGATTTCTACTATGATATTTAAATAAAATAAAATATATAGCTATCTAAAGTTAATCTCTAATACCAAAGGTTATCTTAAAATAATTTTAAAGATATAGTTTATTTAGGACTACTAACATTTTGCCTTGTAAAGAAAGCTTTTCTTTCCCCCAAACTTAAATTTTTTTAGCAGGTAAAACTTTTAGTACATAAATGTAGGGAAAGAAAACATTTAATACATTGAGTAACCTTCTGTATTGGGTTTTTGATCTTTGCAGGTACAAATTAAAGAAAACAGGTGTATAACAACATGTAAAATCTCATAAAACATGATATATCAAAAAGATTTGGTAAGGAAAGTTCTAAACATAAGCATAAAATTTTAAAAACATACAACAACAAACAATCCAAATCTTCAAACAACAAGTTCCACATCACAGTTAACACTACATAAAATTTAAAAACTAGACTAACTAACTAAGACATAAAAGTAAACAACAGTCAACAGAACTAACATCAAGCTACTATTCCTCCTGCTCCTCCTCCTCATCATCATCATCTTCATCCTCATCATCTTCATCATCATACTCCTGAACATGTTCATGTCCATAAGATGTAAAGTAGGGGTATGTAGGGAATTCCACTGCATGTTACCCCTCAAATATTTTGCCAAAGCCTCATGATAAGAAATATCAGACTGCACTCACCTCTTCATATAATCATCATCACAGTGCATATGATCCTTTATACCTTTGACCTGTTATGTAATGTCACGATATCTACTTGTGATATAAGCAGTTACTCCATGGCATTCTTTAGGGAAATAGTACTAGAAGTGGAAGGTCTAGAAACTGATGTAGAAGGAATATTACTGCTTCCATCTCTAGTTCTCATTCTAGCATGTAACTCATATGCGTGAATACTGGGTTTACAGATAAGTTTAAGAGGCTGTAATATTTCTTCCAAATTTTTATAACCTACTCTTCATTGATCACAAAGAGTGAAAATCAGTGCAGTGTATCCTAAACCTCCAATAGTAGCACCCTTAGAAAGAGCTATGGGCATTCCGATAAATAAGAGATCCAATGTCTATATTCTTATTTTTTTGAAAGCAAAAGTTCAGTACGACTCTCTTTTTAGTAACTTCACTTGTAGGAAAAAGTTAAGCAGAATAAAAGAATGTCATGCTTTAGATTGAGCAGTTAACATCGAAGTAGAGAAGTTTACCTTGTGATTATTCTTTATTTACCAAACTCCTCTTCAATCAGTAAAAAATGTAGTAACTTCATCCAGTGTTGAATCAGATATCACAAATGAGGCTTATTTGCAATGAAATTCATCTTTCAACTGATATAGTATATTAATTTTATTTTGAGTAAGTTCCACATTCTTACCATGAACAAATATCCGATCATCCGAGGCATCCCAAAGGTTGGCATAGAACTCTCATAAAATAGGAATAATTGCTACTCGGTGTGAAGCGACGAGAAGATTGTCCAATGTCTTTCCACAATTAATCTTTCAATAGAACCTCTCAAATTATAAAATACTCATTCCTAAATCAATCTCTTCGTAGCGAGTTGTGAGTTGTAATGATATTGGGCTTTAAAGTTCACAAATCTGTTTGTGTCGAAGGCCTCTTTTCCCTTCCCCTTCTTCATATTAGGAGCCATCAAAGTTCTAAAAATTCAATATTTATCCAAATAAATTCTCAAAAATGATGTAGTGAACTCCTAAAATCTAAATCACTGCTAAGAAGCTTCACACCATGGATTCTTCACTAAATTTCTTCAAGATCTTCAAATCTCGGTTTTCCCACAATGTAGGATAAAATCCATGGTGAAAAAAAAAATTTCTAACTCTTACCGAATGAAGATGAAATCTAAGATTTTCAAACCTTTGAATCACCTAAAATCTGGATATGAGGAAGCCCTAGGTTTTTATTCGGCTTATACGCAAGGAGGAAGACGAAACGAGCAGAAAAATTGGACGCCACTGTTCATTTCGTGGTTTCTTAAGGTCCAGGTCAGTTATGTCAAACAGGCGCTTAGGCACCATATCTAGTGCCTAGGCGCCAACGCCTAAATTTTTATTTTTGGGTTTTTAATAAAAAACGTAGCACACCAAAGCACTTCCATCTCTAATTAGCCTAAATTCACATTAATTTTTATATTTTTAAAATTTTCCAACTTCCAATTTTCACAAACAACACAATACTCACATTTATATAAATATATGTACAATTACAAATAAGTATTTTAAAATCTTGACAGATAATTCAGAGTCGTAATCACACCAACAACTTGGCGTTGAAAACTAAAAATCAAATACCACACAAAGCACAAATAATCCCAGCATCAAATACAATTATAGTCCAAAACAACATAACACAAGAAAGCTCTCATAAATCAGAATTCCATATTTTTGACCCAATACACATCTTCATCATTTTCCTCTTCTCCCATATCTCCCATAGATTGGTGGTGCACATATAAGTTATAAAAAGAACAGTTAGGAAATTCTTTGGTCGACTCCTCGATCCAGACATTTCTCTTGTACATACGTACCGTTGCCTCTTCAATAACTCCAGTGTGATCAAATTGCTATTTTATTCACCAATCTAGATAATCAAATTGATCGAAAATGTTGTTAATGGTGTTCAGGATATTAATCATCTCCTTCTCAAACTTCTTAATCCTTTTTAAAATAACATCTAAATTATCTGGAAGTTGGGGTTGTAAAGAAGGTACCAAATTTTGAGACAATTGATTCATAGAAACCTTTTTGTCATCCAATTCTTCATTATCCATACATTCAAAACTTGCATTTAGGTTCATGGGTTTCCAAGGAAGAAGTACCTCTTTGCAAGGAACTTGCGCGTGGCTACATAGCATAAAGATAGTGGATGGATGTCCAAGTCTAAAAGAAGTTTCATTTAATATCAATCCAAGAATAGATTTCACAATTAAATCCCCCACATCAATTGGTCTTCCAGTTTGAATACAAAAATCAAGGATAACACTCTCTTTAGTCACTTTCCTGTGTTTCGTAGTAGGGAGCAATTTTGTCAAAAGAAAGAAATACCAGGGTTTCGAGGATGAATTAACAATGAAGAAGGAAAACTTACATCTCCATCATCTTTTATCTCCCAAGTTCCATTTTCATCTGTCTTAGATTTGAAGATTTCATACATATTATCTCTTGTCGAAGCGAAGTTGGCATATTAACATATAGAAAAATTTTCAATTAAGTACAAATCATTAATTCTCAAAGGAATAAAAGCTACCCACCTACCTCGAGCATTGAAAACTCTCTGGTTAATTCCATGAAGATTAGCATAAAAATCTTTCACAACAAGAACGACTACGGGAGCAATTGTGTAGCACAATACTTCACATCCCCTCTGCACGATTACGTCTTCCACAAGAGTACCAAGAGCACTGAAACTTCGATTAATAAATCCTCTTTCCTTGATCAGTTTCATCTTCAAAAGAATCTTATCATATAATTTTTGCGCATCAAAACTGAGAAACCTCCTTCAGTTGAAGATTGTCGGCATATTTTTAGGTTATGTGTTTTATTTTGAAAAGGGGGTCGCCTACAGAAATTGTCAGCGAATTTTTTATATTTTAAATTTAATTTAAATATATAGTTTAAAAGATAACATTTGATTTTGAAAGTAATTTTAAGTTTAAAAGTTTTAAGATATGAAATCAAACCGATCTCACATCCCAAATAGTTTATATAAACGAGCACCGCACCACAAACCGTGTATCTATCCCGAAGAATAGACACACTTGCTTGATGATGGGGCTCGATTAAATAAACTAGGAGATTTGTGACTTCCGTTTGGTACTGCGAACCAATTTTATAAGCCGACAAGTTCCCCGCTTAATATAAATGAATTAAGCGAGGTTTATATTACTCGGGTTCTTAAAGTTCCCTATAAGGGCATGCCCCTATAGTTAATTACATCTTAAATGACGGGAATCACTTAAGAAAACTCTCGAATGATCAGTGGTTTTGCTCTCAAGAATTTCCAAGTTTAAGGTTTTCAAAGGATTAGATTTTTGGAATATCAAAATGGAATGACTCAAAATTTGGAACAATTTATTTTTTTTTGAGAATCCAAAGGAAGAAAAGTAGGAGAAGTTGAGGATACAAGAAGAATCTTGGCAACTTCTCAAACTATCCTATTGTTTGGTTTATATTTTGGGGATTCATTTAATGTTTCATCTTGCCTGTTTTAATTAATCAGGACTTATATTCGTATGACACAATCATACAAACAGCCTCGAAGATGTGAGGGTTTATGTCATACCGAACGATCACCTCGGAGTCCTAAGATCGGTTAGGGCTTAATTTACATGATATAATCATGCAAATGCCTAACGAAGAGTTGAGGATTTATTTTGCACAAGGCAAACTACCGCGAAATCCTATGGATTGGTTATTTAATTCTAAGAATGGTTTTTGCTGAAGTAGACTCAGGTTTTGCTGATGACGATGGCCATGCTGCCCACCATGCTTCGGGCTCCTTGTTGTTGCAGAGGTTTAGTTTTAGAATTCATAAATCAGGAGATGAGTGAAGTGTTTTGGTTTAGAGAAAATCTTTAAAATCCAAGTGTTTTTAATATTTTAATTAAAACAAATCTTAAGGTTGATTAAACAGAACCGATTAAGATCCCACGGTTCCGTCATCCCGGCACCGTTATTTTCATTGAATTCACTTAGTCCGGATGAATTTGCTAAACTCAATCTGAATGAGTTCCACACTTTCATTTAGACCGTGGAAATCTCGTTAGCAACACGTGGGTTACATCATCCGAGGTATTCCCGATCATTCAACGAGACGTTTTAATTTAGTTGCAATTGTAGTTTTGTGTTACGTTTGTGATTAAATTTTGAGTTGTTTTATATTTTGAAATGTTGTGGCGGTGAATTTTATCTTGTAATGACTTTTAATTTAGTTTTGGTTTCGGTTCGGGGACTATCCTAAAGGTTTTGGTTTTCATGCAACGGTTGTTTATCATGCAAGAAAAGAAAGTGCAATGCGATTAATTAAATTGCGAGAAGGTAAATTGCGATAAAATAAAAGCGTGCACTGGAGGGTCTTCCCGTCATCCCAAGCTGCACTTGAAACACATGTTAGAGCATTTAAGTATTTATAGCAATTACCTAGGTAAAGCTAAGGGCAAAGTTTCGGTTTTCTACCAAGATCCTCAGTCCTATAGCTAGTCATTCCTATGACGTCTAGGTTTTCAATTTTGTTTATGGATGATTTTCTGCACCAAAGAATAATTAAGTTCAATTGTTCTTATAAAACACCCCGTCATATTGAGGAAGTGCTTAAGACGAATCTTAAACATCTTTTCAATATTGCTGGAATTATTCTAAGTCCAAACAGATTTAATTAATCACGTGAATTAATCATCTGAGGTTTAATTAGGTTTTGTTCTTTTGCTCAGTGAACTAGGACATTTGAATATCTTATAAGTGAAGTAACACTTCACTTAATACTCCGTTTTAGGAGTTATGACAACAAGAGCTTTTGAGGGCAAATTGATGTTTAAGTGATTTGTGATTTAATTTAATTTTAATTAATGGGTTTAAGTTTGGAATAGTGTTCGAGTTGTTTTTAGATCTATTTTGAATTCTTTATGTCTCAGGTGATGTTATATTTAATTCAATTTAATTTAATTTAATTTAATTTAATTCAATTTGGTTTAGTTTTAATTTTAATTTAATTTTATTTTTTTTAATTTTAATTTTAATTTATTTAAATTTTATTTTAATTTGATTTTATTTCTTATTTAATTTAATTTAATTTAATATGTTTTAATTTAATTTAATTTAATTTAATTAATTTAATTTAATTTAATTTTAATTTAATTTTATTTTAATTTTAATTTAATATTTTATTTTTTATGTTTTAAAGATGATTTAATTTAATTGTTAAAGTATTAATTTAATTGAAATTTTGGAAGGATTTAATTTAAATGTTTTAATTTTAATTTAATTTAATGATTAAGACTTTTAGTATTTTAAATCTTGAGTTTGGATTATCATTTTAGTTGGGAATTAAATATTATTGAAGCGATTAATTTAGGGTTTCTTAAATTAAAGAATAAATGTCCTTTTAATAATATCCCTATTTTAATAATTTCAATTTTTATTAATCTTCCAGATTTCATTAATTAAATGATTAAAGTTTACTCTAATTAATCTTAAAAATGGTTGATGGGTCTCTATCCTTTAATTATTTAAATTTCAATTATCCAAATCAGATTAGGATAAAATATTTTACTCTCTCATTTTATTAAGCCTAAAGTTTTAATTAAGGGTTAAAATTTTAATTACCAATTTGCCCTTCAAGCTTAATAATTCCATAACTCACTAAATTGAGATTAAATGAATTTGAAATTTTTATGTGGCTTCACTCACATGTCAATTAAGACATTAGAGGAGAAAATGCGATTTTTCTGTATTTAATTTATTTATATAATTATTTTTTGTAGAAAATAGGGATTTCCAAGAAAAATTCGATAAGATGACCAAGGGAATTTTTCTGTTCTTAAGAAAATTATGGGGCACTTCTAATGACAAGAGGACCATTTAGACTAATTTTGGTGATTTTTTAAATTATATTTTATTTATTAGAATTATTTTTAATTTTGGAGTATTAATTAATTTTAAAATAAAATTAGAGTTGAAAAATGAATTTTATATTTTTCCTAAACCTCTCTAACCTAAAGAAGTCCAGGGAAATAAATTTAATATTTTTTTGATTTTTCTTTGATTAATTAGAATTATTTTGGTGAGAAGGTTGGAAAATACATTTTTTAATATTAAAAATTACATTAAGTCTTTAAAATTCAATATCTTACCCTAGAGACTTAAGAAAAATATTTGGTTTGTTCCTAAATGATTAGAATTCAAAATGTGACATTTTGGTGATTTTTAATATTTTATGATTTTTATTATTTTTTTAATTATTAAAAATATAAAAATAATGATAAAAATCAACTTTTTTAGAAAATTACAATTTTAATTTTCCTAAGTTCCTCTCGATATCAGAGAAGCTCCAAAACTATTTTTGTGAATTTTTGAAAAGTATTTTGTGAGTTATAAATTTTTAAAGTTTAATTTTACCCATTATTACTTAAGAGGCTTAATCAACCCATTTGGTGGGGTTAATCAAGTCTAATTGGTTTCAAATTTTTATGTGGTGTTCTCCTATCCCTAAAGGACAGTGGAGAATTTTTTTAAGTTAATTTGATGTGTGGTTAACCCTAATTAATTAAAGTTCAATTTTGGGTATTTAGGCCAATTAGAGCTATTCAAAGTGAATTAACTCAAAACTTATTTGTTCTAGGTCCCTCTGGTCACAAGCAACATCACCAAATTTTCTTAGAATTTATTTCTCAACATGCTAATTATTGGAATTAAGATACTCAAAACAGTAACATGAACTTGTAAAATCAATAACTTCTCATAGGGATGGCCTTTAACCTTGAAAAATTCAAGGAATGTTCCCAAGTTCAGAGGCTTCAAAAGCCCTATGGTCTCATGCCATGGTGAATTTCCTATATGCATGGAGAATTAAAACAATGCAGAGAGTAAATAAATCATTAAAAATAAAATACTTGATGAAATTACTTGATTTCTTTTCCACATTATTCTCCTCTGTTCACTGAGCAATAGAGTATTTTCATTTATTTTTAGGATTTTTCTACACAAAGTTATGAATTTTTGAAGTTCTGGTAATTAAATAAATAGAAAAATAGCCTATTTATCTACTTATCCACGCGGCGCTGACTCAACCTCGGTGTCTCCGAAGCTCCACGCGTCGTCTCCTGATTCAGCGCCGCCATCGACTCCGGCCGTCCGGACCCGCCTTTCACGTAACATCTTCTGGTCCGACGCGATCCGAGCCGTCCATCCGATACACGCGCGATCCAACGGTTCCCAGTCATCATCTACGACTGGTGCGAACCCGTGACCGTCGACCTTCTAACCCTAATTTCTCACTCGATTCTCAATGGATTTTCGTGTTCTTATGCTTTATGGATTTGTCTTGAAGAGACGAACACATCCATACGGTAAACATGCATTGAAATTGATTCAAATTAAATGGAGAATCTCTGTAAGCTCGGGAAGAAGAGTGAGTCCATACCTTTGCTCAGAGAAGTGAAGCTTCAATCTGAGGGTTGTGTCACGTTCGATTGGGTCCAAGCAAGCTCCAAATGAAGTCTCTTGGCCTGGTGAATTCTCTAGGTATGATTTCGACCACAGCCGATCACAAAGCTTTGAGGCTGGAAGCAATGGCTGGCCTGGTGAGGGGGCTTTTGCTGGGAAACTTCTCCTCTTGGTCTGGTGAAGGTGTAGAGTCAATCAATTTGAAGATTGGCTCACTGTGGTGAAGTGTCCTAGTTTTGGGCTTGAATTTTAACTCCGAAATTGAGCTCGCGAGAGAGGAAATGGCGAGGGGATTTCGAGTGGGGATCAAGTTCTCTATGTGTAGAGAGTGGTGCAGGATGATTTTGGCAGGGTTTTAGTAAGGTTTGGTTCAGCACCTCTCATGGCCGAGAGGAGGTGGTGTTTAAATAAGCATGGCTGGAGGGCTTCCCAGGGGGGTTTGAAGGCTCGGGATCGAGCTGCTCTGGTGAGGAGAAGAAAAGCTATGCTGTCCATTTGGGTTGAGACAAGTCAGCAAGGGAGAATTGAATTTTTTGGCTCACATGGAGCTCTCGGCCATGGTGTTTTCCGGCGGCCTGGTGGCTGGCCGGCCAGGCACTGGTCACCATCTTGACCAGTGGGGTCAGGGGTTGGCAATGGTGCGGTCAATTGGAGTTTGACATGTGTAAAGGGGCTGAATTGAAATGGAATGGGGAGAGGCTCATTTTGGGTTCAATTTGGTCAACCCATGTATTTGGGCTTGGTTCACCTTCCCATGGTCTGATTTTGGGCCAGGGGGATCAGTTGGGTCAGCTGCCATGGAGTGGTGAAGTCTCCATCCATGGTGAGGTGGCTAAACTTGGTTTAGTGTGTGACATGGTTATGGTTAAAAAGGCTTAATGAAGGATTAGGAAAGGGGGCCCTCCTCTTGCCATTAATGGCTTGGTCACATGTCAAACCTTCCATGGCTTCATATGGCTTGAAAATGGCTTGCTCATGGCTCCATGTGGCTTGGGACAAAGCTTGGTCATTTACATGAAAAAGGGTTTTAGAAATTTTGGTAATTTAGGGGTGATTTGATGGGATTTGGCATATGGCTTGATTTGGAATTATTTCATCATGTATTTAGAAATTAGGAGATGGTTTTATCAAATGGATGATGATAGAGGATTGTCATGTGGGCTTCAAGATGGATTTTGGGCTTTTTTGAAATCATTTTGGATGGGATTTTAGGAAGGCTTAAGGGAATGAGCCTTTAGGTCTAAGAATGAATTCATGGATGGGAATTTTGTAGAAGTTTGGGCCAAATAATTGTTGGGTTTGGTTTAGGGATGTGTCATGAGTGATTTGAAATGAATTTGAGGTGGTTTGGGTTTGAATTGGGTTGAATTTGGGTTCATTTGGTAAATGGGCCGATGTAGGTCAATTGGGCTAATTTGGGTCAATGTTGGGCTAAGGTTGAATATGATGTAAAATTAATGTTGGGAAATTTTTATGGGAGTGTTTCAAAGAGGTTTTAACTTTGGTTGGGTTTTGGTTTTGGGACTTGGGCTTATTTGGGTTAGGTTTGGGTTTAGGTCAAAATCGGGCTTTTTGGTTTTGGGTTGAATTTGAGTGGGGTTTGGGTCCAAATTTTGGGCAAATTTTGTTAGTACTTTGTTTGTGGGGATGTTAGGGAAGGTTTAGAAAAGGTTTGGGGTCAATTGGAGTTGAATTGGTTTGGTTTAGGCTAAGTTTGGGTCATGGGTCCAAATTGGGCTTTAAGGTCAAAAGTGAAATTGGATTCAAATGTCAATCAAATTGGACTTAGATTTGGTCTAAATTGATATTGTGAATATTAAATTGAAGTTTATAATTGAATTGGACCAAAATTGGGGTCAATTGGGTAGATTTGGTTTGACATTGGGTTCAATTGTGTTAAGAATGGGCTAAATTGGGGGTTTTGGTAAAAGTGGGGTAAATTGACAAAATTGGCCCATGGTGTAGTTGGACAAAATAAAATTGGGAATATTTGGGATTTTCTGGAATTTTCTGGGAATTTTCTGAATTTTTGGATTTTTTGGCTAAGAGGGGCATTTTGGGTATTTGGAGGGTATTTGGGGGTATTTTTGGAATTTTTGGTATTTTTGGCTATGGATGATCAATTTGATTGGTGATTTAATGTTCAAGGTTAATATTGGGGAATTTTGGGTGATTTGGAAATTTTGGAGGATTTGGGCAATTCTAAGGGTTTTTAGTAGGTTTGGTAGGTGTAGGGTCCCCGGGGCCAAAAATTGAAATTTTGGAATAGTGAAGATTGATCAAATATGAGTGAAATGGAAGCACTTTGGTTGAAATTTTGGAATAGTGAAGATTTATCAAATATGAGTGAAATGGAAGCACTTTGGTTGAGCCATGAAGCCATGTTAAGCCTATATGAGCCATGAGAGGACTCATTTGAGGCATTCACTATGTTGTTCCTAACCCTCTTAGCCAGGGGCTTAGGGGTTAAGGTCCATCCATATGAATTACCTACATGAGTCAAGGAGTCAAGTTGGGTATGGGTGTGGTTTTAGGATCTGGATTGTGTGTGTGAGAGTGTAGAGTGTGAGTGTAGTGAGTGTGTAAGTTAACCCTCACCAGACCAAGCCACCTAGGGTGGTCCCAAGGCCAAAGAGTCCTATAGGGAACTCATTCTTTAAACATTCACATTTGATTTCAACCCTCTAGGTGATTAGGGGTCTATAATCAAGCTTGTGGGATTTGCAGGGAGGCAAGAAGTGGTTCAAATTTCTAAGGGATGGGTCCCAATTCTAGTCCTCTAAGATAGTCAAAGGAAAAGCCTAAGGCTAGATCCTAAACACTAAAGAGGGAAGAGAAGACCTCATCAAAAATGAGGTCAACAAATGGACCCCCAATAGGTGTGGTGTGCTAACCAAGCGCACCGCGCGTATTGGTGTTGACCGAAGAGATCAACAAAACCAACACAGATGTCCAAGTGACAAACTTAGGACGAAGTAGAAGAATTTCCGCTAGGGAGTATCAGGTAAATCTCCAAGACTGAAGATTCCAGAACTCTCGCTGGGGAAAAAGGAGGTGAATTTCAGATCACAAGGTTTCAAGAGATTTGATCTTAGATTTGTTTCATCTTTTATCTCAAGTTTTAATTTTGAGTTTGAATTTTGATTTGAGTTTCAATTTTAATTTTATGCGGAGAAAAGAGTAGGGCGGAGGCCCACCCGAATGCATTTGTATGCTGAGGAGGAAGTAGGTCTGAACCTATTCCAAATGTGTATGCCGAGAAGGGTTAGGACTGAGCCTATCCCAAATGCTGAGGAAGAATAGGATAAAGCCTATCCGAAATGCAGAGTGCTTTAATTTCAATTTCTTGCCGAGAGGATCAAATTTTGAGATTGCTGAGAAAAGAGCAGGACTGTGCCTATCCTGAGTGCTGAGAATTGCTGAGATGGGAGTAGGGCGGAAGCCTATCCCGAATGCTGAGATTGCTGAGAAGGGAGTAGGACGGAAGCCTATCCCGAATGTTGAGATGGGAGTACGGTGGAAGCTTGTCCAGATTACTGAGATGGGAGTACGGCGGAAGCCTATCCCGATTGTTGAGATGGGAGTACGGCGGAAGCCTATCCCGATTGCTGAGATGGGAGTACGGCGGAAGCCTATCCCGATTGCTGAGATGGGAGTACGACGGAAGCCTATCTCGATTGCTGAGATGGGAGTATGGTGGGATGGGAGTACGGCGGAAGCCTATCCCGATTGCTGAGATGGGAGTACGGCGGAAGCCTATCCCGAATGCTGAGATTGTAGTACGGCGGAAGCCTATCCCGATTGTTGAGATTTAGTTTATGCAGTGGTTGTGAAAAATTTTGTCGATATTTGATTTATGCTGTGACTATGAAGAATTTTGCTGAGATTTGGATTATGCTGAGATCGAAATGCGATATGAAAGTGTTCCATATCCCACGGGAATCAATCAAAGTTTGATTGCTTGGCCAAGGGTATGAACCTATGCCATCCAAATCAAATTGAAGATTCCTTGTGATTCTGAAATCATCCCGAGAGAGGGTTTCGGAGGAGGTCTGATGTAGATTTTGATTTGAAGAAGGATTGGAGGATTTAAAAAGATGGACGTGAACTGGAATTCAATTTGAGCTTTAGATTTGTTTTGTTTGTTCTTTAACTATCCCATTTTTTTTTTTATTTGGTGTTCATGTGGACTTGAAATTCTTTTTAATGTTTGGATTTTTATGGAAGAGAGTTCTCATTTATTTTCTTTTTCTTTTCTGTTCTTTGTTCGAAGTTCATTTAACTTTAATGGCGTTTCCCAGTCAATTTGCACAAAAAGAGGTGAAGGCAAAATGTGACATGGTCACTTTCATTACAATCTTGTTGAAGATACATCATACAACTCGATCTGAAATATCTCATACAATCCATGACTCAAAAACAGACTATGTATGATTCTTGTTGATCCATCCAAAAAGTGTCTGTTAAATCCATGTATGAATAATGAGATACACGGTCAATAACATCACCTTCCAAGCCATCCTTGGCAGGAATGCCGCATGGATGTGCATTGGAGGTGTGCTATTTCCCATGTAACTTACAGCTCGTAGGGTCGGAGATTCTCCAATTACGGATCCGGTCGGAAGTGGTATGGTGCCTTTACGTCGTCCATCCTTCTAAAAGTGACGGAGATCCGTTCCACCGGTACTCCCGTATGCAATGCTTTGCGACGACCGCTCCATTTCCTTGTAATATCATGACGGAACCTACCGGAAGAGGTATCTCCACCGGCCCTCGGAACTTACCGGGCTCGCTATCCGGAGGTCGGATCCGAACATGATATTGCATTGGTTGACGAACGAAGCTCGTGCGAAAAGGCTCGACAAAGTCATGGTGGTCTATGTGTGGAGGTATGCGGTCGCCCTTCCGATAAATTTTGATGATGCAACCGTTAGGTATGCGGTCCGCTGCGATACCCTCCACGTTATCATTCTTTTCACCATTCTTTTAATTATTCTCGGCATTGGATCCACCTCATCGTGACGGAGTATCCCGGTGGATTTCCTTTTCCGTCCTCTCGCGAAGTTATAGCTACATCCGCATTGTATTGTGACTCTTCCTTTCCCCGGCATCCATTTCCGGGGTTCCGAATAATTTTTTCTCTCAGACGGCTCGCTCGACCCATCTTCTGAAGTTCTAGAATGCAATCCACAATCTGCTGTTGCTCGTACTCTGAGAATACACCTATGTGTAACTCGAGGCCTTCCAAAATGTTGATTCTTCTGCCTCTAATCCTTTCAAAATATTCGAAAGTCTTCTTCTCAACATTTTGAATTCTTTCTAGTTCATATTCTGGGATGATCTGCAAGTGACGAGGCCTAGTAACGTATTGCGGGATGTACGGCTCAATCCCGTCACGTTCTCCTGCATACCTTGGCTCCTCGGGGATTGTCTCTGTCGGGACATCCTCCGGGGTTGCTTCCGCAACAAGGTTCCTCAGATATGGTATCTCTGCCCGGTGTCGAGGCACTGATTCTATCTCTGTCCTTTTTGGCACTTCTCCGATCTGTTCTGATTCTCTCGGCGTTGACTTTCTTCTTTCTGGTTCCTGCCGAACCGGTATCTTTGAAATGTGTGTGTCTGCGAAGGCGGCTGTTTCCTCGTGTTGATCTGCTGCTAGTTTAGTCAACATCTTGCGGATACGGCGATTTTTATTCCTTCTTTGAGTAGCAGTGAGCGTAGCTCTCCTCACTTCTTGAATTTCTGCGGGCGCGGCGCTGACGAGCCTGCCCTCTGCCATGGCAACTACTAACTTGATTTTCTTGCTTTCTTCGATGTTTGTCTTTCTTTTCTTGTTGCTGGATTGGTGGCTTGGGCCACCCATCTTCATTACTGTCTGGCCATGAAGCTCTTCTCGGTCCACTGGGACCCAGTCATTTTCTTCATACTGTAGGCTCGGTCGGTGTGAAGTCGAATCAATTTCTATCACCGCTCCATCCTTCACCCTCTTTTCATCGAGTGCGAGACTCACGCCATTTTTAAAGTTTAGGACCAACCGCCCGTTCGACATTTCCCTGCGAAGAAAACAAGGAAAGGATCAGGGGCTGTACTAAGAACAAGAACATTAAGAAAGTATTTATCATTGAAGATTCTTATTCACTTATTCCAATTTTAATTTTTAAGGAAAGTAGGAAAAGATAAAGAAAGATCAGGAAAAAGATTTGATTTGAAAGGAAGGGTAAAACTTTATTATTATGATTTTCACATATTTTATTTTTAGTACATTTTTTTTATTTTATCCATTTTTATGTTTTTGGGTTCGGACCCAGTCACAAAGTGATTGCTTCACCCGTGTTTCTAGGGATAAGACTCTATCTTAGAGGCCACCCTTCGAAACATCAGGTTGCGTAATATTTCTTCAAATATCGTCCATTGATTGGAAGCATTTGTTGTTCTCCTTGGTAATTCACAAGTTAGTAGGAGCCTCCTGTGTAGACTGCCTCGACCACAAACGGCCCTTCCCAAGTCGGTCAAATTTGCCTCCTATCTTGTAATGTGCAATAATAGGTCTTCTGAGAACAAGAACTAAGTCACCAACTTTGAAAGTTCTCGGGCGGACCAGTTTATCATGGGCCTAGATCATCTTAGCTTGGTACAGTTCCAAATTTTGTTGCGCTGCAAGTCTCCTCCCTTCCAAGCTTTCCAGTTCTTCCAGTCGCAGTCTGGCATTTTCTTCTGCAGTAATTTTATTTGCAACTGCAATCCTGAGTGATGGAAGCTGGACCTCCAAAGGTAAAACGGCCTCGGACCCGTACACTAAAGCGTAAGGCGTAGACTGAGTAGGAGTCCTGAAAGTCGTCCTGTAGGCCCATAAGGCTTCTAACAACTTCTCGTGCCAATTTCTCTTGTTGTCATCCAAAGTTTTCTTTAAAATTTGAACGAGAGTTTTATTAAAAGCCTCGGCCAAGCCGTTTGCTCTTGCGTAGTAGATTGTTGAGTATCGCCAATCGATTCCATGTCTTCTGACAAAATTATTGATCTTTGTACTTCTGAATGCGGACCCATTATCTGAAATGATCCTACGCGGTACTCCGAAACGGTAGACGACTTGATTTTTGAAAAATTGGAGCACATGGTGTGCCTTTGATTCTCTAAGTGGAACTGCTTCTGCTCATTTAGAAAAGTAGTCTGTAGCTGCAAGGATGAAGCGATGTCCTCTTGAAGAAGGTGGTTCTATCGGACCACTATATCTGTGCCCCAACACTCAAATGGCCACGACGCAATTGTCGGATATAACACGTTTGGAGGTTGGTGTAGAACCACTCCGTGCACTTGGCACCGGTGACAACTTTCGGCAATCTTCATGCAATCGGTCATCATCGAGGGCCGATAATACCCTAGTCTTTTAATTTTCATTTTCATTTTCGGACCCGACCGATGAGCACCACAAAGTCCCGAATGCACTTCTTTGACAATTTCACGAGCCTCGGACCCGTTCGAGCATCTTAACCACATTCGATCAAAAGACCTTCGTATAATGTATCGTTTATTAATGCGTAAGACAGAGCTCTTTTCTTGATTTGATGTGCTAATGACTTATCTTCTGGTAATTTCCCTGTTTGCAGGTAGTCTATTAGCGGTTGGTACCAATCTTCTGTGTTTTCCGTCACTGCTGCAACTGATTCTTCTGCTTTTTCTGATTTCTGTATCATATCCATGTCAAGCTGTGATAGGACCTGTCGACCTTGAACTAACACTTCAACTGACTCATCTTGTAAGCAGGCAAATTCTTTTGCAAGGCAAGCTTGCGCATCTGCGAGAGCGTTTTCTCTTCTGGGGATCTTGTAGATTGTTACATTCAGAATTTGTTCCAACAGTTTCAAGGCATATTGAAAGTATTGCTCGAGTTTTGGCTTTAAAATTTTGTATTGTCCGGTGACCTGTTGGATGATCAACTGAGAATCTCCGTAGATGTTGATGTTCGTTATTCCCATTTGAATGGTTAGTTCTAGTCCTGTTATGAGGGCTTCATATTCTGCCTCGTTGTTTGTGCATGGCTCTGTTAAGTGGTAGGAGTATCTTAACATCCTCCGCTCCGGTGTTATAAAGATTAGTCCGATTCCTGCCTTACCGGGCACTATCGTTTGCAATTATTTGTCTTTCTGTGCTGAGGACGCTCCGTCAAAGTATAGTTCCCAACGTCGATCATCAGTGTCTTCTAGGCTCATTATCTGTTCGTCAGGCAAATCATCGTCGAGAGGCGAATCTGCCGGTAAAGGGTGCGTTGCAAGGAAGTCAGCAAGCACTTGTCCCTTTACGGCACGAAGAGGAACGAAAGTTATGTCGAATTGCAATAGTATCATCGACCACCTGGCAAGTCTGCCAGAAAGTGTTGGACGGGTCATCAAATATTGCAACGGATTAACTTTCGAGATAAGGTTGACCTTATGAGAGAGCATGTAATGCCTGAGTTTCTGTGCGGCGAAGATCAGGGCCAAACAATGCTTCTCAATTGGAGGATACTTTACTTCCATCGGAACTAAACGACGGCTTAAGTAGTAGAGAGGATTTTCTTTTCCCTCATCATTGACTTGGGCTAGCAGGGCTCCAAGGGAGTCGTCTAGAGCCGTGGTATAAAGTATCAACGGTCTACTCCGAGGCCCGGGGCTCGCTAAGACGGGAGGTGTCATTAAGTATTGCTTAATGTCCTCGAAGGCTCGTTGGCATTTCTCTTCCCAAACGAATTTGGCATCCTTTTTAACTAATGCCGAGAAGGGCTGACACCTACCTGACAAGTTCGAAATAAAGCGTCGAAGATATGCCAGCTTCCCTTGAAAGGATCGTAGCTGTTTTAAGGTTTTGGGAGGCGGCATTTCTAAGATAGCTTTAATCTTTTCCGGATCGATTTCAATCCCGCGATGTCGGACAACAAATCCTAAGAATTTCCCGGAGGTAACGCCGAAGGCGCATTTTAAGGGATTCATCTTAAGGTTGTATTGCCTTAGTCGCTCAAAGACAATTCTCAAATCATACAGGTGATCTTCCTTCAGTTTGCTTTTGATGACCACATCATCCACGTAGCACTCGACTTGGTTGTGAATGAGATCATCAAAAATCTTTGTCATTGCTCTTTGGTATGTTGTTCTTGCGTTCTTTAGTCCGAATGGCATTACTGTGTAGCAATACACTCCGATTGGTGTTCTGAATGCCGTGAGCTTTTCGTCTTCTGGTGCCATCTTTATCTGGTTGTATCCTGAAGATCCATCCATGAAAGAGAATATTTCATGTATCGAAGCGATGTCGATCATTAACTCTGGAATTGGTAGTGGAAATTCGTCCTTCGGACATGCTTTGTTCAAGTCTCTAAAATTCACGCAGATTCTGATTTGACCATTCTTCTTCTTGATTGGTACCACATTGGCTAGCCAAGTAGGGTATTGTTCTTCACGGACAAATTTAGCGTCGATTAGCTTCTTAACTTCAGCTTATTACTTGTTGTTCAATTTCCAAACGCATTCTTCCGGAAGCTTGTCCGATCGGAACGGATGTAGGATCCACTCCTAGCCCGTGAACTCGCGACTTCGGAGCTAATCCTCGCATTTCGTCGTAACTCCAAGCAAAACAGTCCTTGAATTCCATTAATAGCTTGATCATTTCCTCGGAATCTTCTTTATTGGGTAAGGAGCTAACAAAGGTTGGTCTAGTCTTTTCGTTAGTACCTAAGTTAACTTTCATTAACTCATCTATTGTAGATTTGATTTCTTCTTCGAACTTTGGTGGAGCGTCTCCAATTTGTAGATCTTCAAGCTCTTCTGTAGTTTCCAAGCAGTCTTCATTAGGTTCTCAAGTGACAACCAAACAAAATTCCGTATCGTTAACGGAACCTACTGTGCCGAATCCGAGATCATGTTTTGAATTGGGAGGCCGACCGGCATTATTCCATAATTTTTTGAAGTGTTGTGATCGACCTTTTGTCCATTGTTGAGGTAAGACACCAAGCTGAATTAAATTTTGAACACAGGGAGAGTACCACTCAAAAGGTAATTCCATTAATTCAGAAGAAGTGACATCTTCAAATTTTACATTGTTTTCAGTATTGGAAGAAGAAGCGCCACGGTAAAATTTGATTGGCTTTGCACCGCTGCTATGTACTTTTTTAACCACCATACCCTCGATCTTATTAGACTGGATCGGGGTCAGGGTCATAGTGTGTACATAGTGGTTAATCTTCTCGTACATCGATTTGTATTCTTTGTTCTTCTCATCTTCGAGAGAAATCTTGAATTGTGGTTTCTTCGGTTTATTGTAGTCGCTTCTTTCTTGACTTCCTCTTCTTCCTCAGAGCTGTTCTCCCAATCAACGTTGATCATCGGCTTTTTCTGTCCAACTGTCCCAGTGTCTCTTCCACGACCTCGTCCCCGGCCTCGACCTTGGATGCGAGTTATGGAGAAACCTTCACCATCTCGCCGTAAGGGAGTGGTGAGTGACTGTTGGACTAGAACTTCAGGTTCTTCATCGTCTCGAATTTCCTTTGCTTCATTTAGCACGGTGTTTCTGGAGAAGATTGTTTTCTTTGGAGGTGC
The DNA here is from genome assembly GCA_022702705.1 of Papilionanthe hookeriana x Papilionanthe teres. NCBI lineage: Eukaryota > Viridiplantae > Streptophyta > Magnoliopsida > Asparagales > Orchidaceae > Papilionanthe > Papilionanthe hookeriana x Papilionanthe teres. The sequence goes on from CM040433.1 coordinate 61,116,819, forward strand.
GTAATAAGCTGCATCTTCATGGATTCCAATCTCATGTACGGAGAAAGGTTACAAATCACCTTTAGTTCATTGTTCTCCTCCTTCGTAGTATTTTATGCACTGATGCAGAGACGATGGTACCATCTAGTTTTCATGGATCCACGGTCGGCCCAGTAGAGCGTTGAACGATGTCTCAGAGTCAATTATGTGGAATTTTGCGGTTGTCTTTGCTAAGTCACCGGTCTTCATCAACAGTGTTATTGATCCAAGGGCTCTTTCTCCGTTCTGGTTGAATCCTCTTAGTAACATCTTGTCCGCTTCAAGCTCGCGAGCATCAATTTCCAAGTATGCTAGCGTCCGAAGGTTCATTATGTTGATTGATGCTCCTGGATCCACCAATACTCTGGAGAGCGTAAACTTTCCGATTGTGACTGAAATGTACAACGGTCGGTTGTGATCGGCTGTCCCAAGTAGTAGATCACTGTCCGTGAAGGTAACACCTCGCTGTTCCTTTAACGAGCAAACCTCGTCTAAGGAATCTCCGGCCATCTGAGCTAAACAAATCTCTGGATCAAGTAAGGCCTTGATCAGAGCTTCCCTCATCTCTTTTGATAAGATGAGAGCGTCGTAGATGCTCAGTTTGGCTAGTAGTTTCCTAAGATGGGCTAGCACGTTATAGTCCACTTTGTTACCATGTGTCTCAGTTTCTTCCCGAATGGACAATTCTTCTGCTAGGGTTGATTCTTCCTGAACAACCACCTGTTTTCCTTTGTCTTCTGGACCTATTCTCGGAGGTAGAACCTTTCCGCTCCTTAAGTTGACTTCTGTGATTTCTTCGAATCCGGCATCGATATTACCGGTGTCTCCTTTCGAATCCGTATGACGAGTTCTTCTCGGAGTCACTTCGGAATCTGAAAGCTCTAACTCTATTGTGATTGGTGTTCCTTGGAATTCACAAATAGATTCATTGCTTGTTGAACTTTCGTAGCCTTCTTGATGAATGTCTTCTTTGTCATCGTGATTGTCGAGGTTGTGTATGATTTGAGAATTGTTATTGGTATCGGAATCGAGATCCGGATTAGATTGGTTGTCGTTAGTTACGTTATCGTTAGAAACAGTCAAAACGTAGCCAACGCCATAACTCTTATCATTATAAGATCCAGCCGGAGCGAGCAAATAATCATACAGAGTCAGAGGTTCGAGGAATTTTTCCCCCGAATCGGAAACAACCATCCTAGGATAAACAGCCCCTAGTCTAGCCTTAGGAGCCTCGGTCTTTTCTTCTTCTTCGATCTCCTTCTTTTCCACGATCTTTTCTTCCTGGGGCGGTTCTTCAATTGCAAGCGATAGCGCCGGCTTGACAGGTTTCAAACTCTGAGTCGAAGCACGTGCCGAAGCGGTTTGGATGCGATCCAAAATTTTCTTCGTTGACTTCGTCCAAGCGGTACTCCATCCATCATCGGTCGTGTAAAGGTCTATCGGAACAATGGGATCCGTTGAAATAACATTGACAGAACCTCCTTTCTGGGGTTCTTTCATGTATTCCTTTGGGATCGTTATGTTCCCTTTTCGGAGATTATTGTCAAGCCAACTTTTGAAGGTGATGCAATCCTCTATCTTATGTCCAAGCATCTGGTGGTAAGGGGAGTAGTTGGGATGGTCTTTCTTGTTGACTTCTTCTGGCTTCCTGGGTTCTGGCAGTCGAAAATCCAAAGTCTTCATCAAACTGCGGAACATCTTTGGCACTGCCTCATTCTTAAATGGATACTCTCTGTTTATAAGCTCCTTTAACATGCGTTGTGGGCGAGGCGGTTGCTCATATTGTTGAGTTGACTGATAACCGGGTTGAGGTTGTTGGTAGTTCTGCTGAGGTTGTTGATAGCTGGGCTTGCGACTGCTCCGTCGTATTTGCATTGATCGCTTGCCCTTATCGATCGCCGCGACGATCCCAGATTTCTTTTCAAATGTCTTCACAGGCTTCTATTTGTCTGTTTTGTCGACGAAACTTAGTTGCTTCGCTTCCTTTTGCAAGCTTCCGGCCTTTCTTAACAACTTCTTGAAAGTCTTAATTGTAAATCCCTTAAGGATGAGTGCTATCGGGCAATGAATGCTTTTAAGCAAGATACCGACTGCATGCTGCTCTTGTAGCTGTGGCTCACAGTTCATGCTTAGATTTCTCCATCGAAGTACGTAGTCCACTAAAGTTTCGTTCGGTTTCTGTTTCTCTACCACTAAGTCACCGATGGTGATATGGTGCTGAGCTCCGACAAACCGTTTCACGAAGAGGTTTTCCAATTCTGAAAATATCTTTACCGAACCGTTCGGTAACTCTGCGTACCAATCGAAGGCGATCTTTGACAGGCTGCTGACGAATTGTCGGAAGAGTAAGGCATCACTTCCACCGGCGTTGCAACAACTAGCAAGAAAATGTGCAACATGCTGTCGAGGGTTTCCGGTACCATCGAAAGTCTTGAACGAGAGGTGGTACGAAGCCTTTGGGTATTATATCGCATCAAATTCTTCGGGGTAAGGTCTACCCGTCCGAATAGATGATCCGCTCTTAGACCGTGCTAAGGCTTCTCGCACTTCGTCGTTCCACCATGTTCTTGATGTCCTTCTCCGGAATCATATTCCGGTAGAATCTTTTTTCGGCTGATCGTTTTCGTTAACGGATGTAATCTCTTTTCCTCCGTCTGTAATATGAATAACTTATGGAGGCGTTTCTCTTGGGGGTTGAGCCTGACTCTGAAGAGTGGCTAGGGCTGCAGCCATCTCTTCCATCCTTTTTTCCATTTGAGAGATCGTATCATCTTTTTCTTGAACTTGTGCTCTTAATGCTTCCGGTTCATCTCTCTCTGTAGCTGCCGGGGCACCTTGCAAAGCTGACGATGCTCGTGTTTCAACCATGTTGATCTCCACATATTCGTCATCCATGAACTCCGACGAGTCAACTTCATCTCCAAACTTTTCTTCTCTTTCTCTTGCTAATTGTTGAATGTCGGTTCTTAGCTTTTCCATAGCGTCTTCCAATGATCTTTTTCGTGCGGTTTCACAGTTATCATGCGATGGCTGTTGGGTTTCCTTCTTGGGAGTCCCTTTTATTGCCGTGACGCTCTCTTCAGACTCGAGTCTCTTGACGAGACTTTCCTTTTCAGGTCGTTGTTTCGGTCTCAATTGGTCAGTAGTAGGACGCCATACCATCCTTCTAGCAGCGAAGGCCTAGAACCGGATGGTCCGTCGGCCGAATGCTCGGAAGGTGGTATCTTCCCCGATCCGTAAACCCGAAACAACAACGAGTGGACTAGCCTTCATCTTCTTATTCAGCTTTTTCGTGGCGACAATGGGTTCTACTCGCGGCCCAAGACGGGACTTGGCTGGCACCCGCCCTATTCTTCTTAAAATCTCTGATACAGGACATTTCTCTTTCTTTGCTAACTTCTCTATCACAGTCTGTAGTCGGGCAAATGGTGTAATCCTAACACTTTTCTTTCGGCTGTCGCTATAGTATGCGGGTCGAGGTAATGTAGAAGCAATCCTGCTGACATTTTCCTCGTCAGCTACGGCGGAAAGGGGATGGAATCTACTTCCTTCCAAAAGTGGTGTATACTCAGGCAATGGTATTTACTCAGATAGTGGTGTGTACTCAGGAATTTCTTCTAAGAAAGCGACTTCAGCAGCTCTGGCCTTTCTGGCAATCTTTCTACCTTTTTTTCTTCTTTGAGTCCGTGTTAGGGGTGGAACCCTTGAGCTGGACCCAATTTCAAAGACAGAAGGTCTTGCACGGAAATCTGTACCCTCCACGGTAACATGCTCGTTACAAATTTGAACTTCCTTCCCCTTCGGCTTGGCGGAAGCCGAGGTAGGTGCGAGACGACTAGACCGGTGGGGGTAGAGATAGCGGTCCTCCCATGGACGGTAGTATTCCTCTCACTGGAACCCTTTGCGGGGAGGGAACTCTTGAGTTGACTTGAGGTTGAACTCGATCAAAGGTCTTTCGGCTTCGGATACTTTGTACGTAAGTGTGAAAAGGGTAACGTCGGTGATCTTGACATTTGTGTTCTCGAATCCTTGTCCAAATCGGATGATCCCATTGTGGGGCGGCTCATCCTTGTAAACGGCGAAGTCCGATCCATTGGTGAAGGAGAAAATCAGCTTTGGGGCGGACATCTTCGCAAGGTAGATTCGATTGTCGGTCCCAAGTTATGCTTCTTCTCATCGGGACGAAAAGAAAGGAATCAAGAGAGTCCGAACACATTTTCGTTCATGTATTTATAAAAAGGAGTTATTTGTTAAAAGAGTTATTCATTAGAGGGTTTGTTTATTAGGAACGTAATGTTCAAAGGTGTAGAGAAGGTAAGGAATCCGATTCAGAATTGGAAAGGAAGAGAAAGTCTTATGCAAGACTTCTCGACTCGAAGGACCGCTCCTAAACTAACACCTATTGGGGGTCCACCCCACCTCAGAAAAGAGGTAAAAGGATCTCGGAACCTCTCTATTTAGGGGTGTCTAAACAGTGGCTACTAAATCTGAGAGGAGTTGGCTATACTCGTTCAAGATAGAAATGAATGGGGTATTCCAATGGAAGAATGGTAGTTTGGTCCACTAGGGGCATGGGTTTACTACCGATTTATGAAAGCAAAACCATCTGATCGAAATGGAGAGAGGAACTATCCCCAACGGAGTCGCCAGAAGTTGTCGGCATATTTTTAGGTTATGTGTTTTATTTTGAAAAGGGGGTCGCCTACAGAAATTGTCGGTGAATTTTTTATATTTTAAATTTAATTTAAATATATAGTTTAAAAGATAACATTTGATTTTGAAAGTAATTTTATGTTTAAAAGTTTTAAGATATGAAATCAAACCGATCTCACAACCCAAATAGTTTATATAAAAGAGGACCGCACCACAAACCGTGTATCTATCCCGAAGAATAGACACACTGCTTGATGATGGGGCTCGATTAAATAAACTAGGAGATTTGTGACATCCGTTTGGTCTGCGAACCAAATTTATATGCCGACAAGTTCCCCTGCTTAATATAAATGAATTAAGCAGGGTTTATATTACTACAGGTTCTTAAAGTTCCCTATAAGGGCAAGCCCCTATAGTTAATTACATCTTAAATGACGGGAATCACTTAAGAAAACTCTCGATAATGATCAGTGGTTTTGCTCTCAAGAATTTCAAAGTTTAAGGTTTTCAAAGGATTAGATTTTTGGAAATTCAAAAGGGAATGACTCAAAATTTGGAACAATTTATTTTTTTTGAGAATCCAAAGGAAGAAAAGTAGGAGAAGTTAAGGATACAAGAAGAATCTTGCAACTTCTCAAACTATCCTATTGTTTGGTTTATATTTTGGGGATTCATTTAATGTTTCATCTTGCCTGTTTTAATTAATCAGGACTTATATTCGTATGACATAATCATACAAACAGCCTTGAAGATGTGAGGTTTTATGTCGTACCGAACGATCACCTCGGAGTCCTAAGACCGGTTAGGGCTTAATTTACATGATATGATCATACAAATGCCTAACGAAGAGTTGAGGATTTATGTTGCACTAGGCAAACTACCTCAAAATCCTATGGATTGATTATTTAATTCTAAGAATGGTTTTTGCTGAAGTAGACTCAGGTTTTGCTGATGACGATGGCCGTGCTGCCCACCATGCTTCGGGCTCCTTGTTCTTGCAGAGGTTTAGTTTTAGAAGTCATAAATCAGGAGATGAGAGAAGTGTTTTGGTTTAGAGAAAATCTTTAAAATCCAAGTGTTTTTAATATTTTAATTAAAAAAAATCTTAAGGTTGATTAAACTGAACCGATTAAGATCCCACGGTTCCGTCATCCCAGCACCGTTATTTTCATTGAATTCACTTAGTCCAGATGAATTTGCTAAACTCAACTGAATGAGTTCCACACTTTCATTTAGACCGTGGGAAATCCCGTTAGCAACACTAGGGTTACATCATCCGAGGTATTCCCGATCATTCAACGAGACGTTTTAATTTAGTTGCAATTGTAGTTTTGTGTTCTGTTTGTGATTAAATTTTGAGTTGTTTTATATTTTGAAATGTTGTGGCGGTGAATTTTATCTTGTAATGACTTTTAATTTAGTTTTGGTTTTAGTTCAAGGACTATCCTAAAGGTTTTGGTTTTCATGCAACAGTTGTTTATCATGCAAGAAAAGAAAGTGCAATGCGATTAATTAAATTGCGAGAAGGTAAATTGCAATAAAATAAAAGCGTACCGGAGGGTCTTCCCGTCATCCCAAGCTGCACTTGAAACACATGTTAGAGCATTTAAGTATTTATAGCAATTACCTAGGTAAAGCTAAGGGCAAAGTTTCTGGTTTTCTACCAAGATCCTAGTCCTATAGCTAGTCATTCCTATGACGTCTATGTTCTCAATTTTGTTTATGGATGATTTTTTGCACCAAAGAATAATTAAGTTCAATTGTTCTTATAAAACACCCCGTCATATTGAGGAAGTGCTTAAGACGAATCTTAAACATCTTTTCAATATTCATGGAATTATTCTAAGTCCAAACGGATTTAATTAATCAGGTGAATTAATCATCCGAGGTTTAATTAGGTTTTGTTCTTTTGCTTAGTGAACTAGGACATTTGAATATCCTATAAGTGAAGTAACACTTCACTTAATACTCCATTTTAGGAGTTATGACAACAAGAGCTTTTGAGGGCAAATTGATGTTTAAGTGATTTGTGATTTAATTTAATTTTAATTAATGGGTTTAAGTTGGAATAGTGTTCAAGTTGTTTTTAGACCTATTTTGAATTCTTTATGTCTCAGGTGATGTTATATTTAATTCAATTTAATTTAATTTAATTTAATTTAATTCAATTTGGTTTAGTTTTAATTTTAATTTAATTTAATTTTTTTTTAATTTTAATTTAATTTAATTTAAATTTTTTTTAATTTGATTTTATTTCTTATTTAATTTAATTTAATTTAATATGTTTTAATTTAATTTAATTTAATTTAATTTTAATTTAATTTTATTTTAATTTTAATTTAATATTTTATTTTTTATGTTTTAAAGATGATTTAATTTAATTGTTAAAGTATTAATTTAATTGAAATTTTGGAAGGATTTAATTTAAATGTTTTAATTTTAATTTAATTTAATGATTAAGTCTTTTAGTATTTTAAATCTTGAGTTTGGATTATCATTTTAGTTGGGAATTAAATATTATTGAAGTGATTAATTTAGGGATTCTTAAATTAAAGAATAAATGTTCTGTTAATAATATCCCTATTTTAATAATTTCTATTTTTATTAATCTTCCAGATTTCATTAATTAAATGATTAAAGTTTACTCTAATTAATCTTAAAAATGGTTGATGGGTCTCTATCCTTTAATTATTTAAATTTCAATCATCCAAATCAGATTAGGATCAAATATTTTACTCTCTCATTTTATTAAGCCTAAAGTTTTAATTAAGGGTTAAAATTTTAATTACCATTTTGCCCTTCAAGCTTAATAATTCCATAACTCACTAAATTGAGCTTAAATGAATTTGAAATTTTTATATGGCTTCACTCACATGTCAATTAAGACATTAGAGGAGAAAATGTGATTTTTCTGTATTTAATTTATTTATATAATTATTTTTTGTAGAAAATAGGGATTTCCAAGGAAAATTCAATAAGATGACCAAGTGAATTTTTTCTTTCTTAAGAAAATTATGGGGCACTCCTAATGACTAGAGGACCATTTGGACTAATTTTGCTGATTTTTTGAATTATATTTTATTTATTAGAATTATTTTGAATTTTGGAGTATTAATTAATTTTAAAATGAAATTAAAGTTGAAAAATAGATCTGATATTTTTTCTTAAATCACTCTAACCTCAAGGAGTCCAGAAAAATAAATTTTAAATTTTTCTGATTTTTCTTTGATTTAATAGAATTATTTTGGTGAGAAGGTTGGAAAATACATTTTTAATATTAAAAATTACATTAAGCCTTTAAAATTCAATATCTTACCCTAGAGAATTAAGAAAAATATTTGGTTTGTTCCTAAATGATTAGAATTCAAAATGTGACATTTTGTTGATTTTTAATATTTTATGATTATTATTATTTTTTTAATTATTAAAAATATTAAAATAATGATAAAAATCAACTTTTTTAGAAAATTAGAATTTTAATTTTCCTAAGTTCCTCTGATATCAGAGAAGCTCCAAAACTATTTTTGTGAGTTTTTGAAAAGTATTTTGTGAGTTATAAATTTTTAAAGTTTAATTTTACCCATTATTACTTAAGAGGCTTAATCAACCCATTTGGTGGGGTTAATCGAGTCCGATTGGTTTCAAATTTTTATGTGATGTTCTCCTATCCCTAAAGGATAGTGGAGAATTGTTTTTAAGTTAATTTGATGTGTGGTTAACCCTAATTAATTAAAGTTCAATTTTGGGTATTTAGGCCAATTAGAGTTATTCAAAGTGAATTAACTCAAAACTTATTTTTCCTAGGTCCCTCTGGTCACAAGAAACATCACCAAATTTTCCTAGAATTTATTTCTCAACATGCTAATTATTGGAATTAAGATACTCAAAACAGTAATATGAACTTGAAAAATCAATAACTTCTCATAGGGATGGCCTCTGACCTTGAAAAATTCAGGGAATGTTCCTAAGTTCAGAGGCTTCAAAAGCCCTATGGTCTCATGCCATGGTGAATTTCCTATATGCATGGAGAATTAAAACAATGCAGAGAGTAAATAAATCATTAAAAATAAAATACTTAATGAAATTACTTGATTTCTTTTCCACATTATTCTCCTCTGTTCACTGAGCAATAAGATATTTTTATTTTATTTTTAGGATTTTTCTACACAAAGTTATGGATTTTTGAAGTTCTGGTAATTAAATAAATAAAAAAAATAGCCTATTTATCTACTTATCCACGCGGCGCTGACTCAACCTCGGCGTCTCCGAAGCTCCACGCGTCGTCTCCTGATTCGGCGCTGCCATCTGACTCAGCCGTCCCAGGACAAGCCTTTCACGTAACATCTTCTGGTCCGACGCGATCCGAGCCATCCATCCGATACACGCGCGATCCAACGGTTCCCAGTCATCGTCTACGACTAGTGCGAACCCGTGACCGTCGACCTTCTAACCCTAATTTCTCACTCGATTCTCAACGGATTTTCGTGTTCTTATGCTCTATGGATTCATCTTGAAGAGACGAACACATCCATACGGTAAACATTCATTGAAATTGATTCAAATTAAATGGAGAATCTCTGTAAGCTCGGGAAGAAGAGTGAGTCCATACCTTTGCTCAGAGAAGTGAAGCTTCAATCTGAGGGTTGTGTCACGTTCAATTGGGTCCAAGCAAGCTCCAGGATGAAGTCCCTTGGCACGGTGAATTGTCTAGGTATGATTTCGACCACGGCCGATCACAAAGCTTGGAGGCTGGAAGCAATGGTCGGCATCAGTGAGGGGGCTTTTGTTGGGAAACTTCTCCTCTTGGTACGAGTGAAGGTGAAGAGTCAATCAATTTGAAGATTGGCTCACCGTGGTGAAGTGTCTTGGTTTTGGGCTTGAATTTCAACTGCGAAATTGAGCTCGCGAGAGAGGAAATGGCAGGGGGATTTCAGTGGGGATCAAGTTCTCTATGTGTAGAGAGTGGTCTGGGATGATTTTGGCAGGGTTTCAGTAAGGTTTGGTTCAGCACCTCTCATGGCTGAGAGGAGGTGGTGTTTAAATAGGCATGGATGGAGGGTTTCCATGGGGGGTTTGAAGGCTGGGATCAGCTGCTCTGGTGAGGAGAAGTAGAGCTATGCTGTCCATTTGGGTTGAGACAAGTTAGCAAGGGAGAATTGAATTTTTTAGCTCACATGGAGCTCTCGGCCATGGTGTTTTCCGGCGGCCTGGTGGCTGGCCGGCCAGGCACTGGTCACCATCTTGACCAGTGGGGTCAGGGGTTGGCAATGGTGCAGTCAATTGGAGTTTGACATATGTAAAGGGGCTGAATTGAAATGGAATGGGGAGAGGCTCATTTTGGGTTCAATTTGGTCAACCCATGTATTTGGGCTTGGTTCACCTTCCCATGGTCTGATTTTGGGCCAGGGGGATCAGTTGGGCCAGCTGCCATGGAGTGGTGAAGTCTCCATCCATGGTGAGGTGGCTAAACTTGGTTTAGTGTGTGACATGGTTATGGTTAAAAAGGCTTAATGAAGGATTAGGAAAGGGGGCCCTCCTTTTGCCATTAATGGCTTGGTCACATGTCAAACCTTCCATGGCTTCATGTGGCTTGTAAATGGCTTGCTCATGGCTCCATGTAGCTTGGGACAAAGCTTGGTCATTTACATGAAAAAGGGTTTTAGAAATTTTGGTAATTTAGGGGTGATTTGATGGGATTTGGCATATGGCTTGATTTGGAATTATTTCATCATGGATTTAGAACTTAGGAGATGGTTTTATCAAATGGATGATGATAGAGGATTGTCATGTGGGCTTCAAGATGGATTTTGGGCTTTTTTGAAATCATTTTGGATGGGCTTTTAGGAAGGCTTAAGGGAATGAGCCTTTAGGTTTAAAAATGAATTCATGGATGGGAATTTTGTAGAAGTTTGGGCCAAATAATTGTTGGGTTTGGTTTAGGGATGTGTCATGAGTGATTTGAAATGAATTTGAGGTGGTTTGGGTCTGAATTGGGTTGAATTTGGGTTCATTTGGTAAATGGGCCAATGTAGGTCAAATTAGGCTAATTTGGGCCAATGTTGGGCTAATGTTGAAATTGATGTAAAATTAATGTTGAGAAATGTTTATGGGAGTGTTTCAAAGAGGTTTTAACTTTGGTTGGGTTTTGGTTTTGGGACTTGGGCTTATTTGGGTTAGGTTTGGGTTTAGGTCAAAATTGGGCTTTTTGGTTTTGGGTTGAATTTGAATGGGGTTTGGGTCCAAATTTTAGGCAAATTATGTTAGTGTTTTGTTTGTGGGGATGTTAGGGAAGGTTTAGAAAAGGTTTGGGGTCAATTGGAGTTGAATTGGTTTGGTTTAGGCTAAGTTTGGGTCATGGGTCCAAATTGGGCTTTAAGGTCAAAAGTGAAATTGGATTCAAATGTCAATCAAATTGGACTTGGATTTGGTCTAAATTGATATTATGAATATTAAATTGAAGTTTAGAATTGAATTGGACCAAAATTGGGGTCAATTGGGTAGATTTTGTTTGACATTGGGTTCACTTGGGTTAAGAATGGGCTAAATTCGCGGTTTTAGTAAAAGTGGGGTAAATTGACAAAATTGGCCCATGGTGTAGTTGGACAAAATCAAATTAGGAATATTTGGGATTTTTTGGAATTTTCTGGGAATTTTCTGAATTTTTGGATTTTTTGGCTAAGAGGGGCATTTTGGGTATTTGGGGGTATTTTTGGAATTTTTTTGTATTTTTGGCTATGGATGATCAATTTGATTGGTGAGGAAATGTTCAAGGTTAATTTTGGGGAATTTTGGGTGATTTGGAAATTTCGGAGGATTTGGGCAATTCTAAGGGTTTTTAGTAGGTTTGGTAGGTGTAGGGTCCCCGGGGCCAAAAATTGAAATTTTGGAATAATGAAAATTTATCAAATATAAGTGAAATGGAAGCACTTTGGTTGAGCCATGAAGCCATGTTAAGCCTATATAAGCCATGAGAGGACTCATTTCCTAACCCTCTTAGCCAGGGGCTGAGGGGTTAAGGTCCATCCATATGAATTACCTACATGAGTCAAGGAGTCAAGTTGGGTATGGGTGTGGTTTTAGGATCTGGATTGTGTGTGTGAGAGTGTATAGTGTGAGTGTAGTGAGTGTGTAAGTTAACCCTCACAAGACCAAGCCACCTAGGGTGGTCCTAAGGCCAAAGAGTCCTATAGGGAACTCATCCTTTAAACCTTCACATTTGATTTCAACCCTCTAGGTGATTAGGGGTCTACAATCAAGCTTGTGGGGTTTGCGGGGAGGCAAGAAGTGGTTCAAATTTCTAAGGGATGGGTCCCAATTCTAGTCCTCTAAGATAGTCAAAGGAAAAGCCTAAGGCTAGATCCTAAACACTAAAGAGGGAAGAGAAGACCTCATCAAAAATGATGTCAACAAAGATCCCATATTTGTAGTTACATCTAGAGTTGGATGCCATATGAACAAGAATATTGGATTCTTACCCTCTCTAATACTTTTTATAAACTCAAATGACATTTTTAAGGAGTTAAATAGAGAAGTTATTTGGCCAAAATCGTCAAAAATTGTTAAAAGAAGCTTCCGGTGTGTTTTTATAATTGTAGCGCCTAGGCACCAAAATCTGGCGCATAAATGCCAAGCTCTCTCGATTCTGGTGCTTAGGCATCATTATTGCACTTAGGCGCTAGTACAAACTTTTGTATCAATTTGCCTAAGGTCCAAATATCAATCATACCTTTCACAAGAATCAATTATTAAAATTATTTATGCATTGTCTCAAATGTGAGTCTACAAAGCACATAGAATTCAAAAAATGAACTTTTTTCTTTTATTTTAAAATACGTAAAAACATATTAAATTAATTACAAAGATAACTATGGGTTGTCTCTCTCAAAGTGCTTGGTTTAATGTCGTCAGCTCGGCTTTCCCAGTCTTTACTCTGGGTGACCCAACATTAAAACCTCTTTAAAAATTGGCTCGTGCCAATCAAAATAAGGTTTGAACCTATTTCCATTAACTTTAAATATTTTCTTAGTGTTTGGATCTTCAATTTCTACAACTCCATATGTGTAACCTTTTAAAACAGTAAATGGCTTCATCCACCTGGACTAGTTTTTTAGGAAATAATTTCAATCGTGTATTATACAATAAAACTTCTTATCCAGGTTTAAATTTATTTTTTATTATCTTCCGATCATGCCAATTTTTTATTTTTTTCTTTATCTTTCTTAGCATTCTCATAAGATTCATTTCTAATCTCATCAAGCTCATTCAGTTGCGAATACTGTTTTCGCACCACCATCTTTTAAATTAAAATTAAATTCCTTAATAGCTCAATAAGCATTATGCTCCAGTTCTACTGGTAGGTAACAAGTCTTTCCAAATATAATTCCATATGGGGACATTTCTATAGGAGTTTTATAAGCTGTCCTGTAAGCCCGTAATGCGGTATCTAATTTAGCGGAGCAATCCAATTTGTTAGGATATATAAGTTTTTCTAGAATTCCTTTAATTTCGCGGTTAGATAATTCTGCAAGACCACTAGTCTGGTGATGATAAGAAGTTGAGATCCGATATTTAATATCATATGTTTTAGCTAATTTTTTAATTCTTTTATTCCTAAAATGATATTCTCCGTCCGTAATGACTACACTTGGCATTCCATATCTTGTAAAATTATTTTTTAGTAAAATTTTTGAAAACTCCAAGCATCATATGGACATAAAGAAACAACCTTGATCCATTTTGAAACATAATCTACTACAATTAATTTATATAAATTCCTTGATGGGGAACAAATGGTCCCATAAAATCTAATCCCCATAAATAAAAAATTTCAACTTCTAAAGTAAAATTTTGGGCCATTTCGTTCCTTTTTGAAATATTCCTACTCGATGACAACGATCACATGATTTTATATAAGTATTAATATCCCTAAAGAGAGTAGGCCAATGAAGTCACATTGTAAAATTTTGTGTGCAGTTCTATCCATTCCAAAATGTCCCCCAAATTCATAATCATGACTTTTTTGAATAATTTGTTTGGTTTCTTCATAACGTACACATCTCCGAAAAAGTTGAGCTTTACATTGCTTTTACAAATATGGGTCATCCCAAAATTAAAATCTTGCATCAAGAATAAATTTCTTCAGTTATTGTGTTGTCAATCCATACGGTAAAAGATCACTAACAATATAGTTAACTACGTCTGCATACCATGATATTTGAATTTCATTAATAGTATATAACTTTCCATTCGGAAAAATTTTCGTTAATTTCACTTTCAAAATTAAATAATTTTTCTTATTAAAGTCTAGATAAATGATTAGCTATTTGATTTTCAGATCCCTTCTTATCTACAACAACAAAGTCAAATTCTTGCATTAGAACGATCCATTTAATTAATCTTAGTTTAGCATTTTTGTTTTACAATAATTATCTTATAGCAGAGTGATCTGTATGTGCAATACATTTAGAGCTGATAAGATATGGTCTAAATTTATCAAAAGCATAAAAAATTACTAATAACTCCTTTTCAGAAGTGGTATATTTAATTTGAGCTTCATTCAGAGTTTTACTGGCACAATTTATAACCTTAAAAATTTTATCATATCTTTGCCCTAATGCAGCTCCAATCTCATAAATCACTAGCATCACAAATTAGCTCAAATGGTTTCTCTTAATCAGATGAAACTATAATAGGATCAGTGATTAATTTTCCCTTTAATAATTCAAAGGCATTAATGCACACTTGGTTAAAATTAAATTTTGTCTTTATCTAAAAGCTGGCATGAATGCTTAGTGATTTTTAGAAGATCCTTTAATGTATTGCATGTAGAAACAAGTGTCTTAAAAAACTTTTAACCCCTCTCATTATAGTAGGAGGTGGTTGAGCTATAATTTGAATTTTTGTAGGATATACCTAAATACCATTTTCAGAAATTTTATACCCAAGCACAATTTCTCCTGCAACCATAAATTGACATTTCTCCCAATTTAATACTAAATTTATCTTTTCACATCATTCTAAATTTTTTTTAAAATGATTTAAACATGATTTAAATGAAGTTCTAAATACGGAAAAGTCATCCATTAAAACCTGTATTTCTTTTTTAATTAAGTCACAAAAAATATACGTCATACATCATTAAAATGTTGCAAGTGCATTACATAAACCAAAGGGCATTCATCTAGAAGCAAAAGTTCCATATGGACTAGTAAATGTTGTCTTTTCTTGATCCTCAGGAGCAATAGGAATTTGGTGATAACTAATATATCCATAAAAAAATCAGAAATACCTGTGCCCAGCTAGCTTATCCAACATTTTGTCCAGAAAAGGTAGAGGAAAGTGTTCTTTCCTAGTGGTGGAATTTAATGTTTTATAATCAATATAGATTTGCCAACCAGTGACTTGTCTTGTAGGTATCAATTCAACTTTCTCATTTACAGCTACAGTCACACCCCATTTCTTAGGAACATAGTGAATTGGACTAACCCAAGCACTGTTCGAAATAGGTTATATGATTTTGGTATATAATCATTTTAAAATAATTTACTTGAGTACTTCTTTCATCATAGGATTTAACCTTCTTTGAGGATCAGCTCTTGGTTCATAATGTTCTTCCAATAAAATTCCGTGCATCCAATCGATGGACTAATTCCTTTGATATCAACTAATGTCCATCCAAAGGCTTTCCTATATTTTCTTAAAGTTTACAATAATTTTTTTTTTGTAATTCAGTCAACTCTGAGGATACTATAACATGTTATGTAGATAGATTTCCCAAAAAACATACTTTAAATGTGTAGGTAGTATCTTCATCTCAGATTTTATAGGTGTTTCTATTGAAGGACTAAGATTCTTATTATTTTTCATAATCTTCAACAGCTCAAATATTTCGGAACATAATCTAAATCCTCATTACTTACTTCAATGGATTCATCTTGCCTTTTATCCTCATCTTCATGCTCTGAATTTTCTTCTCCAATTTTCTCTTTAAAATTATCTATAAAATAGTCTTTACTTAAATAATCACTAATATTCATTCTGAAGCATTCATCATCTCTTCATTTTGCTGGGTATTTCACTGATTTTGATATATTAAATGTAACTTCTTGATCATTAACTCTCATGGTTTACTCACCTTTTTGTATGTCTATCATTGCTCTTCCCGTTTTAAGAAATGGTCTCCCTAAAATGATTGGAATTTCATTATCTTCATCCATATCTAATGCAATGAAATCCACTAGGAAGATAAATTTATCAACCTTTACCAATACATTTTCTACAACTCTTTTAGGATAGGTGATCGAACGATCAGCTTACTAAAGGCTTACAGTAGTAGGGGAAATCTCTCCTAAACATAAAAATCTGAAAATAGATAAAGACATAAGATTAATATTGGCTCTCAAATCACATAAAGCATTTCCAAAAAAATATCTCTCATGTAGCACAAGGAATAGTTAAGCTACCGAGATCATTAAGTTTTTTCGGAAGCTTTTTCTGAATTATAGCACTGCACTCCTCAGTACGTGTAACAGTTTCATTATCTATAAATTTCTTTTTTTATTAAGCATATCCTTCATAACTTTACATAACTTTCTATTTGTTCCAGGGCTTCAACAAATGGAATGTTTATGGTTAAATTCTTAAATACTTCCAAGAATTTTAAAAATTATTTATCCAACTTTTTCTTTCTTAATCTTTGAGGAAATGTGGTGGTTTTTCTATAGTAATTTTCATTGATGTAATCAGGTACTCTATGTCATAAGGAATATCTTCCTCATGCTTTTCTATCTCCACCCCTTCTTTTTCAACTTCGATTTCTTTTTAAAATTTTGTGTCCACTTCTCTTCCGCTTCTCAATTGAATAGCCTTGATTTTCTCTTTTTTCTGGTCTTTAGTATTAATCTCGACATTACTCGGAAGAGTTCCCTTAGGTTTACTGCTAACTGAAGTAGAAATTTGTCCCAATTGATTCTCTATATTTCTCATTGCAACTCCTAGACTTTGTACATGATTATTCAAGTGTAACACTACTTCCTCCATAGACAACTTTTTCTCCTTAAATTGTCGGTTGCTATTAAAACCTGGAGGATAATATGGTTTATAATTAGTATTTCTTTGATTGTTTCAATTTCCCAAAGGATTCACTTTATTGTTCCCCCATTACGGATTTACACCATTAGGATTGTTATTATTCCAACTTAAATTAGGGTGATTTTTCTAACACGGATTATAATAGTTAGAATAGGGGTTATTAGATTGATTATTTATTACATTCAAAGTCTCATATGATGATTGAGAATCCATCATTTGTTCTAATGAATTTTCCTTAACCACTAGAGGTGATTGAGATAAACTCATTCCAAATCAATCTATCTTCTTTGATATTGCAGTAATTCAAGAAGCCATAATAGGCATTGCATCAAACTCATCGACACTGGCTACTCTCTTGGGATTTAACTTTTTAGAGGGTCATTAAAAATTGTTAGTAGCCATCTCTTCAATTAAAGAATATGCTTCATCAAATAGTTTTGACATTAATGATCCGTTAGCAACAGCGTCTGTGATAGATCTAAGAGATCCCACTAATCCATTATAAAATTTTTGAATTATTAACAAAATTGGTAAAGCATGGTGTGGACACTTCTTAAGGAGATCTTTAAATTGGTCTCAAGATTTGTATATTGATTCCCCTTCAAACTGAAAAAAAGTTGTGATATTGTTTGTAAGCTTTGCAATTTTTGATGGTGGGAAATATTTAGCCAAAAATTTCTGAGATAAATCTCCCAAAGTTCTGATAGATCCAGGTGCTAATGAGTTTAACCACATCTTAACTTTATCCCTAAAAGAAAAAGGAAAATTCTAAGTCAGACAGCTTCATCTGACACTTCGTCATATTTAAATGTAGCATACAATTCTAGAAAAGTAAGATGTATGTTAGGATCTCCAAATGGTGTTCCCTAAACAGATTATTTTGTATCATTTGGATAATTACAAGGTTTAGTTCAAATGAATTAACAAATATAGCAAGATTTTCTATATTTAAGTGAATTTATTCTGCTGTAGGATTAGCATAATCTCTTAAATGTCTATTGATGTTCATTTTCAATACATTGATAATTTAAGTTATTCGCCATTTCGTTCAAATTGTCAAGTTCTTTTGTTGTTTTCAAATTTTTTTTATAGTTCTTCCTATTTTAGAATCGTAAGGTATTAATCCCTTGGATCCTAAGCTACAAATACAAAAACACAAATAAAAATTTTAAAAATAAACACTCACACAAGAATTTATATAAATATTTATTACTTAACAAAATAAGTCTTATAGTTATATTAATTTCTTTTAAGTTAGAAAATAATGTTCTGTGATTTCCCTGGCAACGACACCAAAATCTTAATGTGAAAATATGTGCTAGTAATGTTTTTCAACATCCTAACACACGTGGTAGCTAAACTCGAGTATATGCAGAAAAATCACAACAAAAATTACTTCAGATTAATTAGTTTTATTTTTTAAAGTTTTAATGCTACCACTCCTAGTGAATTAAGGTATATTTTTGCTTAGAATTAGTCACTAGGTTGCAAATGCAAGTATACATATTACACATGTAATAAAGGGCTCTAATGGAGTCCTAAGTATCGATCCCACAAGGAGGTGGAAATTCTTTTAATAACACAAAGACTTAGTATCAAAACTATAGAATACATAAGCACGAAAGCAGGTTTAAATTTGTTTTATGCAGCTAAATGAACTATGTTTAGTACACTAATCTCTTCGCTTTAAGTTTAATTCTAATGTGACTAAACTAAGTTTTATGACATAAATTTTAAATTTTAGAAAGTATTCTTCCTCGTACAATGAGGTTATAGTTAGTGAATTATCCAAATGTTCATAAATTGAATTGTGCCAAATAGGAGCATTCCTATTCTTTCTCCTCTTTACGAGCGAAAAAGAACTTTGGCTAATCCAAATTTTGGTCCTCAAATCGGTAGCTATGCTGGGAAGATACCAAGCTCTCACCATAGAGTTCTCATGTTCCCCTCTCTTGATGGCTAACATCTTGCTTTAGTTTCCAAACATCTGGACCAAATTGGAGTTTTTAGCCTGTCAACCTTAAACCTCCAATTCTACGCCCATCAAATTGTATTTCCTTATTTATTTGCATCAACCTCATAAACTACACCTTATCCATGAAATCAAATGTGATTCATTCTTAGTTGTGGAAAGCATAGCCCTCTCGGGTCATATGTTACAACAAATTTTGACAAATCAATTAGTCAGATCGATAAGTAAATGAAGTTCAAAGTTAGAATCATCACAATTATTAAATTTAAAACATCGCAAAACAATTTTAATTCTTCACATTGCTATATCTCATTATAGGGAGAATGACAAAGTAAACTACTCAGAATTCATGTGGAAGATATAATAAAAAATGAATTTTATATATAAAAATGAGTTCATACATCAACATAAAACAAATTCACAACTTATCTTAATCTCCTCCTTAAGCCAATCCCTTGAAGTAACTTTGAAGCATTTTCTCTCTTTAAAATAACACTCAATTTTTTCTTAGAAATGTATGGAAGAAGAAGTCTCTCACATTCCCTCTCCTCTTATAAATCTTAGAGAAAGTTTTTATACTCTCCACGAACTCTTCTCTCTTTTTCTCTCCCTCCTTCTGACATAAAAAAACTCTTAAAAGTGTAGGGACAAATTTCCCAAGAGTTTTCTTTGGCTTCCCATCAAAATCTGTCTAAATTTAATGCATTTGACCAAATAACCATTTTTGGCGCTTAAGCACCGAGCTCTCTGAATTCTGGCACGTTGGGCGCCCGATCTGACACCTAGATGCCTTTTTTTCCAGATTTCACTGCCTTCTTTGGATTAGGGTGCTTTCGGCGCCAGTGCAATTTTCAAAAACACCACCTTTTGACTCCAATTTTCATCTTTTTTGCTTCCTTTAAGCTCCAAGTGTTTAGACTTAGTATACCTGCAATAAAAATGTAAAAATATATTTCTTTAAAGTGCAATATCACCAAATATAAGCATTAAATATATATTTAAATTGAATATTTTTTATGTGTATCAAATGTCACAGACCCTGAGGAGCCTTGGTGACTTCCCAAACTATCCTATGTTTTGGCTTCAATTTTGAAGAGATTATTATTAATGTTTCATCTTGCCAATTTTATTTTTTAGGGCTTATATCTGCATGATACTAATCAGACAAATAGCCTAAAAGGTAGGAGAATTTATTTCATTTTGGACGACGATCTCAGAATCCTAAGGCAAGTTAGAGCTTGTGCTGCTCAACATGAATATGCAAGAGCTGAAAGACAAGTTGAGGATTTACGTCATGCTAGATGGACTACTTCAAAATCTGATGGCTTGTTGTTCAATTCTAAAGAATGGTTTATTGTTGTAGACTTTTTTGATCTTTCAAAGATGTTCTCATGCAAGTCCTCATCGTGCTGCCCACGGTGTTTGCTCCAAGCTCTTCATTAGTTTAAAAGGTTTAAAAGGTTTTACCGTGCATGTTTCAATGTTTTAGTTTTGTTGTATTTGTTGTTTAAGTCTTATTTAGGAGAATTTTAATTTAATTAGAACGGCACTGGTTAGGATCTCATGGTTCCCTCATTCCGACATCAATATTTATTTATAAATTTCTTAGTTTGAATGAGTTGTTAGGCTCACTTAGATATGAGAATTCTCATTAGCAACCGTAGGTTACCTCCTCCGAGAGATCCTTGTAAATCCAAAAGGAGTGTATTATGTTCTTTTACTGTTTTGAAAGTGTCGTTTTAATTTTGAAAGTTTATGTTTCTTTTTTAGTTTTGTTTTCAGTTTGGTTTTGGATTTGCATGCAGAGAAAGTAAATGCAAGTAAGAAAAGTGGTAAAGTAAAAAAAAACTGCAGTATATAAAATAAAATATGTACCTGAGATTCTCATAAAGCATAGTATAATTTGGAGAAAATTTAAGTAAAATTTTTAGGAAAAGTAAGAAAAGTACAAAAAGCTTGGTACAGATGAGAAAACAAGTCGTAAGAAAACACAAGTTAACCAAAACACACAGCCACATATGGAGGATCAGAACTAGGTGTAAGACATTAGTGAAGGTGGAGGCTACGAGTTGGACTGTGTGCTTCCAGACCTTGAGTAGGAACTACCAACCTGATAATCAATAGAGGCCAGTCCTATCATTGATCCAAATGACTAATCTTGGACCTTTATATGTTTTCATCAAAACTCTTTAATTTCTCATGAAAAGGTTGTTGTTTAAATTTTAGTGCAGATTTTTTTTTAACATGAAGAGAAGTTTTGTTTTATTTTGTAAATAATTTTTGTAAAGTAGTGCAGTCCACATGCTAGTCATTTTAATCAAGCTAGGACTACTAGAAACCTAAGAGCGTCGGGGTCAACAATCTCACCAAGAGTCAATGAATAGTACCATCGGTCCTTATCCTCACCCCTTACTAATGGTCCTTGAGGTAGGAAATACTATTCTAAAATCCCACTTTGTATCCCTCGTGTAGGGTATTTCTGTTGATTTATGTGAATTAACGGGTCCCGAGGCATAACTTGGTGGGTCCTGATGATTTAAATATGATTTTCTTCATTAAAGCATAATATATTCAATTGCCCTTCAAAACATCCAAAAGACTGCAAAAGTGTTTGGGATGCAACCCTAAATAACTTTTAAAATCTTCTTCATCATTTCAAGTTAATCTAAACTTACTGTGTTGCTGAATCATTCATCTCAGATTAAGTTAGGACTTAGTGAAGATATTTTAATCTATGCACAATGAACCTTAATGTTTTAGTTATCCCATGAGCAGTGTAACTAAGTATTCATTTGATGTTCTATTTAAGAATTATGTGGGTAGACACCCTTCATGACAATCTGAATTATTATTAAGGACTTTTCCTCTTCACTTAGGCTGGGCTTGTAGTGTTTTAATCATAATTATAATTAACTATGTTTAATTTTATAAACCTCATTAAAAAAATTTTAAATCAAGCCTAGCTTACTACTAAGCCCTTAAGAATTATTGGGTAAATTTGTAATAATTAGCAACTTTAAATTAAACAGACCTAAATCTGATCAAAAGATTATACGTCTCTTTCAATCCTCAATTAGAAGGCTTCAAATTAATGATTTATTATCTTTTTAAATTAAGCCCACTACACTAGAGTCATCCAATTAAAGTGACTTCCAAATCACAATAATTTAGGAAATTACAATTTTGCCCTTGTTGTAAAAAAGTGATGAATTTGTTTCTACCTCTTAATCTTCTGTATTTCAATCACTTAAAAGAATTAATTAGGATAAACATTACCCATTTTCTCTTTAGTTTAGCCCACATTTCAATTAGAGTTCAAAATTCCATTATTACCATTTTGCCCTTAAGGTATTCCACTTCATAATTATTCAAATTTAACTCAAATGACTTTAGGATTTCATTGTTACCCTGCTCATGGGTTAATTAAAACATCATAAAAGAATTTAAATTTTTCTGATCTTTATTTTAATTTTTAGATTTATTTTAATCCAAAGTTAGAGAATTTTCAAGTTAATTTATTTAATTAATCAACACATTTATTTGTCCCTAAGAAAAATTTAGGAGGTTCACATAGGTTAGAGGACATCTAGGAATAATTTTTGTGAATTTTTAGGTCTTATTTTAATTATTATAATTATTTGTTGATGTTGGTGATTAATTAAACAAAATATAATTTCATTTTTAAAATTTTTCTTTTATATTTTTCTTCAATCCCTCTGAGTTTAGAGAACTTAGAGAAACAAGTATATATTTTTATGATTTTAATTTTATTTATTGTAATTATTTTAATTCAAAATTAAGGGAAATACATTTTAGGCTTTTAAAAATTCATAACTATATTAAAAAAAATTGGAAATCTATTTTAAGTGGTCCCAAGTGCTTAGAGAACAATTTGAGATATTTTGGTGCATTTTTATATTTTCATGATTTTTATCAATTTTTAATTACTCAAAATTTAGGAAAATAGTAAAAAATAAGCTTTTTATCCATAAATTGATCTTATTTTTCTTTGGTGCCTCTGGTCACAAGGATCACTCCAAACTACTTTTCATAATTTTTTAGTTATATTTTATTTATTATAAGTATTTTAGTGCAAAAATACCATTTACTTAGAACACTAGACTTTCCTATTAAAAACAATTCAAATGGGTTTCAAATTTTTACATAGGCATAACATACTCATTATCTTCAATTTGTATCAGATTTTGTGATTCTTTTTTATTATATTTTATTTTTCCTAATTATTTATGAGTTGTATTGATTTAAAAATGTGAAATTTATTATTTAATTTTTTTAACTTCATTTATATTTTTCCTAAGGTCCTCTGACCACATTAAACCTACCACAACAAGTCTTGTATTTTTCTTATTTTCATAATTATTTTAACCAAAATAAGGGTGATTTTTATGGAAAATTATGGATTTTAATGTTGGAGGTGTTCTCTGACTTCAAAAAAACTAGAGAACATCTCTAAGCACATGAGGAAGATACCCTCCAAATTTCATTTTATGGTGATTAATATTTAATTATTTATGATTAAAATAACCTCTGGAGTATTTTATTAATTAAAAATAGAATACAAAGTAAATATCTTTGATTTTTAGTTGACAATATTCTCCTCTACTCAACTAGCATAAGGGTAATTTTATTTTTTTATGAATTTTGTACACTAAGTTATGAATTTTTAAAAGTTTATGATTTATTTAATTCAGTAAATGCCCGTAATATTCTACTTATGCATGTCAACCTCGGCAGCTGATCAAACACACGCAACACACTACGATTTGACGCCACCATCTGCATCAGCCACTGCGTTTCACCTTTACTGCTTTAATCGTTCGTCCAGCACAATATGAGTCATCTGCTTAATACACGTGTGATCCAATGGTCCTTGGACTTCATCCCCAACTGCTGTAACCCGAGGACCATCCACACTAAAACCCTAAGATCTCAATCATTACTCAACTAAATCACACGGGTTTGATCCTACACCTTCATCTAAGTGAGACAAACCTATCTATACGATTAATCAAGCGTTGAATTAAAATTTTCTCCAAAAAGGCTTAAAATAATCTCAGATTTGGGGGAAATGGTGTATACCTTAACCCAAGAGGTGAGGCTTCGATTGGGTTTGTTTTGGAGTTTCTCCTAGGTCCCACGAACGTCCTTCAAGCATTGGTAGGTATAGGATGGAGTTGTGTAAGAGTTACCCGTGAGTGGTGCAGCCAATATGGAAGTCTAGTGTAGAGGGCTTGGGCGAGAATTATTTTGATTGGGAAGTGTTCTTAAGCTTTGGTGAAACTTAAGAACAGCTCAATTTAAGGTTGGTGGAGTTTGGTGGGATGGCCATGAAGTTAACCTATTTTTGAGCTCTGAAATTAGGACTGGAGAGTGGGCATGAGGGCTGTAAAACAGTGGGGATGAGCTTATATGGGTTGCTAGGAGGTCCGGGAGAATTTTAGCAAAGTCTTGTTAAGGTTTTGGTCGCTGATGCGGGACTTCTACCTATCGGGGCTTTATATATACTTTCAAATGCAAGAATTTGATACCACTGCTAGAAGATTTAATTCCCGGCAATGGTGTCAAAAACTTGATATAACCCGACTTTTACTTATGTAAGAATTTATGAATTTATATTTAGCTTTTTATAATAATTATTGTAAAAGTCACAATTTTAAATGCAAGTATATGTATCGTATCAAGTAATACATGACTCTAGTGGAGTCTTGGTTATCGATCCCATAGGGAAGGTTTTGAGAAAATAAAGAAATATTTTTTTTTAGATTTTTCAAATTAAAAGTAATTATTATTTTTATTTCTTTTCAAAGTTTAGATTTTAGATTTAATAAAATTTATACTAAATGTAAGCAAACAGTAATAAAATAAAGATTAATGCAGATATAAATAAAACAACTTTCTCCTTTTCAACTAATCTAAGATTTTTAGAATAATTATCTTTTGTGGAGAATTTAGATTATGGTATTGTGCCAAATAGAAGCATTCTTTTTCTTTACCTTTGGTCAAGGCATAAAGAACTTTGACTAATCTATAGATCGGTTTAGGATGTTTTATTAGTAGAATAGGTTAATCTAGGCTCACATTACTAGATGTCCAAGGGTGTCTATGGTCGGCCCTACCAGTGACCAGTTCCCTTTCTATAGACCAAATTATTAGAATTTAGTCTGTCACTCTAAAAACTAATCAATTCTACGCCCAATAAACAATATCTCCCTATTTATTTGCACTTCACCATGAATAACCCGCATATAGCCTTCGATTACCCAAGGATTCATGTGATATCTACTAGTTAAGAACTCATCTCCGGATAGGTCTCAAATTCTTCAATAGGTTTTAATAATTTAAATGGCCAGTTTAAAAAGTAAACTAAGATCATGTATTAATATCATCACAATTTTTATAAATATTTTAAGTTAAATTCTCCAACAAAAATTAATTATCTTATTATCTTTTCATAGTTTAAAGGAGAAAGAAAACTAACTACTCAGAACACATTGAATTCACACACCAAAACATATTTATAAAACTTTGAACCAAGTTACAAATATTTATCTGGAATGATCCTGCAAGTGATCCGCTGACTCCTACTGACTCCAATGCAATGATGAAAGACTTTAACAGCAATAACACTAATAGTCTCACACTTAACACTCAAAATAAACTCTTTAAATACTAAAGATGGTGGCTCCCTAAAATAATTTGATGCTAGAGGAGGGTATAAAAGCTAAATGGTGCTTGGGGACTATAAGGTGCTAAAGGGGCCGATTTTCTGTTTATAATGGGCTCCTATTTATAGAGCTCTAAATTTGACCAGGGGTTGCTTAAGGCACCTCTTTAAAATTCGTCCATATACAATGTATCTTCTAGAAGGTAACTGTCGCGCCTAGGTGCCGGGATCTGGTGCCTAGGAGCCGGACTCCGTGACCAGGTCTTCGCACCTCTTCACTTTGGATCACACCTCTTTGTGATTAAAACCATTTTCCCGTGTCCAGATGCATTGTATCACATGTCCTATATATTAGGAGTAACTTCCAGTCTTCTAGAAGCTCTAATAACCACTTAACACCGCAAAATAACTACCCAAAGTCGTCAAAATTCTTGTCTGCGTCTGTATCGAACTGGCGCTTAGGCGCTAGATTCTGGCGCTTAGGCGCCGGATTTGGGCGCCTAGGCGCCAGGCTTATAAATTTGACAAGTTTGCTATTTTAGCTCCATTTTTGCTCCTTTTTGCTCCTTTTTCCTTCTTGAACTCTTTTTTTATCACCTACATCCAAAAACATAAAAATACCTTTCATTGAAGCATAATATCCTTAAGAATTGAATCATAAATAAGGCATAAAAATGTGTATTTTTTAAGTGGATCAGTCACACACTTCTTTTGGTTGTGGCAGGGGGGTTCTTATAGCCATGGCCAAGGAGGAGGCATCAGGCTCTGAATAGCTGGTCTTAATAAGGTTTGATGGAGGGTTGAGCGGTATCAGTGGCCAATTGGATATTTCCACAAACGATTGATTCAATTTTGTGGTTAAACTATAAGTGGTCTTCTCGGTTTTGGGTTCGCCTGCTACTAGGTCTACTGACCAGACTAATGAAGGTGGCTAGCTATTTCTGGAAAGGTCAGAGAAGGTTTAATGGTGATTAGTATGGAGGCTTGATGGCTGATGGCATCGGGTGGAGAGTTTAGCCAAATTTAGGAGGAAAGTCCCATAATTTGGGGAACCCTTGGTCCATGGCTCAAATTGAGGTCCTTATGTGATTTTATTGGCATCCTAAGAGTCTTAAGAGTGGCAGAGATGATTAGGCTTCAGTTAATTCAAAATGTTTGTGTTAATTTGGATTTTAGGTTTAAGGTTAGGTTTTGGTCTAAAAATTGAATTTGGTTTAGGTTTGGGTTTGGATTTGGTCATGTGAAGGCTCAATTTGGTTTAGAAAATTTTTATGAGGAATTTAGGAATTGAAATTGAAAAAATTGGATTGGTTATGGAGCTCAATTTGGTGAATTTTAGATTTTAGGTCAATTTGGGGCTAATGGGTTGGAACTTGAAATTAAGTTATGGAATTGGGTTCAATTGGGCTTGTTTGGTTTCAATTGGGCTTTGACTTGATGAAAATTAATTTGGATTTAAAATTAGTGGATATTAAATTCAATTTGGTAAAAATTAGGGGTGATTTAGAGAATTAGGTAATTAGGAGAAATTTGAGAATTTTGCCCAAATTTGGTGGATTTGGGCAGAGTTTAGGTCAATTGATGGTTAGGATTGATATTAAGGATGTTTGGAGTAGGTTTGGAGAAATTAGGGATTTTTTGGGCATGGTGCGTACTTTGGTAATTTTAAGGAACTTGGGGGATTTTTGTAATTTTGGGGAACTTAGGGGTATTTTGCTCAATTTTGATGGTTTGGGATGGTTTAAATTGATTTTTGGATGAGAATTAACAATTTGAACAATTTTGGGCAAATTAGGGTTTCGGGGGCATTTTTATAATCTTGGCAATGTTTGGGAGTATAAGGCTAAGGATGGGTGTTTTGATAGATCACGTATCAATTGAGGATAATAATCACAATGTAACCCATTTTTAGCCATGAGACAAAGGAAATCCCCATTTTGGGTTCTCCATGTGTTGATCCTAGCCACCCTAGCCAAAGACCAAGGGTTTGGGGAACCACCCATATGTGTTCCCAAAAGAGTAAGGATTCAGGCTTAGAATAATTTGTTTAGGGTCTAAGGTTGTTAGTGAAAGTGGAGAGCTCAAGTGTGAATGATTTTAGGGTTTTAGGATTGGATGTGACAGGTTCATGCATTTATATGTACAAGTGTGTGACCAAGACTTGACTACCCTGGGTTAACCCTAAGGCTTGACAATCCTATGGGGACTTCTTTGGAGCTCCCCCATGTTGGTTTCATCCTACTAAGTCCTAGATGTCAAAACCACATATGTGGAACTCCTAGAAATGTGAAGAGTTGTTTAGAATTTCTAATGGGAAAGGTTTCTGTCACTAGTCCTCTAGGATAGTCAACAGGAAATTACTATGTCTAGATCTTAAGCTTCTAAGAAAGATAGACTAGACATTAACAAGAGTGAGGTCAAAAAGTGATATAGAGAGTTTTTGGACCGTGAATCTTACTGTATAAATGGCTAGACATTGTCATAGTTTACCAGGACATACAATTTAGTTGCCCGCATCTCTTTATCACTTAAATATTGTGTACCATGCATCCCTAGTAACTCGATATTTGATATACCAAAAATTCTAGGTGTGAAGCCATGTCACATAAAATATAAACTATTTGATGGCCATGCTCAAATTGTGCAGAAAGTTTTCATCTTCTGCAATATATATGCTTAAAATATCAATTCCACTAAATGTGCTCTTTTCTTAACCAATTTTTCATTTTATTTAAAAATCTATAGCACAAAGATATTTTATATTGAATACAGCAGTCATTTACTATAAAATAAAATGACACTCACAATGTATGCGTAAGGAAGATATACTTCTGAAATGGATACATCCATCTGTAGTACAGTGAAAACCCTAGTATAGTGTCGTAACATAGATGTATATGTAGGTGCTCCATAGAGTCAAAGAAACCAGGAGTAAACATCCACTTAAGCTTACATAGTAATAGGAAAATACTTGCATCAAGTTGTCTCAATGAGCAACATTCAATGTCTTTACAAAACTCCCTAAAGAATATACTGACCTTCAATTAAGAGATTAAGTACTAGTTTCAACAACAGATTAAATTCAAAGGTAATAAGCACTAGAAAATACATGACAGTCGTGATTCTTCATGCCAAATACCTTACTCGTTCATAAGTCAAAAGAATAATTTAAATTTGAAACACAGCCACTAGGAAACTTCAAAAGTTTCACCCACTTTAATATTATTCTCTATTGATCGGGCATAAAATAGTATGCAATTTTAGGTTTTATTAATCTACCTCTGTTTATATCCTAAGGTTCTATGGTCCTCCTTTTACAACACTTGTTCAAGTCCATTCTAGCTTTCACATTTTCTTTTGTTTTACCCTTCATATCCATCATAATATTGAAGAATTTATCAAAAAATTGTTCTCAATGTGCATAACAGTGAGTTTATATTTAATAAAATTAGTATTCCAGTATGGAAGATCCTAGAATATAATGTGCTCAGTACAGTTGTGTGTGACAATAATTAAGAAGTTGAGTTGAAGTTAACTCTGGTCTCTCGGTGATCTAGTACTTCACTGATCATGTGCAATATTTCAACTAAAGTAATCAT
The DNA here is from genome assembly GCA_022702705.1 of Papilionanthe hookeriana x Papilionanthe teres. Classification (NCBI taxonomy): domain Eukaryota; kingdom Viridiplantae; phylum Streptophyta; class Magnoliopsida; order Asparagales; family Orchidaceae; genus Papilionanthe; species Papilionanthe hookeriana x Papilionanthe teres. Next base: position 61,145,836 of record CM040433.1, read on the forward strand.
AGGGGGTAGTCTTGATCTCTCAATCTTGTTTTTGATGAATGCATGTTTGTTCCTTTAAATCGAGTGATTATGTTGAAGAAATATTTTGTGACAGTCAAACCAGCTATTTTTCCTTACTATGTTTCAAAGTAAAATCTTTTAACATATCCATGTAGCAAGGATAAGTCTATTTCTCATATGTGCTCCAACCATCTAACATCTCGTAGGCCTAGAAATCACTAATTATCTACAAAAGAGCCGCTCTCAGTTGGAAATTCTGTTTTGCGGCAATGTCATACATAATCACACTGATCTCCCATAACATTTAAAGCTCTTCAATCAATGGCTATAATTAGATATAGATTTTCCTCTTTGGGATATGTAGATCTGGTGTAATCAACTTCAGAAATAAGAATGACATGGTCAAGCACATATCAGGGGACAAATTATGCGGCTTAATGATCACTGGCCAGTGTGAGTACCAGGTTGTGGTGTGGCTATATAGGTAAAGCCATCTGCACATAACCCAAGTCTAATATAGTGTTCTTCAGGTTCAAATCATGGGTTAGTACGATCAAATGTCTCCATGTCTCAAAAGGTGATGGATGAATCATTGAGTAAACATCAATTGATCAAATATTTTTCCAGGTCATGTGAGGGGTTGTATTCATGGAAGAAAACGATCTTTATAGTCGGAGTATGAGAAGAAAATAAAAGCATTGCTTGTATGGAGTATTTTTCTAATTTTTACTCTTTTTCCTCCTGGGATTAAATCTATCTCCACCACAAAATCGGTAATCCATCTCGATTGCATCAGCTGGTAATATATCATGTAGCCATTAACACATCAATAAATCTTGTAATATTATAATTCTTACTTTGAAACCAAATTTTTAATTATATACAGTTCATCCCACACTAAATTCCATAAGGGTTCATCCTTTCAATAAAATCACCTCTTGATTAAACGCTTCTCTAGTCATGTTAAAATTTTAATTGATGCTCAACGTTCTCACCACAACTAATAACTTCTTATATGTAGTGCAAACATCCCATAAAGTTTGTTGTCCAATATTTAGTAAGTCATAGAACTATTGTAATTCATTGTTCTGTGTTTCAGGTTTGTGTTTAACGCTATCAGTAAATTGAGCTCTTTGAGCATCATGAACCATTTTTTCATATGTGTCAGGATCAAATTCCTTTACAAGAGGGTCATAACTTGTCGAGGAACCTCCTTGCTTGAATAGACCTTCAAGTTCTTGCCCACCATGTACAGTATAGTAGAAAAAATTAGGTTTGAATATCTCGCGGTAAAGATCCAACTTAACTTCGTCGAGTGGCAGAAATGGTTGATTTTTTTGCTTCGCACAAGGAAACTGAAACTTACTTTTAGAATGATAGATGGGCAGTTGAGATTCCACCTTGTCGGTGCAGAAGTTGATAGAGGGGTTTAATTTATGTATATATATATATATATATATATATATATATATATATATATATATATATATATATATTCGAAAAGTGTCATTTTAATTTGATAATATGAAATCAAAACGATCTCATATATATAATAGTTTAGATGATCAAGCATTTCACTACAAGTCATGTATCTATCCCAAAGAATGGACACATTACTTAATGGTGAGGCTTAATCAGATAAACTAAAGACGTATGACATTCGTTTGGTCTACGAACCATTAAAGTCAACCGAAAATTTCGCCTATCTAATATGAAGGAATTATATAGGGTTTATATTAATTTGGGGTCTTTAAGTTTTTTATATGGGCAAGCCCCTATAGTTAATTATATCTTAGATAACCAAAGTTACCTAAGAAAACTCTTGATTGAGATCAAGAAATATTATTTTCATGACTTCCAAAACATAGGATTCTTCAAAGTAATGTGGTAATAGGAAATCCAATAGGTGAGTAGCTCAAATTCTGGAACATTTATTATGAGAATACAAAGGAAAAGAAGACTAAGGGAAATACATAGATCCAAGAAAAATATCGGTGTTTTCCCAAATTATCCTATGATTTAGCTTCAATTTGAGAAAATTATTTAATATTTCATCTTGCCATTTTTATTATTTAGGGCTTACATTCATTTGATACTGATCATGTGAATAGCCTAAAAGATAGGAGGATTTATGTAATATTAGATAACAACCTCGGAACTTAAGACGAGTTAGGGCTTATATCGCACCAAGTGCGAGGACCTAAAGAGATAAGGTAAGGGTTTAAGCTGCACTAGGCAAGCTACCTCAAAGTCCTATGGCTTGTTGTTTAATTATAAAGATTTTTGCTGTGGAATGTGGTCATGCTGCACACTGTGCATGGTCCAAGCTCCTCGTCGTAGTAGGTTTAGTTTTAGAAGTGTGAATTGTAGGAGGTTGAGAGAATTAGCATGTTTCAAAAATATTTAAATTGAGATGTCTTAAAACTTTATTTAAGGTAATATTTAAGTTGATTATAGTGACTCTGCTTAGGATCCCACAGTTCTCTCATTACAGCATTGCTATTTTCTTCGGATTCACTTAGTGCAAATGAATTTACTAAACTCAACTAAATGAGTTCCATATTTTCATTTAGACCGTGGGAAATCTCATTAGTAGTCATAGGCTGCATCCTCCAAGATATTCCTGATAATCTGATAGAGATATTTTAATTTATTTGCAATTGTGATTTTTTTTGTTTTGTTTGTGATTAAATTTTGATTTGTCTTATATTTTGATTATTATAGCGGTGAATTTTATCTTTGCTTTGTTTTAATTTTGATTTTTGGTTTTGGTTTTGTGGCTATCCTAAAAGTTTCAGTTTTCATGTGAGGTGACATTGTTGTTTAGCATGCAAGTTTGTGAACAAGAAAAGTAAAGTAAAGGAAGTACAGAAAAGAAGATGTTATAAACTATAAAAGCATACGTGTCGAGTCCTCTCATTCCTCCACCTGAAACTTTAGTATTTTTTGCAGTAAACATTTATAATTTGCGGGAAAGTAGAAGCCTATAGATAGATTCCTCACATGCCTACAAAACCCTATGTTATAACTTGGTGGGTCCTACTTATTTCATTTGAGAGATGTTTTCCTTTAATAAGTTTGATAGGCTCAGTTGTCCTACAAGATGTCCAGAAGACTTATGAAATGATCCAGAGAATACCTAGATATTTCACAACCCTTTTGAACTTTCTTGAGTTCATTTAAACTTATCATACTCACTAAATGATTCATCTATTTCATACCTTTATGCTCAACGAACTTTGATGTTTTGGTCATCCAAAAAATGAAATAATTGTCATTTGAAATTTTACTTATAAATTATATGAGTAAAGGCCTTTAAGTACAAAATTGATTCATTAAGAATTCTAACTAGTTTTCTTTTTATTGGGCTTGTAGTGTTTCAAAAAAAAACGTTTAAGTTTAGTTAAACTTTCTTTTCTAAACCTTATTAGTCAATTTTAATTAAACCTAGTTCACTACTAAGCCCTTAAGACTTTAGTGGGTATATTTACATTTTAGAAAAGAAAGTTGTGTAGATTTTTATGATTGTGATTCTTATCAAAATATTGAATTATCATTAAAACACCGATTAGGGATTTTAAATCATTAGGTATCATTTTCCATGAGTGAAACCCCTACCTTAGGATCACTTAATTTTGATTATGTTCCAAATTATTTTAGTTAAAGAAATTGCAAGTTTATCCTTTAATGTGAAAACAGTGAGATTGGTTTCTACCACTTATCCCTTCACGTGTCAATCATTTTCACATGTTTATTAAGATCATCCATTACCCATTTCCCATTTTGATTAAGCCTACATATTGGTTAATGCTAAACTGTTCAAAATTACAACTTTACCTCTAAGGCCTTGATACTTTATAATTAATCAAATTTAATGCAAAAGACTTTGGAATTTTTATGGCTCCCTACTCATGGGTCAATTAAAACATCAGAGAAAAAAAGTAATTTTTTCTAATTTTTAATTTAATTTTTATAATTATTTTCATGCAAAAGCGGGTTTTTCAAAGATAAATTTGTAACTTAATCAAAACACAACATTTATTTTAAGAAAATTATTGGAGGTTCACCTTGACCAGTGGAATGATTTTTTAATTTTAATTTAATTATTAAAATTATTTCAATTTATGGAGTCTTAATTAAAGATAAAATATTATTCAAATTGAAAATTAAGTTTTATATTGTTTCTAAATCTCTCTGACGTCGGAGAACCTAAAGAAATAAATTTCCTAGTTTTTTTATTTTTATTACAATTATTAGAATTATTTTAGTGAGAAATTAGGAAAAATCCATTTTTAGGCTTTAAATTTGTTTTAACATTTTAAAATTTAATATTTTTACTTAGAGGGTTAGGAAAATTGTTCCAATTGTTTTTAAGTGATTAGGTGGCAATTTAGAACATTTTCATCAATTTCATTCATTTCATGATTTATATGAATTTTTAATTATCTAAATATTTAAAATACCCTTAGAAATGAAAATTTTACTTTAATGCTAATTTTATTATTCTTATATTCCTCTAATAACAGAGAACTGCCAAAACCAATTTAGTAATTTTTTGAGTTATATTTTAATTATTAGAATTATTTTAATACCACAGGTGGTATTTAACTTAGAAAATACATTTAAGTGGCCAAATTAATTCCAAATATCTTCAAAAATTTTATGGAAGTTCCTCTGATCCTAAACCAAGTGGGGAATAAATAAAAAGCTATTTCTAGTTATATTTAGTTCAATTTAATTTTCTTTATGTTTAGTGAGTTAAATTAAATTAGGGTGATATTCAATGATTTAAGCCAATTTATAATTTTCCTATGGTCCTCTGGTCAGGTTGAACCTACCAAAATAATTTCACAAATTTCTGATGATTATTTTAATTTTTATAATTTTTAAATCAAAACAGACACAACAAAATTAAAAAATAGGGATCTTCTCATAGAGACTCCCATTAGTTTGGAGAAATCAGAGAAGATCCCTCATGACATGGGGAACAAAAGCCCTAAATTTCAAGTAATGGTGAAAGGAACATGCAAATGGAGAATTAAAATACCAAATATTATATTTAATTATTAAAAATCAAGCACAAATCAAATAAACTTGATACTAAATACACATTATTCTCCTCTCTTCACTGAGCAAGAGGGTACTTTTTATTTTATTTTTATAATTTTTTATACCAAGTTATGAATTTTTAAAGTTTAATTGATTTAAAAAATTCAAAAAATCCCTAAATTTATATATAAGTGAAGCGGCGCTGACTGGATCCTCGGCAGCTCTAAACTACCATGTGTCGCTCTGTCATTTTACGCCGCCTTTCGAGTCAGCTACAATGTGGTCGTGCTTTATGTTTATCTCCTCATCCGGCGCAATCCATGCCGTCCACTGAATACACGCGCGATCCAATGGCGCTCCTCCTTCATCCCCAACTGGTTCTTCCAGCAGACCTTCCACACTAAAACATTGAGATCTCTGCCTAGACTCAACCAAATCGCTTCAGGTTTGTTTCTATAGACTCATCTAACCTAGACGAACCTATCTATACGGTTAACCTAGCCTGAAATCAACCCTATGTGCATGAAGAATTGAAATAAGCTCGAAAGAGGAAGAGAGTTCAATACCTTTGTCTGAGAGGAGAGGTCTCAATCAGATGGTTGTGGAAGCTTCGATTGGACCCAACAAACCTACGGATGAAGCCTTGAGATGTGGGGAAAAGTCTATATCTGAATTCGACCAAGGCCGATTTCAGGTGTTGATCAAACTCTGGTATGGAGGCTCTCTCTGATAGGGCTTCTGTGGGGGTTCTTCCTCGTTCATTTTTGGGATGGTGTGGGTGTAATTAAGGGCAAAGGATGGTGTGCTTGCACTCAGGAGGTCTCAAGGAAGCTCTCAGAGCAGTTTGGCAGAGTTTCCTTAAGAAATTTGCAGCACCCCCAATTGACTATGAAGGATGGCTTTTATAGCCATGGCCATTAGGCTGAGCTCAGGGCTTGGCTATGGATGGAATTAACTGCTTAGTTGGAGGGCAGATCAGCTTCCATGAGTAATCATAGCTTGACATATTGCTGAGGTCAACTGGGTCACGTTTGGCTTGGGGTGTCTCTCAGCTTGGGTTCCTCCGGTGACTAGGTCGGCCGGCCAGGTCAGGGGAGGTGGCTAGAGGTCAGGCTATAGTGGTGGTGAACTTAAGTAGCTAAGTGTTTATTGCATATCTCCTTAGATATTTCCATTTAAAGAAGGGGATTCCCTAATTTAGGGGATCCTTGGTCCATGACTCCACTAGAGTGGGCTAGGTAGATCAATCGCAGTCTCAAGGGTTTCAAGGCTGGCTATGGTGAGCTTGGTTTGGTCACATTTGGTTTAATTTGGCTACATTGGGTGATGGGTTCAATTTGAGCTATTTAGGCTCAAGTTGGGCTACTTTGGATTTGATCTTGGGTTAGGCCTAATTGATTGCTCAAAATGGTGTGTGTGATTGCTAAAAAGTGTTTAGAAAAGGATTGGGATAATTTTGAATTAAAGTCAAAATGACCCAAAACCAACCCAATTATTTAGATAGTTGTGTGGTTTTGTTGATCTCGTAATTTAGGACTTTTGGGTAATTTGGGGAATCTACTTCATATGGTCAAAATGGTTCAAATTGGGCTCAGATAGTTGTGTTGGTTTTGGGTCAAGTAGAAACTTAAGATGAAACGTAGAATTCAACTAGATAGTTTTTGCTGGGGATTATCTTGGTAGAAAACCTACAAGTCCTTGGAACTCTCGCTAGGGAAGGGAAAATATAATACCTTCATTAGGGAGCTATGAATCTCAAGCCTCCAAACTTTGAAGGAGTCTGATCAGATTCGATTCAAAATTATAAATTAGATTTAGAATTAGGATTTAATCTAAATTTTAGTTTAAATTTTGAGTTTGAATTTGATTTTGAACTTTATGGAATTTATGGGAATTAAAAATTTATAGAATTTTTACTTTAATTTGATTTTGAAAATTTTAATTTCGTGGGAGTCTTTGAGTTCAAGTGAGTGCACAGAGGAAAGTCGGAAATTAGGTACTGACCTTGAAAATGAGAATCAGAATTTAGGTACCGATCTCAGAATACAAGAATCAAAATTTAGGTACCGATCTCGAAATATGAGAATCAAAATTTAGGTACCGATCTCGGAATGCATGAATGTGGAAAATTTTTGAAAAGGATGCAAAAATTTAAGTGAATTTATGGAATCAGACGACTAAGCTTCATCTCTGGAATTTCATGGAAGGCGGAAAAACTTCTTGGGTAGGATGCAAAAACTTTAGAGAATTTGAAGGAAACGGAAAACTGTGGTTCGATCGTGGAATTTCATGAAAAGCGGAAAATTTCTAGAATAGAATGCGGAAAATTTAGGGAATTTGAAGGTATAAGACGACTATGCTCAGATCCTAGAATTTTATGGAAAGTGGAAAATTTTCTCGGATAGGATGCGAAAAATTTTGGGAATATGAAGAAATCGAACGACTATGCTCCGATCCAGGAATTTAATGGAAGGCAGCAAAATTTCTCGGATAGGATCTGGAAAATTTAGGGAATTTGAAGGAATCATGGGAAAGAAAGCTCAAGGACTCACATCCAGCCCATGGTAACAGGAAGGAATCATATTATAGGTACTGATCCAGAGATTTCAAGTGAAAAGATATAGAGAAAATTTGAAGTTGACTTTCGAAGAAAGTAAAATTGTGTAATTCATCCAGGACTAGTACGTGTGAGATTTGTAGAATTTGGTGGCATTTTGAATTTGTGGGAAGTGACCTTGTGTAAAGTGCCAAAGTATGCAGAATGTTTTTAGAAATGTGAAATTTGAGAGTGAGCGCAGAGACTCGGAGCGTCGAGAAAGAATTAATTTATCATTTGTTATTAATTTATCATTTTTTTTAATTTGTTTTATTTCATTTCTTTTGGGGGATATCCAATTACAGATTTGGTTTTCTTATATTTCGTTTTATCTTAACCTTTTTTTATTTATTTTCTTTTCTTTTTAATCATTCTTGTATCGTTCTTTGTTTTTTCTTAATTTGGGACCAACGTATGGTCCTGTGGCTTTCTAACCATTGCGCCAAAAGAAACATTCTGAAAAACTTGATGAGCTGAAACATAAATCTTCCCTACTTTTGCTGAAAGCAGTAGTACAACTTATCACATGCTGACACACATCCAAAAGTAGATCGGGAGTACATAGCTGAACAAAACTGACATATCATATCATGCTGGTAAGAAAAAAAGACACTTGTCATGAACTGGTGCTGGAGGTAGTAGAATGCTTCCGTCTGAGGCTGCCTCGTAAACAAGTCAACATACCAAGGCTACCCACCCGAAGGTACTGCTGTCACAGTGGCAACGGACGAAGACTTTCCAACTCTGGATCTGGCTCATAGTAGAACGGTGCCTTGTCCTCGTCCATTCTTCTGAAAGTAACTGACACACTTTATCCTGTGACTCCTGGGATGCAGTGCTTTGCAAGATCTAATCCATTTCGTTTTAGCACTAACACTGATCCGACTAGCAGAGGGATCTCAACGGAACCTCAGAACTCCCCTGGCTCGACAATCTGAATCTCCCAGGCGAAGAGAATTTCACTCTCGCTCAGAAATGAGACTGTGCAGAATGGTCTGACGAAATCATGGTGGTCGATATGAGGCGGAATGCAGTTCCCTTCCTCATAGATATTTATTATGTAGCTGTTAGGGAACTAGTCTGCAGGCAGCACATGCCACTCTATCATCGTCTTTATCATCTTCTATATTTCTAGCAGCAGGTCATCTACTTCATCGTGTTGCAGAATCCCTGGTGGATTTTCGTATCTATCCTTTGCAAAATTGTAGCAGCATCCACACTGAATGGCAATCCTGACTTTTCACGACCAATTTTCATATTTGATCTCATTTTTGCAACCTCCTCTGAGCGCAAGGTCCAAGCTGTTTTGGAAGCAAATACCAACTTACGGCCTAACACATCCTACACGAGAAAACAGGGAGAAATGTCAGTGGTTGGTATTTTGCACGAACAAGAACAATAACAAGCTTATTATTATTTTTTTTAATTTAGAAATTTTTGTAATTATTTTGATGCTATTGTATTATTTAATATGATTTTATAAGATTTAGAATTAGTAATTTAACAAGCATATTTTGTTTTGTGATAAAATTTATTTTATTTCGTTCAACTTTATTTTATTACAAAATTTGGACCTAGTCACAGACACTGTCCATAAGGCTATATCGGAATGAATGTCCTACTTCAGATTTATCACATCACGTAGTATTTCTTTAGATATCGTCCATTTATCGGCAACATGGGTCTATCTCCTTCAGAATCCACCAGCTGCTACGACCCTCCTGAGTAAACCTTCTCCACTATGAATGGCCCTTCCCAGGTTGTTTCAAATTTTCCCCTATCTTGCGATGTGCAAGAACAGGCCTTCTAAGAACAAGCACAAGGTCACCGAATTTGAACAATCTCGAGCAGACTAATTTATCGTGGGCTTGAATCATCTTTGTTTGGTAGAGTTCCAAAAACTGTTGCACGAGCAATCTCTTTCCTTTAAGGCTTTCTAACTCTGCAAGTTGGAGTTTAACATTCTCTTCTGTCGTAATTTGGTTGGCAATGGAGATTCTGAGCGACGACAGATGAACTTCCAACGAAAGCACTGCCTTGGACCCGTAGACTAGTTCGTATGGTGTAGACTAAGTCAGCTTTCTTACTGTCGTCCTATAAGACCACAAAGCTTCTAGTAACTTCTCGTGCCATCCTCTTCTGTTATCATTGAGTATTTTCTTCAAAATTAGCATGAGTGTCTTGTTGAAGGCTTCTGCCAAGCCATTTTCTCTAAGGTAGTAGATTGTAGAGTACCTCTAGTCTATCTCATGTCGTCTGATGAAATTATTGATTATGGTGCACTTGAAGGCAGACCCGTTATCTGAAATGATTCTACGTGGTAAACCAAAGTGGTGGATGACCTAATTCTTAAAAAATTGTAGAACCTGCTGTGCTGTGACTTTTCGTAACGGAACTGCCTCTGCCCATTTGAAGAATTAATCCGTAGCTATAAGTATAAACCTATGTCCTTTCGAAGAGGGCGGTCTATCAAACCCACTATATATGTGCCCCAACACTCGAATGGACATGAGGCAATTGTGGGGGGTAAAACATTCAGAGCCTGGTGCTAGACCACTCCATGCACTTGGCAATGATGACACCTCTTTGCTATTTCCATGCAATCGGACATCATTACTGGCCAATAATATCTGAGTCTCTTGATCTTAATCTTTATTTTTGGCCCTGACTGGTGAGCTCCAAATGATCTAGCATGTACCTCTTTGATGATTTTTTGTGCTTCTGCTTTGCTGAGACATCTATTCCACATTTGGTCGAAAGATCTCTATTCAGAATGTTATCGACTAAGGCATACGACAAAGCCCTTTTATAAATCTGATACGCTGCTGACTTGTCTTCTAGCAATCTTCCTATTTGTAAATATTTTGTTATCGGCTGACGCTATTCTTCTGCATCATTTGATACTGTAGCTGTTATCTCTTTTTTCCAAGTTTGTGCAAATTGTCGAGGTCGATTTGCGACAAAACCTGACGTCCTTGTATTCTAACATCTATGGATTCTTCTTATAGATATGCAAATTCTTTAGCCAGTTTAGCTAAAGTTTCTTCATGGGCGTTGTTCGTTCGAGGAATTTTATAGAGCGTCACAATTGGAATTTGTTCCAACAATTTCATCGTATACTTGTGGTATTCTTTAATCTCAATTTCATAATCTTATATTATCCTGACACTTACTGTATGACGAGTTGTGAGTCACCATATATGGCAATGCCTGTTATTTCCATTAGTATTGCTAATTCCAAACTGGTGATTAGAGTTTCACATTCTGCCTCATTAATGGTACATGTTCTGTCAGGTGGTCGGAGAATCTCAACATTCCCTGATCTGGGGTCACGAAGATCAGACCAATTCTTGCTTTACCAGGTATCACTGTCTGCTGTCCTATGTCTCTTTTAACATTCCTTGATCCATCAAAGTAAATTTCCTAATGTCTAGCACTGGGCTATTCCACTTGTAGTATCTGTTCATTTGGTAGCTCGTCGTTGAGCGGGGACCCAGCTGGCAGTGGGTGCGCTGCAAGAAAGTCTGTAAGAATCTGCCCTTTGATAGCACGAAGGGGGACAAAAGTTTTATCGAATTACAATAGTATCATCGATGACCCTGCTAAATGTCTGGAAAGTGTTGGTCAGGTCATCAATTATTGCAACGGATTAACTTTTGAAATCAGGTTGACCTTATGAGACAACATGTAATTTCTAAACTTCTGAGTGTCAAAAACCAAAGCTAGACAATGTTTCTCAATAGGAGGATACTTTACCTCCGTTGGTATTAGACGTCAACTCAAGTAGTAGAGTGCATTCTCCTTACCCTCATGATTGACTTGAGTAAGTAAGGCTCCGAGAGACTCGTCTAAGGCCGTGGTGTAAAGTATCAACAATCTACCCAGGATAGGGGTTGCTAAAATAAGAGGTTTCATTAGATTTCATTTAATATCTTTGAAAGCTCATTTGCACGACTCTCCCAAATGAATTTGGCATCCTTTCGAAGTAAGTTCGAAAAGGGTAGACACCTTCCTGACAGATTAGATATAAAACATCTTAAGTATGCCAACTTAGCTTGAAAAGAATGTAGTTGTTTCAAGACCTTGTGAGGAGGCACTTCTAAGATAGCTTTAATCTTCTCTGGGTTGATTTTGATTCCCCAATGAAGGACAATGAATTCCAGGAATTTCTCTGAGATAATGCCGAAAGTGCACATTAAGGAATTCATCTTTAGATTGTATTGCTGTAATCGTTCAAATACGATCCTCAAATCACATAGGTGAATTTCTTTCACTTTACTCTTGATGAACAAGTCATCCACGTGGCATCCACTTGGTTGTGAATGAGGTCATCAAAGATCTTCTTCATTTCTCTTTGGTAAGTAGCTCTGGTGTTTTTTAACCTAAATGGCATCACAATGTAGTAGTAAATCCCGATCGGAGTTCTGAATGCTGTAAGCATTGCGTCTTCAGGAGCCTTCTTGATTTAGTTGTAACCTGAAGATCCATCCATGAAAGAGAAAATTTCGTGTAACGACACAATTTCCACCACTAATTTTGGTATTGGTAGCGGGAATTTTTCCTTTGGACATGCCTTGTTCAAGTCCTTGAAGTCGACACATACTCGAATCTGTCCATTTTTCTTTTTAACGGGTACAACATTAGCTAACAATGTTTGATAATGTTTTTCTTAGACAAACGTAGGTCTATTAACTTTTTTATTTCTATTGTAACTTGTTGTTCTATTTCGAGGCACATTCTTCTGGGTGCTTGATTTACAGACGTTGTATTTTGATCCACTCTAAGGCCCTGAGCTGCGACCTGGGGATAATCCTGGCATTTCATAGTAACTCAAGGCGAAGCAATCTTTAAACTCATACAATAACTTGATCAAATCTGAGGTTGATTTCCTTCAGTTCATCGACCCTTGATTTGAATTCTTCTTCGAACTCTGGTGGAGCATCATCTATCAGTTAATCTTCAAATCCATCTCAAATATCAATGCAATTTTCTTCTGACTGGCTAGTAACAACCATGAAAAATCCCGAGTCATCAATGACTCAAATTGTACTAAACACAAGACCTTCTTTTGAATTGACTTTCTTTCCTTTTGTGTCCCATAAATTTTCAAATGATAGTAGCTTATCTTTTTGCATTTTCTTTAGCATATATCCTTATTGAATTAATTTTTGTACACATGGCGAAAAGTAACCAAAAGGTAATTCCATTAATTCATTAAAATCATTTTCTTCAAGAATTACACAGGGTTCAGAAGTAGAAGGGGAAGCTCGATAAAACTTGATCGGTTTAACACCACAATTATATACTTCCTTGATCTCCATACTCTCGATCTTCTGAGGATGGATCGGAGTTAGGGTCATGGCTTGAATAAAATGTTTAATCTGATCGTACATTGATTCATATTCATTCTTTTCTCTGTCTTCTGAAGAGATCTTGAACTGAGGCTTCTTCTAACTTATCATCATTGTTCCTTTGCTGACTTCATCCTCCTCAAAGCTTCCTTCTATGTCGATGCTGATCGTCAGCTTTGTTTGTTCAACAATTTGGTAAGTTCTCCCTCACCTGCAACCCCGGCCTCGACCTCGGATGTGTGTGCTAAAAGAACCTCCACCAACTCGTCGTAAAGTAGTGGTAGAGATAGTTGAAGTGAGGGTGAATGGTTCTGTTCTTGTGATATTTCTGAATCTTCAACTTTACTTATTACGACTTCTCTTGAAAATACTATTTTCTTCGGGGGAGCATAGTACGCGGCTTCGTCGTGGATGCCCACTTCATGTATTGAGAAAGGTTGTAGATCTCCCTTGATGCAATGTTCTTGTTCATCTTTGTAGTACTTGATGCATTGGTGAAGCAACGACGGGACCATATTGTACTCATGAAGCCATGGACAACCGAGCAGGGAGTCGAATAAAGTATCTGTATCGATGACATGGAATTTTGTGGTTGTTACTTGATTTCTAACTTTCATTTGCAAAGTTATAGATTTGAGGGCTCTTTCTCCTTTCCCAATGAATCCTCTTAGCATCATCTTATCTGTAGTGAGCTCTCATGTGTTGATATCCAAATAAGCTAATGTCAGTAAACTCATTATGTTAAGTGACGCTCCATAATCTACTAACACTCTGGAGAGCATAAAACTGCCGATGATGACGGAAATGTAGAGTAGCCGATTATAGTCAGTAGTACCGAGTAGAAATTCTTCATCGATGAAGGTTACGCCAGGCTATCCTTTTAAAGTACAAACTCCATCTGAGGATGTGCTAGCCAACTATGCTAAGAAAATTGTTTGGATCAAGTAGGGTCTTAACAAGATTTTCTCTCATTTCCTTTGACAGGATCAGAGCGTCGTAAATACTTAGTTTAGCTGGCAACTTCCTAAGATGTGCTAGTACATTGTAATCCACTTTATTTGAGTTCTCGATCTCGTTTTGAATATGCACTTCTTCTGTTGTTGGAGGCAGTTCTTCTTGAGTAACTATCTGTTTTCCTTTATCCACTAGAGCTGCTCTTAGAGATAGTACTCTTCCACTTTTGAGATTCACTTCCGTTATTCTTTCCACCTCTGGACCTGGAGGTTCTCCCGACGTTGTAGCTGTTTCTTCTGGTATTGTCTATGCATTTGAAAAATCTAAGTTGATTGCAAGCGGAGTTCCTTTGCACTCAAGGACTGGCTCCTCGATTTTCGTACTATCATAACAGGTGTTGTCGATATCTCTTTCATTTTCATCAAAAGTTCTCGTTGGCAACTAACATGATTTGAGGATCATTTTGGGAATCAAAATCGGGGTTAGAAAAATTGTAATCAGTTACATCATCAATAGAGACAGTAAGAACATAGCCAAAATCATTTTTATTATAATTTTAAGATCCTGAAGTGGCATAATGATAATCATACAAAGTCAGGGGTACGAGGGTTTTCTTCCCAGAATCTGAGACAACCAATCTAACAGAGGCAGCCCCAATCCTAGCCATCATGCTATCACCCTTAATTACATTTGCGACTTCTTTCTCCTTTCCTGTTGTGGTGGTCTCTTTGGTGAAATCTCTGTCTTAGGCTGGGTTGGTGGTAGATTCCGGACAGCAGTTTTCCTTGAAGTGGGCTGGATCTAATCCAAGACTCTCTTGAGCTTTTTTCAAATAGTACCCCATCCATCCTTGCTGACATATGGGTCAATCAGAGAGATTGGCTCAGAAGAAATCATATTTACAGAACTCTTTCATGTTCTTTCAAATATTCTTTCGGTATCATTATATTTCCTTCCTTGTAATTCCTCTCGAGCCAATCCTTAAAACTGAAGCATCCTTCTATTGTGTGTCCGAGCAACCTATGGTAGGGATAAAATTTGGGTTAATCCTTTTTGTTCATCTCTTCCGGCTTCTTTGGCTCGAGCAATCTGAACTCAGGCTTTTCATTAGGTTTTTGAACATCTTTGCCACGGCATCATCTTTGAAGGAGTGGTTCCTGCGTAGCTGTTCTGACATTGTTGGACCCTGTCGTCCATTGGTTCTATACAGTCTTTGGTACTGATTTCCTGACTGATCTGCTGCGGACGGGGCTGACCATACTGCTGAGACTGACTGTACTGAGGGGACTGACTCTACTGAGGTGATTGGCTTTGCTGATGCGGCGACCGCTCTGCCTGAATCCTTATTGGTTAATTTTCGTTGTCGACCATTCCCACTACGCCAGATTTTTTTTCGTATGCTTTGACCAATCTTGTTTTCTTTGCTTTCTCTGTAGGCACCATATGCTTAACTTCCTCTTGTAAACTGCTTGCCTTGCTGAGTAGTTTCCCGAAGGATTGATGGTGAGACCCTTAAGCATGAAAGCCACTTGACTGTAGATACTCTTGAGTGGTATCTCGATTGCGTGCTATTCCTGTAGCTTGGGCTCACATTTAATGCTTAAGTTTCTCAATCTCAGAATGTAGTCAACTAGAGTCTCGTCGAGCTTCTACGACTCCACTACAAGATCTCTTATAGTAATGTGGTGTTGTGCGCCGATGAATCTTTTTACGAACATGTTTTTCATTTCTACAAAGGTCTTTACTGATTCGTTAGGTATTTCTGCATACCAATCAAAAGCTATCCCTGATAAGCTGTTGATGAACTATCATAGCAATAGAGCTTCACATCCTCCTTCGTTGCAACAACTGGCTCTGAAGTGTACTATATGCTGACGAGGATTGCATGTCCCATCGAGCGTCTTAAAAGTCGGGAGCATAAATCCTTTGAGGTAAGGCATGACATAAAACTCCTCTGGATAAGGTCTACCCTTTGAAATTGATGCTCCACCTTTAGACTGACTTAAAGCCCCCTGAACTTGTTGTTCGGCCATTTGTTTAATATTCTTTTGCGGTAAACTCGGAGTCGAATCCTTCTTCAGCGGTTCTTCTTCATTGGCAGAATCAACTTTCCTCTTTTCATCTGTAATGTGTATAACTTCGGGCTGGTTAACTTTCGGAGATGCTGTAGGTCATGACTGTAACTGTCCGTGGAGCGTGGCCATGGCGTTTATGGCGGCAGTCATTTCCTCCATCTTCTTTTCCAGACGATTGATCTCTTCATCTCTTGTCAAGATGGCCCTTTGAAGCTCATCCGTGGCGTTCCCCTAACTAGGAGCATCGCGCGTAGATGTCGCGGACCTGGTTTCAATCATATTAACTTCCATGAACTTCTCATCCATGTACTCTGACAGGAAGTAATCCTCATCCTCAATACCCAACCCTCGTTGTTTGGCTAATTCTGAAATCTCTACTCAGAGCCTTCGAACTTTGTCATTGACTGTTATCTCTTTTATTGACTTCAGATCTGTAGGCTTCCCTCGGCTGTCACTTCTTTCTGCAACTAACTCGGAAGCAACGGCGGCAGTGGCAACGGGAACATCAAACTCAAGATTAACTTTGTGATCGACAGAATTCTCAGAGCGTACTGGTGCAACGACCTTTAGTAACCACACTTTCCTCTTAAACGTCGACGTCTTGGGATGGGAAGTCTCGGCGGAGACATCGGAGTAGTGAGGAGAAGTGTGCTCCCCAGGGTGTAGATAATGTACAAAGGAAAACATTCCTCTCCTATTCTTCCTCTTCTGAAATTCCTTATAATCATCATCATATAGTACTCTCAGACCCAACAAAGACTTGATTGATCTGCGCACTGCGGGTGTTGAAATGGCAGTAGTGGCATATATAGTAGTGGCATCAACATGACTCCCTAAACGGTGTTTAACGGAAACTCGGACGGGTCATTCTTTTATCTTCGCTTCGAGGGATATTTCACATCGCATTCTCTTGAGGATATTAGCAACATAACATTCCCTCTTTTTGCTAATATTTGGAAGATTGAGCAGACTCGGATAATGGGTACGAGCCTCTCCCTCACCTTATCACAGCTGCAGGGTGATGGTAGTTTAGTAGCAATCTGGTGAAGGCTTTCGTCTCCGATAGTATTGGCCAACGGGTGGAACCTACTCCATCAAAGGATAGGAGAGGTCTCCGGTAAACTGAGTTCCTCCTAGTGAGGAATCTCATCAATCACTGGAAGACTAGTAGCTTGTGCTCTAGCTATTTTGAGAATCTTACGATTGCGGTTCCTCCTCTGTTACCTGGTCGGTGGAAGAACTTTGGACCTGGAACCAATCTTGAAGATTGACGGCTGGGCGAGTAAAAGTTCCACCACATCTTAGCTTTGTCCCTTAATGAAAAAGGAAAAAGTCTAATTCTAACAACGTCATTCGACACGTCGTTATGTTTAAATGTAGCATACAAATCTAGAAAACTAGCGAGATGTAAGTTAGAATCTTTAGTTAGCATTCTCCCAAACTAATTATTTTCTACAATTTGGATTTTAGCAGGTTTATGCTCAATTAAATTAGCAACTACAGCGGGAGTTTGTATGCTCAGGTGAATTTCATCTATTGTAGAATTAGCATAATCTCTTAAAAATCTATGTTCAAGCTCATTTTCAATTCCTTGATTATTTAAGTTGTTCGCCATTTTGTTCAAATTATCAGGTTCTTTTTATTATTTTTAAATTTTTCTTATAGTCCTTTCTAATTTCAAATCATAATGTACCAAACCTTCATATCCTAAATTATCCATATACAAACACAATTTAACAACTTAAAAATAAGCAATCACACAAGAATGTAAAAATTATCATTATACTACAGTTTTTCTTATTCTAAGTTTTATAGTTCAAATAAAGTCTTTTAATTTATAAAATATTTTATCGTTACCTCCCTGACAGCAGTGCCAAAAAAATTGAAGTGGATTTTTGTAGTGTGCTATAAATGTCTTCCAACACTACAACACACGACAACTAAATTAGGAAATGTCCAGATCAATCACAATAATATTTACTTCAGAATAATTAGTTTTATCTTTTAAACTCTTAAAACTGTCACCCCTAGTGAATTGATATATATTTTTGATTTAAAATAGTCACTAGGATGTAAATGCAAGTATACGTATTGCTCACGTAATAAATGGCTCTAATGGAGTTCTAAGTATCGACTCCACAGGGAGGTGGCAATTCTTATGAAAATAACACAAAGACACAATATTAAAACTATATAAAACTCAAGTAAGAAAAATAAGTTGAAATTGGTTTAATGTAGCTAACAAAACTAATTTTACTAAAGTAAGCCCTAAACTTCAAAGTTAAACTTAATAAAACTAAACTAAGTTTTGTGATGAAGAGTTCAAATTTAAGATATTATCATTCCCTTTAATATGAGGTTCTATTCTTTATTCTATTTACAAGCAAAAAAGAAAATTTGCTAATATAGAATTTGATCCCTAAATCCGCGATTTGGCTGAGAAGATACTGGCTCCCACTCTAGAGTTCCCACATTCCCCTTGACTGAGGGCTAACATTTCTCTTTAGTTTCCAAACAACTCAACCAATTTGGGGATTATAATCTGTCACCCTAAAATCTCCTATTTATTTTCATTTAAACACATGGAAAATATTCTCATCCATGAAATCAAATGTGATTCTTATTCTGTTGTAGAAAGCATATTCCTTTTGGATCACTTGTTCCACAACAAATTTTAAAATTCAATTAGCCATCAAAAAGTAAATGAAGTTCAAAGTTTGAATTATCACAATTAAGAACATTTAATAATTGTGCAATAATCTTAATTTCTTCACATGACTATATCTCATTGTAGGGAGAATGACAAAAAGGACTACTCAGAATTAATGAGGAAGATACAACAAAACATAGATTTTATATATAAAAATAATTTTACAAAACAATAAGGTAAGATGCAACTTATCTCAATCTCCTCCCTAAGCAAATCCCTTGAAGTTCCTTTGAAACTATTTCTCTCTTTATAATACCACTCAATTCTCTCTTTAAAGTGTAACGAAGAAGAAATCTCTCACTTTCCCTCTCCTCTTAAAGAAAATCAACTCTAAACTCTCTCACACACGAGACTTGCCTCACACAACAAAGACCAAAAGACAAGACTCTAAAAAAGGACACTTTTTCTGACACAAAAGCACATTTTTATTATATAAGGATGAATTTCCCAAGAGTTTCCTTAATAACCCCTTCAAAATACATCCAAATTCAATGAATTTAGGAGAATAACCACTTGTAGTGACGTTGGCATCAAAATATGGCACCATTGGCACCAAAATCTGGACTCTGTGTGTGCTCTATGGATTTTAGTGCTATTGGTGCCATATCACATTTCGATAATTGCTTCATTTGACTCTAAATTTCTTCTTTTTTCTTCATTTTTGGTCCAAGTGCCTAGAATTAATATACCTACAACAAAACATAATAACATCTTTCTTTAAAGTGCAATATCATTAATTTTAAGCATAAAATGTATATATAAAATTGAACATTTTTTTGGCGTATCATGTATACTGGTGTTATTCTCGTGTTACTATGGTGTAATTGGTGCAAATTTTCATATTTACCTAGGTTGAGTCAGCGCCACTTGGTTAAGTAAAAACTTAGGAGATTTTTTGATTCAATTAAATACAGAAAACTTTAAGAAATCATATATTTTTGTAGAAAACTTAGAAAAATAAAATGAAAATATATCTATGCTTAGAAAATAGAGAGTAATTTAGTGAACTTCAAACTCGAAATAATTAATATATATTTAATTTTAAATTAACTAAACACCATTTAACTTATTTATAACATAAAAATTTGGATTCTGATCATCATGGCTTGAAATTTTCAGTGCTTATTACTCATGAGCCTAGGGAGGTTATCTAATTTTTCCAAAGTCAGAGAGCATCCCTAGCATCAATTTCATCTATCTTTAATTGGAATAATTCTTAATAAGTAAAATAAAAATAAAAATAAAAATAATACAAAATCAAGCATGGGGAGTTCACTGAAGTCATAGGATCTTAGGGTAAAATGGGAGTGAATTTAAAATTTTAAAACACATTTTCTTTGATATGTTCCCAAAATAATTTTAAAAATTTAAAATTTTAAAAATATAATTATGCTTCAAAAACATTATAAAGTTGCTCCGGTCGGAGACATTAACTTTAAAGCGCTCCCACAAATTTTAAAACTTAAAAGCTGTATTTTGAGTACTTAAACATATTTTTTTATATTTTATAATTTATTGACAAAAATAATTTCAAAAAATAAAAAAATATAAAATTGAGTTCTCTGAGTTTGCCAAAGTCAAAGGAGTCAATCAAACATAAAAAGTTGATCTTCAAAATAAAAATATATTTTTATTTATTCAATCCCTAAGACTAATTAAGAAAATCAAAATACATTTAAAAATTAATGAAAATTACCTAGGTGACCCTTTAACTTTTTGAAACACCACAAAATTTTCCTATGGACAACAAAGATGTTTTAATCAATTAAATTAATTATCCTTGAAAGTCCACTTTTTTTTAGCTCAAATAACTACAGAAAATAAAAAAAAATTAGAAAATCACAATTTCAACTCTTAGGACTTAGTTAGTCCATGAGTATGATGTTAGTGAAGTTTCATGAACTTTTGAATTAAAACACAAGGGTTATAGAGTGTAAACCCTACAGATATAATGGTAATTTTGGAATTCTACACTATAAACCTACTTTTTAGTGTAAACCAGAGGGGAGGGGATTAAATTTTGACAATTAGCTTATTGAAATGACTGCAACATAAAGGGTAAACAGGGTGGCAATTCATTCACAATATTTTCTATCAAAGGATAAAAGTATAATTTTTTAAATTATTGTGAATTGGAAAATGAGAACTTGGTTGATTCAAAAGTGAGAGGAGTGCACTTATAGATCAATTAATCAATGATTTAGAACCACATAACTAGTAGTCAAACAAGATTTAATCTTTAAATTATACTAATTTACAAGACTTTTTAAAAAATTACAAGTTTACCCCTAAAACCCTATGGACTTGATGGTGAATTAGGTTTAATAAAAATATAAATAAGGAATAGTTGAAAAGAAGAACATAAGTGAGCATGAGTGAACTTGAATCATCTGAAAACACTACAAGCTCAAACTTAACTGGAAGGAAAGAGTACTAGGGGCACACCTTTTGGAGGTGTTCACTCTCATAACTCTTAAGCTGGCAATTTGTCTTACTCATAAAACAATCAAGACATCAGGACCATACTGAGTACAGTAAAAATACAAAAGATTCCTAACTTGACTAGGTTGCTTAACTCAACGACTTAGAAAAGCCAAAGGAACTTGAAACGGTTCTGAAGGTACCAAGCTTAGTTAGGGTCACCCCTTTGAACACCGTTGCAAGACCTTGGGACATTTTATAGGACACTTGAGCTTACTATGATTTGTTGAGTTAAATCATTCTCAAAATACAACAGTCATCAAAACCAAAAATAAAAATGGAAACCTTAGGGACCCACCAACATACGTTTTAAACCCTCGCTTGAACTTAACATACATTAAAGACCGTCACTTTAGGATTTGAACTTGAACATTACCCTTAGATCCTCCTCACAATTAGGAACATTTAATTAAATATATGGATCCTCAAGCCGAGCCATAAGTTGAAGGATTTGGGGTTGAAAGGTGATGATAAAAAATGCTTCTGGTGCTGAAAGCCTTGATGATCCTTGGAAAGTGGTAGGACTGATGATACGATTTACTAATTCTTGGTGAGAAGTTGCCTCTTGCTTTCTTAGGTTGCCAATAATTCTAGCCCAAACAAGGTGATTAACTTGTGGACTACCTAATTTACCAAATATACTTATATAAATAACATTTAAAAAAATCATTTCTTGTGACACTACTTTTGATTGCTAATTAAAAGTTTAATTCTATATGCTTGAAAATTCAAGAATTTTTTGTGCTAACCTATATAGGTCCGCTGGTTAATCAATTTGATCTGGCCAGAGGCTACCCTCCTTTGGTGGTTTTGTGGATAGCTCATACCTAAGGTATGGTGGGACAAAGCACAAAAATTTCTTATGGTTTCCTATGAATGTCCCTCAAGAATTATGAGAATGAGCTTACCACGAACCTGAATTCTTATGGCGCAGTTCGATCTTTCATATAGGGATTCATCATTTGGGGGGAAGTAGACTACTCAAGAATTTCACATTTTAGTTTTTTCATTTTTTTTCATAAATATAAAAGAAATTCTAAAAGGTTAGAGTAAAAATTAAAAATCGAAGAAGGAAAAATGAGGATGATCCTTACTAAGAACATGAGTAAAGAGTAGCTTTTTGTAGGTTTTCTCGAACAAGAAGAAGAACCACTTTTTGGTGTAACTACTTGAGCTGGATGAGAGGAAACCTTCATGATTGATTGTGAGGGGGGAATCCAATACTATAGGAACCTATCTCAATTTTTTTTGCTAGGTCCATAGCTAAAAAAACCTAATTTTTTACAATTACGAGGTTCATTCGGTTATGAAATCCAATCATGGCAAAAAGCATCCCACTCTTATTTACTATTCAAAGTTTTGAGACATTTCAAAACCGAGAAATACCTACTTTCTTACCTTCTCTGCAATACTTGGTTGCCTTTACTTTTAATGTAAACCTTTTTGCAGCAATGACAGGAATCCCAAGCGTGCACATTTATTTTCTTTTCTCTACTACACTTTACTACATTTTACTATTCTTTTACTTATGAACTTATTTATAAAACTTGCAAAGCCCTTAGGGTAAAACAATAGTTTAGGAGGCACATTGTGACAGGTTACTAACCGAACAATAATAACTGCTTGTATATAAAACCCTAATCCAAAAATTGCTATGCGAGGGGCTCAAAGCAAGTCTGTTGGAGGCTAGAACGAGGATGTAAGCAGATGATGATAAAGACTTGACATGAACAAGATCTACTTCAGCTAAACCATTCCTAGTTTTAAACAAACGTAAACCCATAGGACTTTTCTTTCTAGCACGACGTAAATCCTCATACCTCCTTTGGGCTCTTGCACAACTACGTTGTGTAGCTTAGGTCCTGAATCTCTTTAGGTTTTGAGGTTCTCGTTCTGCAAGATGTAAACCCTCCTATCTTCATATTCTACTTTCATAATCTAAATAATAAAATTGGTAGGAGTGCACTTTAAAATGGCATCATTTCAAAATGTACAACAAAATAATTGAATAGTTTGGGAAGTAAAAAAGGTTCTCCTCAGGATCTGTGGCATCCACTTCTCTTACCTCCTTTGGACTCCTAAATAACTTCTTCTATTTGATCCTTTACCATTTGAATTTCCATGTCCAACCTTGGAAACCTAAATTTTAAAATCTTGAAGACAAAACCATTGATCTTAACCGAGAGTTTTCTCAAGTGACTTTGGTCATATGAGATGTAATTAACTATATGGTTTACCCTTATAGGGAACTTGGAACCTAAGTGTTTATATTAGGTAGAGGAACCTGATGGTAACACAGACCAAACGAGTGTCATAAATTATTTAGTTTTTTGTATTCTAGCCTACAGTTAAGTAGTATGCATATCTCTCGGGATGGTGTATTACTTGTAGTGTTATTCTCGATTACTTAAACTTTTGAATATGTGTGATCTATTTGATCTAATTTTTTTTAAATTAAAATAATATTTTTCAAAAATTAAAATTTATATATATTAAATTAAATCATTTTCAAAAGAACCGATAAAATCCTAATTTGGTGACCAAAATTGGCATATGGATCATATCACATATTGCATGTGTGATGGGATAAGCATTTCAGTTCGTTCGTCCGTCATAAGCCAATCCCCAATCCTTTTAGGTTTAAATGATCATCACATGTAGATCATCCTATCTCTTGGATTTAATCGATTGCTACTTGTTGATCAACAGTCTTAGGTTTGGTCGGTTGCACCGGGCTGATCTCTCTATCTTTTGAGTTTGACCGATCGTTATGTGTCGATCACCCATCTTGGGTCTGATCAGTCATTCCAGACTTATCACCTTATCTTTTGGATTCAATCGAATTCTACTTGTCGATCACCTATCTTTGGTTTAATCGGTCGTCCCGAGTAGATCACCCTATCTTCTAGGTTTGATCGATCGTAGCGTGTCGATCAACCATCTTAGGTTTGATCAACCATCCTAGATAGACACCATCTCTTTTTTGCTCAATCAATTACCTCAGCTTGATCCACTTACTTCTTCAATCAGACCGGTGAATAGGCTCAGTTAACTGATCACTTGCATGCTTTTTTGCTTTTGCATCATATTGCACATTTGTTTGCATGTGTATGTTGCCCAATTTTGTACGTGTCATTTGCATTTGTGCTTGGTTGTTATTGGGGCATATGTAATTCCCCACAGTGGCATCCTATATTTTAGGCAACCAAACACAGTACTTGCTTGAGTTACATTTTGAACGCTCATTCATGCACTCACCACACTTGTGTGATTCTCCCAGTGAGAATCACTGTCCCGAGTTCACTGACTCCGAAACGTAAACATCTATTTAGTCGCTGCCTTCATAGCATAATCATCCCTGGGTCACTGCCTCCTCACGATAGTCATCTGTCAGGCCCTTGCATCCTTGGCACACCCACTTCTTCAGGTCATTACCTCAACGACATGCCCATCTGTCAAGCTCCTACCTCCAGGATACGCCCATCTGTTGGTCAATCCCTCCTCGACATCTTTCTTCTACAACTTCTTCACCTTAACATCATATATATGATATTCCTAAATAAAATTATGAAAGAAGCAATTGAACTCAACTGAGTTCTTGAAGTTCTCCACAACGCTTAACTCAAATTTAGAAATGCCAACTGATCCTCAATAAACATATGAGCGCCAAAAACTTGACTCCACACCAAATATATGTCCTGATGATTTAGATATGAAAATTATGATTTTATAATATGGGATGCTACGCAAGTATACGTATCATTTATCAACTAATATATGACTTTCTGATTAAGCCTCGAGATATCAAACCCACAGGGAAAGTGAAAAATATTTAAAGAAATAAGAAAATTATCTTTTTACTTTTTTAATTGGATTTTGAAAGTATGTTTTGATTTTGAAAAGTTTGATAGTTGATACACTCTTTAAATTTTCTTATAAAAGTCAAACAAGAAATTAAAATGATAATAACTGTAACACGGTATGAAAAACACTATTAACTAGAATATCTTTTTCTTTCTTTTATAAAGTAGTAATAATTATTAAAGTATTGTTGTGGAAGTATTTAAATTTGTTGTGAAAAATAGAAGCAAATATATTTTTTACCCTTACTTGGTTCTATAAAGAACATTGGTTAATTTGAAATTTTATCATTCTGAACATGGTTAGGTAGGGAAGGTACCAGCTCTCACTCTAGAGTTCCCTTATTTCCCTCCACCTGGGGGCTAACTTCTCGTAATAAAATTCAAAACTTCAAACCAAATTAGGGGCTTTTAGCCTGTCACACTAAAAATCCTCTAATTTTACTCCCCTTTTAAAACATCTTCTAATATATTACATTCAATTATATGAACTACAATTTTGACCCATATAATTGCATGTGATTCTTTCTAACTTTTATGAGACAATACCGTATTAGATTTTACATAATCTCACCACAAATTTTACATCTTAACAGGCCAAATTAAGAAGTAAATAAAGTTTATAGAATTAATTTTCTCAACTTCTTCAAACTTTAAACACATATACTTTCCATAACAATTCTTCATTAATTACTTACTTCTTCATTTAAGAAAGAAAAAGATAAAGTAAACTACTCAGAATGCATTGAGAAAATACAAAAACACATTGATTTGAAATTAAAAACCATAAGGAAAACAACAAACACAACAGGTATTAATTAAAAAGTAAATGTAAGAACAAAAGTAAACACTTATCTGAAAATCCTCTCCACAAGACTCAGGAAGTTCCTCTGAAACTTTGACTCTTCACTAAACTACTCCTCAGAGCAAGTCTCCCAACTCCGATGACTCAGAATACAGACTTCAGACTTCAATAAAAACTAAACTAAAGGAAAGAAAAGAAGTGGAAAGAAGAAGGCTTCAATCCTACCCTTTTCTCTTTTCTACTCTCTACTCCTATTCCTAATGAAAACAAAAATAAAAACTCTATAAAAACTCTCTTCAAAATGCAATGGAAGAGCCCTTCATTTTTTCTAAGTCTCTCTTTAAATATTAAACTAAAAGGTGCCTTGGTGTCTCTGCAAAATGTGTCCAGATTCATTGTATCCACCAAAGAATGCACCCTTCATTTAAACTTGCCCCCCAAAGGAAGTTTTGGAAGTTACCACCAAGAGTTGCATCCCATCCCTTTTTAAAATGGCTCCAAATTTAAATTGAACTCAATTTTTAACTGTGGCGGCGCTTAGCCGCTAGTGCCCAAGTTTTCTTTTTTTCATTTTTTTGCTCCAAATTTGATCCAATTTTACTCCTTTCATCATTATCACCCATTTTCATCATACCTGCAAGAAAAACATAAAATATCTTCCATTAAAGTGCAATATCATCAAAAATAGGTATAAAAATGTGCATAAAAATACTATATATTTTAGGTGTATCACTAACCTGCTTTTTTGACCATAAATTATAGATCTCTTCTTCTAGAGCTAACATTTTCAATCTCATAGCCTCCTGAATCTCAACTCTAACTGAGATTTTCTCATGCCTTTGCCAACACCTCTCCCATTCTCTCCAAACCCTGATGTTGTAGCAAAAAAGAAGTCACCATCGTAGATAGCTCTGCCCCGCACTCCATTGTCGGTCGTGGAAAGGCGTCATGTGAATTATTGGAAAATTTAAAATGTAGTTTTATAAAATATGGGTTTGACTTAATATAATATATAGGTGTACGTTAATATTTTAATTTTTTAAAAACTAAGAGTGGATGAATCCAGTTCATTTAGTAGATTAAATAATTTGCACAATTTCGCAGGAAATGCATCTATCCCATAGAATAGACACACTTCTTTATGATATAGCTTGATTAAATAAAATATAGAATCAATGACATCCGTTTGATATGCAAACCATTTATGTTAACAAAAAATTTCCCCTGTCTAATATAAGAAAATTAGATAGGGTTTATATTACTTTGGGATCTTTAAGTTTTTATAAGGGCCAGCCCCTATAGTTAATTAAATCTTCGATAACCAAAGCTTACCTAAGAAAACTCTTGATAGATATCAGGAAATAGTATATTCATGACTTCGAAATGGTAAGTTTCTCCAAGAGAATATGGTAGTAGGAAAATTCAATAAGTGAATGGCTCAAATTTTGAAACATATATCATAGGAATCCAATGGAAGAGAAAGTTAGGGGAAAGACATAGATCCAAGAATGATCTTGGTGTAATTTGAGATGTTATTTAGTGTTTCATTCTGCCAATTTTATTTAATTAGGGCTTACATTCACTTGATCTCGATATTGTGAATAGCCTGGAGGATAGGAGGATTTATGTTATACCTAATAAAAACTTCGGAACCTAAGAAGAGTTAGGCCTTATATTGCGTAGAGTGCAAAGGTCTAAAGAGATAAAGTGATGGTTTATGTTGCACTAAGAAAGCTACCTCGAAGTCCTATGACTTTTTCTTTAATTCTAAGGAGTTTTGATGTTGATGATGGCCGTGCTGCCCACTATGCGTGCTCCAAGCTCCTCATTATAGCTGGTTCTGTTTATAGAAGTGCTAATTAAGTAAAAAATAGAAGTATCATGTTTTGGAAGTTTTGAATTAAGGTGTCTTAATGCCTTATTCAGGTGAATATTAAAGTTGATTATAACGACATCGGTTAGGATCCCACAGTTCCCTCCTTCTGGCACCACTATTTTCTTCAAATTCACTTAGTCCAGATGAATTTACTAAACTCAACTTAATGAGTTCGATACTTTCATTTAGAGCGTGAGAAATCACGTTAGTAGCTGTAGCTTGCATCGACCGAGGTATTCCTGATCATCTGATAGAGACTTTTTAATTTAGATGCAATTGTTATTTCATTTTGTTTGCGATTAAATTTTGAGTAGTTTTATATTTTGACTGTTGTGGCGGTGCATTTTATCTTGTTTTGTTTTAATTTTGTTTTGGTTTTGGTTTTGTGGCTACCCTAAAAATTTTAGATTTCATGCAGGGTGACATTTTGTTTAACATGCAGGCTCGTAAGAGAGAAAAGTAAAGTGAAAGAAAATGCTAAAAAGAAGGTACTGTAAACTTGTATAAGTGTACCTGGAGAGTCTACTCATTCCTCCACCTGAAAAATTTGTATTTTTTGCAATAAACATTTATAATTTACAGGAAAGTAAAGCCTATAGATAGGTTCTTCACAGACCTACAAAACCTCATGTCATAACTTGGTGGGTCATATTCATTCAATTAAGAGATCTCTTCATTTAATAAATACGATAGGTCCAGATGTCCTATAAGGTGTCCATAAGATTTTGTGAAGAGGGCCTGGGAGATACCGAGATATTTCACAATCCTTTTGAGCTTCCTTGGGAGATACCGAGATATTTCACAATCCTTTTGAGTTTCCTTGAGTTCATTTTGGACTTATCATAATTATTAAATGAATTATCCATTTTATACCCTTATGCTTAGTGAACTAATGTTTTGATTACCCCAAAGAGGGTCCGGTAAATATCACTTTTTATTTCACTTAGGAATTATGTAAGTGAGTCCTTTACAGATAATTTAATTGATGAGATAATTTAATCAATTTTGATGGGCTTGTGGTGTTCAAAAGTGCTTACAATTAATTATGTTTCCTTTTCTAATCTTCATTAGTCAATTTTCAATTAAGCCTAGCTCACTACTAAGCTCTTAAGGTTTAATAGAAAAATTTGCAATTTTGGAAGTGCTTATTAAATGATTTTTCAATCCTTATCAAATATTGAATTATCATTAACCATTAGATTAGGGGTCCCAAATCATAAGTTATCGATTTCCAAAATCAAACCCGTCACCTTAAGGATCATTTAACTTATTTTTCATCCAAATTATAATGATTAATAAAATTATAAAGTTTATCTTTTAATGTGACAAAAAAATGAGATGGGTTTCTACCATTTTTGCCTTTACATTTCAATCATTCAAACATAATAATTAAGATCATCCATTGCCCATTTCCTACTTTAATTAAGCCTAAATATTGATTAAGACTAAATTCTTCAAAATTACATTTTTACCCCTAAAAGGCCTTATCACTTCATAATTCATTAAGTTTAACTGAAATGACTTTGAAATTTTTAAATCACCCCACTAATGGGTTAATTAAAATTTTAAAAGAGAAAATGTGATTTTTTCCAAATTTGATTTAATTTATACTATTATTTTATTGCAAAAATAGAATTTTTCAAGGGTTCAATAATTTAATCAAAACAAAGTTTTTAACCTTGAAAAATATATTGGAGGTTCACATAGACTAGAGAACCACATGGACAAAATTTCAAGATTTTTCGAATTTTAATTTAATTAATATAATTATTTCAAATTTTAGAATATTAATTAAATATAAAATATTATTTAATTTGAAAATTAATTTTTATATTTTTCATAAATCTTTCTGAGGTAAGGGAAATAAGTTTTTAACCTTGAGAAAACTATTGGATTATCACATAGACCAAATAAATAAGTTTCATGCTTTTCTGATTTTTTTAATTACTAGAATTATTTTTGTGAGAAATTAAGGAATTTCCATTTTTAGCCTTTAAAAATAATTTTAACCCTTTAAAATTTAATATCTTTATTTATAGAGTTAAGAAAATTACCCCAATTGTTTCTAAATGATTAAGAGATAATTTGGAACATTTCCAACAATTTTATTAATTTTAAGATTTTTATTAATTTTTAATTATTTAAATATTAAAATAATGCTTAAAAAATTAAAAAATTATTTTAATTACAATTTTATTTTTTTGTGACTCCTTTGATCATAGAGGACTCCCAAAATTAATTTGGTAAAATTTTTAGGTCAATTTCGTTTATTATAATTATATAAATACGTAAAGTGTTATTTAGCTTAGAGAAATCATTTAAGTATTTAAATTAACTCCAATTGATTTAAAAATTTTTGGGGAGTTCCCCTGACCTTAAATTATAGTGGAGAGTTATTCTTGGGTTATTTACATTTATATTTAATTCAATTTATTTTTATTTGGGTTTTAGGTCTTAATTATCATTATGGTTATTTTTAATGCGTTAAACCAAGTTTTTTATTTTTTCTAGGGTCCTCTAGTCATAAGTAACCTACCAAAATTTACTTTGTATTTTTCTATCATTATTTTAATTATTATAAATTTTATACCAAAACAGACATGATAATTTGAAAAATAGAGATCTATGTCTAGAGATCTCCTCTGACTTTGGAAAAATCAGAGAAGGTCCCCTAAGACAGAGGCAACAACATACCAAAATATCAAGTTATGGTGAAATGTCTAAGTGCATGGAGAATCAAAACATTCAAAAGGGTATTTAATTCATTAAAAATCAAACATGTAATAAATAGATTTCAAACCATTTCTACATTATTCTTCTTTGTTTACTGAGCACTAGGGTATTTTTCTTTTATTTTTCTGATTTTCTACACCAAGTTATGCATTTTTGAAGTTAACTAAATTTAAATAAATCAAAATACCTCTAATTTCCTAATTAAACCACACGGCGCCACTTCATCCTCGGTAGCTGATATCCGAATACTTATGCTTACGTTTTACACTTTATATTTCTTTTCAATTATAATCTCTTTCTTTGCAAAGGCACCAAAAACATGATTCCGAACCAAATAAGAAAACAATTTTAATTATTTTATAATATGTGATTCTACGCAAGTATACGTATCGTTTATCAAGTAATATATGACTTTTTGATTAAGCCCCGAGATATCGAGCCCACAGGGAAATATCTAAAATTTTAAAGAAAATAGAAAAACAACTTTTTACTTTTTAAAATGATTTTTGTAAAGTATGTTTTAAGATAGAAAGTTCTAAACTTGTTTTTGATATTTTCTTTTAAGTAAATGTAAACTAAGCAACTAAAATTAACAAGACTATAAAACTATATATGATAGCAAATGAGAATAAAATATATTTTTCCTATTTCAATGAATCAGTAATAATTATGGAATTTCATTGTGGAAGTATCTAAATCACAGGAGCAATTATATTCTTTACCCTTACTTGGTTCTATAAAGAACATTGGTTTATCTGAATTTTTGAAATCTAGTAGATCGGTTAGGCAAGAAAGATACTAGCTCTCACTCTAGAGTTTTCACTTCTCCCTCTACCTGGGGACTAACATCTCATAATAAAATTTAAAACATCAAACCAAATTGAGGGCATTAGCATGTAACTCTAAAGTCCTCTAATTTTACTCCCCATTAAAAATCATATCTCCCTATTCAATTACACTCAACTATATGGATTACAATTCTCACCTATACATTATTCATGTGATTCTCTCAAAATGTTGATTGAGACAATACCACATTTGTTCTTACATGTTCTCACAACAAATTTTAACATCTCAATTGGCCAAATCAAGAAGTACTGAATTGCAAGGTAGTGAATCATCACAACGTCTTCCAACATTAAACACTTATACTTCACACAACTTCTGTCTATAATTTAATTACTTCATCATTTAAACAGAAAATGTTAAAGATAACTACTCAGAACTCATAGAGAAAACACAGGCACAATTTAAGTTGAAAGTAGAAATCATAGTGAAAACATAACAAGTCATACTTAAAAATCAAATGGAAAAATAAAGATAACGACTTATCTGAAAATCCTCTCCACAAGACTCTTGAAGTTCCCTTGAAGCTTTTACTTTCCACTATATAACTCCTTAGATGTTGGAGCCCACTATGGATTTACTTTCCTAAATTCTAATACAAACTATAATAAAGCAAAGTGGAAAAGTAAAGAATGTATGGCAAGAAGAAGACTCTCTTTCTTCCTCTTTCCCTTCAACCACTTCAATCTTTTCTTCAACTTCTCCCGCCAATACTTCTCTTCAAAACTCTTCTCTTTCTCTGATCTTAAGTCTTCATTTTAATAAATCTTCAAAAGGTACTTTGGTGTCTCTTCAAATTATGTCCAGATTCAATGTATCTAACAAATGATGCACCTCTTCATTCGAATTCGCTGCCCAAAAGAAGTTATGGAAGTTTAAACCAAAAGTTGCTTCAAACACCCCCTGAAAATGGTGCCAAATTTGAGCTAATTTGTATTTTTTAACTGTGGCGCCTATGCGTTAGCCATCGACGCTTAGGCGGCAAAGGCCAAATTTTGCACACTTCATATTTTTGCTCCAAATTTGATCCTTTTTTGCTCCTTTCATCATAATATGTCATTTTAATCAACCTGCAAGAAAAACACAAAAATACCTTCCATTAAAGTGCAATATCATCAAAAATAAGTATAAAAATGTGCATATAAATACTATATATTTTAGGTGTATCAAAATCCCTCAAACTTAAAAGGTTTTTTGTCCTCAAGTGACACAATCATAAAGAAAATTTTAACATGCAAATTATGTAAATGAGTTTCTTTAGGAAGGTTTTAAAATTTTGTTTTAGAAATGAAATAGTCAAATTTAGAAAAAATTTTAGTAAATAAGACCAACTTAAAGTTTAGAAAGTTCTTAAGTAAAGGATAATGAAAAATATGAGTTCCTATCTTATTCAGAAATACTTGTAGATTTTTCAAAATATAGAATTTAAACATTTTATTTTTTCTAACTTAAAAATTTTTATTTGAAAATAATTTTACTTACGATATTATAATCTTAAGCTTTAGATTTTCTCGAAAATTGTATTTTAAACTTTTGGTATGGAACCAATTTTTGATTAAGCCCTTAAATCATCAAACTTCTCCTTCCTTTTCACATGCTACTTTTCACTTTTTCTTTCCCTCTTTTTTTTTC
Source organism: Papilionanthe hookeriana x Papilionanthe teres (assembly GCA_022702705.1). Taxonomy (NCBI): domain Eukaryota; kingdom Viridiplantae; phylum Streptophyta; class Magnoliopsida; order Asparagales; family Orchidaceae; genus Papilionanthe; species Papilionanthe hookeriana x Papilionanthe teres. The sequence goes on from CM040433.1 coordinate 61,178,804, forward strand.
TCTTTCTCTTCTCTTTTTTTTATGAGGCAAGGATTACTATATCTGGATATGCCTTTAATGATTTTGAATTCCAACCTTCCATTTAAAATAAAGATCTGATATACACTTAAAATCATAATAACAGTTGAAAATTATTATTTAATAAAAGAAATTTATGCTTTGAAAAGTAAAAGTTAAATCTTTTATTTTTACAAAAATACAAATTTTCCTACTAAATATAGTTTAACTATATTTAACATTTCTTTACTAAGAAAATTTTAACTTTAAAATTTTCATTATTACTATAAATTTTAACTAAATTCTCTTACTCATTTCGATAATCAAAATTTTGCTTCTCAAATATAACTTCATATACATAATTTTTTCAATAAAAAAAGAAATTTATTTTAAGTATTCTTGAGAACAAATAAAATTTTAGTTTTTGAAAATTTTTTTCAAAATTCCCCCCAAAATTTAAATTTTTAGTTAGGATAAAACATTGAAGCATAAGAAATGATACATGGGTAAGAATTAAAAACTAGAATAACATGCTTGAAAGAATTTTCATATCCTAAATATGCAAGTATAACAGTTTAAAAACAAGAGTAAAAATAAATCAAATTCAGTTTTTTAGTTTCTTTTAGAATAAAAACTTCAAAGGACTTATACAATAGTGGAGTTTTTCAAAGAAAATACACACCAACTTAACATAACTAAAATCACAACAATACTAAAAAAGATATGATAGAAAATTTTAAACATGTAATTTAAATAGTGATTTCAAATTGTGTTCTAAATTTTCCTAACAGTTTTGGAATTAAATTATACACTATTAAAAACTCAAACATTACATTACAACATTTACTACCACTAATATATCACACATTGCAACATAAAACATAAATCCAACACAGATATAACTGAATATGCATAAAAGAATTGATCCTACTATAGCTTACACATATCAGTGTTCAAGCATAACAAAGCAAATAATAAAAATTCAAACATCACAACACAATACTAATATCACAAGTACAAACATCACAGACTCAATAATAAAAAAAAATCCTACTCATCATCCTCATCATCACCATCTCTCTCATTCCAATCTCTGGATGGTAGATAAGGTATAAAATAAGGATGAGTAGGCAACTCAGCACTGTGATCTCCTCTAATCAATCTATTCATGTACTGCTGATAATTCTCCTCATACTCATCATTTTTCTGTATACACCTCTCAATATTTTCTACCATTCCATCTATAACTCTAACATGCTCTCTGGTCAGACTCACCTTCTTTAAAATCTTTCTTAATAATCTGGTCTATGAATCTCTAGATGATGATGCTTGTGAAGTATAAGCACAAGAAGTAGATGCAGCAGAGGCAGAAACACCAGAATCTCTAACAGGTCCTCCTCTCCACCCAAACTCTGAATGGACAGTGTAAGAAAGTGTTCACATGTCCACTGGTGATAGGTCTAAGTGGCTGAAGAACCTTTTCCAGAGTTTCAAACTTTACGCCAGACTACTCACAAAGTGAATGAATCAAGGAAGGAAATCCCATACCTGCAGTAGTGATAGCTCTGGCACAGCTTAAAATATAATAAAAAATGATAGCTCCTATATCAATCAGCTTTCTCTGCTGAATACAATAGTTCAAAATAGCTCTCTCCCTTGTACTTCACTGACATGACCTGAAGGCAACCGCTTGGATGAGATGAAGTAATGCAATGCCTTGGAAGTGGCATTCATCTTAGAGGCTGGAAAATTTACTCTTATCTCATTTGTAATTTTCCATAGACCTCTTCCATCAGTAAGAAAAGACATAATCTCATCTAACTCTTCTTCCGAAGGATGATAATTAGCATAATAACCAAACAATTCAGGAGGTAATCTGTAAAAGGTATTTATTACTGCAGAAGAAAAATCTACTTGCTGTCCCCGAACCATCACTATGTTTTCCTCAGCTGCTGGCAAGTTATCATAAAACTCTCTTACCTTAGAAACAATAGCAACAGCGGAGAAGCAACAATATTTTACTAATTTCTTCGATAAATCATCTCTTCAATATCTCCACCTACTTTACAAAAAACTCATTCTAGAATCAACTTACGTGATGATAGTACATCGATGTAACGATCCTCCACGTTAGAACTAACAAATTTGTCCGAATCAAATCTCGTTTTCTCTTTCGAGCTCTTCGACTTTGGAGGCATTTCTAAAATTCACAAAAAATTCACCATAAATCCTAAAATCAAAATAAACTTGCTAACTTAACTTCTAAAGGCAAAATCCACTAAATCCAAGTAATTTCTCAAGCTTTCCTCAAATTTTCATCATGAATAGTGATTTTCAGAATTTTTGTTAATGTATTGAAAATACATGGTTAAAATAAAAATTTTTCCTTAAGAGAAGTGATCATACTTTAAGGAGTTCAAATCTAACAAATTTCATCAAAATTGGCTCTAAATTGATCCAAATTAATGATGCCCTAGGCTCCTTTTTCGCAAATTCGAGAGGTTAAAGGTGATGATGGGGTTAAAAATTGCAAATTATGGGTTTTTAACGTTTGAAAACAAGTTTTCGCCAACTGGCGCTTATGTGCGAAGTAACAACGCATAGCCGTGAACTTTGGTGCTTAAACGCCGAAGGTTTGGCGCTTATCCGCCAGTGTTCAGACTTTGGCAATTTATGTTGATCTCACTAAACCACCTAGTTAATCACCCATAATCATTTCAAATAATTAATTCTACCCTGTAACACTTCTAATACTCCAAAATTACAATGATTTCCATAGATTCAACACAAATCTCACACAAACACAAACTTATATCTCATTAATAATGAAACACACTTAATACAAACTATAGATTTCTATCCAAACACTTTGGATGAAATTTTCCAATACATAAGTCCACAACATGTATCTTAGACACAAATTTACATCATTAAGATGTAACAAACACAAATTAAAATTCAACAAGACATAAACATTATAATAATCACAAACACAAAACACTAAACACAAATAACTAAACTAGTATACCACACTTAATTTAATTCCAATCTCCGGTAGGCAGAATATATCCAGAATCACCATTATTTTCATTTGAACCATCTGAAATATAAGTCTGATAAAATGGACGATGGTTAAAAACTCTTACAACTTCTTCTTCTATCCATTTGTTCTTTAGAAACATCGCTTTATCCGGTTCTTCCACATGACTTGTATAAATTAATTGCATTTTGATTTGTCATCCTATGTTTGCTAAATGTGCGTTAGTTTCATTTACCTCTGCTTCAATTGAAGCCATGTCAGCCTTGATCTTTGCAAGCTTTCTGTAATTTCCTTGAATACTAAAGCCAAAAATCCATTAAATAATTCTTGCGCACTTTCACTAATGAAATTCTTCTTGTTGGCTTCATCTTTCTTCTTAACTTCACTCTCCCAAGAAGACATTTCTGCACTCAAAATACTCTTCTTAAGACTAAGAACTGAAAATAAGAACTGGGGCAAGCATCTCTTTAATTCTGAGCCTTTTTACAGACTTGGGAAGTCTTAGAACCGACCCCTAGACGTGTTAAAACTCTCAAATAACTCCCAAAACCACTTACCCACGATTTAGACTTCTAGAACCCCATTTTCACATTTTTGTAACTCCGGCGTCTAAGCGCCAACTTGCGGTGGATAGCTACCAGTGCTTATTTTAGCACAGTTCTGCTAAACATCCAAATCTTCATTATGACTCCTCTAAGTCATCAAATAAGGTCAAACAAACACCACTATAACATAAAATAACTCCAAAATGCTACCACATAATCTCAGATCAAACCAAAAAAAACACACAAAACAAACATAAAGCAAAGCACATCGATAACTATAGTTTGCCTCCCACAAAGCGCTTGGTTTAACGTCTTCAGCCTCACATAACCCGAGCTTGATTTGTGTGACCCAACATCAGATTCTCATCGGGTTTAAATTGATCAACTGAAAAATAAGGTTTAAGTCTATGTCCATTAACTTTAAATATTTTCCAGTCTTAGGATCTTGAATATCCACAGTTCCATAGGAATAAACTTTCATTACAATAAATGGGCCCATCCTCTGAACTTAATTTTTCCAGCAAATATTTTCAATCTAGCATTATATATCAAAACTTATTATCTTAGCTCAAGATTTTTAGTAAGAATCTTCCGATCATGCCATAACTTCACTTATGCTTTATAAATCTTAGCATTTTCATAAATTTCATTCTTTATCTCTTCAAGCTCATTTAATTACAATAATCTCTTTTCACCGGCATCTTTCAAATTATAATTGAACTCTTTAATAGCCCAATATACTTTATGCTCAAGTTCAACTGATAAATGACAAGCTTTTCCAAAAAGTAGCCAATATGGGGACATTCCTATAGGAGTTATGTAGCAGTCCTATAGGCCCATAAAGCATAATCCAGTTTGATTAACCAATCCTTTTTGTTTGGATTAACAGTCTTTTCCAAAATTCTTTTAATTTCACGATTGGATAATTCAACCAAATCACTTATCTGTGGATGATAAGCAGTAGCAATGTGATGGTTAATTTGATATTTCAGTGCTAGCTTTTCCATAATCGCATTTCTAAAAAACTTTGCAACACTTTGAGCATCACATCGAGGTAAAGCAACAACTTCTATCCATTTAGATGCATAGTCTACTACTATTAAAATGTATGTATTTCCTAAAGATGGTATAAACGGTCCCACGAAATCTAATCCCCAAACGTTAAATATTTCAACTTCCAACATATAATTGAGGGGCATCTCATTTCTTCTAGAAATATTGCCCACACGTTGACATCGATCAAAATTTTTAATATAAGCATTAACATCCTTAAAACTTATAGGCCATTAAAATCCATATTGTAAGATTGTATATGTAGTTTTATCAACACCAAAATGTCCCCCATAATCAGAATTATGAAATTTTTGAATAATTTCATAAGTTTCTTCTAAAGGCACACATCTTCGAACGATCGGATCCTTTCCTTGTTTATATAAAAATGAGTCATCCCAAAAATAAGTTCTGGCTTCAGATAAAAATTTCTTCCTCTCTTGGTATGTCAAACGATAAGGTATAATATCACTGATAATAAAGTTTACAGTGTTGGCATACCATGGAACACACCATACATTAATAGTAAACAATTTTTCATCAGGAAAATGTTCATTAATTTCTTCAACATCATAGAGAGATTTTTTAGTTTCAAGCCTGGACAGATGATCAGCAATTTGATTATCAGCACCCCTTCTATCTACTATTGCAAAATCAAATTCTTACAAAAGAAGAATCCATCTTATAAGTCTTGGTTTTACATCTTTCTTCTTCATTAAATATTTAATAGCAGAATGATCAGTATACACCACACATTTTATTCCGATTAAATATGATCTGAATTTATCAAAGATAAATATTGTAGCTAATAACTCTTTTTCAGTTGATATAATTAATTTGAGCTTCATTAAGAGTTCTACTAGCAAAATAAATCACATTGAAAATTTTATCATATCTCTGACCTAAAACACACCAATAGCATAATTACTTGCATCACACAAGAATTCAAAAATGTTTTCCCAGTTTGGTGAAACTATAACAGATGCAGTGATTAATTTTTCTTTTAATGTCTCAAAAGCTTTTAGACATCCATCATAAAAATTAAAGTTCACATCTTTTTCCAGTAAACAGCATAAAGCCTTTGAAATTTTTGAAAAGTCTTTTAACGCCTGTAGAATCCAGAATATCCCAGAAAACTTCTAATTTTCCTTGCATTTGTTGGGCAAGATAAATTAGAGATAACTTGAATTTTTGCAGTATCTACCTCTATACCATTTTCTGATATACGATGTCCTAAAACAATTCATCCTGCTACCATAAATTGATATTTTTCCCAGTTAAGGACTAAATTAGTTTCTTCACAGCATTTCAGAACTCTTGATAAATGTTCTAATTCAAATGAAATTCCAAACGTTGAAAGTCATCCATTAAAAATTCAATCCCTTTTTCAATTAAATCAAAAAAATTCCCATCATACATCTCTGAAATGTAGCAGGGGTATTACATAAACCAAAGAGCATTCTTCTAAAAGCAAATGTACCATAAGAACTGGTAAACGTTGTTTTCTCTTGATCCTTAGGAGAAATTTATATTTGGTGGTAAATAGTATATCCATCTAGAAAACAAAAGTATTTATGCCCGGACAGTCTATCTAACATCTGATCTAGAAAGGGTAGTGGAAAATGGTCTTTCCTTGTGGCAAGATTTTATTTTCTACAATCAATGCATATTTGTCACCCTGTAATTTCTCTTGTGGTATAATTTCATTCTTTTCATTAGCAGTCACAGTAACTCTTCCTTTCTTAGGAACACGGTGAATAAGACTAATTCATGCACTATCTGAAATAGGGTAGATAATTCCAGCATCCAACCACTTTAAAATTTCTTTCTTAACAACTTCTTTCATGATAGGATTTAGTCTCTATTGAGGATCAACTCGCGGTTTGCAGTTATCTTCCATAAGAATTCTATGCATACAAATTAAAGGACTGATTTCTTTAATATCAGTTATTATCCATCCAAAGGCTTTCTTATATTTCTTTAAAATTTCAAGCAAACTCTCTTCTTCTTTTAAAGTCAATTGAGAGGAGATTATAACCGGCAAAGTTGAACAATCACCTAAAAAGACATACTTTAAATGAGTAGGAAGTAACTTTAAATTAAGTTCAGAAGGTTTTTCAATTAATGGACTAAAAGATTCATCTTTTTCAGTACTATCCAATAATTCAAAATTTTCATAAATATAATTTAAATCTTCCTCATGAAAATCATCAAAATATTTTAATTCCTCTTCTTTCTTGTGTTCTATTTCTTCAATTTCATGTTTCTCTTCATAAGTTAACTTGAAATGGAATTCACTCAAATATTTGATAACATACATCCTATAACATTCATCATCTTTACCTCTTACAGGATATTTCATTGATTTTTATATAGTTTGATCATTGACTCTCATCGTTAATTCTCCTTTTTGCACATCTATCATGGCTCTGCTTGTGGCTAGGAAATGACTGCCTAAAATTATGGGCCTCTCTTTATCTTCCTCCATATCTAGCACAATGAAATCAACAGAAAAGATAAATTGATCCACTTTCACCAAAGCATCTTCTATAACTCTTTCAAAATAGGTGATCGAACGATCCGCTAATTGCAGAGTTGCGGTCGTTGGAGTTATTTCCCCTAATCTCTATCTTTTTGATATAGATAATGGCATAAGGTTAATGCTTTCACCCAAATCACATAAAACGTTTCCACAAAATCTGTCTCTGATTGCACATGGAATTGTGAAACGACCATGATCTTTAAGCTTTTCAGGAAGATTTTTCTGAATTATTTCACTACACTCCTCACTAAGTGCAACAATTTCATTATCTTTAAACTTTCTTTTTCTGTTGAGAATATCTTTCATAAATTTCATATAGCTTGGTATTTGTTCTAAAGCTTCAGCAAATGAAATATTAATTGTAAGCTTCTTAAATATTTTCAAGAACTTTGAAAATTACTTATCCAACTGTAGTTGTTGATCCATGAAAAAAATACCTATTTTTATGCCTTGATTTTTATCAAATTCTTAAGGATATTATGCTTTAATGAAAGGTATTTTTGTGTTTTGGGTGTAGGTGATGCAAAAATGTTCAAGAAAAAAAAAGATGAATAAGGAGTGAAAAGGAGCAAAAATGGAGCTAAAATGCAAAATTGTCAAAATTATTGGCCTGGCGCCTAGGCGCCAGAATCCGGCGCCTAAGCGCCAGTTCGATACAGAATTCTGTAAGATTTTTGATGACTTTTGGACTGTTATTTTGATGGTCTGAGCGGTTATTGGACCATCTAGAAGATTGGCAGTTATTCCTGGATTATAGGAAAGTGATACATTGTATTTGAACGCTTGGAAACAGTTAGGATCGCGAAGAGGTGTGATCCAAAGTGAAGAGGTGCGAAGAACTGGACGCGGAGCCCGGCGCCTAGGCGCCAGACACACCTTCTAGAAATTCATTGCACCTGGACACATTTTAAATAGGTGCTTCAAGGCAACCCTTAAAGCCTATAAATAGAAGGCTACTCCTTCAGAGAAAAATGCCCAACTTAGCCCCACGCCCCACATAGCCTAAAATTAGAGAGAGATCCTATAGTTCCATTTAGAGAGATTAGAGAAATATTTTAAGGGCCATATTTATATTTTTTTAGTGAGTTTATTTAGAGTTTGTATTGAGAGTATTTGAAGAGTCATTGCTTTTGAAGTCTATTTACTTTGGAGTCAGAAGGATTCAGAGGTTCAGTTGGAGAAACACTTGAGATAAGTATTTGTATTTTGATTAAAAGTTTTATTTATATGTTTTGTTGTTTAAATTCAATGTGTTCTGAGTAGTTACTTTACTTTCTCCTTTCAATTATGAAAAGATAAATAAGATAATACAACAATTGTTGGAGAATTAAAAACTATATATATATATTTTAAACATTGTGATGATATTAATACCGGATCTTAATTTACTATTTAAATTGGCCATTTAAATTGTTAAAATCTGTTGAAGAGTTTTGAGACCTAGAAGGAGATGAATTCTTAACTAGTAGATATCACATGAATCCTTGGGTAGTCGAAGGCCTTACGCGGGTTATTCAAGGTGAAGTGCAAATAAATAGGAAGATAATATTTAATGGGCGTAGAATTGATATGTTTTTAGAGTGACAGGCTAAATTCTTGAAATTTGGTTTATAAAGAAGGAAAGGGTCACTAGTAGGGCCGACCATAGCCACCCTTGGACATCCAGTAGTGTGAGCCTAGATTAACTCATTCTACTAACATTACATCCAGACATGATCTATTGATTAGCCAATGTTCTTTATACTATCGAGCGAAGGTAAAGAATAGGAATGCTTCTATTTTGCACAATACCATAAATTGATATTCTCCACAAATATTACATCATCTAAAAAATCTTGGATTAATTGAAAGGAAGAAAGTTGTTTGCTTATTTTATTTTCATCAATCATTACTTTATTATTGCTTTATTTTTGCATCAAGTAAATTAAATATTAACTTTCTAACTTTAAAAGAAATACATAAAAATAAAATCAAAATATTTAAAAGAAAAATCTTTAATCCTCCTCGTGGGATCGATACTGGGGTCTTAATTTAAAGCCATATATTACTTGATACGATACATATACTTACGTAGTACCCCTAGTGTGTGAAATATTTTCCATAAAATTATATTTATATACACTAGCCGCTATTATTATTTAAGTCAAAGTATTGACCATAACATATTTTTGATAGCAATATTACTGCATTGTTTGGCAATTGCAAACCAAGTTTTTTGGTCCATTGCTGCGGATCGAGGGTCAGTTTTTGGCGCCGTTGCCGAGGAGGCAAAGATTTTAGATTTTAAATATTTTATTTTATTTATTTCTTTTATTTTCTAAATTATAAAATAAAAAAAACAACAAAAATAAAAATATAAAATAATATATAATTTTATTGCTTTTTTATTTACTCTTTTTATGCGTAGTTCTGGATCTGAAGGATTATTACCTTTAGATTCTGAATTAGAAAGAACTATTAGAAGAATTAAAAAAGGAAAACAAATTCAACAATATCAAGAGATGGCTAATTTACATAATAATTTACAAAATCTAATTGAAATTAATGAACAAAATGTTTACAAACCATTAAGGGATTATGCTAACCCTATAGTTGATGAACTTCATAGTAGTATTCAAATACCTACTATAGATGCTAATTCTTTTGAGCTTAAACCGTCTATTATTCAAATGGTTCAAAATAATCAATTTGGGGGAACACCAAATGAGGATCCCAATTTATACCTTGCTAGTTTTTTAGAACTTTGTGCTACCTTTAAATATAACAATGTTTCTAATGATGCTATTAGACTTAGACTCTTTCCTTTTTCTTTAAGAGATAAAGCAAAGATGTGGTTGAACTCATTAGCAACAGGTTATATTAAAACATGGGCTGAAATGGCACAAAAATTCCTTGCTAAATATTTTCCTCTTTCTAAAACTGCTAAATTAAGAAATGATATTACTTTATTTAGTCAATTTGACGGGGAGACAAATTATGAAACTTGGGAAAGATTTAAAGAACTATTAAGAATATGTCCTCATCATGCTTTACCTGATTGGTTAATTATTCAAACATTTTATAATGGACTTATTGGATCATTTAAATCAATTATTGATGCTGCTGCTGGAGGATCTTTAATGGCTAAATCATTTGAAGAAGCTTATGCTTTAATTGAAGAAATGACTAACAATAATTTTCAATGGCCTTCTGAAAGGAATAATCTTAAAAGAATGGCAAGTATTCATGATAACGAAGCCTTTTCTATCTTAGCTTCACAAGTAGCTGCAATATCTAAGAAATTAGATAATTTTGCTATCAATATATCACATAACAACTCTTCTAATAATGAAGATTCTCAAACTATTGAAACTTTACAAGCTATTGCTAGTAAAAATAACCCTTATTCCAATTATTATAATCCTGGATGGAAAAATCACCCTAATTTTAACTGGAATAATGCACAACAACAATGGGGTAATAATCAATCCCATCCAACTGGAAATTGGAACCATCAAGTAAATTCAAACTATAAACCACCTGGATTTAATAATCAACAGAAAAAGTTATGTATAGAAGAATTAATTTCACAAATGAGTAATCAATTACAAAATCAAAACACTGCTATTCATAATATTGAGAATCAAATGGGACAAATCGCTAATTTAATTAATCACAGACCTCCAGGAACACTTCCTAGTAATGTTGAAAACAATCCAAAAGAAACTGGAAAAGAACATGAACATGTTAAAGCTGTGCAACTTAGAAGTGGAAAGGAATTAAAAGAAAGAATGCAGAATGAAAATGAAAATGAGATTGAGGTTGAAGAGATTGAAAAATCTAAAGAAACTCCTTCTCCTAGTCAAGATCGGACTGTTATTCCTATTAATGTGGAAGTTGAAAAACCACCACCATCTTTTCCTCAAAGACTAAAACAGGATAAGCATGATCATCAATTTTCTAAGTTCTTTGAAATTTTTAAGAAACTTACCATTAACATACCTTTTGCTGAAGCTTTGGAACAGATGTCAACTTATGCAAAATTTATGAAGGATATTTTAAGTAAGAAATGAAAATTTGAAGCTTTTGAAACTGTTGCATTAAGTGAAGAATGTAGTGCAATAATTCAAATAAAATGACCTCTGAAACTTAAAGATCCTGGAAGTTTTACTATACCTTTTGCTATTAGAGAAAAATTTGGTGGGAAAGCTTTATGTGATTTAGGAGCAAGTATTAATCTCATGCCATTTTCTATTTTTTGAAGGTTGAATTTAGGAGAGATTACTCCCACCACTGTAACCCTTCAGTTAGCTCATAGATCTATCACCTACCCTAAAGGACTTATAGAGGTTGTTCTTGTTAAAGTGGAAAAATTTATTTTACCTGTGGATTTCATTGTACTTGATATGGAAGAAGATAAAGAAATACTAATTATTTTAGGGAGACCTTTTCTAGCTACTGGACAGCTATGATTGATGTGCAAAAAGGAGAATTAACCAAGAGAGTTAATGATCAAGAGATTAAATTCAATGTTCTTAAATCAATGAAATACCCTGATAAAGAAAAATGCTATCGAATGGATATTATTGATTTTATAATTGAAAAACATTATCAAGAAAGATGTAAAGTCATTTCTGAAGAAAAATTGAATTATTAACTGACAAAAATGAAGAACTAACAGATGAAGAATTATCTAAAGAAACTCATTATATTAAAGATAACTGGGAAATTTTGGACATAACTCAAAATGATATACTTTTACCCTCAATTAAAAAGCCCCTGAACTGGAATTAAAAATGTTACCTGCACATTTAAAGTATGCTTTTCTTGGAAATTCATTAACTTTACCTGTTATTATTTCTTCTAAACTAAGTTTAGAACAAGAAGAAAAATTAATAAGAGTGTTAAAGAATTATAAGAAAGCCTTTGGTTGAACTATTGCTGATATAAGAGGAATAAGCCCTTCCATCTGTATGCATAGAATTTTAATGGAAGAAGATTTTAAACCTACTATTGAACCTCAAAGAAGATTAAATCCTATCATGAAAGAGGTTGTTAAAAAAAAAATTTTAAAATGGTTAGATGCTGGAATTATTTATCCTATTTCGGATAGCCAATGGGTAAGTCCTATTCATTGTGTTCCGAAGAAAGGAGGAGTAACTATCTGTGCGGCTTATTTTTAGGTTATGTGTTTTATTTTGAAAAAGGGGGTCGCCTACAGAAATTGTCGGCGAATTTTAATTTAATTTAAATAAGTAATTTGAAAAGTAGTATTTGATTTTTGAAAATAATTTTAAATTTGGAAATTTTATGAAATCAAACCGATCTCACATCCCGAATAGTTTATATAAACGAGCACCACATCACAAACCATGTATCTATCCCGAAGAATAGACACATTGTTTGATGATGGGGCTCGATTAAATAAACTAGAAGATTTGTGACATCTGTTTGGTCTGCGAACCAATTTTATAAGCCGATAAGTTCCCCTGCTTAATATAAATGAATTAAGCAGGGTTTATATTACTCGGGTTCTTAAAGTTCCCTATAAGGGCAAGCCCCTATAGTTAATTACATCTTAAGTGACGGGAATCACCTAAGAAAACTCTCGATAATAATCAGTAGTTCTGCTCTCAAGAATTTCAAAGTTTAAGTTTTCAAGGGATTGAATTTTAGAATTTCAATTGGGGATGGATCAAATTTGAAACATTTTGTTTTGGGAATTCAAAGGAAGAAGGGTAGGAGAAATCACAGATTCGAAGCGAACTTCGGTAATTTCCCGACTATCCTATTGTTTGGTTTGAATTTAGGAAAGTCCTAATGTTTATTTAATGTTTTGATCTTGCCGATTTTAATTAGTTAGGACTTATATTTGTATGATAAAATCATACAAATAGCCTCGAAGATGTGAGGGTTTATGTCGTATCGGACGACTACCTCGGAAATCCTAAGACCTAGGTTAGGGCTTAATTTACATGATAGGATCATGCAAATGCCTAACGAAGAGTTGAGGATTTATGTTGCACTAGGCAAACTACCTCGAAGTCCTACGACTTGGTTATTTAATTCTAAGGAAAGTTTCTTTGAAGTAGACTCGGGTTTTGCTGATGACGATGGCCGTGCTTGCCCACCATGCTCCGAGCTCCTTGTTGTTGCGAGAGGTTTAGTTTTAGAAGTCATAAATCGAGGAGATGAGAGAAGTGTTTGGTTTTAGAGAAAGTCTTAATTTCCATGTGTCTTTAATATTTTAATTAAAACGAGTCTTAGAGTTGATTAAACAGAACCGATTAAGATCCCACGGTTCCGTCATCCCGGCACCGTTATTTTCATCGAATTCACTTAGTCCAGATGAATTTGCTAAACTCAACTAAATGAGTTCCACACTTTCATTTAGACCATGGGAAACCTCGTTAGCAACACGTGGGTTACATCATCCGAGGTATTCCCGATCATTCAATGAGACGTTTTAATTTAGTTGTAGTTGTAGTTTTGTTGTTCTGTTTGTGATTAAATTTTGAGTTGTCTTATATTTTGAAATGTTGTGGCGGTGAATTTTATCTTGTAGTGTCTTTTAATTTAGTTATGGGTTTCGAGTTTTGGTTTACGTCCTAAAGGTGTAGGTTTTCATGCAACGAGTTGTTTATCATGCAAGAAAAGTAAGTGCGATGCGATTAAATAAATTGCAATAAAGTAAATTGCAATAAAATAAAAGCGTACTGGAGGGTCTTCCCGTCATCCCAAGCTGCACTTAAAACACAGTTAGAATATTTAAGCATTTAAAGTAAGTTCCTAGGTAAAGCTAAGGGAAGGGTTATGGTTTTCTACCGAGTTCCTAATCCTATAGCTAGTCATTTCCTATGACGTCTAGGTTCTTGTATTTTAGTTTGAGGACGATTTTCTTCATCAAAGAACAACTAAGTTCGATTGTTCTTATAAATATCCTATCATATTGAGGAAGTGCTTAAGACGAATCTTAAACATCTTTTCAATATTTCTAGGATTGTTTTAAGTCCAAATGAATTTAATTATACAAATGAATTAATCGTCCGAGAGTTCAAGTTTTGTTGTCTTGCTCAGTGAACTAGGACATTTGAATATCCTATAAGTGAAGTAACGCTTCTTTTAACACTCCTTTTTAAGAGTTATGACATCACAAGCTTTTGATGGCAAATGGATGTTCAAGTGGTTTATGATTTAATTTTAGTTAATGGATTTAAGTTTGGAATAGTGTTCAAGTTGTTTTAGATTTATTTTGAATTCTTCATGTCTTAGGTGATGTCATTTAATTCAATTTAATTTAACTTTGATTTAATTTAATTTAATTTAATTTAGTTTAGTTTTAATTTTAATTTAATTCTGATTTAATCCAATTTAGTTTAACTTGATGTGAATTAATTTAATTTAATTTAACTTGATTTAATTTAATTAATTTAATTTAATTTAATTTGTTTTAATTTAATTTAATTTAATTTAATATATATATATATATTTTAATTTAATTTAATTTAATTTTAATTTATTTATTTAACTTAACTTAATTTAATTTAATTATTTAATTTAATTTAATTTATTTATTCAATTTAATTTAATTTAGTTTTATTATTATTATATATATTTTTTTTGATTTAATTTAATTTAATTTAATTTTTAATTTTATTTTATTTTTAATTTTAATTTTAATTGAAAATTTAAAAAGAGTTTAATAATTTAACTTTAATTCAATTTAAATGATTGAATCTTTTAACATTTTAAAACTTAAATTTGAATTACCTTTTTAATTAAGAATTAAATATTATTGAGATGATTAATTTAGGGATCCTTAGATTAAAGAATAAATCTCTTCCTAATAATATCCCTATTTTAATAATTCCAATTTTATTATTCTTCCAAATTTAATCAATTATTTAATTAAGGTTTATTTCAATTATTTTAAATTGTTTAGTAGGTTTCTACCCTTTAATTATTTAAATTTCAATCATCCAAATCAGATTAAAATCAAATATTTTACTTATTAATTTTATTAAGCCTAAAGTTTTAATTAAGGGTTAAAATTTTAATTACCATTTTGCCCTTCAAGCCTAATGATTTCATAACTCACTAAATTGAGCTCAAATGAATTTGAAATTTTTATGTGGCTTCACTCATATGTCAATAAAGACATTAGAGGAGAAAAATGTGATTTTTCTGTATTTAATTTATTTATGTAATTATTTTTGGTGGAAAATAAGGATTTCCAAGGAAAATTTAATAATATGACCAAGAGAAAGTTTCTGTCCTTAAGAAAATTATGGGACATTCATAATGACTAGAGGACCACTTGGACCAATTTTTGTGATTTTTTGAATTATATTTTATTTATTAGAATTATTTTAAGTTCTGGAGTATTAATTAATTTAAAAATAGAATATAAGTTGAAAAATGAATTTTATAATTTTTAAAATTCTCTCTGATATCAAGGATTCCAGAGAACCAAATTTTACAATTTTCTGATTTTTCTTTGATTTATTATAATTATTTTAGTGAAAATACTAGAAAATACATTTTTTTTTAATTTTAAAATTACCCTAGGGCTTTAAAATTTAATATCTCATTAAATAGACCTGAGAAAAATATGGGGTTTGTTCCTAAGTGATTAAATTTCAAAATATGACATTTTGGTGAATTTTATTATTTTTGTGATTTTTATTATTTTTTAATTATTAAAATATTAAAATAATACTAAAAAATTAACCTTTTTAGAAAATTGAAATTTTAATTTTCATAAATTCCCCTAATATCAGAGAGGCTCCAAAACCAATTTAGTGAATTTTTGAAAGGTATTTTGAAAGTTATGAATTTTTAAAGTTTAAAATGACTAAATGGCTTAATCAACCCATTTAGTAAGGCTAACCAAGTCCAATTGACTTCAAACTTTTATGGTGGGTTCCTCTGATCCTAAAGGTCAGTGGAGAATTGATTTCAAGTCAATTTGATGTATAGTTAGCTCTAATTAATTAGGGGTCTATTTTGGGTGTTTAAGCCGATTAGGGTTATTTTGAGTGAATTAACTCAAGTCCTATTTTTCCTAGGGTTCTCTCGGCATAAGGAACATCACCAAATTTTCCTAGAATTTATTTCACAACATGCTAATTTTTGGAATTAAAATACTCAAAACAGCCACATGCATTTGAAAAATCAATAACTTTTCACGAGAGATGGCCTCGACCTTGGAAAATTCGGGGAATGTTCCCAAGTTCGGAGGCTTCAAAAGCCCTATGGTCTCATGCCATGGTGAATTGTATGAATGCATGGAGAATTAAAACAATGCAGGGAGTAAATAATTAATTAAAAATAAAGTACTAGGCAAAATTAATTAATTTCTTTTCCACATTATTCTCCTCTGTTCACTCGAGCAAGAGGGTATTTTTATTTTATTTTTGTGATTTTTCTACACAAAGATATGGATTTTTGAAGTTCTGGTATTTAAATAAATCAGAAAAAACCCTAATTTTCTACTTATCCACGCGGCGCCGTGTCAACCTCGACAGCTCCGAAGGGGGTACGCGTCGCGCTGTAATTGGGCGCCGCCATCTGAGTCAGCCATCCCGGGACCCGCGGTTCACATATCATTCCCTAGTCCGGCGCAATCTGAACCGTCCGCTCGATACACGCGCGATCCAACGGCTCCTGGTCATCGTCTACGGCTGGTGTGCACCCGTGACCGTCAACCTTCTAACCCTAATTTCTCACTCGATTCTCAACGGATTTTCGTGTTCTTATGCTCTATGGATTCGTCTTGAAGAGACGAACACATCCATACGGTAAACATGCATTGAAATTGATTCAAATTAAATGGAGAATCTCCGTAAGCTCGGGAAGAAGAATGAGTTCATACCTTTGCTCGGAGAAGTGAAGCTTTGATCCGAGAGTTGTGTCACCTTCGATTGGGTCCAAGTAAGCTCCGGATGAAGTCCCTTGGCACAGTGAATTGTCTAGCTATGAAAGTGACCACAGCCGATCACAAAGCTCGGAGGGCTGGAGCAACCGGGTGGCTCGGAGATGGGGCTTTCGGTGGGAAACTTCTCCTCTTGGTCCAGTGAAGGTGTAGGACCAATCAATTTGGGGATTGGCTCACTGTGAAGAAGTGTCCTGGTTTTGGGCTAAAGTTTGAGCTCGAAATTGAGCTCGACTTGGAGGGAATTGGGTGGAATTCGGTGGGGATCAAGTGCTCTATGTGTGGAGAGTGATCCGGAATGATTTTGGCGAGTTTTCTTAAGGTTTGGTTCAGCACCTCCTTTGGCCGAGAGGGTGAGGGGTTTAAATAGGCATGGTCGGAGGCTCTCCCGGGGGAGTTGAGGGCTGGGATCGAGTCGCTCTTGGCATGTGAAGAACGGCCATGGTGGCCATTTGGAGTGAGGCGGCTCGACGAAGGTAGAATTCCAAAGCTTGGCCTCTTCCAAGGTTTCGGGCATGGTGTTTTCCGGCGATCGGGTGGCTCGCCGCCGGGCATGGGTCACCCTCGAGGTCGGGTGGGTCGGGTCGGGGCTTGGTGCAAGCAGTTGGCAATTGCCATGTGTAAAGGTGTTGGATTAGAATGGAATGGGGATAAGGTCACTTTGGCTTGGTTTGGGTGAACCCACCATTTTGGGCTTGGTGCACCCTTCCAAGCTACGATTTTGAGTGAGGGAATCGGTTGGGTCGGCCAGAGAGGATCGTGTGGTCTCTATCCAAATAGTTTAAGTTAATTTTGGGTTATAGTGTTGCATTAAAGAGGTTAAAATGGCTTAAGGAAGGCTTAGGAAAGGACTCCCTCCACTTGCCATTAATGGCTTGGCGACAAGTCAAACCCCCCATGGCTTCATGTGGCTTGTCTATGGCTTGTATTTGGCTTGGAAAAAGGTTGGCTTATTTCATGAAAAAGGGTTTTAGAAATATTTGGCATTTAGGGGCTAATTTGACATGTGGCTTGATTTGGAATGGTTTAATTGATGATTTTGAAACTTAGGGGTGATTTTGATCAAATGGATGATGAGGGGAAGTGTCATGTGGGCTTTAGGATGATTTGGGCTTTTGAATTTTGAAGGAAATGGGCTTTTAGGAGGGTTTAAGGGAAGTGGGCTTTTAAGTTTAAGAATGTGTTCATGGATGAGAATTTTTGTAAAAGGTTGGGCCAAATAATTGTTGGTTTTGGTTTAGGGATGTTTCATGAGTAATTTGAAATAGATTTAAGGTGGTTTGGGTTTGAATTGGGTTGAATTTGGGTTTATTTGGTAAATGGGCCAATGTAGGTCAAATTGGGCTAACTTGGGCCAATGTTGGGCTAGGGTTGAAATTGATGTAAAATAAATGTTGAGAAATGTTTATGGGAGTGTTTCAAAGAGGTTTTGGCTTTGGTTGGGTTTTGATTTTGGGGTTTGGGTCTATTTGGGCTAGGTTTGGGTTTAGGTCAAAATTGGGCTTTTTTGATTTTGGGTTGAATTTGAGTGGGGTTTGGGTCTAAATTTTGGGCAAATCATGTTAGTGTTTTGTTTATGGGGATGTTAAGGAAGGTTTAGAAAAGATTTGGGGTTAATTGGAGTTGAATTGGGTGAGTTTGGGCTAAGTTTGGGTCATGGGACCAAATAGGGCTTTAAGGCCAAAAGTGAAATTGGATCCCAATGTCAATCAAATTGGGCTTGGATTTGGTCTAGATTGGTGTTGGGGATGTTGAATTGAAGTTTAGAATTGAATTGGACCAGAATTTGGGTCAATTGGGTAGGTTTAGTTTGACATTGGGTTTACTTTGGGTTAAAATGGGTCAAATTGGGGGTTTTGATAAAAGTGGGGTAAATTGACAAAATTGGCCCAAGGTGTAGTTGGACAAAATGAAATTGGGAATATTTGGGATTTTTTGGAATTTTCTGGGAATTTTCTGAATTTTTGGATTTTTTGGCTAAGAGGGGTATTTTGGGTATTTGGAGGGTATTGGGAGGTATTTTTGGAATTTTTTTTGGTATTTTTGGGTATGGATGATCAATTTGATTGGTGAGGCAATGTTTAGGATTGCGTTTGGAGAATTTTGGGTAATTTAAGTGATTTTGCAAGTTTGGGGGGGTTTCAAGGGTTTTGGGTAGGCTAAGCGGGTGTAGGGTCCCGGGGGTCAAAAATTGAAAATTTTGGAAAATTGAAGCTTGGGTGAATGTAAGTGGAATGAAATCATTTTGGTTGAGCCATGAAGCCATATCAAGCCCACATGAGCCATGAAGGGACTCATTTGAGGCATTCATTATGTTGTTCCTAACCTGCTCGCCGAGGGCTTAGGGGTTAAGGACCATCCATGTGAATCACCTGTATGAGTCAGGAGGTCAAGTTGGGTATGGGTGTGTTTTTAGGAGGTGTGTGAAAGTGTAGTGTATAGGTGTAGTGTGTGTGTAAGTCAGCCCCTCACCAGACCAGGCCACCCAGGGCAGTCCTAAGGCCAAAGAATCCTATAGGAACTCATCCTTTAAACTTCCACATTTGATTTCAACCCTCTAGGTGATTAGGGGTCTACAATCAAGTTTGTGGAGTTCGCAGGGAGTTAAGAAGTGGTTTGAATTTCTAAGTGGTGGGTCCCAATTCTAATCCTCTAGGATAGTCAAAGGAAAAGCCTAAGGCTAGATCCTAAGTACTAAAGAGAAGAAGAGAAGACCTCATCAAAAATGAGGTCAACACTATCATTGTCAATGATAAAAATGAACTAATTCCTACAAGACAAGTTACTGGTTGGTGAATTTATATTGATTATCAGAAATTAAATGACGTCACTAGAAGGGATCATTTTCCTTTACCTTTCTTGGATCAAATGCTTGATAAATTAGCTGGACACACATATTTCTGTTTTTTGGATAGATATTCTGGTTATCATCAATTACTTGTCCCTCCTGAGGACCAAGAGAAAACAACATTTACAAGTCCTTATGGAACATTTGTGTTTAGAAGAATGCCTTTCGGTTTATGTAATGCACCTGCAACTTTTCAAAGATGTATGAGGTCAATATTATGTGATTTGATTGACAAAGGAATTGAAATATTTATGGACAATTTTTCAGTCTTTGGAACTTCTTTTGAATCTTATTTGTAAAATATTTCCAAAGTTCTGAAAAAGATGTGAAGAAACAAATTTACTTCTGAACTGGGAAAAATGTCAATTTATGGTCACAGAAGGCATTGTACTTGGTCACAAAATTTCATAAAAAGGGATGGAAGTTGATCAAGTAAAAGTGAAAATTATTGCTGAACTGCAACCACCTACTACTGTTACTAATGTGAGAAATTTTCTGGGTCATGCTGGATTTTATAGAAGATATATAAAGTATTTTGCTAAAATTGCTAAACCTCTTTGTCATTAATTGGAAAAAGAAGCTAAATTTGAAATTAATGAAGACTGTATTAATGCTTTTAATATTTTAAAAGAAAAATTAATAACTGCACCTATAATTATTGCACCAAATTGGAATAAACTCCTTGAATTAATGTGTGATGCAAGTGATTTTGCAATTAGAGCTGTATTGGGACAAAGATATGAGAAATTTTTCAAAGTTATATATTATGCTAGTAAAACTCTTAATGAAACTCGAAGAAATTACAGTACTACTGAGAAAGAGCTTTTAGCTATAGTCTATGCCTTTGATAAATTTAGACCTTATCTTCTTGATACCAAATGCATAGTTCATATTGATCATTCCACTATTAAATAATTAATGTCAAAAAAAGATGCTAAGCCTAGACTGATAAGATGGGTTTTATTTCTACAAGAATTTGATTTTCAAATAGTGGATAGAAAAGGAACTAATAACCAAATTGCTGATCATTTATCTAGAATTAAGAATGATGTTATTACTGAGAAAAATATAAATGAGAAATTTCCTGATGAACATTTATACGTTATTCAAGGATGCCAAACACCTTGGTATGTGGATATAGTTAACTATTTAGTTAACAATATTCTACCTTATGGATTGAATAAAAAATATATTAAGAAATTTAAAAATGATGCTAAATCTTATATTTGGGAAGATCCTCATTTATTTAAATTAGGAAGAGATTTTGTAATTCGAAGATGTGTACCTTATGAAGAAACTTTTGCTATTATTCAAAAATGTCATGATTCCAATTTTGGAGGACACTTTGGAGTAGATAAAACTGCATTTAAAATTTTAAATTCAGGATTTTATTGGCCTACCTTGTTTAAAGATGTGAGACATTATGTGAAAACATGTGATTGATGTCAAAGGATGGGAAATATATCTAGAAAAGATGAAATGCCTTTAAACTATTTATTGGAAGTTGAAATTTTTGATTTATGGGGTTTAGACTTTATGGGACCATTTGTACAATCATCTGGAAAGATTTGTATTTTATTAACAGTTGATTATGTTTCAAAGTGGATTGAAGCTGTAGCTTTACCTAACTGTTATTCCAAAAGTGTTTCAAAATTTTTAAAGAAAATGATTTTTTCAAGATTGGGAATGCCTAAGGTAATTATCACAGATGGTAGAAGTCATTTTAGAAATTTAAGAATTCAATCATTACTGGAAAAATTTGGAATCAAACACAGAATTACAACTGCGTATCAGCCTCAAACAAGTGGAATGATTGAAGTATCAAACAGAGAAATTAAAAGAATTTTAGAGAAGACTGTTAATCCTAAAAGAGTTGATTGGGTTGATAGACTTGATTCTGCATTATGGGCTTATAGAACAGCTTATAAGATACCAATCGGAATGTCACCTTACCGGTTAATTTATGGTAAACATTGTCACTTACCCGTTGAACTTGAACATAAAGCTTATGGGGCGATAAAGGAGTTTAATTTTTATTTGAATACTGTAGGAGAAAAATGATTATTACAATTAAATGAGATGGATGAAATAAGAAATGAATCATATGAAAATGCAAAAATTTATAAAGACAAAATGAAGATATTACATGATAAAAAGATTTCAGGAAAAATATTCGAGCCTGGACAAGAAGTATTATTTTTTAATACTCGTTTAATACTTTTTCCTAGAAAATTAAGATCTAAATGGATAGGACCTTATATAATTGAGAAAGTATACCATTATGGAGCTGTGGATATTAAAGACCCCAAAATAGGAAAAATATTTAAAGTTAACGGATTAAGACTAAAGCCTTATTTGGGAGACATTAAAATGATTTATAAAGAGGCTTACGAGTTAAGTCAACCTGATTAAAGACTTATTTAGGTCGGGCTGACAACGTTAAACCAAGCTCTTTGTGGGAGGCAACCCATAGTTATTTTTTGTGTGTTTTTACATTTTCAATGTAAGGTTATGCATTGGTCTTGACTAATTTTATATAACTTTAGAAAATTGGATGCTAACAAGTCTTCATTGACTTAAGCTAAAAATTATCTTGAAGTATATAAGTTTGGACGTTGGATCACTCCATTTCATATGTGAGTAAAAAGGAGATCAAGTTAACCTTCATAATGATTGTTTATAATTTGTGTTACTAAGTCTATATTGATCTTACCATTCTAATTTACCTATTTTGGAGAACAAAACTTTGAAATTTGACGATAGGTGAAACAGAGTCGAACATGGTTCCGACGCCTAGGCGCCAGAATTCGGTGCCTAAGCACCAGAATAAACTGTGTATCGATGGGTCCGGCGCCTAGGCGCCAGATTTGGCGCCTAAGCCCCACAGTTACTGGATCGTGTAAAATCCAAAAATTTTCAGTTTTTCACACGATTTTCTCCTTTAAATCACCCCATCTTCATCCCCAATCCCTAAGCAACCAAAATTACGACCTAAACACATCATTCTTGAGAGATTAGAGAGGATTTTTGAAGAAATGGAGAGATGAAATCTTGGAGAAGAGGCTAGAGACAAAGGTTCAAAGGATCCTCAACCCTACTTCAATGGTTTTATCGCTGTAAGTTTGGAGAAAATTTCAAGTCGTCTAGATAAGTTTGAAGAAGAATTCAAGAGTATTGGGGATCCCCTCCATGAGATGTATCATCAAATTGAACATCTGGAATGGCAGGCGAAGCTTCAATTTGATCATTTAGAGGCTTATCAAGATGCTTAAGTGGAGATGTATGCGAAGAACAAATGGATCGACGAGAAAACGACTATGGATTTTCTGAGAGCGTTAGTATTCTTCGCAAGTAGGCCGAGTAATCTTAATTGCGAAGAGAATGGAAATTTCTAATAAGAAGATTAGATAGTTATTGTGGTGTGATCTAGACTTTTATTAGTGTGTCGTTGTATCGATTTAGTAAATCAATTGTATTGTTCGAGTGTTTGATTTATTGTTCAATGTGTGTTGTATTTGCTTTGAAATTGTGTAGTTTGATTGTTTGTTAGGACTTGAATCATATTACTATACTTATCTGTATTGTATTAAGCTAAAATTGAAGATTATGAATGGAATTAGAAGAGTTTGATTTAAACCTTGTGTTTAATTGGTGGATTTAATTTTTAATTTTTAAAAATATTTGGAAAATATTTTGGAAGTTGGAAACTGAAGCACTACTCTAATATGAGTAATTGGAATTTGAATTTATGAGTTTTGCTGGAAAATAAAATTTTTTTAAGTGATTTTTATGAAAGGCGAGTCTGGCGCCTAGGCGCCATAATTCGACACCTAGGTGCTGGTTCGGCCTGCTTACCGAAAATTAGTACTTAAACCCCATTAGCTATGATTGACGCCTAAGCTTCCTCCCCTTCCTCATTTTCGTGAAAACCCACCCTCTAAATCCATTTTGAGGTCAAAACATCAAGTTTTTGAGCCCGAAATCACTTGATTTCTTCATCTCGAGGTCAGATCTACCTTCTAATCCATTTATTTTTTATTCTTACCATAGTTTTTCTTATTTTTTGCTAAAAGCCAAAAATTTAAGAAAAATTTTGATTTTTAGAGTTTCTCCATGGATTCTTATACTCATTTTAAGTTTCTCAAGCTTAAAAAGATTTTAAATCTTTGATTCTTAATTTATTTGTGTTTTCTTTCATGTTTAGATGGCACCAAAATCTAAGCGAGGAAAGGCGCGAGAAAATTTCAACAGCAGCAAGTTTTTGACTGCGGCAGTGCATTTTCGTTATCACGAATTTGCAACGTCAAGAAAATTTATCTCAGAACGCAGTTTTTACAATCCTGGTGAAATGATCGAGAACACGATCGTTGCACACAACTGGCAACGATTCTGTTATTTCACTGCTGTTGTCGTTATTCCTATTGTACGCGAGTTTTATGCCAACTTTTTGGATGCGGAAGACTACGAAGTCTTCGTTAGAGGTGTCAGAGTAGGATTTACTTCGGAACAGATCAATATTTTCTACAGCCTTCCATCTATCATCGAGTGCTACTGATCTGGTTTATCTCCATCTGAGGGAGATCTTGAGATGATTATTGCATATCTGACTGATGGCACTGGAACTTGGAAGATCCGGAACGACAAACGGGTAAACTTCAAATCTTCTAAGCTAAATGGTATTTCAAAGGCATGACATTATTTTATTTCTGCTAGACTTCTACCATCCAACCACCTGAGCGAAGTTACCAGAGATCGAGCTATCTTGAACTACTGCATTCAGGAGAGGAAGCCGATAGATGTTGGCAGTATTATTAATGAGTCATTATAATCGATTGCTAGATTCAGCACTTCTGTGGGATTAGGATTCCCATCCTTGATTCATTCTTTATGCATGAGCAATGGAGTTTCTGCTGATATATCAGAGGAGAAGTTGAAGACTACAAAGCCAATTGGGCAGGAGAGTGTGAGCATTTAAGATTGTCTTCGAGGGAAGAGATCTACTGGTCCTTCTACTTCTGTACCTACTCCAGGTAGAGCTTCTACTTCTAAACCTTCTACTTCTACTGCTGAGCCACTATCTTGTTTCTGTGAATCGATGCATGATCAATTTCTGGAGCAGCAGAATGTGTTATTTCTAACTCACTGCAGAGTAGATACAATAGATAAGAACATTGATCATCTATCTGATTATACCCAAAGGAAAAGTGATTATGATGCTGAGTATTCAGAGTCTTTAGTGAGATTCTTGAAGGGTGAGCATGATATTCAGTTTCCTACCAGTCCTAGATTTACACCATATGTTGATCCAAAGGATGTGGAGTTTTCTTTTGGTGATGACGATGATGAAGCTACAGATAGTGATCAGTAGCTTGACTTACCTCTGAGATGTGCTGATTCTGTTGTTAGTTTATTTCTTGTTTGCTAGTACTGTTGGTTGTTTGTTGTTTGTTGTTTGTTAGTGTAGATTTGTTTATGAAACTTGGTGTGGATTATTTGATGTTGAGACTGTTTTAGATATTTAGTGTGTTGTATTGAACATTGAAATTTGGATGAATTAATGTTTAATTTTATTTCAGCCTACTGTTTAGTATTCTTAATAGTTAGTAATGTTGTTCTGTTTCTGTTACTTTGAGTAGTATAGTCATTTAATTCAGCTATTGATATATAATATATATATATATATATATATATATATATATATATATATATATATATGAGCACTGCTTACTTTTATATATGCTTCGTTATTTCGGTAATATTCATAAAAAGCATGTGTAGAAGTAAATTTTTCTTTTTTAGATTTTTTTTTTGTGATATACCAAAGCTTAAGTTTGGGGGAAGGTAAAATACATGCAAATTTAAATTTTATTTGTCCTTAATGAACTAATATTTTCAAAAAAAATATATTAACATAACATTGGAATGAAGAATCTATTGAAGATCATTTAAATTTTTAAAATTATAAATAATTTAGTAGACTTAACCAAAATTTTAATAACTTTGATTGATTTTAAGAATAGAATTATTGAACTAAAAGAAGAGTAAGATTAAGAAAATTTTATATTCATAGTAGAAATAATTGAATTTTAGAAGTATTAAGAAAACAAAAATTATAACTTGAAAAAGAAAAGAATGAATTTCTTTTTGAAATCTAATCATGTTATAGTAATTAAGTGAAAATTTATAAGTTTAAAAATATAAGTTAAGGATAGCGAAGTTCAAAACCATTAACAGGCTATCCAGATATAATAAGCCTCTCTGTAAAAAAAAAAAAAAAAAAAGAGAGAGAGAGAGAGGAGAAGCTTTAGGAGATGCCTAATCAAAAATTGACTTCACTTAAATTAGTTTATAAGGAAAAAATTGATTACATATATTTCTTAATTTTTATTCATGAATCGTTATTAGAAAAGATTTTCATGAAGATCTTTTTCTTGTAAATAATTTGTGTGATCTTAATATAATAAACTAAAATTATTTTCGAAGTGAATGAAAAATTTTTGAAATCTTATGATTTGGTAGTTAAATATTCTTTAAATTCTTAAAATTAAACTTAGTTAGTAAAATTCAGTTAATGATTTACTAAAGCCTTTATAAAATAAAAAATTATAAGAAATCTTAAATATTTACCTTTTATTTTAATTGTTATACATTTTATATAGTAAAAAGGTTTACTTGAGGACAAGTAACTTTTATGTTTGGGGGATTTTGATCCATGAAAAAAATACCTATTTTTATTCCTTGATTTTTATCAAATTCTTAAGGATATTATGCTTTAATGAAAGGTATTTTTGTGTTTTGGATGTAGGTGATGCAAAAATGTTCAAGAAAGAAAAAAAGATGAAAAATGAGCGAAAAGGAGCAAAAATGGAGCTAAAATGCAAAATTGTCAAAATAATTGGCCTGGCGCCTAAGCGCCAGAATCCGGCGCCTAAGCGCCAGTTCGATACAAAATTCTGTAGGATTTTTGACGACTTTTGGATGGTTATTTTGACGGTGTGAGCGGTTATTGGACCATCTAGAAGATTGACAGTTATTCCTGGAATATAGGACATGTGATACATTGTATTTGGACGCTTGAAAACGGTTAGGATCGCAAAAAGGTGCAATCCAAACTGAAGAGGTGCGAAGAACTGGGACGCGAAGCCCGGCGCCTAGGCTCCAGACACACCTTCTAGAAGATTCATTGAACCTGGACACATTTTGAAGAGGTGCTTCAAGGCAATCCTTGAAGCCTATAAATAGAAGGCTACTCCTTCAGAGAAAAACGCCCAACTTAGTCCCACACCCCACATAGCCTAAAATTACAGAGAGATCCTATAATTCCATTTAGAGAGATTAGAGATATATTTTAAGGGCCATATTTATAGTTTCTTAGTGAGTTTATTTAGAGTTTGTATTGAGAGTATTTGAAGAGTTATTGCTTTTGAAGTCTATTTACTTTGGAGTCAGAAGGATTCAGAGGTTCGATTGGAGAAACACTTGAGATAAGTATTTGTATTTTGATTAAAAGTTTTATTTATATGTTTTGTTGTTTAAATTCAATGTGTTACGAGTAGTTACTTTACTTTCTCCTTTCAATTATGAAAAGATAAATAAGATAATATAACATTTGTTGGAGAATTAAAAACTATATATATATTTTAAACATTTTGATGATATTAATACTGGATCTTAATTTACTATTTAAATTGGCCATTTAAATTGTTAAAATCTATTGAAGAGTTTTGAGACCTAGAAGGAGATGAATTCTTAACTAGTAGATATCACATGAATCCTTGAGTAGTCGAAGGCCTTGCGCGGGTTATTCAAGGTGAAGTGCAAATAAATAGGATGATAATATTTAATAGGCGTAGAATTGATAATTTTTTAGAGTGACAGGCTAAATTCTTGAAATTTGGTTTATAGAGAAGGAAAGGGTCACTAGTAGGGCCGACCATAGCCACCCTTGGACATCTAGTAGTGTGAGCTCAGATTAACCCATTCTACCTAACAATACATCCAGACCTGATCTATAGATTAGCCAATGTTCTTTATACTGTCGAGCGAAGGTAAAGAATAGTAATGCTTCTATTTGGTACAATACCATAAATTTATATTCTCCACAAATATTACATCATCTAAAAAATCTTGAATTAATTGAAAGGAAGAAAGTTGTTTGCTTATTTTATTTTCATCAATCATTACTTTATTATTGCTTTTTTTCTACATCTAGTAAATTAAATATTAACTTTCTAACTTTAAAAGAAATTACATAAAAATAAAATCAAAATATTTAAAAGAAAAATCTATAATCCTCCTCATGGGATCGATACTGGGGTCTTAATTTAAAGCCCTATATTACTTGATACGATACGTATACTTGCGTAGTACCCCTAGTGTATAAAATATCTTCCATAAAATTATATTTATATACACTAGCCGCTATTATTATTTAAGTCAAAGTATTGACCATGTCATATTTTTGATAGCATATATTATTGCATTGTTTGGCGATTGCAAACCAAGTTTTTTGATGCATTGCTGCGGATCGAGGGTCAGTTGTCAAAGTCTCTAAGGAAATGGATGTGGTGGCTTTTCTAAATCAATCTTAGGTGGAGAAATATGTCTTTCCAAACCTTTTGGAGCATCCTCTTTTGGTTCTTCGATCTCTTCTTTCTTTACTTCAATCTCTTTTTGAACTCTACCTTCCAACTCTCTTCCACTTCTCAGTTGAACTGTTGTTACTTGCTCTTTATTCTTGTCTCTTGGATTTACTTCGTATTGCTAGGAAGTGTTCCTTGGGGTCTATTACTTACAGAATTAGCAATTTGTCCCAATTAATTTTCAATATTTCTGATTGTAGCTCCTTGACTTTGCAATTGATTTCCCATTTGTAACACCACTTCTTCAATATACAACTTCTTCTCATTAAATTATGAAGTATTGTTAAAACCTGGAGAATAGGTTGGTCTATAATTATTATTATTCCCGTGGTTATTCTAGTTCCACAATGGGTTTACTTACTTGTTCCCCCATTATTGATTATTACCAAACTGATTATTGGTATTCCAAATAAATTTTGGATGGTTTTTCCAACCTGAGTTATAATAATTGAAATTTGGGTTATTAGGTTTACTTATGGCTTTCATCGTTTCAGATGAAGTTTGAGAATCAACCATTTGGCCTGATGAATTTTCTTCAATCATGGAAATTGGCTGAGAAAAAATCATTCCAAATTGGTCTATCTTCCTTGAAATTGCAGCAACTTGATTTGCTAGCTTCGCAAAAGCATCATTTTCATGAATGTTGGCTACCTTTTTAAGATTTAACCTTTCAGAAGGCCGTTGAAAATTGTTAGTAACTATTTCTTCAATTAAAGCATAAGCATCAACAAATTGTTTAGACATCAATGAACCACTAACAGCGACATCGATAATAGATCTAAGAGATCCAACTAATCCATTGTAAAAAGCCTGAAATATTAACCAATCTAGTATTGAATGCTGTGCACACTTTCTAAGGAGATCTTTAAATCGTTCCCATGCTTCATATATAGATTCACCTTCAAACTGACAAAAAGATGTAATATCATTTCTAAGCTTCACAGTTTTTTATGGTGGAAAATATTTAGCAAGGAATTTTTGCACTAAACCACCCTATGTTCTGATAGTTCCAGGTGCTAACAAATTTAACCATATCTTTGACTTGTCCCTTAGTGAGAAAGGAAAAAAATCTAAGTCTAATAGCATCATCCGAAATACGATCATATTTAAAAGTAGCACACAACTTTAGAAAATCGGCAAGATGTAAATTAGGATCTTCAGATGGTGCTCCCCCAAACTGATTATTAGATACCATATGGATAATAGCTGGTTTAAGTTCAAATGAATTAGCAGCTACAACAGAATACTACCATGAAGTTCATCTACTTTAGGGTTAGCGTAATCTCTTAAAGGTCTAAATTCTTGATGGATTTCAACATTCTGATTTTTTTTATTTGCCATTTTGTTGAATATTTTTATCTTTTTCAGTATTTTTTATTTTTTTTAATTTTTTTGATAGTTCTCTCTAATTCAGAATCGAAGGGCACATGTCCATCAGAACCTAAACTATGCATACACAAAAATAAAATAAAAGAAAAAAAATACACTAGCAAAAATAAGAAAAAGAAAAAATTTTGATTTTTCTTAAACTCCCTTTAAATGATATTTTAATTAAATTCCTTAGCAACAATGCGAAAAACTTGATCCTCGAATATTTTTACTTACATTTTACACTTTATTTTTCTTTTAAATGATAATCGCTTTCTTTGAAAAGGCACCAAAAACTTGATTCCGAAGCAAATAAGAAATTAATTTTAATTATTTTATAATATGGGATTCTACGCAAGTATACGTATCGTTTATCAAGTAATATAAGACTTTCTGATTAAGCCCCGAGATATAGAACCTATAAGGAAATGTCTAAAATTTTAAAGAAAATAGAAAAGAAACTTCTTACTTTTTAAAATGATTTTGTAAAGTATGTTTTAATATAGAAAGTTTAAAATTTATTTTCAATATTTTCTTTTAAGAAAATGTAAGGTAAGCAACTAAAATTAGCAAGACAATAAAACTATATATGAAAGCAAATGAGAATAAAATATCTTTTCCTCTTTCAATGAATCAGTAATAATTATGGAATTTCATTGTGGAAGTATCTAAATGTGATGTGCCAAATAGGAGCAAATATATTCTTTACCCTTACTTGCTTCTATAAAGAGCATTGGTTAATCTGAAGTTTTAAATTTTTGTAGATAGGTTAGGCAGGAAAGATACTAGATCTCACACTAGAGTTCCCTCTTCTCCTTCCACCTTGGGGCTAACATCTCATAACAAAATTTAAAACATCAAACCAAATTGAGGGCTTTAGCCTGTCACTCTAAAGTCCTCTAATTTTACTCCCCATTAAAAACATATCTCCCTATTCATTTGCACTCAACTATATGGATTACAATTCTCACCCATACAATTTAATGTGATTCTCTCTAATTGTTGATTGAGAAAATACCGCATTGATTCTTACATGTTCTCACAACAAATATTAGCATCTCAATTTGTCAAATCAAGAAGTAAATGAAGTCCAAGGTAGTGAATCATCACAACTTATTCCAACATTAAACACCTATACTTCACACAATTTCCTTCCATAATTTAATTACTTCATCATTTAAAAGGAAAAGATAAAGAAAATTACACATAGCTCATGGAGAAAACACAAGAAAAATTTGATTTCATAGTAGAAATCATAGTGAAAACACAATAAGTCTTACTTAAAAATCAAATGTAAAGAAAAGACGTATCTGAAAATCCTCACCACAAGACTCTTGTAGTTCCTTTGAAACGTTTACTTTCCACTAGATAACTCATTAGAGGTTGGCTCCCAACTATAAGGATTAACTCTCCAACATTCTAATACAAACTATGATAATGTAAAGTGGAAAAGTAAAGAAGGAATGGCAAGAAGAAGACTCTCTTTCTTCCTCTTTCCCTTCAACCACTTCAAGATTTTCTCCAACTTCACCTGCCAATACTTATCTTCAAAACTCTTCTCTTTTTCTGATCTTATGTCTTCATTTTAATAATTCTTCAAAAGGTGCTTTCGAGTCTCTTTAAATTATGCCCAGATTCAATATATCTACCAATGGATGTACCTCTTCATTCAATTTGTCACTCAAAAGAAGTTAAGGAAATTTAAACCAAAGTTGCTTCAAACACCACTTAAAAATGGCATCAAATTTAAGTTAATTTGTATTTTTAACTATGGCGCCTATGCGCCAGCCATCGGTGCTTAGGCGCTTGAGGCCAAATTTTGCACACTTCATATTTTTGCTCCAAATTTGATTCATTTTCTTTTTGCTCTTTTCATCATAATCGGTCATTTTAATCATACCTGCAAGAAAAATACAAAAATAGCTTCCATTAAAGTGTAATATCATCAAAAATAGGTATAAAAAAGTGCATAAAAATACTATATATTTTAGGTAAGCGCTACGCGTTGCTCCGCCATTTGAAGCCGCCTTCTGACTCAGAGATCCACTAAAAATTTGATAGCTTTTTACTATCCATTTCATACCTATTTTTGATGATATTGCACTTTAAAGAAAGGTATTTTTCATGATTTCATGCAGGTACAATGATTTTAAGCTTTTGGAGCAAAAGGAAGCGAAAAGGAGCAAATTTGGAGCAAAAAGGGGCAAAAGAACATTTTATTGAACTAGTGCCGAACGACGCTGTCACCAGCGCCAGACCGCGCCAATTTACATAGGCTTTGGACACTAAAGGTGGAAAATAGCACCAGACCGCGCCCTATCCTATGCCGGACTGCGCCCTATCCCGAATTCAAACTAGATTCAATGTATTTGGCCGGATTTTGGAATGTTGCTTGAGGAAACTCTTGGGAAATCAGTTATGGCAAGATTTTAACTACTTTGGCGCCAAATTTAGAGAGGGGGAGAGAGTTTAGAGTGTAGAGAGAGTGAAGAGAGAGTGTCTTTTCATTTTTAGAATAGTTTTCTAAGTTTTGTGTTTTCTCTTCTAACGAGTGTAGGAGAAGACGGAAAGTGAGAGACTTCTTTTCACTTACTTATCTAAAGAAAGAATTGTGTGTTGTTGTGAAGAAAGAAGAGGAGTCAAAGAAATTCCTTAAGATTCGCTTGGGGAAGAGTTTGAGGTAAGTTGTCTTTGCTATACTCTGTTTGTATGAAGTTGCTTTTTTATATAAAATTCATGTTTTTTCATCTTTTCCTCATGAGTCTTGAGTAGATTTCTTTGTCTTCCTCTTTTTCATGTGATGTGTTGATGTTGTGATACGTAAATGATGTGCTGATTTATTATGGAGAGTTTGTGATAACTTTTTCACTTCAAACTTCATTTACTTTTTGATTTGGCCAATTAAATTGTTAAAACTTGCTGGGAAACATATATTCCGCAAGGATTATGAGTTCTACAACAAAAGTGAAGGTCACATTCAATTTCTATGAATGAGTGATGTAGTTCATGAGGGTTGAGTGCAAATAAATAGGGAAATATACTTTGATAAGAATAGAATTGGAGATTTCAGAGTGACAGGCTGAAATCCTCAATTTGGTCTTAGGGTTTGGAAACCAAAGAAAGAGTTAGCCTTCAGGCGAAGGAAAGTGGGAGCTCTAGTGTGAGAGCCAGTGTCCTCCCAGCCTTACCACAGATTTGGGGACTAAACTTAGGATTAGCCAATGTTCTTTATGCGCTTGGAAAATGGTGAATAATATGAATGCTCCTATTTGACACAATACATTTGTATCACTGATCTATGTTACAAAAATCATCATATTATAATTGGAGAGGAGGAAGATTCTTTCTTACAACTAAACTTTGTTATAACTTTAGTCTTGTGTTAATTTAACTTGCTAGAAGGTTAGAACATACTTTGTTAGAAGTAGTAACTATAACTGTTTGTCTCTATTTCAAGAATTGAACTTACTTGCAATTGTGTTGTGATTCGATAAGTGATTTCTGTGCTACACCATAAAATTAATTGTCTCCCTGTGGGATTGATATCCAGGACTCCACTAGAGCCCTGTATTACTTGAGCGATACGTATACTTGCGTTTAATTGTGCGACTCAATATAAAACTATATATATATATATATATCTCTGTGTGTGTGTGTGTGTGTTCATAAATTTTAGAAAATTAAAAAAGTCACACAAAGTTTTTGTTGTCGTTGCTAGGGAGGAAAGGTAACTGTTAAAATTAAATTTGTAGTATTTGAAATCTTATATTTGAATTGTAAGTCATAATTGTTTTTGTTTATTATTAGTGTGCTTATTGTGTTTGTATGTGTAGTATCGGATCTATAGGTTTAGTGCCTTATGATTTTGAATTAAAGCTTACTATTAGAAAAATTCTAAAACAACAAAAATAATCTGAAAATCCTCATAAAATGATGAACAACTTAAATAACCAAAATGAAAATATCCAAGACCTTTAAGAGATTATGCTAATCCAACAGCCGATGAAATTCACTTAAATATCCAAAATCCTGATGTTGCTGCTAATTCATTTGAGCTTAAACCTGCTATTATTCAAATGGTACAGAACAATCAATTTGGAGGAACACCTAATAAAGATCCTAACTTCATCTCATTAGTTTTCTAGAACTGTGTGCTACCTTTAAATATGATGGAGAGTCAAACGATGTTGTTAGGCATAGACTTTTCTTTTTTCATTAAGGGATAAGGCTAACGCATGGTTAAATTCATTAGCACCTAGATCTATCAGAACTTGGGGAGAGTTTTCACAAAAGTTTCTGTTAAAATATTTCCCTCCTTAAAAAACTGTTAAGCTGAGGAATGATATCACATCTTTTAGTAAGTTTGATGGAGAATCCATATATGAAGCTTTTGAAAGATTCATAGATCTTCTGATAAAGTGTTCACATCATGCTTTACCAGACTGGTTAATAATTCAACCCTTTTATAATGGGTTAGTGGGATCTTTGTATCAATTATCGATGTTGTTGCTAGTGGATCATTAATATCTAAACCTTTTGATAAAGAATATTCATTAATTGAAGAGATGTCTACTAATAATTTTCAATAGCTCTCTGAGCAGGTAAATCCTAAGAGAGTAGCTAGTATTCATAATTCTGATGCGATAACTATGATAACTATGATAGTATTTCAAATTGCTGCACATTCTAAGAAAACTGATCAATATGGAATGTATGATTCTCCAACACCCCCAGTGTTAGAATAAAATTCATCAGGACAGATGATAGACTCACAAATACCTTATGAAAGCTTGAATGTTGTAAACAATAAAGTCAATAATCCTTATTCAAATTATTGTAATCCTAGTTGGAGGAATCACCCAAACTTCAACTAGGATAACACCAATGCTGTTGTTAACACGCAATGAGGAAACAATCCTATGAATCCAGTTGGAAATCCGAATAACCAAGGAAATATCTATAATAGACCTTCTTATCCTCCGAGTTTTAATAATAACCACCAATTTAAGGAGAAGAAGTTGTCTACTTAAGAAATGATTCTAAATATGGGAATTAAATTCAAGCTCAAAAAATTGCAATGAAGAACATTGAGAATCAATTGTGACATATCTTTACTGCGCTTAATAATAAACCTTTAGGAAATTTTCCTAGCAATGTTGAGATCAACTCAAAAGATCAAAACAAGGAGCAAATTAAGGCTATTCAATTAAGGAGTGGAAAAGAATTGGAATCAAGAGTTCAAAAAGAAGTCGAAGTTGAAAGAGACGAAGTGAACATTGAGAAAGGTTCTAATAGGATATATCCAGATGAATATCTACTTGAACCAATGAAAATAACTATTGAAAAACCACCTCGCCTTTTTCTTCAAAGACTAAAGAAATAAAACAGGGATAATAGATTTGCAAATGTTTTGGAAATCCATAAGAAATTAACGATTAATACTCCCTTTGTTGAAGCATTAAATAAAATGCCTGATTATGAAAAGTTTATGAAGGATATTCTTAAAGAGAAAAGAAAGTTCAAAGACCACGAGACTGTTGCACGTAGCGGTGAGTGTAGTGCAATTATTCAGAAGAAGATTCCTGAAAAGACCCAGGTAGTTTCACTATCCCGTGTGCTATAGGTGAGAAATTTTTCAGAAGAGCTTTATGTGATATTAGAGCTAGTATTGAGCTTATGCCTTTATCAACTTTCAAAAGATTAGGAATATGAGAAATTTCACCTACATCTGTAACTCTTCAATTAACTGATCATTCTATCACTTATCCTAAAGGAGTTGTGGAAGATGTATTAGTGAAGGTGGATAAATTCATCTTTCCTGTGGACTTTATTGTATTAGATACGGAGGAATATAAAGAAATTTCAATTATTTTTGGAAGACCATTCCTTTCTACTGGGAGAGCTATGATCGATGTCCAAAAAGGAGAATTAACTAAGAGAGTTAATAATCAAGAGGTAACTTTCAATATGCTGAAATCTATGAAATACCCTTCAACTGAAAAAGATGATGAGTGCTTTCAAATGAAAATCTGTGATTATTTGAGAGAAGATCATTTTAAAGAAGTATTTGAAGAAAATTTGGAGTGTGAAGATGAAAATGAAAGTGAAAGTGAAGATGATTTGGATGATATGAAGAATGAAAAGTTAGAATTTTTTCAGGAAAATTTTGAAATATTGGATACTGTAGAAAATGAAGATAAAAGTTTAATTCCATCTAACATTAAACCCCCTGAACTTGAGCTAAAAATTCTCCCTAATCATTTGAAGTACATGTTGTTGGGAGAATCATCTACTTTACTAGTCATTGTATCTTCAGATTTAAATGAATATCAAGACAAAAATTATTGGATACCTTAAAAAGATACAACAAGGCTTTTGGTTGGTCCATAGCTGATATTAATGGAATCAGTCCATCGATCAGTATGCACAAAATTTTGTTCAATGAACAACATAAACTTAGAGTTGATCCACAAAGGAGACTGAACCCAATAATGAAAGAAGTGGTTAAAAAAAAGATTTTAAATTGGTTAGATGCTGGAATTATATATCCTATTTCTAATAGTGTTTGGGTAAGCCCAATTCATTGTGTTCCTAACAAAGGAGTGACTATTGACATAAATGATCGAAATGAAATTATACAGACAAGACAAGTCACTAGTTGGCGAATATGTATTGATTATAGTAAATTAAATGCCACCACCAGAGAAGATCACTTTCCTATACCTTTTGTAGACCAAATGCTAGACAGACTTGCTGGACACAAGTACTATTGCTTTTTGGATGGATATGCCGGTTATCACCAAATACCTATTGCTCCCAAGGATCAAGAGAAGACTACATTTACTAGCCCTTATGGAACTTTTTCTTTTAGAAGAATGCGCTTTGGATTATGCAATTCGCCTACATCATTTCGAAGATGTATGACGTCCACATTTAGCAAATTAATAGATGATGGAATATAAGTGTTTATGGATGATTTCTCAGTATTTGGAGATTCATTTGATGCATGCTTATGCAACTTAGAAAAGTTTTAGAGGTGTGGGAAAGAACAAATTTAGTCCTAAACTGGGAAAAGTGTCAATTTATAGTTGCAGGAGGAATTGTTCGGGCATAAAATATCTGAATATGGCATGAAAGTGGATCCTGCAAAGATTCAATTATAGAAAAATTACCAGCTCCAACAACTGTGAGAGGGGTAAGAAGCTTTTTGGGACATGCAGGATTCTACAAGTGATATATTAAAGACTTTTAAAAAATCACCAAACCTCTATGCCAACTTTTGGAAAAAGATAGAAAGTTTGATTTTAATAATGAATGCTTAAAAGCTTTCGATCTATTAAAAGAAAAATTAATCGCTGCCCTTATTATAGTTTCACTTGACTAGGAGAAACCATTTGAATTAATGTGCAATGCTAGTGATTAAGCTATTGTATTGGTTTTAGGGCAAATGCACGATAAAATGTTTAACCTTATATACTACGCTAGTAGGACTCTTACTGATGCTCAAATTAATTACACCACTACAGAAAGAGAGCTATTAGCTAACGTTTATGTCATTGAAAAATTTAGATCTTACTTAATTGGAGTTAAATGTATAGTGCATACCGTTGACCTCATTTTTTGTGTGGTCTTTTCTTTCCTATTAGTGCTTTGGATCTAGCCATATGACTTCTCTTTGACTATCCTAGAAGACTAGAGATGGAACCCACCATTTAGAAATTCAAACCAAATCTTGACTCTCTTTGGAATCTTACATGGATGGTCATCAACCTCCAAGCCACTTGGAAGGTTAGGACCAATGTGCAAGAAGACAAGGATGAATTCCTATAGGATGATCAAGCCTTAGGACAGCCCTAGGTGGGCTGGTCTTGGTGGGGTCATGCTTGCACACACTACACTCCTACACACATCCTAAACCCTAAACCAACTTTACTCAACCTTGGCTCCTGGTTCACTAGAGCACTCTTATGGATGGATCTAAACCCCTAGCCCTTGGCTAAGAGGGTTGAGAACAACCTATGAGATGTTCAAAGTGAACACTTCCTTGGTCCAAGGATCAATCTAGACCATTTCACTCCAACCAACCACAAAATTTCCCAAGAAATCCCCAAAAATTACCCAAGATTCCCAAAATTCATAAAAATCATTTCAAAATAATTCCTACCTCTTAAATCCATCAAAAAACCCCAATACCCTCCAAATAACCTCCAAATACCCTAAATACCCTTTTTGGCCCAAAATTCCAAAAATTCCAAAAATTCTCAAAAAAAATCTAGAAAATCCTATATATTCCCAATTACAATTTGTTCAACTAAACCATAACCCAATTTTGTCAATTGACCAAATTTTATCAAAACCCCCAATTTGACCCATCTTTAACCCATATGAACCCAATGTCAAACCAAATCAACCCAATTGACCCCAGTTTTGCCCAATTTTAATTCTAAACTTTAATTCAACATCCTCAATGCCAATCTAAACCAAATTTAAGTCCAAATTGATTCACATTTGAGTTCAATTCCATTTGAAATCCAAATCCCCAATTTTGCTTAAATGATCCAAAATCCCCTAATTGACCTAATGTCAACCAATTTTCCCAAACTTTCAATCCCAAACCTTCCATGACACTCCCATGAAACCCATGCAACATTAAATTGTCCCAATTTGAGCCCAAACCTAGCCTAAATCCACTTGAAATCCAAGAATACCCATTTTAACCCAAATTGAACACATGCCCAAAATCTACCCAATTGATTGGCCTAACCTTAAATTTTCTTCCCAATTGATGTTGGGAACTCTTAATCACATTCCCCTAGACCATTTGAAACATTAAAATTGGTTCTAAACCCCACCTTAGCCCAACTTGGACCTAAGTTGACCCAACATTACCCAAATTGATCAAAATCCCAAAATCCACTAAATTGGCCCTTCAATTGAACTCAAAACCATTCCATGTCTTCATGAAAGTTTTTCATTGCAATCATTTGCACATTGTTGCTCAAGACATTTGGACTCAAGTCAAACCCAAACTCAAGTTAGTCCAACCTTAATCCAAATGAACCAAATTAAACATATGACCTAACCAAACCAAATTGAACCAAATGTGGCTAAACCAACCTTTCCACAGCAACTAAGTGAACCCTAGGAACCACCCTAGATCCACCTAACCCAAGCTAGGTAAAGCATGGACCAAGAGTCCCCTATTTTAAGGGATTTCTTCTCTTAAGTGGTTAAATGCTCTTTTGCCTTACCCCAAAACCTCCCCACAACTATTAATCACCATTAAACCTTTCCCTGACTCACCTGACCTCAGGGGCCAGCTCCCTTATCTATGTCGACCGGCTTAGTTGTCGGAGGGAGTCAAAATCGAGAGCCACCACCAAGTGAAACACACCCAAACTCCACCTATTGGCCAACTCAGCCAAATTTGTCACTGGAGCACTTCTACCTTCCACCTAAGCAACTGAATCCACCCACCAATTAGCCCCCAGCTCAGCTCTGTGGCCTTGGCCAAATAAGTACCCCCTTTCAGCCATGAAAAGGTGCTGCAATTTTCTTCAAAGAAACCCTTCCAAATTGCTCTCTGAGCTCTTCCCAACCAAGAGAATCTCAGCCCCATTGCATTCCTGCCCTAATTCCCACTGATTGAGCCCAATTTTTTAGCTCAATCATAGGCCAAAAAACAGGACACCCACTGAATTTCCACATAAACCAAATTAACTCTTCCCACACCTTCACCAGAGGTCAAGAAGAAGTTTCCCAGTGAAAACCCCCTCACCAGGCCACCCATTTCTTCTATCAGCCAGAGTACCAAATCGGTTTTGGTCAATTTCATAGCCAGGCATTTCACTAGCACTTGAGGCTCAATCCGTAGGCTCCTGGGATTCCAACGAACGTGTCGAGCACATCCAATCGAGGCTTCACCTCTTGGACCAAGGTATGGAGAATTCTACTCAACCCGAGCTTCCAGCGATTCTCCATTTTGTTTGATTCAATTTCAGCGCCTATTAGCCATATGGATTTGTAGCCCTTGTCTAGACGAACACATAGGATCAAATCCCGTGCAATTTGGTTGAGAAATGAGTGAGATTTTAGGTCTAGAAAACGTGCTGTTGCGGGTTCAAACCAGGCGGAGATGATGACTATCGACATATTTTTAGGTTGAGTGTTGTATTTTGAAAGGGGGTCGCCTACAAAAATTGTCGGCGAATTTTTTATATTTTAAATTTAATTTAAATATATAGTTTAAAAGATAACATTTGATTTTGAAAGTAATTTTAAGTTTAAAGGTTTTAAGATATGAAATCAAACTGATCTCACATCCCAAATAGATTATATAAACGAGCACCGCACCACAAACCGTGTATCTATCCCGAAGAATAGACACACTATTTGGCGATGGGGCTCGATTAAATAAACTAGAAGATTTGTGACATTCGTTTGGTCTGCGAACCAATTTTATGAGCCGACAAGTTCCCGTGCTTAATATAAATGAATTAAGCAGGGTTTATATTACCTGGGTTCTTAAAGTTCCCTATAAGGGCAAGCCCCTATAGTTAATTACATCTTAAATGACGGGAATCATTTAAGAAAACTCTCGATAATGATCAGTGGTTTTGCTCTCAAGAATTTCAAAGTTTAAGGTTTTCAAAGGATTGGATTTTTGGAAATTCAAAAGGGAATGACTCAAAATTTGGAACAATTTTATTTTTGAGAATCCAAAGGAAAAGAAGTAGGAGAAGCTGAGGATCCAAGAAGAATCTTGGCAACTTCCCAAACTATCTTATTGTTTGGCATAGATTTGAGAAAATCCTAATATTATCTGATATTTCAGTCTTGCCAATTTTAGTTAATTAGGACTTATATTCGTATGACATAATCATACAATCGACCTCGAAGATGTGAGGGTTTATGTCGTACCGAACGATCACCTCGGAGTCCTAAAACCGGTTAGGGCTTAATTTACATGATATGATCATGCAAATGCCTAACGAAGATTTGAGGATTTATGTTGCACTAGGCAAACTACCTCGAAGTCCTATGGCTTAATTATTTAATTCTAAGACAGTTTTGCTGAAGTAGACTCAGGTTTTGCTGATGACGTTGGCCGTGCTGCCCACCATGCTCCGAGCTCCTTGTTGTTGTAGAGATTTAGTTTTAGAAGTCATAAATCGGGAGATGAGAGAAGTGTTTTGGTTTAGAGAAAATCTTAAAATCCAAGTGTTTTTAATATTTTAATTAAACAAATCTTAAGGTCGATTAAACGTAACCGATTAAGATCCCATGGTTCCGTCATCCCGGCACCGTTATTTTCATCGAATTCACTTAGTCCGGATGAATTTGCTAAACTCAACTCGAATGAGTTCCACACTTTCATTTAGACCGTGGGAAATCCCGTTAGCAACACGTGGGTTACATCATCCGAGGTGTTCCCGATCATTCAACGAGACGTTTTAATTTAGTTGCAATTGTAGTTTTGTGTTCTGTTTGTGATTAAATTTTGAGTTGTTTTATATTTTGAAATGTTGTGGCGGTGAATTTTATCTTGTAATGATTTTTAATTTAATTTTGGTTTCAGTTTAGGGACTATCCTAAAGGTTTTGGTTTTCATGCAACAGTTATTTATCATGCAAGAAAAGTAAAGTGCATTTGCAATAAAGTAAATTGAAATAAAATAAAAGCGTACCTGGAGGGTCTTCCCGTCATCCCAAGCTGCACTTAAAATACACGTTAAGGCATTTATATATTCCAATAAGTACCTAGGTAAAGCTAAGGGAAAGGTTTTGGTTGTCTACCAAAGTCCTAATCCTATAGCTAGTCATCTCCTATGACGTCTAGGTTCTTGTGTTTTGGTTTAAGGACGATTTTCTTCATCAAAAAACAATTAAGTTCAATTGTTCTTATAAATATCCTATCATATTGAGGAAGTGCTTAAGACGAGTCTTAAACATATTTTCAACACCTCTAGGATTGTTTTAAGTCCAATAGAATTTAATTATACAAGTGAATTAATCATCCACGAGTTTAAGTTTTGTTATCTTGCTCAGTGAATTAGGACATTTGAATATCCTATAAGTGAAGTAACACCTCACTTAATACTCCATTTAGGAGTTATGACAATAACAGCTTTTGAGGGCAAATTGATGTTTAAGTGATTTGTGATTTAATTTAATTTTAATTAATGGGTTTAAGTTTGGAATAGTGTTCAAGTTATTTTAGATTTATTTTGAATTCTTTATGTCTTAGGTGATGTTATATTTAATTCAATTTAATTTAGTTTAATTTAATTTAATTTAATTTGGTTTAGTCTTAATTTTAATTTTATTTTAATTTTTAATTTAATTTTAATTTTATTTTAATTTGATTTTATTTTTTATTCAATTTAATTTAATTTAATATGTTTTAATTTAATTTAATTTAATTTAATTTAATTTAATTTTAATTTAATTTAATTTTAATTTTAATTTAATTTAAATTTTAATTTAATTTTATTTTAATTTTAATTTAATATTTTATTTTTTGTGCTTTAAAGATGATTTAATTTAATTGTTAAAGTATTAATTTAATTGAAATTTTGGAAGGATTTAATTTAAATGCTTTAATTTTAGTTTAATTTAATGATTAAGTCTTTTAACATTTTAAATCTTGAGTTTAGATTATCATTTTAATTAGGAATTAAATATTATTGAAGTGATTAATTTAGGGATTCTTAAATTAAAGAATAAATGTCTTCTTAATAATATCCCTATTTTAATAATTTCAATTTTTATTAATTTTCCAAATTTCATTAATTAAATGATTAAAGTTTACTCTAATTAATCTTAAAAATGATTGATGGGTCTCTATCCTTTAATTATTTAAATTTCAATCATCCAAATCAGATTAGGATCAAATATTTTACTCTCTCATTTTATTAAGCCTAAAGTTTTAATTAAGGGTTAAAATTTTAATTACCATTTTGCCCTTCAAGCTTAATAATTCCATAACTCACTAAATTGAGCTTAAATGAATTTGAAATTTTTATGTGGCTTCACTCACATGTCAATTAAGACATTAGAGGAGAAAATGTGATTTTTCTGTATTTAATTTATTTATATAATTATTTTTTGGTAGAAAATAGGGATTTCCAAGGAAAATTCAATAAGATGACCAAGGGAATTTTTCTATTCTTAAGAAAATTATGAGGCACTCCTAATGACCAGAGGACCATTTGGACTAAATTTGGTGATTTTTTGAATTATATTTTATTTATTAGAATTATTTTGAGTTTTGGAGTATTTATTCATTTTAAAAAAAAATTAAAGTTGAAAAATGGATTTTATATTTTTCTTAAATCTCTCTGACCTCAAGAAGTCCATAGAAATAAATTTTATATTTTTATGATTTTTCTTTGATTTATTAGAATTATTTTAGTGAAAAAAGTTGGAAAATACATTTTTTAATATTAAAAAATACATTAAGCCTTTAAAATTCAATATCTTACCCTAGGGACTTAAGAAAAATATTTGGTTTGTTCATAAATGATTAGAATTCAAAATGTGACATTTTGGTGATTTTTAATATTTTTATGATTTTTATTATTTTTTAATTATTAAAAATATTAAAATAATGATAAAAATCAACTTTTTTAGAAAATTACAATTTTAATTTTCCTAAGTTCCTCTCGATATCGAGAGGCTCGAAAACTATTTTTGTGAATTTTTGAAAAGTATTTTGTGAGTTATGAATTTTTAAAGTTTAATTTTACCTATTTTTGCTTAAGAGGCTTAATCAACCCATTTGGTGGGGTTAACCAAGTCTAATTGGTTTCAAATTTTTATGTGGTGTTCTCCTATCCCTAGAGGACAGTAGAGAATTGTTTTTAAGTTAATTTGATGAATGGTTAACCCTAATTAATTAAAGTTCAATTTTGGGTATTTAGGCCAATTAGAGTTATTCAAA
Source organism: Papilionanthe hookeriana x Papilionanthe teres (assembly GCA_022702705.1). Lineage (NCBI taxonomy): Eukaryota > Viridiplantae > Streptophyta > Magnoliopsida > Asparagales > Orchidaceae > Papilionanthe > Papilionanthe hookeriana x Papilionanthe teres. The sequence goes on from CM040433.1 coordinate 61,222,690, forward strand.
GTGAATTAACTCAAAACTTATTTTTCCTAGGTCCCTCTGGTCACAAGAAACATCACCAAATTTTCCTAGAATTTATTTCTCAACATGCTAATTATTGGAATTAAAATACTCAAAATAGTAACCTGAACTTGAAAAATCAATAACTTCTCATAGGGATGGCCTCTGACCTTGGAAAATTGAGGGAATGTTCCCAAGTTCTCTCTTATGATCTTCTGAAGATTTCCCTGGTTCTTTCTGTCATCCTAGGAGCTGGCCTCCTTTCTTCAGGTTCCTGGTGAACCGGTGTCCTTGAAGTGTATGCACTGACATTAGCAATCGCCTCGTCGTCGTCGATCCGCGCCTAGTTTTGTCAACATCTTACGTGATACGGCGATTCTTATTTCTTCGTTGCGTTGTCGTGAGAGTAGCTCTCCGAACTTCTTGAATCTCCGTGGCGCGGCGCCGACAAGCTCGCCCTCTGCCGTAGCGACTACAGACTTCATTTTCTTATCTTCTTCAATATTTGTCTTTCTTTTCTTGTTGCTGGATTGGTGGCTTGGGCCACCCACTTTCATCACTGTATGTCCGGCAGTTCTTCTCGGTCAACCGGGACCCAGTCACTTTCCTCGTACTCGTAGGCTCCGCTGGTGCGAAATCCGAGTCAATCTCGATTACCGCTCCATCTTTCACCCTCTTTTCATCAAGTGCAAGGCTTACGCCATTCTTAAAGTTCAAGACCAACCGCCCGTTCGACATTTCCCCGCGAAAAGACAAGGGAAAGGATCGGGGGTCGTACTAAGAACAAGAACATTAAGAAAATGTTTATTAAAGATATTTTTTTTTATTCATATATTTTCAAACTTAATAGGAATGAAGTGGGATAAGATCAGGAAAGAGATTTTGATTTGGAAAAGAAAACAAGGAAAATTTTATTATCAGGATTTTATTTATTTTAGCACATTTTTGTCATTTTTGGGTTCGGACCCATTCATAAGTAATCACTTCACTCGTGCTTCTAGGGATGGAAAGTTCATTCCTTCGAAACATCAGGTAGCGTAATACTTTTTCAAGTATCGTCCATTGATCGGAAGCATATGTCGTTCTCCCCGGCAATTCACTAGCCGATAGGAACCTCCCGAGTATACCGCTTCAACCACAAACGGTCCTTCCCAAGTGGGTTCGAATTTTCCTCCTATCTTGCGGTGTGCAAGGATAGGTCTTTTGAGAACGAGAACTAAATCACCAACTTCTGAAGGTTCTTGGGCGGACCGATCGCTCATGGGCTTGAACCATCTTAGCTTGGTATAGTTCTAAATTTTGTTGCGCCGCAAGTCTTTTCCCTTCCGGGCTCTCTAATTCTTCGAGTCGTAATTTGGCGTTTTCTTCGTTGTGATTTTATTTGCAATCGCAATTCCGAGTGAAGGAAGCCGAACCTCTAAAGGTAACACTCGCCTCGGACCCATACACCGGAGCGTAAGGTGTAGCTTGAGTAGGAGTTCGAAGGTTGTCCGGTAGGCCCATAAGGCTTCTAACAACTTCTCGTGCCAATTTCTCTTATTATTGTCCAAAGTCTTCTTTAAAATTTGAACGAGAGTTTTATTAAAAGCCTCAGCCAGGCCATTTTCTCTTGGGTAGTAAATTGTTGAATATCGCCAATCGATTCCGTGTCTCCTGACAAAATTGTTGATTTGTGTGCTTCTGAATGCTGACCCATTATCTGAGATGATCCTGCGCGGCACCCCGAAACGGTAAACAACTTGGTTCTTGAAAAATTGTAGCACGTGATGTGCTTTCACTTCTCAAGTGGGACCGCCTGCCCACTTGGAAAAGTAATCCGTAGCCGCAAGAATGAAGCGATGTCCTTTCGACGACGGTGGTTCTATTGGACCCACTATATCCGTGCCCCAACATTCAAATGGCCACGACGCAATTGTCGGATGTAGCACATTTGGAGGTTGGTGTAGAACCACTCCGTGCACTTGGCACCGATGACGGCTCTTGGCGATTTTCATGCGGTCGGTCATCATCGAGGGCCGTAGTACCCTAGTCTTTTAATTTTCATTTTCATCTTCGGACCCGACTGGTGAGCGCCACAGAGTCCTGAATGTACCTCTTTAACAATTTCACGGGCCTCGGACCCGCTTAGGCATCTTAGCCACATTTGATCAAAAGACCTTCTGTATAACGTATTGTTTACTAATGTGTAGGACAGAGTTCTTTTCTTGATCTGATGGGCTAACGACCTATCATCCGGTAGTTTTCCTCGTTTGCAGGTAATCTATTAATGGTTGTCGCCAATCTTCCGTGTTTTCTGTCACTGCTGCAATTGATCCTTTTTCCTTTTCTGATTTGTGTATCGTGTCTATGTCAAGCTGTGATAGGACCTGACGTCCGTGAATTGACACTTCCACTGATTCATCTTGCAAACAGGCAAATTCTTTTGCGAGACGAGCTAACGCATCTGCTAAAGCGTTTTCTTTTCTGGGGATTTTGTAAATTGTCACATTCGGAATCTGTTCCAACAGCTGTATGGCATACTGGAAGTATTGCTCGAGTCTTGGTTTTAAAATTCGCACTCGTCCGACGATCCGTTGAATGATTAACCGTGAATCCCCGTAGATGTTGATGTCTCGTTATCCCCATTTGAATGGTTAATTCCAGTCCCGTTATGAGGGCTTCGTATTCCGCTTCGTTGTTTGTACACGGTTCCGTCAAGTGGTAGGAGTATCTTAACATCCCCCGCTCCGGTGTTATAAAGATTAGCCCGATTCCTCGCCTTACCGGGCACTATCACTTGCGATTCTTCGTCTTTATGCGTCGAAGATGCTCCGTCGAAATACAATTCCCAACGTCGATCATCGGGGTCTTCTAGGTTCATTATTTGTTCATCCGACGCATCGTCATCGAGAGGAGATTCGCCGCAAAGGGTGTGCTGCGAGGAAGTCTGCTAAGACTTGTCCCTTTACGGCACTGAGAGGCACGAAAGTTATATCGAATTGCAATAATATCATCGACCATCTGGCAAGTCTGCCGGAAAGCGTTGGACGAGTCATCAAGTATTGCAATGGATTAAACTTCGAGATTAGGTTGACCTTATGAGAAAGCATGTAGTGCCTGAGCTTTTGAGCGGCGAAGATCAGGGCCAAACAATGCTTTTCAATTGCGGGATACCTTATTTCCGTCGGCGATAAACGACGGCTTAGGTAGTAAAGAGCACTTTCTTTACCCTCATCATCGACCCTGGCTAACAGGGCTCCGAGAGAGTCGTCTAAAGCCGCGGTGTAAAGTATCGCCGGTCTACCCGAAACCGGGGCTGCTAGGACAGGAGGTGTCATTAAATATTGTTTAATGTCCTCGAAGGCCCTCTCGGCATTTCTCTTCCCAAATAAATTTGGCGTCCTTTTTAACTAGTGCCGAGAAAGGCCGACACCTACCGACGGGTTCGAGATAAAGCGTCGAAGATATGCCGCCTTCCTTGAAAAGATCGTAGTTGTTTTAAGGTTTTGGGAGGCGGCATTTCTATGATGGCTTTAATCTTCTCCTGGTCGATTTCAATTCCACGATGTCGGACAACGAATCCTAAGAATTTCCCGGAGGTGACGCCGAAGGCGCATTTTAAGGGATTCATCTTAAGGTTAAATTGTCTTAATCGTTTGAAAACAATTCTCAAATCATACAAGTGGTTGTCCTTTACTTTGCTTTTGATGACCACATCGTCCACGTAGCATTCGACTTGATTATGGATGAGATCATCAAAAATTCTTGTCATTGCTCTCTGGTAGGTTGCTCCTGCATTCTTCAATCCGAATGGCATCACCGTGTAGCAAAATACTCCGATCGGCGTTCGAATGCTCGTAAGCTTTTCATCTTCTCGGAGCCATTTTTATCCGGTTGTATCCCGAAGATCCATCCATGAATGAGAATATTTCATGTGTTGAAGCAATGTCGATCATTAATTCTGGGATCGGTTGAGGGAATTCAACTTTTGGACATGCCTTGTTTAAATCTCTGAAATCCACACAAATTCTGATCTGACCATTCTTCTTCCTGACTGGTACCACGTTGGCTAACCAAGTCGGGTATTGTTCTTCACGGACAAATTTAGCGTCTATTAGCTTTTTAACTTCAGCTATGACTTGTTGTTCGATTTCTAGCCGCATTCTTCTGGGACCTTGTCTGACCGGAACGTGCCGGATCCACCCCTAGCTTATGGATCGCGACCTCCGGAGCTAAACCCGGCATCTCATCGTAGCTCCAAGCAAAACAGATCTTTAAATTCCATTAATAACTTGATTATTTCTTCTGAGTCTTCTTTATTGAGTAAGGAGCTAACAAAGGTAGGTTTGGGCTCTTCGCTAGTACCTAAGTTAACTTCCGTTAACTCATCTATCGTAGATTTGATTTCTTCTTCGAATTCTGGTGGAGCGTTTCCAATTTGTAAATCTTCGAGTTCGTCCGTAGTTTCCATGCAGTTTTCATTAGATTCGCAAGTGACAACCAAGCAAAATTCAGCATCATCAACTGATCCTACTGTGCCGAATCCGAGACCATGTTTTGAGTTGGGTGGACGACCGGAGTTATTCCATAAATTTTCAAAACGTCGAGATTGACCTTTTGTCCACTCGTCGAGGTAAGAAACCACGCCGAATTAAATTTTGAACACGAGGAGAGTACCACTCAAAAGGCAATTCCATTAATTCGATGAAGTAGCATCTTCAAATTGTACATTATTTTCAGCTTTGGAGGAAGAAGCACCACGGTAGAATTTGATGGGCTTTGCACCACCGCTACGTACCTCTTTGACCTCCATACCCTCGATCTTATTAGAATGGATCGGGGTCAGGGTCATAGTATGTACATAGTGGTTAACCTTCTCGTACATTGATTTATATTCTTCGTTTATTTCATCTTCGAGAGGGATTCGAATTGCGGCTTCTTCGACTTATTGTCGCTGCTTCTTGTTTGATTTTTTTCTTCTTCGAACTATCTTCCCAATCGACATTAATGGTTGGTTTCCTCTGTCCAATCGTCCTAACGTCTCTACCACGACCTCGTCCCCGGCCTCGACCTCGGATGCGAGTTGTGGAGAAACCTTCACCATCTCGCCGTAAGGGAGTGGTGAGTGACTGTTGGACTAGAACTTCGGGTTCTTCGTTGTCCCGAACTTTCTTTGCTTCATTTGTTATGGTATCTCCGGAGAAGATCGTTTTCTTCGGTGGTGCATAATAAGCCGCATCCTCGTGGATTCCAATTTCATGTACGGAGAATGGTTGTAAGTCACCTTTGATGCACTCGTTCCCCTCCATCGTAGTATTTGATGCACCGATGTAGAGATGATGGTACCATCCTCGTTTTCATGTATCCATGGTCGGCCCAGTAGAGCGTTGAATGACGTTTCCGAATCAATTATGTGAAATTTCGCGGTTGTCTTTGCTAAGTCACCGGTCTTCATCAGTAGCGTTATTGAGCCGAGGGCTCTTTCTCCTTTCTGGTTGAATCCTCTTAATAACATTTTGTCCGCCTCGAGCTCGCGAGCATCAATTTCCAAGTATGCTAGCGTTCAAAGATTCATTATATTGATTGATGCTCCTGGATCCACCAATACTCTGGAGAGTGTAAACTTTCCGATTGTAATCGAAATGTACAACGGTCGGTTGTGGTCTCGCTGTCCCAAGTAGTAGGTCGTTGTCCGTGAAGGTAACACCTCGTTGTTCCTTTAACGAGCAAACCTCATCTAAGGAATCTCCGGCCATTTGAGCTAAGCAAATTTCGGATCAAGTAAGGCCTTGATCAGAGCTTCTCTCATCTCCTTTGATAAGATGAGAGCATCGTAGATGCTCAGTTTGGCTGGTAGTTTCCTAAGATGGGCTAGCACGTTGTAGTCCACTTTATTTTCATGTGTCTCTGCTTCTTCTCGAATGGGTATTTCTTCTGCTGGGGTTGGTTCTTCTTGAACAACCACCTGCTTTCCTTTGTCTTTTGGACCCATTCTCGGAGGTAGAACTTTTCCACTTCTTAAGTTGACTTCTGTAATTTCTTCTGAATATATTGTTGAGCTTGCCGGTGTCTCTTCTTGAATCGGAATGACAGGCTCTTCCGGATTATCTTCAGAGTCTGAAGGCTCTAACTCTATCGTGATCGGAGCTCCTCGAAACTCGCGAGATAGATTCGTTGCTTGTTGAACTCTCGTAGCCTCCTTGATGGATGTCTTCTTCGTTATTTTGCTTGTCGAGATCGTGTATGATTTGAGAATTGTCGTTGGTATCGAAATCGATATCCGGATTATCATTAGTTACGTAATCGTTAGAAACGATCAAAACGTAGCCAACGCCATCACCCTTATCATTATATGATCCCACCGAAGTGAGCGGATAATCATACAGAGTCGTGGGTTCGAGGGATTTCTCCCCCGAATCGGAAACAACTATCCTAGGATAAGCAGCCCCTAGTCTAGCCTTAGGTGCCTCGGTCTTCTCTTCTTCGTCAATTTTCTTCTTTTCTTCAATCGTCTCCTGTTGAGGTGGCTCTTCTATCGCAAGTGATAGTACCGGCTTAACAGGTTTCAAACTCTGAATTGAAGCTCGCACCGAAGCGGTTTGGATGCTGTCTAAAATCTTTTCGAAGACCTCGTCCAAGCGGTAGTCCATCCATCGTCAGTCGTATAGGGATCTATCGGAATGATGGGATCAGTCGAGACAACATTGACGGAACCTCCTTTCTAGGGTTCCTTCATGTACTCCTTCGAGACAACATCCCAACTTTTGAAGGTAATGCAATCTTCTATTTTGTGCCCAAGCATCCGGTGGTAAGGGCAAAAGTTGGGATCACCTTTCTTGTTGACTTCCTCTGGTCTTTTAGGCTCTGGCAGTCGGAAATCTGGAGTCTTCATCAAACTGCGGAACATTTTCGGCATCGCTTCGTTCTTGAACGGATATTCTCTCGCTCAAAAGCTCTCTTAATGTACGTTGCGGACGAGGCGGTTGTTCATACTCGCGGAGATGATCGATAGCTGGGCCGGGGTTGCTTGGTAATTCTCGTTGTGGTTGCTTGCGGCCGTTCGAGTGGTATTTGCATCGGTTGCTTGCCTTTGTCAACTCGCCGCAACGATCCCGGATTTCTTTTCAAAAGTCTTTACGGTGCTTTTGTTTATCTCGTTTTATCGGTGAAACTTAATTGCTTTGCCTCCTCTTGCAAGCTTCCGGCCTTGCTTAACAACTTCTCGAAAGTCTTAATAGTAAATCCCTTGAGGAGAAGTGCTATCGGGCCATGGATGCTTTTAAGTAAAATGCCGATCGCATGCTCGTTCTTGCAGTTGTGGTTCACACTTCATGCTTAAGTTCCTCCATCGAAGTATGTAATCCACCAAAGTTTCATTCGGCTTTTGTTTCTCTACCACTAAATCACCTATAGTGATGTGGTGTCGAGCTCCGACAAATCGCTTGATGAAGAGGTTCTCTAGCTCCGAGAACGTCTTCACCGAACCATTCGTGACTCCGCATACCGGCCGAAGGCGATTCCCGACGGACCGCTCGACGAACCGTCGGAAGAGTAATGCATCGCTCCCGCCGGCATTGCAACAACTGGCACGAAAGTGTGCAACATGCTGTCGGGGGTTCCCGGTTCCGTCGAAGGTCTTGAACAGAGGTGGTACGAAGCCTTTCGGGTATTGGACATCGTCGAATTCTTCTGGGTAAGGTCTACCCGTCCGAATGGATGTCCCGCTCTTCGATTGTGCTAAGGCTTCTCGCACTCGTTGTTCCACCAAGTTCTTGATATCCTTTTCGGGAATCATACTTTGTGTTGCATCCTTTTTCACTCGATCATCCCCATTGACGGACGTAATCTTCTTTCCTCCGTCTACAATGTGAATGACTTCCGGGGTGTTTCCCTTTGTGGTTGTACTTGACTCCGGAGAGTGGCCGCAGCTACGGCCATCTCTTCCATCCTTTTCGCCATTTGAGCGATCGTGTCGTCTTTTCCTCGAAGCCGCCTTCTCATCGCTTCCGGCTCCTCTCTTTCTGCGGCTGCAGGAGCACCTTGTGAAGCTGATGAAGCTCGTGTCTCAACCATGTTGATTTCTGCGTATTCGTTGTCCATGAATTCCGATGAATCAATCTCGTCTCCGAACTTTTCTTCTCTTTCTTTTGCCAATCGTCGGATATCGGTTCTCAACTTTTCCATGGCATCTTCTAGCGGGGCTTTCTGTGTCTTCGTGGTTGTCGTGCGATAGCCGCCGGGTCCCCTTCTCACGAGTCCCCTTCATCGCGGTAGCACTTTCTTCGCATTCAAGTCTCCTGGCGAGACTTTCTTTCTCGAGCCGTCGTTTCAATCTCAATCGCCCGGTAGTGGGACGCCATACCATCCTTCCGGCAGCAGAAGGTCTAGGACCGGATGGTCCGTCGGCCAAATGTCGGAAGGTGGTATCCTCCCTAATCCGTAATCCCGAGACGACAACGGGCGGACTAGCCTTCATTCTTTTACTTGGCTTTTCCGTCATGATGGCGGGTTCTACTCGGGGCCCAAGACGGGATTTGATCGGCACCCGCCCTATCCTTCGTAGAATTTCGATACGGGCGGTTTTCCTTCTTTGCTAACTTTTCTACCAAAGTTTGCGGTCGAGCAAATGGCGTAGTTCTAGTTCTTTTCTTGCGGCTATCGTTGTAATATGCGGGTCGTGGTAATGTGGCAGCAATCTTGCGAATGTTCTCTTCATCTTCTCGCGGCGGAGAGGGGATGGAACCTCGCTTCCTCCCAAGAGTGGTATGTATTCAGGCAATGGTGTATATTCCGGCGCTTCGGAATTTCCTCAGGAAAGCAATCTCAGCAGCTCCGGCTTCTCTAGCGATCCTTCTATTTCTCGTTTCTTCTTTGGGTCTTTGTCGGTGACGGAATCTTTGAACTGGACCCGATTTCGAAAACGGAAGGTCTTACAGAAGATCCGTACCCTCCACGGTAACTGTGTCCATCATAATTCCGGATTTCTTTCCCCTTTGATTTGGCAAAGGTCGGGGTAGGTGCGAAACAACTAGACCAGGTGGGGGTAGAGATAACGGTCCTTCTATGGACATCGGTACTCCTCTTAGTCAGGATCCTTTGCAGAGGAGGGCATTCTTGGGTCGATCTAAGGTTGAACTCAAGCAGCGGCTCCTCAGCTTCAGATACCTTGTTCATCAGTGCGAAAAGGGAGACGTCGGTGATCTTGACGTTCGTGTTTTCAAATCCTTGTCCAAATCGGATGATTCCATTGTCGGGCAGCTCATCCTTATAGACAGCGAGGTCCAGTCCGTTGGTGAAGGAGAAAATCAGCTTTGGGGCTTCCATTTCAGCAGGGTAGATTCTGGTTGTCAGTCCCAAGTTATGCTTCTTTTCTTTAGGACGAAAAGAAAGGAATTGAAAAGAGTCCGAACTCATTCTTGTTCATGTATTTATAAGAAGGAATCACTTATTAAAAGAATCACTTATTAGAGGGTTTGTTTATTTAGAACGGAGTGTTCAAAGGTGTAGAGAAGGTAAGGAATCCGAATCGGAGTTGGAAGGGAAAAGAGAGTCTTAAGCAAGACTTCTCGACTCGAAGGATCACTCCTAAACTAACACCTATCGGGGGTCCACCCCACCTCGGAAATGAGGTAAAGGATCTCGGAACCTCTCTGTTTAGGGGTGTCTAAACAGTGGCTCCTAAATCCGAGGGAATGTTGGTTATACTTGTTCAAGGTAGAAATGAACATAGTATCCCAACGGAAAGAAAGGTAGTTTGATCCATAAGGGACATGGATGCACTACCGATTTTTGAAAGCAGAATTGTCTGATTAGAATGGAGAGAGGAATTTTCCCCAGCGGAGTCGCCAGAAGTTGTCGGCACTATTTTTAGGTTGTGTGATATTTTAAAAAAGGGGTCGCCTAACAGAAGTTGTCGGCGAATTTTAAATTTAAATATAGATATAATTTAGAAAGTAATATTTGATTTTGAAAATAATTTTAAATTTGAAGGTTTTAAGATATGAAATCAAACCGATCTCACATCCCAAATAGTTTATATAAACGAGCACCGCATCACAAACCGTGTATCTATCCCTAAGGATAGACACACTGCTTGATGGTGGGGCTCGGTTAAATAAACTAGAAGATTTGTGACATCCGTTTGGTCTGCGAACCAATTTTATAAGCCGACAAATTCCCCTGCTTAATATGAAAACATTAAACAGGGTTTATATTACCTGGGTTCTTTAAAATTCCCTATAAGGGCAAGCCCCTATAGTTAATTACATCTTAAGTGACAGGAATCACCTAAGAAAACTCTCGATAATAATCAATAATTCTGCTCTCAAGAATTTCAAAGTTTAAGTTTTCAAGGGATTGAATTTTGGGTTTCAATAGGGAATGGATCAAGTTTGGAACATTTTGTTTTGGAAATTCAAAGGAAGAAAAGTAGGAGAAATTATGGATTCGAAGTGAACTTCGATAATCTCCCGACTATCCTATTGTTTGGCTTGGATTTAGGAAAGTCCTAATGTTTATTTAATGTTTCGATCTTGCCAATTTTAATTAATTAGGGCTTATATTAGTATGATAAAATCATACAAATAGCCTTGAAGATGTGAGGGTTTATGTCGTATCGGACGACTACCTCGGAATCCTAAAACCGGTTAGGGCTTAATTTGCCATGCAAATGCCTAACGAAGAGTTGAGGATTTATGTTGCACTATGCAAACTACCTCGAAGTCCTATGGCTTTGTTGTTTAATTCTAGAAAAGTTTTGTCGAAGTAGATTCAAGTTTTGCCGACGACGATGGTCGTGCTTGCCCACCATGCTCCGAGCTCCTTGTTGTTGCAGAGGTTTAGTTTTAGAAATCATAAATCAAGGGATGAGAAAAGTGTTTTGGTTTAGAGAAGTCTTAATTTCCAAGTGTTTTTTGTGTTTTAATTAAAACAAATCTTAAAGTTGATTATAACAACACCGGTTAAGATCCCACGGTTCCATCCTTCCGGCATCATTATTTTTATCGGATTCACTTAGTCCAGATGAATTTGCTAAACTCAACTGAATGAGTTCCACACTTTCATTTAGACCGTGGGAAATCTCGTTAGCAACACGTAGGTTACATCATCCGAGGTATTCCCGATCATCCAACAAGACGTTTTAATTTAGTTGTAATTGTAGTTTTGTGTTCCGTTTGTGATTGAATTTTGAGTTGTCTTATATTTTGAAATGTTGTGGAGGTGAATTTTATCTTGTAGTGTCTTTTAATTTAGTTATGGGTTTCGGTTTGGTTTTCGTCCTAAAGGTGTAGGTTTTCATGCAACTCGTTGTTTTATCATGCAAGAAAATAAGTGCGATGCAATTAAATAAATTACCGTAAAGTAAATCGCAATAAAATAAAAGCGTACCTGGAGGGTCTTCCCGTCATCCCAAGCTGCACTTAAAACACAATTAGAATATTTAAGCATTTATAGCAGTTTCCTAGGTAAAGCTAAGGGAAGGGTTATGGTTTTCTACCAAATTCCTAATCCTATAGCTAGTCATTTCCTATGACGTCTAGGTTCTTTGTGTTTTTGGTTTGAAGACGATTTTCTTCATCAAAGAACAACTAAGTTCAATTGTTCTTATAAATATCCTATCATATTGAGGAAGTGCTTAGGAAGGATCATAAACATCTTTTCAATATTTCTAGGATTGTTTTAAGTCCAAGAGAATTTAGTTTTATAAATGAATCGATCGTCCGAGGTTTTCAATTTTTGTTAACTTGCTCAGTGAACTAGGACATTTGAATATCCTATAAGTGAAGTAACATTTCATTTTATATTCTGTTTAGGAGTTATGATAACTAAAGCTCTTGAGGGTAAATTGGTGTTCAAATGGTTTGTGATTCAAATTTAAGTTCAAATTAATGATTTAAGTTTGGAATAGTGTTCAAGTTATTTTAGATTTATTTTTGAATTCTTCATGTCTTTATATTTAATTTAATTTAATTTAATTTAACTTAATTTAATTTAATTTAATTCTATTTAATTCAATTTAGTTTGATTTGATTTAATTTAATTCAATTTAGTTTGATTTGATTTAGTTTTTAATTTAATTTAATTTTAATTTAATTTAATTTAATTTATTTATTTAATTTTATTTAATTTAATTTAATTTAATTTAATTTATTTAATTTAATTTATTTAATTAATTTTATTTAATTTAATTTAATTTAATTTAATTTATTTAATTTAATTTATTTAATTCATTTAATTTAATTTAATTCAACTTTTAATCTTAATTTAATTTAATTTAATTTTAATTTAATTTACTTAATTTAATTTAATTTTTAATTTAATTTAATTTAATTTTAATTGAAATTTTTGAAAGAGTTTAATGATTTAATTTTAGTTTAATGATTAAGTCTTTTAATATTTTAAATTTGAGTTCTCATTTTAATTAAGAGTTGAATATTAATGAGATGATTAAATTTAGGGATTTTTAAATTAAAGAATAAATCTCTTCCTAATAATATCCCTATTTTAATAATTCCAATTTTATTATTCTTCCAAATTTAATTAATTATTTAATTAAGGTTTAATCATTTTAAATTGCTTAATGGGTTTCTACCCTTTAATTATTTAAATTTCAATCATCCAAATCAGGTTAGGATCAAATATTTTACTTGTTAATTTTTATTAAACCTAAAGTTTTAATTAAGGGTTAAAATTTAATTACCATTTTACCCTTCAAGCCTAATAATTTCATAACTCACTAGATTGAACTCAAATGAACTTGAAATTTTTATGTGACTTCACTCATATGTCAATAAAGACATGAGAGGAGAAAATGTGATTTTTCTGTATTTAATTTATTTATATAATTTTTTTAGTAGAAAATAGAGATTTTCAAGGAAAATTTGATAACATGACCAAGGGAAAGTTTTTTTGTCCTTAAGAAAATTAGGGGACATTCCTAATGACCAGAGGACCACTTGGACTAATTTTGGTGATTTTTTGAATTATATTATTTTTATTATAATTATTTTAAGTTTTAGAGTGTTAATTAATTTAAAAAATAAAATAAATGTTGGAAAATGAATTTTATATTTTTCAAAAATCTCTCTGATATCAAGGATTCCAGAGAAACAAATTTTACAATTTTCTGTTTTTTCTTTGATTTATTATAATTATTTTGGTGAAAATGCTAGAAAATACATTTTTTTAATTTTAAAATTACCCTAGAGCTTTAAAATTTAATATCTCACTAAATAGACCTAGGAAAAATATGGGATTTGTTCCCAAGTGATTAAAATTCAAAATGTGACACTTTGGTGAATTTTATTATTTTTGTGATTTTTATTATTTTTTAATTATTAAAAATATTAAAATAATATTAAAAATCAACTTTTTTAGAAAATTGAAATTTTAATTTTCTTAAATTCCCCTGATATCAGAGAGACTCCAAAACCAATTTGGTGAATTTTTGAAAGATATTTTGAAAGTTATGAATTTTTAAAGTTTAAAATGACTAAGTGGTTTAATCCCAATTAATAGGGCTAACCAAGTCCAATTGGCCTCAAATTTTTATGGTGGGTTCCTCTGATCCTAAAGGTCAGTGGAGAATTGATTTCAAGTCAATTTGATGTATGGTTAGCTCTAATTAATTAGAGACCTATTTTGGGTGTTTAAGCCAATTAGGGTTGTCTAAAATGAACTAACTCAAAACCTATTTTTCCTAGGGTTCTCCGGTCATAAGGAACATCACCAAATTTTCCTAGAATTTATTTCACAACATGCTATTTATTGGAATTAAAATACTCAAAACAGTGACATGAATTTGAAAAATCAATAACTCTTCATAGGGATGGCCTTCGACTTTGGAAAATTCGGAGAATGTTCCCAAATTCGGAGGCTTCAAAAGCCCTATGGTCTCATGCCATGGTGAATTGTATGAATGCATGGAGAATTAAATGTATGCAGAGAGTAAATAAATTACTAAAAATAAAATCCTTGATGAAATTAAATGATTTCTTTTCCACATTATTCTCCTCTCGTTCACTCGAGCAAGAGGATATTTTTCTTTTATTTTTCTCGATTTTTCTACACAAAGTTATGAATTTTCCAAGTTTAGGGAATTAAATAAATAGAAAAATACCCTATTTTTCTATTTATCCACGCGGCGCCAGCCATCCTCGGCATCTCCGAACTCACACGCGTCGCGCTCCCATTCGACTCCACCATCTGAGTCAGCAGCCCGGGCCCCGCGGTTCTCGTACCGTCTCCTGGTCCGACGCCATCTGAACCGTCCGTCCGCGCGTGTATTAAATGGATGGCATCCGTTCATCGTCCCCGAGCGTCCTCACCCGAGAGCCGTCCACACTAAATCCCTAAGATCTCACTCGATACTCAACGGATTTTTACGCTCTTATGCTCTATGGATTCGTCTTGAAGAGACGAACACATCTATACGGTTATCATGCATTGAAATTAAGGCATTTGAAATGGAGAATCTCCGAAGCTCGGGATGAAGAATTAGTTCATACCTTTGCTCGGAGAAGTGTGGCTTCGATCCGAGAGTTGTTGCACCTTCGATTGGATCTCAGCAAGCTCCGCATGAAGTCTCCCGGTCCAGTGAATCGTCTAGATGTGATTTCGACCAAGCCCGATCACAAAGCTTGGAGGCCGGAGCAACCGGGTGGCCTCGGAGATGGGGCTTTTGTTAGTGGACACCTTCCCTTGGTCCGGTGAAGGTGTAGAACCAGTCAATTTGGGGATTGGCTCACTGTGGAGAAGTGTCCTGGTTTTGGGTGGAATTTCAACTCTGAAATTGAGCTCACAGAGAAGAAATGGTAGGGGGATCTCACTGGGGATCAAGTGCTCTATGTATGGGGAGGAGTCTGGAACAATTTTGGCAGAGTTTCCTTAAGGTTTTGTTTCAGCTCTTTTCTTGGCCGTGAGGGTGAGGGGTTTAAATAGGAGAGGCTGGAGGGCCTCCCAGGGGGAGTTGAGGGCTGGGATCAGCTGCTCTTGGCATGTGAAGAACAGCCATGGTGACCACTAGGCATGGGGCGGCTCGGCAAGATGGAATTCCAAAGTTCGGCTCCTCCAAAGGTCTCGGCCATGGTGTTTTCCGGCGACCTGGGCGGCCGGCCGGCAGCATGGGTCACCCTCGGGTCCAGGTGGGTCGTGGTTAGGGGTTTGTGCAATCAATTGGCCATTGCCATGTGTAAAGTGGCTGAATTAAAATGGAATGGGGGAGGGGTCATTTTGGCTTCAATTTGGTCAACCCATTGGTTTGGGTTGGGTTCACCCTCCAAGGCCAATTTGGGTTGAAGGGAAAGTCACTTGGATCAGCTTGATTAGTGGGGTCAAGTCACAATCCAAGTACAATTAAGCTTAAGCAAGAGTTAGGGGAGACATGGGAGTGGTTAATCACTCTTAAGAGAATCATTAAAGGGTCCCCTCTTCTTGCCATTTTGGGCATGGTGACAAGTCAAACCCCCCATGGCTTCATGTGGCTTGTCTATGGCTTGCATGGCTTGCATTTGGCTTGAAAAAAGTTGACTTGTTTCATGAAAAAGGGTTTTAGAAATATTTGTCATTTAGGGGGTAATTTGGCATGAGGCTTAATTTGGAATTATTTGATGATGTGATTAGAACTTAGGGAATGGCTTTGATTAAATGGATGGCAAATGGAAATGTCATGTGGGCTTTAAGGCCAATTTTGGGCTTTTGTATTTGGTGGAAATGGGCTTTTAGGAAGGTTTAGGGAAGTGGGCTTTTAGGTTTGAAAATGAATTTATGGATAGAAATTTTGTAAAGAGGTTGGGCCAAATAATTGTTGAGTTTGGTTTAGGGATGTGTCATGAGTGGTTTGGGGTCAATTTGGTGTGATTTGGACTTGAATTGGTTTGAATTTGGGTTTAATTGGTAAGTGGGCCTATGTAGGTCAAATTGGGCTAACTTGGGCCAATGTTGGGCTAGAGTTGAAATTGATGTAAAATTAATGTTGGGAAATGTTTATGGGAGTGTTTCAAAGAGGTTTTGGCTTTGATGGGTTTTGATTTTGGGATTTGGGCTCATTTGGGCTAGGTTTGGGTTTAGGTCAAAAATGGGCCTTTTAATTTTGGGTTGAATTTGAGTGGGGTTTGGGTCTAAATTTTGGGCAAATCATGTTAGTGTTTTGTTTATGGGGATTTCAAGGAAGGTTTAGAAAAGATTTGGGGTTAATTGGAGTTGAATTGGGTGAGTTTGGGCTAAGTTTGGGTCATGGGTCCAAATTGGGCTTTAAGGCCAAAAGTGAAATTGGATCCAAATTTCAAACAAATTGGGCTTGGATTTGGTCTAGATTGGTGTTGGGAATGTTGAATTGAAATTTAGAATTGAATTGGACCAGAATTTAGGTCAATTGGGTAGGTTAGGTTTGACATTGGGTTCACTTTGGGTTAAAATGGGTCAAATTGGGGATTTTGATAAAAGTGGGGTAAATTGACAAAATTGGCCCATGGTGTAGTTGAACAAAATGAAATTGGGAATATTTGGGATTTTCTAGAATTTTCTGGGAATTTTCTGAATTTTTGGATTTTTTGGCTAAGAGGGGTATTTTGGGTATTTGAAGGGTATTGGGAGGTATTTTTGGAATTTTTGGTATTTTTGGATATGGATGATCAGTTTGAGTGATGTGGAAATGTTTGGGAATGATTTTGGAGAATTTTGGGTGATTTGGAAATTTTTGAGAAATTTGAGCTATTCATGGCTTTGGGCAGGTTAGCGGGTATAGGGTCCCGGGGGTCAAAAATTGAAAATTTGGAAAATTGAAGATTGGGTGGATGTAAGTGGAATAAAACCATTTTGGTTGAGCCATGAAGCCATATCAAGCCCACATGAGCCATGAAGGGACTCATTTGAGGCATTCACCATGTTGTTCCTAACCCTCTTAGCCAAGGGCTTAGGGGTTAAGGACCATCCATGTGAATCACCTACATGAGTGAGGAGGTCAAGTGTGTGAAAGTGTAGTGTGTAGGTGTAGTGTGTGTGCAAGTCAACCCTTCACCAGACCAGGCCACCCAGGGCAGTCCTAAGGCCAAAGAGTCCTATAGGAACTCATCCTTTAAACTCCCACATTTGATTTCAACCCTCTAGATGATTAGGGGTCTACGATCAAGTTTGTGGAGTTTGCAGGGAGTTTAGAAGTGGTTTGAATTTCTAAAAGGTGGGTCCCAATTCTAATCCTCTAAGATAGTCAAAGGAAAAGCCTAAGGCTAGATCCTAAGTACTAAAGAGAAGAAGAGAAGATCTCATCAAAAATGAGGTCAACACATCAATAGTGTTATTGATCCAAGGGCTCTTTCTCCTTTCTGGTTGAATCCTCTTAGTAACAACTTGTCCGCTTTAAGCTCGCGAGCATCAATTTCCAAGTATGCTAGCGTCCGAAGGTTCATTATGTTGATTGACGCTCCTGGATCCACCAATACTCTGGAGAGCGTCAACTTTCCTATTGTGACGGAAATGTACAACGGTCGGTTATGATCGGCTATCCCAATTAGTAGATCACTGTCCGTTAAGGTAACACCTCGCTGTTCCTTTAACGAGCAAACCTCGTCTAAGGAATCTCCGGCCATCTGAGCTAAACAAATCTCTAGATCAAGTAAGGCCTTGATCAGAGCTTCCCTCATCTCTTTTGATAAGATGAGAGCGTCGTAGATGCTCGGCTTGGTCGGTAGTTTCCTAAGATGGGCTAGTACGTTATAGTCCACTTTGTTACTATGTGTTTCGAGCCTTCTTCCCGAATGGGCAATTCTTCCGCTGGGGTTGATTCTTCCCGAACAACCACCTGCTTTCCTTTGTCTTTTGGACCCATTCTCGGAGGTAGAACATTTCCGCTCCTTAAGTTGACTTCTGTGATTTCTTCTGAATCTGGTACTGAGTTTACAGGTGTCTCCTTTTGAATCAGCATGACAGGTTCTTCTGGAGTCGCTTCAAAATCTGAAGGCTCTAACTCTATTGTGATTGGAGTTCCTTGGAATTCACAAATAGATTCATTGCTTGTTGAACTTTCGTAGCCTTCTTGGTGAATGTCTTCTTTGTCATCGTGATTGTCGAGGTCATGTATGATTTGAGAATTGTTATTGGTATCGGAATCGAGATCCGGATTAGATTGGTTGTCGTTAGTTACGTAATAGTTAGAAATAGTCAAAACGTAGCCAACGCCATAACTCTTATCATTATAAGATCCCGCCGGAGCGAGCAAATAATCATATAGAGTCAGAGGTTCGAGGAATTTTTCCCCCAAATCGGAAACAACCATCCTAGGATAAGCAGCCCCTAGTCTAGCCTTAGGAGCCTCGGTCCTTTCTTCTTCTTCGATCTCCTTCTTTTCCATGATCTTTTCTTCCAGGGGCGGTTCTTCAATTGCAAGCGATAGCGCCGACTTGACAGGTTTCAGACTTTGAGTTGAAGCATGCGCCGAAGCGGTTTGGATGCGATCCAAAATTTTCTTCGATGACTTCGTCCAAGCGGTACTCCATCCATCATTAGTCGTGTAAGGGTCTATCGGAACAATGGGATCCGTTGAAATAACATTGACAGAACCTCCTTTCTGGGGTTCTTTCATGTATTCCTTTGGGATCGTTATGTTTCCCTTTCGAAGATTGTTGTCAAGCCAACTTTTGAAGGTGATGCAATCCTCTATCTTATGTCCAAGCATCTGGTGGTAAGGGTAGTAGTTGGGATGGTCTTTCTTGTTGACTTCTTCTGGCTTCCTGGGTTCTGGCAGTCAAAAATCCGAAGTCTTCATCAAATTGCGGAACATCTTTGGCACTGCCTCATTCTTAAATGGATATTCTTTATTTATAAGCTCCTTTAACATTCGCTGTGGGCGAGGCGGTTGCTCATATTGTTGAGTTGGCTGATACCGGATTGAGGTTGTTGGTAGTTTTGCTGAGGTTGTTGATAGTCGGCTGCGGCTGCTCCAACTTGTATTTGCATTAGTCGCTTGCCATTATCGATCGCAGACGACGATCCCGGATTTCTTTTCAAATGTCTTCGCGAGCTTCGTTTGTCTGTTTTGCCGACGAAACTTAGTTGCTTCGCTTCCTCTTGCAAGCTTCCGGCCTTGCTTAACAACTTCTCGAAAGTCTTAATTGTAAATCCCTTAAGGAGAAGTGCTATCGGGGCATGAATGATTTTAAGCAAGATACCGACTGCATGCTGCTCTTGTAGTTGTGGCTCACACTTCATGCTTAGATTTTTCCATCGAAGTATGTAGTCAACTAAAGTTTCGTTCGTTTTCTGTTTCTCCACCACTAAGTCACCGATGGTGATATGGTGCTGAACTCCGGCAAACCGTTTCACGAAAAGGTTTTCTAATTCTGAAAATGTCTTTACCGAACCGTTCGGTAACTCTGCATACCAATCGAAGGCGATCCCTGACAGGCTACTGACGAATTGTCGGAAGAGTAAGGCGTCACTCCCACCGGCGTCGTAACAACTAGCACGAAAATGTGCAACATGCTGTCGAGGGTTTCCGGTACCATCAAAAGTTTTGAACAAAGGTAGTACGAAGCCTTTTGGGTATTGTACTGCATCGAATTCTTCGGGGTAAGGTCTACCCGTCTGAATAGATGCTCCGTTCTTAGACTGTGCTAAGGCTTCTCGCACCTGCTGTTCCACCATGTTCTTGATGTATTTCTCTGGAATCATATTCTGGGTAGAATCTTTCTTCGGCTGATCGTCTCCGTTAACGGATGTGATCTCTTTTCCTCCGTCTGTAATATGAATAACTTCTGGAGGTGTTTCTCTTTGGGGTTGAGCTCGACTCGAAGAGTGGCTAGTGGCTGCAGCCCATCTCTTCCATCCTTTTTGCCATTCGAGAGATTGTATCATCTTTTTTCGAATTTGTGCTCTTGATGCTTCCGGTTCATCTCTCTCCGCAGATGCCGGGGCACCTTGCGAAGCTGACGATGCTCGTGTTTCAACCATGTTGATTTCCACATATTCGTCATCCATGAACTCCGACGAGTCAACTTCATCTCCAAACTTTTCTTCTCTTTCTCTTGCTAATCGTTGAATGTCGGTTCTTAGTATTTCCATAGCGTCTTCCAATGGTCTTTTTCGTGCGGTTTCGCAGTTATCATGCGATGGCTGTTGGATTTCCTTCTTGGGAGTCCCCTTCATTGCGGTGGCGCTCTCTTCGGACTCGAGTCTCCTAACGAGACTTTCCTTTTCAGGTCGTTGTTTCGGTCTTAATTGGCCAGTAGTAGGACGCCATACCATCCTTCTAGCAGCAGAAGGCCTAGGACCGGATGGTTTGTCGACTGAATGCTGGAAGGTGGTATCCTCCCTGATCTGTAAACCTGAAACAACAACAGGTGGACTAGCCTTCATTTTCTTATTCGACTTTTCTGTGGCGATAACGGCTTCTACTCGCGGCCCAAGACGGGACTTGGCTGGCACCCGCCCTATTCTTCTTAAAATCTCTGATACAGGACATTTCTCTTTCTTTGCTAACTTCTCTATCACAGTCTGTAGTCGGGTAAATGGTATAATCCTAGCCCTTTTCTTTCTGCTGTCGCTATAGTATGCGGGTCGAGGTAATGTAGAAGCAATATTGCGAACATTTTCCTCGTCAGCTGCGGCGGAAAGGGGATAGAATCTACTTCCTTCCAAAAGCGGTGTATACTCAGGCAATGGTATGTACTCAGGTAGTGGTGTGTACTCAGGGATTTCTTCTAAGAAAACGACTTCAGCAGCTCCGGCCTTTCGGCAATCTTCCTACCTTCGTTTCTTCTCCGAGTCCGTGTTAGGGGTGGAACCCTCGAACCGGACCCAATTTCGAAAACGAAGGTCTTGCACGGAAATCCGTACCCTCCACGGTAACATGCTCGTTACAAATTCGAACTTCCTTCCCCTTCGGTTTGGCGGAAGCCGGGTAGCTGCGGAGACGACTAGACCGGTGGGGGTAGAGATAACGGTCCTCCTATGGACGGTAGTATTCCTCTCGTTGGAAGCCTTTGCGGGGAGGGAACTCTTGAGTCGACTCGAGGTTGAATTCGATCAAAGGTCTTTCGGCTTCGGATACTTTGTACGTAAGTGTGAAAAGGGTAACGTCAGTGATCTTGACATTTGTGTTCTCGAATCCTTGTCCAAACCGGATGATCCCATTGTCGGGCAGCTCATCCTTGTAAACAGCGAAGTCCAGTCCATTGGTGAAGGAGAAAATCAGCTTTGGGGCAGACATCTTCTGCAAGGTAGATTCTGATTGTCAGTCCCAAGTTATGCTTCTTCTCATCAGGACGAAAAGAAAGGAATCGAAAAGAGTCCGAACACATTTTTGTTCATGTATTTATAAAAAGGAGTTATTTGTTAAAAGAGTTATTCATTAGAGGGTTTGTTTATTAGGAACGGAATGTTCAAAGGCGTAGAGAAGGTAAGGAATCGATTCAAATTGGAAAAGAAGAGAAAGTCTTATGCAGGACTTCTCGACTCGAAGGACCGCTCCTAAACTAACACCTATTGGGGGTCCACCCCACCTCAGAAAAGAGGTAAAAGGATCTCGGAACCTCTCCGTTTAGGGGTGTCTAAACAGTGGCTCCTAAATCCAAGAGGAGTTGGCTATACTCGTTCAAGACAGAAATGAACGGGGTATTCCAATGGAAGAATGGTAGTTTGGTCCACTAGGGGCATGGGCTCACTACGGATTTAAGAAAGCAAAACCATCTGATTAAAATGGAGAGAGGAACTTTTCCCCAGAGGAGTCGCCATAAGTTGTCGGCATATTTTTAGGTTGTGTGTTGTATTTTCAAAAGGGGGTCGCCTACAGAAATTATCGGCGAATTTTTTATATTTCAAATATAATTTAAATATATAGTTTAAAAGATAACATTTGATTTTGAAAGTAATTTTAAGTTTAAAGGTTTTAAGATATGAAATCAAACCGATCTCACATCCTAAATAGTTTATATAAACGAGCACCGCACCACAAACCGTATATCTATCCCGAAGAATAGACACACTATTTGGCGATGGGGCTCGATTTAATAAACTAGAAGATTTGTGACATCCGTTTGGTCCGCAAACCAATTTTATGAGCCGACAAGTTCCCCGCTTAATATAAATGAATTAAGCGGGGTTTATATTACTCGGGTTCTTAAAGTTCCCTATAAGGGCAAGCCCCTATAGTTAATTACATCTTAAATGACGGGAATCATTTAAGAAAACTCTCGATAATGATCAGTGGTTTTGCTCTCAAGAATTTCAAAGTTTAAGGTTTTTAAAGGATTGGATTTTTGGAAATTCAAAAGGGAATGACTCAAAATTTGGAACAATTTTATTTTTGAGAATCCAAAGGAAAAGAAGTAGGAGAAGCTGAGGATCCAAGAAGATTCTTGGCAACTTCCCAAACTATCCTATTGTTCGGCTTAGACTTGAGAAAATCCTAGTATTATCTGATATTTCAGTCTTGCCAATTTTAGTTAATTAGGACTTATATTCGTATGACATAATCATACAATCAGCCTCGAAGATGTGAGGGTTTATGTCGTACTGAACGATCACCTCAGAGTCCTAAAACCAGTTAGGGCTTAATTTACATGATATGATCATGCAAATGCCTAACAAAGATTTGAGGATTTATGTTGCACTTGGCAAACTACCTCGAAGTCCTATGGCTTAATTATTTAATTCTAAGACAGCTTTGTCGAAGTAGACTCGTGTTTTCATCGATGACGATGGCCGTGCTGCCCACCATGCTCCGAGTTCCTTGTTGTTGCAGAGGTTTAGTTTTAGAAGTCATAAATCAGGAGATGAGAGAAGTGTTTTGGTTTAGAGAAAATCTTAAAATCCAATTGTTTTTAATATTTTAATTAAACAAATCTTAAGGTTGATTAAACAGAACCGATTAAGATCCCACGGTTCCGTCATCCCGCACCGTTATTTTCATCGAATTCACTTAGTCCGTATGAATTTGCTAAACTCAACTAAATGAGTTCCACACTTTTATTTAGACCGTTGGAAATTCCGTTAGCAACACGTGGGTTACATCATCCGAGGTATTCCCGATCATTCAACGAGACGTTTTAATTTAGTTGCAATTGTAGTTTTGTGTTCGTTTGTGATTAAATTTTGAGTTGTTTTATATTTTGAAATGTTGTGGCGGTGAATTTTATCTTGTAATGATTTTTAATTTAATTTTGGTTTCGGTTTAGGGAATATCCTAAAGGTTTTGGTTTTCATGCAACGATTGTTTATCATGCAAGAAAAGTAAAGTGCATTTGCAATAAAGTAAATTGCAATAAAATAAAAGCGTACCCGGAGGGTCTTCCCGTCATCCCAAGCTGCACTTAAAATACATGTTAAGGCATTTAAATATTCCAACAAGTACCTAGGTAAAGCTAAGGGAAAGGTTTTGGTTGTCTACCAAAGTCCTAATCCTATAGCTAGTCATCTCTTATGACGTCTAGGTTCTTGTGTTTTGGTTTAAGGACGATTTTCTTGATCAAAGAACAATTAAGTTCAATTGTTCTTATAAATATCCTATCATATTGAGGAAGTTCTTAAGACGAGTCTTAAACATCTTTTCAACACCTCTAGGATTGTTTTAAGTCCAAGAGAATTTAATTATACAAGTGAATTAATCATCCAGGAGTTTAAGTTTTGTTATCTTGCTCAGTGAATTAGGACATTTGAATATCCTATAAGTGAAGTAACACCTCACTTAATACTCCGTTTAGGAGTTATGACAACAAGAGCTTTTGAGGGCAAATTGATGTTTAAGTGATTTGTGATTTAATTTAATTTTAATTAATGGGTTTAAGTTTGGAATAGTGTTCAAGTTGTTTTAGATTTATTTTGAATTCTTTATGTCTTAGGTGATGTTATATTTAATTCAATTTAATTTAATTTAATTTAATTTAATTTAATTTGGTTTAATCTTAATTTTAATTTTATTTTAATTTGATTTTATTTTTTATTCAATTTAATTTAATTTAATATGTTTTAATTTAATTTAATTTAATTTAAGTTTTAATTTAATTATATTTAGTTTAAATTTAATTTAAATTTTAATTTAATTTAAATTTTAATTTAATTTTATTTTAATTTTAATTTAATATTTTATTTTTTATGTTTTAAAGATGATTTAATTTAATTGTTAAGGTATTAATTTAATTGAAATTTTGGAAGGATTTAATTTAAATGTTTTAATTTTAGTTTAATTTAATGATTAAGTCTTTTAACATTTTAAATCTTGAGTTTGGATTATCATTTTAATTGGGAATTAAATATTATTGAAGTGATTAATTTAGGGATTCTTAAATTAAAGAATAAATGTCTTCTTAATAATATCCATATTTTAATAATTTCAATTTTTATTAATTTTCCAAATTTCATTAATTAAATGATTAAAGTTTACTCTAATTAATCTTAAAAATGATTGATGGGTCTCTATCCTTTAATTATTTAAATTTCAATCATCCAAATCAGATTAGGATCAAATATTTTACTCTCTCATTTTATTAAGCCTAAAGTTTTAATTAAGGGTTAAAATTTTAATTACCATTTTGCCCTTCAAGCTTAATAATTCCATAACTCACTAAATTGAGCTTAAAAGAATTTGAATTTTTATGTGGCTTCACTCACATGTCAATTAAGACATTAGAGGAGAAAATGTGATTTTTCTGTATTTAGTTTATTTATATAATTATTTTTTTTGTAGAAAATAGGGATTTCCAAGGAAAATTCAATACGATGACCAAGGGAATTTTTCTGTTCTTAAGAAAATTATGGGGCACTCCTAATGACCAGAGGACCATTTGGACTAAATTTGGTGATTTTTTGAATTATATTTTATTTATTAGAATTATTTTGAGTTCTGGAACATTAATTAATTTTAAAATAAAATTAAAGTTGAAAAATTGATTTTATATTTTTTTTAAATCTCTCTGACCTCAAGGAGTCCAGAGAAATAAATTTTATATTTTTATGATTTTTCTTTGATTTATTAAAATTATTTTAGTGAAAAAAGATGGAAAATACATTTTTTAATATTAAAAAATACATTAAGCCTTTAAAATTCAATATCTTACCCTAGGGACTTAACAAAAATATTTGGTTTGTTCCTAAATGATTAGAATTCAAAATGTGACATTTTGGTGATTTTTAATATTTTTATGATTTTTATTATTTTTTAATTATTAAAAATATTAAAATAATAATAAAAATCAACTTTTTTACAAAATTACAATTTTAATTTTCCTAAGTTCCTCTGATATCAGAGAGGCTCCAAAACTATTTTTTTGAATTTTTGAAAATTATTTTGTGAGTTATGAATTTTTAAAGTTTAATTTTACCCATTTTTGCTTAAGAGGCTTAATCAACCCATTTGGTGGGGTTAACCAAGTCCAATTGGTTTCAAATTTTTATGTGCTATTCTTCTATCCCTAGAGGACAGTGGAGAATTGTTTTTAAGTTAATTTGATGAATGGTTAACCCTAATTAATTAAAGTTCAATTTTGGGTATTTAGGCCAATTAGAGTTATTCAAAGTGAATTAACTCAAAACTTATTTTTCCTAGGTTCCTCTGGTCACAAGAAACATCACCAAATTTTCCTAAAATTTATTTCTCAACATGCTAATTATTGGAATTAAAAAACTCAAAACAGTAACCTGAACTTGAAAAATCAATAACTTCTCATAGGGATGGCTCTCCGACCTTGGAAAATTCAGGGAATGTTCCCAAGTTCAGAGGCTTCAAAAGCCCTATGGTCTCATGCCATAGTGAATTTCCTATATGCATGGAGAATTAAAACAATGCAGAGAGTAAATAAATCATTAAAAATAAAATACTTAATGAAATTACTTGATTTCTTTTCCAAATTATTCTCCTCTGTTTACTGAGCAAGAGGGTATTTTTATTTTATTTTTAGGGTTTTTCTACACAAAGTTATGAATTTTTGAATTTCTGGGTATTTAATAAATAAGAAAAATCCCTATTTTCCTACTTATCCACGAGGCGCTGCGTCAACCTCGGCAGCTCCGAAGCTCCACGCGTCGTCTCCTGATTCGGCGCCGCCATCTGACTCAGCCGTCCCGGGACCCGCCTTTCACGTAACATCTTCTGGTCCGACGCGATCCAAGCCGTCCATCCGATACACGCGCGATCCAACGGTTCCCAGTCATCGTCTATGACTGGTGCGAACCCGTGACCATCGACCTTCTAACCCTAATTTCTCACTCGATTATCAACAGATTTTTGTGTTCTTATGCTCTATGGATTCGTCTTGAAGAGACGAAAAAATCCATACGGTAAACATGCATTGAAATTGATTCAAATTAAATGGAGAATCTCTGTAAGCTCGGGAAGAAGAGTGAGTCCATACCTTTGCTCGGAGAAGTGAAGCTTCGATCTAAGAGTTAGTGTCACCTTCGATTGGGTCCAAGCAAGCTCCAGATGAAGTCCCTTGGCCTGGTGAATTGTCTCGGTATGATTTCGACCACAGCCGATCACAAAGCTTGGAGGCTGGGAGCAATGGCTGGCCTGGTGAGGGGGCTTTTGCTAGGAAACTTCTCCTCTTGGTCTGGTGAAGGTGTAGGACCAATCAATTTGGAGATTGGCTCACTGTGTTGAAGTTTCTTGGTTTTGAGCTTGGATTTCAACTCGAAATCGAGCTCGCTGAGAGGAAATGGCAGGGGATTTCAGTGGGGATCAAGTTCTCTATGTGTAGAGAGTGGTCTGGGATGACTTTGGCAGGGTTTCAGTAAGTTTTGGTTCAGCACCTCTTCATGGCCGAGAGAGGTGGTGTTTAAATAGGCATGGCTGGAGGGCTTCCCGTGGGGTTTGAAGGTCTGGATCGCTCGCTTCTGGTGAGGAGAAGAAGAGCTATGTCGTCCATTTGGGTTGCGACAAGTCGACAAGGGAGAATTGAATTTTTCGGCTCACATGGAGCTCTCGGCCATGGTGTTTTACGGCGGCCCGGTGGCCGGCCGGCCGTGCACTAGTCACCATCTCGACCGGTGGGGTCGGGGGTTGGCAATGGTGCGATCAATCGGAGTTTGACATGTGTAAAGGGGCTGAATTGAAATGGAATGGGGAGAGGCTCATTTTGGGTTCAATTTGGTCAACCCATGTATTTGGGCTTGGTTCACCTTCCCATGGTCCGATTTTGGGCCGGAGGGATCGGTTGGGTCACCGCCATGGAGTGGTGAAGTCTCCATCCATGGTGAGGCGGCTAAACTTGGTTTAGTGTGTGACATGGTTATGGTTAAAAAGGCTTAATGAAGGATTAGGAAAGGGGGCCCTCCTTTTGCCATTAATGGCTTGGTCACATGTCAAACCTTCCATGGCTTCACATGGCTTGTAAATGGCTTGCTCATGGCTCCATGTGGCTTGGGACAAAGCTTGGTCATTTACATGAAAAAGGGTTTTAGAAATTTTGTTAATTTAGGGGTGATTTGATGGGATTTGGCATATGGCTTGATTTGGAATTATTTCATCATGGATTTAGAACTTAGGAGATGATTTTATCAAATGGATGATGATAGAGGATTGTCATGTGGGCTTCAAGATGGATTTTGGGCTTTTTGAAATCATTTTGGATGGGCTTTAGGAAGGCTTAAGGGAATGAGCCTTTAGGTTTAAGAATGAATTCATGGATGGGAATTTTGTAGAAGTTTGGGCCAAATAATTTTTGGGTTTGGTTTAGGGATGTGTCATGAGTGATTTGAAATGAATTTGAGGTGGTTTGGGTTTGAATTGGGTTGAATTTGGGTTCATTTGGTAAATGGGCCAATGTAGGTCAAATTGGGTAATTTGGGCCAATGTTGGGCTAAGGTTGAAATTGATGTAAAATTAATGTTGGGAAATGTTTATGGGAGTAATTCAAAGAGGTTTTAACTTTGGTTGGGTTTTGGTTTTGGGACTTGGGCTTATTTGGGTTAGGTTTGGGTTTAGGTCAAAATCGGGCTTTTTGGTTTTGGGTTGAATTTGAGTGGGGTTTGAGTACAAATTTTGGGCAAATTATGTTAGTGTTTTGTTTGTGGGGATGTTAAGGAAGGTTTAGAAAAGGTTTGGGGTCAATTGGAGTTGAATTGGTTTGGTTTGGGCTAAGTTTTGGGTCATGGGTCCAAATTGGGCTTTAAGGTCAAAAGTGAAATTGGATTCAAATGTCAATCAAATTGGACTTGGATTTGGTCTAAATTGATATTGTGAATATTAAATTTAAGTTTAGAATTGAACTGGACCAAAATTGGGGTTAATTGGGTAGATTTGGTTTGACATTGGGTTCACTTGGGTTAAGAATGGGCTAAATTGGGGGTTTTGGTAGAAGTGGGGTAAATTGACAAAATTGGACCATGATGTAGTTGGACAAAATAAAATTGGGAATATTTGGGATTTTTTGGAATTTTCTGGGAATTTTCTGAATTTTTGGATTTTTTGGCTAAGAGGGGCATTTTGGGTATTTGGAGGGTATTGGGGGGTATTTTTGGAATTTTTGGTATTTTTGGCTATGGATGATCAATTTGATTGGTAAGGAAATGTTCAAGGTTAATTTTGGGGAATTTTGGGTGATTTGGAAATTTTGGAGGATTTTGGCAATTTTTAAGGGCTTTTAAGTAGGTTTGATGGGTGTAGGGTCCCGAGGTCAAAAATTGAAATTTTGGAAAAAAGAAGATTGATCAAATATGAGTGAAATGTAAGCACTTTGGTTGAGCCATGAAGCCATGTTAAGCCTATATGAGCCATGAGAGGACTCATTTGAGGCATTCACTATGTTGTTCCTAACCCTCTTAGCCAGGGGCTTAGGGGTTAAGGTCCATCCATATGAATTACCTACATGAGTCAAGGAGTCAAGTTGGGTATGGGTGTGGTTTTAGGTTTTGGATTGTGTGTGTGAGAGTGTAGAGTGTGAGTGTAGTGAGTGTGTAAGTCAACCCTCCCCAGACCAAGCCACCTAGGGTGCTCCTAAGGCCAAAGAGTCCTATAGGGAACTCATCCTTTAAACCTTCACATTTGATTTCAACCCTCTAGGTGATTAGGGGTCTACAATCAAGCTTGTGGGGTTTGCAGGGAGGCAAGAAGTGGTTCAAATTTCTAAGGGATGGGTTCCAATTCTAGTCCTCTAAGATAGTCAGAGGAAAAGCCTAAGGCTAGATCCTAAGCACTAAAGAGGGAAGAGAAGAACTCATCAAAAATGAGGTCAACAATGACCCAGAGTCGTCGGATCACGTGTGTAACCGATGGAAGGCCAGGATTTCGCCGGACAAGCAGATGAAATAGAACCACGAAGACGCGTGGCACTGACTCAGAAGGCGGCGGCCAACCAGAAGAAGTCGTGTGTCCTTTCGATCTGCCGTAGGTTGGGGTGGTGCCCACGTGGTTAAGTAACAAAATCCTGTTTTTTTGAATTAATTAAATACCTGAAACTTCAAAAATTTATAACTTTGTCTAGAAAAATCATAAAAATAATTTGAAAATACCCTCTTGCTCAGTGAACAAAGGAGAACAATGTGGAAAAGAAATCAAGTTATTTTGATGAGTCTTTAATTTTTAAATAATTAAATACTGATCTGAGTATTTTAATTCTCCACTCACACACACAATTCACCATGTCATGAGACCATAAGGCTTTTGTAGTCTCTGATCTTGGAAACATTCCCTGAATTTTCCAAGGCCAGAGGCCATCTCCATGGCAAGTTATTTATTTTTCAAGTTTTTATGCCTGTTTTGGTATTTAATTCCAATAATTAGTATATTGCTTGGAAAATTCAAGGAAAATTATGGTAGTTTCCCTCTGACCAGAGGAATTTGGGATAATTATGGCATAAATTAAAACGTTAAAAGAAACTCTGATAGTTCACTTGACCTCAAATAAATCTTGAATTAATTAGAGTAAACGAAAAACGGAAATAACTCGAAATCAATCCTCCACTGTCCTATAGGATAATAGGAAACCCCATAAAAATTTTCAAGTTAAGTGGAAATGGTTTAACCAATTAAATAAATTTTCTAAGTAACTTAACCATTTTGAAAGTTAATAAATTCATAAAACCCAATTATAATTCAAAATTTCACCAAATTGGTTTGAAGAACTCTCTGATTTCAGAGGAGTCTATGAAAATTAAAATTTGAATTTTTCTAAAAACTTCATTTTTCACCTTATTTTGAATATTTTAATAATTAAAAAATTATAAAAATCTTTAAAATATTAAAATTCATAAAAATGTCATATTTGGTCTCCTAATCACTTGAGAACCAACCAAATATTTTTTTTAAGTCTCTAAGCAAAGATATTGAATTTTAAAGGCTTAGGATAATTTTTAATATTAAAAAATGGATTTTTCAACCCTTTCACTAAAATAATTCTAAAAATTCAAAGAAAATTCAGAAAAGTTTAAGATTTGTTTCTCTGAGTTCCTTGGGATCAGAGAGATTTAAGAAAAATATAAAACTTAATTTTCCACTTCAATTTCATTTTATAATTAATTAATACTCCAAAATTTAAAATAATTATAATAAATAAAATATAATCCAAAAAATTACCAAAATTGGTCTAAATGGTCCTCTGGTTAGTAAGAACTTCCTATAATTTTCTTAAGGATAGAAGCATCTTCTTAGTCATGTTGTTGAGTTTTCATTGAAAATCCCTATTGTCCACTAAAATAATTTTATAAATTAAATAAAAAATTGAGAAATCATATTTTCTCCTCTAATTCTTAATTGACATATGAGTGAGGTGACATAAAAATTTCAAGTTCATTTGAGCTTAATTTAATAAATTATGAGATGAATGAGCTTAAGAGGGCCGTAAGGTAATTAAAGAACTTAAACCTTAATCAAAATTTAGGCTTAACCAAAGGGAAGGGTAAAATATTTGATCTTAATTCTCTATTTGGATGATTAGAATTAAGGGAGTTAAAGGGTAGAAACCCATTAATCACTCTTACCATTAAAGAAGAAACATTTGTTAATTAAATCACCTAAACTTTGGAAGATTAATTAAAGCATGGATTATTAAGGTTAAGGGATTTTAATATAGGGAGCTCTAATTCTTTAAACTAAATCCCTAATCAATGATTTGATAAAATATCATTAAGTTCTTATCAATTAAACTATATAAAAAAATGATAATTGAAACTAATGAAGAAAAGGGAGATAACCTTAAAAATTTGTAATCAAACTAAAAACTTAAAATATTTAACACCAATTTGAAATAAGAAAATCAAATTAAAAGAAACTTAAAACATCAAAACTAATATGAAATTGTTTAAAACTTAAATTAAAACAAATTTGAAATACTAAGGTTAACTCGGAATAATTCATAATCAAAATACTAAAAATTAATCTAAAATGTTAAGAATACCTAAAATATTAAAACTTAACTGAATTAAACAACTTGAATACCTTTCCAACCTTAAGTAATTTAAAACATCCAAACAAAGACCAACCAAAATTGTAATTAAATTAAATCACTTTAAACCATTAACTTAAACTTTAAATTAAGAAGGGTTAAATTCTTTAACGAACTAACTTACCCATAAAGTCTTTTCATTATTATAACTTTTAAATGAAGCATCAAATGAAATGTCACCTTACTTACAGGATAATCAAACATCCAAATTCACTGAGCAAGAGTCAAAACTCAACTAAACCCGGGTGATTGATTCACCACCACAATGAAACTAACTGAACTCGAAATAATCCCTAAAATATTTAGGAAGATGTTCAAAATTAAATTTCGATCACATCCCTAACTTGATGGGATGTTTTAAAAAAATAACGAGACTTCATTGTTCTTTGATGAAGAAAATCATCCTTAATCAAACCGAGAATCTAGAAGTCATAGGAATTGACTAGCAATAGGATTAGGATTTTGGTAGATAACCAGAACCCTTCCCTTAGCTTTACCTATGTTTTTGTTGCAAGCATATAAATGCCTTAACATGTATTTTAAGTGCAGATGAAAACAACGGGAATGCCCATCAGGTACGCATTTAAGTTTATTGCAAACTCTGCAATTTATTAAATTTCTTACTTTCCCACGTGTATAAATGCATGAAAATGATCGAACCCAACATGTTTTAAACAACTCAAAATTTAATCACCAACAAAACAAAACTGCAATTACAACTAAAATTAAAACGTCTCATTGGATGATCAGGAATCCCTCAGATGATGTAACCCACGTGTTGCTAACGAGATTTTCCACGGTCTAAATGAAAATGTGGAACTCATTCAGTTGAGTTTAGCAAGTTCATTTTGACTAAGTGAATCCGATGAAAATAGTGGTACCGGGATGACGGAACCGTGGGATCTTAATCGGTTCTGCTAATCAACTTTAAGATTTTTTTTAATTAAAACATTAAGCCATCTAAATTTTTAAACTTTCTAAACCAGAATACTTCTCTCATCTTTTGATTGGCACCTTCTAAAATTAAACCTTCTACAATGACGAGGAGCTTGGAGCAAGCATAGTGGGCAGCACGGCCATCATCAACAGCAAAACAAGTCTTCACCAGCTTAACCTTTCCTTAGTTTAAATAACCAAGCCATAGGATTTCAAGGTAGTTTGTCTAGTGCAACATAAATCCTCAACCTTCTCTTTAGGAATTTGCATAATCATGTTATGCAAATTAAGCCATAACTCGTCTTAAGACTCCAAGATAGTCGTTTGGTATGACATAAACCATCACATCTTCCAGGCTATTTGTATGATCATGTCATACGAATATAAGTCCTAATTAATTAATATTGACAGGACTGAACAATAAATAAACTCTCAAATTGAAGCCAAACAATAAGATAGTTCGGGAAGTTGTCAAGATTCCTCTTGGATCCTCAGCTTCTCCTACCTTTCTTCCATTGGATTCCAAAAATAACTGTTCCAAAGTTGATCTATCCCCTATTAAAATTTCCAAAATCCAATCCTTTGAAAACCTCAAACTTTGAAAAAAGCTAAACCACTGGTCATTATCGAGAGTTTTCTCAAGTGATTTCTGTCACTTAGGATGTAATTAACTATAGGGGCTTGCCCTTATAGGGAACTTTAAGAACCTAGGTAATATAAACCCTGCTTAATTCCTTTATGTTAAGTAAGGGAAATTTTTTGGCTTATAAAATTAGTTTGCAGACCAAACGGATGTCACAAATCTATTAGTTTATTTAATCGAGCCCCATTATCAAGCAGTGTGTCTGTTCCTCAGAATAGATACATAGTTTGTGATGTGGTGCTCGTTTATATAAATTTTTTGAGATGCAAGATCAGTTTGACTTCATACTTCAAAATTTTTCAAACTTAAAACTATTTTCAAAGATCAAAATACTACTTTCAAAATTATACATATATATTTAAATTAAATTTAAAACTTAACGTTCGCCGACAACTTTTGTAGGCGACCTTTTTTTTGAAATAAAACACATAACCTAAAATTTACCGACAACACATACTGATCATTATGCTATTAAATATTTAATGCAAAAGAAGGATGCTAAACTAAGACTGATTCGATGGATACTTTTAATGCAATAATTCAATTTTGAGATCATTAATAGAAAAGGGGTTGATAATCAAATAGTTGATCATTTATCTAGACTTGAACAACCTAATTTGGATGACTTTGAAAGGGAAATCAATGAAATTTTTCCTGATGAGAAATTATAAAATATTATTGAAGGAAATTTACCGTGGTATGCTGATATTGTAAACTACATCATTAGTAATATTTTACCACCTGACTTAACAATGCAACAACAGAAAATTTTAAGAATGTTGCTAAAATTTATTTTTGAGACGATTCTTATCTGTATAGGCAATGTAAGGATGTTATTATTAGGAGATGTGTGCCTTATGAAGAAACTGAAAGAAGTATTCGAGAATGTCATGATTCTGAATTTGGAGGACATCTCAGAATTGATAGAACTGCGCATAAGATTTTGCAATCTGGATTTTATTGGCCTATAATTTTCAAAGATGTTTATAAATTTATC
Source organism: Papilionanthe hookeriana x Papilionanthe teres (assembly GCA_022702705.1). Taxonomy (NCBI): domain Eukaryota; kingdom Viridiplantae; phylum Streptophyta; class Magnoliopsida; order Asparagales; family Orchidaceae; genus Papilionanthe; species Papilionanthe hookeriana x Papilionanthe teres. Next base: position 61,256,609 of record CM040433.1, read on the forward strand.
AAAACTTGTGATTAATGTCAGAGAATAGGATATATATCTAGAATAAGCGAAATGCCTCTTCATTTTACTTTGGAAGTTGAAGTATTTGATGTTTGGGGATTAGATTTTATGGGACCATTTATACCTTCATTTGGACACACACACACACACACACACACACACACACACACACACACATATATATATATATATATATATATATATATATATATATATATATATATATATATATATATATATATATTGTTATTGATTATCTTTCAAAATGGATTGAGGCAATAGCTTTACCTAGGTGTCATGCTAGAAGTATTTCGAGGTTTTTGATGAAAAATATTTTCATAAGATATGGAATGCCTAGAGTAATTATCCCTGATGGAGGATCTTATTTTAAGAATAATCTGATTCAAAGATTGGTAGAAAAATATAATATTATGCATAGAATCTCTACAGCTTATCATCCCTAAAGTAATGGCTTAACAGAGGTATCTAATCGTGAAATTAAACAAATTTTGGAGAAAGTCATTAATCCTGAGAAATTAGATTGGTCTGCTAGATTAGACACTGCTTATAAAACTCCTATAGGAATGCCCCCTTACAGATTAATCTTTGGAAAGACTTGTCACTTACCAGTTGAATTAGAATATAAATCGTATTGGGCGATAAAGAAATGGAATTTTAATATGAAAGATGCTCGTGAGAAAAGACTGTTGTAATTGAATGAATTGGAAGAAATTAGAAATAAATCATATGATAATTATAGAATTGACTGGGAGAGAAAAAAAATAAGGCATGATCAGAAGATTGTTAAAAAGGAATTTAAGGGAGGACAAAAAGTTTTACTATACAATACAAGATTGAAATTATGTCCTAGGAAACTAAAATCTTGATGGGCAAGACCTTTCATTGTCGTAAAATCTATCAATTTGGAGCAGTGATTATTGAAAACCCTATATCTGGAAGAATATTCAAAGTTAATGGACAAAGATTAAAACCATATTTTAAACGTAATAGACCTAATTTTAAAGAAGTTTTAATGTTGGGTCAACCTGAATAACTTGAAGTTATGTCGAGCTGACGACATTAAACCAAGCACTCTGTGGGAGGTAACCCACAGTTATTAAGTATTTTCTTTGTTTGATGTGTTATTTGTGTTTGTTTGCCACTTGATTAAGTCCTAACCTTCATTAAATATCATTAAAAATATTAAAGTAATGAATCGAATCCAAGTTTCGAAAGAATTTGGACAAAATGAAGTTTGACAAAATTTAAACTAGTGCCAAACGACGCTGTTATCAGCGTCAGACCACGCCGTTATTCAAAAAATAGTTTCTCGTCATTAAATTCAAGTTTTGGCAGTTCTAGGAGGCAATTCTTCCAATTGAACTCCCAAAAACTGCCCCTAGACACAGGAACTACCTGAGGAATGAAAAGCAAGATCCCAAATCTTATCCAAATGGATTCCGACTCGTTAGAAACTTCAAGATTTCAAGTTTTCAACCGTAGAAAGTTTATCAGTTTTGAAGCACAATGTCTATTCAATAAAAACTTCTTAAAGATGAGGTTGATTAAAGAACAAGTTGTGAATCGAGGTATGAGTTCTCCTACTACTAGAATTGATGAAATCATTATTCAGAGACGTTGGGCAGTGCTATGTTATACTACTACTGACGTAGTTGTCTTGATTTTGAAGGAGTTTTATGCAAATCTTCATGTAATTAACCAAGGATCAGTCTATGTGCGAGGTAGGTTTGTCACATTTACTCCTACAAAGATTAATGATTTATACATGATTGAGAATGTGCCAATCTGCCACTATTCAAACTTTCCCCAACGAAGGACAATATGAATGATATATACAGATATCTGACGGATGAAAGTGATGACTGGGAGATAAGAGATAACAAGTTTGTAAGTTTTTCGACCACATTGTTAAATCCTACGTCGAAGCACTTATATTATTTCATATGTGCAAAATTGCTCCCAACAATGAAAATCAGTAAAGTAACTAAGGAGTTTGTTATCTTGAATTATTGTATTCAAATGGGGATGCTGATGTGATGTGACTTTAAATATGCTTTAAAATACAAGAATTTGATTCCACTTTTTAGAATATTGAATTCCTGGAAAATGGCTTCAAAAACTTGATGTGCGAGGTTTACTTTTATAATTTTATATTTAGATTTAATTATTGTAAAAGTTACAATTTTAAACGCAAGTATACGTATCGTTCAAGTAATACAGGGCTATAGTGGAGTTCTGGTTATCTATCCCACAGGGATAATAAAAAATAAAAAGTAAAATATATAAGTAAAATTTTCAAATTTTCTTATGCAAATTATATATACCCTTTTTTTATATATATATTCAAATAACAATTTTACTAAAATAAAGGAAGCAGTAAGCAGTAAATTAAAATAAGCAGTAATTAAAACTCTATGCAATTGTAAAAATGAATTTCTCCTTCCTTCAACTAATCCAAGAATTATAGATTAATTATCTTTTGTATAGAATTAAGATTATAGTATTGTGCCAAATAGAAGCATTCCTATTCTTTACCCTTTGGTCCAAGTATAAAGAACATGGACTAATCTATAGTTAGGCTCAGGATGTTTTATTAGAAGAATGGGTTAATCTAGGCTCACACTACTAGATGTCCAAGGGTGGCTATGGTCGGCCCTACCAGTGACCCGTTACCTTTCTATAAACCAAAGTATTAGAATTTAGTCTATCACTCTAAAAGACAATTAATTATACGCCCAATAAATATTATCTTCCTATTTATTTGCACTTCACCTTAAACAATCAGCGTATAGCTTGCGATTACCTAAGGATTCATGTGATATCTACTAGTTAAGAATTTATCTCCGGATAGGTCTCAAAATTCTTCAACAGGTTTTAGCAAATTAAATGGCCAATTTAAAAAGTAAATTAAGATCAGGTATTAATATCATCACAATATTTTAAAATATTTTATATTTAATTCCCCTACAAAATTTAATTAATTTATAATCTTTTCATAGTTGAAAGGAGAAAGATAACTAACTACCTAGAACTCATTAAAATAACACAATAAAACATATTTATAAAACATTGAACCAAAGTACAAATACTTATCTGAAGTAATCCTTCAAGAGCTCCGCTGACTTCTACTGACTCCAAAGCAATGATGAAAGACTCCAACAGCAATTACACACAATAAACACTCAAAATAAACTCACTAGATACAAAATAAAGTGGCACCCTAAGTATGGAAGAGACTAAATTAAACTAGAGATGAGAGAGAATAGGCTAAAATGGGTATGTGTACTAAGAGGGGGGGGTTTGGTGTGATTTTCTCTGTAGAATGGGCTCCTATTTATAGAGCTCTGAATTTGACCAGGGGTTACTTAAGGCACCTCTTCAAAATTCATCCAAATTCAATGTATCTTCTAGAAGGTAACCTTCGCGCCTAGGCGCCGGGAACTGGCGCCTAGGCGCCGAACTCCGTGACCAGGTCTTTCACACCTCTTCACTTTAGGTCGCACCTCTTCACGATCCAGACCGTTTCCTTGTGTCCAAATACATTGTATCACATGTCCTATATATTAGGAGTAACTTCCAGTCTTCTATAAGCTCCAATAACCGCTTAAAACTATCAAAATAACTGCCCAAAGTCATCAAAAAAACTTAACAACGTTTGTATCGAACTGGCGCTTAGGCGTCGGGCCAATAATTCTAAAAATAGCTCCATAAGCTCCATTTTTGCTCCTTTTTGCTCCTTTTTCCTTCTTTTTCTTTCTTGGACTCTTTTTAATCATCTACATCCAAAAACATAAAAATACCTTTCATTAAAGCATAATATCCTTAAGAATTGAATCATAAATAAGGCATAAAAATGGGTATTTTTTAGGTAGATCAAATGCCTATTGATGTTGGTTCGATAATTGCTAAGTCTGTTTTGGGATTGATCATTCATGGATCAAAGTATGGGTTTGGACATACTTCCACAATATTTCTCCTCTGTAGTCAATCACAAGTGCCATATAAAAACTGAGAAAGAGTACTTCTACCTTGGAAGCCTATAGACCCAGCAGATGAACATAATAACCAGGCAGTTGGTGATATGAATGACATGAGCATCATTAAAGATCAACCATCTCAAAGGCCGCACCTATCCCTCCTTACTTTCCTGAAAGTTCACAGATCATATTGAAGAAAATTTAGAAATTCTAGAAGGAAGTACAACACCTGATGAATGCAATCAACAATCTATCTGACTTCATTGATCATCTGGATTGGAGAATGAAGGAGCACTTAGAAGTTTGACACAGTTCATGAAAAGGAAAGGATGGATTGAGGAGGATTCTACTAATGAATTCCCGTTTCATCCATTCTATAATATGTTTGTTCACGCTCAATCAATTAGAGAATTAAGAGTTGATGATAGTTCTGAGAAAGAATGAAGACTTGATTTTATTGTACTTCTATGTTTGTGTATTTGAAATGATTGCTTCACTTTATTTTGCTTTGCGTGGATGTTTTATTTGGACTTGCTTTCTTGTTTAGTTTTCAGTCTTACTGTGTTGTGGTTGTGATCGACGCTAAATTTTAGAATTTTATGGCTTGACGATGTGTAGTGTTTTGTGTTATTTGTACGTGTTTGTAACTTGGATTTTATATATGAAAGTGATTTTTTGTGTTGTTTGTGTTTAGAAATATCATTTGCCATGGCTTTAGTATGTTATTCAATGCTTAATTAGACTAATTAGACGTTAGAGCGGGCTTGAAAAGATTGAAATCGCAAAAGGAAGTCGGAAGCCCAGTTTTGAACTGGCGCCGAACGAAGCTGTCACCAGCGTCAGACCGCGCCAAAAGACAGAGAGTTTGGCCTTTAGAGCAAAAAATAGTGTCGAACGGCGCTGTCACTAGCACCGGACAGCGCTAGATCAGAAAAAGGCTCTAAACTCCAGATTTTTGATATTTAACCCTGGGACCCACCATTTTTGCCAAAACCATCGGCTTCTACCTCTATCCAAGGCCGATTTTCACACCTAGGGCCCACTAGCATTTGGATTGGAAGTGATTTCATGGCCGAAAAAGTTCGAATTTGATCTTCTCGTGGTAAGAGCTACACTTAAACCTAAATTTTTTGGCTTTAACCATGAAAATCTCCTACATTAAGAAGATTTGAATTTTGAGGTTTTTAGAGAAAATTTGGAGATTTTTCATGGTATTTGAGTTCTTATATATTTAGATTTACCTTGGCATCCATCGCATTGCAATTTTGAAATTGGTTTGGATGAATTTGATATTTTTAGACAAATGGCTCCAAGAATGGCTAAGGGGAAGAGAAAGTTTGATTATGATGAGCATAAATTTGTGAATTTCAAGGCTTATTCACGTTTCAGTACATTTCTTAGCAATAAGAACTGTATTCAAGAGAAAGCCTTTGAAAATCCTGGAAGTATGATTGAAGAACTGATTGCAAATCGTTAATTTGAGATTTTATGTTATTTCACTGTTGAAGCGATGTTGGGGATTGTTAGAGAATTTTATGCAAATTTGTACTGTTCTAAAAGAGAATATATCTTGGTTAGAGGACAAATAGTTGAATTTACCCCTACCTGCATCAATTAATTTTATCAGTTGGGAGAACCCTTTTTATGTGAATGCAAAAATTTTCCTGTTACAATTGAAGCACTGGATATGATTATAAACTTTTTGACTGACGGAAAAGGGGAATGTAAGATTAAGCAGAAACAAAAAGTTAATTTCCCCCTTTCTACTTTGAATCCTGTATTGAAGGTCTAGCATTATTTCATTTCTACAAGACTTTTGCCTACCAGGCATTACAGCGAGGTTACTGTAGACAGAGCTGTTATGAATTATTGTATTTAGAACATGAAGAATATTACTATTAGGGATATAATTCATAAGAATATTTTGAGAAGTTCAAAAAGAGATACTACAGGTGGACTGGGACACCTCAGCCTGATTCATGCCTTGTGTATTTAGTCAGTTGTAACAATTGAAGATAATGATGAGGTAGTCCATCCCCTGAAGCGCATTACTGAATTAAATTTGAAAACCTATGAAGTCCATGTAGGAAGGAAATGGAGTAAGAAAGCTGATGAACCTTCTTCTAGCCATGAGAGACCATCTAAATCTAGGGAACCTACTCTACGTGATTTTATGGATCAGTTGGAAAGGTTGAACACCATAGTAGAAGGACAAGAAACAAGGAATAAGATAAATGATGATTATCAAGTGCGATGGCGAGAATATGAGATAGATTATCATGACGCACATATGAGATTTTTCATGGGAGACACTAGTGTTGTATTTCCTACTTACCCTGAGTATACCAGCCTGAAGAACATGATGATGGTGGAGCTCCTGCAGATGAAGATTGGTAGTTTAGTAGTTTTATTTTCATTTTATTTTGTATTTATATTTTGTATATGTGACGTACCTGAGACTCTTCTGATTGGTATCTGTGATGTAATTTGTATTTGGTTGAAAATAAGAAAAAGAAAAGAAAAAGAAAGTGAGGAGAAGCTTGAGGAGATGCCTAATCAAAAATTGGCTTCACTTGGACCTACCTAAAGGGAAAAAATTAATTACTTTCCTAAACTTATATGTATGGATAAGCATCTTTACTAGTAGTGTTCTCATAAACTTCTTTTCATGTAATCCTTTTAAGTGTCTTAATAGGACAATCTACAGTAAATTTTGAAATGAATAGAAAGCTAGAACTCTTAGACTTGATTACTAGATAGTCTTACACCTACAGAATTTACTTGAATTATTCAAACATCTTTCTAAAGATTTTACTATAGTACTTATCTAAGTCAAAATTATGGTATTCTAGAAAGAAAGTTCTTTGCACTGGATCATTATTTTATGTATTAACTAAAATTACTTGACTACAAGTAATAGTTAATTTTGGGGGATCTTAATCCATTAAAAATTCATTTCATACCTGTTTTTGATGGTATTGCACTTCAAAGAAAGGTATTTTTCATGATTTCATGCAGGTACAATGATTTTAGGCCTTTTGAGCAAAAGAAAGTGAAATTGAGCAAATTTTGGAGCAAAAGGGGCAAAACAGCATTTTATTGAACTAGCGCTGAACGACGTTGTCACCAACACCAGACTGCACCAATTTACAAAGACTTTGGATGCTAAAGGTGGAAAATAGCGCCGGACTGCGCCCTATCCTGCGTCAGATCGTGCCCTATCCCAAATTCAAACTAGATTCAATGTATTTAGCCGGATTTTGGAAGGTTGCTTGAGGAAACTCTTGGGAAATCAGTTATGACCGGATTTAAACTACTTTGGAGCCAAATTTAGAGAGGGGGAGAGAGTTTAGAGTGTAGAGAGAGTGAAGAGAGAGTGTCTTTTCATTTTTAGATTGGTTTTCTAGGCTTTGTGTTTTCTCTTCTAAGGAGTGTAGGAGGAGTGGGAAAGTGCGAGATTTCTTTTTACTTACTTATCTAAAGAGAGAATTGTGTTTTGTTGTGAAGAAAGAAGAGGAGTCAAAGGAATTTCTTGAGATTCACTTCGGGAATAGTTTGAGATAAGTTATCTTTACTTTACTCAGTTTGTATGACGTTGCTTTTTTATATAAAATTCATATTTTTTCATCTTTTCCTCATGAGACTTGAGTAGATTTTTCTGTCTTCATCCTTTTCATGTGATGTGTTGATGTTGTGATATGGAAATGATGTGCCAATTTATTATGGAGAATTTGTGATGACCTTTTCACTTCAAACTTCATTTACTTTTTGATCTGGCCAATTAAATTGTTAAAACTTGTTGGGAAACATATGTTCCGAAAGGATTATTGACCAAATAAAAATATGTTGAGATTTTCATACCTATTTTACACAGATTTTGATGATATTGCACTTTAAAGAAAAGTATTTTTGATGTTTTGTATAGGAATGTTGATTTATGGTCATTGGAGCAAAAGATTCAAAAAGGAGAGACTTTGAACCAAAAAGGACCAAAATATGAAGATTTAACCTTGGGCGCCGATGGCAGATTTTTCCTGAGAGTTCAAAAAATAAAAAGAAAAGAAGGCCACCGACGGTGAGATCAGCCCCGCTGACGGCAAGGTTTTCTCAATAGTGTCATAACCTAGTATTCTAGACGGCCGCCGACGGCGAGATTGAGGCCGCCGACAACGAGTATGTTGGTTCCTTCACAGATTCAATGAATGTGGATAATTTTTGAAGGGATGCTTGGGCACTGTCGGCATATTTTTAGGTTGTGTGATATTTTAAAAAGGGGTCGCCTAACAGAAGTTGTCGGCGAATTTTAAATTTAAATATAGATATAATTTAGAAAATAATATTTGATTTTGAAAATAATTTTAAATTTGAAGATTTTAAGATATGAAATCAAACCGATCTCACATCCCAAATAGTTTATATAAACGAGCACCGCATCACAAACCGTGTATCTATCCCTAAGGATAGACACACCGCTTGATGGTGGGGCTCGGTTAAATAAACTAGAAGATTTGTGACATCCGTTTGGTCCGCGAACCAATTTTATAAGCCGACAAATTCCCTCGCTTAATATGAAAATATTAAACAGGGTTTATATTACTCCAGGTTCTTTAAAATTCCCTATAAGGGCAAGCCCCTATAGTTAATTACATCTTAAGTGATGGGAATCACCTAAGAAAACTCTCGATAATAATCAATAATTCTGCTCTCAAGGATTTCAAAGTTTAAGTTTTCAAGGGATTGAATTTTGGGTTTCAATAGGGAATGGATCAAGTTTGGAACATTTTGTTTTGGAAATTCAAAGGAAGAAAAGTAGGAGAAATTACGGATCCGAAGCGGACTTCGGTAATCTCCCGACTATCCTATTGTTTGGCTTGAATTTAGGAAGGTCCTAATGTTTATTTAATGTTTTGATCTTGCCAATTTTAGTTAATTAGGGCTTATATTTATATGATAAAATCATACAAATAGCCTGTAAGATATGAGGGTTTATGTCGTATCGGACGACTACCTCGGAATCCTAAGACCGGTTAGGGCTTAATTTGCAATGCAAATGCCTAACGAAGAGTCGAGGATTTATGTTGCACTAGTGCAAACTACCTCGAAGTCCTATGGCTTTGTTGTTTAATTCTAGGAAAGTTTTGTCGAAGTAGGTTCAAGTTTCTGCCGACGACGATGGCCGTGCTGCCCTCCATGCTCCGAGCTCCTTGTTGTTGCAGAGGTTTAGTTTTAGAAATCATAAATTAGGGGATGAGAAAAGTGTTTTGGTTTAGAGAAGTCTTAATTTCCAAGTGTTTTTTGTTTTAATTAAAACAAATCTTAAAGTTGGTTATAACGACACCTAGGTTAAGATCCCACGGTTCCATCCTTCCGCATCATTATTTTTATCGGATTCACTTAGTCCGGATGAATTTGCTAAACTCAACTGAATGAGTTCCACACTTTCATTTAGACCGTGGGAAATCCCGTTAGCAACACGTAGGTTACATCATCCGAGGTATTCCCGATCATCCAACAGGACGTTTTAATTTAATTGTAGTTGTAGTTTTGTTGTTCTGTTTGTGATTAAATTTTGAGTTGTCTTATATTTTGAAATGTTGTGGAGGTGAATTTTATCTTGTAGTGTCTTTTAATATAGTTATGGGTTTCAGCTTTGGTTTCGTCCTAAAGGTGTAGGTTTTCATGCAACTCGTTGTTTATCATGCAAGAAAAATAAGTGCGATGCGATTAAATAAATTGCAATAAAATAAAAGCGTACCGGAGGGTCTTCCCGTCATCCCAAGCCGCACTTAAAATACAATTTAGAGCATTTAAGCATTCATAGCAATTTCCTAGGTAAAGCTAAGGGAAGGGTTATGGTTTTCTACCAAATTCCTAATCCTATAGCTAGTCATTTCCTATGACGTCTAGGTTCCTTGTGTTTTTTGGTTTGAAGACGATTTTCTTCATCCAAGAACAACTAAGTTCAATTGTTCTTATAAATATCCTATCATATTGAGGAAGTGCTTAGGAAGGGTCCTAAACATCTTTTCAATATTTCTAGGATTGTTTTAAGTCCAAAAGAATTTAATTATATAAATGAATCGATCGTCCGAGGTTTTCAAATTTTGTTAACTTGCTCAGTGAACTAGGACATTTGAATATCCTATAAGTGAAGTAACATTTCATTTTATATTCTGTTTAGGAGTTATGATAACTAAAGCTCTTGAGGGTAAATGATATTTAATGATTTGTGATTCAAATTTAAGTTCAAATAAATGATTTAAGTTTGGAATAGTGTTCAAGTTATCTTAGATTTATTTTTGAGTTCTTTATGTCTTAGGTGATGTTATTTAATTCAACTTAATTCAATTTAATTTAATTTAATTTAATTCAATTTAATTCAATTTAGTTTGATTTGATTTAATTTAATTCAATTTAGTTTGATTTGATTTAATTTTTAATTCAATTTAGTTTGATTTGATTTAATTTTTAATTTAATTTAATTTAATTTAATTTAATTTAATTTAATTTAATTTAATTTAATTTATTTAATTTAATTTAATTAATTTAATTTAATTTAATTTTATTTATTTAATTTAATTTATTTAATTCATTTAATTTAATTTAATTTGTTTATTTAATTTAATTTAATTTAATTTAATTTAATTCAACTTTTAATCTTAATTTAATTTAATTTAATTTTAATTGAAATTTTTGAAAGAGTTTAATGATTTAATTTTAGCTTTAATGATTAAGTCTTTTAATATTTTAAATTTGAGTTATCATTTTAATTAAGAGTTGAATATTAAAGAGATGATTAAATTTAGGGATTTTTAAATTAAAGAATAAATCTCTTCCTAATAATATCCCTATTTTAATAATTCCAATTTTATTATTCTTCCAAATTTAATCAATTATTTAATTAAAGTTTAATCATTTTAAATTGCTTAATGGGTTTCTACCCTTTAATTATTTAAATTTCAATCATCCAAATCAGGTTAGGATCAAATATTTTACTTGTTAATTTTTTATTAAACCTAAAGTTTTAATTAAGGGTTAAAATTTAATTACTATTTTACCCTTCAAGCCTAATAAATTCATAACTCACTAAATTGAACTCAAATGAACTTGAAATTTTTATGTGACTTCACTCATATATCAATAAAGACATGAGAGGAGAAAATGTGATTTTTCTGTATTTAATTTATTTATATAATTATTTTTAGTAGAAAATAGAGATTTTCAAGGAAAATTTGATAACATGACCAAGGGAAAGTTTCTGTCCTTAAGAAAATTAGGGGACATTCCTAATGACCAGAGGACCACTTGGACTAATTTTGGTGATTTTTTGAATTATATTATTTTTATTATAATTATTTTGAGTTTTAGAGTGTTAATTAATTTAAAAATAAAATAAATGTTGAAAAATGAATTTTATAATTTTTAAAATTCTCTCTGATATCAAGGAATCCAGAGAAATAAATTTTACAATTTTCTGATTTTTATATGATTTATTATAATTATTTTAGTGAAAATGCTAGAAAATACATTTTTTTTAATTTTAAAATTACCCTAGAGCTTTAAAATTTAATATCTCACTAAATAGACCTAGGAAAAATATGGGATTTGTTTCCAAGTGATTAAAATTTAAAATGTGACATTTTGGTGAATTTTATTATTTTTGTGATTTTTATTATTTTTTAATTATTAAAAATATTAAAATAATATTAAAAATCAACTTTTTTAGAAAATTGAAATTTTAATTTTCTTAAATTCCCCTGATATTAGAGAGACTCCAAAACCAATTTGGTGAATTTTTGAAAGATATTTTGAAAGTTATGAATTTTTAAAGTTTAAAATGACTAAGTGGCTTAATCAACCCAATTAATAGGGCTAACCAAGTCCAATTGACCTCAAATTTTTATGGTGGGTTCCTCTGATCCTAAAGGTCAGTGGAGAATTGATTTCAAGTCAATTTGATGTATGGTTAGCTCTAATTAATTAGAGACCTATTTTGGGTGTTTAAGCCAATTAGGGTTGTCTAAAATGAACTAACTCAAAACCTATTTTTCGTAGGGTTCTCTGGTCATAAGGAACATCACCAAATTTTCCTACAATTTATTTCACAACATGCTATTTATTGGAATTAAAATACTCAAAACAGTGACATGAATTTGAAAAATCAATAACTCTTCATAGGGATGGCCTCTGACTTTGGAAAATTCGAGGAATGTTCCCAAATTCAGAGGCTTCAAAAGCCCTATGGTCTCATGCCATGGTGAATTGTATGAATGTATGGAGAATTAAATGTATGCAAAGAGTAAATAAATTACTAAAAATAAAATACTTGATGAAATTAAATGATTTCTTTTCCACATTATTCTCCTCTGTTCACTGAGCAAGATGGTATTTTTCTTTTATTTTTCTGATTTTTCTACACAAAGTTATGAATTTTCCAAGTTTAGGGAATTAAATAAATAGAAAAATACCCTATTTTTCTATTTATCCACGCGCGCCGCCGCATCCTCGGCATCTCCGAAATCACACGCGTCGCGCTCCCATTCGACGCCGCCATCCGAGTCGCAGCCCGGGCCCCGCGGTTCTCATACCGTCTCCTGGTCCAATGCTATCTGAGCCGTCCGTCCGCGCGTGTATTAAATGGACGGCATCCGTTCATCGTCCCCGAGCGTCCTCACCCGAGAGCCGTCCACACTAAATCCCTAAGATCTCACTCGATACTCAACGGATTTTTACGTTCTTATGCTCTATGGATTCGTCTCGAAGAGACGAACACATCTATACGGTTATCATGCATCGAAATTAAGGCATTTGAAATGGAGAATCTCCGAAGCTCGGGATGAAGAATTAGTTCATACCTTTGCTCGGAGAAGTGTGGCTTCGATCCGAGAGTTGTTGCACCTTCGATCGGATCCCGACAAGCTCCGCGATGAAGTCTCCCGGTCCAGTGAATCGTCTCAGACGTGATTTCGACCAAGCCCGATCACAAAGCTTGGAGGCCGGAGCAACCGGGTGGCCTCGGAGATGGGGCTTTTGCTGCGTGGACACCTTCCCTCGGTCCGGTGAAGGTGTAGAACCAATCAATTCGAGGATTGATCCACCGAGGAGAAGTGTCCCGGTTTTGGGTCGAATTTCGGCCGAGAAATCGGGCTCCGTTGGTGGGGATTGAGGGCAAATCTGGCACCTGGGATCAACCGCTCTAAGTATGGAGAATGATCCGGAGCAATTTTGCGCAGTTTCGACAAGGTTCGGTTCAGCACCTCTCTTGGCCGTGAGGGTGAGGGGTTTAAATCAGGAGAGGTCGGAGGGCCTCCTGTGGGAGTTAGGGCTCGGGATCGCCTGCTTCGATGAGGAGAAGAACAGCCATGGTGACCACTAGGCATGAGGCAGCTCGACAAGGGAAAATTCCAAAGTTCGGCTCCTCCCAAGGTCTCGGCCATGGTGTTTCCCGCGACCTGTGCGGCCGGCCGAGCAGCATGGGTCACCCTCGGGTCCAGTGGGTCGTGGTTAGAGGTTTGTGCAATCAATCGGCCATTGCCATGTGTAAAGTGGCCGAATTAAAATGGAATGGGGAGGGGTCATTTTGGCTTCAATTTGGTCAACCCATTGGTTTGGGTTGGGTTCACCCTCCAAGGCCAATTTGGGTCGAAGGGAAAGTCACTTGGATCAGCTTGATTAGTGGGGTCAAGTCACAATCCAAGTACAATTAAGCTTAAGCAAGAGTTAGGGGAGACATGGGAGTGGTTAATCACTCTTAAGAGAATCATTAAAGGGTCCCCTCTTCTTGCCATTTTGGGCATGGTGACAAGTCAAACCCCCCATGGCTTCATGTGGCTTGTCTATGGCTTGCATGGCTTCGCATTTGGCTTGAAAAAAGTTGACTTGTTTCATGAAAAAGGGTTTTAGAAATATTTGTCATTTAGGGGGTAATTTGGCATGAGGCTTAATTTGGAATTATTTGATGATGTGATTAGAACTTATGGAATGGCTTTGATTAAATGGATGGCAAATGGAAATGTCATGTGGGCTTTAAGGCCAATTTTGGGCTTTTGTATTTGGTGGAAATGGGCTTTTAGGAAGGTTTAGGGAAGTGGGCTTTTAGGTTTGAAAATGAATTTATGGATAGAAATTTTGTAAAGAGGTTGGGCCAAATAATTGTTGAGTTTGGTTTAGGGATGTGTCATGAGTGGTTTGGGGTCAATTTGGTGTGATTTGGACTTGAATTGGTTTGAATTTGGGTTTGATTGGTAAGTGGGCCTATGTAGGTCAAATTGGGCTAACTTGGGCCAATGTTGGGCTAGAGTTGAAATTGATGTAAAATTAATGTTGGGAAATGTTTATGGGAGTGTTTCAAAGAGGTTTTGGCTTTGATGGGTTTTGATTTTGGGATTTGGGCTCATTTGGGCTAGGTTTGGGTTTAGGTCAAAAATGGGCCTTTTAATTTTGGGTTGAATTTGAGTGGGGTTTGGGTCTAAATTTTGGGCAAATCATGTTAGTGTTTTGTTTATGGGGATTTCAAGGAAGGTTTAGAAAAGATTTGGGTTTAATTGGAGTTGAATTGGGTGAGTTTGGGTTAAGTTTGGGTCATGGGTCCAAATCGGGCTTTAAGGCCAAAAGTGAAATTGGATCCACATGTCAATCAAATTAAGCTTGGATTTGGTCTAGATTGGTGTTGGGAATGTTGAATTGAAGTTTAGAATTGAATTGGACCAGAATTTAGGTCAATTGGGCAGGTTAGGTTTGACATTGGGTTCACTTTGGGTTAAAATGGGTCAAATTAGGGATTTTGATAAAAGTGGGGTAAATTGACAAAATTGGCCCATGGTGTAGTTGAACAAAATGACATTGGGAATATTTGGGATTTTCTGGAATTTTCTGGGAATTTTCTGAATTTTTGGATTTTTGGGTCAAGAGGGGTATTTTGGGTATTTGAGGGTATTGGGAGGTTTTCTTGGAATTTTTGGTATTTTTGGATATGGATGATCAGTTTGAGTGATGTGGAAATGTTTGGGAATGATTTTGGAGAATTTTGGGTGATTTGGAAATTTTTGTGAAATTGGGTAGTTTCGATGGTTTTGCGTAAGTTAGCGGTGTAGTGGTCCCGGGTCAAAATTGAAAATTTGGAAAATTGAAGATTGGGTGGATGTAAGTGGAAAGAAGTCATTTTGGTTGAGCCATGAAGTCATATCAAGCCCACATGAGCCATGAAGGGACTAATTTGAGGCATTCACCATGTTGTTCCTAACCCTCTTAACCAAGGGCTTAGGGGTTAAGGACCATCCATGTGAATCACCTACATGAGTCGTGAGGTCAAGTCGGGTATGGGTGTGTTTTTAGGAAGTGTGTGAAAGTGTAGTGTGTAGGTGTAGTGTGTGTGCAAGTCAACCCTTCACCGCACCGAGCCACCTAGTAGGGCCCCAAGGCCAAAGAGTCCTATAGGAACTCATCCTTTAAACTTCCACATTTGATTTCAACCCTCTAGGTGATTAGGGGTCTACAGATCAAGTTTGTGGAGTTTGCAGGGAGTTTAGAAGTGGTTTGAATTTCTAAAAGGTGGGTCCCAATTCTAATCCTCTAAGATAGTCAAAGGAAAAGCCTAAGGCTAGATCCTAAGTACTAAAGAGAAGAAGAGAAGACCTCATCAAAAATGAGGTCAACAAATGGACCCCCAATAGGTGTGGTGAGCCGACGGAGCACACCGCACGTATTGGTGTTGACCGAAGCGATCAACAAAACCAACACGGATGTCCAAGTGACAAACTTAGGACGAAGTAGAAGAATTTCACTGGGGAGTGTCAAGTATATCTCCTGAACCGGAGATTCTCGAACTCTCGTCGGGAAAGGAAAAGGAGGTGAATCCCAAATCACATGATTTAGGAGAATTTCGATTTAGATTTTATTTCGTTTCATGTTCAAGTCATGATGTGTGAGTTTAGATTTCAATTGGAGTTTTAATTTAGATCGAAGTTTGTCAAGATTAATTTCAAGGGATTTGATTCGAAATGAAAATTGGAATTTTGAAGTTTTAGATGTAACATCTTCAACCCCAAAAGAAGATTCGAATCGATTGGATTGGATCATTACAATGAGGAAAGATCTCGTGGTAATGCGGTATTGGATGTAAAATCCTTAACCTCAAGAGTTTGAATTCGATTTGATGTATTTCATTGCGATAGGGAAAAGATCCTAAAGCAATGCAGTCTCGGATGTAAAATCCTCGACCCAAAGGTTTGAATTTGATGTATTTCATTGCGATAGGAAAGAACCTAAAGCAATGCAGTCTCGATGTAAAATCCTTGACCCAAAAGTTTGAATTTGATGTATTTCAAAGGCAATAGGGAAAGAATCCTAAAGCAAAGGCAGTCTCGGATGTAAAATCCTCGACCCAAAAGTTTGAATTTGATGTATTTCAAGTGCAATAGGGAAAGAATCCTAAGCAAAGGCAGGTCTTGGATGTAAAATCCTCGACCCAAAAGTTTGAATTTGATGTATTTCAAGGCAATAGGAAAGAATCCTAAAGCAAGTGCGGTATCGGATGTAAAATCCTCAACCTCAAAAAGTTGATTTTGATGTATTTTAGTGCAATAGGGAAAGAATCCTAAAGCAAGGCGGTATCGGATGTAAAATCCTCAACCTCAAAAAGTTGATTTTGATGTATTTCAAAGGCAATAGGAAAGAATCCTAGCAAAGGCAGGTATCGGATGTAAAATCCTCGACCTCAAAAAGTTGAATTTTGATGTATGTCAATGCAATAGGAAAGAATCCTAAAGCAAGTGCAGTCTTGGATGTAAAATCCTCGACCCAAAAGTTTGAATTCGATGTATTTCGGTGCAATAGGGAAAGAATCCTAAAGCATATGCGATCTTGGATGTAAAATCCTCGACCCAAAAGTTCGAATTTGATGTATTTCAAAGGCAATAGGGAAAGAATCCTAAAGCAAGCGTACTTGGATGTAAAATCCTCGACCCAAAAGTTTGAATTTGATGTATTTCAAAGGCAATAGGAAAGAATCCTAGCAAGGCAGGTCTTGGATGTAAAATCCTCGACCCAAGAGTTTGAATTTGATCGAGGTTTGATGTGAGATCCGGAAAGATCGAATTCGAGATTTGAAATTTGATCGGATTCGATTTAAGATCCGGAAGATCGAATTCGAGATTTGAAATTTGATCGGGATTTGATTTAAGATCCGGAAGATCGAATTTGAGATTTGAAATTTGGATCGGGATTTGATTCTAAGATCCTGGAAGATCGAATTCGAGATTTGATAGAGATTTGGAATCCGGAAAGATCGAATTTGAAATTTGGAAGGATGAGTTTGAACTCGGTTGAAATTTGATTTAAGATTTGATTTGAAATTTGGAAGATCACATTTGAAGTTTGATCGAGAATTTGATTTAACATTTTTGTTGATTTTGTCTATCGTTTAATGATTCAAATTTTATCTTATCGTTTGTTTAATGTTCATGTGAATTCGGTGTTCGTCATTTTTAGATTTTTTTTTTTTTTAAAGGAAAGTTTTCTTTTATCCTTTTTTTTATTTCTTTTCTGTTCTTTGTTCGAAGTTCATTTAACTTTAACGGCGTTTCCTAATCAGTTTGCACAAAAGAGGTGAAGGCCAAAAATGTGACATGGTCACTTTCATTCCAATCATGTAGAAGATACATCATACATCTTGATCTGGAATATATTTCATACAATCCATGTAAACTCAAAACGGTATCGTGTATGATCTTTGTTGATTCATCCAAAAAGGTATCCGTCAAAAATCCATGTCTCGAATAGAGGTACATGGTCAATAACATCACCTTCCAAGCCATCCTCGGCAAGGATGCCGTATGGATGTACATCGGAGGTGTGATATTTTCCATGTAACTCACAACTCGTAAGGTCGGAGGCTCTCTAGCTCCGGTCCGGTCGGAAATGGTAAGGTGTCTTTCTCGTCGTCCATCCTTCCGAAAGTAACCGAGATCCGCTTCACCGGTACTCCCGGTATGCAATGCTTAGCGATATCTCGCTCCGTTGCCCTTCGCATCATGACGGAACCTACCGGTAAAGGTATCTTCACCGGCCCTCGGAACTCACTCCGGGCTCGCTATCCGGAGGTCGATCCGAACATGATGTTACACTCGCTCGTGAAAGAGACCGTGCAGTAAAGGTCCGACAAAGTCGTGGTGATCTATGTGCGGGGGTATACAATCACCCCGTTTCGTAGATGTCGATGATGCAGACTATTGGGTATGCAATCCGCCGGCAGTACTCTCCATGTTATCAATCTCTTTACCATTCTCTCGATGACTAATGGCATCGGATCCACTCGCCCATGACGGAGTATTCCCGTGGGTTTCCCTTCCTGTCCTCCGCAAAGTCTGTAACAAAGATCCACATTGTATCGTGATTCTTCCTTTCCCCGGCATCCATCTCCGGGTTCCGAGTATGTGTTTTCCTCAGGCGGCCCGCTCGGCCCATTCTTTTCAAATCCCGGATGCAATCCACGATTTGCCGCTCGTTCATACTCCAAGAATACGTCCGTATGTAGCTCGAGGCCCTCTAAGTATATCGATTCGTCCGCCTTTAATTCTTTCGAAGTATTCAAAGGTTTTCTTTTCAACATTCCGCATTCTCTCCAGCTCGTATTCCGGAATGATCCGCAAATGGCGAGGCCTCGGTGACATATTGTGGGATATACGGTTCAATCCCTTCACGTTCTCCCCGCATACCTCGGCTCCTCGTGGATGATGCCCGTCGGGACATCCCCCGGGTTGCTTCGCAACAAGGTCATGCATCACCGGTGGTTCTATCCGGTGGCGTGGTAGCCTTCTCTCTTCCGATCTTCCGAAGATTTCCCCGGTTCTTTCGTCATCCTAGGAGCCGGCCTCCTTTCTTCGATGTTCCCGGTGAACCGGTGTCCTCGAAGTGTATGCACCGACATTAGCAACTCGTCTCGTCGCGCCGGTCCGCAGCTAGTTTTGTTAACATCTTACGGATACGGCGATTCTTATTTCTTCGTTGCGTTGCCGTGAGAGTAGCTCTCCGAACTTCTTGAATCTCCGTGGGCGCGGCGCCGACAAGCCCGCCTCCGCTCGTAGCGACTACGTACTTCATTTTCTTATCTTCTTCAATATTTGTCTTTCTTTTCTTGTTGCCGGATTGGTGGCTTGGGCCACCCACTTTCATCACCGTATGTCCGGCAGCTCTTCTCGGTCAACCGGGACCCGACTACTTTCCTCGTACCGTAGGCTCCGCCGGTGCGAAATCCGAGTCAATCTCGATTACCGCTCCATCTTTCACCCTCTTTTCATCAAGTGCAAGGCTTACGCCATTCTTAAAGTTCGAGACCAACCGCCCGTTCGACATTTCCCCGCGAAAAGACAAGGGAAAGGATCGTGGGTCGTACTAAGAACAAGAACATTAAGAAAATGTTTATTAAAGACATTTTTTTTATTCTTATATTTTTAAACTTAATGAGAATGAAGTGGGATAAGATCGTGAAAGAGATTTTGATTCGGAAAAGAAAACAAGGAAAATTTTATTATCAGGATTTTATTTATTTTAGCACATTTTATTATTTTTTGGTTCGGACCCATTCATAAGTAATCACTTCACCCGTGCTTCTAGGGATGGAAAGTTCATTCCTTCGAAACATCAGGTAGCGTAATACTTTTTCAAGTATCGTCCATCGATCGGAAGCATATGTCGTTCTCCCCGGCAATTCACTAGCCGGTAGGAACCTCCCGAGTATACCGCTCAACCACAAACGGTCCTTCCCAAGTGGGTTCAAATTTTCCTCCTATCTTGCGGTGTGCAAGGATAGGTCTTTGAGAACGAGAACTAAGTCACCAACTTCAAGGTTCTTGCGCGACTCAGCCGTCATGGGCTCGAACCATCTTAGCTTGGTATAGTTCTAAATTCCGTTGCGCCGCAAGTCTTTTCCTTCCAGTGCTCTCTAATTCTTCGAGTCGTAATTTGGCGTTTTCTTCGTCGTGATTTTATTTGCAACTCGCAATTTCGAGTGAAGGAAGCCGAACCTCTAAAGGTAACACTCGCTCGGACCCATACACCGCAGCGTAAGGTGTAGCTTGCGTAGGAGTTCTGAAGGTTGTCCGGTAGGCCCATAAGGCTTCTAACAACTTCTCGTGCCAATTTCTCTTATTGTCGTCCAAGGTCTTCTTTAAAATTTGAACGAGAGTTTTATTAAAAGCCTCAGCAAGGCCGTTTGCTCTCGGGTAGTAAATTGTTGAATACCGCCACCGATTCCGTGTCTCCCGACAAAATTGTTGATTTGTGTGCTTCCGAATGCCGACCCATTATCCGAGATGATTCCCGCGCGGCACTCCGAAACGGTAAACAACTTGGTTCTCGAAAAATTGTAGCACGTGATGTGCTTTCACTTCTCTAAGTGGAACCGCTCCGCCCACTCGGAAAAGTAATCCGTAGCCGCAAGAATGAAGCGATGTCCTTTCGACGACGGTGGTTCTATCGGACCCACTATATCCGTGCCCCAACATTCAAATGGCCACGACGCAATTGTCTGATGTAGCACATTCGGAGGTCGGTGTAGAACCACCCGCGCACTCGGCATCGGATGATGCCTCTCTGCGATTTTCATGCGCTGGTCATCATCGAGGGCCGTAGCACTCTAGTCTTTTAATTTTCATTTTCATCTTCGACCCGACCGGTGAGCGCCACAGCAGTCCCGAATGTACCTCTTTATCAATTTCACGGCCTCGACCCGCTTAGGCATCTTAGCCACATTCGATCAAAAGACCTTCTCGTATAACGTGTTGTTTATTAATGCGTAGACGCAGTTCTTTTCGATCCGATGGGCTAACGACCTATCATCCGGTAGCTTTCCCGTTTCGTAGGTAATCCATTAATGGTCGTCGCCAATCTTCCGTGTTTTCTCGTCATCGCCGCAATCGATCCTTTTTCCTTTTCCGATTCGTGTGAAATTACGGATAGTTTAGAGATATAATTAGTTTCACGATTAACAAATTTATAATATTAATGAGTAGAAAATATCTTGGTATGCTGATATAGTTAACTATATTGTAAGTGATATTTTATGCTATCTTAGCAATGCAACTGGCAGAAAAAATTCATTCATGATTCGAAAAGCATATTTTTGAGATGAACCCGTATTTATATAAACGATATAAGGATGTTATTATTAGGAGATGTATGTCTTATGAAAAAACTGAACTGATTATTCAAAAATGTCATGATTACGAATTGGAGGACATTTTAGGACGACAAAGCTAGTATAAAATTTTATAAAATTTGAATTTTATTGGTCGTCTCTCTTTAGATATGTTTACAGAGATATATCAAAATTTATGATAAATGCCAACGAGTAGGCAATATATCTTGAAGAAATGAAATGTCTCGAATTTCATGTTAAAAGTTGAGATCTTTGATGTTTGAGGATTAGATTTCGTAGGGCCATTTCCTTCCATTTGGGAACTTATATATATTGGTTGCGAGTTGATTATGTGTCGAAGTGGATTGAAGCACAAGCTTTACCTCGTTGTGATGCTAAAAGTGTTTCGAGATTCTTAATGAAAAACATTTTCATTGAATACGGAATGCGAGAGTGATTATCAATGACGACGGATCCCATTTCGGGAATAAATATAATGGAAGTTATTGATTAATATTATTCATAGAATCCACTACGCATGTTCTCGGTTGATGGGTTAAATTTGAAGTTTTCTAATCGAGAGATTAAACGAGATTCTTGAAAAATTTGTAAACCCTAGTAGATTAGATTGATGCAAAGTGAATCTTGCATTATGGGCATACGGATGCTTTTAAATACGTGGAACGACTCATACAGTTTCTCGTTTTGGAAAGACTTACGGCACGGTCGAGTGGAACATAAAGCATATTGGTGATTAAATAATTCAATTATAGTTTGAAAAATCTTGGTGAGAAGAGATTGTACAAATGAATGAATTGGAAGAATTAAGAAATGAATCTTATGATAACGACGGGGTATGAGCGAAGTTAAGCGCGATACGAAAGATTAACTAGAAGAACTTTGAACCAGGACACGAAGTTTTGCTTTACAATAGAGAAATTTGAAGTTATTCCTTGAGGAAATTGAAGTCTCGTTGGTTAAGACCCTTTCTTTGACTCAATTTTATGCTTACGGTATTGAGTGAAGATCAAAGGCTTGGGAATAGATTTAAAGTAAATGGACACGATTAAAACTATATATTGAGGGTAAAAGACGGAAACTTCAAAGAGTTTTTAATGCTCGATTAACTTTGAATAACACTTTAATAGGTCGGGTTGACGACGTTAAACCAAGCACTTATGGGAGCAACCCATAATTTATCTTCATTTTTGAGTATTTGTTTGAATTTTTTCATTAGTATGTGGTAGTATTAAATTCCTACGCACCGTATTTACCCTTTGATCATCATAGATTTGGATCAATGAGAAAATTGGAATGCATTCGGACCATAGCGTTTGCTGTGCAAATTTTTGACTTGGGCACCGATAGTGAGCTCAACGCCAAACGGCTGGGTTTTCCTGAGAGCCCTGAGGGTCGAATTGCACAAGTCCGTCGTAGTTGCTATTGAGACCGCCGACGAGCGAGATCGGTGAGTGGACAATTTCTGGAGTTTGAAATGGCGGCGGTTTGGCGGTTTTGGCGGAATTTTCCTTGCAGCTTCCCGAGTCGGTTCCTAGGCTTCTTATTTCCCCGAAAGAATGGAAACTCCATTTAGTTCATCATGTCGAGCTCGGGACACTTCAAGTTACCTAGATTTCAAGTATTCAGCCGGAGAAAGTTGTTAGTGTCGAGAGCACAACGATCTTCAACAAAGTGCGACAAAGAGGAGATTAATAAAGAAAAGAGGCTTTGTGAATCGAGACTAAACAATCCATCAGCAGTGATTGAAGAGATGATCATGCGGCGACGATGGGGAAGTGTTATGCTACGCTCACATCACCGAGTATTCGTTTCCTGTGGTGAATGATTTTTTCACCTTTAATTTATGGAATCTATCGAGGCGTCTATGTGCAAGAAGGTGGGTAACTTTTACTCCTACACGAATTAATGAATAATATGATCAAGGAATGTTCCTATACGCATTATTCCTTGGTACAAGAAAATCGATGAATGAGATGTATCGTATTTAACGGACGAGACTGATGGCCCAGGGAAATAAGAGAAAACGGGTATGTTAGTTTTTACGCTACACTTTTAAATCTGGTATCAAAACATTGGCACTTCTTCATTTCTACAAAGTTGCTTCGATGATGAGGATCGGTAAAGTTACTAAAGGAAGTCTTTATATTAAATTACTGTATTCAGATGGGACGACGGGTGACATTGAATCGATAATTGTGAAAGTCTATTTTGGGCAGATCATTCAAGGATCAACTCATGGGCTTAGACATGTTTACAATTTTCTCACTTTGCGATCATTTCAAGTTTCATATGAAGTTACCCAGGAAAAGAGTACTTCTACCTTAGAAGCCTTTAGACCAACCAAATGTTCTCAACAAAGGAAGATGAGAATGATATAGGCATTAATATGGATCAATCATCACAGAACTCAATACCAATTCAGGCACTCTAGTTTCGGACAAGGCAGTGGTTATCTTACGAGAATTAAGAACACGAAAAAAGAGGTACAAAGAAATGTGATGAATGCAATTAATAGTATCTCTAGTTTTTTGATCAAAATTGATTGGAGGATGGAAGAGCACTTTAATCTCTGGACATATCGAAGGAATTTTTATACGCTTAATGAGAAAGATGGGATGGATAGAAGAAAACCCTCTTGAAGAATTCCCTTACGGAAACCCTTCTATAATCTTTTCTTCATGTTCAATCGATGGGTGATATCGGAAGGAGATACAAGCCTTTGAATCGGATGAGTAGTAGATCTGCTTTACTACGTAAATTTTTATGTGTTTAGATTTGATTTGAACCTATTTGTTTGCTTGCTTTTGAAGTTTGCTTTTAGATCTCGAGTATAGTTGAATTAAGCATGGAATATTTATTTTCAGCGTTAAAAGTGTTGTGGCTTGGATTACGCTGAATTGATGAATTGAGATTGAGAAAATAGTTAACTTTAGTGTGTTGTGTAACATGTATTTAACTCTTGGATTTTATATATGATTGTGATGTTTTGTGTTGTGAATATTTGTTGTGTTAATACATTACTTCTTCACTAAAACTTGTTTAAAATGATCGAACGGATGTCGACGATGCTTGAAATTGATTGAAATCGCAAAAATTGGAAATTGAACAAATTTTGAGATTCTGCGCCGACAGCGCTCTCGACGGTGACGGTGGGATTTTCCGAGACTTCTTCTATTAAATTCAATAGAGCTCGCTGATGGCACAAACGACCCTACCAACAATGAGATCTCGAAAATTACCTTCCCAACCATGATTTTGATCAGTCAACGCCACTATTCATCATCACGTAACACTCCAGAACACCACAAATTTCGACCTACGGCTTGAGAGAGATCTTGGATTTGGGGCAATTCTGACTTCATTTTGACATGGATTTCATCTTCCCTCGTGAAACTTCCATCCTCTGTAAAAATTTTTTTATTTTCACCATGAATTTCTTCACATTTAAGAAGACTCGAAAAATTGAAAATGTGGAGAAAATACTTTGGAAGAAATTAATGGAGCTTAGTTTAGAACTCTTAGAGTCATCTTTGGAAGCCATTTTATCATTATTTTGGAGTTTAGTTTAAATTTTTGTAAATTTGATAGATCGAAAAATGGCTCACGACAAAAGAGACGACTTGAGTTTGACGAGTCTCGCCATTAATGCAAGGCTTAATCCTTTGTGCTGTTTCTGTGTGATGCTTGTCAAAAAGTGTATACGAACGATTATTTAAAAAGCCCGGAGGAGAAGTAGAGAGAACTATCCCATTTGAAAGGAGGTGGGGGCTTTTGCTACACCAATAAAGCAGCGGTGAATGTGGTAAAAAGAGTTCTGTACCAATCTGACTCCGAAGACAGTGACTGTTTGAGTGAGGAGTTTTTGTTGAGTTTAATTCCTCACATGATAACTCATTCTACAAACTTCCTGACTTCTATGTCATAACTATACAACCGGTACAATGGAAGGCCACTAAACGTGTCATCAACTTTCTCTACGATGGGAAAGGGACATGGATGATAAGCGGCGTGAACGGATAAAATTTTTCCTCTTTCAGGTAGATATCACATTAAAGCATGGAATTACTTCATTATTTTCTCATGCTCATGCTTGAGAGTATGAGAGATAAAGTTGTTCCTGAATTTTTGTATTCAGAATAATCTGAAAATATAAATGTGGGAAAATAATTTATGACAGCCACAGCTACGACGAAAAGTGAAAGGGGAGGAGGAATTTGGACATCCTGGCCTCATTTATGCACTTTTACAATTATGCGATGGAAGCTAGAGATGAGGAAGAATGGGTTTACCCTATGAACCCATTAGTAAAGCTAACTTAAATACGTATGAATCCATGAAAGTGGAGAGCGGGAGTAGGAGTAAAGCACCTTCTACTTATAAGAGATATCCCCTCTACTAGTTATGACCCTCCTTCTACTAGTTCCCCTTCACTTTATGATTTAATGAATGAGATGACTTTGCAACGGAAGAGTATAGAGCAATTAAATGAAAGAATTGGGGGTTTAGAACGAGCATGATTATGATAGTGAGTACCTAGAGAGGCATTCTGATTTCGAGAGAGATTACTACGAAGCTCGAGGACTGAACATAGAGTGAGCTGATGTTACTTTCCTGAATACCTAGATATATAACTGCTCCCATTAATCCACTATTGACCGAGGAGATGAAGATATAGTATGAGATTTTGATGTCTTATCTTTAAGTTGGCTGTGATTGAGATGTTTGTGTTTTTGTTTTTGTTTGTTGTGTGTGTGATTTATTTTTTATTTATTTAGACAGTTTAGTATTGTTCTATGTAGTGAACTGTTTCTAGTTTTTATTTAATGGATTGTAATGCATAGCTTATAATTGTATTACGTAAACTGAGATTGGTTGTGCTGTGAAATGTAATTGTTATTTGGTATATAATGTGTAGTGTACTCAATTTGTGGTAATTAATTGTTTTATTTATGTACTTATTCCAAATTTTATTATAAGCAAAATTCTCTAATGTTTTATATGTATGAAAGCTCCTAATACTATAGGCCAGTTAAAAAGTAAATTTATGAGAAGAACATGAAAATTTCAGAAAGATGAAAATGTCTAAAATATTAAGGTGGTTAAATTTAAAATTTTTCTTTCCACCTGTATCCATTCCTTATATATATTGAAAAATTTAAGTTTGGGGGGAGAATAATATTAGCGCTGTAATTTTCAGTTAAAATATTTTCAAAAATTATAAACATGATTCTTGTATTGAGAATTTAATTCAGTTAGCTATATATTGACTTTATTTTTAAATATTGTGGAAAGATTTAAAGATATATTCTAAGAGCTGATTAATTCATAGGATAAGATGTTTGGTATAAAAGAATGAGGTTAGTTAACTATTTAAAATAAAAGAAAAGCATATTTTGATTATTGAAGATCTTAGAAATTCATTTGAAGAGAAAAATAATAGGACTTCTGTGAAACATATTTTAGCTATGAGAAATACTTATAAGGGAAAGGAATGCTTTTGAGTTTCAAATTTAGGAAAAGAAGAGTGAAGTTCAAGATTTATTAACGAACATCGAGTTATAGTAATCATAAACAGAAAAAGTAAAAGAAAGGATTTGATAAAAATCCGTGAAAAGAAAGAAAAGGAAATATATATATAGGATTGAAAACGATAAAATGAAAAGAAAAGAAAAAATATGTGAGGAGGCATTAAGGAGATAATGCCTTTATCAAAAGCTGCTTCACTTGTATTAACCTAAAGGGAAAACTAAATACATTTCTAAACGTATATTTATGGAGTGGTATTCTTCTAGTAGTGTCCTCATGAATTTCTTTATCATTTGAATATTCTAAGTGACTTAATCCTTGTAACATATAGTCGTGCTTTAAATGAATAGAGAAATTTAGAAGCTCTTGAACTTGATATTGAATGCTTATACATCTACGGGAGTTAATCTAATTGCTTAGAAAAATTTTTTAGAGCTACGTATGATATTTAATTAAATTAATTTTATAGTATTTACGAATTAAAACTTTTTTACGATAAGATAAATTGACTTTTTATGTAGTACGAAATTAACGAGAGCAGTAATAGTTTATGTTGGGGATTTGACCAAGAAAATATTGAATTTTCATACCGAACTAGGATTTTTAATGATATTGCATACTTTAAAGAAAAGAGTATTTTGATGTTTTGTTGCGGGGAATGTTGATTTATGGTCATTGGAGCAAAACAATGCAAAAGAGAGAATTTAGAACAAAAAGAATAGAAAATATAAAGATTTATTGTGAAGCCGACGATGATTTTTAAGAGAGTTCGAAATAAAAAAAGAAGAAAGGCCGTGTCTGGCAAGATCGACTTGACGGCAAAGGTTTTCTTAATAGTTCCATAACCTGGTATTCTGAGAGGCCACCGACGAGGCAAGGGCCGCTGACTGCCAGTATGTCGGTTCCTTCACGGTTAATGAATTTGGACGATTTTTGAAGGAATCTTGGGCACACACAGGAAACTCTTCTACAACTTTAAAAGAGACATTTTGGAGCCGAAATTAGAGGAGGAGAAAAGGATTCTTCAGTCTTGGTCTTTGTATAGTGAGTTTAATATTCACGTTAGTGAATTTTAAGTGTAAGAATTGTGAGGATTCACTTGAGAGATTGTAAGATTGGAAGGAAAGTGAGAATTTCTCCTCATGCCGCTCGAAGAATTCTGTGTGTTGTAAAGAAAAGAGATTCAGGGCAGTTTCATAGGGAAGGTGAAGATAAGTTGTATTTACTTATTGTAGATTGTATATTTCTTTTATATATGAAATCAATTTTATTAATGTCTCGGCGAGATGATGTTTCTGTCTTTCTCCTTATTTTGAGATTTTGAAATGAGTGATTTGAATTTGTTGTGCCAAGAATATTAAAGAAGTTGTGATAGTATTTTTCACTTCAATCTTAATTTACTTTAAATGCGGCTGATTTATTTGTTATTATATTGTGTTTACAACTAAAGTGAAGATTACATCCAATTCGAGAGATCGAAAGTCCTTGAAAGTATGGTACAAATAAATAGGGAAATATTATTTATCGGGCATAGAATTGGAAATTTTAAGTGACGGACTAAAATTTTCAGATTCGATCCTATACACCCAGGTCTTGAAGTGTAGATGTTAGCCCTCAGATGAGGCGATGGGATCTCAGTGAGAGCCGATATCCTCCCAGCTTAGCCGCGGATTCGGTAACTAAGCATAAGTTAGTCAATGTTCTTGCCATGCTGGACCAAAGGGTAAAGAATAAAGTATGCTCACATTGTACAATATGATTTATTTAATTCGATTTATCCATTCGCTTAAATTTCTTGACAAGAAAAAGGATGCTTGCTTATATATTGAACCTCACATTACAAACTTTACTAGTAAATTTTGTTAATTATTAGATGAATTAGTTTATTAAAATTACATCTTATTTACGATTGCATATTAGTGACAAATAGGCAACTTTGAACTACGAGTTATGATTCGGTATTAGTATTTAAAATCCTAGTTCGTAGCCTCTGTATATTCCGCAGCCAGGATCGATAACTAGGACTCACTAGAGCCACATGTGCCAGGTAACCATGTACTTCGTTGATAAGAGTAACTTTATGATTATTGAATATTTTATACACTTCTTTATCGAATTAATAATATGGGAGTCGAGTTTTGGTGTCGTTGCTAGATTGACCCTTTTAACATGCGATATTAAATTTTGTAATATTAAGCATATGCAAAGTAGCGTGATCAAGTTTTTGGCGCCGTTGCCGGGAATATAACATAATTAGAGTAACGGACAATTTAGAGGCCATTAGAAAACTTTTAATAGAATTACACAACTTATTTTCATATTTAGTCGACTTTTTTTATTGATAAATTTTGGCAAATTAAAAAAATCCCTTTCTCATTGTCAGCGCAGCCCTTTATGTATCAAGGGTTCATCCGGCTAATCCTGGCCATCATCCATTACACACGCAATATGATGGTTCACAGTCATTGCTCTTCACACAGTTCTTCCCGTGAGCCCTCTTCTAGACTTAAGAACAAGCTTGGAGCTACGACAAATCGTATGGGGTTTATTTCTAAAGCCTCATCGACCTAGACGAACCTATATATGGATAACCTAGCCTAAAATCAATAACATGCATGGAAGATCAAAAATGGCTCGGGAAGAAAATGAAGCTCAATACCTTTGTACGAGAGGAGCGCCAATCGGATGATTGTAGCAGCTTCGATTGGTCCCAACGAACCTCGAAATGAAGTCTTTTGTCATGGTGAAATGTGCGGACCTGAATTCGATGAGTCGATTTCGGGTGTTGATCAAAATGCGGTGTAGATGCTCTGTGATGGGATTTTTATGGGAAACTTCTTCCTTTCCCTCACGAGGTCATAGTGTAAAACGAGTTGATTTGGGTTTTAGGCGATTGAGGATGCGATTGCAGCGTCACGGTTTCAATAGAAATTTCGGTGGTGAAACTAGATTTGGACGATGAGGATTAGGGTTGGAGTATGGTGGGCTTACACTCGGGCGTCTCGAGAGCTCTAGGAGCAATTTGGCGAGTCTCCTTAGAAATTTTCGGCAACCCTCTTTGGTATGGAGAATAAGCACTAAAGCCACTTGTGATAAATTTGGCTTCAGGGCGCCTTGGCTTTGGGTGGGATTAGATGTTTAGGTGGGAGGCAACAAGGCACGAGTGATCAATGAGGGCATGCCGCATGACATGGCTGAATTTTAAGTTTAGGGTGTATGGGGCACTTGGTTTTAGTTGTTACGTGTCTAGGTGGTAGTAAGGGGGCAGGGATGGTGGTATGGTGATCAGATAGAGGTTTGGTGCTATTAATTTTTTGGTTACTTGAGGTTAAGGGGAGTTATGGGTTGGCCAGAAAAAGGAAAATCCATTGATCCTAAGTGAGAGACCTTTGGTTCATGGCTTAATGGGCTTAGGTTAGGTTAGCCCGGACGATCATAGGGGTCTAAGTTTGGTAATCATGGATTTAATTTAGTCATTTTGGTTCAATTTAGGTGACATTGGGTTATATGAGTCGATTTTGGTCACTTGGAGTTCAATTTTAGGCTAACAGGTTGCAGGCTTGGATTTGATCCCGATTGATTGGAAGTAATTTTGTGAAAGATTAATGTTATAAAGGATTTGGAAAAGGATTGAGTGGTTTTGAATTGGTTTGGGGGTTCCATTTGTTCATTTGGTGCGGTTAGGTCATTTGAGCTTGTGGATTTGGGTTGGTCTAAATTGACGGTTAAAGAATCGAGGGCATATGGTGAAGAGTTCTCGAGGCGTGATTGGGTGGCAATTTTGGGATTAGGGCATTCAATTTGGTGTGATTTGGTCATGTATCCAATTCGGGGCAAATTAGGGATTTTCGATTGGGTGAGACTTGAGCTCAAATTGGAGGGAATTGAATGTTGTATTTGGCTTAGGGGAGTGTCATGAGAATTTATGAAATTCGAATTGAGGGCAAATTGATTGACATTGTGTCGATTTGGGAGAAATGGGTCACTTGGTGAATTGAGGGATTTTGTGTTTGGGTTGAAATTAGGTCTAAATTGATTGGGTTTGTATTTTAGTTAAATTGAGGCTAGGGATGTTAAATTTTGGTTTGGAATTGAAATTGGTGAGGATTGAAGTCAATTTGGTGGACATTGGGGTGATTTGTGTGCATTTGGGTCGGAAATGGTGCAAATTGGGGCTTTTAGTTAAATTGGGCCAAATTGGTCAAATTGGGTCAGTTGGTAGTTAAGAGAAATGAAATTGGGAATATTTAGGAGGTTTGGTAATTTTTGGAAATTTTATAATTTTTTGTATTTTAGGCTAGGAAGGGCATTTTGGTAACTTTGCAAAGATTTGGGTCTATTTTAGAAATTTTGGTAAATTTTAGTAAATTTTTAGTCAAATTGGTCAACTTGAGTTGTAGGGAATATTTTGAAATATTTTTGGAGAAAGATAGGTAATTTGGGTAATTTTTGGGTAAAATTGAGGTTTAGGAGTATTTTGGGTAGATTTATGGGCGAAGGGGTCAAATTTTGAAATTTTGAGAAAATTAAGGTTGATTAGGGGTGAGTAGTATAGGATTGTTTAGGTTAAGCCATGGAGTCGAGGGCAACCCTCATTTATTATACGTATTGTTGGCACCTAGCAAACTTTTAGCTTGGGGCTAAAAGCATGGGGAAACCATCACATGAGTTTCCATAAAAGTAGGATCAAGGTAAGATGTGCTTTGTTTGGGGTTGTGGGTGTAATGTGTGTGTATCGTGTGAAAGCTCAGTCTCTCGGGGTAAATCCTAACGTTTGACCACCTGAGACTTCTCTTGGGCTTCTTATGGTTGGTCATTTCCTCCCAAAAGCTGGAGGTTAGGCCTTAAGCATATGAAAACTCTCGGTGAAGTGAGAAATGATTGAATTTCTAAGAGGAGAGTTCAGAAGACTAGTCTTCTAAGAAAGTCGACGAGAAGAGTCTGTGGTAGACCCTAGGCTATTCTAAAGAGACTAGACCTCAACTAAAAGTGAGGTCAACTGCATCAACTAAGATTGTTCTTCAGCTTTATAAACATATTTGAAGATGTTTACTTATCTTAGAGGATCATAAACTTGAATAATTCTGAGTTCCTTTTACTTTAAACACCTTCCTTTTAGTTAACTGAAATAATTATATTGATGCCGGATGGATAAGAAATACGAAACAATGAGACTATTTTACATGTAAGAAAAACTCACAAAGTCCTTAACCTCTTCTTGGAACCGGACACATAAATGAGTCAACTCACTGTGAATACACTACAAGAACAAGCAAAATTGTGTAAGCCAAATCGGATTCAAATCAAAGCAAATCGGATGATATTTTGAGGTATATCATCAGATTTGAGTCTGATTATGTCTGATTTTTCATAGGTATATTAGGGGTCGGTAACGTTAATTTTATCAATTTTGAGCCAAAATATTTTGATGCAATTAATTTGCATTGGTTTTTGTCGACATCATAGTATCGAATTTGTTTAAGCCAATCCGACGTTAATTTCACCGCAAATAATGTAAGGCAGTTATACCACATAGCAGTACAAAATTCAACGCAAATGCGTGCGTTGAATTCCAACGCAAAACTAGGACGCTATTTTCAAGCACTAACGTAGTGATGTGAATCCTCGAGACCGATCAAAGGTTTTTAC
The DNA here is from genome assembly GCA_022702705.1 of Papilionanthe hookeriana x Papilionanthe teres. Lineage (NCBI taxonomy): Eukaryota > Viridiplantae > Streptophyta > Magnoliopsida > Asparagales > Orchidaceae > Papilionanthe > Papilionanthe hookeriana x Papilionanthe teres. The sequence goes on from CM040433.1 coordinate 61,288,937, forward strand.
CTCTTCACTCGTCGAACTCTGCTTGTGAGAATTCAAATCGCACTCAGCATCCAATAAGCCTCCAACTTTTTGAATTAATGAGATAACAGGAGGCACTACAAATAAATGTGAGAGAAGAAAAGAGAAAACATAAGTGATTTTAGAGTGCTCTATATGCAAATTTAAAAGTTTAGGTGTGATTTATGTAAATAGATATATTTTGAATGCTATGTTTGTAAATTCCACTTAAATGAAATGTGGATTTTAGGATTTCAAAATGATGCCATTGCTTTAATAGATGAAGATCAAATATCTATAATTAAAAAAAAAATAATGCTAATCAGTTTTACAAATAAATTGGAAATTATTTTTAGGGAAATTATACATTCAAGTAAATTCTATGTATTTACACTTTGTTACTAATTTATTCATGAAAATATGTATTTGACTTTTAAGAAGTTATTAATGATATTTTTATGTGACATTAAAGTTTGAGCTTTATAAATATAAATATTAAATTTAGATATTAGATATTTAAATACTTCAGAATTATGGGGTATGCATGTAAATGCCTCTTATTTTTAATGCCTTTGTAAAAGTCCCCATCGATTCAGGAAAAAAAAATCTGAGAAAATTTATGTTTATTAGAAGCTTAACCAGGCCTACACAAACCTTATTTGCCTTTTTATTTAATTACGAAACTTTTGGCTCGATCCCAGTTTTAAGAACAAAAATAACGTTATTATCATCAATAAAATTACTTTGTTGAATTGCACTCGTTATTCTCATGTTGACGGAATCGCCAGGCTTGCAATAAAAGAAGAGATTAGGGTGGCCCTTTCAAGAAGGAATTTGGGGATAGTGGGCCTGTACTCAATAGCTTATAATTATTTTAAACGTTTAAGTTTACATGATATTTAAATTTCTAAATCTTTTCACCCCTTCAAATAGGGGTTTTTTACATGCTTACTATGAAGAATATTTAATATAAGGTAGATTTGATACAAAAGTTCATGATAAAAAAACGCAGACAAAATTTTACACAAGAATAATATACGAACTGAAATAACAAATTTTAATAAAAAAATTTTCATAATATCATCATTCTTTAAATGACTTAGGAGTTAGATATGTAAATACTTAGGAATTGTGCGGTATGTATGTAAATCCCCCATATATAACTAAGTCCAAATCTAAAGGCTCAAATTGCACATGCCGAGCCTATTTGATAATAATTAGGAAAATGCGTTATTACCAATCAATCTCTGATTGTCTGGTTAACAAATGGCAACATTACTGCAGGCATGCATTATTAATTAGAACCTTCAATCTATATATATAGCTACATCACTTCACACAATTATTTCAATACAGGAAGCTTAAACAAGCTTAATTGAATTCATAATAAGCTATAATTATAGCTGGAGGAGAGATAAGTGGCAAATGGCTTACTCAAACCAGCTCTTCTTCCTCTTCCTTCTGCTCCTCTCCCTTGCATCCATCACCCACGGCGCCGATTTGATTGCCAAAATGTGGATCAAACATTGCAACAATGACGTCTTGCAGGCCAACATCAACAGCATCATTCTCGACTTGGTGACAAAGACTACCTCAGTGGCCTTCCTGCTCCACCCACAGCTCCGGTAAGCGATGCCGTTTACGGCACTGCGGAGTGTCGAGGAGACATCACCGACCAAGATTGCACCACTGTCATCATCACTGCCGGAGAAGAGGTAGTACAACATGCTCGAATACGAACGAGTCTTGCATCTGGTACCACCAGTGCTCTCTTCACTATAGCACCACCAATTTCATCAGGCAGGCCCGCATGAACCTGCTCGGTGCGTAACACAATGCAACACGACTAAGGATCCGCAGGCGTTCAAGAAAGAGCAAGTAATAGAGTTCTTTTCAGTGCTAACGGTAGCTGCAGCATCAAGTGGAGAAAGGCGAGGATTTGCGTGGGGGGAGATTAGGAAGTAATAGTAAGCTCACAAATGATGAGACAATTATTACCGTTTATGTGAATGGCGCACTGCACATGGGACCTGGACGAATCACATGCTTGGCATGTTTGGATGCTGCGTTCAATAGTATAAATGAAGCATGGGATGGAGCCTATATTATCCTTAAGAGCTGTGATATTAGACATGAGAATAAGCCGTTTCTCTTCGTAAATGCAGCACCTCCTCCTACCGTCAATATTCATAATATTACATTCAACAACATTGACAAAGTGGTTTTGTTTAACTTTATTGGCGGTTGTACTCTCAACTCTGTCGCATGGATGCATAAATTAAGTATTAATTGTAATAGTTATGTTTTTATGATCTGATTTAATCAAGCGACCAGTTGATGTTTTGGTTGAATGAGGTGTTTATGAATAAAGGCATGATTTTAATCCTTACGATTTATTCAGACTTTTATGCGTGGTTTTGTGGGGTTAGCATTAAATATAACGTTTGCGAAGAAAACAAACCAGGTAATGATTGTTTAAAAGTTGTGAATGAATCGTTAGAGCATAAAAATGGTGATACACCTATATGGTTACATAAATACGAGATGGTTATGGTCTCGCCAAAATAATGAAAGATGAAAAGATACAAAAATATTGGATACAAATATGAAAATGCCACGTATAACACTCGATTAAAGTAGGGCATTAATAAAAAATAATAAAGACATGTAACTCTCTATTAGTGGTGAACAAATAAAAGATATATGTGCCAACTCTCTCATTAAAGTAGTGGCAAGCAAGTAATTTTAGATTTCGTCTCTCTGAATAGGGAGGCTAATAGGATGTAAAAGGCACTCTTCTCTCTTTGCGTTTCTCACGAAGGGAGAACTACTGTCACTTCTCAATGTAACACTAATTTGATGTATTACATTGAGAAAAAAATTTTATAAGAACTTGTTTGGAAACTCGTCAAAGTATTTAAGATCATTTTTAAATCTAGATAAAAAACCTATTTGTTTGGTATATATTTTTATTTTTTATTGTTTTGTTTTTAAAATAAAAATAGAAAACAAACAAAGAAATAATACTTGTCTGATTATTTTTCATTTATTTTTTAATTTATTTTCAGAAACACTAAATTGAATTTGTTTTTAAAACGGCCAAAACCGTGAAACGTGTTTTCTATATTCAAAAACATTGAAAACACACCGAGTCTCGAAAACTCAACAAATCTTAGATCCCCTTCCCTTTGATGCTTCTTCAAGTGCGCAAGATATCGTTGTCTCGAGCAAATGTGATCCCTTCCCTTTGATGCCTCTCCTTTGGTTGATGAATCATCTCCCATCAACCTCTTCAATTCTTAAAAGATAGTTGAGATCTTCATTCATTTCTTTCTTTGGTTATTTGTTCCAATCATTTGGCTTTCATACTAGGGCAATGTCGACCATGCTTTCCAATCTAGGTTCAAAGATTTGATTCATGTTTGTGTGCTTTCCTTTCTGGATGTAGGGATTTCTGATAGACCCGACGTCCGCGAATTGAAACCTCCATCGATTCATCTTGCAAACATGCAAATTCTTTTGCGAGACGAGCTAACGCATCCGCTAAAGCGTTTTCTTTCCCGGGAATTTTGTAGATCCTCACATTCGGAATCCGTTCCAACAACTCGTATGGCATACCGGAAGTATTGTTCGAGTCTTGGCTTTAAAATTCCGTACCGTCCGGCGATCCGTCGAATGATTAACCGTGAATCCCCGTAGATGTCGATGTCCGTTATCCCCATTCGAATGGTTAATTCCGGTCCCATTATGAGGGTTTCGTTTTCCGCTTCGTTGTTCGTACACGGTTCTCGTCAAGTGGTAGGAGTATCTTAACATCCCCCGCTCCGGTGTTATAAAGATTAGCCCGATTCCCGCCTTACGGCACTATCACTCGCGATTCTTCGTCTTTGTGTGCCGAAGATGCTCCGTCGAAATATAATTCCCAACGTCGATCATCGTGGTCTTCTAGGTTCATTATTTGTTCATCCGGCAAGTCGTCATCGAGAGGCGATTCGCCGCAAAGGGTGTGCCGCGAGGAAGTCCGCTAAGACTTGTCCCTTTACGGCACGAAGAGGCACGAAAGTTATATCGAATTGCAATAATATCATCGACCATCCGGCAAGTCCGCCGGAAAGCGTTGGACGAGTCATCAAGTATCGCAATGGATTAAACTTCGAGATCAGGTCGACCTTATGAGAAAGCATGTAATGCCCGAGCTTGAGCGGCGAAGATCGTGGCCAAACAATGCTTTTCAATTGCGGGATACCTTATTTCCGTCGGCAAGTAGACGACGGCTTAAGTAGTAAAGAGCATTTTCTTTACCCTCATCATCGACCCGGCTAACAGGCTCCGAGAGATTCGTCTAAAGCCGCGGTATAAAGTATTAGCGGTCTACCCGAGATCGGGGCCGCTAAGACAGGAGGTGTCATTAAATATTGTTTAATGTCCTCGAAGGCCCTCTCGGCATTTCTCTTCCCAAATAAATTTGGCGTCCTTTTTAACTAGTGCCGAGAAAGGCCGACACCTACCCGACATGTTCGAGATAAAGCGTCGAAGATATGCCGCCTTCCCTTGAAAAGATCGTAGTTGTTTTAAGGTTTTGGGAGGCGGCATTTCTAAGATAGCTTTTATCTTTTCCGGGTCTATTTCGATTCCACGATGTCGGACAACGAATCCTAAGAATTTCCCGGAGGTGACGCCGAAGGCGCATTTTAAGGGATTCATCTTAAGGTTAAATTGTCTTAATCGTTCGAAAACAATTCTCAAATCATACAAGTGGTTGTCCTTTACTTTGCTTTTGATGACCACATCGTCCACGTAGCATTCGACTTGATTATGGATGAGATCATCAAAAATTCTTGTCATCGCTCTCTGGTAGGTTGCTCCTGCATTCTTCAATCCGAATGGCATCACTGTGTAGCAAAATACTCCGATCGGCGTTCTGAATGCCGTAAGTTTTTCATCTTCTCGGAGCCATTTTTATCCGGTTGTATCCTCGAAGATCCATCCATGAATGAGAATATTTCATGTGTTGAAGCAATGTCGATCATTAATTCCGGGATCGGTAGAGGAAATTCATCTTTTGGACATGCCTTGTTTAAATCTCTCGAAATCCACACAAATTCCGATCCGACCATTCTTCTTCCCGATCGGTACCACGTTGGCTAACCAAGCTCGGGTATTGTTCTTCACGGACAAATTTAGCGTCTATTAACTTTTTAACTTCGGCTATGACTTGTTGTTCGATTTCTAGTACGCATTCTTCCGGGACCTCGTCCGACCGGAACGTGCGTGGATCCACCCCTAGCTTATGGACCGCAACCTCTCGGAGCTAAACCCGGCATCTCATCGTAGCTCCAAGCAAAACAAGTCTTTGAATTCCATTAATAACTCGATTATTTCTTCGGAGTCTTCTTTATCGAGTAAAGAGCTAACAAAGGTAGGTCTAGGCTCTTCGCTAGTACCTAAGTTAACTTCTATTAACTCATCTATCGTAGATTTGATTTCTTCTTCGAATCTCGTGCAGCGTCTCCAATTTGTAAATCTTCGAGTTCGTCCGTAGTTTCCATGCAGCTTTCATTATATTCGCAAGTGACAACCAAGCAAAATTCAATATCATCAACCGATCCTACCGTGCCGAATCCGAGACCATGTTTTCGAATCGAGTGGACGACCGGAGTTATTCCATAAATTTTCAAAACGTTGTGATCGACCTTTGTCCATCGTCGAGGTAAGAAACCACGTTGAATTAAATTTTGAACACAGGGAGAGTACCACTCAAAAGGCAATTCCATTAATTCCGATGAAGTAGCATCTTCAAGTTGTACATTATTTTCGCTTTGGAGGAAGGAGCACCACGGTAGAATTTGATGGGCTTCGCACCACCGCTACGTACCTCTTCGACCTCCATACCCTCGATCTTATTAGAATGGATCGGGGTCGTGGTCATAGTATGTACATAGTGGTTAATCTTCTCGTACATCGATTTATATTCTTCGTTTCTTTCATCTTCGATAGTGGATTTTGAATTGCGGCTTCTTTCGACTTATTGTCGCCGTTTCTTGCTTCGATTTCTTTTTCTTCTTCGTAACTATCTTCCCAATCGACATTGATGGTCGGTTTCTCTCGTCCAATCGTCCTAACGTCTCTGCCACGACCTCGTCCCCGCCTCGTCCTCGGATGCGAGTTGTGGAGAAACCTTCACCATCTCGCCGTAAGGGAGTGGTGAGTGATCGTTGGACTAGAACTTCGTGTTCATCGTTGTCCCAAATTTCCTTTGCTTCATTTGTTATGGTATCTCTCGGAGAAGATCGTTTTCTTCGGTGGTGCATAATAAGCCGCATCCTCGTGGATTCCAATTTCATGTACGGAGAATGGTCGTAAGTCACCTTTGATGCACTCGTTCCCCTCCATCGTAGTATTTGATGCACCGATGTAGAGATGATGGTACCATCCTCGTTTTCATGTATCCATGGTCGGCCCAAGAGAGCGTTAAACGACGTTTCGAATCAATTATGTGAAATTTCGCGGTTGTCTTTGCTAAGTCACCGGTCTTCATTAGCAGTGTTATCGAGCCGAGGGCTCTTTCTCCTTTCTCGGTCGAATCCTCTTAATAACATTTTGTCCGCCTCGAGCTCGCGAGCATCAATTTCCAAGTATGCTAGCGTTCGAAGATTCATTATATTGATCGATGCTCCCGGATCCACCAATACTCCGGAGAGTGTAAATTTCCCAATTGTAACCGAAATGTACAACTGGTCGGTCGTGGTCTCGCCGTCCCAAGTAGTAGGTCGTTATCCGCGAAGGTAACACCTCGTTATTCCTTTAACGAGCAAACCTCATCTAAGGAATCTCCGACCATTCGAGCTAAGCAAATTTCCGGATCAAGTAAGGCCTCGATCGCAGCTTCTCTCATCTCCTTCGATAAGATGAGAGCGTCGTAGATGCTCGCGCTCAGTCGGTAGTTTCCTAAGATGGGCTAGCACGTTGTAGTCCACTTTGTTTTCATGTGTCTCTCGCTTCTTCTCGAATGGGTATTTCTTCCGCCGGTTGGTTCTTCCCGAACAACCACCGCTTTCCTTTGTCTTTTGGACCCATTCTCGGAGGTAGAACTTTTCCACTCCTTAAGTCGACTTCCGTAATTTCTTCCGAATCTATTGTCGAGCTTCGCCGGTGTCTCTTCGAATCGGAATGGCAGTGCTCTTCCGGATTATCTTCGAATCCGAAGGTTCTAACTCTATCGCGACCGGAGCTCCTCGAAACTCGCAGATAGATTCGTTGCTTGTCGAGCTCTCGTAGCCTCCTCGATGGATGTCTTCTTCGTTATTTCGCTCGTCGAGATCGTGTATGATTCGAGAATTGTCGTTGGTATCGAAATCGATATCCGGATTATCGTTAGTTACGTAATCGTTAGAAACAACCAAAACGTAGCCAACGCCATCACCCTTATCATTATATGATCCCACCGAAGTGAGTAGATAATCATACAGTAGTCGTGGGTTCGAGGGATTTCTCCCCCGAATCGGAAACAACTATCCTAGGATAAGCAGCCCCTAGCCTAGCCTTAGGTGCCTCGGTCTCTCTTCTTCGTCAATTTTCTTCTTTTCTTCAATCGTCTCCCGTCGAGGTGGCTCTTCTATCGCAAGTGATAAGTACCGGCTTAACAGGTTTCAAACTCGAATCGAAGCTCGCACCGAAGCGGCTTGGATGCCGTCTAAAATCTTTTCGAAGACCTCGTCCAAGCGGTAGTCCATCCATCGTCAGCCGTATAGGATCTATCGAATGATGGGATCGGGCCGAGACAACATCGACGCGAACCTCCTTTCCGGGGTTCCTTCATGTACTCCTTCGGGATCGTTATATTCCCTTTCCGCAGGTTGTCATTGAGCCAACTTTTCGAAGGTAATACAATCTTCTATCTTGTGCCCAAGCATCCGAGTGGTAAGGGCAAAAGTCGGGATCACCTTTCTTGTTGACTTCCTCCGGTCTTTTAGGCTCGCGCAGCCGGAAATCTGGAGTCTTCATCGACTACGGAACATTTTCGGCATCGCTTCATTCTTGAACGGATATTCTCTCGCTCAAAAGCTCTCTTAATGTACGTCGCGGACGAGGCGGTTGTTCATACCGCGGAGATGACCGATAGCCGGGCCGGGGTTGCCGGTAATTCTGTTGTGGTTGCTGCGGCCGTTCTGGTGGTATTTGCATCGGTTGCTTGCCTTTGTCAACTGCTGCGACGATCCCGGACTTCTTTTCAAAATTCTTCATCGGCTTTTGTTTATCTGTTTTGTCGGTGAAACTTAATTGCTTCGCCTCTTCTTGCAAGCTTCCGGCCTTGCTTAACAACTTCTCGAAAGTCTTAATAGTAAATCCCTTGAGGAGAAGTGCTATCGGGCCGTGAATGCTTTTAAGTAAAATGCCGATCGCATGTCGTTCTTGCAGCTTGTGGTTCACACTTCATGCTTAAGTTCCTCCATCGAAGTATGTAATCCACCAAAGTTTCATTCGGCTTCTGCTTCTCTACCACTAAATCACCTATAGTGATGTGGTGCCGAGCTCCGCAAATCGCTCGATGAAGAGGTTCTCTAGCTCGAGAACGTCTTCACCGAACCATTTGGCAACTCCGCATACCCGCCGAAGGCGATTCCCGACGTACCGCCGACGAACCGTCGGAAGAGTAATGCATCGCTCCCGCCGCATTGCAACAACCGGCACGAAAGTGTGCCACATGCCGTCTGGGGTTCCTGGCCCGTCGAAGGTCTTCGAATCGCAGGTGGTATGAAGCCTTTCGGTATCGGACAGTCGTCGAATTCTTCCGGGTAAGGTCTACCCGTCCGAATGGATGTCCCGCTCTTCGATTGTGCTAAGGCTTCTCGCACTCCGCCGTTCCACCAAGTTCTTGATATCCTTTTCAGAATCATACTTTGTGTTGCATCCTTTTTCACCGATCATCCCCATCGACGGACGTAATCTCCTTTCCTCCGTCTACAATGTGATCGACCTCCGGGGGTGTCTCCTTTGTGGTTGTACTTGACTCCGGAGGGTGGCCGCAGCTACGGCCATCTCTTCCATCCTTTTTGCCATTCGAGCGATCGTGTCGTCTTTTTCCCGAAGCCGCCTTCTCACCGCCCCGACTCCTCTCTTCGCGGCCGCAGGAGCACCTCGCGAAGCCGATGAAGCTCGTGTCTCAACCATGTTGATTTCTCGCGTATTCGTCGTCCATGAATTCCGATGAATCAATCTCGTCTCCGAACTTTTCTTCTCTTTCTTTTGCCAACCGTCGGATATCGGTTCTCAACTTTTCCATGGCATCTTCTAGCGGGGCTTTCGTGTGTCTTCGTGGTTGTCGTGCGATACCGCCGGTTCCCTTCTCATGAGTCCCCTTCATCGCGGTAAGCACTTTCTTCGCATTCAAGTCTCCCGGCGAGACTTTCTTCTCGGCCGCCGTTTCAATCTCAATCGCCCAGCAGTGGGACGCCATACCATCCTTCTAATGCCAGAAGGTCTAGGACCGCATGGTCCGTCTGCCAAATGCCGGAAGGTGGTATCCTCCCTAATCCGTAATCCCGAGACGACAACAGGTGGACTAGCCTTCATTCTTTTACTTGGCTTTTCTCGTCATGATGGCAGGTTCTACTCGGGGCCCAAGACGGGATTCGACCGGCACCCGCCCTATCCTTCGTAGAATTTCGATACGGGCGCTTTTCCTTCTTTGCTAACTTTTCTACCAAAGTTCGTAGTCGAGCAAACGACGTAGTTCTAGTTCTTTTCTTGCGGCTATCGTTGTAATATGCGGGTCGTGGTAATGTGGCAAAGAATCTTGCGAATATTTTCTTCATCTTCCGCGGCGAGAGGGGATGAAACCCGCTTCCTCCCAAGAGTGGTATGTATTCAGCAATGGTGTATATTCCGGCAGCTTCCGGAATTTCCTCTAGGAAAGCAATTTCAGCAGCTCCGGCTTCTTTAGCGATCCTTCTATTTCTGTTTCTTCTTCGGGTCTTCGTCGCTGACTGGAATCTTCGAACCGGACCCGATTTCGAAAACGAAGGTCTTACAGAAGATCCGTACCCTCCACGGTAACATGTCCATCATAATTCCGGATTTCTTTCCCCTTTGATTCGGCAAAAGTCGGGGTAGGTGCGAAACAACTAGACCAGCTGGGGGTAGAGATAACGGTCCTTCTATGGACATCGGTACTCCTCTTAATCGGGATCCTTCGCAGAGGAGGGAATTCTTGGGTCGACCTAAGGTCGAACTCTGCAGCCGGCTCCTCGCCTCGATACCTTGTTCATCGCTGCGAAAAGGGAGACGTCGGTGATCTCGACGTTCGTGTTTTCAAATCCTTGTCCAAATCGGATGATTCCATTGTCTGGCAAGCTTCATCCTTATGTACGGCGAGGTCTAGTCCGTTGGTGAAGGAGAAAATCAGCTTTGGGGCTTCCATTTCGTAGGTAGATTCTGGTTGTCGATCCTAAGTTATGCTTCTTTTCTTTAGGACGAAAAGAAAGGAATTGAAAAGAGTCCGAACTCATTCATGTTCATGTATTTATAAGAAGGAATCACTTATTAAAAGAATCACTTATTAGAGGGTTTGTTTATTTAGAACGGAGTGTTCAAAGGTGTAGAGAAGGTAAGGAATCCGAATCGGAGTTGGAAAGGAAAAGAGAGTCTTAAGCAAGACTTCTCGACTCGAAGGATCACTCCTAAACTAACACCTATCGGGGTCCACCCCACCTCGTAAATGAGGTAAAGGATCTCGAACCTCTCTCGTTTAGGGGGTGTCTAAACAGTGGCTCCTAAATCCAAGAGAATGTTGGTTATACTTGTTCAAGGTGGAAATGAACATAGTATCCCAACGGAAAGAAGGGTAGTTTGATCCATAAGGGACATGGATGCACTACCGATTTTTGAAAGCGAACTGTTCGATTAGAATGGAGAGAGGAATTCTCCCCAGCGGAGTCGCCAGAAGTATGTCGGCATATTTTTAGGTTGTGTGATATTTTAAAAAGGGGTCGCCTAACAGAAGTTGTCTGCGAATTTTAAATTTAAATATAGATATAATTTAGAAAATAATATTTGATTTTGAAAATAATTTTAAATTCGAAGATTTTAAGATATGAAATCAAACCGATCTCACATCCCAAATAAGTTTATATAAACGAGCACCGCATCACAAACCGTGTATCTATCCCTAAGGATAGACACACCGCTTGATGGTGGGGCTCTGTTAAATAAACTAGAAGATTCGTGACATCCGTTCGGTCTCGCGAACCAATTTTATAAGCCGACAAATTCCCCGCTTAATATGAAAATATTAAACGAGGTTTATATTACTCGGGTTCTTTAAAATTCCCTATAAGGGCAAGCCCCTATAGTTAATTACATCTTAAGTGATGGGAATCACCTAAGAAAACTCTCGATAATAATCAATAATTCTCGCTCTCAAGGATTTCAAAGTTTAAGTTTTCAAGGGATTGAATTTTGGGTTTCAATGAGGAATGGATCAAGTTTGGAACATTTTGTTTTGGAAATTCAAAGGAAGAAAAGTAGGAGAAATTACGGATCCGAAGCGGACTTCGGTAATCTCCCGACTATCCTATTGTTCGGCTTGAATTTAGGAAGGTCCTAATGTTTATTTAATGTTTTGATCTTGCCAATTTTAGTTAATTAGGGCTTATATTTATATGATAAAATCATACAAATAACTTTAGAAGATATGAGGGTTTATGTCGTATCGGACGACTACCTCGGAATCCTAAGACCGGTTAGGGCTTAATTTGCAATGCAAATGCCTAACGAAGAGTCGAGGATTTATGTTGCACTAGTGCAAACTACCTCGAAGTCCTATGGCTTTGTTGTTTAATTCTAAGAAAGTTTTGTCGAAGTAGGTTCAAGTTTTGCTGACGACGATGGCCGTGCTGCCCACCATGCTCCGAGCTCCTTGTTGTTGCAGAGGTTTAGTTTTAGAAATCATAAATCAGGGGATGAGAAAAGTGTTTTGGTTTAGAGAAGTCTTAATTTCCAAGTGTTTTTTGTTTTAATTAAAACAAATCTTAAAGTTGGTTATAACGACACCGCTAAGATCCCACGGTTCCATCCTTCCGCATCATTATTTTTATCGGATTCACTTAGTCCGGATGAATTTGCTAAACTCAACTCGAATGAGTTCCACACTTTCATTTAGACCGTGGGAAATCCCGTTAGCAACACGTAGGTTACATCATCCGAGGTATTCCCGATCATCCAACAGACGTTTTAATTTAATTGTAGTTGTAGTTTTGTTGTTCTGTTTGTGATTAAATTTTGAGTTGTCTTATATTTTGAAATGTTGTGGAGGTGAATTTTATCTTGTAGTGTCTTTTAATTTAGTTATGGGTTTCAGCTTTGGTTTCGTCCTAAAGGTGTAGGTTTTCATGCAACTCGTTGTTTATCATGCAAGAAAAATAAGTGCGATGCGATTAAATAAATTGCAATAAAATAAATTGCAATAAAATAAAAGCGTACCTCGAGGGTCTTCCCGTCATCCCAAGCCGCACTTAAAATACAATTTAGAGCATTTAAGCATTCATAGCAATTTCCTAGTGTAAAGCTAAGGGAAGGGTTATGGTTTTCTACCAAATTCCTAATCCTATAGCTAGTCATTTCCTATGACGTCTAGGTTCTCGTGTTTTTAGGTTTGAAGACGATTTTCTTCATCCAAGAACAACTAAGTTCAATTGTTCTTATAAATATCCTATCATATTGAGGAAGTGCTTAGGAAGGGTCCTAAACATCTTTTCAATATTTCTAGGATTGTTTTAAGTCCAAAAGAATTTAATTATATAAATGAATCGATCGTCCGAGGTTTTCAAATTTTGTTAACTTGCTCAGTGAACTAGGACATTCGAATATCCTATAAGTGAAGTAACATTTCATTTTATATTCTGTTTAGGAGTTATGATAACTAAAGCTCTTGAGGGTAAATGATATTTAATGATTTGTGATTCAAATTTAAGTTCAAATTAATGATTTAAGTTTGGAATAGTGTTCAAGTTATCTTAGATTTATTTTTGAGTTCTTTATGTCTTAGGTGATGTTATTTAATTCAACTTAATTCAATTTAATTTAATTTAATTTAATTCAATTTAATTCAATTTAGTTTGATTTGATTTAATTTAATTCAATTTAGTTTGATTTGATTTAATTTTTAATTCAATTTAGTTTGATTTGATTTAATTTTTAATTTAATTTAATTTAATTTAATTTAATTTAATTTAATTTAATTTAATTTAATTTATTTAATTTAATTTAATTAATTTAATTTAATTTAATTTTATTTATTTAATTTAATTTATTTAATTCATTTAATTTAATTTAATTTGTTTATTTAATTTAATTTAATTTAATTTAATTTAATTCAACTTTTAATCTTAATTTAATTTAATTTAATTTTAATTGAAATTTTTGAAAGAGTTTAATGATTTAATTTTAGTTTAATGATTAAGTCTTTTAATATTTTAAATTTGAGTTATCATTTTAATTAAGAGTTGAATATTAAAGAGATGATTAAATTTAGGGATTTTTAAATTAAAGAATAAATCTCTTCCTAATAATATCCCTATTTTAATAATTCCAATTTTATTATTCTTCCAAATTTAATCAATTATTTAATTAAAGTTTAATCATTTTAAATTGCTTAATGGGTTTCTACCCTTTAATTATTTAAATTTCAATCATCCAAATCAGGTTAGGATCAAATATTTTACTTGTTAATTTTTTATTAAACCTAAAGTTTTAATTAAGGGTTAAAATTTAATTACTATTTTACCCTTCAAGCCTAATAATTTCATAACTCACTAAATTGAACTCAAATGAACTTGAAATTTTTATGTGACTTCACTCATATGTCAATAAAGACATGAGAGGAGAAAATGTGATTTTTCTGTATTTAATTTATTTATATAATTATTTTTAGTAGAAAATAGAGATTTTCAAGGAAAATTTGATAACATGACCAAGGGAAAGTTTCTGTCCTTAAGAAAATTAGGGGACATTCCTAATGACCAGAGGACCACTTGGACTAATTTTGGTGATTTTTTGAATTATATTATTTTTATTATAATTATTTTGAGTTTTAGAGTGTTAATTAATTTAAAAATAAAATAAATGTTGAAAAATGAATTTTATAATTTTTAAAATTCTCTCTGATATCAAGGAAACCAGAGAAACAAATTTTACAATTTTCTGATTTTTATATGATTTATTATAATTATTTTAGTGAAAATGCTAGAAAATACATTTTTTTTAATTTTAAAATTACCCTAGAGCTTTAAAATTTAATATCTCACTAAATAGACCTAGGAAAAATATGGGATTTGTTCCCAAGTGATTAAAATTTAAAATGTGACATTTTGGTGAAATTTATTATTTTTGTGATTTTTATTATTTTTTAATTATTAAAAATATTAAAATAATATTAAAAATCAACTTTTTTAGAAAATTGAAATTTTAATTTTCTTAAATTCCCCTGATATCAGAGAGACTCCAAAACCAATTTGGTGAATTTTTGAAAGATATTTTGAAAGTTATGAATTTTTAAAGTTTAAAATGACTAAGTGGCTTAATCAACCCAATTAATAGGGCTAACCAAGTCCAATTGACCTCAAATTTTTATGGTGGGTTCCTCTGATCCTAAAGGTCAGTGGAGAATTGATTTCAAGTCAATTTGATGTATGGTTAGCTCTAATTAATTAGAGACCTATTTTGGGTGTTTAAGCCAATTAGGGTTGTCTAAAATGAACTAACTCAAAACCTATTTTTCCTAGGGTTCTCTGGTCATAAGGAACATCACCAAATTTTCCTAGAATTTATTTCACAACATGCTATTTATTGGAATTAAAATACTCAAAACAGTGACATGAATTTGAAAAATCAATAACTCTTCATAGGGATGGCCTTTGACTTTGGAAAATTCAGGGAATGTTCCCAAATTCAGAGGCTTCAAAAGCCCTATGGTCTCATGCCATGGTGAATTGTATGAATGTATGGAGAATTAAATGTATGCAGAGAGTAAATAAATTACTAAAAATAAAATACTTGATGAAATTAAATGATTTCTTTTCCACATTATTCTCCTCTGTTCACTGAGCAAGAGGGTATTTTTCTTTTATTTTTCTGATTTTCCTACACAAAGTTATGAATTTTCCAAGTTTAGGGAATTAAATAAATAGAAAAATACCCTATTTTTCTATTTATCCACGCGGCTCCAGCGCATCCTCGGCATCTCCGAAATCACACGCGTCGCGCTCCCATTCGACGCCGCCATCTGAGTCAGCAGCCCGGGCCCCGCGGTTCTCATACCGTCTCCTGGTCCAACGCTATCTGAGCCGTCCGTCCGCGCGTGTATTAAATGGACGGCATCCGTTCATCGTCCCCGAGCGTCCTCACCCGAGAGCCGTCCACACTAAATCCCTAAGATCTCACTCGATACTCAACGGCTTTTTACGTTCTTATGCTCTATGGATTCGTCTTGAAGAGACGAACACATCTATATGGTTATCATGCATTGAAATTAAGGCATTTGAAATGGAGAATCTCCAGAAGCTCGGGATGAAGAATTAGTTCATACCTTTGCTCGGAGAAGTGTGGCTTCGATCCGAGAGTTGTTGCACCTTCGATTGGATCCCGGCAAGCTCCGGATGAAGTCTCCCGGTCCAGTGAATTGTCTCAGACGTGATTTCGACCAAGCCCGATCACAAAGCTTGGAGGCTGGAGCAACTCGGGTGGCCTCGGAGATGGGGCTTTTGCTGGTGGACACCTTCCCTCGGTCCGGTGAAGGTGTAGAACCAATCAATTTGAGGATTGATCCACCGAGGAGAAGTGTCCCGGTTTTGGGTCGAATTTTGGCCGAGAAATCGGGCTCTGTTGGTGGGGATTAGTGGCAAATTGCACCTGGGATCAACTGCTCTAAGTATGGAGAATGATCTGGAGCAATTTTGGCAGAGTTTCAGTAAGGTCTGGTTCAGCACCTCTCTTGGCCGTGAGGGTGAGGGGTTTAAATAGGAGAGGCTGGAGGGCCTCCCAGGGGGAGTTAGGGCTTGGGATCAGCTGCTCTGGTGAGGAGAAGAACAGCCATGGTGACCACTAGGCATGGGGCAGCTCAGCAAGGGAAAATTCCAAAGTTTGGCTCCTCCCAAGGTCTCGGCCATGGTGTTTTCCGGAGACCTGGGCGGCCGGCCGGCAGGCATGGGTCACCCTCGAGTCCAGGTGGGTCGGGGTTAGAGGTTTGTGCAATCAATCGGCCATTGCCATGTGTAAAGTGGCCGAATTAAAATGGAATGGGGGAGGGGTCATTTTGGCTTCAATTTGGTCAACCCATTGGTTTGGGTTGGGTTCACCCTCCAAGGCCAATTTGGGCTGAAGGGAAAGTCACTTGGATCAGCTTGATTAGTGGGGTCAAGTTACAATCCAAGTACAATTAAGCTTAAGCAAGAGTTAGGGGAGACATGGGAGTGGTTAATCACTCTTAAGAGAATCATTAAAGGGTCCCATCTTCTTGCCATTTTGGGCATGGTGACAAGTCAAACCCCCCATGGCTTCATGTGGCTTGTCTATGGCTTGAATGGCTTCGCATTTGGCTTGAAAAAAGTCGACTTGTTTCATGAAAAAGGGTTTTAGAAATATTTGTCATTTAGGGGTAATTTGGCATGAGGCTTAATTTGGAATTATTTGATGATGTGATTAGAACTTATGGAATGGCTTTGATTAAATGGATGGCAAATGGAAATGTCATGTGGGCTTTAAGGCCAATTTTGGGCTTTTGTATTTGGTGGAAATGGGCTTTTAGGAAGGTTTAGGGAAGTGGGCTTTTAGGTTTGAAAATGAATTTATGGATAGAAATTTTGTAAAGAGGTTGGGCCAAATAATTGTTGAGTTTGGTTTAGTGGATGTGTCATGAGTGGTTTGGGGTCAATTTGGTGTGATTTGGACTTGAATTGGTTTGAATTTGGGTTTGATCGGTAAGTGGGCCTATGTAGGTCAAATTGGGCTAACTTGGGCCAATGTTGGGCTAGAGTTGAAATTGATGTAAAATTAATGTTGGGAAATGTTTATGGGAGTGTTTCAAAGAGGTTTTGGCTTTGATGGGTTTTGATTTTGGGATTTGGGCTCATTTGGGCTAGGTTTGGGTTTAGGTCAAAAATGGGCCTTTTAATTTTGGGTTGAATTTGAGTGGGGTTTGGGTCTAAATTTTGGGAAAATCATGTTAGTGTTTTGTTTATGGGGATGTCAAGGAAGGTTTAGAAAAGATTTGGGTTTAATTGGAGTTGAATTGGGTGAGTTTGGGTTAAGTTTGGGTCATGGGTCCAAATTGGGCTTTAAGGCCAAAAGTAAAATTGTATCCAAATGTCAATCAAATTAAGCTTGGATTTGGTCTAGATTGGTTTTGGGAATGTTGAATTGAAGTTTAGAATTGAATTGGACCAGAATTTAGGTCAATTGGGCAGGTTAGGTTTGACATTGGGTTCACTTTGGGTTAAAATGGGTCAAATTGGGGATTTTGATAAAAGTGGGGTAAATTGACAAAATTGGCCCATGGTTTAGTTGAACAAAATGAAATTGGGAATATTTGGGATTTTCTGGAATTTTCTGAATTTTTGGATTTTTGGGTCAAGAGGGGTATTTTGGGTATTTGGAGGGTATTGGGAGGTTTTCTTGAAATTTTTGGTATTTTTGGATATGGATGATCAGTTTGAGTGATGTGGAAATGTTTGGGAATGATTTTGGAGAATTTTGGGTGATTTGGAAATTTTTGAGAAATTTGGGTAGTTTCGAGGGTTTTGGGTAGGCTAAGCGGGTGTAGGGTCCCGGGGTCGAAAATCGAAAATTTGGAAAATTGAAGATTGAGTGGATGTAAGTGGAAAGAAGTCATTTTGGTTGAGCCATGAAGCCATATCAAGCCCACATGAGCCATGAAGGGACTCATTTGAGGCATTCACCATGTTGTTCCTAACCCTCTTAACCAAGGGCTTAGGGGTTAAGGACCATCCATGTGAATCACCTACATGAGTCAGGAGGTCAAGTCGGGTATGGGTGTGTTTTTAGGAAGTGTGTGAAAGTGTAGTGTGTAGGTGTAGTGTGTGTGCAAGTCAACCCTTCACTGCGACCGGGCCACCCAGGGCAGTCCTAAGGCCAAAAGAGTCCTATAGGAACTCATCCTTTAAACTTCCACATTTGATTTCAACCCTCTAGGTGATTAGGGGTCTACAGTCAAGTTTGTGGAGTTTGCAGGGAGTTTAGAAGTGGTTTGAATTTCTAAAAGGTGGGTCCCAATTCTAATCCTCTAAGATAGTCAAAGGAAAAGCCTAAGGCTAGATCCTAAGTACTAAAGAGAAGAAGAGAAGACCTCATCAAAAATGAGGTCAACAGGCACCTTTTGGGGCACTCTTCTATAACTTTAAAAGAGACATTTTGGGGCCAAAATTAGAGGAGGACAGAAGGAGTCTTCTTCATTCTTGGTCATTTATAGTGAGTTTAATTGTCATAGTTAGTGAGTTTAAGTGTAAGAATTGTGAGGGATTCACTTGAGAGATTGTAAGAGTGCAAGGAAAGTGAGAGATTTCTTCCTCCTTGCCACTTCGAAGGAGAATTCTGTGTGATGTAAAGAAAGGAAGAGATTCAGAGGAACTTCAAGGAGTTTGCTTGGGGAGGAATTTGAGATAAGTTGTATTTACTTATTGTAGTTTGTATAACTTTGCTTTTGAATATGAAATCCAAGTTTTGTCATATCTTCTCCATGAGATCTGAGTAGCTTCTCTGTCTTTCTCCTTGTTTTGAGATTTTTGTGAAATGGTGAATTGAATTAGTTGCACCAAGAGGATGTTAAAGAAGTTGTGATGATCTTTTCACTTCAATCTTAATTTACTTTAAATCTAGCTAATTGATTTGTTAAAATATGTTGAGTTTTACAACTAAAGTGAAGATTACATCCAAGATTCAGGGAGGTCAAAGTCCTTGAAAGTAGGGTGCAAATAAATAGAGAAATATTATTTATCGGGCGTAGAATTAGAGATTTTAGAGTGACAGACTAAAATCGTCAATTCGATCCAATCATTTGGGTGTTGAAGTCTAGATGTTAACCCTCAGGCGAGGGGAACATGGGAGCTCAGAAGTGAGAGCCGGTATCCTCCCAGCCTAGCCACAGATTCAGTAACCAAGCATAGGATTAGTCAATGTTCTTTATGCCTAGACCAAAGGGTAAAGAATTGGTATGCTCCTATTTGGCACAACACAATTTAAACTAATTCAATTTATCCATTCACTTAAATTTCTTGACAAGGAGAAGGATGCTTGTTTATATATTGAACCTCACATTAAAAACTTTATTAGTAAATTTTGTTAATTATTAGATGAATTAGTTTATTAAAATTACATCTTATTTACGATTGTATATTAGTGACAAATAGGCAATTTGAACTACAAGGTTGTGATTCTGTATTGGTTTGTAAAATCCTAGTTCGTAGCCTCTAATATACTCCCAGTGGGATCGATAACCTGGACTCCACTAGAGCCCTGTATTACTCAAGCGATACGTATACTTACGTTGATAAGAGTAACGTTGTGATTATTGAATATTTTATACACTTCCTTATTAAATTTATAATAACGGTCAAGTTTTTGGTGATGTTGCTAGAGATTCAACCCTTTTAGCAGTGATATTAAATTTTTGCAATATTAAGCTTACGCAAAGTAGCGAGATCAAGTTTTTAGTGCCGTTGCTGGGGAATATAACATAATTAGAGTAACGGATAATTTAGGGCCATTAGAAAACTTTTAATAGAATTGCAACTTATTTTCATATTTAGTCAACTATTTTTTTTTGTACTAATTTCGATTGTATGCGTAAATTTGGACCGGAAAAGCTTATACCCTATGACTTGGAATTAGAATGCACTGTTAGGAAAATTAGAAAACTGAGAAAAGAACCTAGAAATCCTGACACAATGGAAAACAATGTAAACAACTAAATAATAGAAAATGAACATCAATCTAGACCTTTAAGAGATTACGCTAACCCTACATTAGATGAAATTCACTTAACTATCCAAAACCCTGATGTAGCTGCTAATTCATTTGAGCTTAAACTTGTCATTATCTAAAAAGTACAAAATAATCAATTTGGCAGAACTTCTAACGAAGATCCTAATTTACATCTTGCAAGTTTTCTAGAACTTTGTGCTACTTTTAAATAAGATAAAGTGTCTGATGATGCTTTCAGACTTAGAATTTTTCCTTTTTCACTAAGGGACAAGGCTATGGTTTGGTTAAATTCGTTCACCGGGATCTATTAGAACTTGGGGGAACTTTCACAAAAATTCTTATCGAAGTATTTTCCACCATCTAAGACTGCTAAGCTTAGAAACGATATCACATCTTTCAGTCAGTATGAGGGAGAATCGATATACGAATCTTGGGAAAGATTTAAAGATTGCTTAATCATTCAAACTTTTTATAATGGATTCGTAGGATCTCTTAGATCCATCATTGATGTTGTTGCTGGTGGATCGCTAATGTCTAAACCTTTTGAAGAAGCTTATGCTTTAATCGACGAAATGGCTACCAATAATTTTCATTGCCCTGCTGAAAGGGTAAATCCTATGAAAGTAGCCAATATTCATGATTCAGATGCTTTAACTATGATAGTTTATCAAATTGCTGCTCTTTCAAACAAAATAGATCAATACGGAATGAATTATTCTCAAACCCTTCCAGTGGTAGAAGAAAATTTATTGGGACAAATTTTAGATGCTCAATCTTCATATGAAACTTTGAACTTGATAAGTAATAGACAAAATAACCCTTATTCAGACTACTATAATCCAGGTTGAAAAAATCATCCAAACTTTAATTGGAAGAACCATGGTAATGCTAATCTAGTTAATTCTCAGTGGGGGAACAATCATGTAAACTCATTAGGAAATGTAAACAATCAGGGTAATCCCAATTATAGACCTTCTAATCTACCAGGTTTTTATAATAATTCACATTTTAAGGGGAAGAAGCTATCTATGGAAGAACTAGTTTTGAATATGGGAAATCAATTACAAAATCAAGGAGCTGCTATTAAAAACATAGAAAATTAATTGAGGCATATTGCTACTGCACTGAGAAATAAACTTGTTGGAACTTTACCTAGCAATGTTGAAGTAAATCCTAAAGATCAAGGAAAAGAACAGATCAAGGCTATTCAATTAAGAAGTGGAAAAGAGTTGGAAACAAGGGGCTAGAAAGAAAATGTAGTTGAAAAGGAAAAAGTGGAAAATGATGGAGAAAATGAAAGTTCATATCCTGATTATTCTTTGAAACCTATGAAAATTTCTCTTGAAAGACCACCACCACCATTTTCTCAAAGACTAAAGCAACAACACAAGGGAAAAAGATTTGCTAAATTCTTAGACATTTTTAAAAAAAATGTCAATAAATATTCTTGTTGAAGTTTTGGAACAAATGCATGATTATGTTAAATTTATGAAGGATATACTCAACAAAAAGAGGAATTTACTAGATCATGAG
The DNA here is from genome assembly GCA_022702705.1 of Papilionanthe hookeriana x Papilionanthe teres. Taxonomy (NCBI): domain Eukaryota; kingdom Viridiplantae; phylum Streptophyta; class Magnoliopsida; order Asparagales; family Orchidaceae; genus Papilionanthe; species Papilionanthe hookeriana x Papilionanthe teres. The sequence continues at coordinate 61,310,459 of CM040433.1, forward strand.
ACTGTTGCACTCAATGAAGAGTGTAGTGTTATAATTCAGATAAAGCTTCCTGAAAATCTTAAAGATCCTGATAGTTTTACTATTTCGTATGTTATTGGTGAAAATTTTTATGGACGAGCATTATTATGATTTGGGAGCTAGCATAAATCTGATGCCTCTATCAACCTTTAAGAGATTGGGAAAGGAGAGATTGCACCAACTTCTGTAAATATATAGTTATTTGATCGATCTATTACACATCGTAAAGGAGTTGTAGAAGATGTTCTGGTTAAGGTTGATAAATTTTTCTTTCTTATAGACTTTATCATTTTAGATATGGAAGAAAACAAGGAAATACCTATCATTTTAGGAAGACCATTCCTAGCTACAGGAAGAGCCATGATAGATGTTCAAAAAGGAGAGTTGACTATGAGAGTAAATGATCAGGAAGTGACCTTTAAAATCTCAAAGTCAATGAAATATTCTTCAATAGAAAGAGATGATGAATGTTTTAGAATGGAGACATGCGATTATTTGAGAAAAGAATATTTCAAAGAAAAATTTGAAGAACAAGAAGATATGGAAAATGATAATTATGATGAAATTGATAAGAAAGATGTTGATTATGTTCAGGAACAATTTGAAATGCTCGATTCAACAGTACCAAAGAACGAAATCTTAATACAATCTATTGTGAAACCACCTAAACTTGAATTAAAGACTCTTCCAAATCATTTGAAGTATGCATTTTTAGGAGAGTTATCAACATTACCAGTAATAGTATCCTCAGACTTAAATGAAATTCAAGAATAAAAATTAATGGATACATTGAAAAAGTACAAAAGAGCTTTTGGTTGGACTCTGACTGATATAAAGGGAATTAGCCCTTCTATTCGTATGGACAAAATTTTATTGAACGATGAACATAAACCAAAAATTGACCCATAAAGGAGACTGAACCCTATTATGGAAGAAGTAGTTAAAAAGAGATTTTAAAATGGTTAGATGCTAGAATTATATATCCTATTTTGGACAGTGCTTGGGTAAGCCCTAATCATTGTGTTCCTAAGAAAGGAGGAGTAACTTTTGAAGCTAATGAGAATAATGAATTAATACCTATCAGGCAAGTTACTGGGTGAAAAATTTGTATTGATTATAGAAAATTAAATTTAGCCACTAGGAAAGATCACTTTCCTTTACCATTTCTAGATCAAAAGCTAGACAGACTTGCTGGACACAAGTATTATTGCTTTTTGGATGGATATACCTGTTATCACCAAATTCCTATTGCTCTTAAGGATCCAGAGAAAATTACATTTACTAGTTCTTATCAAACTTTTGCTTTTCAAAGAATGCCTTTTGGATTATGTAATGCACCTACAACATTCCAGAGATGTATGATGTCTATATTTAGTAAGTTAATTGATGATGGAATAGAAGTGTTTATGGATGATTTCCCTGTATTTGGAACATCATTTGACGCATGCTTAAATCATTTTGAAAAAATTTTGGAGTTATGTGAAAGAACCAATTTAGTTATAAATAGGGAGAAATGTCAATTTATGGTTGCAGGAGGAATTGTATTAGGGCATAAAATTTCAGAAAATGGCATGGAAGTAGACCCTGCAAAAATTTAAGTTATAGCTAAATTACCACCTCCTACTACAGTGAGAGGGGTAAGAAGTTTTCTTGGACATGCTGGTTTTTACAGGCGTTATATTAAAGATTTTTCAAAAATTACCAAACCTCTATGCCAACTTTTGGAAAAGGACAAGAAATTTAGATTTACTGAAGACTGCTTGAATACCTTTGAGTTATTAAAGGATAAACTAATCACAACACCTATAATAGTTTCACCTAACTGGGAGAAACCACTCGAATTAATGTGTGATGCTACTGATTATGCTATTGGAGCTGTTCTTGGACAAAGATATGTTAAAATTTTTAATGTTTTATACTGCGCTAGTAGAACTCTTAACGATGTTCAAATTAACTATACGGTTACTGAAAAAGAGTTACTTGCTATTGTGTTTACCTTTGACAAATTCAGATCTTATTTAATTTGAACTAAATGTATTGTGCATACTGATCACTCTACTATTAAATATCTGATGCAAAAGAAGCATACCAAACCAAGATTAATCAGATGGATACTTTTGATGCAAGAATTTGATTTTGTGGTAATTGATAGAAAGGGAGCTGATAATCAAATTGTTGATCATTTATCGAGATTAGAATATCAAGAATTATCTAACACCGACAATGAAATTACAGATAGTTTACAGATATAATTAGTTTCCCTGATTAACAAATTTATAATATTAATGAGTAGAAAATATCTTGGTATGCTGATATAGTTAACTATATTGTAAGTGATATTTTGCCACCTATACTAACACTGCAACAACAGAAAAAATTCATTCATGATTCAAAAGCATATTTTTGAGATGAACCATATTTATATAAGCAATATAAGGATCTTATTATTAGGAGATGTATGTCTTATGAAAAAACTGAACTGATTATTCAAAAATGTCATGATTCTGAATTGGAGGACATTTTGGGACTGACAAAACTGCGTATAAAATTTTATAAGCTGGATTTTATTGGCCGTCTCTCTTTAGATATGTTTACAGATATATCAAAATTTATGATAAATGCCAACGAGTAGGCAATATATCTTGAAGAAATGAAATGTCTCTGAATTTCATGTTAAAAGTTGAGATCTTTGATGTTTGGGGATTAGATTTCATGGGACCATTTCCTTCATTTGGGAACTTATATATATTGGTTGCAGTTGATTATGTGTCAAAGTGGATTGAAGCACAAGCTTTACCTCGTTGTGATGCTAAAAGTGTTTCAAGATTCTTAATGAAAAACATTTTCACAAGATACGGAATGCCGAGAGTGATTATCAATGACGTAGGATCCCATTTCAGGAATAAATATAATCAGAGATTAACAGAAAAGATTAATATTATTCATAGAATCCCTACTGCTTATCATTCTCAGACCAGTGGGTTAGCTGAAGTTTCTAATCGAGAGATTAAACGAATTCTTGAAAAGACTGTAAACCCTAGTAGATTAGATTGGTCTGCGAGACTGGATACTGCATTATGGGCATACAGGATTGCTTATAAAACTCCTATTGGAACGACTCCTTACAGACTCATTTTTGGAAAGACTTGCCACTTACCAGTAGAATTGGAGCATAAAGCATATTGGGCGATTAAATAATTCAATTATAGTTTGAAAAATACTGGTGAGAAGAGATTGTTACAAATGAATGAATTGGAAGAATTAAGAAATGAATCTTATGATAACGACAGAATTTATAAGGAGAAACTGAAGTTAAGGCATGATCGGAAGATTAACTAGAAGAACTTTGAACCAGGACACGAAGTTTTGCTTTACAATACAAGGCTGAAGTTATTCCTTGGGAAATTGAAGTCTCGTTGGTTAAGACCCTTTACTGTGACTCAATTTTATACTTACGGAGCTGTTGAAATTGAAGATCCAAAGACTGGGAATAGATTTAAAGTAAATGGACACAGATTAAAACTATATATTGAGGGTAAAAGACCAAACTTTAAAGAAGTTTTAATGCTCAGTTAACCTGAATAACACTTTAATAGGTCAGGTTGACGACGTTAAACCAAGCACTTATGGGAGCAACCCATAGTTATCTTCATTTTTTGAGTATTTGTTTGAATTTTTCATTAGTATGTGGTAGTATTAAATTCTACTGCTCGTATTTACCCTTTGATCATCATGGAATTTGGATCCATAGAGAAAATTTGGAATGCATTCGGACCATGGCGTTTATGTGCAAATTTTGACTTGGGCACCGATGGTGAGCTCAACGCCACCGACAGCGGGTTTTTCCTGAGAGCCCTGAGAATTAAATTGCACAAGTCCGTCGACGGTGCTATTGAGACCGCCGACGGCGAGATCGGTGAGTGGACAATTTCTGGAGTTTGAAATGGCGGTTTTTGGCGGTTTTAGGCGGAATTTTCCCCTTTAAACTTCCAGAGTCGGTTCCTAAACTTCTTATTTCCCAGAAAAGAATGGAAACTCCATTGAATTCATCCTTAATGGCTTCAAGTTCCGCTGATTACCCTAGATTTCAAGTGTTCAACCGGAGAAAGTTTGTTAGTGTCGAGGCACAACGAATCTTCAACAAAGTGCTGACAAAGAGGAGATTAATAAAAGAAAGAGGCTTTGTGAATCGAGGATTAAACAATCCATCAACAGTGATTGAAGAGATGATCATGCAGCGACGATGGGAAGTGTTATGCTACACTACTGTCACAGTATTCATTCCTGTGGTGAATGATTTTTACGCTAATTTGCATGGAATCTATCAGGGAAGCGTCTATGTGCAAGGAAGGTGGGTAACTTTTACTCCTACACGAATTAATGAATAATATATGATCAAGAATGTTCCTATCTGCCATTATTCCAACTTCGTCCTGAAAAGAAATCTGATGAATGAGATCTATCAATATTTAACGGACGAGACTGATGACTGGGAAATAAGAGAAAACGGGTATGTTAGTTTTTCTGCTACACTTTTAAATCTGGTATCAAAACATTGGCACTTCTTCATTTCTGCAAAGTTATTACCGATGATGAGGATCAGTAAAGTTACTAAAGAAAGTGCTATATTAAATTACTGTATTCAGATGGGACGACCAATTGACATTGAATCGATAATTGTGAAGTCTATTTTGGGCCAGATCATTCAAGGATCAACTCATGGGCTTAGACATCCTTCTACAATTTTCTCACTTTGCAGTCTGTTTCAAGTTTCATATGAGATTTGGGAAAAGGTACTTCTACCTTAGAAGCCTTTAGACCCAACCAAAATGTTCTCAGCAAAGGAAGATGAGAATGATATGGGCATTATTATGGATCAATCATCACAGAACTCAATACCAATTCAACCTCTAGTTTCGGACAAGACGATGGTTATCTTACACAGAATTAAGAACCTGGAAAAAGAGGTACAAAATGTGATGAATGCAATTAATAATATCTCTAATTTTTTTGATCAAATTGATTGGAGGATGGAAGAGCACTTTAATCACTCTGGACATATCGAAGGAATTTTTATACGCTTAATGAGAAAGATGGGATGGATAGAAGAAAACCCTACTGAAGAATTCCCTTACCGACCCTTCTATAATCTTTTTCTTCATGTTCAATCGATGGGTGATATCAGAGGAGATACAAGCACTGAATCGGATGAGTAGTAGATCTGCTTTACTACGTAAATTTTTATGTGTTTAGATTTGATTTGAACCTATTTGTTTGCTTGCTTTTGAAGTTTGCTTTTAGATCTCAGTATAGTTGAGATTAAGCATGGAATATTTGTTTTCAGCGTTAAAAGTGTTGTGGCTTGGATTGCGACGCTGAATTGATGAATTGAGATTGAGAAAATAGTTAACTTTAGTGTGTTGTGTAACATGTATTGTAACTCTTGGATTTTATATATAATTGTGATGTTTTGTGTTGTGAATATTTATTTGTGTTAATACATTACTTCTTCACTAAAACTTGTTTAAAATGATCGAACGGATGTCGACGATGCTTGAAATTGATTGAAATCGCAAAAAATTGGAAATTGAACAAATTTTGAGATTCTCGCCGACAGCGCTCTCGAGGCAGCTGACGGTGGGTTTTCCCGAGACTTCTTCTATTAAATTCAATAGAGCTCGCTGATGGCACAAACGACCCTACCAACAATGAGATCTCGAAAATTACCTTTTAACCATGATTTTGATCAGTCAAACGCCACTATTCATCATCCCTAACCTCCAAACACCACAAATTTCGACCTACGGCTTGAGAGATCTTGGATTTGGGGCAATTTCAACTCATTTTGACACTGGATTTCATCTTCCCTCGGTAAGAGCTTCCATCCTCTGTAAAAATTTTTTATTTTCACCATGAATTTCTTCCACATTTAAGAATTCCGAAAAAATTGAAAATGTGGAGAAAATACTTGGAAGAAATTAATGGAGCTTAGTTTAGAACTCTTAGAGTCATCTTTGGAAGCCATTTTATCATTATTTTGGAGTTTAGTTTAAATTTTTGTAAATTTGATAGATCGAAAAATGGCTCCCTGACAAAAGAGACGACTTGAGTTTGACGAGTCTCGCTTCGTAAATGCAAAGGCTTAATCAACGTATAACTCTGTGATGCTTGTCAAAAAGTGTATACAAGAACGATTATTTAAGAAGCCCGGAGGAGAAGTAGAGAGAACTATCACTGAAAGGAGGTGGGAAAACTTTTGCTACACCACCAATAAAGCAGCGGTGAATGTGGTAAAAGAGTTCTATGCCAATCTGACTCAGCTTGAGGACGAGCCTGTTTGAGTGAGAGGTTTTTCTGTTGAGTTTAATTCCTCCCGCATTAACTCATTCTACAAACTTCCTGACCCTATATCTGTAACTATACAACCTACGGTACAATGGAAGGCCCGCTAAACGATGTCATCAACTTTCTCTCTGATGGGAAAGGGACATGGATGATAAAGCAGCGTGAACGGATAAATTTTCCTCTTTCCATGATGAATGTCACAGCTAAAGCATGGAATTACTTCATTTGTTACCTACATATCACCATAGCGAGGTAACAAGAGATAAAGTTGTTCTGAATTTTTGTATTCAGAATAATCTAAATATAAATGTGGGGAAAATAATTTATAATAATATTTTAGCTACGACAAAGAGTGAAAGGGGAGGAGGACTAGGACATCCTGGCCTCATTTATGCACTTTACCAATTATCTGAAGTGGAAGCTAGAGATGAGGAAGAATGGGTTTACCCTATGAACCCATTAGTAAAGCTAACTTAAATACGTATGAATCCCATGAAAGTGGAGAACTGGGAGTAGGAGTAAAGCACCTTCTACTTATAGAGATATCCCCTCTACTAGTTATGACCCTCCTTCTACTAGTTCCCCTTCACTTTATGATTTAATGAATGAGATGACTTTGCAGCGGAAGAGTATAGAGCAATTAAATGAAAGAATTGGGGGTTTAGAACGAAGACATGATTATGATAGTGAGTACCTAGAGAGGCATTCTGATTTCGAGAGAGATTACTACGAAGCTCAGGCTAGACACTATAGAGGTGAGCCTGATGTTACTTTTCCTGAATGCCCCCGATATACTCGTTATCAGCCCAATCCACCTGCTGACCAGGGAGATGAAGATATAGTATGGGATTTTGATGTCTGATCTTTAATTTAGTGATTGAGATGTTTGTGTGTTTTTGTTTTTGTTTTTGTTGTGTATTGTGATTTATTTTTATTTATTTAGACAGTTTAGTATTGTTCTATGTAATGTGAACTGTTTCTAGTTTTTATTTAATGGATTGTAATGCATAGCTTATAATTGTATTCTGTAAACTGAGATTGGTTGTGCTGTGAAATGTAATTGTTATTTGGTACTATAATGTGTAGTGTACTCAATTGTGGTAATTAATTGTTTTATTTTATGTACTTATTTCAAATTTTAATACCCGGCAAAATTCTCTAATGTTTTATATGTATAGAAAGCTCCTAATACTATAGGCCAGTTAAAGTAAATTTATGAGAAGAACATGAAAATTTCAGAAAGATGAAAATGTCTAAAATATTAAGGTATGATTTAAATTTAAAATTTTTCTTTCCACCTGTATCATTCCTTATATATATTGAAAAATTTAAGTTTGGGGGGAGAATAATATTAACTGTTATGTGTTCTCAATTAAAATATTTTCAAAAATTATAAACATGATTCTTGTGATAAAATTTAATTCAGTTAGCTATATATTGACTTTATTTAAATATTGTGGAAGATTTAAAGATATATTCCTGGAAATGAAAGTTAATTCTATGGGATAAGATATTTGGTATAAAAGAATGAGGTTCTGGTTAACTATTTAAAATAAAGAAAACTATATTTTGAATTGTTAAGAATCTTAGAAATTCATTTGAGAGAGAAAAATAATGAGACTCTATGAAACATATTTTTAGCTATGAAATACTTATAAGGGAAAGGAATGCTTTGAGTTTCAAATTTAGGAAAAGAAGAGTGAAGTTCAAATTTATTAACAGGCTATCAAGATATAGTAATCCTCACTTGAAAAAGTAAAAGAAAGGATTGATAAAAATCCATGAAAAGAAAAGAAAAATATATATAGGATTGAAAAGCAATCCAAATGAAAAGAAAAGAAAAAAAATATGTGAGGAGAAGCATGAGGAGATGCCTTATCAAAAGCTGGCTTCACTTGTATTAACCTAAAGGGAAAACTAAATACATTTCTAAACGTATATTTATGGAGTGGTATTCTTACTAGTAGTGTCCTCATGAATTTCCTATCATTTGAATATTCTAAGTGACTTAATCTTGTAACATATAGTCATTCTTTAAATGAATAGAAGACTAGAACTCTTAGACTTGATGACTAGATAGCCTTACATCTACAGAGTTAATCTAATTACTTGAAAAATTTTTTTGAAACTCTGACTATGATATTTAATTAAATTAATTTTATAGTATTTCTGAATTAAAACTTTTTTGCAATGAATCATCACTTTTATGTAGTACAAAAATTACTTGAAGACAAGTAATAGTTTATGTTTGGGGGATTTTGACCAAAGAAAAATATGTTGAGATTTTCATACCCATTTTACACGGATTTTAATGATATTGCACTTTAAAGAAAGGTATTTTTGATGTTTTGTTGCAGGAATGTTGATTTATGGTCATTGGAGCAAAACAATGCAAAAAAGAGAGAATTTGGAGCAAAAAGGACGAAAATATAAAGATTTGACCTTGGGCGCCGACGGCGGATTTTTCCCGAGAGTTCAGAAATAAAAAAGAAAAGAAGGCCGTCTACAGCAAGATCGACCCCGCTGACGGCAAGGTTTTCTTAATAGTTCCATAACCTAGTATTCTAGAAGGCCACCGACGACGAGACCGAGGCCGCTGACTGCGAGTATGTCGGTTCCTTCACAGATTTAATGAATTTGGACGATTTTTGAAGGGATGCTTGGGCACCTTTTGGAGAACTCTTCTACAACTTTAAAAGAGACATTTTGGGGCCGAAATTAGAGGAGGAGAAAGGATTCTTCTTCAGTCTTGGTCTTTTATAGTGAGTTTAATATTCATAGTTAGTGAATTTTAAGTGTAAGAATTGTGAGGGATTCACTTGAGAGATTGTAAGATTGGAAGGAAAGTGAGAGATTTCTCCTCCTTGCCGCTTCGAAGGAGAATTCTGTGTGTTGTAAAGAAAGAAAGAGATTCAGAGGAACTTCAAGGAGTTTCCTTGGGGAGGAATTCAAGATAAGTTGTATTTACTTATTGTAGATTGTATAACTTTGCTTTTATATATGAAATCCAATTTTGTCGTATCTTCTCCATGAGATCTGAGTAGTTTCTCTGTCTTTCTCCTTATTTTGAGATTTTTGGGAAATGGTGATTTGAATTTGTTGTGCCAAAAGAATATTAAAGAAGTTGTGATGATATTTTCACTTCAATCTTAATTTACTTTAAATCTGGCTGATTTATTTGTTAAACTATATTGTGTTTTACAACTAAAGTGAAGATTACATCCAAGATTCAAGGAGATCAAAGTCCTTGAAAGTATGGTGCAAATAAATAGGGAAATATTATTTATCGGGCATAGAATTGGAAATTTTAGAGTGACAGACTAAAATTCTCAATTCGATCCTATCTTTTGGGTGCTGAAGTGTAGATGTTAGCCCTCAGATGAGGGGAACGTGGGATCTCCGAAGTGAGAGCCGATATCCTCCCAGCTTAGCCGCAGATTCAGTAACTAAGCATAGGATTAGTCAATGTTCTTCATGCCTGGACCAAAGGGTAAAGAATAGGTATGCTCCTATTTGGCACAACACAATTTAAACTAATTCAATTTATCCATTCACTTAAATTTCTTGACAAGGAAAAGGATGCTTGCTTATATATTGAACCTCACATTACAAACTTTACTAGTAAATTTTGTTAATTATTAGATGAATTAGTTTATTAAAATTACATCTTATTTACGATTGCATATTAGTGACAAATAGGCAACTTGAACTACAAGGTTATGATTCTGTATTGGTTTTTAAAATCCTAGTTCGTAGCCTCTAATATATTCCCTGTGGGATCGATAACTAGGACTCCACTAGAGCCCTGTATTACTTGAGTGATACGTATACTTACGTTGATAAGAGTAACTTTGTGATTATTGAATATTTTATACACTTCTTTATCAAATTTATAATAACGGTCAAATTTTTGGTGTCGTTGCTAGATTCAACCCTTTTAGCAGCGATATTAAATTTTTGTAATATTAAGCATATGCAAAGTAGCGTGATCAAGTTTTTGGCGCCGTTGCCGGGGAATATAACATAATTAGAGTAACGGACAATTTAGGGCCATTAGAAAACTTTTAATAGAATTGCAACTTATTTTCATATTTAGTCAACTTTTTTTCAATGATAAATTTTGGCAAATTAAAAAAGTCGCACCACTCAGCTGTCACGCGGCCACGCTTTATGTATCAAGGGTTCATCCGGCACAATCCTGGCCATCCATCCATTACACACGCAATATGATGGTTCCTGGTCATTGTCTTCACCTGGTTCTTCCCGTGAGCCCTCTATCTTCTAGACTTAAGAACTAGAGCTAGACTCAACCAAATCGTATGGGGTTTATTTCTAAAGCCTCATCTGACCTAGACGAACCTATATATATGGATAACCTAGCCTAAAATCAACCCAACATGCATGGAAGATCAAAAATGGCTCGGGAAGAAAATGAAGCTCAATACCTTTGTCTGAGAGGGGAGGCCTTAATCAGATGATTGTGGCAGCTTCGATTGGTCCCAACGAACCTCGAAATGAAGTCTTTTGTCATGGTGAAATGTCTGGACCTGAATTCGACCAAGGTCGATTTCAGGTGTTGATCAAAATCTGGTGTAGATGCTCTCTGTGATGGGATTTTTATGGGAAACTTCTTCTTTCCCTCTGGTCATGGTGTAAAGCAAGTTGATTTGGAGTTTTAGGCAGTGAGGGGATGCAATTGCAACTGTCCTGGTTTCAATAGAAATTTCAGTGGTGAAACTAGATTTGGACAGTGAGGATTAGGGTTGGAGTATGGTGGGCTTGCACTCAGGACGTCTCAAGGAAGCTCTAGGAGCAATTTGGCAGAGTCTCCTTAGGAAATTTTTCAGCAACCCTCTTTGGCTGTGGAGAATGGCTTTTAAAGCCATGGCCAATGGGCTGAGCTCAGGGCTTGGCTTTGGGTGGGATTAGATGTTTAGGTGGGAGGCAACAAGGCACAAGTGATCAATGAGGGCATGCCACACTGACATGGCCTAATTTTAGGATTTAGGGTGTATGGGGCACTTGGTTTTAGTTGTTCTGGTAGTCTAGGTCAGCCGTAAGGACAGGGATGGTGGCTGGCAGGCTGATCGGAGGTAAGAGGAGGGTTTGGTGCTATTAATTTTTTTGGTTACTTGAGGGTTAAGGGGAGTTATGGGTTGACCGAAAAAGGGAAAATCCATTGGTCCTAAGTGAGGGACCTTTGGTTCATGGCTTAATGGGCTTGGGTTAGGTTAGCCCAGACCAATCATAGGGGTCCTAAGTTTGGCTGTCATGGATTTAATTTAGTCCATTTGGTTCAATTTAGGTGACATTGGGTTATATGGTCAATTTTGGTCACTTGGGTTCAATTTTGGGCTAGCTTGGGTTTGAGCTTGGGTTGAGTCCAATTGATTGAGTAATTTTGTGAAGATTAATGTTATAAAGGATTTGGAAAAGGATTGGAGTGGTTTTGAATTGGTTTGGGGGTTCCATTTGTTCATTTGGTGCAATTTAGGTCATTTGGGCTTACATGGATTTGGGTTAGGTCTAAATTGACGGTTCAAAAAGATCAAGGGGCATATGGTGAAGAGTTCTCAGCGTAAATTGGGTGGCAATTTTGGGATTAGGGCATTCAATTTGGTGTGATTTGGTCATGTATCCAATTCGGGGCAAAATTAGGGATTTTCGATTGGGTGAGACTTGAGCTCAAATTGGAGGGAATTGAATGTTGTATTTGGCTTAGGGGAGTGTCATGAGAATTTAAGAATTCAAATTGAGGGCAAATTGATTGACATTGTGTCCAATTTGGGAGAAATGGGTCACTTGGTCAAGATTGGGGATTTTGTGTTTGGGTTGAAATTAGGTCTAAATTCAATTGGGTTTGTATTTTAGTTAAATTGAGGCTAGGGATGTTAAATTTTGGTTTGGAATTGAAATTGGTGAGGATTGAAGTCAATTTGGTGGACATTGGGGTGATTTGTGCATTTTTGGGTCAAATGAGTCAAATTGGGGCTTTTGGTTAAATTGGGCCAAATTGGTCAAATTGGGTCAGTTGGTAGTTAAGAGAAATGAAATTGGGAATATTTAGGAGGGTTTGGTAATTTTTGGAAATTTTTATAATTTTTTGTATTTTTGGGCTAGGAAGGGCATTTTGGTAACTTTGCAAAATTTGGGTCTATTTTAGAAATTTTGGTAAATTTTAGTAAATTTTGGTCAAATTGGTCAACTTGAGTTGTAGGGAATATTTTGAAATATTTTTTGGAGAAAGATAGGTAATTTGGGTAATTTTGGGTAAAATTGAGGTTTAGGAGTATTTTGGGTAGATTTATGGGCAAAGGGGTCAAATTTTGAAATTTTGAGAAAATTAAGGTTGATTAGGGGTGAGTAGTATAGGATTGTTTAGGTTAAGCCATGGGTCAAGGGCAACCCTCATTTGGTCCTCTGTGTGTTGGCACTAACCAAACTTTTAGCTTGGGGCTAAAAGCATGGGGAAACCATCCACATGAGTTTCCATAAAAGTAGAGGATCAAGGTAAGATGTGCTTTGTTTGGGGTTGTGGGTGTAATGTGTGTGTATTGTGTAAGCTCCAGATCTCTCAGGGTAAATCCTAACGTTTGACCACCTATAGGAAACTTCTCTTGGGCTTCCTTATGGTTGGTCATTTCCTCCCAAAAGCTGGAGGTTAGGCCTTAAGCATATGAAAACTCTCGGTGAAGTGAGAAATGATTGAATTTCTAAGAGGGAGAGTTCCAAGACTAGTCTTCTAAGAAAGTCAACAGAAGAGTCCTATGGCTAGACCCTAGGCTATTCTAAAGAGAGACTAGACCTCAACTAAAAGTGAGGTCAACTTCCATCAACTAAGATTGTTCTTCAGCTTTATAAACATATTTGAATGTTTACTTATCTTAGAGGATCATAAACTTGAATAATTCTGAGTTCCTTTTACTTTAAGCACCTTCCTTTTAGTTAACTAAAATAATTATATTGATGCCAGATGGATAAGAGAAATACGAAACAATGAGACTATTTTACACATGTAAGAAAAACTCACAAAGTCCTTAACCTCTTGGAACCAGACACATAAATGAGTCAACTCACACTCATGAATACACTACAAGAATTAAGCAAAATTGTGTAAGCCAAATCGGATTCAAATCAAAGCAAATCGGATGATATTTGAGGTATATCATCAGATTTGAGTCTGATTTATGTCTGATTTTTTCCTTAGGTATATTAGGGGTCGGTAACGTTAATTTTATCAATTTTGAGCCAAAATATTTTGATGCAATTAATTTGCATTGGTTTTTGTGACATCATAGTATCGAATTTGTTTAAGCCAATCCGACGTTAATTTCACCGCAAATAATGTCGAACAGATTATACCACATAGCAGCTACAAAATTCAACGCAAATAGGTGCGTTAAAAACTTCCAACGCAAAACTAGGACGCTATTTTCAACTTTTCCTGTAGTGATGTGAATCCTCAAAGGACCGATCAAAGGTTTTTTTACCTCTTCACTCGTCGAACTCTGCTTGTGAGAATTCAAATCGCACTCAGCATCCAATAAACATCAACTTTTTTGAATTAATGAGGATAACGAGGCCACTACAAATAAATGTGAGAGAAGAAAGAGAAAACATAAGTGATTTTAGGTGCTCTATATGCAAATTTAAAAGTTTAGGTGTGATTTATGTAAATAGATATATTTTGAATGCTATGTTTGTAAATTCCACTTAAATGAAATGTGGATTTTAGGATTTCAAAATGATGCCATTGCTTTAATAGATGAAGATCAAATATCTATAATTAAAAAAAATAATGCTAATCAGTTTTACAAATAAATTGGAAATCATTTTTAGGGAAATTACATACATTCAAGTAAATTCTACGTATTTACACTTTGTTGCTAAAAATTTATTCATGAAAATATGTATTTGACTTTTAAGAAGTTATTAATGATGATATTTTTATGTGACATTAAAGTTTTGAGCTTTATAAATATAAATATTAAATTTAGATATTAGATATTTAAATACTTCAGAATTATGGGGTATGCATGTAAATGCCTCTTATTTTTAATGCTTTTGTAAGAAAAAAGTCCCCATCGATTCTGGAAAAAAAAATCTGAGAAAATTTATGTTTATTAGAAGCTTAATCAGGCCTACACAAACCTTATTTGCCTTTTTATTTAATTACGAAACTTTTGGCTCGATCCCAGTTTTAAGAACAAAAATAACGTTGTTATCATCAATAAATTGCTTTGTTGAATTGCACTCGTTATTCTCATGTTGACGGAATCGCCAGGCTTGCAATAAAAGAAGAGATTAGGGGTGGCCCTTTCAAAAGAAGGAATTTGGGGATAGTGGGCTAGCCTTAATAGCTTATAATTATTTTAAACGTTTAAGTTTACATGATATTTAAATTTCTAAATCCTTTCAATCCTTCAAATAGGGGTTTTTACATGCTTACTATGAAGAATATTTAATATAAGGTGGTTGATACAAAAGGTTCATGATAAAAAAACGCAGACAAAATTTTACACAAGAATAATATACGAACTGAAATAACAAATTTTAATAAAAAATTTTCATCAACTCCTCATCATTCTTTAAATGACTTAGGAGTTAGATATGTAAATACTTAGGAATTGTGCGGTATGTATGTAAATCCCCCATATATAACTAAGTCCAAATCTAAAGAGGCTCAAATTGCATGCCGAGCCTATTTATTAATAATTAGGAAAATGCGTTATTACCAATCAATCTCTGATTGTCTGGTTAACAAATGGCAGCAGTACTGCAGGCATGCATTATTAATTAGAACCTTCAATCTATATATATAGCTACATCACTTCGTTATTTCAATACAGGAAGCTTAAACAAGCTTAATTGAATTCATAATAAGCTATAATTATAGCTGGAGGAGATAAGTGGCAAATGGCTTACTCAAACCAGCTCTTCTTCCTCTTCCTTCTGCTCCTCTCCCTTGCATCCATCACCCACGGCGCCGATTTGATTGCCAAAGAATGTGGATCAAACATTACCAACAATGACGTCTTGCAGGCCAACATCAACAGCATCATTCTCGACTTGGTGACAAAGACTACCTCCAGTGGCTTCGCCAACTCCACCTACGGCTCCGGTAGCGATGCCGTTTACGGCACTGCGGAGTGTCGAGGAGACATCACCGACCAAGATTGCACCGCATGCATCATCGCTGCCGGAGAAGAGGTACGTACAACATGCTCGAATACGAACGAGTCACGCATCTGGTACCACCAGTGCTCTCTTCACTATAGCACCACCAATTTCATCGGGCAGGCGGACATGAACCTGCTCGGTGCGTGGCACGGTACAAGCACGACTAAGGATCCGCAGGCGTTCAAGAAAACATTAATAGAGCTCTTTTCAGTGCTAACGGTAGCTGCAGCATCAAGTGGAGAAAGGCGAAAGTTTGCGTGGGGGGAGATTGAGAGTAATAGTAAGCTCACAAACAATGAGACAATTATTACCGTTTATGGAATGGCGCACTGCACATGGGACCTGGACCAATCCACATGCTTGGCATGTTTGGATACTGCGTTCAATAGTATAAATGAAGCATGGGATGGAGCCTATATTATCCTTAAGAGCTGTGATATTAGACATGAGAATAAGCCGTTTCTCTTCGTAAATGCAGCACCTCCTCCTACCGTCAATATTCGCAATATTACATTCAGCAACATTTGACAAAGTGGTTTTGTTTAACTTTATTGTGGTTTGTACTCTCAACTCTGTCGCATGGATGCATAAATTAAGTATTAATTGTAATAGTTATGTTTTTATGATCTGATTTAATCAAGCGACCAGTTGATGTTTTTGGTTTTGAATGAGGTGTTTATGACTAAAGGCATGATTTTAATCCTTACGATTTATTCAGACTTTATTTTGCGTGGTTTTTGTGTAAGTTAGCATTAAATATAACGTTTGCGAGAAAACAAACCAGGGAATGATTGTTTAAAAGTTGTGAATGAATCGTTAGAGCATAAAAATGGGCGTGTACACCTAATAACAGTTTGCATAAATCTCGAGATAGTTTATGAGTCTCATAAAATAGTAGAAGATGAAAAGATACAAAAATATTGGATACAAATATGAAAATGCACGTATAACACTCCAATTAAAGTAGGGCATTAATAAAAATATAATAAAGACATGTAACTCTCTATTGAAGTGGTGAACAAATAAAAGATATAATAATATGTAACTCTCTCATTAAAGTAGTGGCAAGCAAGTAATTTTAGATTTCGTCTCTCTTTCTCCTACAAATAGGGAGCTAATAGGATGTAAAAAGGCACTCTTCTCTCTTTGCGTTTCTCACGAAGGGAGAACTCTATCCCCTTCTCAATATAACCGCTAATTTTGATGTATTACATTGAGAAAAAAAAATTTTATAAGAACTTGTTTGGAAACTCGTCAAAGTATTTAAATCATTTTTAAATCTAGATAAAAAACCTATTTGTTTGGTATATATTTTTATTTTTTATTGTTTTGTTTTTAAAATAAAAAATAGAAAACAAACAAAGAAATAATACTTGTCTGATTATTTTTCATTTATTTTTTAAATTTATTTTCAAACACTAAGTGGACTGTTTTTAAAACAACCAAAACACGTGAAACGTGTTTTCTATAATTCAAAAACAATGAAAACACACCGAGCCTCAAAACTCAACAAATCTTGATCCCCTTCCCTTTGATGCTTCTTCTAGGTACTGCCGAATATCATTTGTCTCAACAAATCTTGATCCCCTTCCCTTTGATGCCTCTCCTTTGGTTGGTGAATCATCTCCCATCAGCACTCTTCAATTCTTAAAGGTTAGTTGAGATCTTCATTCATTTCTTTCTTTGGTTTCTGTTCAATCATTTGGCTTTCATACTAGGGCAATGTCAAACCATGCTTTCGAATCTAGGTTCAAAGATTTGATTCATTTTTATGTGCTTTCCTTTTCTGGATGTAGGGATTTTATGCATTTTTTAATGTGTGAGTAATGCTGCAGATGAATCTGTGGGTGGTTAGTTGAATGGGTATGTCGGTTAATGAGGTGGATTTTGAGTGGGGGAATTCAATTTATATGTGAAGGTCTTCTATGTTATTTATTAGATTGGCTTATCTTCAGCCATGTTCATCAGAGCATGAAGAGGAAAGAAGAGTTTCAGTGGTGATGAAATGGAATAGGGAAGATGAGATGGTTTCAAGGAGATATTTTTTGGGAGATTAGGGGTGTTGTGTCTGCTCAAATTTATATTTGCATGAGTAATTGAGTATGATTTTTGAATAATGAGAAGCTCAAGTTATTGTAAGTTATCTTGATTTACGGTCAAGTAAGCTTAAATTGATTTTTGAGTAAGTTTGCTTGATTTAGTTTCTTATCATGTCGGTTTTGTATGTATCAATGCTTCGAGTCTATCAATGTAACTGTTTCAAGTGGGTTTTAGATTTGCATTGTGGTGCTCGTTTTGTATGTAGCAATGTTTCAAGTGTTATCTATGTAATTGTTTCAGGTGTAGTGATAGTTTTGTGTATGACAATGTTTTAGGTACTATTTATGTTATTAATTCAAGTGGGTGAAAGTTTTGTATACAACAATGTATTTTTTAGTGAGTTATATATGTGTGTGTGTGTGTGTGTGTGTGTGTGTGTGTGTGTGTGTGTGTGTGTGTGTGTGTGTGTGTGTATCATCATGGTGGCGGCTAGAGCTCTGCTAGGGTTTAGAAGATGATTCTGGCGGCGGCTTCCTCCCTGGTGGTTCTGGTGGACAGTCTGGTAGGTGGTGTTCTTCTTGTGGGTGGCCTTTGTGTGGTAGAGGAGCTCTTTGGTCTTATATATATATATATATATATATATATATATATATATATATATATATATATCTATATGTATATATCATCATGGTGGCGGCTAGAGCTCTGCTAGGGTTTAGAAGATGATTCTGGCGGCGGCTTCCTCCCTGGTGGTTCTGGTGGACAGTCTGGTAGGTGGTGTTCTTCTTGTGGGTGGCCTTTGTGTGGTAGAGGAGCTTTTTGGTCTTCTACCTGGGTGGGGGTACCTTCCCAGGTTTTCAGTTTTCAAACTTTTACTGTTCCATTGCTTGGGGCTAATAGTGTGGAGCTGTTACTGAGTTTCAACTACTTGGCCCACTAGTTTAGTTTGTCTTCTCTGGTTTGTAAGATCTCCCTTTAGTCTCTAACTTTGGTTGGTGGCTTTTGTGCCTGGGAACTATTTTCTATTTTTCTATTGTCGGCAACTTTGTTGAAAGTTGCCTTGTGACTGTTTCTGTTGTTTGCCTTTTTGCTGCTGCATTAGATTTCCATTTACTGCCAACATGGCTTGTCCTATTGATCTCCACACTAACATTGAATAGGCCAAAGCCACCTATGCTGGGGTAGTTGGAAAGGGCCCCTCTATTAAAGATCCAGCTGAGTTAGTTTTTTCCCGTAGTATGCATGATGCTGCAGCAAGAAAGGGCACCTGCCTTTTTATTAAACCTATTGGAGAAAAGGAGGGCTGCCCTGTAGTCTTTTTTTCAGATCAGGAGCTGGAAATGTTAAATGAGGAGATTAGATTAACTCTAATTGGGAATTTTACTTTGGGACACCCCAAGTTGGTATTTGTGAGGAATTAGTTTGAATCACTTAACCTTATTGGCAACTGGAGACTTGGATTACTTGATGGCAGGCATTTACTCGTTAATTTATCTTCAGATGAAGACTATGCAAGGATTTTTGCCAAACAGCTGGTAACAATAGCTGGCATGGAGATGAAAATCATTAAATGGACCCCAGATTTTGATCCTAGTAAGGATCCACCTATTGTCCCCATTTGGTTCAAATTCCCCAATCTGCCATACAGGTTCTTTAATCAAACAGCTTTATCCTAAATTGGGAGGGCTATTGGTACTCCACTCAAGCTTGATGCTGCTACTACCCATAAAGCCAAACCAGAATTTGCCAGGATCCAAATTGAAAGAGATATCTCCCTCCCTGAGGTGAAGAGGATCTGGGTTGGCTCTGAGGCTGATGGGCATTGGCAGGAAGTAATCATGCAACAAAAGCCTTACTACTGTTCCCACTGCAAGATGTTTGGACACACCTCTGATAGATGCTACAGACTTCATCCACCTTCCAAAAGACCTTCAGTTCAGACTAGAGAAGAACCTACTGCACCCAGAATTCCTCCTGTGGTGACTGTTGTTCTTGAGGCCAGCTCTTCTAGATTGTTGGAGACTGATTCCAAACAGAATCCTCTCCTTGCTGATAATCCACTTCCCAGCCCTGATGTGACTGTCCCTCTCAGCCCCTTATCCCCCCCATCATTCCCCCCATTTCACCCCACTCAAAATCCACTCAACTCATTACTCACTCTCAGCCTCCACCCCCCTAAATCAGATTTTCCTTCCCCCCTCTGTTGTCAGTCTGGGAGTTGCTCTTCATTCCATGAAGGAGGAGTGGTTCATTCATACAAAAAAAAAGAAGAAAAATAAGACTGAAATTCAGAAATTAACAGATTCCTCAGCCTCCAGGCGTAGAGAGGAATCCCCACCTCTCACTTGAGGCAGAACCAGATCCAGGTCTCATAAATCCACCTCCCCTCCTCTAATTCCTAATGATCAACCTACTTTGCTGGAGCATTAGAGGAGTGGCTAGCCCACATTCTTTAACAAGACTTAAATACCTTAATAAAAACACGCCCCTTGGTGTATTGCCCTTTTGGAACCTATGGTTCAGCTTAATCCTACTAAAATTCTCAAGAGTTTTCCTGGTTACTCTTACCATGCCAACATTAATAACAAAATATGGATCCTTTGCAGAAAGGAACTCGGCTGGTCCATCCTCATTAATCACCTTCAATTTGTCCACCTATCCTTACGTTTTGCTGGTCACAGTGTGTATGCCACTTTCATTTTTGCTGGATGCAGAAGAATGACAGATTGATCCTCTGGGAGCAGCTACACCAAATTAGTCTTTCCATGAACCTCCCTTGGTTGGTGGTAGGTGATTTTAACTGTATAGCCAATGCGGCTGAAAAGAAGGGAGGCAGGACCCCTATTTTAAGCAGAATGAACAAGTTCAATGATAATATCCACAATGCTAGAATGTTTGACCTGGGTTTCAGGGGCCCCCCTTCACTTGGAAAAGAAGTCAAACATGGGAAAGATTGGACAGATTTTTAATGAACTTTGGCAATCCCAATTTTTACTTACTGCTGTCACCCATCTCCCTCTTGTCTATTCTGACCACAGACCTGTCCTTTTATCCATTGTTGTCCCTCCTCCTAGAATCTCTAGCCCCTCCTTCAGATATCAAAATTTCTGGTCCTCCCACCCTCAATTTGAATCTTTTATCCAGTCCATTTGGAAAGGTGTCACACATACTGACCCCTAGATTAAATTGGGCTTACTTCACCTGAGAATTAGTAAAGAACTTAATAATTGGGGATGTACGGAATTTGGAAATGTTTTCACTGCAGTTGCTGAAGCTGAAAAGGATGTCTTAGCGTTGGAAAACTTGACTCATAGGGGGGAAGCTAATGATCATCATCTGTTAGCTGCTTGATCCATGAGAAAAATACCTATTTTTATGCCTTGATTTTTATCAAATTTTTAAGGATATTATGCTTTAATGAAAGGTATTTTTGTGTTTTGGATGTAGGTGATGCAAAAATATCCAAGAAGGAAAAAAGGATGAAAAAGGAGCAAAAAGGAGCAAAAATGGAGCCAAAATGCAAAATTGTCAAAATAATTGGCCTAGCGCCTAGGCGCTAGAATCCGGAGCCTAAGCGCCAGTTCGATACAGAATTCTGTAAGATTTTGGATGACTTTTGGATGGTTATTTTGACGTTGTTAGCGGTTGTTGGACCATCTAAAAGATTGGCAGTTATTCTTGGATTATAGGACATGTGATACATTGTATTTGGACGCTTGGAAATAGTTAGGATCGCGAAGAGGTGCGATCCAAAGTGAAGAGGTGCGAAGAACTGGATGCAGATTCTGGCACCTAGGCGCCATACACTTTCTAGAAGATTCATTGAACATCGACACATTTTGAAGAGGTGCCTCAAGGCAACCCTTGAAGCCTATAAATAGGAGGCTACTCCTTCAGAGAAAAACGGCCCACAAACCACCAACGCCTAACCTAGTCCCCTAGCCCCATAGTTCCATTTAGAGAGAGAAATTAGAGAAATATTTTAAGGGCCATATTTATAGTTTCTTTTATTAATTAGTGAGTTTATTTAGAGTTTGTGTTGAGAGTATTTGAAGAGTCGGTACTTTTGAAGTTTATTTACTTTGGAGTCAGAAGGATTCAGAGGTTCAGTTGGAGAAACACTTGAGATAAGTATTTGTATTTTGATTCAAAGTTTTATTTATTGTTTAAATTCAAAGTTTATTTTGAAATTGGTTTGGATGAATTTGATATTTTTAGACAAATGGCTCCAAGAATGGCTAAGGGGAAGAGAAAGTTTGATTACGATGAGCATAAATTTGTGAATTTGAAGGCTTATTCACGTTTCAGTACATTTCTTAGCAATAAGAAGTGTACTCAAGAGAAAGCCTTTGAAAATCCTTGAAGTATGATTGAAGAACTGATTGCAAATCGTTAAGTTGGGATTTTCTGTTATTTCACTGTTGAAGCGATGTTGGGGATTGTTAGAGAATTTTATGTAAATTTGTACTGTTCTGAAAGAGAATATATCCTGGTTAAAGGACAAATAGTTGAATTTACCCCTGCCCACATCAATTCATTTTATATGTTGAGAGAACCCTTTTTATGTGAATACAAAAATTTCCCTGTTACAAATGAAGCACTGGATATGATTAGAACTTTTTGACTGATGGAAAAGGTGAATGTAAGATTAAACAGAAACAAAAATAGTTAATTGCCCCCTTTCTACTTTGAATCCTGTATCGAAAGTCTGGCATTATTTCATTTTTGCGAGACTTTTGCCTACCAAGCATTACAGGGAGGTTACTGTGGACAGAGTTGTTATGAATTATTGTATTCAGAACATGAAGAATATTAATATTGGGGCTATTATTCATAAGAATATTTTGACAAGTTCAAAAAGAGATACTACAGGTGGACTGGGACACCCCAGCCTGATTCATGCCTTGTGTATTTAGTCAGGTGTAACAGTTGAAGATAATGATGAGGTAGTCCATCCCCTGAAGCGCATTACTAAATTAAATTTGAAAACATATGAAGCCCATGTAGGTTGTAAATGGAGTAAGAAAGCTGATGAACCTTCTTCTAGCCATGAGAGACCATCTAAATCTAGGGAACCTACTCTACATGATTTTATGGATCAGTTGGAAAGGTTGAACACCATAGTAGAAGGAATAGAAATAAGGAATAAGATAAATGATGATTATCAAGTGCGATGGCGAGAATGTGAGATAGATTATCATGACGTACATATGAGATTTTTCAGGGGAGACACTAGTGCTGTATTTCCTACTTACCCTGAGTATACCAGCCTGAAGAACCTGATCATGGTGGAGCTCCTGCAGTTGAAGATTGGTAGTTTAGTAGTTTTATTTTCATTTTGTTTTGTATTTATATTTTGTATATGTGATGTACCTGAGACTCTTTCTGATTGGTATCTATGATGTTGAAAAGAAGAAAAAGAAAAGAAAAAGAAAGTAAGGAGAAGTTTGAGGAGATGCTTAATCAAAAATTGGCTTCACTTGGACCTACCTAAAGGGAAAAAATTAATTACTTTCCTAAACTTATATGTATGGATAAACATCTTTACTAGTAGTGTTCTCATAAACTTCTTTGCATGAAATCCTTTTAAGTGTCTTAATAGGACAATCTACAGTAAGTTTTGAACTGAATAGAAAGCTAGAATTCTTAGACTTGATTACCAGATAGTCTTACACCTACAGTATTTACTTGAATTATTCAAACATATTTCTGAAAATTTTATTATAGTACTTATCTAAGTCAAAATTATGGTATTCTAGAAAGAAATTTCATTGCACTGGATCATTATTTTATGTATTAACTAAAATTACTTGACTGCAAGTAATAGTTAATTTTGGGGGATCTTGATCCATTGAAAATTTGATAGCATTTTACTATTCATTTCATACCTGTTTTTGATGATATTGCACTTTAAAGAAAGGTAATTTTCATGATTTCATGCAGGTATAATAATTTTAGGCCTTTTGAGCAAAAGGAAGTGAAATGGAGCAAATTTGGAGCAAAAAGGGGCAAAAGAGCATTTTATTGAACTAGTGCTGAACGACGCTGTCACAAACACCAGACTGCACCAATTTATATAGACTTTGGACGCTAAAGGTGGAAAATAGCGCCGGACGGCGCCCTATCCTGCGTCGGATCGCACCTTATCCCGAATTCAAACTAGATTCAATGTATTTGACCGGATTTTAGAAGGTTGCTTGAGGAAAAACTCTTGGGAATTCAGTTATGGCCGGATTTAAACTACTTTGGAGCCAAATTTAGAGAGGGGGAGAGAGTTTAGAGTGTAGAGAGAGTGAAGAGAGAGTGTCTTTTCATTTTTAGATTGGTTTTCTAGGCTTTATGTTTTCTCTCCTAAGGAGTGTAGGAGGAGAGGGAAAGTGAGAGATTTCTTCTTACTTATCTAAAGAGAGAATTGTGTGTTGTTGTGAAGAAAGAAGAGGAGTCAAAGGAATTCCTTGAGATTCACTTGGGGAACAGTTTGAGATAAGTTATATTTACTTTACTCAGTTTGTTTGAAGTTGCTTTTTTATATAAAATTCATGTTTTTTCATCTTTTCCTCATGAGACTTGAGAAGATTTTTCTGTCTTCCTCCTTTTCATGTGATGTGTTGATGTTGTGATATGGAAATAATGTGCCAATTTATTTTAGAGAATTTGTGATGACCTTTTCACTTCAAACTTCATTTACTTTTTGATCTAGCCAATTAAATTATTAAAACTTGTTGGGAAACATATATTTCGAAAGGATTATTGACCAAAGAAAAATATGTTGAGATTTTCATACCTATTTTACACGGATTTTGATGATATTGCACTTTAAAGAAAGGTATTTTTGATGTTTTGTTGCAGGAATGTTGATTTATGGTCATTGGAGTAAAAAGATTCAAAAAGGAGCGAATTTGGACCAAAAAAGACCAAAATATGAAGATTTGACCTTAGGCGCCGACGGCGACCTCGACGGTGCCGACGGTGGATTTTTCCCAAGAGTTCAAAAATTAAAAAGAAAAGAAGGCCACCGACGGCGAGATCGACCCCGCCGATGGCAAGGTTTTCTCAATAGTGCCATAACCTAGTATTCTAGAAGGCCGCCGACTGCGAGATCGAGGCCACCGATGGCGAATATGTCGGTTCCTTCTAAGATTCAATGAATGTGGATGATTTTTGAAGGGATGTTTGGGCACCTTTTAGGGAACTCTTCTATAACTTTAAAAGAGACATTTTGGGGCCGAAATTAGAGGAGGACAAAAGGAGACTTCTTCATTCTTGGTCATTTATAGTGAGTTTAATTGTCATAGTTAGTGACTTTTAAGTGTAAGAATTGTGCGGGATTCACTTGAGAGATTGTAAGAGTGGAAGGAAAGTGAGAGATTTCTTCCTCCTTGCCGCTTCGAAGGAGAATTCTGTGTGATGTAAAGAAAGGAAAAGATTCAGAGGAACTTCAAGGAGTTTGCTTGGGGATGAATTTGAGATAAGTTGTATTTACTTATTGTAGTTTGTATAACTTTGCTTTTATATATGAAATTCAAGTTTTGTCATATCTTCTCCATGAGATCTGAGTAGTTTCTCTGTCTTTCTCCTTGTTTTGAGATTTTTGTGAAATGGTGATTTGAATTAGTTGTGCTAAGAGAATGTTAAAGAAGTTGTGATGATCTTTTCACTTCAATCTTAATTTACTTTAAATTTGGCTAATTTATTTGTTAAAATATGTTAAGTTTTACAACTAAAGTGAATATTACATCCAAGATTCAGGGAGGTCAAAGTCTTTGAAAGTAGGGTGCAAATAAATAAGGAAATATTATTTATCGGGCGTAGAATTAGAGAATTTAGAGTGACAAACTAAATCCTCAATTCGATCCTATCGTTTGGGTGCTGAAGTGTAGATGTTAGCCCTCAGGCGTGGGGAACGTGGGAGTTCCGAAGTGAGAGTCGGTATCCTCCCGGCCTAGCCGCAGATTTAGTAACCAAGCATAGGATTAGTCAATGTTCTTTATGCCTAGACCAAAGTGTAAAGAATAGGTATGCTCCTATTTGGCACAACAAAATTTAAACTAATTCAATTTATCCATTCACTTAAATTTCTTGACAAGGAGAAGGATGCTGGTTTATATATTGAACCTCACATTACAAACTTTACTAGTAAATTTTGTTAATTATTAGATGAATTAGTTGTCGGTATATTTTTAGGTTGTGTATTTTGAAAATGGGGGTCGCCTACAGAAGTTGTTGGTGAATTTTTTAATTTAATTTAAATAATTTGAAAAGTAGTATTTGATTTTTGAAAGTAATTTTAAGTTTGAAAATTTTAAGTTATGAAATCAAACTGATCTCACATCCCAAATAGTTTATATAAACGAGCACCGCACCACAAACCGTGCATCTATCCCTAAGGATAGACACACTGCTTGATGGTGGGGCCCGATTAAATAAACTAAAAGATTTGTGACATCCGTTCGGTCTGCGAACCAATTTTATAAGCCGACAAGTTCCCCTGCTTAATATAAAGAAATTAAGCAGAGTTTATATTACCTGGGTTCTTAAAGTTCCTTATAAGGGCAAGCCTCTATAGTTAATTACATCCTAAGTGACGAGAATCACTTAAGAAAATTCTCGATAATGATCAGTGGTTTTGCTCTCAAGAATTTCAAAGTTTAAGGTTTTCAAAGGATCGGATTTTGGAATTTTCAATTGGGAATGGATCAAATTTGGAACCATTTGTTTTGGAATCCAAAGGAAGAGAAGTAGGAGAAGTTGAGGATCCAAGAGAAATCTTGGCAACTTCCCGACTATCCTATTGTTTGGCTTCAATTTAGGAAGAATTATTTAGTATTTCGATCCCGTCAATTTTAATTATTTAGGACTTATATTCGTATGACATGATCATACAAATGACCTCGAAGATGTGAGGGTTTATGTCGTACCAAACAACTACCTCGGAATCCTAAGACCGGTTAGGGCTTAATTTACATAATATGATTATGCAAATGCCTAACAAAAGGGTTGAGGATTTATGTTGCACTAAGCAAACTACCTCGAAATCCTATGGCTTGGTTGCTTAAAATAAGGAAAGGTTTTGCTGAAGTAGACTCAGGTTTTGCTGGTGATGATGGCCGAGCTGCCCACTGTGCTCCAAGCTCCTTGTTGTTGCAGAGGTTTAGTTTTAGAATTCATAAATCGGGAGATGAGAGAAGTGTTTTGGTTTGGAGAAAATCTTAAAATCCAAGTGTTTTTAATATTTTAATTAAAACAAATCTTAAAGTTGTTTAAACGAACCGATTAAGATCCCACGGTTCCGTTATCCCAGCACCGTTATTTTCATTGAATTCACTTAGTCCAGATGAATTTGCTAAACTCAACTGAATGAGTTCCACACTTTCATTTAGACCGTGGAAAACCCCGTTAGCAACACGTGGGTTACATCATCCGAGGTATTCCCGATCATTCAACGAGACGTTTTAATTTAGTTAAAGTTGTACTTTTGTTGTTCTGTTAGTGATTAAATTTTGAGTTGTTTTATATTTTGAAATGTTGTGGCGGTGATTTTTATCTTGTAATGACTTTTAATTTAGTTTTGGTTTCGGTTCGGGACTATCCTAAAGGTTTTGGTTTTCATGCAACAGTTGTTTATCATGCAAGAAAAGTAAAGTACAGTGCATGTAAGTAAATTGCAATAAAGTAAATTGCAATAAAACAAAAGCGTACTTGGAGGGTCTTCCCGTCATCCCAAGCTGCACTTAAAACACATGTTAAGACATTTAAATGTTTCAACAAGTACCTAGGTAAAGCTAAGGGAAAGGTTTTGGTTGTCTACCAAAGTCTTAATCCTATAGCTAGCCATCTCCTATGACATCTAGGTTCTTGTGTTTTGGTTTAAGGATGATTTTCTTCACCAAAGAACAATTAAGTTCAATTGTTCTTATAAACATCCCATCATATTGAGGAAGTGCTTAAGACGAGTCTTAAACATCTTTTCAATACCTCTATGATTGTTTTAAGTCCAAGAGAATTTAATTATACAAGTGAATTAATCATCCAGGAGTTTAAGTTTTGTTCTCTTGCTCGATGAACTAGGTCATTTGAATATCCTATAAGTGAAGTAACACTTCACTCGATACCTCATTTAAGAGTTATAATAATAAGAGCTTTAAAAGGGCAAATCAACTTATTAAGTATTTTAATGATTTAAACTTAATGATTTAATTTTAATTTTGACTTAATTATAAATAATTAGTTTAAGTTTGGAAGAGTGTTCAAGTTATTTTAGATTTAATTCTTAATGATTTCATTTAGGTTTGTTGTTAAATGATTTTAATTTAATTTAATTCAATTTAATTTTAATTCAATTTAATTTAATTTTAATTTAATTTTATTTGATTTTTAATTTAATTTAATTTAATTTAA
Source organism: Papilionanthe hookeriana x Papilionanthe teres (assembly GCA_022702705.1). Classification (NCBI taxonomy): domain Eukaryota; kingdom Viridiplantae; phylum Streptophyta; class Magnoliopsida; order Asparagales; family Orchidaceae; genus Papilionanthe; species Papilionanthe hookeriana x Papilionanthe teres. The sequence goes on from CM040433.1 coordinate 61,338,440, forward strand.
TTTAATTTATTTAATTTAATTTTAATTTAATTTAATTTAAATTTTGTTTAATTTTAATTTAATTTTAATTTAATTTAATTTAATTTAATTTAAATTTTAATTTAATTTAATTTAAATTTAATTTTAATTTAATTTTAATTTTAATTTTATTTAATTTAATTTTAGTTTCATTTTAATTTGGATTATTATTTTAATTTTTTAATTAAGAATTAAGTTTTATTGAACATAATTTTAATTTAATTTGATTTGATTTTAATTTAATTTAATTTAATTTAATTTTAATTTAATTTAATTTAATTTTAGTTTAATTTTAATTTGGATTATTATTTTAATTTTTTAATTAAGAATTAAGTTTTATTGAACATAATTTTAATTTAATTTGATTTGATTTTAATTTAATTTAATTTAATTTAATTTAATTTGATTTAATTTAATTTTAATTTAATTTAATTTAAATTTTGTTAAATTTTAATTTAATTTTAATTTAATTTTGATTTTAATTTAATTTAATTTAATTTAATTTAATTTTAATTTTAATTTAATTTAATTTAATTTTAATTTTAATTTTAATTTAATTTAATTTAATTTTAATTTTAATTTAATTTAATTTAATTTTAATTTACTTTAATTTAATTTTAGTTTAATTTTAATTTGGATTATTATTTTAATTTTTTATTTAAGAATTAAGTATTATTGAAGTGATTTATTTAGGGATTTTTAAATTAAAGAAAAAATATCCTCTTAATAATATCCCTACTTTAATAATTCCAATTTCTATTATTCGTCCAAAATTTCAATTAATTAATTAATTAAAGTTTTGTTTTAATTATATTTGAAATGGTTAGTAGGTTTCTACCCTCAATCATTTAAGTTTCAATCATCCAAAATCAGTTTAAAATCAAATATTTTACCCTCCCCTTTTTGATTAAACCTAAAATTTTAATTAAGGGTTGAAATTTTTAATTACCCTTTTGCCCTTCAAGCTTAATAATTCTATAACTCACTAAATTAAGCTCAAATGAACTTGAAATTTTTATGTAACCTCACTCACATATCAATTAAGACATTAGAGGAGAAAATGTGATTTTTCTGTATTTAATTTATTTATGTAATTATTTTTAATGGAAAATAGGGGTTTTCAAGGAAAATTCAATAACATGACCAAGGAAATGTTTCTGTCCTTAAGAAAATTATGGGATGTTCCTAATGATCAGAGGACCATTTGGACCAATTTTGGTGATTTTTTGAATTATATTTTATTTATTAGAATTATTTTGAATTTTAGAGTATTAATTAATTATAAAATAAAATTAAAGTTGAAAAATGGATTTTATATTTTTCTTAAATCTCTCTGACCTCAAGGAGTTCAGAGAAACAAATTTTATAATTTTATGATTTTTCTTTGATTTATTGGAATTAATTTAGTGAAAAGGTTGGAAAATACATTTTTTAATATTAAAAGTTGTTTTAAGCATTTGAAAATCAATATCTTTACTTTGAGACTTGAGCAAAATATTTGGTTTATTGCTAAGTGATTAGGAGTCAAAATATGACATTTTTATGATTTTTAATATTTTTATGATTTTTGTTATTTTTTTATTATTAAAATATTAAAATAATGATAAAAATCAACTTTTTTTAGAAAATTACAATTTTAATTTTCTTAAGTTCCTCTAATATCAGAGAAGCTCCAAAACATTTTTTGTGAATTTTTCAAAAGTATTTTGTGAGTTATGAATTTTTAAAGTTTAGTTTTGGTTATGTGACTTAATTAATCCAGTTAGTGGGGTTAAACATTTCCAATTGATTTCAAGTTTTTATGTGATGTTCCTCTGAAGCTAAAGATCACTGGAGAATTTTTTTCAAGTCAATTTAATGTGTGGTTAACCCTAATTAATTAAAATTCTATTTTGGGTGTTTAGGCCAATTTAGGTTGTTCCATGTGAATTAATCCAAAACCTATTTTTCCTAGGGTCCACTGGTCATAAGAAACATCACCAAATTTTCCTAGAATTTATTTCTCAACATGCTAATTATTGGAAAAAATACTCAAAACAGTAACATGCAATTGAAAAATCAATAACTTCTCATAGGGATGGCCTCTGACCTTGGAAAATTCAGGGAATGTTCTCAAGTTCAGAGGCTTCAAAAGCCCTATGGTCTCATGCCATGATGAATTGTCTACATGCATGGAGAATCAAAATAGTGTAGAGAGTAAATAATTAATTTAAAATAAAATACTCAATGAACTAACTTGATTTCATTTCCACATTATTCTCCTCTGTTCACTGAGCGAGAGGCTATTTTTATTTTATTTTTGTGATTTTTCTACAAAAATTTATGCATTTTTAAAGTTCTGGGTATTTAATAAATAAGAAAATTCCATATTTTCCTACTTATCCTACGCGGCGTCGTGTCAACCTCGGCGGCTCCTAAGGGGGTGCGTGTCGCGCTGTGATTGGGCGCCGCCATCTGAGTCAGCCGTCCCGGGGCCCGCCTTTCACTTAACATCTTCCGGTCCGACGCGATCCGAGCCGTCCGTCCGATACACGCGCGATCCAACGGCTCCTGGTCATCGTCTCCGACTGGTGTGAACGTGACCGTTGAACTTCTAGCCTTAATATCTCCCTCATTTCTCAATGAATTTTTATGTTCTTATGCTCTATGGATTCATCTTGAAGAGACGAACACATCCATACGGTAAACATGCCTTCAAATCGATTCATATCAAATGGAGAATCTCCAGAAGCTCGGGAGGAAGAGAGAGCACATACCTTTGCTCAGAGAAGTGAAGCTTCGATCTGAGAGTTGTGTCACGTTCGATTGGGTCCAAGCAAGCTCCAGATGAAGTCCCTTGGCCTGGTGAATTGCCTAGGTACAAAAGTGACCACAGCCGATCACAAAGCTTGGAGGCTGGAAGCGATGGTTGGCCTGGTGAGGGGACTTTTGCTGGGGAACTTCTCCTCTTGGTCTGGTGAAAGTGTAGAGTCAATCAATTTGAGGATTGACTCACTGTGGTGAAGTGTCCTAGTTTTGGGTTTGGATTTCAACTCTGAAATTGAGCTCACAGAGAGGAAATGGCATGGGGATTTCAGTGGGGATCAAGTTCACCAGGTGTGGAGGAGAGTCTGGAATGATTTTGGCAGAGTTTCTGTATGGTTTGTTTCAGCACCTGTTTTGGTCGAGAGGAGGTGGTGTTTAAATAGGGCTGGTGGAGGGCTTCCCGGGAGGGTTGAAGGCTTGGATCGATCTGCTTAGATCAAGGGAAGAACAACCATGGCAGCCATTGGACATGGGGCGGCTCAGCAAGATGGAATTTCAATGTTTGGCTCCTTCCGAGGTCTCGGCCATGGTGTTTTCCGAGCAGTTGTGGTGGTCGGCCGGCCGAGCATGGGTCACCATCTTGACCGGGGAAGTCGTGGTCGGGGTTTGGTGAAGTGAATTGGCTTTGGACATGTGTAAAGGGGTTGGCTCTAAGTGGTATGGGGATAAGGCCATTTTAGGATTGGTTTGGTCAACTCATCCAAATTGATTGGGTTCACTCTCCCATAACCTGATTTTGGGCTGAGGCAATCAGTTGGGTCAACCTCCCATTTGTGGTGGAGTCTCCATCAAGGATTAGGTGGCAAAACATGGTTTAGTGTGTGACATAGATATGGCTAAAAAGGCTTAATGAAGGATTAGGAAAGGGGGCCCTCCTTTTGCCATTAATAGCTTGGTCACATGTCAAACCCCTCATGGTTTCACATGGGGCTTAAGGATGGCTTCATGGCTCTTATATGACTTGGGAAAAGTTGGCTTGGTTTCATGGAAATGGGTTCAAGGAATTTTGGTATTTTCGTGTAAAATTTGGATGGTTTGTCATATGACTTTGTTTAGAAAGGTTTGATTGCTGATTTAGGACTTAGGAATGATTTTAATTAAGTGAGGATGAGATGAGATTGTAATGTGGGCTTTAGGATGGGCTTGGGCTTTTGAGTTTGGTTAGGAATGGGCTTTTGAATGTCTTTTGGAAGTGGGCTTTTAGATGAAAATTTTGCAAAGGACCATGCCAAATAAATGTTGGGTTTATTTTAAGGATGTGTCATGAGTGATTTGGATCAAACTTGAGGTGGTTTGGAATTGAATTGGGTCTAAATTAGGTCTCTTTAGTGATAGGGTCAAAATAGGTCAAAATGGACTAAATTGGGCTAAGGTTGGGCTAATGTTGAAATTGATGTAAAATTAACATTAATAAAGGTTTATGGGAGTGTTTCAAAGAAGTTTCAACTTTGGTTGGGTTTTGATTTTGGGATTTGGGCCTATTTGGGTTAGGCTTGGGCTTAGGCTAAATTGGGGATTTTGGGTTTGGGTTAAATTTGAGTGGGGTTTGGGTTCAAATTTTGGGCAAATTATGTTAGTGTTTTGTTTATCGAGATGTTAGGGAAGGTTTAGAAAAGATTTGGGGTTAATTGGAGTTGAATTGGGTTGGTTTGGGCTAAGTTTGGGTTATGGGTCAAAATTGGCTTTAAGCTTAAAAATGAAATTGAATTCAAATGTCAATCAAATTGGGCTTGGATTTAATCTAGATTTATATTGGGGATATTGAATTGAAGTTTAGAATTGAATTGGACCAAAATTGAGGTCAATTGGGGTGATTTGGTTTGACATTGGGTTCATTTGGGTTTAAAATTTTCTAAATTGGAGGTTTTGGTATAAGTGGGGTAAATTGGCAAAATTGGCCCATGGTGTAGTTGAACAAATTGAAATTGGGAATATTTGGGATATTTTGGAATTTTCTGGGAATTTTTTAAATTTTTGGATTTTTGGGTCAAGAGGGGCATTTTGGTAATTTGGAGGGTATTGGGGGTATTTTTGGAAATTTTGGTATTTTTGGCTGTAAATGATCAATTTGATGGGTGGGGAAATGTTCAAGGTTAATTTTGGGGAGTTTTGGGTGGTTTGGAAATTTTGGTGGTTTTGGGTAGTTTCAAGGGCTTTTAGTAGGTTTGGTGGGTCCGGGGGCAAAAATTGAAATTTTGGAAAAATGAAAATTGAGCCAATGTGAGTGAAATGGAATCATTTTGGTTGAGCCATGAAGCCATATTAAGCCCATAGGAGCCATGAGAGGACTCATTTGAGGCATTCACTATGTTGTTCCTAACCCTCTGAGCCAAGGGCTTAGGGGTTAAGGTCCATCCATATGAATTATCTACATGAGTCAGGAAGTCAAGCTAGGCATGAATAGTTTTAGGATTTGGAATGTGTGTAAAAGTGTAATGTGTGCAGGTGAACCCTCACCAGACCAGGCCACCCAGGGTGATCCTAAGGCCAAAGGTCCTATAGGGAACTCATCCTTTAAACCTCCACATTTGATTTCAACCCTCTAGGTGATTAGGGGTTTACAATCAAGCTTGTGGGGTTTTTAGGGAGTTAAGAAGTGGTTGAGTTTCTAAAGGGGTAGGTTCCATCTCTAGTCCTCTAAGATAGTCAAAGGAAAAGCCTAAGGCTAGATCCTAAGTACTAAAGAGGGAAGAGAAGACCTCATCAAAAATGAGGTCAACATTAGTTTATTAAAATTACATCTTATTTACGATTGCATATTAGTGACAAATAGGCAACTTGAACTACAAGGTTATGATTCTGTATTGGTTTTTAAAATCCTAGTTCGTAGCCTCTAATATATTCCCTGTGGGATCGATAACTAGGACTCCACTAGAGCCCTGTATTACTTGAGTGATACGTATACTTACGTTGATAAGAGTAACTTTGTGATTATTGAATATTTTATACACTTCTTTATCAAATTTATAATAACAGTCAAATTTTTGGTGTCGTTGCTAGATTCAACCCTTTTAGCAGTGATATTAATTTTTTTGTAATATTAAGCTTATGCAAAGTAGCGGGATCAAGTTTTTGGCACCGTTGCTGGGGAATATAATATAATTAGAGTAACGGACAATTTAGGGCCATTAGAAAACTTTTAATAGAATTGAAACTTATTTTCATATTTAGTCAACTGTTTTTTTTCGATTGTATGCGTAAATTTGGTCCTGAAAATCTTATACCTTATGATTTGGAATTAGAACGCACTGTTAGGAAAATTAGAAAACTGAGAAAAGAACCTAGAATCCTGACACAATGGAAAAAAACTTAAACAACCAAAGAATAGAAAATGAACATCAATCTAGACCTTTAAGAGATTACGCTAACCCTACATTAGATGAAATTCACTTAACTATCCAAAACCCTGATGTAGCTGCTAATTCATTTGAGCTTAAACTTACAATTATCTAAATGGTACAAAATAATCAATTCGACGGAACTTCTAACGAAGATCCTAATTTACATCTTGCGAGTTTTCTAGAACTTTGTGCTACTTTTAAATATGACAGAGTGTCTGATGATGATGTCAGACTTAGACTTTTTCCTTTTTCACTAAGGGACAAGGCTAAGGTTTGGTTAAATTCGTTAACACCGGGATCTATTAGAACTTGGGGGAACTTTCACAAAAATTCTTATCGAAGTATTTTCCACCATCTAAGACTGCTAAGCTTAGAAACGATATCACATCTTTCAGTCAGTATGAGGTAGAATCGATATACAAATCTTGGGAAAGATTTCAAGATTCGTTAATTATTCAAACTTTTATAATTGATTAGTAGGATCTCTTAGATCCATCATTGATGCTGTTGCGAATGGATTGCTAATGTCTAAACATTTTGAAGAAGCTTATGCTTTAATAGAAGAAATGACTACCAATAATTTTCAATGCCCTGCTGAAAGGGTAAATCCTAAGAAAGTAGCCAGTATTCATGATTCGGATGATTTAACTATGATAGTTTCTCAAATTGCTGCTCTTTCAAAAAAAAAAAGATCAATACAGAATGAATTGTTCTCAAACGCCTCCAGTGTTAGAAGAAAATATACAGGGACAAATTTTAGATGCTCAATCTTCATATGAAACTTTAAACTTGATAAGTAATAGACAAAATAACCCTTATTCAAACTACTATAATTCAGGTTGAAAGAATCATCCAATTTTTAATTGGAATAACCATGGTAATGCTAATCCAGTTAATTCTCAGTGGGGGAACAATCCTATAAACCCATTAGGAAATGTAAACAATCAGGGTAATCCCAATTATAGACCTTCTAATCCACCAGGTTTTTATAATAATTCACAATTTAAGGAGAAGAAGCTATCTATGGAAGAACTAGTTTTGAATATGGGAAATGAACTACAAAATCAAGGAGCTGCCATTAAAAACATAGAAAACTAATTGGGGCATATTGCTACTGCACCGAGAAATATACGTGTTGTAACTTTACCTAGCAATGTTGAAGTAAATCCTAAAGATCAAGGAAAAGAGCAGATCAAGGCTATTCAATTAAGAAGTTGAAAAGAGTTGGAAACAAGGGGCTAGAAAGAAACTGTAGTTGAAAAGAAAAAAGTGGAAAATGATGGAGAAAATGAAAGTTTATATCATGATTATCCTCTTAAACCTATGAAAATTTCTGTTGAAAGACCACCACCACCATTTCCTCAAAGACTGAAGCAACAACACAAGGGAAAAAGATTTGCTAAATTCTTAAACATTTTAAAAAAAATTGTCAATAAATATTCCTTTTGTTGAAGTTTTGGTACAAATGTCTGATTATGTTAAATTTATGAAGGATATACTCAACAAAAAGATGAAGTTACTAGATCATGAGACTGTTGCACTCAGTGAAGAGTGTAGTCCTATAATTCAGAAAAAGCTTCCTGAAAATCTTAAAGATCCTGGTAGTTTTACTATTTCGTATGTTATTGGTGAAAAATTTTATGGACGAGCATTATGTGATTTGGGAGATAGCATAAATCTGATGCCTCTATCAACCTTTAAGAGAATGGGAATAGGAGAGATTGCACCAACTTCTGTAACTATACAGTTAGTTGATCGATCTATTACACATCCTAAAGGAGTTGTAGAAGATGTTCTGGTTAAGGTTGATAAATTTGTCTTTCTTATAGACTTTATCATTTTAGATATGGAAGAAGATAAGGAAATACCTATCATTTTAGGAAGTCCATTCCTAGCTACAGGAAGAGCCATGATAGATGTTCAAAAAGGAGAGTTGACTATGAGAGTAAATGATCAGGAAGTGACCTTTAAAATCTCAAAGTCAATGAAATATTCTTCAATAGAAAGAGATGATGAATGTTTTAGAATGGAAACATGCGATCATTTGAGAAAAGAATATTTCAAAGAAAAAATTTGAAGAACATGAAGATATGGAAAACGATAGTTATGATGAAATTGATAACAAAGAAGCTGATTATGTTCAGGAACAATTTGAAATGCTCGATTCAACAGTACCAAAGAACGAAATCTTAATTCAATCTATTGTGAAACCACCTGAACTTGAATTGAAGACTCTTCCAAATAATTTGAAGTATGCATTTTTAGGAGAGTTATCAACATTACCAGTAATAGTATCCTTAGGCTTAAATGAAATTCAAGAATAAAAATTAATGGATACATTGAAAAAGTACAAAAGAGCTTTTGGTTGGACTCTGACTGATATAAAGGGAATTAGCCCTTCTATTCGTATGCACAAAATTTTATTGAACGATGAACATAAACCAAAAATTGACCCACAAAGGAGACTGAACCCTATTATGAAAGAAGTTGTTAAAAAAGAGATTTTAAAATGGATAGATGCTAGAATTATATATCCTATTTTGGACAGTGCTTAGGTAAGCCCAATTCATTGTGTTCCTAAGAAAGGAGGAGTGACTTTTGAAGCTAATGAGAATAATGAATTAATACCTATCAGGCAAGTTACTGGGTGGTGAATTTGTATTGATTATAGAAAATTAAATTTAGCCACTAGGAAAGATCACTTTCATTTACCATTTCTAGACCAAAAGCTAAACAGACTTGCTGGACACAAGTATTATTACTTTTTGGATGGATGTACTTGTTATCACCAAATTCCTATTGCTCGTGAGGATCAAGAGAAAATTACATTTACTAGTTCTTATGGAACTTTTGCTTTTCGAAGAATGCCTTTTGAATTATGTAATGCACCTGCAACATTCCAGAGATGTATGATTTCTATATTTAGTAAGTTAATTGATGATGGAATTGAATTGTTTATGGATGATTTCTCTGTATTTGGAACATCATTTGATGCATGCTTAAATCATCTTAAAAAAGATTTAGAGTTATGCGAAAGAACTAATTTAGTTATAAATTGGGAGAAATTTCAATTTATGGTTGCAGGAGGAATTGTATTAGGGCATAAAATTTCGGAAAATGGCATGGAAGTAGACCCTCCAAAAATTCAAGTTATAGCTAAATTACCACCTCCTACTACAGTGAGAGGGGTAAGAAGTTCTCTTGGACATGCTGGTTTTTACAGGCGTTATATTAAAGATTTTTCAAAAATTACCAAACCTTCATGCGAACTTTTAGAAAAGGATAAGAAATTTGAATTTATTGAAGACTTCTTGAATGCCTTTGAGTTATTAAAGGATAAACTAATCACAACACCTATAATAGTTTCACCTGACTGGGAGAAACCATTCGAATTAATGTGCGATGCTAGTGATTATGCCATTGGAGCTGTTCTTGGACAAATATATGATAAGATTTTTAAATTTATATACTACGCTAGTAGAACTCTTAATGATGTTCAAATCAACTATACGGTTACTGAAAAAGAGTTACTGGCTATTGTGTTTGCCTTTGACAAATTCAGATCTTATTTAATTTGGACTAAATGTATTGTGCATACTGATCACTCTGCTATTAAATATCTGATGCAAAAGAAGGATACCAAACCAAGATTAATCAGATGGATACTTTTGATGCAAGAATTCGATTTTGTGGTAATTGATAGAAAGGGAGCTGATAATCAAATTGTTGATCATTTGTCGAGATTAGAATATCAAGAATTATCTAACACCGACAATGAAATTACAGACAGTTTCCCTGATTATTAACTTTATAATATTAATGAGTGGAAAATATCTTGGTATGCTGATATAGTTAACTATATTATAAGTGATATTTTGCCACCTATACTAACACTGCAGCAACAGAAAAAATTCATTCATGATGCAAAAGCATATTTTTGGGATGAACCATATTTATATAAGCAATGTAAGGATCTTATTATTAGAAGATGTATGTCTTATTAAAAAACTGAACTGACTATTAAAAAATGTCATGATTCTAAATTGGAGAACATTTTGGGCCTGACAAAACTGCACATAAAATTTTATTAGCTGGATTTTATTGGCCGACTCTCTTTAGATATGTTTACAGATATATCAAATTTTGTGATAAATGCCAACGAGTAGGCAATATATCTAGAAGAAATGAAATGTCTCTGAATTTCATGTTAGAAGTCGAGATCTTTGATGTTTGAGGATTAGATTTCATGGGACCATTTATTCCTTCATTTGGGAACTTATATATATTTGTTGCAGTTGATTATGTATCAAAGTAGATTGAAGCACAAGCTTTACCTCGTTGTGATGCTAAAAGTGTTTCAAGATTCTTAATGAAAAACATTTTCACAAGATATGGAATGCCGAGAGTGATTATCACTGACGTAGGATCCCATTTCAGGAATAAATATAATCAGAGATTGGCAGAAAAGTTTAATATTATTCATAGAATCTCTACTGCTTATCATCCTTAGACTAGTGGGTTAGTTGAAGTTTATAATCGAGAGATTAAACGAATTATTGAAAAGACTGTAAACCCTAGTAGATTAGATTGTTCTGTGAGACTGGATACTGCATTATGGGCATAAAGGACTGCTTATAAAACACCTATTGGAATGACTCCTTACATACTCATTTTTGGAAAGACTTGCCACTTACCAGTAGAATTGGAGCATAAAGCATATTAAGCGATTAAAGAATTCAATTATAATTTGAAAAATGCCGGTGAGAAGAGATTGTTACAAATGAATGAATTGGAAGAATTAAGAAATGAATCTTATGATAACGATAGAATTTATAAGGAGAAACTGAAGTTAAGGCACGATCGGAAGATTAACCAGAAGAACGTTGAACTAGGACACGAAGTTTTGCTTTACAATCCAAGGCTGAGGTTATTCCCTGGAAAAAGTCTCGTTGGCTATGACCCTTTACTGTGACTCAAGTTTATACTTACAGTGTTGTTGAAATTGAAGATCCAAAGACTGGGAATAGATTTAAAGTATATGGATACTGATTAAAACCATATCTTGAGGGTAAAAGACTAAACATTAAAGAGGTTTTAATGCTCAGTTAACCTAAATAACACTTGAATAGGTCGGGCTGACGACGTTAAACCAAGCGCTTTATGGGAGGCAACCCATAGTTATTTTATTTGTTGAGTATTTGTTTGAATTTATCATTAGTATGTGGTAGTATTGAATTCTACTACTCGTATTTACCCTTTGATCATCATGGAATTTGGATCCATAGAGAAAATTTGGAACGCATTCGGACCATGGCAATTATGTGCAAATTTTGCCTTGGGCACCAACGGCGAACTCAACACCGCCGACAGCGGGTTTTTCCCGAGAGCCCTGAGAATTAATTTGTACAAGTCCGCCGACAACGCTATCAAGGCCGCCGACGGTGAGATCGGCGAGTGGACAATTTCTGGAGTTTGAAATCTCAATTTTTGAGTGTTCAACCGGAGAAAGTTCAATTTTTGAGTGTTCAACCGGAATTTTCCCCTATGAACTTCCTGAGTCAGTTCCTAAACTTCCTATTTCCCAAAAATGAATGGAAACTCCACTGAATTCATCCCTAATGGCTTCAAGTTCCGCTGATTACCCTAGATTTTGAGTGTTCAACCGGAGAAAGTTTGTTAGTGCCGAGGCACAATGAATCTTCAACAAAGTGCTGACAAAGAGGAGATTAATAAAAGAAAGAGGCTTTGTGAATCGAGGATTAAACAATCCATCGACAGTGATTGAAGAGATGATCGTGCGGCGACAATGGGAAGTGTTATGCTACACTACTGCCGCAGTATTCATTCCTGTGATGAAGAAGTTTTATGCTAATTTGCATGGAATCAATCAGGGAAGCGTCTATATGCGAGGCAGGTGAGTAACTTTTACTCCTGCACGAACTAATGAATTATATATGATTGAGAATGTTCCTGTCTGCCATTATTCCAACTTCATCCCGACGAGAAATTTGATGAATGAGATCTATCAATATTTAACGGACGAGGCTGAAGACTGGGAAATAAGAGAAAATGGGTATGTTAGTTTTTCTGCTACACTTTTAAATCTGGTATCAAAACATTGGCACTTCTTCATTTCTGCAAAGCTATTACCGACGATGAGGATCAGTAAAGTTACTAAAGAAAGTGCTATATTGAATTACTGTATTCAGATGGGACGGTCAATTGACATTGGACCGATAATTATGAAGTATGTTTTGGGCCTCATCATTCAAGGATCAACTCATGGGCTTAGACATCCTTCTACAATTTTCTCACATTGCATCCTATTTCAACTTTCATATGAGATTTGGGAAAAGGTACCTCTACCTTGGAAGCCTTTAGACCCAACCAAAATGTTCCCAGCAAATGAAGATGAGAATGATATGGGCATTATTATGGATCAATCACCACAGAACTCAATACCAATTCAACCTCTAGTTTCGGACAAGACGCTGGTGATCTTACACAGAATTAAGAAACTGGAAAAAGAGGTACAAAATGTGATGAATGCAATTAAGAATATCTCTAATTTTTTTTATCACATTGATTGGAGGATGGAAGAACACTTTGATCACTCTAGACATATCGAAGGAAGTTTTATACACTTAATGAGAAAGATGGGATGGATAGAAGAAGACCCTACTAAAGAATTCCCTTACCGACCCTTCTATGACCTTTTTGTTCATGTTCAATCAATGGGTGATGTCAGAGGAGATACAAGCACTGAATCTGATGAGTAGTAGATCTGCTTTATTACGTATATTTTTATATGTTTAGATTTGATTTGAACCTATTTTTTTGCTTGCTTTTGAAGTTTGTTGTTAGATCTCAGTATAGTTGAGATAAGCATGAAATATTTGTTTTCAGCGTTTAAAGTGTTGTGGCTTGGATTGCGACGCTGAATTGATGAATTGAGGTTGAGAAAATACCTAACTTTAGTGTGTTGTGCAACATGTATTATAGCTCTTGGATTTTATATATAATTGTGATGGTTTGTGTTGTGAATGTTTATTTGTGTTAATACTTACTTATTCACTAAAATTTGTTTAAAATGATCGAACAGATGTCGACGAGGCTTGAAATTGATCGAAATCGCAAAAATATGGAAATTGAACAAATTTTGAGAATCTCACCGACGACGCTCTCAAGGCTGCCGACGGCGGGTTTTTCCCGAGACTTCTGCTATTAAATTCAATAGAGCTCGCCGACGGCGCAAACGACCCCGCCAATGGCAAGATCTTGAGAATTAAATTTTAATCTTGATTTTGACCAGTCAAACACCACTATTCATCATCCCTAACCTCCAAACACCGAAAATTTTGACCTAGGGCTTGAGAGATATTGGATTTGGGGTGATTTCAACTCATTTTGACACCAGATTTCATCTTCCCTCGGTAAGAGCTTCCCTCCTATGTAAAAATTTTTGATTTTCACCTTGAATTTCTTCCACATTTAGGAACTCCGAAAAAATTTAAAATGTGGAGAAAATACTTGGAAGAAATTAATGGAGCTTGGTTTAGAACTCTTAGAGTCACCTTTGGAAGCCATTTTCTCATTATTTTGGAGCTTAGTTTAAATTTTTGTAAATTTGATAGATTGAAAAATGGCTCCCTGACAAAAGAGGCGACTTGAGTTTGACAAGTCTCGCTTCGTAAATACGAAGGCTCAATCAAGGTATAACTCTGTGATGCTTGGCAAAAAGTGTATACAAGACCGAGTATTTGAGAAGCCCGGAGGAGAAGTAGAGAGAACTATCACCGAAAGGAGGTGGGAAAACATTTGCTACACCACTAATAAAGCAGCGGTGAATGTGGTAAAAGAGTTCTATGCCTGACTCAGCTTGAGGACGAGCCTGTTCGAGTGAGAGGTTTTTCTGTTGAGTTTAATGCCTCCCGCATTAACTCATTCTACGAACTTCCCAACTCCTATATCTGTAACTATACAACCTACAGTACAATGGAAGGCACACTAAACGATTATATCAACTTTCTCACTGATGGGAAAGGGACATGGAAGATAAAACAGCGTGAATGGATAAATTTTCCTCTTTCCATGATGAATGCCACAGCTAAAGCATGAAATTACTTTATTTGTTACCTACCTATCACCATAGCGAGGTAACAAGAGATAAAGTTAATCTGAATTTATATATTCAGAATAATCTGACTATAAATGTGGGGAAAATAATTTATAATAATATTTTTGCTATGACAAAGAGTGAAACTGGAGGAGGACTAGGACATCCTGGCCTCATTTATGCACTTTGCCAATTATCTGGAATTGAAGCAAGAGATAATGAAGAATGGGTTTACCCTATGAAACCCATTAGTAAAGCTAATTTAAAGACGTATGAATCCCATGAAAGTGGAGATCTGGGAGTAGGAATAAAGAACCTTCTACTAGTAGAGATATTCCCTCTACTAGTTATGACCCTCCTTCTACTAGTTCCCTTACCCTTTATGATTTAATGAATGAGATGACCTTGCAGCAGAAGAGTATAGAGCAATTAAATGAAAGAATTGGGGGTTTAGAATGAAGACATGATTATGATAGTGAGTACCTAGAGAGGCATTCTGATTTCGAGTGAGATTACTACGAAGCTCAGGCTAGACACTATAGAGGTGAGCCTGATGTTGCTTTTCCTGAATGCCCCCAATATACTTGTTATTAGGCCAATCCACCTGCTGACCAGGGAGATGAAGATATAGTATGGGATTTCGATGTGTTATCTTAAATTTAGTGTTGAGATGTTTGTGTGTTTTTGTTTTTGTTTTTGTTGTGTATTATGATTTATTTAGATTTATTTAGACAATTCAGTATTGTTCTATGTAATGTGTAAACTGTTTCTAGTTTTTATTTCATGTATTGTAATGCATAGCTTATAATTGTATTCTGTAAACTGAGATTGGTTGTGCTATGAAATGTAATTGTTATTTGGTACTGTAATGTGTGGTGTACTCAATTGTGGTAGTTAATTATTTTATTTTATTTACTTATTTCAAATTTTATTACCCCAGCAAAATTCTCTAATGTTTTATATGTATAGAAAGCTCATAATATTACAGGCCAGTTAAAGTAAAATTATGAGAAGAACCTCCAAATTTTAGAAAGATAAAAATGCCTAAAATATTAAGGTATGATTTAAATTTAAAAATTTTCTTTCCACCTGTATCATTCCTTATATATATTGAAAAATTTAAGTTTGGGGGGGAAGAAAAATATTAACTGTTATGTGTTCTCAATTAAAATATTTTCAAAAATTATAAACAAGATTCTTGTGATAAAATTTAATTTAGTTAGCTATATATTTACTTTATTTAAATATTGTGGAAGATCTAAAGATATATTTATGGTAATGAAAGTTAATTCTATAGGATAAGATATTTGGTATAAAAGAATGAGATTCTGGTTTACTATTTAAAATAAAGAAAACTATATTTTGAATTCTTAAGAATCTCAGAAATTCATTTGAGAGAGAAAAAGAATGAGACTCTATGAAACATATTTTTAGCTATGAAATACTTATAAGGGAAATGAATGCTTTGAGTTTCAAGTTTAGGAAAGGAAGAGTGAAGTTCAAATTTATTAACAGTCTATTAAGATATAGTAATCCTCACTTGAAAAAGTAAAAGAAACGATTGATAAAAATCCATGAATAGAAAAGAAAAATATATATAGGATTGAAAAGCAATCCAAATGAAAAGAAAAGAAAAAAAATATGCGAGGAGAAGCTTGAGGAGATGCCTTATCAAAAATTAGCTTCACTTGTATTAACCTAAAGGGAAAACTAAATACATTTCTAAACTTATATTTATGGAGTAGTATTCTTACTAGTAGTGTCCTCATGAATTTCCTATCATTTGAATATTCTAAGTGACTTGATCTTGCAAGATATAGTCATTCTTGAAATGAATAGAAGACTAGAACTCTTAGACTTGATGACTAGATAGCCTTACATCTACAGAGTTAATCTAATTACTTGAAAAATTTTTCTGAAACTCGATTATGATATTTAATTAAATTAATTTTATAATATTTCTGAATTAAAACTTTGTTGCAATGAATCATCACTTTTATGTAATACAAAAATTACTTGAGGACAAGTAATAGTTTAATTTTGGGGGATTTTGACCAAAGAAAAATATGTTGAGATTTTCATACCCATTTTACACGAATTTTAATGATATTACACTTTAAAGAAAGGTATTTTTGATGTTTTGTTACAGGAATGTTGATTTATGGTCATTAGAGCAAAAAGATGCAAAAAAGAGCGAATTTGGAGCAAAAAGGACCACAATATAAAGATTTGACCATGGGCGCCGATGGCGGTTTTTTCCCGAGAGTTCAGAAATTAAAAAGAAAAGAAGGTCGTCGACAGCGAGATCGACCCCGCTGACGGCAAGGTTTTCTCAATAGTGTCATAACCTAGTATTCTAGAAGGCCGCCGACAGTGAGATTGAGGCCGCCGACGGTGAGTATGTTGGTTCCTTCACAGATTCAACGAATGTGGACGATTTTTGAAGGGATGCTTGGGCACATTTTGGAGAACTCTTCTACAACTTTAAAAGAAATATTTTGGTGCCGAAATTAGAGGAGGAGAAAGGAGTCTTCTTCAGTCTTGGTCATTTATAGTGAGTTTAATTGTCATAGGTAGTGATTTTTAAGTGTAAGAATTGTGAGGGATTCACTTGAGAGATTGTAGGAGTGGAAGGAAAGTGAGAGATTTCTTCCTCCTTGCCGCTTCGAAGGAGAATTTTGTGTGTTGTAAAGAAAGAAAGAGATTCAGAGAAACTTCAGAGAGTTTGCTTGGGTAGGAATTCGAGATAAGTTGTATGTACTTATTGTAGTTTGTATAACTTTGCTTTTATATATGAAATCCAAGTTTTGTCGTATGTTCTCCATGAGATCTGAGTAATTTATCTATCTTTCTCCTTGTTTTGAGATTTTTTTGAAATGGTGATTTGAATTAGTTGTGCCAAGAGAATATTAAAGAAGTTGTGATGATCTTTTCACTTCAATCTTAATTTACCTTAAATCTGGCTGATTTATTTGTTAAAATATATTGTGTTTTACAACTAAAGTGAAGATTACATCCAAGATTCAGGGAGGTCAAAGCCCTTGAAAGTAGGGTGCAAATAAATAGGGAAATATTATTTATCGGGCGTAGAATTGGAGATTTTAGAGTGACGGACTAAAATCCTCAATTCGGTCCTATCATTTATGTGCTGAAGTGTAGATGTTAGCCCTCAGACGAGGGGAACGTGGGAGCTCCGAAGTGAGAGCCGGTATCCTCCCAGCCTAGCCGCAGATTCAGTAACCAAGTATAGGATTAGTCAATGTTCTTTATGCCTGGACTAAAGGGTAAAGAATAGGTATGCTCCTCTTTGGCACAAAACAATTTAAACTAATTCAATTTATCCATTCACTTAAATTTCTTGACAAGGAAAATGATGTTTGCTTATATATTGAACCTCACATTACAAACTTTATTAGTAAAATTTGTTAATTATTAGTAGAACTAGTTTATTAAAATTAAATCTTATTTACGATTGCATATTAGTGACAAATAAGCAATTTGAACTACAAGGTTGTGATTCTGTATTGGTTTTTAAAATCCTAGTTCATAGCCTCTAATATATTTCCTGTGGGATCGATAACCAGGACTCCACTAGAGCACTATATTACTTGAGCGATACGTATACTTGCGTTGATAAAAGTAACTTTGCGATTATTGAATATTTTATACACTTATTTATCAAATTTATAATCACAGTCAAGTTTTTTGTGCCTTTACTAGAGATTCAACCCTTTTAGTAGCGATATTGAATTCTTGCAAAATTAAGCTTGCGCAAAGTAGCGAGATCAATTATGAGTTCTAAGACAAAAGTGAAGGTCACATTGAATGTCCATGAATGAGTGACGTAGTTCGTGGGGGTTGAGTTCAAATAAATAGAGAAATATACTTTGATAGGCGTAGAATTGGAGATTTCAGAGTGACAAGTTGAAATCCTCAATTTTGTCCTAAGGTTTGGAAACCAAAGCTAGAGTTAACCTTCAGGCAAAGAAAAGTGGGAGCTTTGGAGTGAGAGCCAGTATCCTCCCAGCCTAACCACAGATTTGGGGACTAAACCTAGGATTAGCCAATGTTTTTTATGCGCTTGAAAAAGGGTAAAGAATAGGAATGCTCCTATTTGGCACAATACATTTGCATCACTGATCTATGTTACAAAAATCATCATATTATAATTGGAGAGGAAAATTCTTTCTTACAGCTGAAATTTGTTATAACTTTAGTCTTGTGTTAGTTTAACTTGCTAGAAGGTTAGAACGTACTTTATTAGAAGTAGTAACTACAACTGTTTGTCTTTATTTTAAGAATTGAACTTACTTGCAATTGTGTTGTGATTCGATAAGTGATTTCTGTGCTACACCATCATATTAATTGCCTCCCTGTGGGATCGATATCCAGGACTCCA
Organism: Papilionanthe hookeriana x Papilionanthe teres; assembly: GCA_022702705.1. Lineage (NCBI taxonomy): Eukaryota > Viridiplantae > Streptophyta > Magnoliopsida > Asparagales > Orchidaceae > Papilionanthe > Papilionanthe hookeriana x Papilionanthe teres. The sequence goes on from CM040433.1 coordinate 61,357,119, forward strand.
CTAGTGCTCTGTATTACTCGAGCGATACGTATACTTGTGTTTAATTATGTGACTCAATATAAACTATATATATATATATATATATATATATATATATATGGGTTCATAAATTTTGGCAAATTAAAAAAGTCGCACCACACAGCTGTCACACGGCCACGCTTTATGTATCAAGGGTTCATCCGGCACAATCCTGGCCATCCATCCATTACACGTGCGATCCGATGGTTCCTGTTCATCATCTTCACCTGGTTCTTTCCGTGACCCCTCTATCTTCTAGACTTAAGAACTAGAGCTAGACTCAACCAAATCACATGGGGTTTATTTCTGGAGCTTCATATGACCTAGACGAACCTATCTATATAGATAACCTAGCCTAAAATCAACCCAACATGCATGGAAGATCAAATATGGCTCAGGAAGAAGGTGAAGCTCAATACCTTTGTCTTAGAGGGGAGGCCTTAATCAGATGATTGTAGTAGCTTCGATTGGTCCCAACGAACCTCCAAATGAAGTCTTTTGCCATGGTGAAATGTCTGGACCTGAATTCGACCAAGGTTGATTTCAGGTGTTGATCAAATTCTGGTGTAGATGCTCTCTGTGATGGGGTTTTTATGGGGAAACTTCTTCTTTCCCTCTGGTGATGGTGTAAAGCAAGTTGATTTGGAGTATTAGGCAGTGGGGGGATGCAATTGCAACTGTCCTGGTTTCAATTGAAGTTTCAGTGGTGAAACTTGCTCTGGACAGTGAGGATTAGGGTTGGAGGATGGTGGGCTTGCACTCAGGACGTCTCAAGGAAGCTCTAGGAGAAATTTGGCAGAATCTCCTTAAGAAATTTTTTTGCACCCCTCTTTGGCTGTGGAGAATGGCTTTTAAAGCCATGGCCAATGGGCTGAGCTCAGGGCTTGGCTTTGGGTGGGATTAGCTGTTTAGGTGGGAGGCAACAAGGCACAAGTGATCAATGAGGGCATGCTACACTAACATGGCCTAATTTTTGGATTTAGGGGGTATGGGGGCGCTTGGTTTTAGTTGTTTTGGTAGCGTAGGTCGGCCGTAAGGACAGGGATGGTGGTTGACAGGCTGATGGGAGCTAAGAGGAGGGTTTGGTGCTATTAATTGTGTTGCTTACTTGAGGGTTAAGGGGAGTTATGGGTTGGCTGAAAAGGGGAATATCCATTGGTCCTAAGTGAGGGACCTTTGGTTCATGGCTTAATGGGCTTGGGTTAGATTAGCCCAGACTAGTCATAGGGGTCCTAAGGTTGGCTGTCATGGATTTATTTTAGTCCATTTGGTTAAATTTAGGTGGCATTGGGTCATATGGTCAATTTTGGTCACTTGGGTTCAAGTTTGAGCTAGCTTGGGTTTGAGCTTGGGTTGAGTCCAATTGATTGAGTAATTTTGTGAAGATTAATGTTACAAAGGATTTGGAAAGGGATTGGAGTGGTTTTGAATTGGTTTGGGGGTTCCATTTGTTCATTTGGTGCAATTTAGGTCATTTGGGCTAACATGGATTTGGGATAGGCCAAGGTTGGGTTAGGTCTCAACTGATGGTTCAAAAAGATCTAGGGGCATATGGTGAAGAGTTCTCAACATATATTGGGTGGAAATTTTGGGATTAGGGCATTTAATTTGGTGTGATTTGGTCATGTGTCCAATTTGGGGCAAAATTAGGGATTTTGGATTTGGGTGAGACTTGAGCTCAAATTGGAGTGAATTTAATGTTGCATTTGGCCTAGGGGAGTGTCATCAGAACTTTAGATTTCAAATTGAGGGCAAATTGATTGACATTGGGTCCAATTTGGGTGAAATGGGTCACTTGGTCAAGATTGGGGATTTTGTGTTTTGGTTGAAATTAGGTCTAAATGTGGGTCAATTGGGTTTGTATTTTATTTAAATTGAGGCTAGGGATGTTGAATTTTGGTTTGGAATTGAAATTGGTGAGGATTGAAGTCAATTTGGTGGACATTGGGGTGATTTGTGCATTTTTGGGTCAAATGAGTCAAATTGGGGCTTTTGGTTAAATTAGGCCAAATTGGTCAAATTGGGTCATGTGGTAGTTAAGAGAAATGAAATTGGGAATATTTAGGAGGGTTTGGTAATTTTTGGGAATTTTTAGAATTTTTTGGATTTTTGGGCTAGGAATGGCATTTTGGTACCTTTGCAAAATTTGGGTATGTTTTGGAAATTTTGGTAAATTTTGTTCAAATTAGTCAACATGAGTGGTAGGGAATATTTTGAAATATTTTTTTGGAGAAAGATAAGTAATTTGGGTAATTTTGGGTAAAATTGAGGTTTTAGAGTATTTTGGGTAGATTTATGGGCAAAGGGGTCAAAATTTGAAATTTTGAGAAAATTAAGGTTGATTAGGGGTGAGAAGTATGGGATTGTTTAGGTTAAGCCATGGGTCAAGGGCAACCCTCATTTGGTTCTCTATGTGTTGGCACTAACCAAACTTTTAGCTTGGGGCTAAGAGCATGGGGAAACCATCCACATGAGTTTCCAAAAGAGTAGAGGATCAAGGTATTTGCTATTTTATTTAATTACGAAATTTTTGACTCTATAAAAATAACGTTGTTATTATCAATAAATCGCCAGGCTAGCACTATAGCATATTACTTTATTCTACTTAGCTTTCAATGCAAATTAGTGATGTTTTTAAATATTAATAAAATAAAGCAGAAAATGGATGTCTGTAGGAGAAGCTTTAGAAAAAAAGAGAAAATTGAGTAATTTTATGCCTCTCATTGAAAAAATAGTCTAGCCATCAATGAAAATGACTTTAAATTATCGCTTAATTCTGCTTAGGTTTAAATCAATTAAACTACTGTTTATTACAATTCTTTTGTTGACTTTACCCTTCCCATTGTGACAATATTTTATGATTTTCTGAAATATTTAATATTACTTAGAAAATATATTTTCACTTGTGATTTCTATAGTTTATATATATATATATATATATATATATATATATATATATATATATATATATATATATATAAATAAATATATATATATATATATGATATATATATATATATATTACCTCTTGGTTGGGTATTCTTAATTTTTTTTAAAAGAAAGCACTATACATTTTATAGAATAGTTGGATCCACTTGTGTTCTACAATTAAGCTCTGCTTCTCATGACACATACATCATATTCTTTGATCCAATTGTGGGAGAGTTGTTAGCACGCCGTGGGCGGCACCCAACGGGTGGTAGCCAGTGACCATTAGATAGCCCGTGGATAGCCGGCGGCCATCAAAGGCATGAAAAGAGCAACCGTTGGCAGCGGACGGCTGCAAGCGGCGGGACTCACTTTTTTGATGTTTTAAAAATATGCAAAAATATCTTCAGTATTTTAAAAACACTCCAAAAAATAGAAAACAGAATACAAATAAAAAATAGATAAACAGAAACTTTTTTTTTATTTTCAACATAAGAAAGAGTAAAAATTCATCCCAAAGAGCCACTAAATAAATAAATAAAAATACAAGACTTTTGTTATAGCCTTTGGTCCGCGAAAAAAAATGCAACCTTAGCAGTTAAAACCACATATAGATATTATATTAGGATGAAGTAATTCATTTGTCAGATATTAAAGAATTTTTACGGAGTTTAATTTTTATTTTCATTTAAATATAAAACTAGTATATGTTGTAACCTAATCGAGATGCACTTTTTGGATATATATTTGGCTTTGATGGAGGGCTTTAATGCTTGATAATAACTAGGAATACTCTTGTAAGGTATGTTGGTTTTACCAATTTTTAAGGTATGTTGGTAGTTCAAAACTCTAATTTAGCAAGTCAATAAGGAAAAAGATCACCAAATGACCATATCCTTGGGCCATTTATCATTCAAAAATCAACCATCCTTGAAGTTTAGAAAAATAGCAAGAAAATATAGTTCTCATATAAAGTTAATACAAATCTAAGGAAAGAAAGAAAAGAAGAGATTAGGGGTGGCCCTTCCTTTTCAAAAGAAGGAATTTGGGGATAGTGGGCTAGCCTTAATAGCTTATAATTATTTTAAACGTTTAAGTTTACATGATATTTAAATTTCTAAATCTTTTCACCCCTTCAAATAGGGGTTTTTACATGCTTACTTTGAAGAATATTTAATATAAGGTGGTTGATACAAAAGGTTCATGATAAAAAAACGCAGACAAAATTTTACACAAGAATAATATACGAACTGAAATAACAAATTTTAATCAAAAATTTTCATCAACTCCTCGTCATTCCTTAAATGACTTGGGAGTTAGATGTGTAAATACTTAGGAATTGTGCGGTATGTATGTAAATCCCCCATATATAACTAAGTCCAAATCTAAAGAGGCTCAAATTGCATGCCGTGCCTATTTATTAATAATTAGGAAAATGCGTTATTACCAATCAATCTCTGATTGTCTGGTTAACAAATGGCAGCAGTACTGCAGGCATGCATTATTAATTAGAACCTTCAATCTATATATATAGCTACATCACTTCGTTATTTCAATACAGGAAGCTTAAACAAGCTTAATTGAATTCATAATAAGCTATAATTATAGCTGGAGGAGATAAGTGGCAAATGGCTTACTCAAACCAGCTCTTCTTCCTCTTCCTTCTGCTCCTCTCCCTTGCATCCATCACCCACGGCGCCGATTTGATTGCCAAAGAATGTGGATCAAACATTACCAACAATGACGTCTTGCAGGCCAACATCAACAGCGTCATTCTCGACTTGGTGACAAAGACTACCTATAGTGGCTTCGCCAACTCCACCTACGGCTCCGGTAGCGATGCCGTTTACGGCACTGCGGAGTGTCGAGGAGACATCATCGGCCAAGATTGCACCGCATGCATCATCGCTGCCGGAGAAGAGGTACGTACAACATGCGCGAATACGAACGAATCACGCATCTGGTACCACCAGTGCTCTCTTCACTATAGCACCACCAATTTCATCGGGCAGGCGGACACGAACCTGCTCGGTGAGTGGCACGGTACAAGCACGACCAAGGATCCGCAGGCGTTCAAGAAAACATTAATAGAGCTCTTTTCAGCGCTAACGGTAGCTGCAGCATCAAGTGGAGAAAGGCGAAAGTTTGCGTGGGGGGAGATTGAGAGTAATAGTAAGCTCACAAACGATGAGACAATTATTACCGTTAATGGGATGGCGCATTGCACATGGGACCTGGACCAATCCACATGCTTAGCATGTTTGGATACTGCGTTCAATAGTATAAATGAAGCATGGGATGGAGCCTATATTATCCTTAAGAGCTGTGATATTAGACATGAGAATAAGCAGTTTCTCTTCGTAAATGCAGCACCTCCTCCTACCGTCAATATTCGCAATATTACATTCAGCAACATTTGACAAAGTGGTTTTGTTTAACTTTGTTGTGGTTTGTACTCCCAACTCTGCCGCATGGATGCATAAATTAAGTATTAATTGTAATAGTTATGTTTTTATGATCTGATTTAATCAAGCGACCAGTTGAAGTTTTTGGTTTTGAATGAGGTGTTTATGACTAAAGGCATGATTTTAATCCTTACGATTTATTCAGACTTTATTTTGCGTGGTTTTTGTGTAAGTTAGCATTAAATATACCGTTTGCGAGAAAACAAACCAGGGAATGATTGTTTAAAAGTTGTGAATGAATCGTTAGAGCATAAAAATGGGCGTGTACACCTAATAACAGTTTGCAAAAATCTCGAGATAGTTTATAAGTCTCATAAAATAGTAGAAGATGAAAAGATATAAAAATATTGGATACAAATATGAAAATGCACGTGTAACACTCCAATTAAAGTAGGGCATTAATAAAAATATAATAAAGACATGTAACTCTCTATTGAAGTGGTGAACAAATAAAAGATATAATAATATGTAACTCTCTCATTAAAGTAGTGGCAAGCAAGTAATTTTAGATTTCGTCTCTCTTTCTCCTACAAATAGGGAGCTAATAGGATGTAAAAAGGACACTCTTCTCTCTTTGCGTTTCTCACGAAGGGAGAACTCTATCCCCTTCTCAATATAACCGCTAATTTTGATGTATTACATTGAGAAAAATTTTTTTTAATACCTAATATTATAAGAACCTGTTTGGAAACTCGTCAAAGTATTTAAGATCATTTTTAAATCTAGATAAAAAACCTATTTGTTTGGGATGAATTTTTATTTATTGTTATTTTTTTTTAAATAAAAAATAGAAAACAAACATAGAAATAATACTCGCCTGTTTGTTTTTCATTTGTTTTTTTAATTTATTTTCAAACACTAAGTGGACTGTTTAAAAAACAACCAAAACACGTGAAACATGTTTTCTATATTTCAAAAACATTGAAAACACACTGAGCCTCAAAACTCAACAAATCTTGATCCCCTTCCCTTTGATGCTTCGTCCAGGTACTGCCTCATATCATTTGACTTGGCTATGCTCGCCTCTCCTTTGGTTGGTGAATCATCTCCCATCAACGCTCTTCAATTCATAAAGGTTAGTTGAGATCTTCATTCATTTAATTCTTTGGTTTATGATTAATCATTTGGCTTTCATAACTAGGGCAATGTCAAACCATGCTTTCCAATCTAGATTCAAGGTTTTGTTTCATTTTTATGTGTTTTCCTTTTCTAGATGTAGGGATTTTATGCATTTTTTTTATGTGTGAGTATTGCCGCAGATGAATCTGTCGGTGGTTAGTTGAATGGGTATGTCGGTTTATGAGGTGGATCTTGAGTGGGGGAATTCAATTTATATGTGAAGGTCTTCTTTATTGTTTATTACATTGGCTTATCTTCTGCCATGTTCATCAGAGCATGAAGAGGAAAGAGGAGTTTCAGTGGTGATGAAATGGAACAGGGAAGATGAGAAGGTTTTGAGGAGATATTTTTTTAGGAGATTAGGCGTGTTGTGTATGCTTAAATTTATATTTGCATGAGTTATTGAGTATGATTTTTGAATAATGAGAAGCACATGTTATTGTAAGTTATATTGATTTAGGGTCAAGTAAGCTTAAATTGATTTTTGAGTAAGTTGGCTTGATTTAGTTTCTTGTCATGTCGGTTTTGTATGTATCAATGCTTCGAGTGCTATCTACGTAATTGTTTCAATTGGGTGCTAGATTTGCATTGTGGTGCTCTTTTTGTATGTAGCAATGTTTCAAGTGTTATCTATGTAATTGTTTCAGGTGTAGTGATAGTTTTGTGTATGACAATGTTTTAGGTACTATTTATGTTATTATTTCAAGTGGGTGAAAGTTTTGTATACAACAATGTATTTTTTAGTGAGTTATATATATATATATATATATATATATATATATATATATATATATATATATATATATATCTATAGAAAGATATTCAAAACAAAAAAAAAGACATAATTTTAGAGCTATAATTATTATTTTTTTTATTTTTTGATAGAGTAATTGGTTTTGTGTATCAAGTTGAACTATGGATGGCAGTGATGTAATTGAAATCACTAAAGAGTATGGTATGATAGAAATAAGCAAAGCATTCAAATTATGGAGATTAAAGTCATTAATGTGATTAGGAAAACCACTACATTTAGCCCATATGCATGGTGATGCTATGCAAAGACTTTAATCAAATGAAAATGCTAACAAAAACAACTGAGAAAAAAAGTTCAATATGCTTAGAACACATTAGAGAGAATTTTTCAAACTATTGAAAGAGACTGAAATTGGTTATAATGCAACCACACAAGTCCAGTGATTGCATTTGAAAATGTATAGGCCAAGTTATATAAGGTATTTTTGTTGGCATTCATGTTTACCTACTTTGGTGTCACTGAGTTTGTAGTCGCTTAAAGAGTTAGTAGAGCCTTCGGAGGGCTTATCTCGTAGCAGAACAAGGACCGTCCCATTCGGATCGTATAACAAATTGGCTATTGTCACTCAGCCTCAGTCCTGATGACCTTTCTACTGAGTGAAGAGCATGCCACCGCGATCTAGAACCTCTTGCGGTCTGAATGAGCTTTAAATCCCCTCAGTAGAGTTCTGAGAGGTGAAAATTTCTTAAATGACTAGGTGACCACTGGTGCGACTTTTTAAATTTGTAAAAATTAATGAACTCAGATTTAGATTTATATATTGACTTAGTTTAATAATGAGTCACACAATTAACGTAAGTATAAATATCACTCAAGTACTACAGGGCTCTAGTGGAGTCTTGGTTATAGATCCCACAGGGAGGCTTTAATTTTATTGCGTAGCACAGAAATCACTAATCGAATCACAGCACAATTGCAAGTAGTTTAATTCTTAATGTAAAGACAAACATATTCAATTACTATTTCTACCGAAGTACATTCTAGACTAACAAGTCAAACTAGCACAAGACTAAATTTATAACAAAGTTCAGTTGTAAGAAAGATTCTTCCTCCTTTCCAATCATAATGTGATGATTAGTGTGACATAGATCGGTGATGCAAATGTATTGTGTCAAATAGGAGCATTCCTATTCTTTACCCATATTTTAGCGTATAAAGAACATTGACTAATCCTAAGTTTAGTCCCCAAATCTATGGTTAGGCTAGGAGGATACTGTCTCTCACTCTAAAGCTCCGAATTCCCTTCACCTGAAGGCTAACTCTCGCTTCAGTTTCTAAACATTAAGACCAAATTGAGGATTTCAGCTGTCACTCAGAAATCTCCAATTCTACGCCCATCAAAGTATATTTTCCTATTTATTTGCACTCAATCCACATGAACTACTCTCTCATTCATGGACATTGAATGTGACCTTCACTTTAGTTGTGGAACTCATAATCCTTTCGGAACATATGTTTCCCAACAAGTTTTAACAATTCAATTAGCCAAATCAAAAAGTAAATGAAGTTCTAAGTGAAAAGTTCATCATAAATTCTCCATAATAAATCGGCAAATCATTTCTATTTCACAACATCAACACATCACATGAAAAGGAGAAAGACAAAGAAATCTACTCAAGACTCATGAGAAAAAGATGACAAAACATGGATTTTATATATAAAAACAACGTCATACAAACAGAGTAAAGTAAAGACAACTTATCTCAAACTCTTCCCCAAGCGAATCTCAAGGAATTCCTTTGACTCCACTACTTTCTTCACAACAACACACAATTCTCTCTTTAGATGAGTAAGGAAGAAGAAATCTCCCACTTTCCCTCTTCTCTCACACTCCTTAGAAGAGAATGCACAAAACCTAAACTTTTTACACAAAATGGAAAGAAACTCTCTCTAAACTCTAAACTCTTTTATTCCTTTCTCCCCCCCTTTCAAACTTGGCTCCAAAAGTGTTTAAATTTGGCCAAAACAGAATTCCCAAGATTTTCTTCAAGCAACCCTTCAAAATCTGGCCAAATACATTGAATCTAGTTTGAATTTGGGATAGGGCACTGGTAGGAGCACCATTTGGCGCATTATTCCGCCAAAACATCATAACTCTCTTGAAACTGGCACTGTCTGGCGCTGGTGACAGTGCCGTTCTGTGCTAGTTCAATAATATGCAATTTTGTCCCTTTTGCTCCAAAATTGCTCCTTTTTGCTTCCTTTTGCTCCAAGGGCCTAAAATCATTGTATGTGTATGAAATAACGAAAAATACCTTTCTTTAAAGTGCAATATCATCAAAAATAGGTATGAAATAGATAAAAAAAAAGCTATCAAATTTTTAGTGGATCAAGATCCCCCAAACTTAACTATTACTTGTCCTCAAGTAATTTTAGTTAATACATAAAATTATGATCCATTGCAATGAACGTTCTTTCTAGAATACCATAATTTTTTATAGAGATAAGTACAATAGTAAAATTTTCAGAAAGATCTTTAAATAATTCAAGCAAATTCTGCAGGTGTAAGAATATCTAGTATTCAAGTCTGAGAGTTCTAGCCTTCTATTTATTTCAAAAATGACTGTAGATTGTCCTATTAAGGTACTTAAAAGGATTACATAAAAAGAAGTTTATGAGAACACTACTAGTAAGGATGTTAATCCACACATATATGTTCAGGAAAGTAATTAAGTTTTTCCTTTTAGGTAAGTCTAAGTGAAGCCAATTTTTTATTAGGCATCTCCTCAAGCTTCTCCTCACTTCTCTTTTTCTTTTCTTTTCTTTTTTGCTTTTTACTTTTCTTTTCTTTTCTCTTCTTTTTATTTCAGTGAGGATTACTGTATCTGGATAACCTTTAATGATTTTGAATTTCACCTTTTTCACCCTAAATTTGAAACTTACCACATTCCTTTACCTTACAGGCATTTCTTTAGCTTATTAATGATTCATCATAGAGTCTCAATCATTTTCTATCACATAAAATTTTAAGATTCTTAATGTTTCAAACATACAGTTTTTCTTACTTTGAATAGTTGACTATAGTCCTATTCTTTTATACCAAATATATTATCCTACAAAATTACTTTTCATTATCTAATACTTTCATTCAACTTTACAAAGTACTTAAATAAAATCAACATATAGTTATCTGAAATTGAGTTATATTACAGAAAATCATGTTAATAATTTTGAAAATATTTTTAAATGAGAACAATTTACAGTTAATTCTTTCTCTCCCCCAAACTTAAATTTTTGAATATAATTAACATGGAAGAAAGAAAAGATATAAATATATAACTCATTCCTCAATATGTTGGGCTTTTTATACCTTTGTGTTTAAGCAGGTTTTTCTTCATAAAGTAGAACAGTAGGCCTGAAATAATTAAGAAGAATTTCTATACACAAATATGGGTTAGAAATTTGTAAAAAAGAAGTTTGAAAATAATTAATATAAACAGTGCACATAACATTAACATCCAACTGTTACTATTACAGATTAAACTGGCAAACCAAACATATAAAAATTTTACTATCACATCACATACATCACAAATCAACAATAAAGTCTACTACAAGTACATCCAAATACACATATAAATTAGAAATACAATTCATAAGGAGTCTTAGGTACATCACAAATACAAAAAACAAATACATAACAAAGTTTAATGCAAAATAAAAATAAAAATACACAAACTACTAATCTTCATCCTTTGCAGGAGCTCCACCATCATCAGGTTCTTCAGACTAGTATGGAGTATACTCAGGGTAAGTAGAAAATACAGCACTAGGGTCTTCTCTGAAAAAATCTCATCTGTGCGTCATGATAAGCTATCTCATAATCTCTCCACCGCACTTGATAATCATCATTTATCTTGTTCCTTACTTCTAGTCCCTCTACTCTGGTGTTCAACCTTTCCAACTGATCCATAACATCATGCAGAGTAGGCTCCCTAGATGTATATGGTCTATCATGACTAGAAGAAGGCTCATCAGCTTTTTTACTCCATTTCTATCCTACGTGGGCTTCATAATTTTCAGATTTAGTTTAGTAATAGGCTTCAGGGGATGGACAACCTCATCATTATCTTCAATTACTACTCTTGACTGAATGCACAAGGCATGAATCAGACTGGGGTGTCCTAGTCCTCCTATAGTCTCTCCTTTTAAGCTTGTCAAAATACTTTTATGAATAATAGCCCCAATATTTATATTTTTCATGTTCTGAATACAGTAATTCGGAATAGTTCTATCAACAATAACATCACTGTGATGGTTGGTAGGCAACAGTCTTGCAAAAATGAAATAATGTCAGGCTTTCGATACAGGATTCAAAGTAGAAAGGGGAAGTTTAACTTCTAGTTTTTGCTTAATCTTCCATTCCCCTTTTCCATCAGTTAAAAAGTTCACAATCATATCTAATGGTTCATTTGTAATAGGAAAATATTTGTATTCACAAGAAAAGGTGCTCTTAGCTGATAAAATGCATTTATGCTGGCAAGGTGAATTCAACCATTAAGCCTCTAACCATAATGTATTCACTCTCAGAATAATACAGATTTGCATAAAACTCTCGAACAATACCACGCATTGCACCAACAGTGAAATAACCAAAATCTCCCATTAACAATTAGCAATCAGTTCTTCAAGCGTACCTCCAGTATTTTCAAAGGCTCTCTCATGAATACATTTCTTATTGTTAAGAAACTTACTAAAGTGGGAATAAGCCTTGAAACTCACAAATTTACTTTCATCATATTCAAATTTCCTTTTCGCCTTAGCCAGTCTTGGAGCCATTTGTCTAAAAATACTAAAATTTTCCAAATCAATTTTAAAATTACAATGCAATGGACTCGAAGGTAAATTTAAAAATATAAGAACTCAAAATCCATTTAAAGACTCCAAAGTTTCTCCAAAAACTTCAAAATTTCAAATCTTCCTTTTCCACAGTCAAAATCGAAAAATTTTAGGTTAAAGTGTAGCTCTTACCAAGAAAAGATGAAATCTGAACTTTTCTGGCCACGAAATCGCTTCAAATCCAAATGCTAGTGAGTCGTAGGTGCAAAAATAGACCTTGGCTGGTGGTTGAAGATGATGGTTTGGGCAAAAATGGTGGGTTCCAGCGTTAAATAGCGAAAATTTGGAGTTTCGGGCATTTTTCCTGTTTGAGCACTGTCCGACACTAGCATCTGTGCCGTTCGGTGCATTATTCTGCTAAAATGGCCAAACTCTCTGACTTTTGATGCTATCTGGTGGTGGTGACAGCGCCGTTCGGTGCTAGTTTAAAATTGGGCTTCTGACTTTCTTTTGTAAATTCGATCTTTTCAAGCCGATCCGACATCTAATGAGTCTAATTAAGTATTGAATAACATCCTAAAGCCTTGGCAAATGATATTTCTTAACACAAACAACACATAATATTTCTTGCATATAAAAAATCTATGTGTCAGACATATACACATAGCACTAAACATTACACATCATCAAGTCATAAAATCTTAAATTCAGCGTCGCACAACAACACAATAATGCTGAAAACTAAACAAACAAGCAAGTCCAAATATAACATTCAAGCCAAATAAAGCAAAGCAAAGCAAAGTAATTTGATACACAAACATAGAAATATAATAATCAAGTTTTCATTCTTCCTCCGAACTATCATCAATTCTAAGTTCTCCCATTAATTGAGCATGAACAAATAAGTTGTAGAATGGACGAAACAAAAGTTCTTCAGTAGAATCCTCTTCAATCCATCATTTTCTTCTCATCAATTGAGTCAACTTCCTTCAGGATATCGAGAATGATCAAAATGATCCTTCATTCTCCAGTCCAAATGATCAAAGAAATCAGAAATATTGTTAATAACATTCATTAGATGTTAAACTTCTTACTCCAATTTCTTAATTTTCTTCAAGATAATCTGTGAACTTTCAAAAAAATAAGGAGGAATAGGTGCTGACTTTTGTGTGGTTGATCTTCAATGATGTTGATGTCATTCATATCACCAACTACCTGGTTACTATATGCATCTTCTGTGTCTATAGGCTTCCAAGGTAGAAGTACTCTTTCCTAGTTCTCATATGGTACTTATGATTGACTACAGAGGAGAAATATGGTGTAGTGATTTCTAAGCCCATACTTTGATCCATGAATGATCAATCCTAAACCAAACTTAACAATCATTGAACCAACATCAACCGACATCCCCATTTGAATACAATAATTCAGAATAGCACACTCCTTAGTTACCTAACCGATTCTCATTATTGGGAGAAATTTTGCACATATAAAGTAATGTAAGTGTTTCGACGTAGGATTTAATGTGGTCGAGAAACATACATACCTGTTATCTCTTATATCTCATTCATCACTTTCATCTGCCAGATATCTTTATATATCATTCATATTGTCCTTCGTCGGGACAAAATTCGAATAGTGGCAGATTGGCACATTCTCAATCATGTATAAATCATTAATTTTTGCAGGAGTAAATGTGATAAAACTCCTTTGCACATAGACTGATCCTTTGTTGATTCCATGAAGATTTGCATAAAACTCCTTCACAACTAGAACAACTACAGCGGTAGTAGTATAACACAATACTTCCCAACATCTCTAAACAATAATTTCATCAATTTTAGTCGTAAGAGAATTCGTACCTCGATTCACAAAGCCTCGCTCCTTCATCAACCTCATTTTCAAGATATTTTTGTTGAATAGCCGCTGCGTCTCAAAACATACAAACTTTTTACGGTTGAACACTTGAAATCTTTGAGTTTCCATCAAGTCGAAATCCATTTGGACAAGAATTTGGGTCTTCCTCTTCGTTCCTTTGGCAGTTCCTATGTCTAGGGGAGCTTTTTGAGAGTTTTAATGGAGCATTTACCTCCTAGAACTGCCAAAACTCAAATTTAAAGATGAGAAACAGTTTTCTGAATAGTGGCGCTGATAACAGTGCCCTTCGGTGCTAGTTTAAATTTTGTGAAACTTCACTTTGTTCAATTTTTTTCCAAATTTCGAATCGATTCATTACTTAAATAATATTAATGATAATTAAAGAAGAATAAAACTTAAATAAGTAACAAACAAACACAAATAACATATAAAACAAAGCAAGCACTCAATAACTATGGGTTGCCTCCCACAAAGCACTTGGTTTAACGTCGTCAGCCCGACATAACTTTCAGTTATTCAGGTTGATCCAACATTAAAACCACTTTAAAATTAGGTCTATTGCCTTCAAAATATGGTTTAATCTTTAGCCATTAACTTTGAATATTCTTCCAGATTTAGAGTCTTCGATAATCACAACTCTAAACTGATATACTTTTATGACAATGAAAGGTCCTGTCCATCTAGATTTCAGTTTCCCAGGAAGTAATTTCAATCTTGTATTGTATAATAAAACTTTTTGTCCTGGTTCAAATTTCTTTTTGACAATCTTCTGATCATGCAATATTTTTCTTCTTTCCTTATGTATTCTATCATTATCATATGATTCATTTCTGATTTCTTCCAATTCATTATATTGCAACAGTCTCTTCTCACCAGTATCTTTCAAATTAAAAATCAATTTCTTTATCGCCCATTATGCTTTATATTATAGTTCAACTAGCAAGTGACAAGTTTTTCTAAAGATTAATCTGTAATGGGACATTCCTATAGTAGTTTTATAAGCAGTTATGTATGCCCATAAAGTAGTATCTAATCTAGCAGACCAATCCAATTTTTCAAGATTAATGGCTTTCTCAAAATTTTTTTTAATTTCACAACTAGATACCTCAGCTAAACCATTAGTTTGGGGATGATAAGCTTTAGAGATTCTATGCATAATGTTATATTTATCCACGAATCTCTGAATCAGCTTATTCTTAAAATGGGATCCTCCATCAGTGAGGATTACTCTAGGCATTTCATATCTTGTGGAAATATTTTTCATTAAAAACCTCGAAACAGTTTTAGCATCACACCTAGGAAAAGATATTGCCTCAATCCATTTTGAAACATACTCAACAACAATCAGTATATATATATTTCCAAATGAAGGCATAAATTGCCCAATAAAATCTAATCCCCAACATAAAAAATTTCGACTTCCAAAGTGAAATTAAGAGACATTTCATTTCTTCTAGATATATTACATATTCTCTAACATCGATCACACATTTTGATAAATCTATAAACATCTCTGAAAAGTGTAGGCCAATAAAATCCAGATTGTAGAATCTTATGTGCAGTTCTATCAATTCTGAAATTTCTCCAAATTCAGAATCATGACATTCTCGAATAATTTTTTCTGTTTTTTCATAAAGCACTCATCTCCTAATAATAAGTTATTTACATTGCTTGTACAGATAAGGATCATCCCATAAATAAAATTTAGCATCACACTTAAATTTTTTCTGTTGTTGCATTGCTAAATCAGGTGGTAAAATATTACTAACGATGTAGTTCACAAAATCAGCAGACTACGGTAAATTTCCTTCAATAATATTATATATTTGGTCATCAAGAAAATTTCAATAATTTTCTTTTCAAAATCATCGAAATTAGGTTGTTCAAGTCTAGATAAATGATCAGTTATTTGATTATCGACCTCTTTTCTGTTAATGATCTCAAAATCAAATTCTTGCATTAAAAGCATCCATCGAATCAATCTTGGTTTTGCATCCTTCTTTTGCATTAAGTATTTAATAGCAGAATGATGAGTATGCACTATACATTTAGCTCCAATTAAGTAAGATCTAAATTTTTTAAAAGCACATACAATTGCTAATAACTCTCTTTCAGTAGTAATGTAATTAATTTGAGCATCATGAAGAGTCTTACAAGCATAGTATATAACTTTAAACATTTTGTCACGTCTTTGCCCTAAAACAACTCCAATAGCGTAATCGCTAGCATCGTACATTAATGAGCATCGATTAAAGCCTTACTTTGAATGGTTTCAACCTGATTTCAAAGAGGTTTTAATTCTGAGTCATCTCGATTAACTGAATGGTTTATGGGGCTGACGACGTTATACCAAGCGCTTTATGGGAGACAACCTATATGTATCTTTGTGGTATGTTTGCTTGTTTGTCATAGTTGTGCTTTTTAGATAGTTATTTGTGAATCTTAATCACTCCTAAATACATTTAAAATTGATAAATATTGGATT
The DNA here is from genome assembly GCA_022702705.1 of Papilionanthe hookeriana x Papilionanthe teres. Lineage (NCBI taxonomy): Eukaryota > Viridiplantae > Streptophyta > Magnoliopsida > Asparagales > Orchidaceae > Papilionanthe > Papilionanthe hookeriana x Papilionanthe teres. Next base: position 61,373,605 of record CM040433.1, read on the forward strand.
TAATTGAGATATTGGAAAATTTTGGGCCAAACAAAGTTCGGTGAAGTTTTTGATCATTGGCACCGCCGGTGCCCAATTACAGAGAAGATTTGGTGAATTTCGGGTTTGAGCGCCACAGATGCCCTATTGAGTGCCGCCGGCGCCCAAAACCAGTTGATGGTTTTGAGCTTCAAAATGCGAGTTTTAGCGGTTTTTAACGGGTCTTTGTCCTTATAACTCCCTAAACTCCATTTAAGACTTCCAAACTCCAAAAAAATGAAAACTACCATTCCCAATTCTTATCCCATGGATTCCTACTCTATAGAAACCTCTCTATCTTGCATTTTCAACCAAAGGAAGTTTATAAGTTTCGAGGCACAACGATTATTCAATAAAGTGATGATGAAGAGGAGGATTATCACGGAAAGAGGCTTTATAAATCGAGGAATGGATAATCCTACTACAAAGATTGAAGAGATAATTAAGGAAAGACGTTGGGAAGTGCTGTTTTACACTATCGCTATCGTAGTCATTTCGGTTGTGAAAGAATTCTACATAAATCTGCACGGGATCAACCAAGGATTCGTCTTTGTGTGAGGTAGGTTTGTACAATTCACTCCTGTTAGAATTAATGATCTTTTCATGATTGAGAATGTACCTATTTGCCACTATGCTAATTTCAATGCCACAAGAGATAATATGAATGATGTGTATCGTTATTTAACGGATGAGAATGAAGAATGGAAAGTTAGAGAAAATGGATGTGTTAGTTTCCCTTCTTCATCTTTAAATCTGGTGTCAAAGCAGTGGCATTACTTTATTTCGGCAAATATATTTCCAACTTTGAAAATTAGCAAGATAACAAAGGAAAGTGCCATTTTGAATTTCTGTATTCAAACTGTGAGGCCGATTGATTTGGTATTATAATTGTGAAATCAGTTTTGGGATTAATTGTTCATGGATCTAAATTTGGGCTTGGACACCCGTCCACCATATTTCTATTATGTAGTCAATCACAAGTTTCATATGAGAGTTGGGAAAAAGGTTCTTCTTCCCTGGAGGCCTATTGATCCAACTAGTCTTTATGACTACCAAACAGTAGGAGATGAAGATGATATGAATTTGCTTGCTGATCAATAAACTCAGACTTTACAACTTATTCAGGCCTATTTTTCTGAAAGTTCTAGAACAATACTGCAGAAGATCAAAAAGTTCGAGAAGGAGGTTGATTGGGTCAGAAATTGACTCTTATTTGTTCTCAATTATTATATTTTCAAAAATTATTAGCATAACTTCTGGCAGTTGAACCTCACTGTAAGTAACTAAAACTTTTTATTTTAGTTGAATATTATGGAAAGATTGGATGAAAGTTTTTAGTAATAAAGGTTAATTTTATAGAGGTAAGATATTTGGTATGAAAAGATTTGATTATAGTCAACTATTTAAAGTAAAGTAAACTGTTTTTTTTGAAATTTTAAGAGACTTGAAGTATTGTGTGTTAAGAAGAGATTGTGACTTTATGATGAATAATAAAGCTTATACCTAATTATAAAGTAAGGAGGTATTTCAAGTTTTGAACTTTAGAAAGAGGAGAGTGAAGTTCAAAATCATTACAGGCTATCCAGATATAGTAATCCTCAATAAAAAAAAGAGAAAAGAAAGAAAATAAAAGAAGGATTGAAAACAATCCCAAGATGAAAGAAAAGAAAAAGAAAAAGAAAGAAAAATGTTTATGATGAGAAGCTTGAGGAGATGCCTAATAAAAAATTGGCTTCACTTGAGTCAACCTGAAGGGAGAACTTGATTTCATTTTTGAATTTATATTTTAAGTATTGGCCTACATCCTGATGAAGTTTGCATGAAATCTTTTTTCACATAATCTTTCAAGACACTTTTAATATGACAAATTATAGTTTATCTTGAAAAAAATAGAAGACTAGAATCCTTAGACTTGATTGCTGAATATTCTTATACCTGTAGTGTTGACCTGAGTTACTAAATTTCTTTCTAAAAGTCTAACCAATATATTCTTTTGAATGAAAAATTTTAGTAACTTACATATGAATAGTGCATTGCCTAGAGTTATATTTTTATGTTGTAAAAGGACTACTTGAAGATAAGTAATAGTTAAGGTTTGGGGGATTTTGATGCACAAAAAATATATGATGTTTTTGCTATCTAGTTTTACTCATTTTTGGTGATATTGCACTTTAAAGAAAGGTATTTTTCATGATTTGTTGCAGATATGATAATTTTAGGTGATTGGAGCGAAAAGAAGCGAAAAGGAATGAATTCGGAGCAAGAGGAGCAAAAAAGAGGAAAACTGGTTCTGGCGCCGCCGGTGCTAGAATGGGCACCGCCGGAGCCATTTTCCAGAAACTTCAGCAATTAATTCGATGATAGAGCGCCGCCAGCGACTTATCGGGCGCCGTTGGCTCCCAATGTCGGTGGACTTCAAATGTAAAGAGTTTTGGCCACTTTTTGAAGGGATGCCTATGGAAACTTTTGGGATTTCATTTCTAACTTATAAGTAACTGTTTTTGGACAAAAATTAGTGTGTCTCTTGTGTATTCTAGAGAGTCTACTGTGTTTTGAGTGTTAGGGCTTAGGAGAGGAAAGTGTAGAAGTGATAATTTGAGAGGGATTCTTCTTTAAGGAGTGAAGGAGAAGGAGTAAAGTGAGAGATTGCTTCTTCCTTTCCATTCTTAAGAGGGAATTGAGTATCACAAAGAAGATATAAAAAGATTTAAAGGAACTTCAAGGGAATTGCATTGGGGAAGGAAAGAGATAAGTTGTATTTTCTTTTGTGGTTTGTATGACTTTCTTTTATATATAAAATCCATGTTTTATTGTGTCTTCTCTATGAATTCTGAGTAGTCTCCTTTGCCTTTCTTCTTGTATAGAGATGTGATGATGTGTTGATGTGGATTTGAAGTGTTTTTAAAGTATTAAAGAAATTGTGATGGTTTTTCATTTAGAACTTAATTTATTTTTTGATCTAGCCAATTGGATTGTTAAAATATGTTGTGGAACATTAACTCTGAAAGGATTTAATGTCTTACAACAACAATGAAGAACACAATCAATTTCCATGGATGAATTGCGTAGTTCATTGTAATTGAGTGCAAATAAATATGGAAATGTGCTTTGATGGACGTCAAATTGGAGGTGACAGGCTGAGATCCCTAAGTTAGTCCTAAGATTAGTAACTAAACTCGAAGGTTAGCCTTTAGGTAAAGGGTGAGTGGGAGCTCTGTAGTGGCAGCCGATATCCTCCCAGCCTATCCTTAGATTTAGTAACTAAACCTAGGATATGTTAATGTTCTTTGCTTGCTTAGAAGAGGGGGTACTCTTTTATGGGTAAAGAATCAATTATGCTCCTATTTGGCACAATACCATTAGATAATCATTCCATATCATCTACACATCATATTCTCATTGCAAGAGGAAAGATACTTTTCTTATATATCAAAAACTTTCAAATATATAGTTTAGTGTGTGTCTGATAGTTAATTTTTTTTAAAGATATAAAAATAATTGTAGTTTGTTTAATTGTTACTGTTCTCTGCATCTTGGTAGTAGAAGTAAACAATAAAATTTAATCAAAATTTAAGTATTGGAATTCAGTATTACATTATCAACAGTGAGATTCACCCTTCCCTATAGGATCGATAAACAGGACTCCATTAGACCCTTGTATTACTTAATACAATACGTATACTTGATCCACTTTAAAAATACCCATTTTTATGCCTTATTTATGATTCAATTCTTAAGGATATTATGCTTTAATGAAAGTTATTTTTATGTTATTGGAAGTACGTGATAAAAAAAGAGTTCAAGGAGGAAATAGGAGCAAAAAGGAGCAAAAATGGAGCTAAAAGAGCAAAGTTATCAAAATTATAGGCCTGGCGCGCCTAGGCGCCAGAATCTGGCGCCTAAGCTCCAGTTTGATACATTCGCAGACAAGATTTTTGAAAACTTTGGGTAGTTATTTTGACGGTGTTAAGCGGTTATTGGAGCTTCTAGAAGACTGGAAGTTACTCCTAATATATAGGACATGTGATACAATGCATCTAAACGCAGGGAAAAGTTTTAATCATGAAGAGGTGTGACCCAAACTGAAGAGGTGCGAAGACCTGGTCAAGGAGTCCGGTGCCTAGGCGCGACAGTTACCTTCTAGAAGATACATTATATTTGGACGAATTTTGAAGAGGTGCCTTAAGCAACCCCTGGTCAAATTCAGAGCTATATAAATAGGAGCCCATTCTACAGAAAAAATCGCACCTTCTCTCCCCCTTTAGTCTCATCTAGTATTTTAGTTCTCTTCCACATTTAGGGTGCCACTTTCTTTAGTATTTTGAGAGTTTATTTTGAGTGTTTAGTGTGTATTGTAGTTGTTGAAGTCTTCATCATTACGTTGGAGTCAGTAGGAGTCAGCTGATCACTTGAAGGAACATTCCAGATAAGTATTTGTAACTTGGTTCAAAGTTTTATAAATATTTTTTGTTTTGTGAATTCAATGTGTTATGAGTAGTTAGATTTCTTTCTCCTTTCAACTATGAAAGATAATAAAGTAATTAAACTTTGGTGTAGAATTAAACTTAAAATATTTATAAAAATTGTGATGATATTAATACCTGATCTTAGTTTACTTTTTTAACTGGCCATTTAGATTGTTAAAACCTATTGAAGAATTCTGAGACATATCCGGAGATGAGTTCTTAACTAGTAGATATCACATGAATCCTTAGGTAATCGCAGGCTATACGCGGGTTATTTAAGGTGAAGTGCAAATAAATAGGAAGATATGATTTATTAGGCGTAGAATTTATTAGTTTTTAGATTGACAGACTAAATTCTAATAATTTGGTTTATAGATAGGGAACGGGTCACTAGTAGGGCCGACCATAGCCACCCTTGGACATCTAGTATTGTGAGCCTAGATTAACCCATTCTTCTAATAAAACATCCTGAACCGATCTATAGATTAGTCAATGTTCTTTATGCCTGGACCAAAGGGTAAAGAATAGGAATGCTTCTATTTGGCACAATACCATAATCTAAATTCTTCACAAATAGTAATTATTCTAAAAATCTTGGATTAAAAAGGAGAAAGTTGTTTTATTTATACCTGCATTAATATTTATTTTAGTATTGCTTACTTACATTTAGTATAAATTTCATTAAATCTAAAATCTAAACTTTAAAAAGAAATAAAAATAAGAAAAATTATTTTTAATCTGAAAAATATAAAAATATTACTTAATATTCTAAAAATTCTTCGTTGTGGGATCAATAACAAGGACTCCACTAGAGCCCTGTATTACTTGATACGATACGATACTTGCGTTTGTAATTGTGACTTTTACAAATTATAATCTAAATTCATAAACTCTTTCATAAGTAAAATCACATCAAGTGTTTGGCACCGCTGTTAGTGATTAAATCTTCTAGCAGTGGTATCAAATTCTTGTATTTGAAAGTATATATATATAGCACCTTTAGGCTAAGTCACGCATCAAGTTTTTGGCGCCGTTGCCGGGGAAGATTAGAAAAATAAGTAAGAAAGTTAAAAAGACATTTTTAAAATTAAAAATAATTTATACACTTTTATTTCTTTTAAAATACCAAAAATATAAAAATACCAAAAAGATTTTAATTTTAGACGTAGTTCTGGATCGGAAGGATTATTACCTTTTGATTTTGAATTAGAAAGAACAGTTAAAAGAATTAAAAAAGGAAAACAAGGAAAACAAATTCAAGAATATCATAAAATGGCTAACTTACATAACAATAATCAAAATCCAATAGAAATTAATGAACAGAATATTAATGAACCATTAAGGGATTATGCAAATCCTACAGCTCATGAACTTCATATTAGTATTCAAATGCCAGCTGTAGATGCTAATTCTTTTGAGCTTAAACCTTTTATTATTCAAATGGTTCAAAATAATCAATTTGGAGGAACACCTAATGAGGATCCAAATTTACACCTTGCTAGTTTTTTAGAACTTTGTGCTTACCTTTAAATATAATAATGTTTCGATGATGCTTATTAGGCTTAGACTCTTTCCTTTTTCCTTAAAAGATAAAGCAAAGATGTGGCTTAATTCATTAGCTACTTGTTCTATTAAAACATGGGCAGATATGACACAAAAATTTCTTGCTAAATATTTTCCTCCTTCCAAAACTGCTAAATTAAGAAATGATATAACTTTTATTACATAATTTGAGGGAGAAAAAATTTATGAAGCTTGGGAAAGATTTAAAGAATTATTAAGAAAATGTCCTCATCATGCTTTGCCAGATTGGTTAATTATTCAAACATTTGATAATGGAATTATTGGATCAATTAGATCTATTATTGATGCTGCTGCTGGTGGTTCTTTAATGGCTAAGAATTTGAAGAAGCTTATACTTTAATTAATGAAATAGCTAATAATAATTTTCAATGGCCTTCTGAAAGGGTTAATCCTAAAAGAATGGCAAGTATTCAAGATAATGAAGCCTTTTCTATTTTAGCTTCACAAATGGGTGCGATATCTAAGAACGTAGATAATTTTGATATTAATATATCGCATGTAAGTAATGATAATTCTGCAAATACTGATGATTCTCAAACAATGGCAACTTTGCAAGCTATTACTAGTAAAACTTATAACCCTTATTCTAATTATTATAATCCTGGTTGGAAAAATCATCCTAATTTTAATTGGAATAATGTACATCAACAATGGAGTAATAATCAAGTTAATCCAAATTGGAACAGTCAAGGAAATTCAAACTTTAGACCAACTTACCCTCCTGGTTTTAATAATCAGCAGAAAAATTTATCTATAGAAGAATTAATCTTGCAACTAATAATCAGCTACAAATTCAAAACACTGCTATTTATAATATTAAGAATCAGATGGGACAAATTGCTAATTTTATTAATTACAGGCCTCAAGAAACACTACATAGCAATGTTGAAATTAATCCTAAAGAAACTGGGAAAGAACATGAACAAGCAAAAGCTGTACAACTTAGAAGTGGAAAAGAATTAAAAGAGAAAATTCAGAATGTAATTGATAAAGAGAGAGAGGTAGAAGAAATTGAAAAACCTAAAGATTCTCTTTCTCCAAGTAAAGATCAAACTGTAATTCTATTGAAGTGGAAGTTGAAAGACCACCACCACCTTTTCCTCAAAGATTAAAACAACTGAAGCTTGACCATCAATTTCTAAGTTTTTAGAGATTTTTAAGAAACTTACCATCAACATTCCTTTTGCTGAAGCATTGTAACAAATGACAAGCTATGCAAAATTTATGAAGGATATTTTAAGTAAGAAAAGAAAGTTTGAAGCTTATGAAACTGTTACATTAAGTGAAGAATGTAGTGCAATAATTTAGAAGAAACTACCTCAGAAACTTAAAGATCCTGGAAGTTTCACTATACCATGTGCTATTGGAGAAAAACTTTGTGGAAAAGCCTTATGTTATTTAGGAGCTAGTATTAATCTCATGCCATTTTCATTCTTTCGAAGGTTAGATTTAGGAGAGATTTCTCCCACTACTGTAACCCTTCAGTTAGCTAATCGGTCTATTACTTATCCTAAAGGGGTTATAGAGGATGTTCTTGTTAAGGTAGATAAATTTATCTTTCCTGTGGATTTCATTGTGCTAGATATGGAAGAAGATAAAGAAATACCTATTATTTTAGTGAGACCTTTTCAAGCTACTAGACATGCTATGATTGACGTGCAAAAAGGAGAATTAATAATGAGAGTTAATGATCAAGAGATAACATTTAATGTTCTGAAATCAATGAGGTATCCTGATAAAGAAAAATGCTATCGAATGGTTATTTTTGATTATATAATTGAAAAACATTATCAAGAAAAATGTAAGGTCATTTCTGAAGATAAAAATGAAGAATTTGTATTATATAATGAGTCATTAACTGAAAAAATTGAAAAAGTAAATAAAGAAAAATTATCTGAAGAAACTCATTATATTCATGAAAACTTGGAAATTTTAGGCACAATAAAAAATGATATACTTTTACCCTCAATTGAAAAAGCCCCTGAACTGGAATTAAAAATGTTACCTGCATATTTAAAGTATGCATTTCTTAGAAATTCATTAACTTTACCTATAATTATATCTTCAGAACTAAGAAAATATCTAGAAGAAAAATTAATAGGAGTTTTGAAGAATTGAAAGAAAGCTTTTAGTTGGACTATTGCAGATATAACAGGAATAATTCCTTCAATCTGTATGCATAGGATTTTAATGAAAGAAAATTGTAAACCCACTATTGAACCTCAAAGAAGATTGAAGTTAATTATGAAAGAGGTTGTAAAGAAAGAGATTTTAAAATGGTTAGATGCTGGAATTATTTATTTTATTTCGGATAGCCAATGGGTGAGTCCTATTCATTGTGTTCCAAAGAATGGAGGAGTAACTGTCATTGTTAATGATAAAAATAAATTAATCCCAATAAGACAAGTTACTGGATGGAGAATTTGCATTGATTATCAAAAATTAAATAACGCCACTAGAAAGGATCATTTTCCTTTACCTTTCTTGGATCAGATGTTGGATAAATTAGCTGGACACTCATATTTATGTTTTATGGATGGATATTCTGGTTATCATCAATTACCTGTTGCTCCTGAGGACCAAGAGAAAACAACATTTACAAGTCCTTATGGAACATTTTTCTTTAGAAGAATGCCTTTCGGTTTATGCAATGCACCTGCAACTCTTCAAAGATGTATGATGTCAATATTTTGTGATCTAATCAATAAAAAAATTGAAGTATTTATGGATGATTTTTCAGTATTTGGAATTTCTTTTGAATCTTGCTTGAAAATATAATGAAAGTTTTGAAGAGATGTGAAGAAACAAATTTATTTCTAAACTGGAAAAAATGTCAATTTATGGTTACAGAAGGAATCGTACTTGGACATAAAATTTTAAAAATAGGAATGAAAGTTGATCAGGCAAAAGTGAAAATTATTGCTGAACTTCAACCACCTAATACCGTTACTGATGTGAGAAGTTTTCAGGGTTAGGCTGGATTTTATAGGAGATATATAAAGGATTTTTCTAAAATTGCTAAACCTCTTTGCCATTTATTGGAAAAAGAAGCTAAATTTGAATTTAATGGAGATTGTCTGAATGCGTTCAATATTTTAAAAGAAAAATTAATTACTGCACCTGTCATTGTTGCAACTGATTGGGACAAACCTTTTGAATTAATGTGTGATGCAACTGATTATGCAATTGGAGCTGTATTGGGAAAAAAATTTGAAAAAATTTTTAAAGTTATATACTATGCTAGCAAAACTCTTAATGAAACTCAAAGAAATTACACTACTACTGAAAAAGAGCTTTTAGCAAAAGTATATGCCTTTGATGAATTTAGACCATATCTTCTTGGAACAAAATGTATCGTACATACTGATGATTCTGCTATTAAGTATTTAATATCTAAAAAAGATGCTAAACCTAGATTGATCAGATGGGTTTTACTTTTACAAGATTTGACTTTGAAATTGTGAACAGAAAAGAAACTGACAACCAAATTGCTAATCATTTATCGAGAATAAAAAATGAGAATGGAAAGATTTATAAGGAAAGAATGAAGAAATTGCATGACAAAAAGTTTTCAAGGAAAATGTTTGAGCCTGGACAAGAAGTGTTATTATTCAATGCTCGTTTATAACTTTTTCTTAGAAAATTAAAATCTAAATGAATGGGACCATTTATAATTGAGAAAGTGTACCCTTATGGAGCTGTGGATATTAAAGATCCCAAAACTGGAAAAGTATTTAAAGTTAACGGATTAAGATTGAAGCCTTATATGGGAGAAATGAAACCAAATTACAAAGAGGCTTACGAACTAACTCTACCTGATTAATTTAATTAATTAGGTCGGGCTGACAACATTAAACCAAGTGCTTTGTGGGAGGCAACCCATTTTATTATCATTGTGATTGTTTGTGATTTGAATTTATTTTTATCGTGTTTATATGTGGATCACACCCTTTTATTAGACCTATTTTTAAGACCAAAACTTTGAAAATTTGACGATAGGCGAATCGGAGTCGATCGAGGTTCCGGTGCCTAGGTGACAAAAGTTGTCACCTAAGCGCCAGAATAACCTGTGCGTATCGATGATCTGGTGCCTAGGCGCCAGATTCCGGTGCTTAAGCGCCACGGTTACAGATTGTGTAGAAACTGAAATTCTTTAGTTTTTCACACGAAATCTCCCTATAAATTGACCTATCTTCGTCCCCAATCACATAGAAACCTTAATTTCGACCAGAGCAATCAATTTTGGAGGAGTTAAGAAGAGTTTGGAAGCAATGGATAGAGGAAATCATGGAAATGAGGTAAGAGACAAATCTCCTAAAGATCCTCAACCTTATTTTAATGGTTTTATTGCTGTTAGTATGGAGAAATTGTTTAGTCGTCTGGAAAAAATTGAAGCGGAACTTCAAAGCATTGGGAATTGCTTACACAAAATGTATCATCAAATTGAGCATGTGGAATGGTAATCAAAACTTTAATTTGATCATACGGCGGCCTTTCAAGACGCTCAAGTAGCAATGTATAAGAAGAACAAGTGGATCGATGAAAAGGCAGATTTGGAATTTCTAATGGAATTAGTTTTCTATCCATTTGGTCCTAGCGAACTTCATTGCGAAAGAGATGGTAATCAAAGTTCAGTGTTGAATAGATCTCTTATGTGTTCTAGGTGTGATTGAGTCAAGTTCTAGTGTGTTGATTATCTAATTTGTGCGTGTTTGCTTTATTGTTCAATGTGTGTTGTTGGATTTGGAATTTTCTTTGAATTTGTGTTGTTTGTGTTGTTTATAGAATGATGAACCATGATATAGTCTTATTCTGGAATTTATTAAGTTTGGAATAGAAATTATGAATTAAAGTTGAAGAGTTTAGTTAAATCTCGTGTTTGAAATGTGGATCTTAGTTATCATTTTAAATTGATTGTGAAAATGTTTGGAGGATATAGATTGGATTAATACTCTTATAAGAGTAATTAGGAGTCGAATTTGACAAGATTTTATGAAAAATATAAAATTTAAATTGAAATTTTGGAAAGGCGAGTTTGGCGCCTAGGCACCAGAATTCGACACTAGTTCGGCCTGAACCCGAAACTTCATCTTCTTAAACACCCCCACGCCATTTTTGACGCCTAAGCTTCCTTTTTCTCTGGTTTTTGCAAAAAGAGACCCTTGAGATCCCATTTGAGGCCGAATTTTCAAGTTTTTGAGCTTGAAATCACTCGATTTCTTCATCTTAAGGTCAGATCTACATTCTAAACCAATTATTTCGATTTTCACCTTGGATTTTGCTCACATTGAAGAAAACCAAAATTTTGAGAGATTTTTAGAGTTAAATCCATGGATTTTTAAGCTCTTTCAAGTTTAAGAAGCTTAAATTAGTATATTATCTGTGATCCTATGAATTTATTTTGCGTTTATATTTCACGTTTAGATGGCACCCAAATCTAAGTGAGGAAAGGAACAAGAAAATTTGGATCATAGCAAGTTTTTCCTGCCACTGTACATTTCTGATATAATGATTTTGCTACAACTCGGAAGTTTATCTCGGAGCGAAGTTTTTACAATCCGAGAGGAAGAATTGAGGAAACGATCGTTGCACTCAACTGGCAACGATTCTGCTATTTTACTGGTGTTGTTGTTATCCCTGTGGTTAGGGAATTTTATGCCAATTTCATAGATGCTGAAGAGTACGAGATTTTCGTCAGAGGAGTTGGAGTAGGATTCACTCCTAAACGTATCAACATTTTTTACGGCCTGCCGCCGAATATAGAATGTTATTACTCCGGATTATCTCCATCTGAGGTAGATTTAGTATGATTATTTCTTACCTGACTGATGGTACTGGAGCTTGGAAGATCCGGGAAAAGGTTAAATTTTTCATCTTCTAAGCTTAACGGTGTTTCACAGGCATGACACTACTTTATTTATGCTCGTCTCCTTCCATCCAATCATTTGAGCGATGTTACCTAGGATAGAGCTATCCTTAATTATTGCATACAAGTGAAGAAGCCGATTGATGTAGGAAGTATCATTTATGATTCTGTAGAGGCGATTGCTCACTCTAGCACTTCTGTTGGACTTGGATTTCCATATTTGATATATTCTCTGTGTGAAAGTGCTGGAGTAGTGACCACAGGAAAATGTAATAAGAAATACATACCAATTTTATATAAAATTGCACTTTTAAGAAAGGTATTTTCTATGTTTTATTGTAGGAATGAAGATTTATAGGTAATGGGAGCAAAAAGATCAAAAAGAGGTGAATCTGGAATAAAAAGGACTAAAAGAGATGAAAATTGAACTATCCCACCGACGGCGAGGAAGAGGCCGCCAACGGCGTGATTTTCCCGAAAGTTTTAAATATATTATAAAAGAGCCCGCCGACGGGGAGATCGAGCCCGCCGACAGCGAGCCTTAGCAGTTGGCCAATGTTCTAGGAGCCCACCGACGACACCATCGAGCCCACCGACGACAAGAAGGTCGGTCCAAGCAAATGTTCAATGAATACTGACGCTTTTTGAAAGGGTGCTTAAGCAACCTTTAGAAATATTTCTCCCTCTTTAAATAGAGACGATTTTAGGCCAAGTGTGTGTCTTTTTAGTGTCACCTAGAGTTCTTTTGGTGTGTGAGTCTGAGTCTGGAGAGTATATAGTGTGTAAGAGTGTTCTAGAGAGTGTATTAGTAAGTTTAATTCAGTGTGTTGTACAAGAAGGAAGAGTCAGAGGAACTTTAAGGAGACTGCTTGGGGAGAAGATTCGAGATAAGTTTTTTGTTTATTGTTTTATAGCTTTAAATGAAAACCAAGTTTTGTGTTATTCTTCCTATGCATTCTGAGTAGTTATCTCTGTCATTCTCCTTGTTGATGAGATTTTGTGAAATGGAAACTTGAATTAGTTGTGCCTTAATTATTAAATAAAAATTATGATAATCTTTTACTTAAATCTTAATTTACTTTTAATTTGGTCAATTGAACTGTTAAATTATATTGAATGATCAACTATAGTAAAGATTACATCCAAAATTTAGGGAATTCAAAAGCCTTGAAAGGAGGGTGCAAATAAATAGGGAAATATTATTTATCGGGCGTAGAATTGGATATTTTAGTGTGACAGACTAAAATCTTCAATTCGGTCCTATCATTTGGGAGCTGAAGTGTAGATGTTAGCCCTCAGGCGAGGGGAACGTGGGAGCTCCGAAGTGGCAGCCGGTATCCTCCCAGCCTAGCCGCAGATTCAGTAACCAAGCATAGGATTAGTCAATGTTCTTTATGCCTGGACTAAAGGGTAAAGAATAGGAATGCTCCTATTTGGCACAATATAATTCTAATTAATTTAATTCTTCATTCACTTAATTTTCTTAACAAGGAGAAAGATACTTTTTCTAAATTGCAATCTTCCATTTAAAAATTAAGTAATAGAGTTTAGTATAAGTGTTGTTTATTTCTGTATATTAGATAGTAATTGCATCTGTTAAAATTAGTTCTTAATCTCTAAACTTCCCTGTGGGATCGATATCTAGGACTCCATTAGAGCCCTTTATTACTTGAACGATATGTATACTTGCGTTGATAAAAGGGGGGCACATTTACTATTTTTACTCTGTTAAACACTTATATGATTATAAAGCTCCGTAACATATCCACCCTGTGTCGCTCCCTTTGGTCAAGTTTTTGGCGCCGTTGCCGGGGAAGTAAAGTAATTATTAAGGTAATTAATAAAATAATTATTAAAGATAATTACTAGAGTAACGGACTATTTTAAAAATCTAATTAAGTTGTGTATGCGTAAATTTGGAGCCAAAAGTTTAATACCTTACGATTCAGAATTAGAGCGCACTATTAAAAGAATTAGAAAACAGAAAAAAGAAATTATAAATTTTAATCAAATGGCAAATAATTCAGCAATTGAAAATACAAATCAACCAAGACCTTTAAGAGATTACGCTAACCCTACATTAGATGAAATTCACTTAACTATACAAAATCTTGATGTAGCGGCTAATTCATTTGAGCTTAAACCTGCAATTATCCAAATGGTACAAAATAATCAATTTAGTGGTTCACCAAACGAAGATCCTAATTTATATCTTGCTAGTTTTTTGGAACTTTGTGCTACTTTTAAATATGATGGAGTATCTAATGATGCTGTTAGACTTAGGCTTTTTCCTTTTTCTTTAAGGGATAAGGCTAAGATGTGGTTAAATTTGTTAGCACTTGGATCTATTAGAACATGAGGAGAATTTTCACAAAAACTTCTATTCAATTATTTTCCTTTTTAAAAAACTGCAAAACTTAGAAATGACATAACTTCTTTTAGTCAGTTTGATGGAGAATCGATATACGAAGCTTGGGAGAGATTTAAAGATCTTCTTAGGAAATGCCCACATCATCTGTTACCAGATTGGTTAATTATACAAAATTTTTATAATGGATTAGTAGGATCTCTTAGATCTATTATAGATGCTGCTGCTGGACGTTCATTAATGTCAAAACCATTTGATGAGGCTTATTCATTAATTGAAGAAATGGCTACCAATAATTTTCAATGGCCTTCTAAAAGGTTAAATCTTAAAAAAATAGCTAGTATCCATGACTCTGATGCAATATCTATGTTAGCTTCTCAGATTGCTGTTATATCTAAGAAATTAGATCATTTTGGAATGAATTATTCTCCTATTATAATAGAAGAAAATTCATGTGGACAACTTATAGATGATCAATCTTCATATGAAACTTTAAATGCTATTAATAATAGACCTAATGATCCTTATGCAAATTATTACAACCCTGGTTGGAAGAACCATCCAAATTTTAATTGGAATAACAACTCTGCTAATCAGCAATGGATGAACAACTCAGTAAACCTATTAGGAAATCCATCTAACCAAGGAAATTCTAATTATAAACCTTCTTATCCACCTGGATTTAATAATAACTCTCAATTTAAGGAAAAGAAGTTATCTATGGAAGAATTAATATTAAATATAGGTTAGCATTTACAGAATCAAGGAAATCAGCTACAAATTCAAGGGAATCAATTACAAAATCAAGGAACTGCAATTAAAAATATTGAAACTTAACTTGGACATATCGCTACTGCACTTAATAATAGAATTCATGGAACTTTTCCTAGTAATATGGAAATAAATCATAAAGATCAAGGAAAAGAACAAATCAAAGTGATATAGTTACGAAGTGGAAAAGAGTTAGAAAAAAGAATACAAAAAGAAACTGAAAATGAAAAAGAGAAAGTGGAAAATGAAAAAGAAAAGGATCAACAAGATCGAAATTTAGAATATCCACTAATACCTATGAAAATTTCTATAGAGAAACCACCACCACCATTTCCTTAGCGATTAAAGCAACATAAAAAGGATAAGAAATTTTCTAAATTTCTTGAAATCCTGAAGAAATTAACGGTGAACATTCCTTTTGTAGAAGCATTAGAACAAATGCCCAATTATGTGATGTTTATGAAAGATATTTTAAAAAAGAAGAGAATGTTCACAGACAATGAAACTGTTGCACTTAGCGAAAAGTGCAGAAAAAGTATTCTGAGAAATTAAAGGATCCTGGTAGTTTCACTATACCTAGTGCTATTGGAGAAAAATTTTATGGAAAAGCTTTATGTGACTTGGGAGCCAGCATCAATCTTATGCCTCTATCAATTTTTAAAAGATTAGGATTGGGAGAAGTCTCACCTACTTCAGTAACTCTTCAGTTAGTTGATCGTTCAGTGACATATCCTAAAGGAGTTATTGAAGATGTGTTAGTAAAAGTGGATAAATATATCTTCCCAGTGGATTTTATTGATTTAGATATGGAGGAAGATAAAGAAATACCCATAATTTTAGGAAGACCCTTCTTAGCTACTGGAAGAGCTATGATTGATGTTCAAAAAGGAGAATTAACTATGAGAGTAAATAATCAAGAAGTAACTTTTAACATTGCAAAATCAATGAAATATCCTGCTATAGAAAAAGATGATGAATGTATTCAAATGGAAATTCTTGAACATCTACGAAATAAACATTTTAAAGAATACTTTGAAGATAAACCAGAAATAGAAAATACATAATTAATTGAAGAAATATACAATGAAAAATTAGATTATATACAAGAAAGATTTGAGATGTTGAATATTACGGAAAACGCTGAAAAGAATATAGTTCCATCGATTATTAAACCTCCTGAACTTGAGTTAAAAATTTTACCTACTCATTTGAAGTATGCATTTTTAGGTAACTCTTTAACTTTACCGGTTATTATATCGGCAAAATTAAATGAATCACAAGAGCAAAAACTTCTGGACACATTAAAAAAGTATAAGAAAGCTTTTGGTTGGACCTTAACAGATATTAAAGGAATTAGTCCTTCAATCTGTATGCACAGAATTTTTTTGGATAATGAACATAAACTAAGAGTTGATCCCCAAAAGAGATTAAACCTAATAATGAAAGATGTAGTCAAGAAAAAAATATTAAAATGGTTAGACAATGTTATTATATATCCTATTTCAGACAGTGCTTGGGTAAGCCCAATTCAATGTCTTCCTAAGAAAGGAGGAGTGACTGTTGAAGCTAATGAAAATAATGATTTAATACCTATAAGACAAGTTACTGGATGGCATATATGTATTGATTATAGAAAATTAAATGCAGCCACCATAAAAGATCACTTCCCTTTACAATTTCTAGACCAAATGTTGGATAGACTAGTTGGGCACAAATACTTTTGTTTTTTAGATGGATATACTGGCTATCATCCAATTCCTATTGCTCCTGAGGATCAAGAGAAAATTAACAGTCCTTATGGAACATTTGCTTTTCGAAGGATGCATTTTGGACTATGTAATGCACCTGCAACATTCCAGAGATGTATGATGTCTATATTTAGTAAATTAATTGATGATGGAATAGAAGTATTTATGGATGATTTCTCTGTATTTGGAACATCAGTTGAAACATGCTTGGATCATCTTGAAAAAGTCTTAGAGTTATGCAAAAAAACTAACTTAGTTCTAAATTGGGAGAAATGTCAATTTATGGTTGCAGGAGGAATTGTATTAGGGCATAAAATTTTGGAAAATGGCATGGAAGTAGACCCTGCAAAAATTCAAGTTATAGCTAAATTACCACCTCCTACTACAGTGAGAGGGGTACGAAGTTTTCTTGGACATGCCAGATTTTACAGACGCTACATAAAAGATTTTTAAAAAATTACTAAACCTCTATGCCAAATTTTAGAAAAGGACAAGAAATTTGAATTCACTACAGAATGCTTAAATGCTTTTGAATTATTAAAAGATAAATTAATCACAACACCTATAATAGTTTCACGTGATTGGGAGAAACCATTTGAACTTATGTGTGATGCTAGTGATTATGCTATAGGAGCTGTTCTTGGTCAAAGGTATGATAAAAATTTTAAAGTTATATACTATGCTAGTAAAACTCTCAATAATGCTGAAATTAACTATACAGTTACAGAAAAAGAATTATTAGCAATTGTATATGCTTTTGATAAATTTAGATCTTATTTAATTGGAACTAAATGTATTGCGCATACTGATCACTGTGCTATTAAATATTTAATGCAAAAGAAGGATACCAAACCAAGATTAATCAGATGGATATTACTGATGCAAGAATTTGATTTTGAAATAATTAATAGAAAGGGAACTGATAATCAAATTGCAGTATCATTTGTCAAGATTAGAATATTGTGAATTATCCGACAATCGACAATAAAATTACGTATGCTTTTCCTGACGAACAACTTTATAATATAAATGTGTGGAAAATACCAAGGTATGCTGATATAGATAATTATATTATAAGTGATATTTTACCACCCATGCTAACTCTGCAACAACAGAAGAAATTCATTCACGATGCTAAAACGTATTTTTGGGATGAACCATATTTATATAAACAATGTAAGGATCTAATTATTAGAAGATGTGTGCCTTATGATAAACTAAACAGATCATTCAAAAATGTCACGATTCTGAATTTGGAGGACATTTTGGAACTGATAAAACTGCTTATAAAATTTTACAATCTGGATTTTATTGGCCTACTCTTTTTAAAGATGTTTATAGATATATCAAAACTTGTGATAAATGCCAAAGAGTAGGTAATATATCTAGAAGAAATGAAATGCCTCTGAATTTTATATTTGAAGTTGAAATTTTTGATGTTTGGGGATTAGATTTTATGGGACCTTTTATTCCTTCATTTGGAAACTCATATATATTAGTTAATGTTGATTATGTTTCTAAATGGATTGAAGCACAAGCCTTACCTCGTTGTGATGCTAAAAGTGTTTCAAAATTTTTAATGAAAAATATTTTCACAAGAAACGGAATGCCGAGAGTGATTATCACTGATGGAGGATCCCATTTTAGGAATAACTATATTCAGAAATTGGCAGAAAAATTTAACATTATTCATAAAATATCAACTGCTTATTATCCACAAACCAGTGGATTAGCTGAAGTTTCTAATCGAGAAATTAAATGAATTCTAGAAAAGACTGTAAACCCTAGTTGATTAGATTGGTCTACAAGACTAGACACTGCATTATGGGCATATATGACTGCTTATAAATCCCCGATTGGAATGACTCCTTAAAGGCTTATTTATGGAAAAACTTGTCACTTACCAGTTGAATTAGAGCATAAAGAGTATTGGACGATTAAAGAATTCAATTATAAATTAAAAGATGCTGGTGAGAAGAGATTGTTGCAGATGAATGAATTAGAAGAATTAAGGAATAAATCTTATAATAACGATATAATTTATAAAGAGAAGATGAAATTATGGCATGATCGAAAGATTAACCAAAAAAATTTTGAACTAGGACAAGAAGTTTGCTTTATAATACAAGATTGAAATTATTTCCTGGGAAATAGAATTCTCGATGGTTAGGACCTTTCACTATAACTCAAATATTCACATACGGAGATGTAGAAATTGAAGATAAAAAGACTGGACACAGATTTAAAGTAATTGGACATAGATTAAAACCATATTTTGAAGGAGAAAGACCAAATTTTAAAGAGGTTTCAATGCTCAGTCAACCTGATTAATAACCAGGATAGGTCGGGCTGATGACGTTAAACCAAGCGCTTTGTGGGAGGCAACCCATAGTTATCCTTATTTATGTGTAATGATTGTATATTTATTTGATTTATTGTTAATTATGATATAAAATGAATTCTACTACTCATATTTATCTTTGTAATCATCACGATATTGGATCCATAGAAAAAATTGGAAAGCATTCGGACCAGAGCGAAACTGGGCAAGCCTTAGCCAGCCGACGGTGAGATCGATGCCGCCGACAGGAAGTTCTGCCCGCCAAATTCAGTTTATATTTTTAATAATCTCGCTGATAGCGAGATCGTTGTCACCGACGGCGAGATCTTTGTCGCCGACGACGAGATCAGTGAATGAACGGTTTAGGGAGTTAGTTTGATGGTTTTTGATAATTCTAAGTGTTTGAACTCTTTAAAAACGCCTAGAACTCAAATTCTAAACCATTTACTTCCTAAAAACTATTTAAAACTCAACAAAACCTCATCATTATGGCATCCAATCCCCTTGAAATCACTAGATATCGAGTGTTCAATCGAAGAAAATTTGTCAGTTATGAGGCCCAGCGAATCTTCAATAAAGTAATGATGAAGAAGAGAGTGATCAAAGAAAGAGGATTCGTGAATAGAGGAGTGGAGAATTCGAAAACTCCTATTGAGGAGATGATTGTGCGACGATGTTGGGAGATATTATGCTATACAACTACTGCAGTAGTCATCCCCGTAGTAAAACAATTCTACTCCAATCTTCACGGAATCAACAATGGAAGCGTCTATGTGCGAGGCAGATGGGTAACTTTCACTCCTTCTAGAATTAATGAGTTATATTCAATTGAGATTTCTTCAAAATTAT
The DNA here is from genome assembly GCA_022702705.1 of Papilionanthe hookeriana x Papilionanthe teres. Taxonomy (NCBI): domain Eukaryota; kingdom Viridiplantae; phylum Streptophyta; class Magnoliopsida; order Asparagales; family Orchidaceae; genus Papilionanthe; species Papilionanthe hookeriana x Papilionanthe teres. Next base: position 61,393,616 of record CM040433.1, read on the forward strand.
TACCCACTATGAGGTTAAATAAAGTTTCCAAGGACTGTACGATACTGAATTATTGTATTCAAGCGGGATTCCCTATCGATGTTGGTTCAATTATTGTGAAGTCTGCTTTAGGCCTGCTTGTTCATGAATCGATTTATGGGCTTGGACATCCTTCAAAAATTTTTGCACTATGCAGTCAGTACCAAGTTTCTTATGAATCCTGGGAAAAGGTACTTTAGCCTTGGAAACCCTTAGATCCAACTGATATGTTTCCTACTCTGGATAACGATAATGAGACTGCCATTATTGTAGATCAAGCATCTTAAAATTCTCTTTCAATCAGACCATTTGCTGATAAAACAAATCTGATCTTACAGTAACTCAAAGGATTGGAAAAAGAGGTACAAAACGTGATGAATTCAATTAATAACATCTCTGATTTATTTGATCATATTGATTGGAGGATGAAGGAACACTTCGATCATTCTGGACATCTTGAGGCTAGTTTCATACGGCTTTTGAGAAAGAAAGGATGGATTGAAGAAGATTCTACAGAAGAATTCCCTTATAGGCCTTTCTACAATCTATTTGTTCATTTACATTCTATCGGAGATATCAGAGATGAGTTTAGTACAGACCTTGACGAGTAAAAGAAATTCGTATTTGTCTATGTGTTGAGTTAGTTTGAATTTAATTTTTATGTAATTTGCACTTTTGATACTTTTGATTTTAAGATTTGATCTCAGTATAGATGAGATTATGTGTTGTTTGTTTATATTCAGCATTTTTGAGTATTGTGATTTGGATTGTGACGCTGAATTTGGTGTGTTAAGGTTGTAAAAATACCTCGTTAGTTGCGTGGTGTACGAATATTGTAAACACTTGGATTTCATATATAAAATTTGTGATGTTTTGTGTTGTGTGAATTTAATTGAGTTAAAATAGTATCTAATCACAATAAAATATATTTAATTGATTGATCGGACATTAACGAGGTTTAAAATGAATTGAAAACATTATAAAATATTAAAAATATTAATTTCCAAAAAATCCCGTCGACAGCGAGATCGACGCCTCCGACGGTGGCTTTTTCCAGAGACTTTATGCCTATTTGAATTAATTAGCTTGTCAACGGTGAGATTTTGCCCGCTGACGGTGAGATCCCAAAAAACACTTTTATTTGACTGGTCAACCGTCACTATTCATCGTCCCCTTCCTCAAAACTTCGAAAAAACTGACCTAGAGCTTGAGATATAATGGATTTGGAGTAATTTCAACACATTTTGACACCAGATTTTATCTTCCCTTGGTAAGAGCTTCACTCCCATGCAAAAATTTTTTATTTTCACCGTGTATTTCTTCCATATTTGGGGATTTTGGAAAAAATCAAAATATAGAGAAAATAGTTGGAAGAAATCCATGGAATTCATTTTAGATTATCTAAGTCACCTTTGGAAGCCATTCTAGTATTATTTTGGAATTTAGTTGAGATTTTTGTAAATACGATAGATCGAGAAATGGCTCCACGACAGAAGAGGCGACTAGATTTTGACGAGACACGATTCGTGAATGCTAAAGCTCAATCAAGGTACAACTTTAATATCAAAGCATGAAAATGCATTAAAGATAAAGTTTTTAAGAATCTAGGAGGAGAAGTGGAACAAACAATCAAAGAGAGAAGATGGGAAAATTTCTGTTATACGACAAATAAAGCTGATGTTGAAGTCATAAAAGAGTTTTATGCCAATTTGACCCAGATAGAGGATGGGCCTATAAGGGTTAGAGGATTTTTAGTTGATTTTAATGCTGCACGAATAAATTCTTTCTACGAAGTACAAGATCTTCATACCAGCGAGTACGATACATTCAGAACAATGGAAGGACCACTAGAGGAGGTGAATAACTTTCTCACTGATGGGAAAGAGACTTGGAAAATTAAGCAGCATGAACGGGTAAAATTCCCTCTTTTTATGTTAAATGCAACCTCTAAGGCTTGGCATTATTTTATTTGCTCTACTTTTCTACCCACTTATCGCCATAGTGAAGTTACAAGAGATAGAGCAGTTCTGAATTTTTGTATTCAGAACCACAGAAGTATAAATGTGGGGAGTATTATTTATAAAAATATATTAGCCATTGCAAAAAGTGAAAGTGGAGGAGGACTAGGACATCCTGGTCTAATTTATGTACTCTGCCAATTGTCTGGAGTAGAGGCTAGAGATGATGAGGAATGGGTTGAACCTATGAAATCCATTACCTAGGCTAATATAAAAACTTATGAATCCCACGAAGGATGGAGATCTGGGACTAGGATCTATGCACCTTCAACTAGTAGAGATATTCCCTCTACCATTTATGATCCTCCTACCTATAGTTCTCCTACCCTTTATGATTTGATGAATGAAATGACTCTGCAGTAGAAAAGTTTTGAAAAGATTGAAGAAAAATTGGAGCATATTGATCAGAGAATTGGAGGATTAGAGCGGAGGCATGATTATGACAGTGATTATCTCCAGAGGCATTCTAAATTTGAGATAACCTACTATGATGCTGAGAATCGTTACCGGAGAGGAGAGCTTAATGTTATATTTCCTGAGGGCCCCCGTTATACTCACTACTGCACTTACTCCACTTCGCCGAACAAGGAGACGAGGATATAGTTTGGGATTTTAATGTTGATGATTAGATTCTATGATTAGATATTTATGTTATGTGTTTGTCTAGTTGTTTAGTTTATGTATTTTGATTATTATGTTGTGTAAGACATTTAAACTTTGTTGTATAAGTTAAATTTGTGTAGTTTTAAAATTTAAATATTTAAAATTGTGATTGTAACTCTGAAACTAGATTAGTGAAATGTATGTGGATGTTGTGTTAAATTGTGCTTAGTATTATAATAGGTATAAATTGTGTTAGTATTTTGTACTTATTTCAAAAATTCTTTACCCAACAATTTCTTTGGTAATATATATGTGTAAAAAGTTATTAACATTACAGGTTAATTAAGTGATGAAAAGAACCTGCAGAACTTCTAAAGGAGAAATACCTAAAGCTTTAAGGTAAGATTTAAATTTACACTTTGTTTTCTTTTCAACCTATATAAATAGATAGAAAATTTAAGTTTGGGGGAGGAAAAAAAAATTTAATTATTAAATTGTTCTCAATTTATATTTTCAAAAATTTTTTATATAAATGATTTTCTGTAGTAAATTTAATTCAGTAAACTAGAATTAATTTATTTAATTATTATAGAAAGTTAAAAGAAATACTTTTAATGATTAAACAAATTTCGTAGATTAAGATATTTGGAATAAAGGATAAGAATATAGTTAACTATTTAAAGTAAGGAAAACTATATCTAAAATATTAAATTCTGAGGTATTTAGAGGAGAAAGAAAAGATTGAAACTCAATGAAGTGAAAACTATGAAATACATATAAGATAAAGAAATATTTTAAGTTTCAAATTTAGGAAGAGGAAAATGAAGTTCAAAATTATTAATAGGCTATCCAGATACAGTAATCCTCACTTGAAAAAGAAAAGAAAAAGAAAATAAAAAGGATTGAAAATCAATTCAAAAATAACAGAAAAGAAAAAGTAAGTGAGGAGAAGCTTGAAGAGATGCCTACCAAAAATTGGCTTCATTTGAATCAACCTAAAGGGTAAAACTTAGTTATATTTCTAAACTTATATATATGGATTAGTATTTTACTAAATAGTATTTTCACGAATTTCCTATCATCTGAATATCCTAGGTAATCTAATATTGCAAATATAGTCATTCTTGAAATGAATAGAAGACTAGAACTCTTAAACTTGATAACCAAATAGCCTTATATCTATAGAATTAATTTAATTATCTAAAAATATTTCTAATAAACTTTACTATAATATTTATTTAAATCAAATTCATAGTAATCCTGAATTAAAGCTTTACTACAAATAATCAATACTTTTATGTAGTATCAAGATTACTTGAGGAAATGTAATAGTTAAGTTTGGGGGATTTTGACTACAGGAAAATGTATTAAGAAATTCATACCAATTTTATATGAAATTGCAGTTTGAAGAAAGGTATTTTCTATATTTTATTGCAGGTATGAAGATTTATAGGTAATGGGAGCAAGAAGATCAAAAAGAAGTGAATCTGGAACAAAAAGGACTAAAAGAGATGAAAATTGAACTATCCCGCCAACAACGAGGAAGAGGCCGCCGAGGGCGTGATTTTCCTGAAAGTTTTTGAATATATTATAAAAGAGCCCGCCGATGGCGAGATCAAGCCCGCCGACAGTGAGCCTTAGCAGTTGGCCAATGTTCTAGAAGCCCGCCGACGGCGCCATCGAGCCCGCCGACGGCGAGAAGGTCTGCTCAAGCAAATGTTCAATGAATCTGGACGCTTTTTAAAGAGGTGCTTAAGCAACCTTTGGAAATATTTCTCCCTCTTTGAATAGAGATGATTTTAGCCTACGTGTGTGTCTTTTTAGTGTCTCCTAGAGTTCTTTTGGTGTGTGAGTCTGAGTCTGGAGAGTCTATAGTGTGTAAGAGTGTTCTAGAGAGTTTATTAATAAGTTTAATTGAGTGTGTTGTACAAGAAGGAAGAGTCAGAGGAACTTCATGGAGTCTGCTTGGGGAGAAGATTCGAGATAAGTTTTTTATTTATTGTTTTATAGCTTTAAATGAAACCCAAGTTTTGTGTTATTCTTCCTATGCATTCTGAGTAGTTATCTCTGTCTTTCTCCTTGTTGATGAGATTTTGTGAAATGAAAAATTGAATTACTTGTGCCTTAATTATTAAATAAAAATTATGATAATCTTTTACTTAATTCTTCATTTACTTTCAATTTGGCCAGTTGAACTGTTAAAATATGTTGAATTATCAACTATAGTAAATATTACATCCAAAATTCAGGGAATTTAAAAGCCTTGAAAGGAGGGCGCAAATAAATAGGGAAATATTATTCATCAGGTGTAGAATTGGATATTTTAGTGTGACAGACTAAAATCTTCAATTCAGTCCTATCGTTTGGGAGCTGAAGTGTAGATGTTAGCCCTCAGGCGAGAGAACGTGGGAGCTCCGAAGTGGCAGCCGGTATCCTCCCAGCCTAGCCTCAGATTCAGTAACCAAGCATAGGATTAGTCAATGTTCTTTATGCCTGGACCAAAGGGTAAAGAGTAGGAATGCTCCTATTTGGCACAATATACTTAATTATTCATTCACATAATTCTCCTAACAAGGAGAAAGATACTTTTTCTAAATTGCAATCTTCCATTTAAAAATTAAGTAATAGAGTTTAATATAAGCGTTCTTTATTTCTGTATACTAGATAGTAATTGCATCTGCTAAAATTAGTTCTTAATCTCTAAACTTCCTTGTGGGATCGATATCTAGGACTCCATTAGAGCCCTTTATTACTTGAATGATACGTATACTTACGTTGATAAAAGGGGGGCACATTTGCTATTTTTACTCTATTAAACACTTATATAATTATAAAGCTCCGCAACATATCCACCCTGTGTCGCCCCCGTGGTCAAGTAGTTGCTGAGCTTTCTGAGGAAAAGCTCAAGTCTACAAAGCCCATAGGAAGAGAAACTGTCAGTATCTATGATCGACTTCGAGGTAAGAGTTCTACTGCACCTTCTAGTTCATTACCTGCTTCTGGTAGAGCTTCTACTTCTAGACCTTCTACTTCTACTGCTGAGCCACCATCTAGTTTCTAGGAGTCTATGCATGATTAGTTTATGGAGCAACAGAATGAGTTATTTCTAACTCATTGTAGAGTTGATACAATCGATAAGAAGATCGATCATCTTTCTGAGTATACCCTAAGGAAGAGTGAGTATGATGATGAGTATTCAGAGTCGTTAGTTAGATTCTTGAAGGGTGAGCATGATGTTCAGTTTTCTATCTGTCCTAGATTTTCACCATATGATGATCCAAAGGATATGGAATTTTCTTTGGATGATGATGATGAAGAGGTTACAGACAGTTATTAGTGGCCAGATTTACCTCTTGAGATGTGTGATTATGTTTTTTTAGTTTATTTCTTGTTTGTTAGTGCTGATTAGTGTGATTGCATTGTTATCTGTTAATGTCGATTTGCGTAAGTAACTTTGTGTGAACTTTTGATATTGAGATAGTTATAGAGCATCTGCTGTGATATGTGTTAAAGACTGAAATATGGATGAATTTTTATTGTCCACGATGAATGTTTATTTCCATTTCAGCCTGCTGTTTAGTTAGTAATTTAGCATGTTCTAAATAATTAAAAAAAATAAAAATTTAGAAATTAATTTCTGCTCTGCAAACTTTTCTATATATGATTAATTAGTTTTGTTATATACCTATTAAAGCATGTGTAGGATTAGAACTTAGTTTTTCCTTTCTACATTATCACTGTACCTAAATAAATTCCTATTTATTTCTTTCTCTCAAGCTTTAGAAAAGTTTATGATTCAATTATATACTAAAAATGAAGTTTTGGGGAAGGGAAAAAATTTTTCAAATTTAAATATTATTTTTCCTTAATGAACTGATACTTTCTTTAAAAATATTACATAACATAAGGAATGAAAAATCTATTTAAGATAACTTAAATTTTTTGGAATTTATAAATAATTTAGTAAACTTAGCTAAAATTTCAATAATTTTGATTGATTTGAAGAATAGAATTATTTAACTTAGAGAATAATAAGATTAAGAATTTTTCTATTTATAGTAAAGAGAATTGTATTTTAGAAATACTAAGGAATCAAGATTATTTCCTGAAAAAGAAAAGATTGAAATAATTTTTGAAAAATCCTTATTACTAATGTCATAATTATTAAGTAAAAAAGGTATAAAGTTTTTTAATATAAGTTAAGGATAGTGAAGTTCAAAATCATTAAGAGTTATCCAAAAATAGTAATCCTCACTTGTAAAAAAAAAAAAAGGAAGAAGTGAGGAGAAGCTTTAGGAAATGCCTAATCAAAAATTGGCTTCACTTGAATTATCTTATAGGAAGAAAACCAATTACTTTTTAAACTTAATTTTTATGTACAAATTTTTTTACTAGAAAAAAGTTTCATGAAAGTCTTTTTCTTCTAAGTATTCTATGTGACCTTAATATAATAAAGAACAAATATTCTTGAAATAAATGAAAATTTTAAAGTCATATGATTTGATAGTTAAGTATTCTTTAAATTCTTAAAATTAACCTTAATTAGTGAAATTTGGTTAATGATTTGCTAAAGCATTTATAAAACCGAAAATTACAAGGAATCTTAAATATTTAAATTTCATTCCAAATGTTATATATTTTATGTAATTAAAAGGGTTACTTGAGGACAAGTAACTTTTAAGTTTGAGGGAATTTGTTCCACTTTAAAAATACACATTTTTATGCCTTATTTATGATTCAATTATTAAGGATATTATACTTTAATGAAATGTACTTTTATGTTTTTGGATGTTGGTGATAAAAAAAAGAGTTCAAGAAGGAAAAAGGAGCAAAAAGGAGCAAAAATGGAGCTAAAAGAGCAAAGTTGTCAAAATAATAGCCCTGAGGCCTAGGCGCCAGAATCCAGCGCCTAGGCGCCAGTTCGATACAATCGTAGACAAGATTTTTGACGACTTTGGGCAGTTATTTTGATGGTATTAAGCGGTTATTGGAGCTTCTAGAAGACTGGAATTTACTCCTAATATATAGGACATGTGATACAATGCATCTGGATGCAGGGAAACAATTTTAATCGCGAAGAGATGCGACCCAAAGTGAAGAGGTGCGAAGACCTGGTCAAAGAGTCCGGAGCCTAGGTGCTAGATTCCAGCGCCTAGGCGTTACAGCTACCTTTTAGAAGATACATTGTATTTGGACAAATTTTGAAGAGGTGCCTTAAGAAACCCCTGGTCAAATTCAGAGCTCTATAAATAGGAGCTCATTCTATAGAAAAAATCACACCTTCTCTCCCCCTCTAGTCTCATCTAGTATTTTAGTTCTCTTCCACATTTAAGGTGCCACTTTCTTTAGTATTTTGAGAGTTTATTTTGAGTGTTTAGTCTGTATTATTGTTGTTGAAGTCTTTCATCATTGCGTTAGAGTCAGTATGAGTCAGCGGATTACTTGAAGGAATATTCCAGATAAATATTTGTAACTTAGTTCAAAGTTTTATAAATAAGTTTTGTTGTAATTCAATGTGTTCTGAGTAGTTAGATTTCTTTCTTCTTTCAACTATGAAAAGATAGTAAAATAATTAAACTTTGGTGGAGAATTTAACTTAAAATATTTATAAAAATTGTGATGTTATTAATACTCGATCTTAGTTTACTTTTTAAATCGGCCATTTAAATTGTTAAAACCTATTGAAGAATTCTGAGACCTATTCGGAGATGAGTTCTTAACTAGTAGATATCACATGAATCCTTAGGTAATCGCAGGCTATACGCGGGTTATTTAAGGTGAAGTGCAAATAAATAGGAAGATATGATTTATTCGGCGTAGAATTCATTAGTTTTTAGAGTGACAGACTAAATTCTAATAATTTGGTTTATAGATAGGGAACGGGTCACTGGTAGGGCCGACCATAGCCACCCTTAGACATCTAGTAGTGTGAGCTTAGATTTAAAACATCCTGAACTGATCTATAGATTAGTCAATGTTCTTTATGCCTGGACCAAAGGGTAAAGAATAGGAATGCTTCTATTTGGCACAATACCATAATCTAAATTCTTCACAAATGGTAATTATTCTAAATATCTTGGATTAGTTGAAAAGGAGAAAATTGTTTTATTTATACCTGCATTAATATTTATTTTAGTATTGCTTACTTACATTTAGTATAAATTTCATTAAATCTAAAATCTAAACTTTAAAAAGAAATAAAAATAAGAAAAATTATTTTTAATTTGAAAAATCTAAAAATATTACTTAATATTCTAAAAATTCTTTCCTGTGGGATCGATAATCAGGACTCCACTAGAGCTCTGTATTACTTGATACGATACGTATACTTGCGTTTGTAATTGTGACTTTTACAAATTATAATCTAAATATAAATTCGTAAACTCTTTCATAAGTAAAATCACATCAAGTGTTTGGCACCGCTGTTAGTGATTAAATCTTCTAGCAGTGGTATCAAATTCTTGCCTTTGAAAGTATATATATAGCCCCTTTAGGCTAAGTCATGCATCAATACTTGCGTTGAATGTTTGGACTTAACAAAATCATTATAAATATATAAATTTGAGTTCATAAGTTCTTGCAATATAAAAGTTTGTCGCAGTCCTTAACCCTTTTGCAACAACGACAGGAATCCCAAGCGTGCACATTAATTTTCTTTTTTATACTACAGTCTACTACATTTTACTATTTTTTTGCTTATGTATTTATTTACAGGACTTGCAAAGCCCTTAGGGCAGAGAATAGTAGGACACTAGTTTAGGAGGTACATTATGGCAGGCTACCAACCAAACAATAGTACATGTTCGTATTTAAAACCTTAATCCTAAAACTACTATGAAAGGGACTCGGAGCAAGTCTGTTGGAGCTAAGGACAAGGATGTAAGTGGACATGAACAAGATCTACTTTAGCTAAACCATTCCTTGTTTTAAACTAACGTAAACCCATAAGGCTTCGAGGTTGTCTGTCTAGCACGACGTAAATTCTTGATCACAGAAAAATATGTTAAGAAATTCATACCTATTTTTTATGAAATTGCACTTTAAAGAAAGGTATTTTCTTTATTTTTATTACAGGAATCAAGATTTATAAGTGATGAAAGCAAAAAGCATGAAATGGAGCGAATTTGGATCAAAAAGGAAGAAATTCATGCAAAATGAACTATGTCGCTGACGACGAGATTGAGCCCACCGACGGCGAGATTATTAAGAAAATTTCTGAAGGATTTATAACTACCTCGCCGACAGCGAGCCCGAGCCCACCGACAGCGAGATCGCGCGATTTGGAGACCTTCTAGAAGCCCCGCCGACGATGAGGTCGTTTCTCGCCGACGGCGAGATTGTTCAAAATGTCAGATACATTGAACCTGGACGCTTTTTTGAAGAGGTGCTTAAGTACCCATTGGACCTTTGTTTACCTCTACAAATAGAGGACGAATTTGTGTGTCTAGTGTTTCTTTTTGTGGTGTCTATTTGTGTTTGTGTGTCAATTTTAAGAGTTTTAGAGTGTAATTAGTGAGTTTAGAAGTGTGCTGTACTAGAAGGAAAAGTCAAAGGAACTTCAAAAAGTCTGCTTGGGGAGGAAATAAGATAAGTATCTTTGTTTATTGTTGTTAACTTTAAATGAAATCCATGCTTTGTTTAATTCCCATGCATTCTGTGTAGTTTTCTTAGTCTTTCTCATTGTTTATGAAATTATGTGAATTGATGAAATTAAATAGAAGTGCCTAATGTATTAAAATAAATTGTGCTAATCTTTTACTTAAAACTTAATTTACTTTCAATCTGGCCAATTGATTTGTTAAAATATGTTGAATTATCAACTATAGTAAAGATTACATCCAATATTCTGGGAAGTCAAAAGCCTTGGAAGGAGGGTGCAAATAAATAGGGAAATATTATTTATCGGACATAGAATTGAACATTTTAGTGTGACAGACTAAAATATTCAATTTGGTCCTATTGTTTGAGAGTTGAAGTGTAGATGTTAGCCCTTAGGTGAGGGGAACGTGGGAGCTCTGAAGTGGCATCCAGTATCCTCCCAGCCTAACCGCAGATTCAGTAATCAAACATAGGACTAGTCAATGTTCTTTGCACCTGGACTAAAGGGTAAAGAATAGGAATGCTCCTATTTGTCACAATACAATAAAAATTCTATTTGAAATCATCTTTCACTTAATTTTCTAAAAACAAGGAGAATGATACTTTTTCTAAAATCTTTTTAATCAACTTTTTAAAGCATTACTTTACTTTAGTTTGCTTTAGTTACTTTAAATTTCCGTATACTATATTAGTAAGTAAATCCTTTAATTTAGCTGATACAAATCTGTTAAAACTTCCCTGTGGGATCGATAACCAGGACTCCACTAGAGCCCTGTATTACTTGATACGATACGTATACTTGCGTAGAATCAACATTATACATTCCATCATAAAATCAGATATATATATTAAAGCGAGATCAAGTTTTTGGTGCCGTTGCTATTAACATAATTTGCAAACATATAAAAAGTGGGTCAAGTTTTTGGCGCCATTGCCGGGGATCAAACCCGGGTCACCCGCGTGACAGGCGGGAATACTCACCACTATACTACAACGACTAATTCAACATAAAAAAGATAAACAGTTTACTAAATTCCTTGAAATTCTGAAGAAATTAACAATAAATATTCCTTTCGTAGAAGCTTTAGAACAGAAGCCAAACTATGTAAAATTCATGAAAGATATTCTAAAGAAAAAAAGAAAATTTATCGATAATGAAACGGTCGCACTTAGTGAAGAGTGTAGTGCTATTATTCAGAAAAAGCTTCGTGAAAAATTAAAAGATCCTGGTAGTTTCACTATACCCTGCGCTATTGGAGAAAAATTCTATGCAAAAGCTTTGTGTGACTTAGAAGCAGGCATCAATCTAATGCCTCTATCAATTTTTAAGAGATTAGGATTGGGAGAAATTTCACCTACTTCAGTAACCCTTTAGTTATCTGATCGTTCAGTTACATATCCTAAGGGAGTTATTGAAGATGTATTAGTAAAAGTGGATAAATTTATCTTCCCTGTAGATTTTATTATTTTAGATATGGAAGAAGATAAAGAAATTCCTATCATTTTAGGAAGATCATTTTTAGCCACTGGGAAAGCTATGATTGATGTTTAGAAAGGAGAACTAACTATTAGAGTAAATGACCAAAAAGTAACTTTTAATATTGCTAAATCAATGAAATATCCTGCGCTAGAAAAAGATGATGAGTGTTTTCGAATGGAAGTACTCGATCATTTACAAAAAGAACATTTTAAGGAATATTATGAAGAAAAATTAGAAAAAGAAAATAATGAATTAATTGAAAAAGCCGATATAAATGAAGAATTAGATTATATTCAAGAGAAATTTGAATTTTTGGATAATACAGAAAACACAGAAAAAAATATAGTTCCATCGATTATTAAACCTCCTGAACTTGAATTAAAAATATTACCTAATCATTTGAAATATGCTTACTTAGGTAATTCTTCAACTCTATCAGTTATTATTTCATCTGAATTAAATGAATCTTAAGAACAAAAAATTTTAAATACCTTAAAAAAATATAATAAAATTTTTGGTTGGACTTTAGCAGATATTAAAGGAATTAGTCCTTCAATCTGTATGCACAGAATTATTTTAGATAATGAACATAAGCCTAAAGTAGATCCCCAAAGGAGATTAAACTCGATAATGAAAGAAGTAGTCAAGAAAGAAATTTTAAAATGGTTAGATAATGGTATTATATATCCTATTTCGACGATGTGTTGGGTAAGCCCAATTCACTCGTGTGCCTAAAAAAGGAGGAGTGACCGTAAAAGCTAATGAAAATAATGATCTTATCCCTATAAGACAAGTTACTGGATGGCGAATATGTATTGATTATAGAAAATTAAACACAGCCACCAGGAAAGATCACTTCCCTTTACCATTTCTTGACCAGATGTTAGATAGATTAGCTAGACATAAGTATTTTTGTTTCTTAGATGAATATACCGGTTATCATCAAATATAGATTGCGCCTGAGGATCAAGAGAAAACTACATTTACTAGTCCTTATGGAACTTTCACTTCTCGAAGGATGCCTTTTGGATTATGTAATGCACCTGCAACATTCCAGAGATGAATGATGTCTATATTTAGTAAATTAATTGATAAAGGAATAGAAGTATTTGTGGAAGATTTCTCTGTATTTGGAACAACATTTGACACATGCTTAAATCATCTTGAAAAAGTATTTGAAGTATGTGAGAAAACTAATTTAGTTCTTAATTGGGAGAAATGTCAATTTATAGTTACGAGCGGCATTGTATTAGGGCATAAAATTTCAGAAAAGGGCATGGAAATAGACCCTGCAAAAATTCAAGTTATAAGCTAAATTACCACCTCCAACTACGGTGAAAGGGGTAAGAAGTTTTCTTGGACATGCTGGATTCTACAGACGCTATATAAAAGATTTTTCAAAAATAACTAAACCTCTATGCCAACTTCTTGAAAAGGACAAGAAATTTGAATTTACAACTGAATGCCTGAATGCTTTTGAATTATTAAAAGATAAATTAATTACATCAACTATAATAGTTTTACCTAATTGGGAGAAACCATTTGAGCTTATGTGTGATGCTAGTGACTATGTTATAGGAGCAGTTCTTGGGCAAAGATATGATAAGATTTTCAAAGTTGTATATTATGCTAGTAAAACTCTAAATGATGTTGAAATAAATTATACGATTATCGAAAGAGAATTATTAGCAATCGTATATGCTTTTAATAAATTTCGGCATTACCTAATAGGAACTAAATGTATTGTGCATACTGATCACTCTGCTATAAAGTATTTAATGCAAAAGAAAGATTCTAAACCAAGATTAATTAGATGGATATTATTAATGCAAGAATTTGATTTTGAGATCGTTAATAAAAAGGGAACTGATAATCAAATTGCGGATCATTTATCAAGATTAGAAAATCATGAATTATCTGATACTGATAATAAAATTTTAGACAGTTTTCCTGATGAACAACTTTATAATATAAATGAGTGGAAAATACCTTGGTATGCTGATATAGTAAATTATATTGTAAGTGACATCTTACCACCTATGTTAACTTTGCAACAACAGAAAAAATTCATTCATTATACTAAAACATACTTTTGGGATGAACCATACTTATATAAGCAATGTAAGGATCTAATTATTAGAAGATGCGTACCTTATGAAGAAATCGAACCAATTATTCAAAAATGTCATGATTCTGATTTTGGAGGACATTTTGGGACAGATAAAACTGCGTATAAAATTCTACAATTTGGATTCTACTAGCCTACTCTATTTAGAGATGTATACAGATATATAAAAACCTGCGATAAATGCCAAAGAGTAGGAAATATATCAAGAAAAAATGAAATGCCTCTGAATTTTATATTAGAAGTTGAAATTTTTTATGTTTGGGGATTAGATTTCATGGGACCCTTTATTCCTTCTGCATTTGGAAACTCATATATATTAGTAGCTGTTGATTATGTTTCCAAATGGATCGAAGCGCAAGCTTTACCTAGGTGTGATGCTAAAAGTGTTTCAAAATTTTTAATGAAAAATATTTTTACTAGATTTGGAATGCCGAGAGTGATTATCACTGACGGAGGAACTCATTTTAGAAACAAATATATTCACAAACTAGTAGAAAAATATAATCATATGCAAAAGATATCAACAGCTTATCATCCACAAACTAGTGGATTAGCTGAAGTTTCTAATCGTGAGATTAAGCGTATTTTAGAAAAGTCTGTAAACCCTAATAGATTGGACTGGTCTATAAGACTAGACACTGTATTATGGGCATACAGGACTGCTTATAAAACTCCAATTGGAATGACTCCTTACAGGCTTATATATGGAAAAACTTGCCACTTACTAGTTGAATTAGAACATAGAGCATATTGGGCGATTAAAGAATTTAATTATAATATGGAAGAAGCTGGTGAGAAGAGATTGTTGCAATTAAATGAATTAGAAGAATTAAGGAACGAATCATATGATAATGATAGGATTTATAAAGAAAGGATGAAATTATGGTATGATCGGAAGATTAATCAGAGAAATTTTGAACCAGGACAAGAAGTTTTACTATATAATACTAGATTGAAATTATTTCCTGGGAAATTGAAATCTCGATGGTTAGGACCTTTCACCATAACTCAAATATATTCAAATGGAACTATAGAAATTGAAGATCCAAAATCAGGACATAGATTTAAGGTAAACGGACATAGATTAAAACCATATTTTGAAGGAAGAAGACCAAATTTTAAAGAGGTTTTAATGCTTAGTCAACCTGATTACTAACTGAAATTAGGTCGGGCTGACGACGTTAAACCAAGCGCTTTATGGGAGGCAACCCATAGTAGTCTGTTATTTTAATTATCTACAAATTAGTGAGTTTATATTATTAAAACAAATCTTACTACTCAAATTTTTAATTAGAATCATCACAAATTCGAACCTATATGATGAGATCAGAAAATATTCGAATTAGAGCGAAATTGGGCAATTTTACGAAATCTCGCCGATGGCGAGGTCGATTCTCGCTGACAGCGAGATCGGCGCCTAATTACATTTCAGTTTTATAACTAGCTCGCCGACGGCGAGAAACTTCCCGCCGACAGCGAGGCCGTTGAAAAATTGGTTTGTCATGGTTTTTTGAGAGGTTTTGGACGGTTCTAAAGCCATTTCTTTGTAGAAAACCATCCCAAATTCATTTCTACACTGTTTTCTTCCTTAGAAACGACTAGAGACCATTCCTTTCAATCCAAAATGGCCACCAAACTCTTAGAAATCACAAAAACTGAAGTTTTCAACCGATGAAAATTCGTCGGTTCGGAGCGCGAGCGTATCTTCAACAAAGTCTTGATGAAGAAGCGACTTATTAAAGAAAGGGGATTTGTCAACAGAGGAGTAGAGAATTCCACCACAAAAATTGAAGAAATGATCGCGCAGCGGCATTGGGAGGTATTTTGCTATACGACATCCGCTGTAGTTATTCCTGTAGTTAAAGAGATTTACTTTAATCTACATGCGATCAATAATGGAAATGTCTACGTCAGAGGAAGATGGGTAACATTTACTCCTTCAAGGGTAAATGAATTATTTTCTATAGAGAATACCCCTGTCTGTCATTATTCAAACTTTGTGCCTTCAAGATACAATATGAACGAGATTTATAGATACCTGACCGACGAACCTGCTGATTGGGAGTTGTGCGAAGACGGGTATGTCAGTTTTTCTGCGTCACTTCTTAACCTTGTCTCGAAGCATTGGCATTTCTTTATCTCATCAAAATTAATACCCACTATGAGGGTAAATAAGGTTTCAAAGGAATGTGTTATTTTAAATTACTGTATTCAAATTGGACTACCTATTGATGTTGGATCAATTATAGTAAAATCTACATTGGGATTGATTGTGCATGGGTCAGTTCATGGACTTGGACACCCATCAACTATATTTGCTTTATGCAGTCAGTACCAAGTTTCGTATGAGGCTTGGGAAAAGGTACTTTTGCCATGGAAACCACTCGATCCTACGGATATGTTTCTAACTTTGGATAACAATGATGAGATTACCATTATTTCTGACAAAGCATCACAGAACAATCCTTTAGCAAGGCCCCTTACTTATAAAACAAATTTCATTCTGAAAAAAGATTAAAGGATTGGAGAAAGAGTTGCAAAATGTGATGAATTCCATCGACAATATCTCTGATATGTTTGATCACATTGACTCGAGGATGAAGGAGCACTTTGATCATACTGGACATTTGGAGGCCAGTTTTATTCATTTACTGAGACAGAAAGGGTGGATTAATGAAGAATATACTGCAGAATTCCCTTTTAGGCCTTTCTACAATCTATTTATGCACCTGCGTTGCATCGGGAATATCAAAGAGGATGATAGTTCAGACACTGAGGAGTAGTAAAGATTTCTATCTTATGTCATATATTTGTGTATATATGTGTTGATTTGGATTTAATTTTTATTATGATTTGAATTTTAATTTGATCATCTCAGATTTGATGAGATTATATGTAATTGTTATGTCTCAGCATTTAGAGTGTTGTGGTGTGGATTGCGATGCTGAGTATTATGGATTTGGACATTTAAGTTAAGTATGTTGTTAGTTGTTAGTGTGGATTTTGTAAGTCTCATGGATTTCATATATAAAGTTATATTCTTTGTGTTGTGTGAACTTTTTGTGAGTATGAGTATCTAATCTTCATACTATTATTAAATTAAGTGATCGGAAGATTGATTAAAAGCAAATCGAGGTTGAAAATGATTGACGAATTTCAAAAATTTAAAAATTTTGGGATCTCGCCGACGGCGAGAATTATCCCGCCGAGAGCGAGGGAAAGCCCGCTGACAACGAGAACGAGCTCGCCGACGGCGGATTTTTCCCGAAACTTTTGCCTTTGTCAAATTAATTAGCTCGCTGACGTCGAGAAAAATCTCGCCGACAGCAAGGTCGCGAAAAGACCTATATTTGACCAGTCAACCGACACTATTCATCATCCCCTTCCTTAAAACTTCGAAAAAACTGACATAGGGCTTGAGAGATCTTGGATTTGAGGCGATTTCAACATTTTTTGACACCGGATTTCATCTTCCTTTGGTAAGAGCTTCACTCCTATGCAAAAATTTTTAATTTTCACCATGGATTTCTTCTACATTGGGAAATTTTGAGAAATTTCGAAATGTGGAGAAAATACATGGAATAAAGTTATGGAAATTTAGTAATATTTGGGAGTTTAGTTAAATTTTTTGCAAATTTCACAGATCGAAAATGGCTCCACGACAAAAGCGACGGTTGGACTACGACGAAACTCGTTTTGTGAATGCAAGGGCACAATCAAGATATTTTCACGGTATTCGAGCGTAACATGCATTCAAGATCGAGTTTTCAAAAATCCTGGAGGAGAAGTTGAGTGAATCATTAGGGAACGATGATAGGAAAATTTTTGTTTCGTGACCAACAGAGCCGCTGTAGAAGTGTTAAAGGAATTTTATGCGAACCTGACACAGGCTGAAGATGCACCAGTTAAAGTTAGAGAATTTTTTGTGGAATTCAGTGCTGCAAGAATAAATGCTTATTACGAGGTACGAGACACTTACACCAGTGAGTATGATACATTTAGAACTATGGAAGGACCACTGGAAGAAGTGATCGACTTTCTCACTGATGGGAAAGGCGTTTGGAAGATAAAGCAGCGAGAATGGGTAAACTTCCCTCTTTCTATGTTAAATGCAACATCAAAAGCCTGATATTATTTTATTTGTTCTACTTTGTTACCTATCTACCACCATAGTGAGGTAAAAAGAGATAGAGCAGTTCTGAATTTCTGTATTCAGAACCAAAAAAGCATTAATGTGGGAAGTGTAATTTATAAGAATATATTAGCCACCTCAAGAAATGAAAGTGGAGGAGGACTAGGACATCCTGGTCTTATCTATGCACTCTGCCAATTATCTGGGGTAGAGGCAAGAGATGATGAGGAATGGGTTGAGCCTATGAAACCCATTACTCATGCTAATATAAAGAAATATGAATCCCACGAAGGATGGAGATCTGGGACAAGGGATTATGTACCTTCTTCAAGTAGAGATATACCCTCTACTAGTTATGAACCTCCTCAGTACACAACTCCTACCCTTCAAGATCTGATGAATGAGCTGACCCTAAGTAGAAAGAGTTTTGAACAATTTGGAGAGAATATAGAAATAAAATTTGAGCATATAGACCACAGGATTGATGGCTTGGAAAGAAGACACGATTATGATAGTGAATATCTCCAGCGACATTTAGAGTACGAAATTGCATATTATGAGGCTGAACGTCGATATAGGAGTGGTGATTTAGATGTTGTCTTTCCTGAGTGCTCCCGCTACACACAGTACCAGCCTGCTCAGCCTTCTCAGCCTGGAGATCAGGGAGATGATATAGCTTGGGATTTTGATGCCGAAGATTAGAGACTTTGTTTAGTTTGTTTAGATAAATTGTTATTTTGAAAACTTTATTGTTTTGTATGTAATTATTTTGTACTTTCTGTGGACTATGGCTTTGGTGTGTTTGTTTGTTTGCTTATGCTATAATGTTAGACTTTTTATGTGTATTAAGTTAGTTTGCAATTTTTTATATTAGATAGGATGTTAGCTTTTCTTTAATGTGTTGTTTAAGTTTTTATAAGTTATGAACTTTTAACAAGTTTAGTTTGTTTTAATATGTTTAAAGTAGGTTAGTTGATTGTATGTGTAGTAATAGATTAAGTTTTCATTTGTTGTGTTTTATACTTATTAAAAATTTTCTATCCCAACACTTTCTTTTAAATATTATATATGCGGAAGAATACTAATAGTACAAGTTCTTTAAATAATGAAAAAGCCTGCAAAAATTTCAAGGAAAAGAAATACCCAAAAGCTCAAAGGTATGATTCATTGTATATTTTCCTTTTCACCATTTAGAAATAGATAGAAAAATTTAAGTTTGGGGGAAGTAAAAATACAAATTTAATTATTAAAATGTTCTCAATTTCTTTTTTCAAAAAACTATTATCAAATGATTTTTCTATAGTATATTTCAATTCAGTAAACATGAATTACTTTTATAATTATTATAGAAAGTTAAATAAAATGTTTCTAGTAATTCAATTATTTAATAGAATGAGATATTTGGTTAAAAGAAATAAAAATATAGTAAACTATTTAAAGTAAGGGAAACTATATTCTAAAAATTGAAATTCTTAAGTATTTAAGTGAAAAAGAAGAGATTGAAACTCAATGAAGTAAATGCTATGAAATACATATAAGCAAAGAAATATTTTAAGTTTCATATTTAGGAAAAGAAAGTTGAAGTTCAAAATTATTAACAAGCTATCCAGATACAGTAATCCTCACTTGAAAAAGAAAAAGAGAAGGATTGAAAATCAATTCCGAAAAAAAATGAAAAAAAAGAAAAAAAAGAAAAGAAAAGAAATATATAAGTGAGGAGAAGCTTGAGGAGAAGCCTTATCAAAATCTGGCTTCAATGGAATCAACCTAAAGAGTAAAACTCAATATATTTCTAAACTTATATATATGGATTAGTATTTTACTAAATTGTGTTTTCTTGAACTTCCTATCATCTAAATATCTTAAGTAAATTACTCTTTTTAAATATAGTCTTTCCTGAAATAAATAGCGAGCTAGAAATCTTAAATCTGATAACTAAATAATCTTATATCTATAAAGTTAATTTAATTACCTGAAAATATTTCTATTTAACTTTACTATAGTATTATTTAAATTTAATTCATAGTATATCTGAATTGAAAAGTTCTATTACAGAAATCATTATTTTTAGTTAGTACTAAAATTACTTGAGGACTAGCAATAATTAAGTTTGGGGGATTTTGATCACAGAAAAATATGTTAAGAAATTCATACCTATTTTTTATGAAATTGCACTTTAAAGAAAGGTATTTTCTTTATTTTTATTACAGGAATCAAGATTTATAAGTGATGAAAGCAAAAAGCATGAAATGGAGCGAATTTGGATCAAAAAGGAAGAAATTCATGCAAAATGAACTATGTCGCTAACGGCGAGATCGAGCCCGCCGACGGTGAGATTATTAAGAAAATTTCTGAAGGATTTATAACTACCTCGCCGACAGTGAGCCCGAGCCCGCCGACAGCGAGATTGCGCGGTTTGGAGACCTTCTAGAAGCCCCGCCGACTGCGAGGTCGTTTCTCACCGACGGTGAGATTGTTCAAAATGTCAGATACATTGAACCTGGACGCTTTTTTGAAGAGGTGCTTAAGTTCCCCTTGGACCTTTGTCTACCTCTACAAATAGAGGACAAATTTGTGTGTCTAGTGCGTCTTTTTGTGGTGTCTATTTGTGTTTGTGTGTCAATTTTAAGAGTTTTAGAGTGTAATTAGTGAGTTTAGAAGTGTGCTGTACTAGAAGGAAAAGTCAAAGGAACTTCAAGGAGTCTGCTTGGGGAGGAAATTAAGATAAGTATCTTTGTTTATTGTTGTTAACTTTAAATGAAATCCATGCTTTGTTTTATTCCCATGCATTCTGAGTAGTTTTCTTAGTCTTTCTCCTTGTTTATGAAAATTATGCGAATTGATGAAATTAAATAGAAGTACCTAATGTATTAAAAAAAATTGTGATAATTTTTACTTAGAACTTAATTTACTTTTCAATCTGGCCAATTCATTTGTTAAAATATGTTGAAGTATCAACAATAGTAAAAATTACATCCAATATTCAGGGAAGTCAAAAGCCTTGGAAGGAGGGTGCAAATAAATAGGGAAATATTATTTATCGGACGTAGAATTGGACATTTTATTGTGACGGACTAAAATATTCAATTTGGTCATATTGTTTCGAGAGCCGAAGTGTAGATGTTAGCCCTCGGGTGAGGGGAACGTGGGAGCTCCGAAGTGGCGACCAGTATCCTCCCGGACTAGCCGCGCATTCAGTAATCAAACATAGGATTAGTCAATGTTCTTTGCACCTGGACCAAAGGGGAAAGAATAGGAATGCTCCTATTTATCACAATACAATTCAAGAATTCTATTTAGATTTATCATTTACTTAATTTTCTAAAAACTTGGAGAAGGATACTTTTTCTGAATTATTTAAATCAAGTTTATTTCAAGCATTAGTTTACATTAGATGTTGTAGTTACTTTAAATTTCCATTTACTATATTAGTAAGTAATTCCTTTAAATTTTAGTCGATACAATTTCGTTAAAAACTTCCACGTGGGATCGATAACCGGGACTCACTAGAGCCCCGTATTACTTGATACGATACGTATACTTGAGTAGAATCCACATTATACATTCCATCATAAAATCAGATATATATATTAAAGCGGGATCAAGTTTTTGGTGCTGTTGCTTTTAACATAATTTGCAAACATATAAAAAGTGGGTCAAGTTTTTGGCGCCGTTGTCGGGGATCGAACCCGGGTCACCCGCGTGACAGGCGGGAATACTCACCACTATACTACAACGACTAATTCAACATAAAAAAGATAAACAGTTTACTAAATTCCTTGAAATTCTGAAGAAATTAACAATAAATATTCCTTTCGTAGAAGCTTTAGAACAGATGCCAAACTATGTAAAATTCATGAAAGATATTCTGAAGAAAAAAAGAAAATTTACCAATAATGAAACGGTCGCACTTAGTGAAGAGTGTAGTGCTATTATTCAGAAAAAGCTTCCTTAAAAATTAAAAGATCCTGGTAGTTTCACTATACCCTGCGCTATTGGAGAAAAATTATATGGAAAAGCTTTGTGTGACTTAGGAGCAACCATCAATCTAATGCCTCTATCAATTTTTAAGAGATTAGGATTGGGAGAAATTTCACCTACTTCGATAACCCTTCGATTAGTTGATCGTTCGTTACATATCCTAAGGGAGTTATTGAAGATGTATTAGTAAAAGTGGATAAATTTATCTTCCCCGTAGATTTTATTGTTTTAGATATGGAAGAAGATAAAGAAATTCCTAACATTTTAGGAAGACCATTTTTAGCCACCGGGAAAGCTATGATTGATGTTCGTAAAGGAGAATTAACTATGAGAGTAAATGACCAAAAAGTAACTTTTAATATTGCTAAATCAATGAAATATCCTGCGCTAGAAAAAGATGATGAGTGTTTTCGAATGGAAGTACTCGATCATTTACAAAAAGAACATTTTAAGGAATATTATGAAGAAAAATTAGAAAAAGAAAATACTGAATTAATTGAAAAAGCCGATATAAATGAAGAATTAGATTATATTCAATTGAAATTTAAATTTTTGTATAATACATAAAACACAGAAAAAAATATAGTTCCATCGATTATTAAACCTCCTGAACTTGAATTAAAAATATTACGTAATCATTTGAAATATGCTTACTTAGGTAATTCTTCAACTCTTCAGTTATTATTTCATCTGAATTAAATGAATCTCAAGAACAAAAACTTTTAAATACCTTAAAAAAATATAAGAAAATTTTTGGTCGGACTTTAGCAGATATTAAAGGAATTAGTCCTTCAATCTGTATGCACAGAATTATTTTAGATAATGAACATAAGTCTAAAGTAGATCCCCAAAGGAAATTAAACCCGATAATGAAAGAAGTAATCAAGAAAGAAATTTTAAAATGATTAGATAATGGTATTATATATCCTATTTCTGACAGTGCTTGGGTAAGCCCAATTCACTGTGTGCCTAAAAAAGGAGGAGTGACCGTAAAAGCTAATGAAAATAATGATCTTATCCCTATAAGACAAGTTCCTGGATGGCGAATATGTATTGATTATAGAAAATTAAACACGACCACCGGGAAAGATCACTTCCCTTTACCATTTCTAGATCAGATGTTAGATAGATTAGCCGGACATAAGTATTTTTGTTTCTTAGATGGATATACCGGTTATCATCAAATACAGATTACGCCTGAGGATCAAGATAAAACTACATTTACTAGTCCTTATGGAACTTTCACTTTTCGAATGATGCCTTTTGGATTATGTAATGCACCTGCAACATTCCAGAGATGTATGATGTCTATATTTAGTAAATTATTTGATAATGGAATAGAAGTATTTATGGATGATTTCTCTATATTTGGAACAACATTTGACACATGCTTAAATCATCTTGAAAAAGTGTTTGAAGTATGTGAGAAAACTAATTTAGTTCTTAATCGGGAGAAATGTCAATTTATGGTTACAGGCGGCATTGTATTAGGGCATAAAATTTCAGAAAAGGGCATGGAAGTAGACCCTGCAAAAACTCAAGTTATAGCTAAATTACCACCTCCAACTACGGTGAAAGGGGTAAGAAGTTTTCTTGGACATGCTGGATTTTGCAGACGCTTTATAAAAGATTTTTCAAAAATAACAAAACCTCTATGCCAACTTCTTGAAAAGGACAAGAAATTTGAATTTACAACTGAATGCCTGAATGCTTTCGAATTATTAAAAGATAAATTAATTACAGCACATATAATAGTTTCACCTAATTGGGAGAAACCATTTGAGCACCTAATTGGGAGAAACCATTTGAGCTTATGTGTGATGCTAGTGACCTGCTATAGGAGCAGTTCTTGGGCAAAGATATGATAAGATTTTCAAAGTTGTATATTATGCTAGTAAAACTCTAAATGATGCTGAAATAAATTATACAGTTACCGAAAGAGAATTATTAGCAGTCGTATATGCTTTTAATAAATTTCGGCATTATCTAATAGGAACTAAATGTATTTTGCATACTGATCACTCTGCTATAAAGTATTTAATGCAAAAGAAAGATTCTAAACCAAGATTAATTAGATGGATATTATTAATGCAAGAATTTGATTTTGAGATCATTAATAAAAAGGGACTGATAATCAAATTGCGGATCATTTATCAAGATTAGAAAATCATGAATTATCTGATACCGATAATAAAATTTTAGACAGTTTTCCCGATGAACAACTGTATAATATAAATGAGTGGAAAATACCTTGGTATGCTGATATAGTAAATTATATTGTAAGTGACATCTTACCACCTATGTTAACTTTGCAACAACAGAAAAAATTTATTCATGATACTAAAACATACTTTTGGGATGAACCATACTTATATAAGCAATGTAAGGATCTAATTATTAGAAGATGCGTGCCTTATGAAGAAACTGAACCAATTATTCAAAAATGTCATGATTCTGATTTTAGGGGGCATTTTGGGACGAATAGAATCGCGTATAAAATTCTACAATCTGGATTCTACCGGCCTACTCTATTTAGAGATGTATACAGATATATAAAAACCTGCGATAAATGCCAAAGAGTAGGAAATATATCAAGAAAAAATGAAATGCCTCTGAATTTTATATTAGAAGTTGAAATTTTTGATGTTTGGGGATTAGATTTCTTGGGACCCTTTATTCCTTCTTCATTTGGAAACTCATATATATTAGTAGCTGTTGATTATGTTTCCAAATGGATCGAAGCGCAAGCTTTACCTAGGTGTGATGCTAAAAGTGTTTCAAAATTTTTAATGAAAAATATTTTTACTAGATTTGGAATGCCGAGAGTGATTATCACTGACGGAGGAACTCATTTTAGAAACAAATATATTCACAAACTAGTAGAAAAATATAATCATATATGCATAAGATATCAACCGCTTATCATCCACAAACTAATGGATTAGCCGAAGTTTCTAATCGTGAGATTAAGCGTATTTTAGAAAAGTCCGTAAACCCTAATAGATTGGACTCGGTCTATAAGACTAGACACTCGCATTATGGGCATACAAGATCGCTTATAAAACTCCGATTGGAATGACTCCTTACGAGCTTATATATGGAAAAACTTGCCACTTACCAGTTGAATTAGAACATAAAGCATATTGGGCGATTAAAGAATTTAAATATAATATGAAAGAAGCTGGTGAGAAGAGATTGTTGCAATTAAATGAATTAGAAGAATTAAGGAACGAATCATATGATAATGATAGGATTTATAAAGAAAGGATGAAATTATGGCATGATCGGAAGATTAATCAGAGAAATTTTGAACCAGGACAAGAAGTTCTACTATATAATACTAGATTGAAATTATTTCCTGGGAAATTGAAATTATTTCCTGGGAAATTGAAATCTCGATGGTTAGGACCTTTCACCATAACTCAAATATTTTCATATGGAACTATAGAAATTGAAGATCCAAAAATAGGACATAGATTTAAGGTAAACGGACATAGATTAAAACCATATTTCGAAGGAAGAAGACCAAATTTTAAAGAGGTTTTAATGCTTAGTCAACCTGATTACTAACTGAAATTAGGTCGGGCTGACGACATTAAACCAAGCTCTTTATGGGAGGCAACCCATAGTAGTCTTTTATTTTAATTATCTACAAATTAGTGAGTCTATATTATTAAAACAAATCTTACTACTCAAATTTTTAGTTAGAATCATCAGAAATTCGAACCTATATGATGAGATCAGAAAATATTTGAATTAGAGCGAAATTGGGCAATTTTACGAAATCTAGCCGATGGCGAGGTCGATTCTCGCCGACAGCGAGATCGGCGCCTAATTACATTTCAGTTTTATAACTAGCTCGCCGACGGCGAGAAACTTCCAGCCGACAGCGAGGTAGTTGAAAATTTGGTTTCTCAAGGTTTTTTGAGCGGTTTTGGACGGTTCTAAAGCCATTTCTCTATAGAAAACCATCCCAAATTCATTTTTACACTGTTTTCTTCCTTTGAAATGACTAGAGACTATTCCTTTCAATCTAAAATGGCCACCAAACTCTTAGAAACCACAAAAACTGAGGTTTTCAACCGAAGAAAATTCGTCAGTTCGGAGGCGCAGCGTATCTTCAACAAAGTCTTGATGAAGAAGCGATTTATTAAAGAAAGGGGATTTGTCAACAGAGGAGTAGAGAATTCCACCACAAAAATTGAAGAAATGATCGCGCAGCGGCATTGGGAGGTATTTTGCTATACTACATCCGCTGTAGTTATTCCTGTAGTTAAAGAGTTTTACTCTAATCTACATGCGATCAACAATGGAAATGTATACGTCAGAGGAAGATGGGTAACATTTACTCCTTCAAGGGTAAATGAATTATTTTCTATAGAGAATACCCTTGTCTGTCATTATTCAAACTTTGTGCCTTCAAGATACAATATGAACGAGATTTATAGATACCTGACCGACGAACCTGATGATTGGGAGTTGCGTGAAGACGGGTATGTCAGTTTTTATGCATCACTTCTTAACCTTTTCTTGAAGCATTGGCATTTCTTTATCTCATCAAAATTAATACCCACTATGAGGGTAAATAAGGTTTCAAAGGAATGTGCTATTTTAAATTACTATATTCAAATTGGACTACCTATCGATGTTGGATCAATTATAGTAAAATATGCATTGGGATTGATTGTGCATGGGTCAGTTCATGGACTTGGACACCCATCAACTATATTTGCTTTATGCAGTCAGTACCAAGTTTCATATGAGGCTTGGGAAAAGGTACTTTTGCCATGGAAACCACTCGATCCTACGGATATGTTTCCAACTTTGGATAACAATGATGAGATTACCATTATTTCGACGGAGCATCACGGAACAATCCTTTAGCAAGGCCCCTTACTGATAAAACAAATTTCATTCTGAAAAAGATTAAAGGATTGGGGAAAGAGTTGCAAAATGTGATGAATTCCATCGACAGTATCTCTGATATGTTTGATCACATTGACTCGAGGATGAAGGAGCACTTTGATCATACTGGACATCTGGAGGCCAGTTTTATTCATTTACTAAGACAGAAAGGGTGGATTAATGAAGAATCTACTGCAGAATTCCCTTTCAGGCCTTTCTACAATCTATTTGTGCATCTGCGTCGCATCGGAAATATCAGAGAGGATGATAGTTCAGACACTGAGGAGTAGTAAAGATTTCTATCTTATGTCATATATTTGTGTATATATGTGTTGTTTTGGATTTAGTTTTTATTATGATTTGAATTTTAATTTGATCATCTCAGATTTGATGAGATTATATGTAATTGTTATGTCTCAGCATTTAGAGTGTTGTGGTGCGGATTGCGATGCTGAGTATTATGGATTTGGACATTTAAGTTAAGTATGTTGTTAGTTGTTAGTGTGGAGTTTGTAAGTCTCATGGATTTCATATATAAATTTATATTATTTGTGTTGTGTGAACTTTTTGTGAGTATAAGTATCTAATCTTCATACTATTATTAAATTAAGCGATCAGAAGATTGATTAAGGGAAAATCGAGGTTGAAAATCATTGACGAATTTCGAAAATTTAAAAATTTTGGGATCTCGCCAACGGCGAGAATTATCCCGCTGATAGCGAGGGAAAGCCCGCTGACAGCGAGAACGAGCTCGCCGACGGCGGATTTTTCCCGAAACTTTTGCCTTTGTCAAATTAATTAGCTCGCCGACGGCGAGAAAAATCTCGCCGACAGCAAGATCGCAAAAAGACCTATATTTGACCAGTCAACCGACACTATTCATCATCCCCTTCCTCAAAACTCCGAAAAAACTGACCTAGGGCTTGAGAGATCTTGGATTTGAGGCGATTTCAACATTTTTTGACACCGGATTTCATCTTCCCTTGGTAAGAGCTTCACTCCTATGCAAAAATTTTTGATTTTCACCATGGATTTCTTCTACATTGGGAAATTTTGAGAAATTTCGAAATGTGGAGAAAATACTTGGAAGAAATTTATGGAAATTGATTTAAATGGATTTTAGATGTTGTAGGAAGCCTTCTTAGTAATATTTGGGAGTTTAGTTAAAATTTTTGCAAATTTCACAGATAGAAAATGGCTCCATGACAAAAGCGACGGTTGGACTACGACGAAACTCGTTTTGTGAATGCAAGGGCACAATCAAGATATTTTCACAATATTCAAGCCAGAACATGCATTCAAGATCGAGTTTTCAAAAATCCTGGAGGAGAAGTTGAGCGAATAATTAGGGAACGAGGATGGGAAAATTTTTGTTTCGTGACCAACAGAGCCACTGTAGAAGTGGTAAAGGAATTTTATGCTAACCTGACACAAGTTGAAGATGCACCAGTTAAGGTTAGAGGAGTTTTTGTGGAATTCAGCGCTGCAAGAATAAATGCTTATTACGAGGTACGAGACACCTACACCAGTGAGTATGATACATTTGGAACTATGGAAGGACCACTAGAAGAAGTGATCGACTTTCTCACTGATGGGAAAGGCGTCTGGAACATAAAGCAGCGAGAACGGGTAAACTTCCCTCTTTCTATGTTGATTGCAACATCAAAAGCCTGGCATTATTTTATTTGTTCTACTTTGTTACCTACCTACCACCATATTGAGGTAACAAGAGATAGAGCAGTTCTGAATTTCTGTATTCAGAACCAAAGAAGCATTAATGTGGAAAGTGTAATTTATAAGAATATATTAGCCACCTCAAGAAATGAAAGTGGAGGAGGACTAGGACATCCTGGTCTTATCTATGCACTCTGCCAATTATCTGGGGTAGAGGCAAGAGATGATGAGGAATGGGTTGAGCCTATGAAACCCATTACTCATGCTAATATAAAGAAATATGAATCCCACGAAGGATGGAGATCTGGGACAAGGGATTATGTACCTTCTTCAAGTAGAGATATACCCTCTACTAGTTATGAACCTCCTCAGTACACCACTCCTACCCTTTAAGATATTATGAATGAGCTGACCCTAAGTAGAAAGAGTTTTGAACAATTTGGAGAGAATATGGAAAGAAAATTTGAGCATATAGACCACAGGATTGATGGCTTGGAAAGAAGACACGATTATGATAGTGAATATCTCCAGTGACATTTAGAATATGAAATTGCATATTATGTGGCTGAACGTCAATATAGGAGTGGTGATTTAGATGTTGTCTTTCCTGAGTGCCCCCGCTACACATAGTACCAGCCTGCTCAATCTTCTCAGCCTGGAGATCAGGGAGATGATATAGCCTGGGATTTTGATGCGGAAGATTAGAGACTTTGTTTAGTTTGTTTAGATTAATTGTTATTTTGAAAACTTTATTGTTTTGTATGTAATTATTTTGTACTTTCTATGGACTATGGCTTTAGTGTGTTTGTTTGTTTGCTTATGCTATAATGTTAGACTTTTTATGTGTATTAAGTTAGTTTGCAATTTTTTTTTTAGATAGGATGTTAGTTTTTCTTTAATTTGTTGTTTAAGTTTTTATAAGTTATAAACTTTTAATAAGTTTAGATTGTTTTAATATGTTTAAAGTAGGTTAGTTGATTGTATGTGTAGTAATAGATTAAGTTTTCATTTGTCGTATTTTATACTTATTAAAAATTTCCTATCCCAGCACTTTCTTTTAAATATTATATATGTGGAAGAATACTAACAGAACAGGTTCTTTAAATAATGAAAAAGCCTGCAAAAATTTCAAGGAAAAGAAATACCTAAAAGCTCAAAGGTATGATTCATTGTATATTTTCCTTTTCACCATTTAGAAATAGATAGAAAAATTTAAGTTTGGGGGAAAGTAAAAATACAAATTTAATTATTAAATTGTTCTCAATTTCTATTTTCAAAAAACTATTATCAAATGATTTTTCTATATTAATTTTTCAATTCAATAAACATGAATTACTTTATATAATTATTATAGAAAGTTAAATCAAATGTTTCTAGTAATTCAATTATTTAATAGAATGAGATATTTGGTTAAAAGAAATAAGAATATAGTAAACTATTTAAAGTAAGGGAAACTATATTCTAAAAATTGAAATTCTTAAGTATTTAAGTGAAAAAGAAGAGATTGAAACTCAATGAAGTAAAGGCTATGAAATACATATAAGCAAAGAAATATTTTAAGTTTTAAATTTAGGAAAAGAAAGTTGAAGTTCAAAATTATTAACAGGCTATCTAGATACAGTAATCCTCACTTGAAAAAGAAAAAGAGAAGGATTGAAAATAAATTCCGAAAAAAAAAAGAAAAGAAAAGAAAAATATAAGTGAGGAGAAGCTTGAGGAGATGCCTTATCAAAAATTGGCTTCAATGGAATCAACCTAAAGGGTAAAACTCAATATGTTTCTAAACTTTTATATATGGATTAGTATTTTACTAAATAGTGTTTTCTTGAACTTCCTATCATCCAAATATCTTAAGTAAATTACTCTTTTTAAATATAGTCTTTCCTGAAATTAATAGCGAGCTAGAACTCTTAGATCTGATAACTAAATAATCTTATATCTATAAAGTTAATTTAATTACCTGAAAATATTTCTATTTAACTTTACTATAGTATTATTTAAATTTAATTCATAGTATATCTGAATTGAAAAGTTCTATTACAGAAATCATTATTTTTATTTAGTACTAAAATTACTTGAGGACAAACAATAATTAAGTTTGGGGGATTTTGATCACAGAAAAATATGTTAAGAAATTCATACCTATTTTTTATGAAATTGCACTTTAAAGAAAGGTATTTTCTTTATTTTTATTACAGGAATCAAGATTTATAAGTGATGAAAGAAAAAAGCATGAAATGGTGCGAATTTGGATCAAAAAGGAAGAAATTCATGCAAAATGAACTATGTCGCTGATGACGAGATTGAGCCCGTCGATGGCGAGATTATTAAGAAAATTTCTAAAGGATTTATAACTACCTCGCCGACAGCGAGCCCGAGCCCGCCGACGGCGAGATCGCGCGGTTTGGAGACCTTCTAGAAGCCCCGCCGACGGCGAGGTCGTTTCTCGCCGACGGCGAGATTGTTCAAAATGTCAGATACATTGAACCTAGATGCTTTTTTGAAGAGGTGCTTAAGTACCCCTTGGACCTTTGTCTACCTATTTAAATAGAGGATGAATTTGTGTGTCTAGTGTGTCTTTTTGTGGTGTCTATTTGTGTTTGTGTGTCAATTTTAAGAGTTTTAGAGTGTAATTAGTGAGTTTAGAAGTTTGCTGTACTAGAAGGAAAAGTCAAAGGAACTTCAAGGAGTCTGCTTGGGGAGGAAATTAAGATAAGTATCTTTATTTATTGTTGTTAACTTTAAATGAAATCCATGCTTTGTTTAATTCCCATGCATTCTGAGTAGTTTTCTTAGTCTTTCTCCTTGTTTATGAAATAATTGAATTGATGAAATTAAATAGAAGTGCCTAATGTATTAAAATAAATTGTGATAATCTTTTACTTAAAACTTAATTTACTTTCAATCTGGCCAATTGATTTGTTAAAATATGTTGAATTATCAACTATAGTAAAGATTACATCCAATATTCAGGGAAGTCAAAAGCCTTGGAAGGAGCGTGCAAATAAATAGGGAAATATTATTTATCGGACATAGAATTGAACATTTTAGTGTGACAGACTAAAATATTCAATTTGGTCCTATTGTTTGAGAGCTGAAGTGTAGATGTTAGCCCTCAGGTCAGGGGAACGTGGGAGCTCTGAAGTGGCAGCCAGTATCCTCCCAGCCTAGCCGCAGATTCAGTAATCAAACATAGAACTAGTCAATGTTCTTTGCACCTGGACTAAAGGGTAAAGAATAGGAATACTCATATTTGTCACAATACAATAAAAATTCTATTTGAATTCATCTTTCACTTAATTTTCTAAAAACAAGGAGAATGATACTTTTTCTAAAATCTTTTTAATCAACTTTATTTAAAGCATTAGTTTTCTTTAGTTTGCTTTAGTTACTTTAAATTTCTGTATACTATATTAGTAAGTAAATCCTTTAATTTGGCTGATACAAATCTGTTAAAACTTCCCTAGGGGATCGATAACCAGGACTCCACTAGAGCCCTGTATTACTTGATACGATACGTATACTTGTGTAGAATCCACATTATACATTCCATCATAAAATCAGATATATATATTAAAGCGGGATCATGTTTTTGGTGCCGTTGCTATTAACATAATTTGCAAACATATAAAAAGTAGGTCAATTCTCATACCCTTTTTGGGCTCTTACACAACCACATTGTGCAGCTTAAGTCCTGACTCTCTTTAGGTTCTGAGGTTTTTGTTCGACATGAAGTAAACCTTCCTATCTTCACAGACTAGTTTCATAATCTAAATAATAAAATTGGTAGGAGTGCACTTTAAAATAACATCATTTCAAAATGTGCGACAAAACAATTGAATTGTTTAAGAAGTCACCAATGTTCCCTTCAGGATCCGTGGCATCCCTTCTCTACCCTCCTTTGGACTTTTAAATACATGCTTCTATTTGTTCTTTTCCCATTGAATTTTCATGTCCAATACTGGAAACCTAAACTTTGAAATCTTGAAGACAAAGTCATTGATCTTAATCGAGAGTTTTCTCAAGTAACTTCGGTATTAGAGATGTAATTAACTATAAGGCCTACTCTTATAGGGAACATGAAACCCAAGTAAAATAAACCCTATCTAATCTTTATAATAGATAGGAGAACTTGACAATCACACATAAAGAGTTCACACACCAAACGAATGTCATAAATTATTTAGTTTATTTAATCTAGCCCACAATAAAGTAGTATGCCTATCTCTCTAGATGATGTATTACTTAAGTGGTGTTATTCTCATTTACTTAAAATTTTGAATATGTGGCATCGATTTGATCTCATTTTTTCCAAAGATAAAATAATATTTTTCAAAGATAAAAATTTATGTATTTTAAATTAAATCATTTTCAAAACAACTGATAGAATCCTTATTAGGTGATCGACATTGACATATGAAATATATCGCTTATTGCATGTGTGATGGCATGAGCATTTCAAATCAATCGGTCGTCATAGACTGATCACCAATCCTTTGGGTTTGATCGACCACCAATGTAGATCATCCTATCTCACAAATTCGATCAACTGCTACTTCTCGATCACCGAACTTTGGTTTGGTCAGTTACCCCAGGCTAATCTTTCTATCTTTTGAGTTTGATCGACCATTATGTGTCAATCACCCATCTTTCGTTTGATCGGTAGTTCCGAACCGATCACCCTGTCTTTTGGATTCGATCGAATGCTACTTGTCAATCACCTGTCTTGGATTTGATCGGCCATCCCGAGCAAGTCACCCTATCTTCTGGTTTTGGTCGACCGCAACGTGTTGATCAACCATCTTAGGTTTGATCGGTCATCCTGGATCGATCACCAACTCTTTTGGGCTCGATCAATTACCTAATCCACTCACTTCTTTGATCAGACCGACCAACAGGCTCAGTCAGCTGATTACTTGCATGCTTTTTGCTTTTGCATCATATTGCACATTTGTTTTCATGTTCATGGTGCCCGATTTTGTGTTTTTCATTTACATGTGTGCTTGGTTGTTATTGTGACAATGTGTAATTCTCCATTGTGGCATCCTATATTTTAGACGACCAAACACAATACTTGCTTGAGGTACATTTCGAATGCTCATTCATGCATTCATCGAACTTGTGTGATTCTTCCCATGAGGATCTCTATCCCTAGGTCATTGCCTCCTTGGCATAAACATCTATCTAGTCGTTGCATTCAAGGTATGTCCATCCCCAGGTCACTGCCTCCTCACCATACCCATCTGTCGGGCCCTTGCATCAACGATATGCCCACTCCTTCGGGTCACTACCTCCACGACACGCCCATCCACCAGGCCCCTACCTCCACAACACGACCATCAGTTGGGTCAATCCCTCCCGGACATCTTTCTTCTACATTTGACCTCAACATCATATATATGATTGTGATATTCCTAAACACAATTCTGAAAGATGCTATTGAACTCAACTGAGCTCTTGAAGTTCTCCACAACTCTTAACTCAAATTAAGCAATGCCAACCTTCTTTGTTGACCTCAAATTATGGATCCCTTTTTCTAGAGCTAACATCTTCAATCTCATAGCTTTCTGAATCTCAACTCTAACTGAGATTTGCTCATGCCTTCACCAACACCTCTCTCGTGCTCTCCAAACTCTGATGTTATAGCAAAAAGGAAGTCACCATCATAGATAGCTCTGCCTCGCACACCAACTAATATTTTTCTTCAGCTTTATAATCATATTCGCATGTTTACTTATCTTAGAGGGTCATAAACTTGAATAATTCTGAGTTCGTTTTACTTTAAGCACCTTCCTTTTAGTTATCAGAAACAAATATATTTCTGCCAGATGGATAAGAGAAATACGAAACAATGAGACTATTTTACACATGTAAGAAAGAACTCATAAAGTCCTTAACCTCTTGGAACCAGACACATAAATGAGTCAACTCACACTCATGAATACACTACAAGAATTAAGCAAAATTGTGTAGGCCAAATCAGATTCAAATCGATGGCAAGTCGGATGATATTTGAGGTATATCGTCGGATTTGAGTCTGATTTATGTTTAATTTTTTCCTCAAGTAAATCAGGGGTCGGTAATATTAATTCTATTAATTTTCAGGCAAAATATTTTGATGCAAATAACTTGCATTGTTTTTGTTACGTCGTAGCATCAAATTTGTTTAGGCCAATCCGAAGCAAATAATGTCGACTGGATTACACCACCTAGCAGCTACAAAATTCGGCGCTAATAGGTGCGTTGAAAAATTCCGACGCAAAACTAGGACGCTGTTTTAAACTTCTCCTATAGTGATGTGAATACTCGAAGGACTGATCAAAAATTTCGTTACCTCTTCACTCCTCAAATCTGCAGGTGAGAAATCACATTACAGTCGCCATCCAAAAAGCGTCAACTTTTTAGAATTAATGAGGATAATGAGGCCGTTACAGATAAAAGGAGAGAGAACAAAAGTTATCTTAGGAGCCTTTTATGCAAATTTAAAGGTTTAGGTGTGATTTATGTAAATAGATATATTTTGAGTGCTATGTATGTAAATCCCACTTAAATGAAATGTGGATTTTAGGATTTTAAAATGATGCCATTGCTTTAAAAGATGAAGATCAAATATCTATGATTAAAAAAAAATTAATGCTAATTAGTATTACAAATAAATTGGAAATCATTTTTAGGAAAATTACATACATTCCACTCAATTCTATGTATTTATAAATATGTATAACACCTAAAGTTTGACATTTACACTTTACTGTTATAATTTTATTCCTAGAAATATGTATTTCACTTTTAAGAAGTTATTAATGTGATATTAATTTTTTTGGGCGTTATAAATATGAATATTAAAATTTAGGTGTCAGATATTTATACTCATGTAAATGCCTCTTTTTTTTAATGCCTTTGTAAAAATAGTCCCGATCAATTCTAGAAAAACAATCTTAGAAAATTTATCATTATCAGAAGCTTAACCCGGTGTACACAAACTTTATTTGCCTTTTTATTTAATTACGAAACTTTTGAATCGGTCCCTGTTTTAAGGAAAATAATAACGTTGTTATTGTCTATAAATTGCCTTGTACCTTTGCACTAATTATTCTGAAGTTTATGGAATCGCCAGGCTTGCACTATAGTATATTACTTTCTTCTACTTGGCTTTCAATGCAAATTAGTGATATTTTTAAAATATGAAAAAAGAAAGCAGAAAATGGATGTCTATAGGAGAAGCTTTAGAAAAGAAGAGTAAAATGAGTAATTATATGAGTGATGAAAATGACAATAAATTATGACTTAATTTCTTCTTATGTTTAAATCAATTAAAGTATTGTGTATTACAATTCTTTTATTGACTTCAGCCATCCCATTGTGACAACATTTTATGGTCGTTAGAAACATTTAATAGTTAGAATTATAGCTGCTATTAAGCAGAAGAACAGCTGAGTTAGTTCGTCAAATTTTGATATCCTTGCGATAACCTAACTAACTTTTAAGATAGTAGTAAATTTAAATAATTTGGGGTGGGAGACTGACCCACTTTTTATATGTTTGCAAATTATGTTAATAGCAACGGCACCAAAAACTTGATCCCGCTTTAATTTATATATATATTTTTTATTTTATGATTGAATGTTTAATGTGGATTCTACGCAAGTATACGTATCGTATCGAAGTAATACGGGCTCTAGTGGAGTCCCGGTTATCGATCCCACGGGGAAGTTTTTAACGTAATTGTATCGGCTAAAATTTAAAAGAATTACTTACTAATATAGTAAACGAAATTTAAAGTAACTACAACAACTAATGTAAACTAATGCTTGAAATAAAGTTGATTTAAATAATTCAGAAAAAGTATCCTTCTCCTTGTTTTTAGAAAATTAAGTGAATGATGAATCTAAATAGAATTCTTGAATTGTATTGTGACAAATAGGAAGCATTCCTATTCTTTACCCTTTGGTCGAGTGCAAAGAACATTGACTAATCTTATGTTTGATTACTGAATCTGCGGCTAGGCTAGGAGGATACTGGCTGCGACTTCAGAGCTCCCACGTTCCCCTCACATGAGGGCTAACATCTACACTTCAGCTCTCAAACAATATGACCAAATTGAATATTTTAGTCTGTCACAATATAATGTCCAATTCTACGTCCGATAAATAATATTTCCCTATTTATTTGCACCCTCCTTCCAAGGCTTTTGACTTCCTGAATATTGGATGTAATTTTTACTATAGTTGATACTTCAACATATTTTAACACATCAATTGGCCAGATTGAAAAGTAAATTAAGTTCTAAGTAAAAATTATCACAATTTATTTTAATACATTAGGTACTTCTATTTAATTTCATCAATTCACATAATTTTTATACACAAGGAGAAAGACTAAGAAAACTACTCAGAATGCATGGGAATAAAACAAAGCATGGATTTCATTTAAAGTTAACAACAATAAACAAAGATACTTATCTTAATTTCCTCCCCAAGCAGACTCCTTGAAGTTCTTTTGACTTTTCTTTCTAGTACAGCACACTTCTAACTCACTGAAGATTCACTATGACTCTCTAAATAAACTCACTTAAGACTCCAGAGACACACAAATGACACACAAAAGATACAGACAAAGACTAAAATTCGTCCTCTATTTATAGAGGTAGGCAAAGGTCCAAGGGATGTTTAAACAGCTCTTAAAAAAGCGTCCAGGTTCAATGTATATGCATTTTGAACTGTCTCGCCGTCGGCGGGAAACGACCTCACCGTCAGCGGGGCTTCTAGAAGGTCTTCAAACCGCGCGATCTCGTTGTCAGCGGGCTCGGGCTCGCTTGTCGGCGAGGTAGTTATAATTCCTTCGTAAATTCTCCTCGTGATCTCGCCGTCGGCGGCCTCGATCTCTCCGTCGGCGACTTAGTTCATTTTGCATGAATTTCTTCCTTTTTGATCCAAATTTGCTCCATTTCATGCTTTTTGCTTCCATCACTTATAAATCTTCATTCCTGCAGTAAAATAAAGAAAATACTTTTCTTTAAAGTGCAATTTCATCAAAAATAGATTTGAATTTCTTAATGTATTTTTCTGTAATCAAAATCCCCCGAACTTAATTATTACTTGTCCTCAAGTAATTTTAATACTAAATAAAAATAATGATTTCTGTAATAGAATTTTTCAATCCAGATATACTATGAATTAAATTTAAATAACATTATAGTAAAGTTAAATAGAAATATTTCTAAGTAATTAAAATAACTTTATAGATATAAGATTATCTAGTTATCAGGTCTAAGACTTCTAGCTTTCTATTTATTTCAGGAATGACTATATTTAAAAAGAGTAAATTACTTAAGATATTTAGATGATAGGAAGTTCAAGAAAACACTATTTAGTAAAATACTATTCCATATATATATAAGTTTAGAAATATAATTAATTTTTACCCTTTAGGTTGAATCCATTGAAGCCAATTTTTGATAAGGCATCTCCTCAAGCTTCTCCTCACTTATACTTTTCTTTTCTTTTCTTTTCTTTTTGGATTGATTTTCAATTTTTTTTTTTTAAGTGAGGATTACTGTATCTGGATAGCCTGTTAATAATTTTGAACTTCAACTTTTCTTCCTAAATTTGAAACTTAAAATATTTCCTTGCTTATATATATTTCATAGCCTTTACTTCATTGAGTTTCAATCCTTTCTTTTTCACTTAAATACTTAAGAATTTCAATTTTAAAATATAGTTTCCATTACTTTAAATAGTTTACTATATTCTTATTCCTTTTAACTAAATATCTTATTCCATTAATTAATTGAATTACTAGAAACATTTTATTTAACTTTCTATAATAATTAAATAAAGTAATTCATGTTTATTGAATTGAAAAACTACTATAGAAAATCATTTGATAATAATTTTTGAAAATAAAATTGAGAACAATTTAATAATTAAATTTGTATTTCTACTTTCCCCCAAACTTAAATTTTTCTATCTATACTAAATAGTGAAAAGGGAAAGTATGTAGTAAAATTCATCATACCTTTGAGCTTTAGGTATTTCTTTTCTTTGAAAATTTTGCAGGCTTTTTCATTACTTACAGAACCTGTACTGTTAGTATTCTTCCACATATAGTATTTAAAAGAATGTGCAGGGATGAAATTTTAAAATAAGTATCAAACATAACAAATAAAAACTTAATCTATTACTACACATAAAATCAACTAACCTACTTAAAAACATATTAAAACAATCTAAACAATATTAAAAGTTCATAACTTATAAAAACTTAAACTAACATCCTATATATAAAAAAAAATTGCAACTAATTTAACATACATAAGAAGTCTAACATCATAGCATAAGCAAACATATCGACATCCACAGTCCACAGAAAGTACAGAATAATTACACAAAGAATAATAAAGTTTCCAAAATAACAATAAATCTAAACAAACCAAACAAACTAAACAAAGGCTCTAATCTTCTGCATCAAAATCCCGAGTCGTATCATCTCCCCGATCTCCGAGTCGAGAAGGCCGAGCAGCCGGTATCTGTGTATAGTGGGGGCACTCAGGAAAGACAACATCTAAATCACCACTCCTATATCGACGTTCAGCCTCATAATATGCAATTTCGTACTCTGAATGTCGCTGGAGATATTCTCTATCATAATCGTGTCT
This sequence comes from Papilionanthe hookeriana x Papilionanthe teres, assembly GCA_022702705.1. Classification (NCBI taxonomy): domain Eukaryota; kingdom Viridiplantae; phylum Streptophyta; class Magnoliopsida; order Asparagales; family Orchidaceae; genus Papilionanthe; species Papilionanthe hookeriana x Papilionanthe teres. Next base: position 61,432,811 of record CM040433.1, read on the forward strand.
TCTTTCCAAGCCTCCAATCCTTTGGTCTATATGCTCAAATCTTCTTTCCATATTTTCTCCAAATAGCTCAAAACTCTTTCTACTCAGGGTTAATTCATTCATCAGATCTTGAAGGGTAGGAGTGGTGTACTGAGGGGGTTCATAACTAGTAGAGGGTATATCTCTACTTGAAGAAGGTACATAATCCCTTGTCCCAGATCTCCATCCTTCGTGGGATTCATATTTCTTTATATTAGCTTGAGTAATGGGTTTCATCCCCAGATAATTGGCAGAGTGCATAGATAAGACCAGGATCTCCTAGTCCTCCTCCACTTTCATTTCTTAAGGTGGCTAATATATTGTTATAAATTACACTTCCCACATTAATACTCTTTTGGTTCTGAATACAGAAATTCAGAACTGCTTTATCTCTTGTTACCTCACTATGGTGGTAGGTAGGTAACAAAGTAGAACAAATAAAATAGTGTCAGGCTTTAGATGTTGCATTTAGCATAGAAAGAGAGAAGTTTACCCGTTTTCGCTGCTTTATCTTCCAGACGCCTTTCCCATCAGTGAGAAAGTCGATCACCTCTTCCAGTGGTCCTTCCATAGTTCCAAAAGTTTCATATTCGCTGGTGTAGGTGTCTCTAACCTCGTAATAAGCGTTTATTCTAAGCGGCGTTGAATTCCACAAAAAATCCTCTAACCTTAACCAATGCATCTTCAGCCTGTGTTAAGTGCGTATAAAATTCCTTTACCACTTCTACAGCGGCTCTGTTGGTCACGAAACAGAAATTTTCCCATCCTCGTTCCTTAATGATTCGCTCAACTTCTTCTCCAGGATTCTTGAAAACTCAATATTGAATGCATTTTCTTGCTTGTATGTTTTGAAAGTATCTAGTTTGTGCTCTTGCGTTAATGAATCGGGTTTCGTCGTAATCTATCCGTCGCTTTTGTCGTGGAGCCATTTTCGATCTGTGAAATTTGCAAAAAAATTTTAACTAAACTTCCAAATATTACTAAGAAGGCTTCCTACAACATCTAAAATCCATTAAAATCAGTTTCCATGAAATTCTTCCAAATATTTTCTCCACATTTTGAAATTTTTCAAAATTTCCCAATGTAGAAGAAATTCATGGTGAAAATAAAAAATTTTTGCATAGGAGTGAAGCTCTTACCAAGGGAAGATGAAATCCGGTGTAAAAAAGTGTTGAAATGGCTTCAAATCCAAGATCTCTCAAGCCCTAGGTCGGTTTTTTCGAAATTTTGAGGAAGGGGATGATGAATAGTGTCGGTTGACTGGTCAAATATAGGTCTTTTCGCGATCTCGCTGTCGGCGAGGTTTTTCTCGCCGTCAGCGAGCTAATTAATTTGATAAGGCAAAAGTTTCGGGAAAAATCCGCCGTCGGTGAGCTCGGTCTCGCTGTCAGCGGGTTTTCTCGCCGTCGGCGAGATCCCAAAAATTTTAAATGTTTGAAATTCGTCAATCTTTTTCAACCTCTATTTGCCCTTAATCAATCTTCCGATCGCTTAATTTAATAATAATATGAAGATTAGATACTTATACTAACAAAAAGTTCACACAACACAAACAATATAACTTTATATATGAAATCCATGAAACTTACAAACTTCACACTAACAACTTAACACATACTTAACTTAAATGTTCAAATCCATAAAACTCAGCATCGCAATCTACACCACAACACTCTAAATGCTGAGACATAACAATTACAAATAATCTCATCAAATCTGAGATGATCAAATTAAAATTCAAATCATAATAAAACCTAAATCCAAATCAACACATATATACACAATATATGACATAAAATCGAAATCTTTCCTACTCTTCAGTGTCTGAACTATCATCTTCTTTGATATTCCCGATGCGACGCAGGTGCACAAATAAATTATAGAAAGGCCTGAAAGGGAATTCTGCAGTAGATTCTTCATTAATCCATCCCTTCTGTCTTAGTAAATGAATAAAGCTGGCCTCTAAATGTCCAATATGATCGAAGTGCTCCTTCATCCTCCAGTTAATGTGATCAAACATATCAGAGATATTGTCGATGGAATTCATCACATTTTGCAATTCTTTCTCCAATCCTTTAATCTTCTTCAGAATGAAATTAGTTTTATCAGTAAGGGGCCTTGCTAAAGGATTGTTCTGTGATGCTCTGTCAGAAATAATGGTAATCTCATCATTGTTATCCAAGGTTGGAAACATATCCGTAGGATCAAGTGGTTTCCATGGCAAAAGTACTTTTTCCCAAGCCTCATAAGAAACTTGGTACTGACTGCATAAAGCAAATATAGTCGATGGGTGTCCAAGTCCATGAACCGACCCATGCACAATCAATCCCAATGCGAGACTTTACTATTATTGATCCAACATCGATAGGTAGTCCAATTTGAATACGGTAGTTTAATATAGCGCATTCCTTTGAAACTTTATTTACTCTCATAGTAGGTAATGATTTTGATGAGATAAAGAAATGCCGGTGCTTCGAGACGGGGTTAAGAAGTGATGCGGAAAAGCCGACATACCCGTCTTCGCGTAACTCCCAATCATCAGGTTCGTCAGTCAGGTATCTATAGATCACGTTCATATTGTATCTTGAAGGCACAAAGTTGGAATAATGACAAACAGATGTATTCTCTATAGAAAATAATTCATTTACCCTTAAAGAAGTAAATGTTACCCATCTTCCTCTAACGTAGATATTTCCATTGTTGATCGCATGTAAATCAGAGGAAAACTCTTTAACTACTGGAATAACTATAGCGGATGTCATATAACAAAATACCTCCCAATGCCGTTGTGCGATCATTTCTTCGATTTTTGTAGTGGAATTCTCTACTCCTCTGTTGACAAATCCCCTTTCTTTAATAAGTCTTCTCTTAATCAAGCCTTTGTTGAAGATACACTGCGCCTCCGAACTGACGAATTTTCTTCAGTTGAAAACTTCATATTTTGTGGTTTCTAAGAATTTGGGTGCCATTTCGGATTGAAAGGATTGTTCGCTAGTCGTTTGTAAGGAAGAAAATGGTGTAAAATTGGATTTGGGATAATTTCCTACAAAGAAATGTCTTAGATCCGTCCAAAACCGCACGAAAATCTTTAAGAAACCAAAATTTCAACTGCCTCGCCGTCGGCAGGAAGTTTCTCGCCGTCGGCGAGCTAGTTATAAAACTGAATTAAGTCATGGCACACGATCTCACTGTCAGCGGGCTCGGGCTCGCTGTCGGCGAGATTCGTAAAAATCGCTCATTTTCGCTCTGGTCCGAATATTTTCTGATCACATCATATAGGTTCGAATTTGTGATGATTCTAATTAAAATTTTGAGTAGTAAGATTTGTTTTAATAATATAGACTCACTAATTTATAGATAATTAAAAATAAAAGACTACTATGGGTTGCCTCCCATAAAGCGCTTGGTTTAACGTCGTCAGCCCGACCTAATTTCAGTTAGTAATCAGGTTGACTAAGCATTAAAACCTCTTTAAAATTTGGTCTTCTACTTTCAAAATATGGTTTTAATCTATGTCCGTTTACCTTAAATCTATGTCCTGTTTTTGGATCCTCAATTTCTATAGTTCCATATGAAAATATTTGAGTTATGGTGAAAGGTCCTAACCATCGAGATTTCAATTTCCCATGAAATAATTTCAATCTAGTATTATATAGTAGAACTTCTTGTCCTGGTTCAAAATTTCTCTGATTAATCTTCCCATCATGCCATAATTTCATCCTTTCTTTATAAATCCTATCATTATCATATGATTCATTCCTTAGTTCTTCCAATTCATTTAATTGTAACAATCTCTTCTCACCAGACTTCTTTCATATTATAATTAAATTCTTTAATCGCCCAATATGCTTTATGTTCTAATTCAACTGGTAAGTGGCAAGTGTTTCCATATATAAGCCTATAAGGAGTCATTCCAATCGGAGTTTTATAAGCAGTCCTGTATGCCCATAATGCAGTGTCTAGTCTTATAGACCAGTCTGATCTATTAGAGTTTACAGACTTTTCTAATATACGCTTAATCTCTCGATTAGAAACTTCAGCTAATCCACTAGTTTGTGGATGATAAGCAGTTGATATCTTATGCATAACATTATATTTTTCTACTAGTTTGTGAATATATTTGTTTCTAAAATGAGTTCATCCATCAGTGATAATCACTCTCGGCATTCCAAATCTAGTAAAAATATTTTTCATTAAAAGTTTTGAAACACTTTTAGCATCACACCTAGGAAAAGCTTGTGCTTCGATCCATTTGGAAACATAATCAACAGCTACTAATATATATGAGTTTCCAAATGAAGGAATAAAAGGTCCCATGAAATCTAATCCCCAAACATAAAAAATTTCAACTTCTAATATAAAATTCAGAGGCATTTCATTTTTTCTCGATATGTTTCCTACTCTTTGGCATTTATCGCAGGTTTTTATATATCTGTATACATCTCTAAATAGAGTAGGCCAGTAGAATCCAGATTGTAAAATTTTATACGCAGTTTTATCTGTCCCAAAATGTCCTCCAAAATCAGAATCATGACATTTTTGAATGATTGGTTCAGTATCTTCATAAGGCACTCATCTTCTAATAATTAAATCCTTAAATTGCTTATATAAGTATGGTTCATCCCAAAAGTATGTTTTAGTATCATGAATGAATTTTTTCTTTTGTTGTAAAGTAAACATAGGTGGTAAAATTTCACTTACCATATAATTTACTATATCAGCATACCAAGGTATTCTCCACTCATTTATATTATAAAGTTGTTCATCAGGAAAACTGTCTAAAATTTCATTATCAGTATCAGATAATTCATGATTTTCTAATCTTGATAAATGATCTACAATTTGATTATCAGTTCCTTTTTGTTAATGATCTCAAAATCAAATTCTTGCATTAATAATATCCATCTAATTAATCTTGGTTTAGAATCTTTCTTTTGCATTAAATACTTAATAGCGGAGTGATCGGTATGCACGATACATTTAGTTCTTATTAGATAATGCCGAAATTTATTAAAAGCATATACAACTCGCTAATAATTCTCTTTCGATAGTCGTATAATTTATTTCGAGCATCATTTAGAGTTTTACTAGCATAGTATATAACTTTGAACATCTTATCGTATCTTTGCCCAAGAACGGCTCCTATAGCATAATCACTAAGCATCACACATAAGCTCAAATGGTTTCTCCCGATTAGGTGAAACTATTATAAGTCTTGTAATTAATTTATCTTTTAATAATTCGAAAGCATTTAGGCATTCAATTGTAAATTCAAATTTCTTGTCCTTTTCAAGAAGTTGGCATAGAGGTTTAGTAATTTTTGAAAAATCTTTAATATAACGTACGTAGAATCCAAGCATGTCCAAGAAAACTTCTTTCCCCTTTTACCGTAGTTGGAGGTGGTAATTTAGCTATAACTTGAATTTTTGCGAGGTCTACTTCCATGCCCTTTTCCGAAATTTTATGCCTTAATACAATGCCGCTTTGTAACCATAAATTGACATTTCTCCCAATTAAGAACTAAATTAGTTTTCTCACATACTTCAAATACTTTTTCAATATGATTTAAGCATGTGTCAAATGTTGTTCCAAATACAGAGAAATCATCCATAAATACTTCTATTCCATTATCAATTAATTTACTAAATATAGACATCATACATCTCTGGAATGTTGCAGGTGCATTACATAATCCAAAAGGTATTCTTCGAAAAGCGAAAGTTCCATAAGGACTAGTAAATGTAGTTTTCTCTTGATCCTCAGGAGCAATTTGTATTTGATGATAACCGGTATATCCATCTAAGAAACAAAAATATTTATGTCCGGCTAATCTATCTAACAATTGGTCTAGAAATGGTAAAGGGAACTGATCTTTCCTGGTGGCTGTGTTTAATTTTCTATAATCAATACATATTCGCCATCCAGTAACTTGTCTTATAGGGATAAGATCATTATTTTCATTAGCTTTTACGGTCACTCCTCCTTTTTTGGGTACACGATGAATTGGGCTTACCGAAGCATCGTCGAAATAGGATATATAATACCATTATCTAACAATTTTAAAATTTCCTTTTTGACTACTTCTTTCATTATCGGATTTAATCTCCTTTGCGGATCTACTTTAGGCTTATGTTCATTTTCTAAAATAATTCTATGCATACAGATTGAAGGACTAATTCCCTTAATATCTGCTAAAGTCCAACAAAAAATTTTCTTATATTTTTTTAATGTATCTAAAAGTTTTTGTTCTTGAGATTCATTTAATTCGGATGAAATAATAACTGGTAGAGTTGAAGAATTACCTAAATAAGCATATTTCAAATGATTAGGTAACATTTTTAACTCAAGTTCAGGAGGTTTAATAATCGATGGAACTATATTTTTTTCAGAGTTTTCAGTGTTATCCAAAAATTCAAACTTCTCTTGAATATAGTCTAGTTCTTCATTTATATTGGCTTTTTCAATTAATTCAGTATTTTCTTTTTCTAATGTTTCTTCATAATATTCCTTAAAATGTTCTCTTTGTAAATGATCGTGTACTTCCATTCGAAAACACTCATCATCTTTTTCTAACGCAGGATATTTCATTGATTTAGTAATATTAAAAGTTACTTTTTGGTCATTTACTCTCATAGTTAATTCTCCTTTCTGAACATCAATCATAGCTTTTCCAGTGGCTAAAAATGGTCTTCCTAAAATGATAGTAATTTCTTTATCTTCTTCCATATCTAAAACAATAAAATCTACGGGAAAGATAAATTTATCCACTTTTACTAATACATCTTCGATAACTCCCTTAGGATATGTAACGAACGATCGACTAAGCGAAGAGTTACTGAAGTAGGTGAAATTTCTCCCAATCCTAATCTTTTAAAAATTGATAGAGGCATTAGATTGATGCTTGCTCCTAAATCACACAAAGCTTTTCCATAGAATTTTTCTCCGATAGCGCGAGGTATAGTGAAACTACCGGGATCTTTTAATTTTTTAGGAAGCTTTTTCGAATAATAGCATTACACTCTTCACTAAGTGAGACCATTTCATTATCGGTAAATTTTCTTTTTTTATTTAAAATATCTTTCATAAATTTTACATAGTTTGGCATCTGTTCTAAAGCTTCTACGAAAGGAATATTTATTGTTAATTTCTTTAGAATTTCAAGGAATTTAGCAAACTGTTTATCTTTTTTATGTTGAATTAGTTGTTGAGGAAATGGTGGTGGAGGTTTTTCAACAGAAATTTTCATTGGTATTAAAGGATTTTCTAAGTTTAGATCTTGTTGATTCTTTTCCTTTTCAATTCCCACTTCCTCTTTTTGACTTTCAAGTTCTTTTTGAATTTGAGGTTCTAATTCTTTTCCACTTCGTAATTGTGTCGCTTTAATTTGTTCATTTCCCTTATCTTTGGGATTTATTTCCACATTACTATGAAATGTTCCAGGTATTATATTATTAAGTGCAGTAGCGATATGTCCAAGTTGAGTTTAAATATTTTTAATAGCTGTTCCTTGATTTTGTAATTGGTTTCCTTGTATTTGTAATTGATTTCCTTGATTTTGTAAATGTTGACCCATATTTAATATTAATTCTTCTATAGATAATTTCTTATATTTAAATTGTGGGTTATTATTATGAAATCCAGGTGGATAATTAGGTTTATAATTTGAATTTCCTTGATTAGAGGGATTTCCTAATGGTTGTGTTATGTTATTCATCCATGGTTGATTAGTTGTGTTATTATTCCAATTAAAATTAGGATGATTTTTCCATCCTGGATTATAATAATTCACATAAGGATTATTGGGTCTGTTATTAATTGCATTTATAGTTTCATATTGAGATTGGGATTCTATAAGTTGTCGAGACAAATTTTCTTCTAATATAGTTGGAGAGTAATTCATTCCAAAATGATCTAATTTTTTAGATACAGCAGCAATTTGCGAAGCTAATATAGATATTGCATCATTTTTAAGAATACTAGCTACCTTTTTTGGATTCATTCTATCAGCAGGCCATTAAAAATTATTGGTTGTCATTTCTTCGATTAGTGCATAAGCTTCATCAAATGGTTTTGACATTAATGATCCTCCAGCAGCAACATCGATGATTGATCTTAAAGATCCTACTAATCCATTATAGAAAGTTTGAATAATTAACCGATACGGTAACGCATGATGTGGGCATTTCCTAAGAAGTTCTTTAAATCTCTCCCGAAGCTTCATATATTGATTCTCCATCAAACCGAGTAAAAGAAGTTATATCATTTCTAAGCTTAGTAGTTTTGGATGGTGGAAAATATTTGGATAGAAATTTTTGTGATAACTCTCCCCAAGTTTTAATAGATCCAGGTGCTAATGAATTTAACAACATTTTAGCTTTATCCATTAAAGAAAAAGGAAAAAGTCTAAGTCTAATAGCATCGTTAGATACTCCTTCATATTTAAAAGTATCACATAGTTCTAAAAAACTAGCAAGATGTAAATTAAGATCTTCAGTAGGTGAACCACTAAATTGATTATTTTGTACAATTTGGATAATTGCAGGTTTAAGTTCAAATGAATTAGCAGCTACATCAGGGTTTTGAATAGTTAAATGAATTTCATCTAATGTAGGATTGGCATAATCTCGTAATGGTCTCTGTTGATTGATATTTTCATTTTCAGGAATATTTACCATTTGTGTTAAATTTATAATTTCTCTTTTTTTTTTCTAATTTTTTTAATTGTACGCTCTAATTCTGAATCGTAAGGTATTAAATTTTCTTTTCCAAATTTTCGCATATAATTTTTGCCAAATAAATTTTAAAATAGTCCGTTACTCTAATAAATAATTTCTTTACTTCCCGACGACGGCGCCAAAAACTTGACCCACTTTTTATATGTTTGCAAATTATGTTAATAGCAACGGCACCAAAAACTTGATCCCGCTTTAATATATATATATATATATATATATATATATATATATATATATATATATATATATATATATATATATATATATATATATATTGATTTTATGATTGAATGTGTAATGTGGATTCTACGCAAGTATACGTATCGTTGTACGGCTTATTTTAGGATTGAGTGTTGTATTTTGAAAAAGGGGGTCGCCCACAGAAATTGTCGGCGAATTTTAATTTAATTTAAATAAATAATTTGAAAAGTAGTATTTGATTTTGAAAATAAATTTTAAATTTGAAGATTTTAAGATATGAAATCAAGCCGATCTCACATCCCGAATAGTTTATATAAACGAGCACCGCACCATAAGCCGTGTATCTATCCCGAAGAATAGACACCTTGCTTGATAATGGGGCTCGATTAAATAAACTAGGAGATTTGTGACATCCATTTGGTCTGCGAACCAATTTTATAAGCCGACAAATTCCCCGTTTAATATGAAAACATTAAACGGGGTTTATATTACTCGGGTTCTTAAAATTCCCTATAAGGGCAAGCCCCTATAGTTAATTACATCTTAAGTGACGGGAATCACCTAAGAAAACTCTCGATAATAATCGGTAGTTATGCTCTCGAGAATTTCAAAGTTTAAGTCTTCGAGGGATTGAATTTTGGAATTTCGATAGGGAATGGATCAAATTTGGAACATTTTATTTTGGGAATCCAAAGGAAGAAAAGTAGGAGAAGTTGAGGATACAAGAAGAATCTTGGCAACTTCTCAAACTATCTATTGTTTGGCTTGATTTGGGGATTCATTTAATGTTTTGATCCTGCCAATTTTAATTAATTAGGACTTATATTTGTATGACGCAGTCATGCAAATAGCCTATAAGATGTGAGGGTTTATGTCGTACCGAACGACTACCTCAGAGTCCTAAGACCGGTTAGGGCTTAATTTACATGATATGATCATGCAAATGCCTAACGAAGAGTTGAGGATTTATGTTGCACTAGGCAAGCTACCTCGAAGTCCTATGGCTTGGTTATTTAATTCTAAGAAAGTTTTCTTGAAGTAGACTCGGATTTTGCTTGATGACGATGGCCGTGCTTGCCCACCATGCTCCGAGCTCCTTGTTGTTGCAGAGGTTTAGTTTTAGAAATCATAAATCAGGAGATGAGAGAAGTGTTCTGGTTTAGAGAAAGTCTTAATTTCCAAGTGTTTTTTTTTTATATTTTAATTAAACAAATCTTAAAGTTGATTATAACAACACCGGTTAAGATCCCACGGTTCCATCCTTCCGGCATCGTTATTTTTATCGGATTCACTTAGTCCAGATGAATTTGCTAAACTCAACTGAATGAGTTCCACACTTTCATTTAGACCGTGGGAAATCCCGTTAGCAACACGTAGGTTACATCATCCGAGGTATTCCCGATCATCCAACAAGACGTTTTAATTTAGTTGTAGTTGTAGTTTTGTTGTTATGTTCGTGATTAAATTTTGAGTTGTTTTATATTTTGAAATGTTGTGGCGGTGAATTTTATCTTGTAATGACTTTTAATTTAGTTTTGGTTTCAGTTTTAGGGACTATCCTAAAGGTGTGGGTTTTCATGCAACAGTTGTTTATCATGCAAGAAAAGTAAGTGCGATGCGGTTAAATAAATTGCAATAAGGTAAATTGCAATAAAATAAAAGCGTACTGGAGGGTCTTCTCGTCATCCCAAGCTGCACTTAAAACACAATTAGAATAATTAAGCATTTAAAGCAAGTTCCTAGGTAAAGCTATGGGAAGGGTTATGGTTTTCTACCAAGTTCCTAATCCTATAGCTAGTCACCTCCTATGACGTCTAGGTTCTTGTATTTTGGTTTGAGGATGATTTTCTTCATCAAAGAACAATTAAGTCCAATTGTTCTTATAAATATCCTATCATATCGAGGAAGTGCTTAAGACGAATCTTAAACATCTTTTCAATATTTCTAGGATTGTTTTAAGTCCAGAGAGAATTTAATTATACAAATGAATTAATCGTCGGGAGTTCGAGTTTGTTGTCTTGCTCAGTGAACTAGGACATTTGAATATCCTATAAGTGAAGTAACACTTCACTTAACGCTCCGTTTAGGAGTTATGACAACATGAGCTTTTGAGGGCAAATTAACGTTCAAGTGATTTGTGATTTGATTTAATTTCAGTTAATGGATTTAAGTTTGGAATAGTGTTCAAGTTGTTTTAGATTTATTTTTGAATTCTTTATGTCTTAGGTGATGTTATTTTTAATTCAATTTAATTTAACTTTAATTTAATTTAATTTGGTTTAGTTTCAATTTTAATTTAATTTATTTAATTTAATCTAATTTTAATTTTAACTTGATTTTATTTTTTATTTTAATTTAATTTAATTTAATTTAGTTTAATTTAATATGATTTAATTTAATTTAATTTAATTTAATTTAATTTAATTTGATTTAATTTGATTTAATTTATTTTGTTTTAATTTAGATTAATTTAATTTAATTTTAATTTTAATTTAGTTTTATTTTTAATTTTAATTTAATATTTTATTTTTTATATTTTAAAGATGATTTAATTTTAATTGTTAAAGATAATTTCGGTAAGGTACTGGTTCGGCACCTCTCATGGCCGAGAAGGGGTGGTGTTTAAATAGGCATGGTTGGAGGCTCTCTCGGGGGAGTTAGGGCTTGGGATCGAGCTAGCTGCGGTGATGAGAAGAACGGCCATAGTGGCCATTGGGCATGGGGCAACTCGGCAAGGTGGAATTCGAGGTTTGGCTTCTCCCTATGTCTCGGCCATGGAGTTTTCCGGCGACCCGGGCGGGCGGCCGGCGGGCATGGGTCACCCTCGAGTCCAGGTGGGTCAAGGTTGGAGGTTTGTGCAATTAATTAGCCATGGACATGTGTAAAGGGTTTGGATTGAAATGGTATGGGGAGAGGCTCATTCTGGGTCAAAATGGGTCAACCCACCATTTTGGGTTTGGTGCACCCTTCCATGGCTGATTTGGGCTGAGGGAGGATCAGGTGAATCAGCTAGAAAAGGGTAGAGAGGTCACCATCCATGAATATTTTGATTAATCATGGATTAAGGTGACGCATTAAAAGGGTTAAAACTTTTTAAGGGGGCTTAAAAGAGGCTCCTCCTTTTGCCATTAATGGCTTGATCACATGTCAAACCTCCCATGATTTCATGTGACTTGTCCATGGCTTGCATGTGGCTTCATGGCTTGTCTTTGGCTTGGGGAAAAGCTAAGTCAATTTCATGGAAATGGGTTTAGGAAAATTTTGTCATTTTGATGGGAATTTGTATGGGGCTTACTTTGGAATGGCTTCATGATGAGTTTTGAAGCTTAGGGATTGATTTAATTGAAAATATGGTGTAGAGCAATTGTCATATGGGTTTTGGATTGATTTTGGCCCTTTGGATTTTGGTGGAGATGGGCTTTAGGAAGGTTTCATGTAAGTGGGCTTTTCAGTTTCAAAATGGGCTTTTGGGTGGAGATTTTTGCAAAGGGCCAAGCCAAATAAATGTTGGGTTTGATTTAAGAGTGCATCATGAGTGATTTAAAGCAAATTTGGAGTGGTTTGGGTTTGAATTGGGTTGGATTTGGGTTTCTTTGGTGAAAGGGTCAATATAGGTCGAATTGGGCTAACTTGGGCCAATGTTGGGCTAGGGTTGAAATTGATGTAAAATAAATGTTCGGAAATGTTTATGGGAGTGTTTCAAAGAGGTTTTGGCTTTGGTTGAGTTTTGATTTTGGGGTTTGGGCTTATTTGGGTTAGGTTTGGGTTTAGGTCAAAATTGGGCCTTTTAGCTTTGGGTTGAATTTGAGTGAGGTTTGAGTCCAAATCTTGGGCAAATCATGTTAGCATTTTATTTTTGGAGATGTTAGGGAAGGTTTAGAAAAGGTTTGGGGTCAATTGGATTGAATTGGGTGAGTTTGGCCTAAGTTTGGGTCATGGGTCCAAATTGGGCTTTAAGGCCAAAAGTGAAATTGGATTCAAATGTCAATCAAATAGGACTTGGATATAGTCTAGTTTGGTGTTGGGAGTGTTGAATTGAAGCTTAGAATTGAATTGGACCAGAATTTGGGTCAATTAGGTAGGTTTGGTTTGACATTGGGTTCATTTTGGGTTAAAATGGGTCAAATTGGGGATTTTGATAAAATTGGGGTAAATTGACAAAATAGGCTCATGGTGTAGTTAGACAAAATGAAATTGGGAATAGTTGAGATTTTCTGGAATTTTCTGGGAATTTTCTGAATTTTTGAATTTTTTGGCTAAGAGGGGCATTTTGGGTATTTGGAGGGTATTGGGAGGTATTTTTGGAATTTTTGGTATTTTTGGCTATGAATGATCAATTTGAATGCTGTGGGAATGTTTGGGATTGGTCTTGAGGATTTTTGGGTGATTTGGAGATTTTAGAAAATTTGGGTAATTTCGAGGGTTTTGGGTAAGCTAGGCGGGGGTAGGATCCGGGGTCGAAAAATTGAAGATTTGGAAAATTGAAGCTTGGGTGAATGTAAGTGGAATGAAATCATTTTGGTTGAGCCATGAAGCCATATCAAGCCCACATGAGCCATGAAGGGACTCATTTGAGGCACCCACTATGTTGTTCCTAACCCTCTTGCGAGGGCTTAGGGGTTAAGGACCATCCATGTGAATCACCTTCATGACTTAGGAGGTCAAATTGGATATGGGTGTAGTTTTAGGAGGTGTGTGTGAAAATGTAGTGTATAGGTGTAGTATGTGTGTAAGTCAACCCTTCACCGGACCGAGGCCGCCGGGGCGATCCTAAGGCCGAAGAGTCCTATGGGAACTCATCCTTTAAACTTCCGCATTTGATCTCGACCCTCTAGGTGATTAGGGGTCAACAACCAAGTTTGTGAATTTTGCGGGGAGTTAAGAAGTGGTTTGAATTTCTAAGTGGTGGGTCCCGATTCTAATCCTCTAGGATAGTCGAAAGGAAAAGCTGAAGGCTAGATCCTAAGTACTAAAGAGAAGAAGAGAAGACCTCATCAAAAATGAGGTCAACAAATGGACCCCCAATAGGTGTGGTGAGCTGACAGAGGACACCACGCGTATTGGTGTTGACCGAAACGATCAACAAAACTAACACAGATGTCCAAGTGACAAACTTAGGACGAAGTAGAAGAATTTCCGCTGGGAAGTGTCAAGTATATCTCTGGGACTGGAGATTCTCGAACTCTTCGTTGGGGAAAGGAAAAGGAGGTGAATCCCAAATCACATGATTTGGGGAATTTCGATTTAGATTTCGGTTGTTTCGGTTTAAGTTTTGATGTGTAAGTTCGGATTTTAACTTGAGTTTCAATTTAGATTGAAGTTTTGTTAAGATTAATTTGAAGGGATTTGAACTTGAAATGAAAATTGGAATTTTGTGGTTTTAGATGTAACATCTCCAACCTCGAAAAGAAAATTGAATTGATTGAATTAAATTATTACAATGAGGAGAGATCTCGGAGCAATGTGGTATTGGATGTAAAATCCTTAACCTCGGGAGTTTGATTTTGATGTATTTCATTGCGATAGGGAAAGAGTCCTAAAGCGATGCAGTCTCGGATGTAAAATCCTCGACCCCAAGAGTTTGAATTTGATGTATTTCATTGCGATAGGGAAAGAATCCTAAAGCAATGCGGTCTCGGATGTAAAATCCTCGACCCCAAAGTTTGAATTTTGATGTATTTCATTGCGATAGGGAAAGAATCTTAAAGCGATGCGAGTCTCGGATGTAAAATCCTCGACCTCAAAGTTTGATTTTGATGTATTTCATTGCGATAGGAAAGAATCTTAAAGCGATGCGGTCTCGGATGTAAAATCCTCGACCTCGAAAGTTTGATTTTGATGTATTTCATTGCAATTGGGAAAGAATCCTAAAGAAATGCAGTCTCGGATGTAAAATCCTCAACCTCGAAAGTTTGATTTTGATGTATTTCATTGCAATAGGGAAAGAATCCTAAAGCAATGCAGTCTCGGATGTAAAATACTCAACCCCAAAGGTTTGAATTTTGATGTATTTCATTGCAATAGGGAAAGAACCTAAAGCAATGCAGTCTCGGATGTAAATTCCTCGACCCCAAAAGTTTGAATTTTGATGTATTTCATTGCAATAGGGAAAGAACCTAAAGCAATGCGATCTCGGATGTAAAATCCTCGACCCCAAAGGTTTAATTTTGATGTATTTCATTGCAATAGGGAAGGAATCCTAAAGCAATGCAGATCTCGGATGTAAAATCCTCAACCCCAAAGGTTTAATTTTGATGTATTTCATTGCAATAGGAAAGAATCCTAAAGCAATGCGGTCTCGGATGTAAAATCCTCGACCCAAAGATTTGATTTTGATGTAATTGATATTGCAAAGATTTATAGTGTTGATTTGGAAAGTATGGAATTTTGGTGTTTTGAGAATTTCATGAAAGTTGTAAAAGACTTTCATGGAAGGAAATAGATTAGGAGGGAATATGTAGATGCTACATATCCCATTCAAAAGAGTTGATTGAAAGTTGCTGGTTTGGATTAGATACAATTCCTCGCCACTAGATCCGAATCGAAAACCTCGTGGCTCCATGTCAATGGAATCGACCGCTTCCATCCCAGACAAAGGAGAGAGTAGAACGGATTGGATTTCAGATTTGGAAGGTTGAGTTTGAACTTGATTGAGATTTGATTTGAGATCTGGAAGGTTGAATTTGAATTTTGATTGAAATTTTATTTGAAATCTGGAAGGTTGAATTTGAATTTTGATTGAAATTTGATTTGAAATCTGGAAGGTTGAATTTGAATTCGATTGAGATTTTATTTAAAATTTGTGTTCAATTTGTTTGTCCTTTAACGATTCAAATTTGCTTTATCGTTCATTTAATGTTCATGTGAATTTGGCGTTCATCATTTTTTTAGATTTTTAAGAAAAGTTTTCTTTTATTCTTTTGTTTCTTTTCTGTTCTTTGTTCGAAGTTCATTTAACTTTAATGGCGTTTCCCAATCAACTTGCACAAAAGAGGTGAAGGCCAAAAATGTGACATGGTCACTTTCATTCCAATCATGTTGAAGATACATCATACAACTCGATCTGGAATACATCTCATACAATCCATATAGACTCAAAACGGACTATGTATGATTTTTGTCGATCCATCCAAAAAGGTATCTGTCAAAAATCCATGTCCGAATAGTGAGGTACATGGTCGATAACATCACCTTCCAAGCCATCCTTGGCAAGGCTGCCGTATGGATGTACGTTGGAGGTGTGATATTTTCCATGCAACTCGCGACTCGTAAGGCCGGAGGCTCTCTAGCTCCGGGTCCGTCTGGAAGTGGTAAGGTGCTTTCTTGTCATCCATCCTTCGAAAGTAGCCGAGATCCGCTTCATTGGTACTCCCGGTATGCAATGTTTAGCGACATCCGCTCCGTTGCCCTTCAATATCATGACGGAACCTACCGGTAATGGTATCTTTACTTGGCCCTCGGAACTCACACTGGGCCTGCTATCCGGAGGTCGGATCCGAACATGATATTACACTCGTTCGAAAAGAAACTATGCAGAAAGGTCTGACAAAGTCGTGGTGATCTATGTGCGGGGGTATGCAGTCACCCTTCTTGTAAATGTTAATCATGCAACTGTTGGGTATGCAATCTGCTGGTAGTACCCTCCATGTTATCATTCTTTTACCATCCTTTTAATAACTAATGGCATTGGATCCACCTGGCCATGACGGAGTATCCCCGGTGGGTTTCCCTTCTCGTCTTACTGCGAAGTTGTAGCGACATCCACATTGTATTGTAATTCTCCCCTTCCCCGGCATCCATCTCCGGGGTTCTAAGTAAGTGTTTTCTCTTAGGTGGCCCGCTCGACCCATTCTTTTCAAATCCCGGATGCAGTCCACGATTTGTTGTTGTTCGTATTCTGAGAACACGTCTGTATGTAGCTCGAGGCCTTCTAGTATATTGATCCTCCTGCCTCTGATTCTCTCGAAGTATTCGAAAGTTTTCTTCTCGACCTTCTGTATTCTTTCTAGCTCGTATTCTGGGATAATTTGCAAATGGCGAGGCCTGGTGACGTATTGTGGGATATATGGCTCAATCCCTTCACGTTCTCCTGCATACCTCGGCTCCTCGGGGATGATGTCCGTCGGGACATCCTCCGGGGTTGCTTCTGCAACAAGGTCATGCATTACTGGTGACTTTATCTGGTGGCGTAGTAGCCTTCTCTCTTCTGTTCCTCTTGAGATTTCCCTGGTCTCTTCTGTTATCCTCGGAGCTGGTCTCCTTTCTTCGGAGTTCTGGTGAATTGGTGTCCTTGAAGTGTATGTACTGGCGGTAGCAAGCTGCCTCGTCGCGCCGGTCCGTTGCTAGTTTAGTTAACATCTTGCGGATACGGCGATTTTTGTTTCTTCGTTGAGTTCTTGTGAGAGTAGCTCTTCGTATTTCCCGAGTTTACGTAGGCGCGCGGCGACAAGCCTCGCCTCTGCTCGTAGCGACTACGAGACTTGATTCTCTTGTCCTCTTCGGTGTTTGTTTTTCTTTTCTTCTTCGTTGGATTGGTGGCTTGGGCCACCCACTTTCATTCTTGTCCGGCGGGCGGTTCTTCTCGGTCAGTCGGGACCCGGTCACCTTCCTCGTATTGCGGGCCTGCCGGTGCGAAGTCCGAGTCGATCTCCATTATCGCTCCATCTTTCACCCTCTTTTCGTCGAGTGCGAGGCTTACGCCATTTCTAAAGTTCGAGACAGACCGCCGTTCGACATTTCCTGCGAAAAGACAAGGAAAAGGATCGGGGGCTGTACTAAGAACAAGAACATTAAGAAAATGTTTATTAAAGACGAGTTTTTTTTATTATTACTTTTTTTTATTTTTAAATTCAACAGGAATGAAGTGGGAAAAGATCAGGAAAGAGATTTTGATTTGGGGAAAGAAAACAAGGAAAACTTTATTATCATGATTTTATTTATTTTAGCACATTTTTTATTATTTTTTGGTTCGGACCCAATCATAAGTAATTACTTCACCCATGCTTCTAGGGATGAAAAATTCATTCTTTCGAAACATCAAGTAGCGTAATACTTTTTCAAGTATCGTCCATTGATCGGAAGCATATGTCGTTCTCCTTGGCAGTTCACTAGGCGGTAGGAGCCTCCCGAGTAGGTTGCCTCGACCACGAACGGTCCCTCCGAGTGGGTTCGAATTTTCCTCTATCTTGCGATGTGCGAGAATAGGTCTTTGAGAACGAGAACTAAATCACCAACTTTGAAGGTTCTTGGGCGGACCCGATCTGTCATGGGCTTGAACCATCTTAGCTTGGTATAGTTCTAAATTCTGCTGTGACTGCGAGTCTTTTTCTTCCGGGCTTTCCAATTCTTCTAGTCGTAATTTGGCATTCTCTTCGTCGTGATCTTGTTTGCAAGCTGCAATTCGAGTGATGGAAGGCTGGACCTCTAAGAGGTAACACTCGCCTCGGACCCATACACCGGAGCGTAAGGTGTAGCTTGAGTAGGAGTTCGAAGGTTGTCCAGGTAAGCCATAAGGCTTCTAACAATTTCTCGTGCCAATTTCTCTTATTATCATCCAAAGTCTTGTTTAAAATTTGAACGAGAGTTTTATTAAAAGCCTCGACCAGAGCCGTTTGCTCTTGGGTAGTAAATTGTTGAATACCGCCGATCGATTCCGTGTCTCTCGACAAAATTGTTGATTTGTGTGCTTCGAATGCGACCCATTATACGAGATGATCTGCGCGGCACTCCGAAATGGTAGACAACTTGGTTCTTGAAAAATTGTAGCACGTGATGTGCTTTCACTTCTACGAGTGGAGCTGCCTCGCCCACTTGGAAAAGTAATCTGTAGCCGCAAGAATGAAGCGATATCCTTTTGAAGATGGTGGTTCTATTGGACCCACTATATCCGTGCCCCAACATTCGAATGGCCACGACGTAATTGTCGGATGTAGCACATTTGGAGGTTGGTGTAGAACCACTCCGTGCACTTGGCATTGGTGACAGCTCTTGGCAATTTTCATGCAGTCGGTCATCATCGAGGGCCAGTAGTACCCTAGTCTTTTAATTTTCATTTTCATCTTCGGACCCGACTGGTGAGCGCCACAGAGTCCTGAATGCACCTCTTTAACGATTTCACGAGCCTCGGACCCGCTCAGGCATCTTAGCCACATTTGATCGAAAGACCTTCTGTATAATGTGTTGTTTATTAATGCGTAGGACAGAGTTCTTTTCTTGATACGATGGAAATTAACGACCTATCGTCCGGTAGTTTTCCTGTTTGCGGGTAGTCTATCAATGGTCGTCGCCGATCTTCCGTGTTTTTACATCACTTCGTTGCAATCGATCCTTTTTCCTTTTTCGATTTGTGTATTATGTCTATGTCGAGTCGTGATAGGACCGACGTCCGTGAACCGACACTTCCACCGATTCATCTTGTAAGCAGGCAAATTCTTTTGCGAGGCGAGCTAACGCATGTCTACTAAGCGTTTTCTTTTCGGGAATTTTGTAGATCGTCACATTCGGAATTTGTTCCAACAATTTCATGGCATCTTGGAAGTATTGCTCGAGTCTTGGTTTTAAAATTCTGTACTTGTCCGTGATACTGTTGAATGATTAACTGTGAATCCCCGTAGATGTTGATGTTTGTTATCCCCATTTGAATAGTTAATTCTAGTCCTGTTATGAGGGCTTCGTATTCAGCTTCGTTATTTGTACACGGCTCTGTCAAGTGGTAGGAGTATCTTAACATCCCCGCTCCGGTGTTATAAAGATTAGTCCGATCCACCGCCTACGAGCACTATCACTTGCGATTCTTCGCCTTTGTGTCTTGAAGATGCTCCGTCGAAATATAATTCCCAACGTCGATCATTGGGGTCTTCTAGGTTCATTATTTGTTCATCGGCAAATCGTCATTGAGAGGAGATTCTGCCGGCAAAGGGTGTCTTTGCGAGAAGTCCGCTAAGACTTGTCCCTTTACGGCACGAAGAGGCACGAAAGTTATATCGAATTGCAATAATATCATTGACCATCCGGCAAGTCCACGGAAAGCGTTGGACGGGTCATCAAGTATTGCAATGGATTAAATTTCGAGATCGGGTTGACCTTATGAGAAAGCATGTAGTGCTCGAGCTTTTGAGCGGCGAAGATCGGGGCCAAACGGTGCTTTTCGATTGCGGGATACCTTACTTCCGTCGGAAGTAAACGACGGCTTAGATAGTAAAGAGCATTTTCTTTACCCTCATCATTGACACTGGGCTAACGGGGCTCGAGTGAGTCGTCTAAAGCCGCGGTATAAAGTATCAACGGTCTACCCGAGGCCGGGGCTCGCTAAGACGGGAGGTGTCATTAAATATTGTTTAATCTCCTCGAAGGCCCTTCGGCATTTCTCTTCCCAAATAAATTTGGCGTCCTTTTTAACTAATGCCGAGAAAGGCTGACACCTACCGACAAGTTTGAGATAAAGCGTCGAAGATATGCCGACTTCCCTTGAAAAGATCGTAGTTGTTTTAAGGTTTTGGGAGGCGGCATTTCTAAGATAGCTTTAATCTTTTCCGGGTCGATTTCAATTCCACGATGTCGGACAACGAATCCTAAGAATTTCCCGGAGGTGACGCCGAAGGCGCATTTTAAGGGATTCATCTTAAGGTTAAATTGTCTTAATCGTTCGAAAACAATTCTCGAATCATACGGGTGGTTTTCCTTTACTTTGCTTTTGATGACCACATCATCGACGTAGCATTCGACTTGATTGTGGATGAGATCATCAAAAATTCTTGTCATCGCTCTCTGGTAGGTTGCTCCTGCGTTCTTCGATCCGAATGGCATCATCTGTGTAGCAATATACTCCGATCGGCGTTACGAATGTTGTAAGTTTTTCATCTTACGGAGCCATTTTTATCTGGTTGTATCCCGAAGATCCATCCATGAACGAAAATATTTCATGTGTCGAAGCAATGTCAATCATTAGTCTGGAATCGGTAGAGGGAATTCATCTTTTGGACATGCCTTATTTAAATCTCCGAAATCCACACAAATTCGATCGACCATTCTTCTTCCGACTGGTACCACATTGGCTAACCAAGTCGGGTATTGTTCTTCACGGACAAATTTAGCGTCTATTAGCTTTTTAACTTCGACTATGACTTGTTGTTCGATTTCTAGATGCATTCTTACGGGACCTTGTACGTCGGAACAGAAGCGGGATCCACCCTAGCTTATGGACTGCGACCTCCGGAGCTAAACACGGCATCTCATCGCAGCTCCAAGCAAAACGAGTCTTTAAATTCCATTAATAACTTAATTATTTCTTCGGAGTCTTCTTTATTGAGTAAGGAGCTAACAAAGGTAGGTCCAGGCTCTTCGCTAGTACCTAAGTTAACTTACGTTAACTCATCTATTGTAGATTTGATCTCTTCTTCGAATTACGGTGGAGCATCTCCAATTTGTAAATCTTCGAGTTCTTCCGTAGTTTCCATGCGGTTTTCATTAGACTCGCAAGTGACAACCAAGCAAAATTCGGTATCGTCAGTCGATCCCTCTGTGCCGAATCCGAGACCATGCTTTGAATTGGGTGGACGACCGGAGTTATTCCATAAATTTTCAAAATGTTGTGATTGACCTTTTGTCCATCGTCGAGGTAAGAAACCACGGCTGAATTAAATTTTGAACACGGGGAGAGTACCACTCAAAAGGTAATTCCATTAATTCGATGAAGTAGCATCTTCAAATTGTACATTATTTTCGGTTTTGGAGGAAGGAGCACCACGGTAGAATTTGATGGGCTTTGCACCGCCGCTACGTACCTCTTTGACCACCATACCCTCGATCTTATTAGAATGGATCGGGGTCGGGGTCATAGTATGTACATAGTGGTTAATCTTCTCGTACATCGATTTATATTCTTCGTTTCTTTCATCTTCGAGAGGGATTCGAATTGCGGCTTCTTCCGAGCTTATTGTCGTTGCTTCTTGTTTGATTTCTTTTTCTTCTTCGAACTATCTTCCCAATCAACATTGATGGCTGGTTTCCTCCGTCCAACTGTCCTAACGTCTCTGCCACGACCTCGTCCCCGGCCTCGACCTCGGATGTGAGTTGTGGAGAAACCTTCACCATGTCGCCGTAAGGGAGTGGTGAGTGACTGTTGGACTAGAATTTCAGGTCCTTCGTTGTCCCGAACTTCCTTTGCCTCATTCGTTATGGTATCTCTGGAGAAGATTGTTTTCTTCGGAGGTGCATAATAAGCTGCATCTTCATGGATTCCAATTTCATGTACGGAGAACGGTTGTAAGTCACCTTTGATGCACTGTTCCCCTCCATCGTAGTACTTGATGCATTGATGTAGAGATGATGGTACCATCCGGTTTTCATGTATCCATGGTCGGCCCAGTAGAGCGTTGAACGACGTTTCTGAATCAATTATGTGAAATTTCGCGGTTGTCTTTGCTAAGTCACCGGTCTTCATCAGCAGTGTTATTGAGCCGAGGGCTCTTTCTCCTTTCTGGTTGAATCCTCTTAATAACATTTTGTCCGCTTCGAGCTCGCGAGCATCGATTTCCAAGTATGCTTAGCGTTCGAAGATTCATTATATTGATTGATGCTCCTGGATCCACCAATACTGCGGAGAGTGTAAACTTCCCGATTATGGCCGAAATGTACAACGGTCGGTTGTGGTCTGCTGTCCCAAGTAGTAGGTTATCGTCCGTGAAGGTGACACCTCGCTGTTCCTTTGACGAGCAAACCTCATCTAAGGAATCTCCGGCCATTTGAGCTAAGCAAATTTCTGGATCAAGTAAGGCATTGATCAGAGCTTCTCTCATCTCCTTTGATAAGATGAGAGCGTCGTAGATGCTCAGTTTGGCCGGTAGTTTCCTAAGATGGGCTAGCACGTTGTAGTCCACTTTGTTTTCATGTGCCTCGTTTTCTTCTCGAATGGGTATTTCTTCTGCCGGGGTTGGTTCTTCTCGAACAACCACTGCTTTCCTTTGTCCTTTGGACCCATTCTCGGAGGTAGAACTCTCCCACTTCTTAAGTTGACTTCTGTGATTTCTTCTGAATTTAGCATTGAGTTTGCTGGTGTCTCCTTCTGAATCGGAATGACAGGTTTTTCTGGATTAGCTTCGGAGTCTAAAGGCTCTAACTCTATTGTGACTGGAGCTCCTCGAAACTCGCAAATAGATCCATTGCTTGTTGAACTCTCGTAGCCTCCACGGTGGATGTCTTCTTTGTCATTGTGATCGTCGAGATTGTGTATGATTTGAGAATTGTTATTTGTATCGGAATCGACGTCTGTATTAGGTTGATTGTCGCTACTTACGTAATCGTTAGAAACAGTCAAAACGTAGCCAACGCCATAACCCTCATCATTATAAGATCCCACCGGAGTGAGCAAATAATCATACAGAGTCGGAGGTTCGAGGGATTTCTCCCCGAATCGGAAACAACTTTCCTAGGATAAGCGGCCCCTAGTCTAGCCTTAGGAGCCTCGGTCTTCTCTTCTTCGTCAATTTTCTTCTTTTCTTCAATTGTCTCTTGTTGAGGTTGTTCTTCTATCGCAAGTGATAGCGCCGACTTGACGGGTTTCGAACTCGAATTGAGGCTTGCACCGAAGTGGTTTGGATGCGATCTAAAATCTTCTTCGAAGACTTTGTCCAAGCGGTAGTCCATCCATCGTCTGTCGCATAGGGGTCTATTGGAACAATGAGATCCGTTGAGATAACATTGACGGAACCTCCTTTCTGGGGTTCCTTCATGTACTCCTTCGGGATCGTTATATTCCCTTTCCGAAGATTGTCGTTGAGCCAACTTGTGAAGGTAATACAATCTTCTATCTTGTGTCCAAGCATCCGGTGGTAAGGGCAAAAGTTGGGATCACCTTTCTTGTCGACTTCTTCTGGTCTTTTAGGCTCTGGCAGTTGGAAATCTGGAGTCTTCATCAAACTGCGGAACATTTTCGGCACTGCCTCATTCTTGAATGGATACTCCCTGCTCAGAAGTTCCCTTAAAGTACATTGCGGACGAGGCGGTAGTTCATACTGTTGAGATGACTGATAGCTGGGTCGGGGTTGCTGGTAATTCTGTTGAGGTTGCTGTGGCCGTTCTGACGATATTTGTATCGGTTGTTTGCCTTTATCGACTGCTGCGACGATCCCGGACTTCTTTTCAAAAGTTTTTACGGGCTTCTGTTTGTCTGTTTTATCGGTGAAACTTAGTTGCTTTGCCTCCTCTTGCAAGCTTCCGGCCTTGCTTAACAACTTCTCGAAAGTCTTAATAGTAAATCCCTTGAGGAGAAGTGCTATCGGGCCATGGATGCTTTTTAGTAAAATGCCGACTGCATGTTGTTCTTGTAGCTGTGGCTCACACTTCATACTTAGATTCCTCCATCGAAGTATGTAGTCCACTAAGGTTTCGTTCGGCTTCTGCTTCTCTACCACTAAATCACCTATAGTGATGTAGTGCTGAGCTCCGGCAAATCGCTTGATGAAGAGGTTCTCTAATTCGAAAATGTCTTCACCGAACTCGTTTGGTAATTCCGCATACCAATCAAAGGTAATCCACGACGAATGGTCGACAAATTGTCGGAAGAGTAAAGCATCACTTCCGCTAGGCATTGCAACAGCCGGCACGAAAATGTGCGACATGTCTGCTGAGGGTTTCCGGTTCCATCAAAGGTCTTGAACGAGAGGTGGTACAAAGCCTTTCGGATATTGGACGGCGTCGAATTCTTCGGGGTAAGGTCTACCCGTCCGAATGGATGTCCCGCTCTTTGATTGTGCCAAGGCTTCTCGCACCTGCTGTTCCACCATGCTCTTGATATCCTTTTCTGGAATCACGCTTTGTGTTGTATCCTTCTTTAATTGATCATCCCCGTTGACGGATGTAATCTCCTTTCCTCGGTCTACAATGTGAATAACTTCCGGGGGTGTTTCTCTTTGAGGTTGAACATGACTGCGGAGAGTGGCTAGGGCTACTGACCATCTCTTCCATCCTTTTTGCCATTTGGGCGATCGTATCATCTTTCTCTTGAAGCTGCCTTCTCATTACTTCGGCTCCTCTCTTTACGCGGCTGCAGGAGCACCTTGTGAAGCGACGAAGCTCGTGTTTCAACCATGTTAATTTCTGCATATTCATCATCCATGAACTCTCATCTCCGAATTTCTCTTCTCTTTCCCTTGCTAGTCGCCGAATATCAGTTCTTAGATTTTCCATAACATCTTCCAGTGGTCTTTTCTGTACATCCTTGCAGTTGTCATGTGATAATTGTCGAGTTTCTTTCTCATGAGTCCCCTTTACTGCGGTAGCACTTTCTTCGGACTCAAGTCTCCTGACGAGACTTTCCTTTTACGTTCGTTGTTTCGGTCTTAATTGGCCGGTAGTGGGACGCCATACCATCCTTCTAGCAGACGAAGGCCTAGGACCGGATGGTCCGTCAGCCGAATGCTTGGAAGGTGGTATCCTCCCGATCCGTAAACTCGAAAACAACAACGAGGTGGACTAGCCTTCATCTTCTTATTTGGCCCTTCGCGGCGATAGCGAGGTTCTACTCGTGGCCCAAGACGGGATTTGGCCGGCACCCGTCCTATTCTTCTTAAAATCTCCGATACAGGGCATTTTTCTTTCTTTGCTAACTTTTCAATCACAGTCTGTAGTCGGGCAAATGGTGTAACCCTTGCCCTTTTCTTTCTGTTGTCGCTATAGTATGCGGGCCGAGGTAATGTAGAGGCAATCCTGCGGACATTTTCCTCGTCAGCTGCGGCGGAAAGGGGATGGAATCTACTTCCTTCCAAAAGGGTGTATATTCGAGCAATGGTATGTATTCGGGTAGTGGTGTGTACTCGGGAATTTCTTCTAAGAAAGCGACTTCGAAGCTACGGCCTTCCGGCAATCTTCCCGCCTCTGTTTCTCCTCCGAGTCCGTGTTAGGGGTGGAACCCTTGAGGCTGGACCCGATTTCAAAAACGAAGGTCTTGCACGGAAATCTATACCCTCCACGGTAACATGCTCGTTACAAATTTGAACTTCCTTCCCCTTCGGTTTGGCGGGAGCCGGGGTAGGTGCGAGACGACTAGACCGGTGGGGGTAGAGATAACGGTCCTCCTTTGGACGAGTAGTATTCCTCTCGAGTTGGAACCCTTTGCAGAGGAGGAAACTCTTGAGTTGACTTAAGGTTGAACTCGATCAAAGGTCTCTCAATTTCAGATACTTTGTTTGTCAGCGTGAAAAGGGTAACGTCAGCGATCTTGACATTTGTGTTCTCGAATCCTTGTCCAAATCGGATGATCCCATTGTCGGGCAGTTCATCCTTGTACACGGCGAAGTCCAGTCCATTGGTGAACAAGAAAATCGGCTTTGGGGCTTCCATTTCTGCGGGGTAGATTCGATTGTCGGTCCGAGTTATGCTTCTTCTCATCAGGACGAAAAGAAAGGAATCGAAAAGTGTCCGAACACATTCTTGTTCATGTATGTATAAAAAAGATGTTATTTGTTAAAAGAGTCATTCATTAGAGGGTTTGTTTATTTAGGATGGAATGTTCAAAGGTGTAGAGAAGATAATGAATTTGATTCAGAGTTGGAAAGGAAAAGAAAGTCTTATGCAAGACTTCTCGACTCGAAGGATCACTCCTAAACTAACACCTATTGGGGGTCCACCCCACCTCAGAAATGAGGTAAAAGGATCTCGGAACTTCTCTGTTTAGGGGTGTCTAAACAGTGGCTCCTAAATCCGAGAGAATGTTGGCTATACTCGTTCAAGGTAGAAATGAACATAGTATTCCAACGAAAAGAAGGGTAGTTTGATCCATTAGGGACATGAATACACTACCGATTTTTGAAAGCAGAACTATCTGATTAAAAATGGAGAGAGGAATTTTCCCCAGCGGAGTCGCCAGAAATTGTACGGCTTATTTTAGGATTGAGTGTTGTATTTTGAAAAGGGGGGTCGCCTACAGAAATTGTCGGCGAATTTTAATTTAATTTAAATAAATAATTTGAAAAGTAGTATTTGATTTTGAAAATAAATTTTAAATTTGAAGATTTTAAGATATGAAATCAAGCCGATCTCACATCCCGAATAGTTTATATAAACGAGCACCGCACCACAAACCGTGTATCTATCCCGAAGAATAGACACACTGCTTGATAATGGGGCTCGATTAAATAAACTAGGAGATTTGTGACATCAATTTGGTCTGCGAACCAATTTTATAAGCCGACAAATTCCCCTGTTTAATATGAAAACATTAAACGGGGTTTATATTACCAGGTTCTTAAAATTCCCTATAAAGGCAAGCCCCATAGTTAATTACATCTTAAGTGACGGGAATCACCTAAGAAAACTCTCGATAATAATCAATAGTTACTGCTCTCGAGAATTTCAAAGTTTAAGTCTTGAGGATTGAATTTTGGAATTTCGATAGGGAATGGATCAAATTTGGAACATTTTATTTTGGGAATCCAAAGGAAGAAAAGTAGGAGAAGTTGAGGATACAAGAAGAATCTTGGCAACTTCTCGAACTATCCTATTGTTTGGCTTCAATTTGGGGATTCATTTAATGTTTTGATCCTGCCAATTTTAATTAATTAGGACTTATATTTGTATGACGCAGTCATGCAAATAGCCTCGAAGATGTGAGGGTTTATGTCGTACCAAACGACTACCTCGAAGTCCTAAGACCGGTTAGGGCTTAATTTACATGATATGATCATGCAAATGCCTAACGAAGAGTTGAGGATTTATGTTGCACTAGGCAAACTACCTCGAAGTCCTATGGCTTGGTTATTTAATTCTAAGAAAGTTTCTTTGAAGTAGACTCGGATTTTACCGATGACGATGGCCGTGCTGCCCACCATGCTCCGAGCTCCTTGTTGTTGCAGAGGTTTAGTTTTAGAAATCATAAATCAGGAGATGAGAGAAGTGTTCTGGTTTAGAGAAAGTCTTAATTTCCAAGTGTTTTTTTTTATATTTTAATTAAACAAATCTTAAAGTTGATTATAACAACACCGGTTAAGATCCCACGGTTCCATCCTTCCGGCATCGTTATTTTTATCGGATTCACTTAGTCCAGATGAATTTGCTAAACTCAACTGAATGAGTTCCACACTTTCATTTAGACCGTGGGAAATCCCGTTAGCAACACGTAGGTTACATCATCCGAGGTATTCCCGATCATCCAACAAGACGTTTTAATTTAGTTGTAGTTGTAGTTTTGTTGTTACGTTTTGTGATTAAATTTTGAGTTGTTTTATATTTTGAAATGTTGTGGCGGTGAATTTTATCTTGTAATGACTTTTAATTTAGTTTTGGTTTCGAGTTTTAGGGACTATCCTAAAGGTGTGGGTTTTCATGCAACAGTTGTTTATCATGCAAGAAAAGTAAGTGCGATGCGGTTAAATAAATTGCAATAAGGTAAATTGCAATAAAATAAAAGCGTACCTGGAGGGTCTTCTCGTCATCCCAAGCTGCACTTAAAACACAATTAGAATAATTAAGCATTTAAAGCAAGTTCCTAGGTAAAGCTAAGGGAAGGGTTATGGTTTTCTACCAAGTTCCTAATCCTATAGCTAGTCACCTCCTATGACGTCTAGGTTCTTGTATTTTGGTTTGAGGACGATTTTCTTCATCAAAGAACAATTAAGTCCAATTGTTCTTATAAATATCCTATCATATCGAGGAAGTGCTTAAGACAAATCTTAAACATCTTTTCAATATTTCTAGGATTGTTTTAAGTCCAAGAGAATTTAATTATACAAATGAATTAATCGTCCGGGAGTTCAAGTTTGTTGTCTTGCTCAGTGAACTAGGACATTTGAATATCCTATAAGTGAAGTAACACTTCACTTAACGCTCCGTTTAGGAGTTATGACAACATGAGCTTTTGAGGGCAAATTAACGTTCAAGTGATTTGTGATTTAATTTAATTTCAGTTAATGGATTTAAGTTTGGAATAGTGTTCAAGTTGTTTTAGATTTATTTTTGAATTCTTTATGTCTTAGGCGATGTTATTTTTAATTCAATTTAATTTAACTTTAATTTAATTTAATTTGGTTTAGTTTCAATTTTAATTTAATTTATTTAATTTAATCTAATTTTAATTTTAACTTGATTTTATTTTTTATTTTAATTTAATTTAATTTAATTTAGTTTAATTTAATATGATTTAATTTAATTTAATTTAATTTAATTTGATTTAATTTAATATGTTTTAATTTAATTTAATTTAATTTAATTTAATTTTTAATTTAGTTTTATTTTTAATTTTAATTTAATATTTTATTTTTTATATTTTAAAGATGATTTAATTTTAATTGTTAAAGTATTAATTTAATTGAAATTTTAAAAGGATTTAATTTAAATAATTTAACTTTAATTTAATTTAATGATTAAGTCTTTTAGCATTTTAAATCTTAAATTTGGATTTAACATTTTAATTAGGAATTAAATATTATTGAGGTGATTAATTTAGGGATCCTTAATTTAAAGAACAAATCTCTTCCTAATAATATCCCTATTTTTAATAATTCCAATTTTATTATTCTTCCAAATTTAATTAATTACTTAATTAAGGTTTATTTTAATTATTTTTAAATTGTTTAGTAGGTTTCTACCCTTTAATTATTTAAATTTCAATCATCCAAATCAGATTAAGATCAAATATTTTACTTTTTCATTTTATTAAGCCTAAAGTTTTAATTAAGGGTTAAAATTTTAATTACCATTTTGCCCTTCAAGCTTAATAATTTCATAACTCACTAAATTGAGCTCAAATGAATTTAAAATTTTTATGTGACTTCACTCATATGTCAATAAAGGCATTAGAGGAGAAAATGTGATTTTTCTGTATTTAATTTATTTATGTAATTATTTTTGGTGGAAAATAGAGATTTCCAAGGAAAATTTAATAATATGACCAAGGGAAAGTTTTTGTTCTTAAGAAAATTATGGGACATTCCTAATGACCAGAGGACCACTTGGACCAATTTTGGTGATTTTTTGAATTATATTCTTTTATTATAATTATTTTGAGTTTTGGAGTATTAATTAATTTAAAAATAAAGTAAAGGTTGAAAAATGAATTTTATATTTTTCAAAAATCTCTCTGATATCAAGGAAATCAGAGAATCAATTTTTACAATTTTCTGGTTTTTCTCTGATTTATTATAATTATTCTAGTGGAAATGCTAGAAAATACATTTTTTTAATTTTAAAATTACCCTAGGGCTTTAAAATTTAATATCTCATCATAGAGACCTAAGAAAAATATGGGGTTTGTTCCTAAGTGATTAAAATTCAAAATGTGACATTTTGGTGAATTTTATTATTTTTGTGATTTTTATTATTTTTTAATTATTAAAATATTAAAATAATACAAAAAATTAACTTTTTTAGAAAATTGAAATTTTAATTTTCTTAAATTCCCTGATATCAGAGAGGCTCCAAAACCAATTTGGTGAATTTTTGAAAAGCATTTTGAAAGTTATGAATTTTTAAAGTTTAAATTGGCTAAATGGCTTAATCAACCTATTTGATAGGGCTAACCAAACCCAATTGACTTCAAACTTTTATGGTGGGTTCCTCTGATCCTAAAGGTCAGTGGAGAATTGATTTCAAGTCAATTTGATGCATGATTAGCTCTAATTAATTAAGGACCTACTTTGGGTGTTTAAGCTAATTAGGGTTATTCCAAGTGGATTAATTCAAAACCTATTTTTCCTAGGGTCCTCTGGTCATAAGAAACATCACCAAATTTTCCTAGAATTTATTTCACAACATGCTAATTATTGGATTTAAAATACTCGAAAACGAGTAACATGAATTTGAAAAATCAATAACTTCTCATAGGGATGGCCTCTGACTTTGGAAAATTCAGGGAATGTTCCCAAATTCAGAGGCTTCAAAAGCCCTATGGTCTCATGCCATGGTGAATTTCCTATATGCATGGAGAATTAAAACAATGCAAACAGTAAATAAATCATTAAAAATAAAATACTTGATGAAATTAAATGATTTCTTTTCCACATTATTCTCCTCTTTCACTGAGCAAGAGGGTATTTTTATTTTATTTTTCTGATTTTCCTACACAAAGTTATGCACTTTTGAAGTTTAGGGAATTAAATAAATAAGAAAATACCCTAATTTTCTACTTATCCACGCGGCGCCGCGTCAACCTGGGCATCTCCGAAGCTCCACGCGGCGTCTCCCGATTCGGCGCCGCCATCCGACTCAGCGATCCAGGGCCCCGCGGGTCACGTACCAACGCGCTGTCCGACTCAATCCAGACCATCCACTCGATACATGCTCGATCCGACGGCTCATGGTCATCGTCTACGACTGGTGTGCACCCGTGACCGTCAACCTTCTAGCCCTAATTTCTCACTCGATTCTCAACGGATTTTCGTGTTCTTATGCTCTATGGATTCGTCTTGAGGAGACGAACACATCCATACGGTAAACATGTATTTAAATTGACTCAAATTTAATGGAGAATCTCTGTAAGCTTGGGAAGAAGAGTGAGTTCATACCTTTGCTCAGAGAAGTGAAGCTTCGATCTGAGAGTTGTGTCACCTTCGATTGGATCCCAGCAAGCTCCAGATGAAGTCTCCTGGTCTGGTGAATTGCCTAGGTATGATTTCGACCAAGCCCGATCACAAAGCTTGGAGTCTGGAACAGATGGGTGGCCTGGAGAGGGGCTTTTGCTGGTGGACTTCTTCCCTTGGTCTGGTGAAGGTGTAGGACCAATCAATTTGAGGATTGATCCACTGTGGAGAAGTGTCCTGGTTTTGGGTGGAATTTTGGCTGAGAAATTGGGCTCGTTGGTGGGGAATAGGGCAAATTGCACGCTGGGGATCAAGCTGCTCTAAGTATGGAGAATGATCTGGAGCAATTTTGGCAGAGTTTCAGTAAGGTCTGGTTCAGCACCTCTCATGGCCGAGAAGGGGTGGTGTTTAAATAGGCATGGCTGGAGGCTCTCCCAGGGGGAGTTAGGGCTTGGGATCAGCTGCTCTGGTGATGAGAAGAACAGCCATGGTGGCCATTGGGCATGGGGCAACTCAGCAAGGTGGAATTCCAAGGTTTGGCTTCTCCCTATGTCTCGGCCATGGAGTTTTCCGGCGACCCAGGCGGCTGGCCGGCAGGCATGGGTCACCCTCGAGTCCGAGTGGGTCAAGGTTGGAGGTTTGTGCAATTAATTAGCCATGGACATGTGTAAAGGGTTTGGATTGAAATGGTATGGGGAGAGGCTCATTTTGGGTCCAAATGGGTCAACCCACCATTTTGGGTTTGGTGTACCCTTCCATGGCTGATTTGGGCTGAGGGAGGATAAGGTGAATCAGCTAGAAAAGGGTAGAGAGGTCACCATCCATGAATATTTTGATTAATCATGGATTAAGGTGAAGCATTAAAAGGGTTAAAACCTTTAAAGGGGCTTAAAAGAGGCTCCTCCTTTTGCCATTAATGGCTTGATCACATGTCAAACCTCCCATGATTTCATGTGACTTGTCCATGGCTTGCATGTGGCTTCATGGCTTGTCTTTGGCTTGGGGAAAAGCTAAGTCAATTTCATGGAAAGGGGTTTAGGAAAATTTTGTCATTTTGATGGGAATTTGTATGGGGCTTAATTTGGAATGGATTCATGATGAGTTTTGAAGCTTAGGGATTGATTTAATTGAAAATATGGTGTAGAGCAATTGTCATATGGGTTTTGGATTGATTTTGGCCCTTTGGATTTTGGTGGAGATGGGCTTTAGGAAGGTTTCATGTAAGTGGGCTTTTCAGTTTCAAAATGGGCTTTTGGGTGGAGATTTTTGCAAAGGGCCAAGCCAAATAAATGTTGGGTTTGATTTAAGAGTGCATCATGAGTGATTTAAAGCAAATTTGGAGTGGTTTGGGTTTGAATTGGGTTGGATTTGGGTTTCTTTGGTGAAAGGGTCAATATAGGTCAAATTGGGCTAACTTGGGCCAATGTTGGGCTAGGGTTGAAATTGATGTAAAATAAATGTTGGGAAATGTTTATGGGAGTGTTTCAAAGAGGTTTTGGCTTTGGTTGAGTTTTGATTTTGGGGTTTGGGCTTATTTGGGTTAGGTTTGGGTTTAGGTCGAAATTGGGCCTTTTAGCTTTGGGTTGAATTTGAGTGAGGTTTGAGTCCAAATCTTGGGCAAATCATGTTAGCATTTTATTTTTGGAGATGTTAGGGAAGGTTTAGAAAAGGTTTGGGGTCAATTGGATTGAATTGGGTGAGTTTGGCCTAAGTTTGGGTCAGGGGTCCAAAATGGGCTTTAAGGCCAAAAGTGAAATTGGATTCAAATGTCAATCAAATTGGACTTGGATCTGGTCTAGATTGGTGTTGGGAGTGTTGAATTGAAGCTTAGAATTGAATTGGACCAGAATTTGGGTCAATTAGGTAGGTTTGGTTTGACATTGGGTTCATTTTGGGTTAAAATGGGTCAAATTGGGGATTTTGATAAAAGTGGGGTAAATTGACAAAATTGGCTCATGGTGTAGTTAGACAAAATAAAATTTGGAATATTTGAGATTTTCTAGAATTTTCTGGGAATTTTCTGAATTTTTGGATTTTTTGGCTAAGAGGGGCATTTTGGGTATTTGGAGGGTATTGGGAGGTATTTTTGGAATTTTTGGTATTTTTGGCTATGAATGATCAATTTGAGTGCTGTGGGAATGTTTGGGATTGGTCTTGAGGATTTTTGGGTGATTTGGAGATTTTAGAAAATTTGGGTAATTTCAAGGGTTTTGGGTAGGCTAGGCGGGGGTAGGGTCCCCGGGGTCAAAAAATTGAAGATTTGGAAAATTGAAGCTTGGGTGAATGTAAGTGGAATGAAATCATTTTGGTTGAGCCATGAAGCCATATCAAGCCCACATGAGCCATGAAGCCATATCAAGCCCACATGAGCCATGAAGGGACTCATTTGAGGCACCCACTATGTTGTTCATAACCCTCTTAGCCAAGGGCTTAGGGGTTAAGGACCATCCATGTGAATCACCTTCATGAGTTAGGAGGTCAAATTGGATATGGGTGTAGTTTTAGGAGGTGTGTGTGAAAATGTAGTGTATAGGTGTAGTATGTGTGTAAGTCAACCCTTCACCAGACCAGGCCACCCAGGGCAGTCCTAAGGCCAAAGAGTCCTATAGGAACTCATCCTTTAAACTTCCACATTTGATCTCAACCCTCTAGGTGATTAGGGGTCTACAACCAAGTTTGTGGATTTTGCAGGGAGTTAAGAAGTGGTTTGAATTTCTAAGTGGTGGGTCCCAATTCTAATCCTCTAGGATAGTCAAAGGAAAAGCCTAAGGCTAGATCCTAAGTACTAAAGAGAAGAAGAGAAGACCTCATCAAAAATGAGGTCAACAAATGGACCCCCACTAGGTGTGGTGAGCTGACGGAGGACACCGCGCGTATTGGTGTTGACCGAAGCGATCAACAAAACCAACACAGATGTCCAAGTGACAAACTTAGGACGAAGTAGAAGAATTTCCGCTGGGAAGTGTCAAGTATATCTCTGGGACTGGAGATTCCTGAACTCTTGCTGGGGAAAGGAAAAGGAGGTGAATCCCAAATCACATGATTTGGGGGAATTTCGATTTAGATTTCAGTTGTTTCAGTTTAAGTTTTGATGTGTAAGTTCAGATTTTAACTTGAGTTTCAATTTAGATTGAAGTTTTCTTAAGATTAATTTGAAGGATTTGAACTTGAAATGAAAATTGGAATTTTGTGGTTTTAGATGTAACATCTCCAACCTCAAAAGAAAATTGAATTGATTGAATTAAATTATTACAATGAGGAGAGATCTCGGAGCAATGTGGTATTGGATGTAAAATCCTTAACCTCAGGAGTTTGATTTTGATGTATTTCATTGCGATAGGGAAAGAGTCCTAAAGCAATGCAGTCTCGGATGTAAAATCCTCGACCCCAAGAGTTTGAATTTGATGTATTTCATTGCGATAGGGAAAGAATCCTAAAGCAATGCAGTCTCGGATGTAAAATCCTCGACCCCAAAAGTTTGAATTTTGATGTATTTCATTGCGATAGGGAAAGAATCTTAAAGCAATGCAGTCTCGGATGTAAAATCCTCAACCTCAAAGTTTGATTTTGATGTATTTCATTGCGATAGGGAAAGAATCTTAAAGCAATGCAGTCTCGGATGTAAAATCCTCAACCTCAAAGTTTGATTTTGATGTATTTCATTGCAATAAGGAAAGAATCCTAAAGCAATGCAGTCTCGGATGTAAAATCCTCAACCTCAAAGTTTGATTTTGATGTATTTCATTGCAATAGGGAAAGAATCCTAAAGCAATGCAGTCTCGGATGTAAAATACTCAACCCCAAAGGTTTGAATTTTGATGTATTTCATTGCAATAGGGAAAGAACCTAAAGCAATGCAGTCTCGGATGTAAAATCCTCGACCCCGAAAGTTTGAATTTTGATGTATTTCATTGCAATAGGGAAAGAACCTAAAGCAATGCAGTCTCGGATGTAAAATCCTCGACCCCAAAGGTTTAATTTTGATGTATTTCATTGCAATAGGGAAGGAATCCTAAAGCAATGCAGTATCGGATGTAAAATCCTCAACCCCAAAGGTTTAATTTTGATGTATTTCATTGCAATAGGGAAAGAATCCTAAAGCAATGCAGTCTCGGATGTAAAATCCTCAACCCCAAAGATTTGATTTTGATGTAATTGATATTGCAAAGATTTGTAGTGTTGATTTGGAAAGTATGGAATTTTGGTGTTTTGAGAATTTCATGAAAGTTGTAAAAGACTTTCATGGAAGGAAATAGATTAGGAGGGAATATATAGATGCTACATATCCCACTCAAAAGAGTTGATTGAAAGTTGCTGGTTTGGATTAGATACAATTCCTCGCCACTAGATCCGAATCGAAAACCTCGTGGCTCCATGTCAACGGAATCGACCGCTTCCATCCCAGACAAAGGAGAGAGTAGAACGGATTGGATTTCAGATTTGGAAGGTTGAGTTTGAACTTGATTGAGATTTGATTTGAGATCTGGAAGGTTGAATTTGAATTTTGATTGAAATTTGATTTGAAATCTGGAAGGTTGAATTTGAATTTTGATTGAAATTTGATTTGAAATCTGGAAGGTTGAATTTGAATTCGATTGAGATTTTATTTAAAATTTGTGTTCATTTTGTTTGTCCTTTAACGATTCAAATTTGCTTTATCGTTCATTTAATGTTCATGTGAATTTGGCGTTCATCATTTTTTAGATTTTTAAGAAAAGTTTTCTTTTATTCTTTTGTTTCTTTTCTGTTCTTTGTTCGAAGTTCATATAACTTTAATGGCGTTTCCCAATCAACATGCACAAAAGAGGTGAAGGCCAAAAATGTGACATGGTCACTTTCATTCCAATCATGTTGAAGATACATCATACAACTCGATCTGGAATACATCTCATACAATCCATATAGACTCAAAACGGACTATGTATGATTTTTGTCGATCCATCCAAAAAGGTATCTGTCAAAAATCCATGTCTGAATAGTGAGGTACATGGTCAATAACATCACCTTCCAAGCCATCCTTGGCAAGGCTGCCGTATGGATGTACGTTGGAGGTGTGATATTTTCCATGCAACTCACAGCTCGTAAGGCCGGAGGCTCTCTAGCTCCGGGTCTGGCTGGAAGTGGTAAGGTGCTTTCCTGTCATCCATCCTTCTGAAAGTAACTGAGATCCGCTTCATTGGTACTCCCGGTATGCAATGTTTAGCGACATCTGCTCCGTTGCCCTTCAGTATCATGACGGAACCTACCGGTAATGGTATCTTTATTGGCCCTCGGAACTCACCTGGGCCTGCTATCCGGAGGTCAGATCCGAGCATGATATTGCACTCGTTCGAAAAGAAACTGTGCGTAAAGGTCTGACAAAGTCGTGGTGATCTATGTGCGGGGGTATGCGATCACCCTTCTTGTAAATGTTAATGATGCAACTGTTGGGTATGCAATCTGCTGGTAGTACCCTCCATGTTATCATTCTTTTTACCATCCTTTTAATGACTAATGGCATTGGATCCACCTGGCCATGACGGAGTATCCCCGTGGGTTTCCCTTCCGTCTTCTCGCGAAGTTGTAGCGACATCCACATTGTATTGTAATTCTCCCCTTCCCCGGCATCCATCTCCGGGTTCCGAGTAAGTGTTTTCTCTTAGGTGGCCCGCTCGACCCATTCTTTTCAAATCCCGGATGCGATCCACGATTTGTTGTTGTTCGTATTCTGAGAACACGTCTGTGTGTAGCTCGAGGCCTTCTAGTATATTGATCCTCCTGCCTCTGATTCTCTCGAAGTATTCAAAAGTTTTCTTCTCGACCTTCTGTATTCTTTCTAGCTCGTATTCTGGGATAATTTGCAAATGCCGAGGCCTTGTGACGTACTGTGGGATATATGGCTCAATCCCTTCACGTTCTCCTGCATACCTCGGCTCCTCGGGGATGATGTCCGTCGGGACATCCTCCGGGGTTGCTTCGCAACAAGGTCATGCATTATCGGTGACTTTATCCGGTGGCGTAGTAGCCTTCTTTCTTCGTTCCTCTTGAGATTTCCCCGGTCTCATCCGTTATCCTCGGAGCCGGTCTCCTTTCTTCGAGTTCTCCGGTTAATTGGTGTCCTTGAAGTGTATGTACCGGCGTAGCAACTCGCCTCGTCGCGCCGGTCCGTCGCTAGTTTAGTTAACATCTTGCGGATACGGCGATTTTTGTTTCTTCGTTGAGTTGCCTGTGAGAGTAGCTCTTCGTATTTCCCGAGTTTACGTGGGCGCGGCGCCGACAAGCCTGCCCTCTGCCGTAGCGACTGACGGACTTGATTCTCTTGTCCTCTTCGGTGTTTGTTTTTCTCTTCTTCTCGTTGGATTGGTGGCTTGGGCCACCCACTTTCATTATCGTCCGATCGGCGGTTCTTCTCGGTCAATCGGGACCCGGTCACCTTCCTCGTATTGCGGGCATGCCGGTGCGAAGTCCGAGTCAATCTCTATTATCGCTCCATCTTTCACCCTCTTTTCGTCGAGTGCAAGGCTTACGCCATTTCTAAAGTTCGGGACCAACCGCTCGTTCGACATTTCCCTGCGAAAAGACAAGGAAAAGGATCAGGGGCTGTACTAAGAACAAGAACATTAAGAAAATGTTTATTAAAGACAGTTTTTTTTTATTATTACTTTTTTTTATTTTTAAATTCAACAGGAATGAAGTGGGAAAAGATCAGGAAAGAGATTTTGATTTGGGAAAAGAAAACAAGGAAAACTTTATTATCATGATTTTATTTATTTTAGCACATTTTTTATTATTTTTGGGTTCGGACCCAGTCATAAGTAATTACTTCACCCGTGCTTCTAGGGATGAAAAATTCATTCTTTCGAAACATCAGGTAGCGTAATACTTTTTCAAGTATCGTCCATTGATCGGAAGCATATGTCGTTCTCCTTAGCAAGCTCACTAGGCGGTAGGAGCCTCCCGAGTAGTTCGCCTCAACCACAAACGGTCCCTCCCAAGTGGGTTCAAATTTTCCTCCTATCTTGCGATGTGCAAGAATAGGTCTTTTGAGAACGAGAACTAAATCACCAACTTTGAAGGTTCTTGGGCGGACCAGTCTGTCATGGGCTTAAACCATCTTAGCTTGGTATAGTTCTAAATTCTGCTGCGCTGCGAGTCTTTTTCTTCCGGGCTTTCCAATTCTTCTAGTCGTAATTTGGCATTCTCTTCGTCGTGATCTTGTTTGCAATCGCAATTCCGAGTGAAGGAAGCTCGGACCTCTAAGGGTAACACTCGCCTCGGACCCATACACCGGAGCGTAAGGTGTAGCTTGAGTAGGAGTTCGAAGGTTGTCCGGTAAGCCCATAAGGCTTCTAACAATTTCTCGTGCCAATTTCTCTTATTATCGTCCAAAGTCTTCTTTAAAATTTGAACGAGAGTTTTATTAAAAGCCTCGACTGAGCCGTTTGCCCTTGGGTAGTAAATTGTTGAATACCGCCGGTCGATTCCGTGTCTCCCGACAAAATTGTTGATTTGCGTGTTTCGAATGCCGACCCATTATCCGAGATGATCTCGCGCGGCACTCCGAAACGGTAGACAACTTGGTTCTTGAAAAATTGTAGCACGTGATGTGCTTTCACTTCTCCGAGTGGAACTGCACGCCCACTTGGAAAAGTAATCTGTAGCCGCAAGAATGAAGCGATATCCTTTTGAAGATGGTGGTTCTATTGGACCCACTATATCTGTGCCCCAACATTCAAATGGCCACGACGTAATTGTCGGATGTAGCACATTTGGAGGTTGGTGTAGAACCACTCCGTGCACTTGGCATTGGTGACAGCTCTTGGCGATTTTCATGCAGTCGGTCATCATCGAGGTCCAGTA
Source organism: Papilionanthe hookeriana x Papilionanthe teres (assembly GCA_022702705.1). NCBI lineage: Eukaryota > Viridiplantae > Streptophyta > Magnoliopsida > Asparagales > Orchidaceae > Papilionanthe > Papilionanthe hookeriana x Papilionanthe teres. Next base: position 61,472,112 of record CM040433.1, read on the forward strand.
GTACCCTAGTCTTTTAATTTTCATTTTCATCTTCGGACCCGACTGGTGAGCGCCACAGAGTCCTGAATGCACCACTTTAACAATTTTACGAGCCTCGGACCCGCTCAGGCATCTTAGCCACATTTGATCAAAAGACCTTCTGTATAATGTATTGTTTATTAATGCGTAGGACAGAGTTCTTTTCTTGATCCGATGGGCAAACGACCTATCGTCCGGTAGTTTTCCTGTTTGCGGGTAGTTCATCAATGGTCGTCGCCAATCTTCTCGTGTTTTCCGTCACTCGCTCGCAATTGATCCTTTTTCCATTTTCGATTTGTGTATTATGTCTATGTCGAGCCGTGATAGGACCCGACGTCCGTGAACCGACACTTCTACTGATTCATCTTGTAAGCAGGTAAATTCTTTTGCGAGGCGGGCTAACGCATCTGCTAAAGTGTTTTCTTTTCTGGGAATTTTGTAGATCGTCACATTCGGAATTTGTTCCAACAATTTCATGGCATACTGGAAGTATTGCTCGAGTCTTGGTTTTAAAATTTTGTACTGTCCGGCGATCTGTTGAATGATTAACTGTGAATCCCCGTAGATGTTGATGTTTGTTATCCCCATTTGAATAGTTAATTCTAGTCCTGTTATGAGGGCTTCGTATTCTGCTTCGTTATTTGTACACGGCTCTGTCAAGTGGTAGGAGTATCTTAACATCCCCCGCTCCGGTGTTATAAAGATTAGTCCGATCCCTGCCTTACCGGGCACTATCACTTGCGATTCTTCGCCTTTGTGTGCTGAAGATGCTCCATCGAAATATAATTCCCAACGTCGATCATTAGGGTCTTCTAGGTTCATTATTTGTTCATATGGCAAATCGTCATTGAGAGGAGATTCTGCCGGCAAAGGGTGTGCTGCGAGGAAGTCTGCTAAGACTTGTCCCTTTACGGCACGAAGAGGCACGAAAGTTATATCGAATTGCAATAATATCATTGACCATCCGGCAAGTCTGCCGGAAAGCGTTGGATGGGTCATCAAGTATTGCAATGGATTAAATTTCGAGATCAGGTTGACCTTATGAGAAAGCATGTAATGCCTGAGCTTTTGAGCAGCTAAGATCAGGGCCAAACAGTGCATTTCAATTGCGGGATACCTTACTTCCGTCGGAAGTAAACGACGGCTTCGGTAGTAAAGAGCATTTTCCTTACCCTCATCATTGACCCAGGCTAACGAGGCTCCGAGTGAGTCGTCTAAAGCCGCGGTATAAAGTATCGACGGACTACCCGAGACCGGGCTGCTAAGACGGAGAGGTGCTATTAAATATTGTTTAATGTCCTCGAAGGCCTTCTGGCATTTCTCTTCCCAAATAAATTTGGCGTCCTTTTTAACTAATGCCGAGAAAGGCTGACACCTACCTGACAAGTTTGAGATAAAGCATCGAAGATATGCCAGCTTCCCTTGAAAAGATCGTAGTTGTTTTAAGGTTTTGGGAGGCGGCATTTCTAAGATAGCTTTAATCTTTTCCGGGTCGATTTCAGTTCCACGATGCCGGACAACGAATCCTAAGAATTTCCCGGAGGTGACGCCGAAGGCGCATTTTAAGGGGTTCATCTTAAGGTTAAATTGTCTTAATCATTCGAAAACAATTCTCAAATCATACAGGTGGTTTTCCTTTACTTTGCTTTTGATGACCACATCATCCACGTAGCATTCGACTTGATTGTGGATGAGATCATCAAAAATTCTTGTCATCGCTCTCTGGTAGGTTTCTCCTGCGTTCTTCAGTCCGAATGGCATCACCGTGTAGCAATATACTCCGATCGGCGTTCGAATGTTGTAAATTTTTCATCTTCTGGAGCCATTTTTATCTGGTTGTATCCTGAAGATCCATCCATGAACGAAAATATTTCATGTGTCGAAGCAATGTCAATCATTAATTCTGGAATCGGTAGAGGGAATTCATCTTTTGGACATGCCTTATTTAAATCTCTGAAATCCATACAAATTCTGATTTGACCATTCTTCTTCCTGACTGGTACCACATTGGCTAACCAAGTCGGGTATTGTTCTTCACGGACAAATTTAGCGTCTATTAGCTTTTTAACTTCAGCTATGACTTGTTGTTCGATTTCTAGACGCATTCTTCAGGGCCTTGTCGACCGGAACGAAGCGGGATCCACCCCTAGCTTATGGATCGTGACCTCCGGAGCTAAACCCGGCATCTCATCGTAGCTCCAAGCAAAACGGTCTTTAAATTCCATTAATAACTTAATTATTTCTTCGGAGTCTTCTTTATTGAGTAAGGAGCTAACAAAGGTAGGTCTAGGCTCTTCGTTAGTACCTAAGTTAACTTCCGTTAACTCATCTATTGTAGATTTGATCTCTTCTTCGAGTTCGGTGGAGCATCTCCAATTTGTAAATCTTCGAGTTCTTCTATAGTTTCCATGCGGTATTCATTAGACTCGCAAGTGACAACCAAGCAAAATTCAGTATCGTCAACTGATCCTACTGTGCCGAATCCGAGACCATGCTTTGAATTGGGTGGACGACCGGAGTTATTCCATAAATTTTCAAAATGTTGTGATTGACCTTTTGTCCATCGTCGAGGTAAGAAACCACGCTGAATTAAATTTTGAACACAGGGAGAGTACCACTCAAAAGGTAATTCCATTAATTCTGATGAAGTAGCATCTTCAAATTGTACATTATTTTTCAGTTTTGGAGGAAGGAGCACCACGGTAGAATTTGATGGGCTTTGCACCGCCGCTACGTACCTCTTTGACCACCATACCCTCGATCTTATTAGAATGGATCGGGGTCAGGGTCATAGTATGTACATAGTGGTTAATCTTCTCGTACATCGATTTATATTCTTCGTTTCTTTCATCTTCGAGAGGGATTCGAATTGCGGCTTCTTCCGACTTATTGTCGCTCGCTTCTTGTTTGATTTCTTTTTCTTCTTCGAACTATCTTCCCAATCAACATTGATGGTTGGTTTCCTCGTCCAATCGTCCTAACGTCTCGCCACGACCTCGTCCCCGGCCTCGACCTCGGATGCGAGTTGTGGAGAAACCTTCACCATCTCGCCGTAAGGGAGTGGTGAGTGACTCGTTGGACTAGAATTTCGTGTCCTTCGTTGTCCCGAACTTCCTTTGCCTCATTCGTTATGGTATCTCCGGAGAAGATTGTTTTCTTCGGAGGCGCATAATAAGTCGCATCTTCATGGATTCCAATTTCATGTACGGAGAACGGTTGTAAGTCACCTTTGATGCACTGTTCCCCTCCATCATAGTACTTGATGCATTGATGTAGAGATGATGGTACCATCCGGTTTTCATGTATCCATGGTCGGCCCAGTAGAGCGTTGAACGACGTTTCGAATCAATTATGTGAAATTTCGCGGTTGTCTTTGCTAAGTCACCGGTCTTCATCGAGCAGTAGTTATTGAGCCGAGGGCTCTTTCTCCTTTCGGTTGAATCCTCTTAATAACATTTTGTCCGCTTCGAGCTCGCGAGCATCAATTTCCAAGTATGCTAGCGTTCGAAGATTCATTATATTGATTGATGCTCCTGGATCCACCAATACTCTAAAGAGTGTAAACTTCTCAATTGTAACTGAAATGTACAACGTTCGGTTGTGGTCTGCTGTCCCAAGTAGTAGGTCATCGTCCGTGAAGGTGACACCTCGCTGTTCCTTTAACGAGCAAACCTCATCTAAGGAATCTCCGGCCATTTGAGCTAAGCAAATTTCCGGATCAAGTAAGGCCTTAATCGAGCTTCTCTCATCTCCTTTCGATAAGATGAGAGCGTCGTAGATGCTCGGCTTGGTCGGTAGTTTCCTAAGATGGGCTAGCACGTTGTAGTCCACTTTGTTTTTATGTGCCTCGTTTTCTTCTCGAATGGGTATTTCTTCGCCGGGTTGGTTCTTCCCGAACAACCACCGCTTTCCTTTGTCCTTTGGACCCATTCTCGGAGGTAGAACTCTCCCACTTCTTAAGTTGACTTCTGTGATTTCTTCTGAATTTAGCATTGAGTTTGCTGGTGTCTCCTTCTGAATCGGAATGACAGGTTTTTCTGGATTAGCTTCGGAGTCTGAAGGCTCTAACTCTATTGTGACTGGAGCTCCTCGAAACTCGCAAATAGATCCATTGCTTGTTGAACTCTCGTAGCCTCCCTGGTGGATGTCTTCTTTGTCATTGTGATCGTCGAGATTGTGTATGATTTGAGAATTGTTATTTGTATCGGAATCGACGTCCGTATTAGGTTGATTGTCGCTACTTACGTAATCGTTAGAAACAGTCAAACGTAGCCAACGCCATAACCCTCATAATTATAAGATCCCACCGGAGTGAGCAAATAATCATACAGAGTCAGAGGTTCGAGGGATTTCTCCCCCGAATTGGAAACAACTATCCTAGGATAAGCAGCCCCTAGTCTAGCCTTAGGAGCCTCGGTCTTCTCTTCTTCGTCAATTTTCTTCTTTTCTTCAATTGTCTCTTGTTGAGGTTGTTCTTCTATCGCAAGTGATAGCGCCGACTTGACAGGTTTCGAACTCTGAATTGAGGCTCGCACCGAAGTGGTTTGGATGCGATCTAAAATCTTCTTCGAACACTTTGTCCAAGCGGTAGTCCATCCATCGTCTGTCGCATAGGGGTCTATTAGAACAATGAGATCCGTTGAGATAACATTGACAGAACCTCCTTTCTGGGGTTCCTTCATGTACTCCTTCGGGATCGTTATATTCCCTTTCCGAAGATTGTCGTTGAGCCAACTTTTGAAGGTAATACAATCTTCTATCTTGTGTCCAAGCATCCGGTGGTAAGGGCAAAAGTTGGGATCACCTTTCTTGTCGACTTCTTCTGGTCTTTTAGGCTCGCAAGCTGGAAATCCGGAGTCTTCATCAAACTGCGGAACATTTTCGGCATCGCCTCATTCTTGAATGGATACTCCCCGCTCGTAAGTTCCCTTAAAGTACGTTGCGGACGAGGCGGTTGTTCATACTCGTTGAGATGACCGATAGCTGGGTCGGGGTTGTCGGTAATTCCGTTGAGGTTGCTTGTGGCCGTTCGACGATATTTGTATCGGTTGTTCGCCTTTATCGATCGTCTGCGACGATCCCGGACTTCTTTTCAAAAGTTTTTACGGGCTTCACGTTTGTCCGTTTTATCGGTGAAACTTAGTTGCTTTGCCTCCTCTTGCAAGCTTCCGGCCTTGCTTAACAACTTCTCGAAAGTCTTAATAGTAAATCCCTCGAGGAGAAGTGTTATCGGGCCATGGATGCTTTACAGTAAAATACAGATCGCATGTTGTTCTTGTAGGCCGTGGCTCACACTTCATACTTAGATTCCTCCATCGAAGTATGTAGTCCACCAAGGTTTCGTTCGGCTTCTGCTTCTCTACCACTAAATCACCTATAGTGATGTGGTGCTGAGCTCCGGCAAATCGCTTGATGAAGAGGTTCTCTAATTCTGAAAAATGTCTTCACCGAACCGTTTGGTAATTCCGCATACCAATCATAGGCAATCCCTGACAGGAAACTGACAAATTGTCGGAAGAGTAAAGCATCACTTCCGCCGGCATTGCAATAACTGGCACGAAAATGTGCGACATGCTGCCGAGGGTTTCCGGTTCCATCAAAGGTCTTGAACAGAGGTGGTACAAAGCCTTTCGGATATTGGACAGCGTCGAATTCTTCGAGGTAAGGTCTACCCGTCCGAATGGATGTCCCGCTCTTTGATTGTGCCAAGGCTTCTCGCACTTCGTCGTTCCACCATGCTCTTGATATCCTTTTCCGGAATCACGCTTTGTGTTGTATCCTTCTTTAATCGATCATCCCCGTTGACGGATGTAATCTCCTTTCCTCTCGTCTACAATGTGAATAACTTCCGGGGTGTTTCTCTTTGAGGTTGAACCCGACTCGGAGAGTGGCTAGGGCTACAACCATCTCTTCCATCCTTTTTGCCATTTGGGCGATCGTATCATCTTTCTCTTGTTGCCTTCTCATTACTTCGGCTCCTCTCTTCTGCGGTCCGCAGGAGCACCTTGTGAAGTCGACGAAGCTCGTGTTTCAACCATGTTAATTTCCGCATATTCATCATCCATGAACTCGACGAGTCAACTTCATCTCCGAATTTCTCTTCTCTTTCCCTTGCTAGTCGCCCAATATCGGCTCTTAGCTTTTCCATAAGATCTTCCAGGTGGTCTTTTCTCGTACATCCTTGCGGCTTGTCATGTGATAATTGTCGGGTTTCTTTCTCATGAGTCCCCTTTATCTGCGGTAGCACTTTCTTCGGACTCAAGTCTCCTGACGAGACTTTCCTTTTCTGGTCGTTGTTTCGGTCTTAATTGGCCGGTAGTGGGACGCCATACCATCCTTCTAACAACAGAAGGCCTAGGACCGGATGGTCCGTCACCGAATCGTCGGAAGGTGGTATCCTCCCTGATCTGTAAACCTGAAACAACAACAGGTGGACTAGCCTTCATCTTCTAATTTGGCCCTTCTGCAGCGATAGCAGGTTCTACTCGTGGCCCAAGACGGGATTTGGCCAGCACCCGTCCTATTCTTTATAAAATCTCCGATACAGGGCATTTTTCTTTCTTTGCTAACTTTTCAATCACAGTCTGTAGTTGGGCAAATGGTGTAACCCTTGCCCTTTTCTTTCTGTTGTCGCTATAGTATGCGGGCCGAGGTAATGTAGATGCAATCCTGCGGACATTTTCCTCGTCAGCTGCGGCGGAAAGGGGATGGAATCTACTTCCTTCCAAAAGGGGTGTATATTCAGGCAATGGTATGTATTCAGGTAGTGGTGTGTACTCAGGAATTTCTTCTATGAAAGTGACTTCAGCAGCTCTGGCCTTCCTGGCAATCTTCCTGCCTCTGTTTCTCCTCCGAGTCCGTGTTAGGGGTGGAACCCTCGAGCTGGACCCAATTTCAAAAACAGAAGGTCTTGCACGGAAATCTATACCCTCCACGGTAACATGCTCGTTACAAATTTGAACTTCCTTCCCCTTCAGTTTGGCGGGAGCCGGGTAGGTGCAGAGACGACTAGACCAGTGGGGGTAGAGATAACAGTCCTCCTTTGGACAGTAGTATTCCTCTCAGTTGGAACCCTTTGCAGAGGAGGAAACTCTTGAGTTGACTTAAGGTTGAACTCGATCAAAGGTCTCTCAGTTTCAGATACTTTGTTTGTCAGCGCGAAAAGGGTAACGTCAGCGATCTTGACATTTGTGTTCTCGAATCCTTGTCCAAATCGGATGATCCCATTGTCGGGCAGCTCATCCTTGTACACAGCGAAGTCCGATCCATTGGTGAACAAGAAAATCAGCTTTGGGGCTTCCATTTCGCAGGGTAGATTCCGATTGTCGGTCCCAAGTTATGCTTCTTCTCATCAGGACGAAAAGAAAGGAATCGAAAAGTGTCCGAACACATTCTTGTTCATGTATGTATAAAAAAGGTGTTATTTGTTAAAAGAGTCATTCATTAGAGGGTTTGTTTATTTAGAATGGAATGTTCAAAGGTGTAGAGAAGATAATGAATTTGATTCAGAGTTGGAAAGGAAAAGAAAGTCTTATGCAAGACTTCTCGACTCGAAGGATCACTCCTAAACTAACACCTATTGGGGTCCACCCCACCTCGTAAATGAGGTAAAAGGATCTCGGAACTTCTCGTTTAGGGGTGTCTAAACAAGTGGCTCCTAAATCCGAGAGAATGTTGGCTATACTCGTTCAAGGTAGAAATGAACATAGTATTCCAACGAAAAGAAGGGTAGTTTGATCCATTAGGGACATGAATACACTACCGATTTTCGAAAGCGTAACTATCCGATTAAAAATGGAGAGAGGAATTTTCCCACGTGAGTCGCCGAAATTGTACGGCTTATTTTAGGATTGAGTGTTGTATTTTGAAATAGGGGGTTGCCCACAGAAATTGTCGGCGAATTTTAATTTAATTTAAATAAATAATTTGAAAAGTAGTATTTGATTTTGAAAATAAATTTTAAATTTGAAGATTTTAAGATATGAAATCAAACTGATCTCACATCCCGAATAGTTTATATAAACGAGCACCGCACCACAAACCGTGTATCTATCCCGAAGAATAGACACACTGCTTGATAATGGGGCTCGATTAAATAAACTAGGAGATTTGTGACATCCATTTGGTCTGCGAACCAATTTTATAAGCCGACAAATTCCCCTGTTTAATATGAAAACATTAAACAGGGTTTATATTACTCGGGTTCTTAAAATTCCCTATAAGGGCAAGCCCCTATAGTTAATTATATCTTAAGTGACGGGAATCACCTAAGAAAACTCTCGATAATAATCAGTAGTTCTGCTCTCAAGAATTTCAAAGTTTAAGTCTTCAAGGGATTGAATTTTGGAATTTCGATAGGGAATGGATCAAATTTGGAACATTTTATTTTGGGAATCCAAAGGAAGAAAAGTAGGAGAAGTTGAGGATACAAGAAGAATCTTGGCAACTTCTCAAACTATCCTATTGTTTGGCTTCAATTTGGGGATTCATTTAATGTTTTGATCCTGCCAATTTTAATTAATTAGGACTTATATTTGTATGACGCAGTCATGCAAATAGCCTCGAAGATGTGAGGGTTTATGTCATACCGAACGACTACCTCAGAGTCCTAAGACCGGTTAGGGCTTAATTTACATGATATGATCATGCAAATGCCTAACGAAGAGTTGAGGATTTATGTTGCACTAGTAAGCTACCTCGAAGTCCTATGGCTTGGTTATTTAATTCTAAGAAAGTTTTGCTCGAAGTAGACTCGGATTTTGCCGATGACGATGGCCGTGCTCGCCCACCATGCTCCGAGCTCCTTGTTGTTGCAGAGGTTTAGTTTTAGAAATCATAAATCGAGAGATGAGAGAAGTGTTCTGGTTTAGAGAAAGTCTTAATTTCCAAGTGTTTTTTTTATATTTTAATTAAACAAATCTTAAAGTTGATTATAACACCACTCGGTTAAGATCCCACGGTTCCATCCTTCCGCATCGTTATTTTTATCGGATTCACTTAGTCCGGATGAATTTGCTAAACTCAACTCGAATGAGTTCCACACTTTCATTTAGACCGTGGGAAATCCCGTTAGCAACACGTAGGTTACATCATCCGAGGTATTCCCGATCATCCAACAAGACGTTTTAATTTAGTTGTAGTTGTAGTTTTGTTGTTCCGTTTGTGATTAAATTTTGAGTTGTTTTATATTTTGAAATGTTGTGGCGGTGAATTTTATCTTGTAATGACTTTTAATTTAGTTTTGGTTTCGGTTTTAGGGACTATCCTAAAGGTGTGGGTTTTCATGCAACGATTGTTTATCATGCAAGAAAAGTAAGTGCAATGCGGTTAAATAAATTGCAATAAAGTAATTTGCAATAAAATAAAAGCATACCCGGAGGGTCTTCTCGTCATTCCAAGCCGCACTTAAAACACAATTAGAATAATTAAGCATTTAAAGCAAGTTCCTAGGTAAAGCTAAGGGAAGGGTTATGGTTTTCTACCAAGTTCCTAATCCTATAGCTAGTCACCTCCTATGACGTCTAGGTTCTTGTATTTTGGTTTGAGGACGATTTTCTTCATCAAAGAACAATTAAGTCCAATTTTTCTTATAAATATCCTATCATATCGAGGAAGTGCTTAAGACGAATCTTAAACATCTTTTCAATATTTCTAGGATTGTTTTAAGTCCAAGAGAATTTAATTATACAAATGAATTAATCGTCCGGGAGTTCAAGTTTTGTTATCTTGCTCAGTGAACTAGGACATTTGAATATCCTATAAGTGAAGTAACACTTCACTTAACGCTCCGTTTAGGAGTTATGACAGCATGAGCTTTTCAGGGTAAATTAACGTTCAAGTGATTTGTGATTTAATTTAATTTCAGTTAATGGATTTAAGTTTGGAATAGTGTTCAAGTTGTTTTAGATTTATTTTTGAATTCTTTATGTCTTAGGTGATGTTATTTTTAATTCAATTTAATTTAACTTTAATTTAATTTAATTTGGTTTAGTTTCCATTTTAATTTAATTTATTTAATTTAATCTAATTTTAATTTTAACTTGATTTTATTTTTTATTTTAATTTAATTTAATTTAATTTAATTTAGTTTAATTTAATATGATTTAATTTAATTTAATTTAATTTAATTTAATTTAATTTAATTTAATTTGATTTAATTTGATTTAATTTATTATGTTTTAATTTAATTTAATTTAACTTAATTTAAATTTTAATTTAGTTTTATTTTTAATTTTAATTTAATATTTTATTTTTTATATTTTAAAGATGATTTAATTTTAATTGTTAAAGTATTAATTTAATTGAAATTTTAAAAGGATTTAATTTAAATAATTTAACTTTAATTTAATTTAATGATTAAGTCTTTTAGCATTTTAAATCTTAAATTTGGATTTATCATTTTAATTAGGAATTAAATATTATTGAGGTGATTAATTTAGGGATCCTTAAATTAAAGAACAAATCTCTTCCTAATAATATCCCTATTTTTAATAATTCCAATTTTATTATTCTTCCAAATTTAATTAATTACTTAATTAAGGTTTATTTTAATTATTTTTAAATTGTTTAGTAGGTTTCTACCCTTTAATTATTTAAATTTCAATCATCCAAATCAGATTAAGATCAAATATTTTACTTTTTTCATTTTATTAAGCCTAAAGTTTTAATTAAGGGTTAAAATTTTAATTACCATTTTGCCCTTCAAGCTTAATAATTTCATAACTCACTAAATTGAGCTCAAATGAATTTAAAATTTTTATGTGACTTCACTCATATGTCAATAAAGGCATTAGAGGAGAAAATGTGATTTTTCTGTATTTAATTTATTTATGTAATTATTTTTGGTGGAAAATAGAGATTTCCAAGGAAAATTTAATAATATCACCAAGGGAAAGTTTCTGTTCTTAAGAAAATTATGGGACATTCCTAATGACCAGAGGACCACTTGGACCAATTTTGGTGATTTTTTGAATTATATTCTTTTATTATAATTATTTTGAGTTTTGGAGTATTAATTAATTTAAAAATAAAGTAAAGGTTGAAAAATGAATTTTATATTTTTCAAAAATCTCTCTGATATCAAGGAAATCAGAGAATCAATTTTTACAATTTTCTGGTTTTTTTTCTGATTTATTATAATTATTCTAGTGGAAATGCTAGAAAATACATTTTTTTAATTTTAAAATTACCCTAGGGCTTTAAAATTTAATATCTCATCATAGAGACCTAAGAAAAATATGGGGTTTGTTCCTAAGTGATTAAAATTCAAAATGTGACATTTTGGTGAATTTTATTATTTTTGTGATTTTTATTATTTTTTAATTATTAAAATATTAAAATAATACAAAAAATTAACTTTTTTAGAAAATTGAAATTTTAATTTTCTTAAATTCCCCGATATCAGAGAGGCTCCAAAACCAATTTGGTGAATTTTTGAAAAGCATTTTGAAAGTTATGAATTTTTAAAGTTTAAATTGGCTAAATGGCTTAATCAACCTATTCGATAGGGCTAACCAAACCCAATTGACTTCAAACTTTTATGGTGGGTTCCTGTGATCCTAAAGGTCAGTGGAGAATTGATTTCAAGTCAATTTGATGCATGATTAGCTCTAATTAATTAAGGACCTACTTTGGGTGTTTAAGCCAATTAGGGTTATTCCAAGTGGATTAATTCAAAACCTATTTTTCCTAGGGTCCTCCGGTCATAAGAAACATCACCAAATTTTCCTAGAATTTATTTCACAACATGCTAATTATTGGATTTAAAATACTCAAAACAAGTAACATGAATTTGAAAAATCAATAACTTCTCATAGGGATGGCCTCCGACTTTGGAAAATTCAGGGAATGTTCCCAAATTCGGAGGCTTCAAAAGCCCTATGGTCTCATGCCATGGTGAATTTCCTATATGCATGGAGAATTAAAACAATGCGGACAGTAAATAAATCATTAAAAATAAAATACTTGATGAAATTAAATGATTTCTTTTCCACATTATTCTCCTCTATTCACTGAGCAAGAGGGTATTTTTATTTTATTTTTCTGATTTTCCTACACAAAGTTATGCACTTTTGAAGTTTAGGGAATTAAATAAATAAGAAAATACCCTAATTTTCTACTTATCCACGCGGCGCCGCGTCAACCTAGGCATCTCCGAAGCTCCACGCGGCGTCTCCTGATTCGGCGCCGCCATCCGACTCAGTGATCCAGGGCCCCGCGGGTCACGTACCAACGCGCTGTCCGACTCAATCCAGACCGTCCACTCGATACACGCTCGATCCGACGGCTCAGGGTCATCGTCTACGACTAGTGTGCACCCGTGACCGTCAACCTTCTAGCCCTAATTTCTCACTCGATTCTCAATGGATTTTCGTGTTCTTATGCTCTATGGATTCGTCTTGAGGAGACGAACACATCCATACGGTAAACATGTATTTAAATTGACTCAAATTAAATGGAGAATCTCTGTACGCTCGGGAAGAAGAGTGAGTTCATACCTTTGCTCAGAGAAGGGAAGCTTCGATCTGAGAGTTGTGTCACCTTCGATTGGATCCCGGCAAGCTCCGGATGAAGTCTCCCGGTCCAGTGAATTGCCTAGGTATGATTTCGACCAAGCCCGATCACAAAGCTTGGAGTCCGGAACGGATGGGTGGCTCCGGAGAGGGGGCTTTTGCTGGTGGACTTCTTCCCTTGGTCCGGTGAAGGTATAGGACCAATCAATTTGAGGATTGATCCACTGTGGAGAAGTGTCCCGGTTTTGGGTGGAATTTTGGCCGAGAAATCGGGCTCGTTGGTGGGGAATAGGGCAAATCGGCACCGGGATCAACTGCTCTAAGTATGGAGAATGATCTGGAGCAATTTTGGCAGAGTTTCAGTAAGGTATGGTTCAGCACCTCTCATGGCCGAGAAGGGGTGGTGTTTAAATATGCATGGCTGGAGGCTCTCCCAGGGGGAGTTAGGGCTTGGGATCAGCTGCTCTGGTGATGAGAAGAACAGCCATGGTGGCCATTGGGCATGGGGCAACTCAGCAAGGTGGAATTCCAAGGTTTGGCTTCTCCCTATGTCTCGGCCATGGAGTTTTCCGGCGACCCAGGCGGCTGGCCAGCAGGCATGGGTCACCCTCAGGTCCAGGTGGGTCAAGGTTGGAGGTTTGTGCAATTAATTAGCCATGGACATGTGTAAAGGGTTTGGATTGAAATGGTATGGGGAGAGGCTCATTTTGGGTCCAAATGGGTCAACCCACCATTTTGGGTTTGGTGCACCCTTCCATGGCTGATTTGGGCTGAGGCAGGATCAGGTGAATTAGCTAGAAAAGGGTAGAGAGGTCACCATCCATGAATATTTTGATTAATCATGGATTAAGGTGAAGCATTAAAAGGGTTAAAACCTTTTTAAGGGGGCTTAAAAGAAGCTCCTCCTTTTGCCATTAATGGCTTGATCACATGTCAAACCTCCCATGATTTCATGTGACTTGTCCATGGCTTGCATGTGGCTTCATGGCTTCTCTTTGGCTTGGGGAAAAGCTAAGTCAATTTCATGGAAATGGGTTTAGGAAAATTTTGTCATTTTGATGGGAATTTGTATGGGGCTTAATTTGGAATGGCTTCATGATGAGTTTTGAAGCTTAGGGATTGATATAATTGAAAATATGGTGTAGAGCAATTGTCATATGGGTTTTGGATTGATTTTGGCCCTTTGGATATTGGTGGAGATGGGCTTTAGGAAGGTTTCATGTAAGTGGGCTTTTAAGTTTCAAAATGGGCTTTTGGGTGGAGATTTTTGCAAAGGGTCAAGCCAAATAAATTTTGGGTTTGATTTAAGAGTGCATCATGAGTGATTTAAAGCAAATTTGGAGTGGTTTGGGTTTGAATTGGGTTGGATTTGGGTTTCTTTGGTGAATGGGTCAATATAGGTCAAATTGGGCTAACTTGGGCCAATGTTGGGCTAGGGTTGAAATTGATGTAAAATAAATGTTGGGAAATTTTTATGGGAGTGTTTCAAAGAGGTTTTGGCTTTGGTTGAGTTTTGATTTTGGGGTTTGGGCTTATTTGGGTTAGGTTTGCGTTTAGGTCAAAATTGGGCCTTTTAGCTTTGGGTTGAATTTGAGTGAGGTTTGAGTCCAAATCTTGGGCAAATCATGTTAGCATTTTATTTGTGGAGATGTTAGGGAAGGTTTAGAAAAGGTTTGGGGTCAATTGGATTGAATTGGGTGAGTTTGGCCTAAGTTTGGGTCATGGGTCCAAATTGGGCTTTAAGGCCAAAAGTGAAATTGGATTCAAATGTCAATCAAATTGGACTTGGATCTGGTCTAGATTGGTGTTGGGAGTGTTGAATTGAAGCTTAGAATTGAATTGGACCAGAATTTGGGTCAATTAGGTAGGTTTGGTTTGACATTGGGTTCATTTTGGGTTAAAATGGGTCAAATTGGGGATTTTTATAAAAGTGGGGTAAATTGACAAAATTGGCTCATGGTGTAGTTAGACAAAATGAAATTGGGAATATTTGAGATTTTCTGAAATTTTCTTGGAATTTTCTGAATTTTTGGATTTTTTGGCTAAGAGGGGCATTTTGGGTATTTGGAGGGTATTGGGAGGTATTTTTGGAATTTTTGGTATTTTTGGCTATGAATGATCAATTTGAGTGCTGTGGGAATGTTTGGGATTGGTCTTGAGGATTTTTGGGTGATTTGGAGATTTTAGAAAATTTGGGTAATTTCGAGGGTTTTGGGTAAGTTAGGTGGGTGTAGGGTCCCGGGGTCAAAAATCGAAGATTTGGAAAATTGAAGCTTGGGTGAATGTAAGTGGAATGAAATCATTTTGGTTGAGCCATGAAGCCATATCAAGCCCACATGAGCCATGAAGGGACTCATTTGAGGCACCCACTATGTTGTTCCTAACCCTCTTGCCAAGGGCTTGGGGTTAAGGACCATCCATGTGAATCACCTTCATGAGTTAGGAGGTCAAATTGGATATGGGTGTAGTTTTAGGAGGTGTGTGTGAAAATGTAGTGTATAGGTGTAGTGTGTGTGTAAGTCAACCCTTCACTGCACCGTGGCACCTGTAGGCGGTCTTAAGGCCAAAGAGTCCTATAGGAACTCATCCTTTAAACTTCCACATTTGATCTCAACCCTCTAGGTGATTAGGGGTCTACATCCAAGTTTGTGGATTTTGCAGGGAGTTAAGAAGTGGTTTGAATTTCTAAGTGGTGGGTCCCAATTCTAATCCTCTAGGATAGTCAAAGGAAAAGCCTAAGGCTAGATCCTAAGTACTAAAGATAAGAAGAGAAGACCTCATCAAAAATGAGGTCAACAAATGGACCCCCAATAGGTGTGGTGAGCTGACAGAGGACACCGCGCGTATTGGTGTTGACCGAAGTGATCAAAAAAACCACCACAGATGTCCAAGTGACAAACTTAGGACGAAGTAGAAGAATTTTCGCTGGGGAGTGTCAAGTATATCTCTGGACTCGGAGATTCCCGAACTCTTGTCGGGGAAAGGAAAAGGAGGTGAATCCCAAATCACATGATTTGGGGGAATTTCGATTTAGATTTCGAGTTGTTTCGAGTTTAAGTTTTGATGTGTAAGTTCGATTTTAACTTGAGTTTCAATTTAGATTGATGTTTTGTTAAGATTAATTTGAAGGGATTTGAACTTGAAATGAAAATTGGAATTTTGTGGTTTTAGATGTAACATCTCCAACCTCAAAAGAAAATTGAATTGATTGAATTAAATTATTACAATGAGGAGAGATCTCAGAGCAATGTGGTATTGGATGTAAAATCCTTAACCTCAGGAGTTTGATTTTGATGTATTTCATTGCGATAGGGAAAGAGTCCTAAACGATGCGGTCTCGGATGTAAAATCCTCGACCCCAAGAGTTTGAATTTGATGTATTTCATTGCGATAGGGAAAGAATCCTAAAGCAATGCGATCTCGGATGTAAAATCCTCGACCCCAAAAGTTTGAATTTTGATGTATTTCATTGCGATAGGGAAAGAATCTTAAAGCAATGCAGTCTCGGATGTAAAATCCTCAACCTCAAAGTTTGATTTTGATGTATTTCATTGCGATAGGGAAAGAATCTTAAAGCAATGCAGTCTCGGATGTAAAATCCTCAACCTCAAAGTTTGATTTTGATGTATTTCATTGCAATAGGGAAAGAATCCTAAAGCAATGCAGTCTCGGATGTAAAATCCTCAACCTCAAAGTTTGATTTTGATATATTTCATTGCAATAGGGAAAGAATCCTAAAGCAATGCAGTCTCGGATGTAAAATACTCAACCCCAAAGGTTTGAATTTTGATGTATTTCATTGCAATAGGGAAAGAACCTAAAGCGATGCGAGTCTCGGATGTAAAATCCTCGACCCCAAAAGTTTGAATTTTGATGTATTTCATTGCAATAGGGAAAGAACCTAAAGCAATGCAGTCTCGGATGTAAAATCCTCGACCCCAAAGGTTTAATTTTGATGTATTTCATTGCAATAGGGAAGGAATCCTAAAGCAATGCAGTCTCGGATGTAAAATCCTCAACCCCAAAGGTTTAATTTTGATGTATTTCATTGCAATAGGGAAAGAATCCTAAAGCAATGCAGTCTCGGATGTAAAATCCTCAACCCCAAAGATTTGATTTTGATGTAATTGATATTGCAAAGATTTGTAGTGTTGATTTGGAAAGTATGGAATTTTGGTGTTTTGAGAATTTCATGAAAGTTGTAAAAGACTTTCATGGAAGGAAATAGATTAGGAGGGAATATGTAGATGCTACATATCCCATTCAAAAGAGTTGATTGAAAGTTGCTGGTTTGGATTAGATACAATTCCTCGCAACTAGATCCTAATCGAAAACCTCGTGGCTCCATGTCAACGGAATCGACCGCTTCCATCCCAGACAAAGGAGAGAGTAGAACGGATTGGATTTCGGATTTGGAAGGTTGAGTTTGAACTTGATTGAGATTTGATTTGAGATCCGGAAGGTTGAATTTGAATTTTGATTGAAATTTGATTTGAAATCCGGAAGGTTGAATTTGAATTTTGATTGAAATTTGATTTGAAATACGGAAGGTTGAATTTGAATTCGATTGAGATTTTATTTAAAATTTGTGTTCATTTTGTTTGTCCTTTAACGATTCAAATTTGCTTTATCGTTCATTTAATGTTCATGTGAATTTGGCATTCATCATTTTTTAGATTTTTAAGAAAAGTTTTCTTTTATTCTTTTGTTTCTTTTCTGTGCTTTGTTCGAAGTTCATTTAACTTTAATGGCGTTTCCCAATCAACATGCACAAAAGAGGTGAAGGCCAAAAATGTGACATGGTCACTTTCATTCCAATCATGTTGAAGATACATCATACAACTCGATCTGGAATACATCTCATACAATCCATATAGACTCAAAACGGACTATGTATGATTTTTGTCGATCCATCCAAAAAGGTATCTGTCAAAAATCCATGTCTGAATAGTGAGGTACATGGTCGATAACATCACCTTCCAAGCCATCCTTGGCAAGGCTGCCGTATGGATGTACGTTGGAGGTGTGATATTTTCCATGCAACTCACGGCTCGTAAGGCCGGAGGCTCTCTAGCTCCGGTCCAGTTCGGAAGTGGTAAGGTGCTTTACTCGTCATCCATCCTTCGAAAGTAACCGAGATCCGCTTCATTGGTACTCCCGGTATGCAATGTTTAGCGACATCCGCTCCGTTGCCCTTCGGTATCATGACGGAACCTACCGGTAATGGTATCTTTATCGGCCCTCGGAACTCACCCGGGCTCGCTATCCGGAGGTCGAATCCGAACATGATATTACACTAGTTCGAAAAGAAACCGTGCGAAAGGTCCGACAAAGTCGTGGTGATCTATGTGCGGGGTATGCGAGTCACCCTTCTTGTAAATGTTAATGATGCAACCGTTGGGTATGCAATCTGCCGGCGAGTACCCTCCATGTTATCATTCTTTTTACCATCCTTTTAATGACTAATGGCATTGGATCCACTCGGCCATGACGGAGTATCCCCGGTGGGTTTCCCTTCCTGTCTTCTGCGAAGTTGTAGCAGCATCCACATTGTATTGTAATTCTCCCCTTCCCTGGCATCCATCTCCGGGGTTCTGAGTAAGTGTTTTCTCTTAGGCGGCCCGCACGACCCATTCTTTTCAAATTCTGGATGCAGTCCACGATTTGTTGTTGTTCGTATTCTGAGAACACGTCTGTGTGTAGCACGAGGCCTTCTAGTATATTGATCCTCCTGCCTCTGATTCTCTCGAAGTATTCAAAAGTTTTCTTCTCGACCTTCTTTATTCTTTCTAGCTCGTATTCTGGGATAATTTGCAAATGGCGAGGCCTGGTGACGTACTGTGGGATATATGGCTCAATCCCTTCACGTTCTCCTGCATTTTGAACTGTCTCGCCGTCGGCGGGAAACGACCTCGCCGTCAGCGGGGCTTCTAGAAGGTCTTCGAACCGCGCGATCTCGCCGTCGGCGGGCTCGGGCTCGCTCGTCGGCGAGGCGAGTTATAATTCCTTCGAAATTCTCCTCGTGATCTCACCGTCGGCGGCCTCGATCTCGCCGTCGGCGACTTAGTTCATTTTGCATGAATTTCTTCCTTTTTGATCTAAATTTGCTCCATTTCATGCTTTTTGCTTCCATCACTTATAAATCTTCATTCCTGTAGTAAAATAAAGAAAATACTTTTCTTTAAAGTGCAATTTCATCAAAAATAGATATGAATTTCTTAATGTATTTTTCTGTGATCAGAGACCCAGGGTTTGCTTTGGGGTGATAGCCTTTCTAGGGCTAGTAAACTTCAAAGGGTTTTTAGGAAAGTGTGGTAACAAAGGATTTGAGTTTGGGTGTATATGAAGTGAAAAACCCAAGTTTTGTGTTTTCATCTGAGATACAATAATAATAATAATAATATTCTTTTGAGATCATTATTTTTTCTAATTTTTATTTTTTTTAGTTTTTTTATTTTATCTTTTTATTTTGAATTTTCTATTCTTAGAAAGTAAGTTTGGTATTATAATGATTTATATGTTTTTTTTTAATTATTGTTGACCTCACTTTTGTTAAGGTCTAGTCTCTCTTTAGAACAATTTAGGGTCTAGCCGTAAGGCTTTCCTAGTGACTATCTTGGAAGACTAGTAATGGAACCCTTACCCTATAGAAAATGAAAATACTTATTTGCTTCACTTAGAGTTTTCAAATGTTTAAAGTCGAACATCTAAGTACTCAAAAAGATAAGACCAAGCATAAGAAAACTCAAAAAGAATACTTATTTGCTTCTCATAAGTCATCCCAAAACATTCCTCGCTACTTAAAATACCCAAAGCACCTCAAATTTACCAAAATTCTCAAAATATCCCCAAAATACCCAAAATGACCAAAATGCCACTCCTAGCCCAAAAATTCCAAAAATTCCAAAAACTCCCAAAAATTCTAAAATCATCTCAAATGTCTCCAAAATCAATTTAAACTACTTTACTTGACCCAATTTGACCATATTGACCAATTTTGACCAAAAGACTCAATCTTGCCCAATTGCAATTTCTAAACTCAAATTCACCATCCCTAATCTCATTTTAATCCAAATCCATGTCCAATTTGATCCAATTGCAAGCCCAATTTCAATCAAAACAAAAAAGCCCCAATTTTGGAATGTGACCTAAATCCCTCAAATTGAACCTCTTGGCCAAGGCATTTTCCCTAAATTTGAATCCTAAACTTTTAATAACATTCCTACACACTAAATTGATCCACCAATTGTCCAACATTTGAGCCTAAACCTCACCCAAATCTAAGCCAAATAAAAATCCCTAAATTTGCCCCAAATGTGCCTCATGTCCAAATTCCACCAAAGTGAATGCCCTAACCTTAAATTGCCACCCAATTAATGTCAAGAACTCATCATGGCATGCCCCAAGACCATTTGGAACCATCAATTGAGCCTTAACCCCACTATAGCCGAACTTAGACCCAATCTAACCCAACATCCTCAAATGTGGTCAAATACCCAAACTCCACCAAATTGACCCCCAATTCAAAACCACTCCAATCCTTTCTTAAACTCTTCATGACAATCATACACACAATATTGCTTAATCAATTTTACCAAATCCAAGCTCAAAACCAATCTAGCCCAACTTTAACCCAACCTAAATTGAACCTATGACCCAATTTAGGCAAATTAAACCAAATATGACCAAGCCAAGCCCACCACAGCCACCAAGTTGACCCTAAGGACTGAGGTAGATCCACCTAATCCACTTTAGTGGAGCCATGGACCAAGGGTCCCCCAAATTAGGGGATCCCCTTCCTTAAATGGGTAAACCTAAGGAAGATTTGCAATGAATTATTACCCACTTAAACTCACTACACTTATGGCCTGACCTCTGGCTCACTTGACCACTGGCCACCTCCCCTGGCCTGGTTGGCCGACCTTGTCGCCAGAACACCTCAAAACCGAGAGCCACGCACTCAAATTAAAACCCAATTGAGCCCACCTAATGTTTCATGCTCTGATTGCTCACTAGAGCTGATCTGCTCTACACCTAAGTGGCTTAATGCACCTGAATTGCACTTTGAGCTCAGCCCAATGGTTATGGCTTTGAGCTCTTCATGGACAAATGGGGGTGCTGAATGTTCTTTAGGGAACTCTGCCAAATTGCTTCAAGAGCAACCTCAAGACCTCCACACTGCACCAAAGTTTATTTAACTACACCTACACCATCCCCACACTGAAAGTAGAAGTTCCCCTCTTAAAGCGCCATCACAAAGAGCCTCTAACATAGACTTTGATCAATACCTGATATCGGGTCTGGTCGAACTTTGGTCTAGACATTTCACCACAACAAGGGACTTCATCTGTGAGCTCGTTGGACCTTCTAAATCTACTGCAACCATTTGATTGAGGCCTCCCCTCTCAAACAAAGATATCGAACTCTCCTCCTATTCCAAGCTTATTTCAACTCTCCATCCATGTTGGCTTGATTTAGGGCTAGTTTAGCCAATAGATAGGTTTGTCTAGGTCAAATGAGTCAATAGAAACAAACCCGAAGTGATTTAGTTAAGTATAGAGCGAGATATTAGGTTTAGAAGGTGGATGAAGCTTGAGATGAACTAGGTGAAGACGATGACCAGGAGCCGTTGGATAGCGCGTGTATTCAGTGGATGGTTGTGATGGAGTCAGATGGAGCCGCAGTGCATAAAGCGCCAGTCGAGTCAGCACCGAGTCAGATGGCGGCGCCCAATCCCATGGTGACACGTAGCGCTTCAATGTGTCGTAGGTTTGCATGGCGCCGCGCTAGATAAGTAAGAAAATATGGTTTAAATAAATTATTTAAATCAGTCCAACTTCAAAAATTCATAACTAAATGTAAACAAATCATAAAAAAAAAATTAAAATACCCACTTAATCAGTGAATAGAGGAGAAAAATGTGGAAATGATTTCAAGTTACTTTGATGCATAGTTTATTTTTAATTAATTAAATGCAGTATTTGGTATTTCAATTCTCCATTTGCACACATATTTCACCATGGCATAAAACTTATCGTTTTTGTTTCTCTCTGTCATGAGGAGATCCCTATTTTTCAAGATTATTTTGTCTGTTTTAATTTAATAAATTATAAAAATTAAAATATCCATCAGAAAAATATAAGTTATTTTGGTAGGTTGCTTGTGACCAGAGGACAATAGGAAAAATATAAATTTGGTTTATGTCATTAAAAATCACCCTATTAAATCAACTCATTATTCCTAAAGAAAATTAAATTAGATTAAATATAAATGGAAATGGCATGATTTTTGTTCCCTATTGTGGCTTAAGGTCAGAGGAACTCCCATAAAAAAATTTTTAAGTCATTTGAAGTTAATTTGATAAGCTAATTTGATTTTCTAAATTAAATGACATTTTTGGCATTAAAATACTTATTATAATTAAAATATTAGTAAAAAAATTATAAAATTGGTTTAGGTGTTCCTTATGACAAGGGCAATTTGATAAAAATAAAATAATAATTAAAATAAATACTTTATTTTTAAGCCTATTTAAAAATTTTTAATTAATTTAAAATTATTAAAATTCATTAAAAATAATAAAAATCACTAAAAATCTAAAATCAACCAAAATGTCATATTTGGTCTCCAGATTATTTGAGAACCATTAAAAGAATTTTTTTAATTTTCTAAATAAAGATATTAAATTTTAAAGGCTAAAAATTGATTTTTCCTAATTTCTCACTAAAGTAATTTTAATAATTAAAATAAAAAACATAAAAATATGAAATTTATTACTCTCATTTCACTGACCTCAAAAAGATTTATGAAAAATACAAAACTTAATTTTCAAACTAAATTATATTTTATATTTAATTAATACCCCAAAACTTAAATTAATTATAATAACTAAATTAAAATTCAAACACACATAAAAACTGGTCTAAGTGGTCCACTTTTCTAGGTGAACCTCTAACAATTTTCTTAAAAATAAATGTTATGTTTTGATTGAGTTATAAAATTATCTTTGAAAATCACTATTTTTGTGTTAAAGATATTTGTATAAATTAAATTAAAATTGGAAAAATAATATTATCTCCTCTAATTTTTTAATTTACCCATGGATAGGGTACCATAATAATTTCTAAGTCATTTGCGTTGAATTTTAAAAATTATGAAGTGTTAGGGCCTTAGGGGCAAAATTTTAATTTTCAAGAATTTAGCCTTAATCAATATTTAGGTCCAACCAAAGTGGGAAGTGGGCAATGAATGATAATAATTTGAATATTTGGATGATTAAAATACAAGGTTTTTAAATGGTCAAACCCAAACTCACTTTTTCAGACAAAACATAAGTTCATAATTTCTTTAATTACTTTAATTTGGGAGATAAATAAAATTGGAAGGTCCCAGAATTAGGGGTTTGACTTTGTAATTTAATAATGCATCAATCTAATACCCCTAATTGGTGTTTAATGACAATTCAACACATTGATAAGAATCATAATCACGTAAGTTAATTTTTTCAAAAATTCCAAACATACCCATTAAATCTTAAGGGCTTAGTAGTGAGCTAGGCTTTTTAATTGAAACAATACACGTATTTGAAACAATACAAGCCCAACCCTAAAAAACAAAAAAATAAAATTAACTAGGCTTTTTAATTGGGTTGGTTTGCACCTAAGGGTCTTTACTCCCATAATTCATAAATAAGATATCAAGTGATAATTACCCTATTCTTACGGATAATTGAAACATTAATATTCATTGAGCATAAGGGCACTCGATACTTTTCAAGAGACTATGAGACGTCTGGGGCCCGGTCCCTAGATCCTTCTCATACTCCTTCGGATATCTTGAAGGACATTTAAATTTATTATAGCTTGCTTGACAAATCATCTATCCATCTAAAATAGAAACCTCTAAGTTATAATATAGGACTTAGTAGGCCCATGATGAATCTATCTATAGGCTTTACTTTCTTACAAATTATAAGTGTTTACTACAAAAGATACTAAAGCTTCAGGTGGAGGAATGAGAAGACTCGACTAGTATGCTTTTATAAGTTCATAGTAATTCCTTTTATGTACTTCTTTTACTTTTCTTGCTTACAAGCTTGCATGCTAAATAACAATGTCACCCTGCATGAAAACCAAAACCTTTATAATAGCCGCAAAACCAAAACCAAAACTAAGGATAAAATAAAACGAAGATAAAATTCACCACCACAATAATCAAAATATAAGACAACTAAAAATTTAATCACAAACAAAACACAAAATTATAATTACAACTAAATTAAAACATCTCTATCAGATGATCAGGAATACCTCGGAGGAGGAAACCTATGGCTGCTAACGAGATTTTTCACGGTCTGAATGAAAGTACTGAATTCATTTAGTTGAATTTAGTAAATTCATCCATACTAAGTGAATCCAAAGAAAATAGTGGTGCTTGAATGAGGGAACCGTGGGATCCTAACCGGTGTCACTATAATCAACATAATATTCTCCTAATAAGATTTTAAGACGTCTTAATTTAAACATTTCGAAAACATGCTACTTCTCTCAACCTCTTACATTTGACACTTCTAAAACTAAACCTGCTACGATGAGGAGCTTGGAGCATGCACAGTGGAGAGCATGGTCATCTTCAATAGCAAAACTTCTTAGAATAAACAATAAGCCATATGACTTTGAGGTAGTTTGCCTAGTGCAACATAAATCCTCACTTTATCTCTTTAGGCCTTTGCACCTTGTGCAATATAAGCTCTAACACATCTTAGCTTTCTAAGATTGTCATCGGACGTGACATAAATCCTCGTATCTTCTAGGCTATTCACGTGATTGGTATCAAGTGAATGTAAGCCCTAAATAATAAAATTAGCAGGATAGAACACTAAATAACTTTCTCAACATGGAGCCAAACCATAGGATAGTTTGGGTAAACACCAAGTTTTTTCTTGGATCTATGTCTTTCCCGTAGTATTCTTTTCCTTTGGATTCCTAAAATAACCGTTTTAAAACTTGAGCCACTCACTTATTGAATTTCTTGTTACCATATTTCCTTGAAGATCCTACATTTTGATAGTCATGAAAATAATATTTCCTGATCTATATCAAGAGTTTTCTTAGGCGACTTCGGTTATCTAAGTTGTAATTAACTATAGGGGCTCGTCCTTATAGAAAATTTAAAGACCCCATATTAATATAAACCCTTCTAGTTGTTTCATATTAGATAAGGGAAGTTATCGGTCAACATAAATGATTTGCAGACTAAATGGATGTCATGGATCCTTTAGTTTGTTTAATCAAGCATCACCACCGGGTGATGTATCCATTCTTCGAGATAAATACATGGCTTGTGGTGAAGCGCTTGATTATTTAAACTATTTTTTACATGAGATCGATTTGATTTCATATTTTAAAATAAAAAAAAATGATATTTTCCTAAAATCCATATCTATATTTACATAAATTAAAACCCCAACCGATTTGGCAACCGACAAATATATAAAAAACTTATTCGTTTGGTATTCTATATTTCTTCTAAAGAAAAAACTATACTTGGTTGGGTCCACGTGTGCTCTAATATTAAACACTGCTTCCCAGAACGTATATAGTGTTTTCTTTGCTCCACCTAACATTAACCATTACCTCTGGGCGGGCCGTCAGCACGCCGCGCACGACGCTCAAGGGTGGCGACCAGTGACCATCAGATGACGAGAATAGGTAGTCGATGGGTGGTCGTGGATAGTCGGTGGCAAGCAAAGACATGCAAAGACCGACGGTTGGCAATGGGCGGTGATTGCCAGCGGCTTGCAGCAGCGGGCAGCAGTCAGCACTTGCGAGCAGCGGCATGTGGTAGTGTGCGGCGGCTAACAGTGGGCGCAGCCAACAGCCAGCTCCGAGCGGCAGTAGGCAGCGAGATTCGATGTTTTTGGTGTTTTAAAAATAGACAATAATATTTTTTTTCCGTTTTGAGTATTTTAAAAACAGAAGTGTACCTCAAAAAATAGAATTAAAATCGAAAATAGATAAATAAACACTATTTTGTTTGCTTCTATTTTTTATTTTCAACAATAGAAAAAAAAAATTAATCACAAACGTCACTAAATAGATAAATAAAAATACAAGATTTTTGTTATAGCCTTTGGTCTGGAGAAAGAATGGAACCTTAGCAGTTGGAACCACCTATAGGTATGTAATTCATTTTTTAGAGATTTAAAGAATTTTACGTATTTTAATTTTTATTTTCATTTAGATAAAAAAATTAGTATACGTTGTAACGTAATCGAGATGCAATTTTTGGGTATATATTTGGCTTTGATGGAGGGCTTCAATGTTTGACAATAAAGAGGAATACTCTTGTAACGATGTAAATATATGTCCTAATTAACTTTTGAAGCATTTTACCAATTTTTTATGTATATTGGTAGTTCAAAAATCTAACGTTACAAGTCAATAAGGAGAAAATCACCAAATTTCCTTTCCCTTGGGCCAATTATCACTCCTACAAGTATCGAATGAAAAATCATTTCTCTTTCAAACAATCAATGGATCTGATGGAGACACTATGGGAGCCAAGTGAAGGACCTCTGTAATGCCAAAAATAGTCCTGGTGTTAGTATAATTAATTTAGTTAAATTTAAAAATCCAATTCAAATTATCTGATCGTACCTCAAACTCTCTGAACCGCAAATCTCGAGTGGCAACAATGATCTGCTTCAAAAAGAGATAGGTATGATCGTACCTGCTCCTGATAATCTCTGAGATGTAGGTGATGGGCAATTTGTGGGGAATGAATATATTTAAGAAACAAATAAGTTACAAAAATAAACACATATAAAGAATAATAAATAAAATGTAATGTTAAAAATAACTTTAGAGTGCCCCTCTAGTAGTAAATGTACCCTCAAAGGGGCAGGAGTCGACCAGCCAGGCTCAAAAGGTTTTTGAGCAGGTGGAGATGGATGTGGTGGGGCAATACATGTGTCGCCAGTAGTAGGAATCATAGTAGGTGGGGAGTAGGTGCCAAGTAGCAAGTGTCATGGAAGGTAGGGTAGCAGTGGGTGTGGGAGAAAATGTCACAGAAGGGGTGGCAGTAGTGTTTCAGGAGTAGGTGTTACAAAAGGGGTGATAGCAGTGGGTGCAGGATCATGTGTCATAGGAGGGGTGGTAGTAGCAGGTGTATGAGTAATGGTGGAAACAGTAGCATAAGTAGATGACCTCCTCTTCTCTCCATTATAGGTGATCTTTAGTGCCTCCGCAACACAGGTCTCTGAGGTGGCTGACCACCTATACCACATGTGGCCATCTGCAAACGAAGGAATGAAATTAACAAGATTAGTACTAGCAAGAAAAAAAACATAAGCGGAATGAAACAGTGTAATAAATGTAAGATGCAAGTAGCAGTTGCGTTTAACAACATGAAAGTAAGAGTAAAGCACTATACCTCAACACAATAACAGTTAAAGAAAAAAAAGTAGCAGTAGTAGTCACTAATATAAAATTGCATACCTTTTTTATTAAGTTTCATCAGAAGAACTTGTCATCAAAGCTGAATCTAAAATTTCTTTTTCACTCTTATTATCATCCTTTTCCATACCTTGAGGAACATATTCAAAATACTCGTAGTATCCTCTTTTACAAACATTTCATCATTTGTACCACTCTGAATATGAAAATCTAACATACATTCCTTCTATTGAATTAGTTCCACACCATTTTGTTGCTCAATATTTTTACTTCATTTTTTTCATCATAACCACAACCTGATCATCTTTATCTCTTGATCTACGAAGGTGTTGAACATAATAAACATATGTAGCTTGACATGCTAGAACAAATGGATCAATCTTCACATATATGTTCAGTTTGACTTTAGTGATATCATAAGGCGTAATTTTCCAGGTTCCTTGATTCAAAACATGATCGAATCACTAACGGTTAAACAAGTATAGAATGTAGCTGACATTACCTGTATATTGCAATTGAATGACTTTGTCGAGTACGCCATAGTAGCTAATCTCGCTATCTGTATATGCATTTCTTTTAAGAACAACTGTACATTTATATGACTTCTTTCATTCACGCCAGAAACTCATATGAAATCTATAACTATTTATTTCAAATATCTGTCACTCAGTAACACTATGATTTAGTCCTTAAGAAAGATCTAGTAATTTTTTATTTGTGATTTTGTTGGTTGTAATGTGAACTTATAACAAATTGAGAGGTACAATTAGTATAACGTTAAATGTGATGACTATATTATGCACATGTGATTTGAAGTGTTGCTTCTATGTATGTATAATTTAAACCATGTTAGAAATTATACTTTAACCTTCTTGCTTATCAAAGACTTATCTTTCATGTCCAAGATGTTAATAAATATTCTGCTCATAACATTTTTATTTGTTTTTTGAATTAGTTAGCATATACATAACACTCTGAATAATAAGTGTGTCGGTTGCCAAATTCGAATTTATTTGTCTCTTTAGAAACTATGTTCAATTTATTATATATAATTTTGTGAAGTAGCATTTTAATTTGAAAATATGAGACCTAACAAATTTCATATAAACAACAGTTTGATTAAGTGAGCACTATACCGCAAGCCACGTATCTATCCTAAGGAATATAGACATTGTTTCATAGTGAGGCTTTATTAGGCAACTAAGGAAATTTATGACATCTATTTTGGTCTGCGAAACTTTTTATGTTGACCGAAAAGTTCCCTTATCTAATATAAACATAGATATGGTTTATATTAAGTTGGGTTCTTAAAGTTATTTTTAAGGGCAAGCCTCTATAGTTAATTACATCTTTGATGACCAAATTCACCTAAGAAATCTCTCGATTTAGATAAGAGGTATTGTCTTCATGAATTTCAATGTTTAGGATTTTCAAGGTCTGACGTGGAAAATTCAAATGGGAGGAGATAAAATGGAATCAATTGTTGTAGAATCCAAAGTAAGAAAGGTAGGGTATGTTGATGCGGAAATCTATCCTAGTAATGTTTCTCAACACCCTAACACTTGTGGTAGCTAAAAACAGGTATATGCGGAGCAATCACAACAAAAATTACTTCAGTATAATCATTTTTATCTTTTAAAATCTTAATGCTACCACTCCTTGTGAATTAAGGTATATTTTCACTCTCAATTAATCACTAGGTTGCAAACGCAAGTATACGTATTGCACAAGTCATAAAGGACTCTAATAGAGTCCTAAGTATCGATCCCACAGGGAGGTGGGAATTCTTATAATAATACAATGACACGGTATCAAAACTATAAAATAGCTAAGCAGGAAAGCAGGTTTAAATTTGTTTTATGCAGCTAAATAAACTATGTTTACTACACTAATCTCTTAAGGTTAATTCTAGTGTGACTAAACTAAGTTTATGATGAAGAGAATTTTAGAAAGTATCCTTTCATATACAATTAGGTTATAGTCAGTGAATTATCCAAATTATCATAAATTGATAGGAGCAATCCTATTCTTTCTCCTCTTTAAGAGCGAAAAGAACATTGGGTAATCCATGATTTGGTCCCTAAATCCGCGGTTAGGCTGAAAAGATACCAACCTCTCACCTTAGAGTTCCCACGTTCCCCTCGCGTGAGGACTAACATCTCGCTTTAGTTTCCAAATAAGTTGACTAAGTTGGGAACTTTAGCATGTCAATCTAAAATCTCCAATTCTACGCTATCATTCCCCATTTATTTGCACTCAACCTTATGAACTACGCTTCATTCATGAAATCAAATGTGATTCTTTCTTAGTTGTGGAAAGCATAACCCTCTCGGGTCATATGTTCCACAACAAATTTTATCAAATAAATTGGCCATATCGATACGTGAATGAAGTTCAAAGTTAGCATCATCACAATTATGAAACATAAAACATCTCAAAAAAATTTTAACTCTTCACATGAGTATATCTCATTGCAAGAAGAAGAATAAAGTAAAGTACTTTGAATTCATGAGGAAGATATAACAAAATATAGATTTTATATATAAAAATGAGTTCATACAACAATACAAAACAAAGACATAACTTATCTTAATCTCCTCCTCAAGCCAATCTCTTGAAGTTCCTTTGAATCTCTTTCTCTCTTTTTAATAACACTCAATTTTCTCTTAAAAATGTAAGGAAGAAGAAATCTCTTACTTTCCCTCTCCTCTTACAAATCTTAGAGAAACTCTTTACAATCTCCTCAAACTCTTCCCTCTTTTTCTCCCCCTTTTTTTGAAATAAAGACACTCTTAAATAATGTGGGGCAAATTTCCTAAGAGCTTCCTTTGGCATCCCATCAAAACCTATCCATATTCAATGCGTTTGAAAAAATAACCATTTTTGGAGCTTAGGCGCCAAATATGGTGCTTAAATGCCGAGCTCACTGAATTCTGGTGCTTTTGGAGCCAGTTCTAGTGCCTAGGCCCCGTATTTTCTTTATTCCACCATCTTCTCTGAATTTTAGTGCTTTCAGCGCCAGTTATGGCGCTTAAGCATCAATGGAATTTTTAAAAATGCCACCTTTGACTCCAAAGTTCAACTTTTTTTACTTCCTTTAAGCTTTAACTTCTTAGAATTGTATACCCGCAACAAAAATATGAAAATATATTTCTTTAAAGTGCAATATCACCAAATACAAACATTAAATTTATATTAAAATTGAATATTTTTAAGCGTATCTAAATCCCCCAAACTTAAATGTTACTTGTCGTCAAATAACTCTTCTATTATATAAAAAGTATGACTTATGGTAGTGAGATTTGCTATAGATTGCTATAGTTTTTGTTTTATAAATATAATAGTAAAACATTAGAAAAATTTTCAATAACTTAAGTTAAAACTAAAAGTCTAAGAATACCTTGTAATCAAGTCTAAGAGTTTTGATTTTCGATTCATTTCAAGAATAATTGTAATTTGTCATATTAAAGATACTTAGAAGATTCATATGAAAAAGAATTTCATGAGCACCATATTGGTAAGGATTTAAATACTTAAAGATAAGTTTCGAAATGTAATTAAGCCTTTTTCCTCAAAATGATTCAAGTGAAGCTAATTTTTTATTAAGTATCTCCTCAAGCGTCTCCTCACATATTTTTCTTTTCTTTTCTTTTATTTTCTTTTATTTTGATTTTGCTTTTCTTTTCTTTTAGGATCATTTTCAACGTCTCCCCCTTTTTTTTCTTTTCTTTTCTTTCATGTGAGGATTATTATATCTGGATAGCTTTTTAATAATTTTGAACTTCACTATCCTCTTCTCAAAGTTAAAATCTTCTCGCATTTCCTTACTTTATAAATTCATATTAGTTTTAATAAGATTTTTTATGGAATCTCAATTCTTTTCTTTTTATATGTAACTCTAAGATTCTTACTATTGCAAAAATACAATTTCCTTTACTTTAAATAGTAAAAGTATTGTCTTAACTTTTATACTAAATATTTTAACTCTAGAGTTAACCCTTATTATTAATGAATTTTACTTAAGTCTACTATGATATTAAAAAAAATAATAAAAAATACAGCTATCTAAAGTTAATGTCTAATACCAAAGGTCATCTTAAAATAATTTTAAAGAAATAGTTCATTAAGGACAATTAACATTTCACCTTTTTATGAAAGCTTTTCTTTCCCCCAAACTTCAATTTTATTAGTAGGTAATACTTTTAGTACAGAAATATAGGGAAAGAAAACATTTAATACATTGAGTAACCTTCCGTACGAACTTTTTGAACTTTGTAGATACAAATTAATGAAAACAGGTGTATAACAACATGTAAAATCTCATAAAACATGATATATCAAAAAGATTTGCTAAGTAAATGAGAGTTCTAAACATAAGCAGAAAATTTTAAAAACATACAACACCAAACAATCCAAATCTTCAAACAACAAGTTCCACATCACAGTTAACACTACATAAAATTTAAAAACTCGACTAACTAACTAAGACATAAAAGCAAACAACAGTCAACATAACTAAAATCAAGCTACTCCTCCTCCTCCTCCTCCTCCTCATCATCATCATCATCCTCATCATCTTCATGCCCATGAACATCTTCATGTCTATAAGACGTATAGCAGGGGCAAGTAGGGAATTCCATAGTATGTTACCCCTTAAATATTTTGCCATAGCCTCATGATAAGAAATATCAGACTCCACTCTCCTCTACATATAATCATCATTTTAGTGCATATGATCCTTTATGCCTTTGACCTGGTTATGTAATGTCACGATATCTCCTTGTGATATAAGCAGTTGTTCCACGACATTCTTTAGGGAAATAGTACTAGAAGTGGAAGGTCTAGAAACTGATGTAGAAGGAATATTACTTCGTCCACCTCTAGTTCTTATTCTAGCATGTAACTCATATGTGTGAACACTGTGTTTACTAATAAGTTTAAGAGGATGTAATATTTCTTTCAATTTTTTATAACCTACTCTTGATTGATCACATAGAGTGAAAATCAGTGCAGGGTATCCTGAACCTTCAGTAGTAGCACCCTTATAAGAGCTATGGGCATTCCGATAAATAAGAGATCCAATTTCTATATTCTTCCTTTTATTGAAAGCAAAAGTTCAGTACGAATCTCTTCATAGTAACTTCACTCAAATTATTTATAGGAAAAAGTTGAGCCGAATAAAAGAATGTCATGCTTTAGATTGAGCATTTAACATCGAAGTAGTGAAGTATACCTTGTGATTATTCTTGATTTTCCAAACTCCTCTTCCATAAGTAAAAAAATTTAGTAACTTAATCCAGTGTTGAATCAGATATCGCAAATGAGGCGTATTTGTAATGAAATTCATCTCTTAATTGATATAGTGCATAAATTTTATTTGGAGTAAGTTCCACATTCTTACCACGAACAAATATCTGATAATCCAAGGAATCCCAAGGTTGGTATAGAACTTTCATAAAATAGGAATAACTGCTACTGTTGCAAAGCAGCAGAAGATTTTCCAATGTCATTCCACAAGTAATCTTTCAATAGAACCTTTTAGATTATAAAATGTTCATTCCTAAATCAATCTCTTCGTAGCGAGTTTGAGTTGTAATGATATTGAGCTTTAAAGTTCACAAATCTATTTGTGTCAAAGGCCTCTTTTCCCTTCGCCTCCTTCATATTAGGAGCCATCAAAGTTCTAAAAATTTAATATATATCCAAATAAATTCGCAAAAATGATGTGAACTCCTAAAATCTAAATCTTTTCTAACAAGCTTCACACCATGGATTCTTCATTAAATTTCTTCAAGATCTTCAAATTTCAGTTTTCCCACAATGTAGGATAAAATCCATGGTGAAAATAAAAAATTTCAAGGTTAAGTTGAAGCTCTTATTGAATGAAGATGAAATCTAAGATTTACGAGCCTTCAAATCGCCTGAAATTTGACTATGAAGAAGCCTTGGTTGTTATTCGGCCTATACGCAAGGTTGAAGACGAAATGAGCAGAAAAATTGGATGCCACTGTTCATTTCGTGGTTTCTTAAGGTACAGGTCAGTTATGTCAAACAGGCGCTTAGGCACCATATCTAGCGCCTAGACGCCAACGCCTAAATTTTTATTTTTGGGTTTTTAATATAAAGCATAGCACACCAAAGCACTTCCATCTCTAATTAGCCTAAATTCACATTAATTTTTATATTTGTGTAATTTTCAAACTTCCAATATTCACAAACTACACAAAACTCACATTTATATAAATATCTGTACAATTACCAACAACTATTTTAAAATCTTGACAGATAATTCAGTGTCGTAATCACACCAACAACTTGGCGCTGAAAGCTAAAAATCAAATATCACACAAAACACAAATAATCCCGACATCAAAAATAAATAAAGTCCAAAACAACATAACACACGAAAGCTCTCATAAAACAGAATTCTGTATTTTTGACCCAATACACATCTCTTCATTTTCTCTTTTCTCAGATCTCCCATAGATTGGTGGTGCATATATAAGTTATAAAAAGAACAGTTAGGAAATTCTTTAGTCGACTCCTCCTCGATCCAAATATTTTTCTTATACATACATACAGTTGCCTCTTCAATAAGTCCAGTGTGATCAAATTGCTATTTGATTCACCAATCTAGATGATCAAATTGATCGAATATGCTGTTAATGGTGTTCAAAATATTAATCATCTCCTTCTCCAACTTTTTAATCATTTTTAAAATAACATCTAAATTATCTGGAAGTTGGGGTTGTAAAGATGGTACCAAATTTTGAGACAATTGATCCATAGAAAACTTTATTTCATCCAATTCTTCATTAGCCATGCATTCAAAATCTGCATTTAGGTCCATGGGTTTCCAAGGAAGAGGTGCCTCTTTGCAAGGAACTTGCGCTTAGCTACATAGCATATAGATAGTGGATGGATGTCCAAGTCCAAAAGAAGATTCATTTAATATCAATCCAAGAATAGATTTCACAATTACATCCCCCACATCAATTGGTCTTCCAGTTTGAATACAAAGATTAAGGATAACACTCTCTTTAGTCACTTTGTTGTGTTTTGTAGTATGGAGCAATTTCGATAAAATAAAGAAATGCCAAGGTTTCGAGGATGAATTAACAATGAAGAAGGAAAACTTACATCTCCATCGTCTTTTGTCTCCCAAGTTCCATTTTCATCCATCTTAAATTTAAAGATTTCATACATATTATCTCTTGTCAAAGAGAAGTTGGCATAATTACATACAGAAACATTCTCAATCAAGTACATTAATTCTAGAAGGAATAAAAGCTACCCACCTAACTCAAGCATTGAAAACTCTCTGGTTAATTCCATGAAGATTAGCATAAAATTCTTTCACAACAGAAACGACTACGGGAGCATTTGTGTAGCATAATACTTCACATCCGCTCTGCATGATTACGTCTTCCACAATAGTACCAGGAGCAGTGAAACCTCAATTAATAAATCCTCTTTACTTAATCAATTTCATCTTCAAAAGAATCTTATCATATAATTTTTGCGCTCAAAGCTGAGAAACTTTCTTCGATTGAGGATCTCATATTTGTAGTTACTTCTGGAGTTGGAAGCCATATGAACAAGA
Organism: Papilionanthe hookeriana x Papilionanthe teres; assembly: GCA_022702705.1. Lineage (NCBI taxonomy): Eukaryota > Viridiplantae > Streptophyta > Magnoliopsida > Asparagales > Orchidaceae > Papilionanthe > Papilionanthe hookeriana x Papilionanthe teres. The sequence goes on from CM040433.1 coordinate 61,506,701, forward strand.
ATATTGAATTCTTACCATCTAAACTATTTTTTATAAACTCAAATGACATTTTTTAAGGATTTAAATAGAGAAATTATTTGGCCAAAACTGTCAAAAAAGCGTTAAATGAAGCTTCCAGTCAGTTTTTATAACTACAGCTCCCAGGCGCTGAAATCTGGCGCTTAAGTGCCAAGCTCTCTGGATTCTGGCGCTTAGATGCCAGTACAAACTTTTGTATCGCTTCGCCTAAAGTCCAAATAACTCTCATACCTTTCACAAGATTCAAATATTAAAATGATTTATGCATTTTCTCAAATGTGAGTCTACAAAGCACATAGAATTCAACAAAAAAACTTTTCTCTTTTACTTTAAAATACATAAAAATAGATTAAATTAATTATAAAGATAACTATGGGTTGTCTCCCTCAAAGTGCTTGGTTTAATGTCATCAGCTCGACTTTCCCAGTCTTTACTCTGGGTGACCCAACATTAAAACATCTTTAAAAATTGGTTTGTGCCCATCAAAATAAGGTTTCAACATATTTCCATTAACTTTAAATATTTTCTTAGTGTTTGGATCTTCAATTTCTACTACTCCATATGGGTAAAATTTGAAAACAGTAAATGGCTTCATCCACCTGGACTTTAGTTTTCTAGGAAATAATTTCAATCGTGTATTATACAATAAAACTTCTCGTCCAAGTTTAAATTCTTTTTTATTATCTTTTGATCATGCCAATTTTTCGTTTTTTTCTTTATATTTCTTAGCATTCTCATAAGATTCATTTCTAATCTCATTAATCTCATTCAGTTGCGAAAAGTGTTTTCTCACCAGCATCTTTTAAATTAAAATTAAATACCTTAATAGCTCAATAAGCTTTATGCTCCAGTTCTACTGGTAGGTAACAAGTCTTTCCAAAAATAAGTCTATATGGGGACATTTCTATAGGAATTTTATAAGCTGTCCTGTAAACCCGTAATGCGATATCTAATCTAGCGGAGCAATCCAATTTGTTAGGATGTATAGTTTTTTCTAGGATTCTTTAATTTCATGGTTAGATAATTCTACAAGAACACTAGTCTGGTGATGATAAGAAGTTGAGATCCGATATTTAATATCATATTTTATAGCTAATTTTTAAATTTTTTTATTCCAAAAATGAGATCCCCCAACCGTAATGATTACTCTTGGCATTCCACATCTTGTGAAAATATTTTTTTATTAAAAATTTTGAAAAACTCCGAGCATCACATAGACGTAAAGAAACAACCTCGATCCATTTTGAAACATAATCTACTATTTATATAAATTCCCTAAAGGGGGAACAAATGGTCCCATAAAATGCAATCCCCATAAATAAAAAATTTCAACTTCTAATGTAAAATTTCGGGGCATTTCGTTCCTTCTTGAAATATTTCCTACTCGCTGACAACGATCACATGTTTTTATATAAGTATTAAAATCCCTAAAGAGAGTAGGCCAACAAAGTCACATTGTATAATTTTGTGTGTAGTTTTATCAATTCCAAAATGTTCCCCAAATTCATAATCATGACTTTTTTGAATAATTTGTTGGGTTTCTTCATAACGTACACACCTCTGAATAAATTGAGCTTTACATTGCATGTATAAATATGGGTCATTCCAAAATTGAAATCTTGCATCATGAATAAATTTCTTCTCTTATTGTGTTGTCAATCCATACGGTAAAAGATCACTAACAATATAGTTAACTACGTCTGCATACCATGATATCTGCTTTTCACTAATGGTATATAACTTTTCATTCAGAAAAATTTTCGTTAATTTCACTTTCAAAATTAAATGATTATTCTTATTCAAGCCTAGATAAATCATTAGCTATTTGATTTTCAGATCCCTTCCTATCTACAACAACAAAGTCAAATTCCTGCATTAGAATGATCCGTCTAATTAATCTTGATTTCATGTCTTTCTTTTGCAATAATTATCTTATAGCAAAGTTATCTGTATGCGCAATACATTTAGCGCTAATAAGATATGGTCTAAACTTATCAAAAGTGTAAAAAATTGCAAATAATTCCTTTTTAGAAGTGGTATACTTAGTTTGAGCTTCATTTAGAGTCTTACAGACATAATTTATAACCTTAAAAATTTTATCTTATCTTTGCCCTAAAACAGCTCCAATTGCATAAATCACTAGCATCACACATTAGCTCAAATTGTTTCTCTTAATAGGGTGAAGGTATTATAAGACCAGTGATCAATTTTTCCTTTAATAATTCAAATGCATTAATGCACACTTTGTTAAATTTAAATTTTGTGACTTTATCTAAAAGTTAGCATAAAGACTTAGTGATTTTTGGAAGATCCTTTAATGTATTGCCTGTAGAACCAATATGTCTTAAAAAACTTTTAATTCCTCTCATTGTAGCAGGAGGTAGTTGAGCTATAATTTAAATTTTTGTAGGATCTACCTACATACCATTTTCAGAAATTTTATGTCCAAGCACAATTCCTCCTGCAATCATAAATTGACATTTCTCCCAATTTAATACTAAATTTATCTTTTCACATCATTCTAAAATTTTTTTCTAAATGATTTAAACATGATTCAAATGAAGTTCCAAATAATGACAAATCATCCATAAAAATCTCTATCCCTTTTTCAATTAAATCACATAAATGTACATCATACATCTTTGAAATGTTGCAAGTGCATTACATAAACCAAAGGGCATTCGTCTAAAAGAAAAAAGTACCATATGGATTAGTGAAGGTTGTCTTTTCTTGATCCTCAGATGCAATAGGAATTTGGTGATAACCAATATATCCATCAAAAACTCAGAAATATTTGTGCCCAGCTAGCCTATCCAACATTTTGTTCAGAAAAGGTAGAGGAAAGTGTTCTTTCCTAGTGGTGGAATTTAATTTTTTATAGTCAATATAGATTTGCCAACCCGTGACTTCTCTTGTAGGTATCAATTCATATTTCTCATTTACAGCTACAGTCACACCCCCTTTCTTAGAAATATAGTGAATTAGACTAACCCAAGCATGTTCAAAATAGGATATATAATTCCGGTATCTAACCATTTTAAAATTATTTTCTTGATTGCTTCTTTCATCATAGGATTTAACCTTCTTTGAAGATCAGCTCTTGGTTCATGATGTTCTTCCAATAAAATTTTGTGCATGCAAATCGATGGAGTAATTCTTTTGATATCTGCTAATGTCCATCCAAAGGCTTTCTTATATTTTCTTAAAGTTTCCAGTAATTTTTGTTTTTGTAATTCAGTCAACTCTGAGGATACTATAACGTGTTATGTAGATAGATTTCCCCAAAAAACATACTTTAAATGTGTAGTAGTATCTTCATCTCAAGTTCAGGAGGTGTTTCTTTTGAAAGACTGATTCTTATTATTTTTCGTAATGTCCAACAATTCAATTCTTTTCTGAACATAATCTAAATCCTCATTACTTACTTCAATTGATTCATCTTTCCTTTAATCCTCATCTTCATACTCTAAATTTTCTTCTCCAATTTTCTCTTTAAAATTATTTATGAAATAGTCTTTACTTAAATAATCACTAATATTCATTATGAAGCATTCATCATCTCTTCATTTTGCTGGGTATTTCATTGATTTTGATATATTAAATGTAACTTCTTGATCATTAACTCTCATGGTTAACTCACCTTTTTGTATGTCTATCATTGCTCTTCCCGTGTTAAGAAATGGTCACCCTAAAATGATTGGAATTTTATTATCTTCCTCCATATCTAACATAATGAAATCCACTAGGAAGATAAATTTACCAACGTTTACTAATACATCTTCTACAACTCCTTTAGGATATGTGATCGAACGATCAGCTAACTAAAGTCTTACAGTAGTAGGAGAAATCTCTCCTAACAATAAAAATCTGAAAATAGATAGAGGAATAAGATTAATATTGGCTCACAAATCACATAAAGCTTTTCCATAAAATATCTCTCCTATAGCATAAGGAAAAGTAAAGCTACCGAGATCATTTAGTTTTTCTAGAAGTTTTTTCTGAATTATAGCACTGCACTCCTCAGTAAGTGCAACAGTCTCATTATCTGTAAATTTCTCTCTTTATTAAGAATATCCTTCGTAACTTTACATAACCTTCCATTTGTTCTAGGGCTTCAGCAAATGGAATGTTTATGGTTAACTTCTTAAATACTTCCAAGAATTTTAAAAATTTTTAATCCAAATATTTCTTTCTCAATCTTTGATAAAATATAGGTGGTGGTTTTTCTACAGTAATTTTCATTGGTGTAATCGGGTACTCTATGTCATAAGGAATATCTTCCTCATGCTTTTCTATCTCCACCCCTTCTTTTTCAACTTTGATTTCTTTATGAACTTTTGGTGTCCACTTCTCTTCCGCTTCTAATTAAATAGCCTTGATTTGCTCTTTTTTTTGGTCTTTAGTATTAATCTCGACATTACTCGGAAGAGTTTCCTTTAGGTTATTGTTAACTGCAGTAGCAATTTGTCCCAATTGATTCTCCATATTTCTCATTGCAGCTCCTAGACTTTGTACATGATTATTCAAGTGTAACACTACTTCCTCCATAGACAACTTCTTCTCCTTACATTGTCGGTTGCTATTAAAACCTGGAGTAATATTGTTTATAATTAGTATTTACCTGATTGTTTAAATTTCCCAAAGGATTCACTTGATTGTTCCCTCATTGCGGATTTACACCATTAGAATTGTTATTATTCTAACTTAAATTAGAGTGATTTTTCTAACTTGGATTTAAATAGTTAGAATATGGGCTATTAGATTAATTATTTATTGCATTCAAAGTCTCATATGATGATTGAGAATCTATCATTTGTTCCAATGAATTTTCCTCAACCACTAGAGGTGATTGAGATAAACTCATTCCAAATTAATCTATCTACTTTGATATTGCAACAATTCAAGAAGCCACAATAGACATTGCATCAAATTCATCGACACTGGCTACTCTCTTGGGATTTACCTTTTTAGAGGTTCATGGAAAATTGTTAGTAGCCATCACTTCAATTAAAATATGCTTCATCGAATAGTTTTGACATTAATGATACGCCAGTAGCAGCGTCTATGATAGATCTATGAGATCCCACTAATCCATTATAAAATGTTTGAATTATTAACAAATCAGGTAATGCATGGTGTGGACACTTCTTAAGGAGATCTTTAAATTATTCCCAAGCTTTGTATATTGATTCCCCTTCAAATTGACAAAAAGATGTGATATTGTTTCTAAGCTTAGCAATTTTTTATGGTGGGAAATATTTAGCCAAAAGTTTCTGAGATAAACCTACCTAAGTTTTAATAGATCCAGGTGCTAATGAGTTTAAACACATATTAACCTTATCCCTAAATGAAAAAGAAAAAATTCTAAGTCAAACAGCTTCATCTGACACTCCGTCATATTTAAATCTAGCACTCAATTCTAGAAAACTAGAAAGATGTATGTTAGGATTATCAAATGGTGTTCCCCCAAATAGATTATTTTATACCATTTGGATAATAACAGGCTTTAGTTCAAATGAATTAACAACTATACCCGAATTTTGTATATTTAAATGAATTTCATCTGATGTTGGATTAGCATAATCTCTTAAATGTCCTGTTGATGTTCATTTTCAACACATTGATAATTTAAGTTATTCGCCATTTTGTTCAAATTGTTAAGGTTTTTGTTGTTTTCAAAATTTTTTTAATAGATCTTTCTTTTTTTAGAATTGTAAGGTATTAATCCCTTGGATTCTAAGCTACGCATACACAAACACAAATAAAAAATTTAAAAATAAGCACTCACACAAGAATTTATATAAATATTTATTACTTAACAAAGTAAGTCTTATAGTTATTTATAATAAGTTCTTTTAAGTTAGAAAACAATGTTCTGTGACCTCCCCGACAATGGCACCAGAAACTTAATGTGAAAATCTGTGCTAGTAATGTTTTTCAACACCCTAACACATGTGGCAGCTAAACTCATGTATATGAAGAACAATCACAACATAAATTACTTCAGTATAATCAGCTTTAATTTTTAAAATTTTAATGCTACCACACTTAGTGAATTAAGGTATATTTTCCCTTACAATTAGTCACTAGGTTGCAAACGCAAGTATACGTATCACACAAGTAATAAAGGGCTCTAATGGAGTCCTAAGTATCGATCCCACAGGGAGGTAGAAATTCTTATAATAACACAAAGACTCAATATCAAAACTATAGATTACATAAGCACGAAAGCAGGTTTAAATTTGTTTTATGCAGCTAAATAAACTAAATTTAGTACACTAATCTCTTTGATTTAAGTTTAATTCTAATGTGACAAAACTAAGTTTTATGACATAAAGTTTATATTTTAGAAAGTATCCTTCCTCGTACAATGAGATTGTAGTCAGTGAATTATACAAATTTTCATAAATTGAATTGTGCCAAATAGGAGCATTCCTATTCTTTCTCCTCTTTACGAGCGGAAAAGAATTTTAGCTAATCCTAAGTTTGGTTTTGAAATTGGTAGCTATGCTAGGAAGATACCAAGCTCTAACCTTAGTGTTCCCATGTTGCCCTCGCTTGATGGCTAACATCTTGCTTTAGTTTACAAGCAACTGGACCAAAATGGAGATTTTAGCCTGTCAACCTTAAACCTCCAATTCTACTCCCATTAAATTATATTTCCTTATTTATTTGCATTAACCTCATAAACTACAAATTATCCATAAAGTCAAATGTGTTCTTTCTTAGTAAAGCATAGCCCTCTCGGGTGATATGTTACAACAAATTTTAACAAATCAATTAGCCAGATCGATAAGTAAATGAAGTTCAAATTTAGAATCATCACAATTATGAAATTTAAAACATCACAAAACAATTTTAATTCTTCGCATTGCTATATCTCATTGTAGGGAGAATGACAAAATAAACTACTCAGAATTCATGAGGAAGATATAACAAAACATGTATTATATATATAAAAATGATTTTATACATCAACATAAAACAAATGCACAACTTATCTTAATCTCCACCTTAAGCCAATCCCTTGAAGTTTCTCTGAAGTACTTTCTCTCTTTACAATAACACTCAATTATCTCTTATAAATGTATGGAAGAAGAAATCTCTCATTTTCCCTCTCCTCTTACAAATCTTAGAGAAAGTCTTTATACTCTCCACGAACTCTTCTCTCTTTTTCTCCCCTCCTTCTGACATAAAAAACACTTAAAAATGTTGAGATGAATTTCCCAAGAATTTCCTTTGGCTTCCCATCAAAATTTTTTCAAATTTAATGCATTTGAAAAAATAACCATTTTTGGCGTTTAGGCGCCAAATATGGCGCTTAGGCACGAGCTCTATAAATTCTGGCACGTTGGGTGCCAGTTCTGAAACCGAGGTGCCTTATTTTCAAGATTTCTCTATTTTCTCTAGATTATGGTGCTTTCGGCACCAGTGCAATTTTCAAAAAAACCACCTTTTGACTCCAAATTATATCTTTTTTGCTTCATTTAAGCTCCAAGTACTTAGACTTACTATATCTGCAAAAAAAACTTGAAAATACCTTTCTTTAAAGTGCAATAGCACCAAATATAAGCATTAAATATATATTAAAATTGAATATTTCTTAAGTGTATTAAATGTCACAGACCCGGAGGAGCCTTGGTGACTTCCCAAACTATCTTTTATTTGGCATCAATTTCGAAGAGATTATTATTAATGTTTCATCTTGACAATTTTATTATTTAGGGCTTATATCTGCATGATACTGATCAGACAAATAGCTTGGAAGGTAGGAGTATTTATGTCGTTTCGGATGATGACCTCAGAATCCTAAGGCAAGTTAGGGCTTGGGCTGCTCAGCATGATTGTACAAGAGCCTAAAGATAAGTTGAGGATTTATGTCATGCTAGATGGACTACCTCAAAGTCCGATGACTTGTTTTTCAATTTTAAAGAATAGTTTGTTGTTGTAGACTTTTTTGCTCTTTCAAAGATGTTCTCATGTAAGTCCTCGTCATGCTGCCCACGGTGTTTGCTCCAAGCTCCTCGTCGATGTAGCAGTTCTAAGGTTTAAAAGGTTTAAAAGGTTTTACCATGCATGTTTCAATGTTTTAGTTTTGTTGTTTTTGTTGTTTAAGTGTCTTATTCGGGAGAATTTTAATTTAATTAGAGCGACATCGGTTAGGATCCCATGGTTCCCTCATTCCGACATCATTATTTTCTTTTGAATTTTTTTTAGTTTGAATGAGTTGTTAGGCTCACTTAGACCTGAGATTTCTCATTAGCAACCGTAGGTTACCTCCCCGAGAGATCCTCGTAAATCTAAAAGGAGTGTATTATGTTCGTTTATTTTTTTAAAAGTGTAGTTTTAATTTTGAAAGTGTGTTTTGTTTCTTTTTTGGTTTTTTTTCCAGTTTGGTTTTGGATTTGCATGCAGAGTAAGTAAATGCAAGTAAGAAAAGTGGTAAAGTAAAAAAAAACTGCAGTATATAAAATAAAATGTGTACCTGAGATTCTGCTACCACTGCATGGTTAGTTCATAAAGCATAATATAATTTGGAGAAAATTTAAGTAAATTTGCAGGAAAAGTAAGAAAAGTACTAAAAGCTTGGTGCATATGAGAACAACAAGTTGTAAGAAAACACAAGTTAACCAAAACACGTAGCCACATATGGAGGATCGGAACTAGGTGTAAGATACTGGTGAATGTGGAGGCTAAGAGTTGTACTGTGTGCTTCTCGAACTTAAGTAAGAACTACCAACCTAATAATCAACAGAGGGAAGTCCTATCCTTGATCCAAATGACTAATTTTGGACCTTTATATGTTTTCATCAAAACTCTTTAATTTCTCATGCAAAAGTTCTTGTTTAAATTTTAGTGCAGAGTTTCCTTTAACAAGAAAAGAAGTTTTGTTTTATTTTGTAAATATTTTTTGTAAAGTAGTGCAGTCCACATGCTAGTCATTCTAATCAAGTTAGGACTACTAGAAACCTAAGAGTGTCGGGGGAAACAATCTCACCAAGAGTCGATGAATAGTACTATCGGTCCTTATCCTCACCCCTTACTGATGGTACTTGAGGTAGAAGATACTATTCTAAAAATTCGACTTTGTATCCCTCGTTTAGGGCATTTCTATTGATTTATGTGAATTAACGGGTCCCGAGGCATAACTTGGTGGGTCCCTAATGTTTTAAATATGATTTTCTTCATCAAAACATAACAAGATAAATTTCCCTTCAAAACATCCAAAGGACTGCATAAGTGTTTGGGGTGCAACCCTAAAGAACTTTTAAAATCTTCTCCATCATTTCGAGTTCATGTGAACTTACTGTATTGCTGAATCATTCATCTCAAATTAAGTTAGGACTTAGTGATGATATTTTAATCTGTGGACAATGAACCTTAATTTTTTAGTTATCCCATGGGCAGTGAAACTAAGTATTCATTTGATGTTCTATTTAAGAATTATGTGGGTAGACACCCTTCATGACAATTTGAATTATTATTAAGGACTTTTTCTCTTCACTTTGGTTGGGCTTGTAGTGTTTTAATAGTATTTATAATTAACTATGTTTCATTTTATAAACCTCATTAAAAAATTTTAAATCAAGCCTAACTTACTACTAAGCCCTTAAGATTTAATGGGTAAATTTGTAATAATTAACAATGTTGAATTAAACGGACCTAACTTTGATCAAAATGTTATACGAGTCTTTCAATCCTCAATAAGAAGGCTTAAATTAATGAGTTATTATCTTCTTAACTTAAGCCCACTACACTAGAGCCATCCAATTAAATTGACTTCCAAATCACAACAATTTAGGAAATTACAATTTTGCCCTTATTATAGAAAAGTGATGAATTTGTTTCTAGCTCTTAATCCCTTGTCTTTCAATCACCTAAAAGAATTAATTAGGATTGACATTACCTATTTCCTATTTAGTTTAGCCTAAATTTTCAAATAGAGTTCAAAATTCCATAGTTACCATTTTGCCTTTAACTCATTCCACTTCATAATTATTCCAATTTAACTCAAATGACTTTAGGATTTCATTGTTACCCTACTCATGAGTTAATTAAAACATCATAAAAGAATTTAAATTTTTCTAATTTAAATTTTTAATTTTTAGATTTATTTTAGTCCAAAGTTAGAGAATTTTTAAGTTAATTTATTTAATCAATCAGCACATTTATTTGTCCCTAAGAAAATTTTAAAAGGTTCACTTAGGTTAGAGGACATCTAGGAATAATATTTGTGAATTTTTAGGTCTTATTTTAATTATTATAATTATTTGTTGATATTGGTGATTAATTAAACAAAATAGAATTTCATTTTTAAAATTTTTTTAATATTTTTCTTCAGTTCTTCTGAGTTCAGAGAACTTAGAGAAACAAATAAAAATTTTTATGATATTAATTTTATTTATTGTAATTATTTTAATTCAAATAATAGGAAAATACATTTTAGACATTTAAAAAATCATAATTATATTAGAAAAAATTGGAAATATATTTTAAGTGGTCCCAAGTGCTCAGGGAACAATTTGTGATATTTTGATGTATTTTTCAATTTCATGATTTTTATCATTTTTTAATTACTCAAAATTTAGGAAAATAGTAAAAAATATTTTTTTAATCCAAAAATTGATTTTATTTTTCTTTGGTGCCTCTGGTCACAAGAATCACTCCAAACCACTTTTTATAATTTTTTGAATTATATTTTATTTATTATAAGTAGTTTAGTGAAAAAATCCCATTTACTTAGAACACTAGACTTTCATATTAAAAACAATTCAAATGGGTTTCAAATTTTTACAAAGGCTTAACATGCTCATTATCTTCAATTTGTAACAGATTTTGTGATTCTTTTTTATTATATTTTATTTTTAGTTATTTATGAGTTTTAGTGATTTAAAAATGTGAAATTTATTATTTAATTTTTTGAACTTCATTTATTTTTTTCTTAAAGTCCTCTGACCACAATGAACCTTCCACAACAAGTCTTGTATTTTTCTGATTTATATTTTAATTTTTATAATTATTTTAAGCAAAATAAAGGTGATTTTTATGGAAAATTATGGTTTTCAATGTTAGAGGTGTTCTCTGACTTCAGAAAAATTAGAGAACATCTCTAAGCACATGAGGAACACACCCTCCAAATTTCATTTTATGGGGATTAATATTTAATTATTTCTGATTAAAATAACCTCCGAAGTATTTAATTAATTGAAAATACAATACAAAGTAAATATCTTTGATTTTTAGTCCACATTATTCTCCTCTACTCACTGAGCATAGGGGTTTTTTTTTTATGAATTTTTTACACTAAGTTATGAATTTTTAAAGGTTTCTGATTTATTTAAATTGATAAATGCCTTTAATATCCTACTTATCCACGTCAACCTTGGTAGTTGATAAAGCACACACGACACGCTTCGATTTGAAGCCACCATCTGCATCAACCACTGCGTTTCACCTTTACTGCTTTAATCATCCGTCCAGCACAATATCAGTCGTCCTCTTAACACACGTGTGATCCAACGGTCCTTGGACTTCATCCCCAACCGGTGTAACTCGAGGACCATCCACTTTAAAACCCTAAGATCTCACTCGATACTCAACCAAATCACATGGGGTTTGATCCTGCACCTTCATCTAAGTGAGACAAACCTATCTATATGGTTAATCAAGCATTGAATTAAAATTTTCTTCATAAAGGCCCCAACCAATCTCGGATTTGGGGGAAATTGTGTATACCTTAGCCCAAGAGGTGAGGCTTCGACTGGGTGTGTTCTGGAGTTTCTCCTGGGTCCCACGAACGTCCTCCAATTATTGGTTTAGGCAGAGGTTAGAGTTGTGTAAGAGTTATATGTGGGTAGTGCGGCCAATATGGAAGTCTAGTGTAGAGGGCTTGGGAGAGAATTATTTTGATTGGGAAGTGTTCTTAAGCTTTGGTGAAGCCTAAGAACCGCTTAATTTTAGGGTTGGTGGAGTTTGGTGGTATGGCCATGAAATTAACCTATTTTTGAGCTATGAAATTAGGACTGGAGAGTGGGAATGAGGGCTAGAAAACAGTGGGGATGAGCTTATCTGGGTTGCTAGGAGGTCTGGGAGAATTTTGGCAAAGTCTTGTTAAGGTTTTGGTCACACACTTCTTTTGTATGTGGCGAGGTGGGGAGGGGGGTTCTTATAGCCATGGCCAAGTGGGAGGCTTCAGGCTCTGAATAGTTGGTCTTCATAAGGTTAGGTGGAGGGCTGAGCAGCACTAGAGGCCAATTGGATGTTGCCACAGAAGGTTGGTTCAATTTTAGGGTTAAACTATGGTTGGTCTTCTCGGTTTTGGGTTCGCCTGCTACTAGGTCTGCCGGCTAGACCAAGGAAGGTGGCTAGCTGTTTCAGGAAAGCTCAGAGAAGGTTTAATGAAGATTAGTATGGAGGCTTGACGGCTGATGGCATCGGGTGGAGAGTTTAGCCAAATTTAAGAGGAAAGTCTCATAATTTGGGGCACCCTTGGTCCATGGCTCAAATTGAGGTCCTTAGGTGATTGTATTAGCATCCTAAGGGGCTTAAGAGTGGCAGAGATGATTAGGCTTCAGTTAAAACAAAATGTTTGTGTTAATTTGGATTATAGGTTTAAGATTAGGGTTTGGTCTAAAAATTAAATTTGGGTTAGGTTTGGGTTTGGATTTGGTCATGTAAAGGCTCAATTAGGTTTAGAAAATTTTCATGACAAATTTAAGAATTGAAGTTGATGGAATTGGATTGGTTATGGAGCTCAATTTGGTGAATTTCAATTTTTAGGTCAATTTAGGGCTAATGGGTTGGAACTTAAAATTAAGTTCTGGAATTGGGTTCAATTGGGCTTGTGTTTGATTTCAATTTGGGTTTGATAAGATGAAAATTAATTTGAATTTAAAATTTGGGGAGATTAAAATCAATTTGGTGAAACTTAGAGGTGATTTAGGGAATTTAGGTACTTAGGGGAAATTTGAAAATTTTGGCTAATTTTAGTGGATTTGGGCACAATTTAGGTGAATTGATAGTTAGGATTGATATTGAGGATGTTTGGAGTGGGTTTGGAAAAATTGGGGATTTTTTGGGCTGGGGCATACTTTGATAATTTTAGGGAAATCGGGGGTATTTCGGTAATTTTTTGGAACTTAGGGGTATTTTAGTCAAATCGAATGGTTTGGAATGGTTTTTTTGGTGAGAATTATCAATTTGAACAATTTTGGGTAAATTAGGGTTTCAGGAACATTTTTGTACTTTTGGCAATATTTGGGGTTATAAGGCTAAGGATGGGTGTTTTAGTAGAGCTAGTGTCAATTGAGGATGGTAATCACAATGTTACCCTTTTTTAGCCACGAGACAAAGGAAATCCCCATTTTGGGTTCTCCATGTGTTGTTCCTAGCCACCCTAGCCAAAGTTCAAGGGTTTGGGGAACCACCCATATGAGTTCCCAAAAGAGTAAGGATTCAGGCTAAGCATAATTGGTTTAGGGTCGTAGGTTGTGAGTGAAAGTGGGGATCTTAAGTGTGAATTATTTTAGGGTTTTAGGATTGGATGTGATAGGTTCAAGCGTTAATATGTGCAAGTGTGTGACTAAGACTAGATCACCCTGGGTTAACCCTAAGGCCTGACAATTCTATGGGGACTCCTTTTGAGCTCCCTCATGTTGGTTTCATCCTACTAAGTCCTAAAGGTCAAAATCACACATGTGGAACTCCAAGAAGAGTAAAAGATGTTTATAATTTCTAATGGGATAGGTTTCCATCACAAGTTATCTAGGATAGTCAACCGAAAAGTACTATGGCTAGATCTTAGGCTTCTAAGTAAGATAGACTAGACATCAACAAAAGTGAGGTCAAAAAGTGATATATAGAGTTTTTGGATCGTGAATCTTACTGTATAAATGGCTAGACATTGTCACAGTTTATGAGGACATACAATTTAGTTGTTTGTATCTCTTTATCACTTAAATATTATGTACCATGCATCCCTATTAACTCACTTGATATTTGATATAACAAAAATTCATTGTGTGAAGCCATGTCACATAAAATATAAACTATTTAATGGCCATGCTCAAAATGAGCAGAAAGTTACGTCTCCTGTAATAGATATGTTTAAAAGATCAATTCCTCTAGATGTGCTTTTTTCTTAACCAATTTTTTATTTTTTTAAAAAATCTATAAAACAAAGATATTTTTTATTAAATATGGCAGTCATTTACTATAAAATAAAATGGCACTCACAATGTATGCGTAAGGAAGATATACATCTCAAATGGATACATCCATCTGTACTACACTGGAAACCCCCGTATAGCTTCGTAACATAGATGTATATGTAGGTGCTCCATAGAGTCAAAGAAACTAGGAGTAAACATCACTCAAGCTTACATAGTAATAGAGAAATACTTGCACTAATATGTCTCAACGAGCAACATTCAATGTCTTTACACACAACTCCCTAAAGAATATACTGACCTTCAATCAAGAGATCAAGCACTAGCTTCAACAATGGATTAAGTGAAAAGGTAATAAGCACTGGAAAATACATGACAGTCGTGGTTCTTCATGCCAAATACCTTACTTGTTCATAAGTCAAAAGAATGACTTAAATTTGAAGCACAGCCACTAGGAAACTTCAAAAGATTCACCCACTCAAATATTGTTCTCCATTGATCGGGCATAAAATAGTATGCAATTTTAGGTTTTGTTAATCTACCTCAATTTATATTTTATGGTTCTATGGTCCTCCTTTTACAACACTTGTTCAAGTCCATTATAGCTTTCACATTTTCTTTCATTTTACCCTTCACATTCATGACAATATTGAAGATTTTATCAAAAAATTATTCTCAATGTGCATAACAGTGAGTTTATGTTTAATAAAATTAGTATTCCAGTATGAAAGATCCTAGAACATAATGTGCTTAGTACAATTGTGTGTGACACTGAAATCAAGAAGATTAGTTGAAGCTAACTCTGGTCTCTCGGTGATCTTCAGTACTTCACTGATCATGTGCAATATTTCAACTCAAGTAATCCTAAGCGGTAGGCTTGATCTCTCAATCCTGTTTTTGATGAATGCATGTTTGTTCCTTTAAACTAGGTGATTGCATTGAAGAAATCTTTTGTGACAGTCGAACCAGCTTTTTTTCCTACCATGTTTCAAAGTAAAATCTTTTGACATATCCATGTAGTAAGCATAAGTCTGTTTCTTGTCCGTGCTCCAACCATCTAACATCTCTTAGGCCAAGAAATCACTAATTGTCTACATAAGAGCCGCTCTCAATTGGAAATTCTATTTTGTGGCAATGACATACATAATCACACTCATGTCCCATAAAATTTAAAGCTCTTCAATCAATGGCTATAATTAGACATAGATTTTCTTCTTTGGGCTTTGTAGATCTGGTGTGATCAACATCAGAATTAAGAATGACATAGTCATGCACATATCATGGGGTAAATTATACGACTTAATGATCACTGGTCAGCATGAGTACCAGGTTGTGGTGTGACTATATAGGTAAAGCCATCTGCACATAACCCAAGTTTAGTATAGTGTGCTTTAGGTCCAAATCTTGGGTAAGTACGATCAAATGTCTCCAAGTCTCATAAGGTGATGGATGACTCATCCAGTAAGCATCAATTGATCAAATATTTTGCCAGGTCATGTGAGGGATTGTATGCATGGAAGAAAACAATCTCTATAGTCAGAGTATGAGAAAAAAATAAAAGATTTGATTGTATGGAGTATTTTTCTAATTTTTACTCTTTCGTCTCCTTGGATTAAATCTATCTCCTCCAGAAAATCGGTAATCCATCTCGATTGCATCAGCCTGGTAATATATCATGCAGTCATTAACACAACAATCAATCTTGTAATATTATAATTCTTACTTTGAAACCAAATTTTTAGTTATATACAATTCATTTGACACTAAATTCCCTAAGGGTTCATCCTTTCAATAAAATTGCCTCTTGATTGAACACTTCTCTAGTCATGTTAAAATTATAATTGATGCTCAACATTCTCTCCACAACTAATAACTTCTTATGTGCAGTGCAAACATCCTATAAAGTTTGTTGTCCAATATTTAGTAAGTCATAGAACTATTGTGATTCATTGTTGGTGTTTCAGGTTCCTGTTTAACGCACTCAACAAATTGAGCTCTTCGAGCATGATGAACCATTTCTTCATATGTGTCAGGATCAAATTCCTCTACAGAAGGGGCGTAACTTGTCGAGGAACCTCCTTGCTTGAATAGACCTTCAAGTTCTTACCCACCATGTACAGTATAGTAGAAAAAATAAGGTTTGAACATCTCACGGTATAGATCCAACTTAACTTCTTTAAGTGGCAGAAATGCTTGAATTTTTTGCTTCGCACAAGGAAACTAAAATTTGCTTTCAGAATGATAGATGGGTAGTTGTGATGCCACCTTGTTGGTGTAGAAGTTGATAGGAGGGTTTAATTTATGTAAATATTTATATGTAGGTTTTTAGATAATGTCATTTTAATTTGAAAATATGAAATTAAACCTATCTCATATATACAATAGTTTAAATGATCAAGCACTTCATTACAAGTCATGTATCTATCTCGAAGAATGGATACATTGCTTAATGGTGAGGCTTCATCAGATAAACTAAAGACGTATGACATCTGTTTGGTCTACGAACCATTTAAGTTGACCGAAAATTTCTCTTATCTAATATGAAGGAATTAGATAAGGTTTATATTAATCTGGGGTCTTTAAGTTTTCTATAAGGGCAAGCCCATATAGTTAATTACATCTTAGATAACCAAAGTTACATAAGAAAACTCTTGATTGAGATCAGGAAATATTATTTTCATGACTTCCAAAAGGTATGATCCGTTAAAGTAATGTGGTAATAAGAAATCCAATAGGTGAGTAGCTCAAATTCTGGAACAGTTATTATAATAATTCAAAGGAAAAGTTGGCTAAGGGAAAGACATAGATCCAAGAAAAATCTCGATTTTTTCCCAAACTATCCTATGGTTTGGCTTTGATTTGAGAAAAGTATTTAATGTTTCATCCTGCCAATTTTACTATTTAGGGATTACATTCATTTGATATCGATCATGTGAATAGCCTAGAAGATAGGAGGATTTTCATATCAGATGAAACCATGGAATCTAAGACGAGTTAGGGCTTATATTGCACGTAGTGCAAGGGACTAAAAATATAAGGTAAGGGTTTATGCTACACTAGGCAAGCTATCGCAAAGTCCTATGGCTTATTGTTTAATTATAAAGAGTTTTGCTATTGAAGGTGGTCATGCTGCACACTGTGCATGCATGCTCCAAGCTCCTCATCGTAGCAGGTTTACTTTTAGAAGTGTGAATTATAGGAGGTTGAGAGAAGTAGCATGTTTCAAAAAATTTTAAATTGAGATGACTTAATATTTTATTTAGGGGAATATTTAAGTTGATTATAGTGACACCGATTAGGATCCCATGGTTTCCTCATTACGACACCGCTATTTTATTTGGATTCACTTAATCTAAATGAATTTACTAAACTCAACTAAATGAGTTCTATGTTTTCATTTAGACTGTGAAAAATCTCGTTAGCAGTCGTAGGTTGTATCCTCCAAGATATTTTAATTTAGTTGCGATTATGATTTTTTTTTGTTTTGTTTGTGATTAAATTTTGAGTTTTCTTAGATTTTGATTATTGTGGCGGTGAATTTTTTCTTTGTATTATTTTAATTTTGATTTTTGGTTTTAGTTCTGTGGCTATCCAAAAAGTTTCAGTTTTCATGTAGGGTGTCATTATTGTTTAGCATACAAGTTTGTGAACAAAAAAATTAAAGTAAAAGAAGTACAGAAAAGAAGATGCTATAAACTATAAAAGCGTACCTATCGAGTCTTCTCTTTCCTCCACCTGAAACTTAATTAGTTTTTACAGTAAACATTTATAATTTGTGGGAAAGTAGAAGCCTATAGATAGGTTCCTCACATGCCTACAAAACCTTATTTCATAACTTGGTGGGTTTTATTTATTTCATTTGAGAGATGTATTCCTTTAATAAGTATGATAGGCACAGTTGTCCTACAAGATGTTCAGAAGACTTGTGAAAAGATCCACACAATACCTAGATATTTCACAACCCTTTTGAACTTTCTTGAGTTCATTTGAACTTATAATATTCACTAAATGATTCATCTATTTGATACCCTTATGCTCAATGAACTTTGGTGTTTTGGTCATCCAAAAATTGTGGTAATTGTCATTTGAAATTTTCCTTATTAATTATGTGAGTAAAGGCCTTTAAGGGCAAACTTGATTCATTAAGAATTCTAACCAGTTTCTTTTTATTGGGCTTGTAGTGTTAAAAAAAAAATGTTTAATATTAGTTAAACTTTATTTTCTAAACCTTATTAGTCAATTTTAATTAAACTTACTTCACTACTAAGCCCTTAAGACTTTAGTGTGTATATTTACATTTTAGAAAAGAAAGTTAAGTTGACTTTTATGATTCTGATTCTTCTCAAAATATTGAATTATCATTAAAACACTAATTAGGAATTTTAAATCATTAGGTATCATTTTCCATGAGTGAAACCCCTACCTTATGATCATTTAATTTTGATTATGTTCCAAATTAATATAATTAAAGAAATTGCAAGTTTATCCTTTAATGTGACAACTGTGAGATTGGTTTCTACCACTTATCCCTTCATGTATGAATCATTTTAACATGTTTATTAAGATCATCCATTATCCATTTCCCATTTTGATTAAGCCTGAATATTGGTTAAGGCTAAACTCTTCAAAATTACAACTTTACCCCTAAGGCCTTAATACTTCATAATTAGTCAAATTTAGTGCAAATGACTTTGGAATTTTTATGTTACCCTACCCATGGGTCAATTAAAACATCAGAGGGAAAAAAGTGATTTTTCTAAATTTTAATTTAATTTTTTATAATTATTTTCATGCAAAAGGTGAATTTTCAAAGATAAATTTATAACTTAATCAAAACACAACATTTATTTAAAGAAAATTACTGGAGGTTCACCTAGACCAGTGGACCACTTGGACCAATTTTCATGATTTTTGAATTTTAATTTAGTTATTATAATTATTTCAATTTCTGGAGTATTAATTAAAGATAAAATATTATTCAAATTGAAAATTAAGTTTTATCTTTTTCCTAAATCTCTCTGAGGTCAGGGAACCTAAATAAATAAATTTCATATTTTTTTTATTTCAATTATTAGAATTATTTTAGTGAGAAATTAGGAAAAATCCATTTTCAGGCTTTAAAATTTAATATCTTTACTTTGAGGGTTAGAAAAATTGTTCCAATTGTTCTTAAGTGATTAGGTGGCAAATTAGAACATTTACATCAATTTCATTAATTTCATGATTTTTATGAATTTTTAAATATTTAAATATTTAAAATGCCCTAAGAAATAAAAATTTTACTTTAATACTAATTTTATTATTCTTATATTCCTCTAATCACAGAGAACTGCAAAAACAAATTTGATGATTTTTTGAGTTATATTTCAATAATTAGAATTATTTTAATACCAAAGGTGGTATTTAACTTAAATTCATTTAAGTGGCCAAATCAATTCAAAATATTTTCAAAATTTTTGTGGAATTTTCTCTAATCCTTAACCATAGTGGGGAATAAATAAAAAGATATTTTCATTTATATTTAATTCAATTTAATTTTCTTTAGGTTTAGTGAGTTAAATTAAATTAGGGTGATGTTCAATGAGTTAAGCCAATTTATAATTTTTCTATGGTCCTCTGGTCAGAATGAACATACCAAAATAATTTCACAATTTTCTGATGAGCATTTTAATTTTTAAAATTTTTAAATCAAAACAGACATAACAAACTTGAAAAATAGCGATCTCCTCATAGAGACCTCCCTTGAGTTTGGAGAAATCGGGGAAGATCACTCAGGACAGAAGAAACAAAAGCTCTAAATTTTAAGCCATGGTTAAATGTACATGAAAATGGAGAATTAAAATACCAAATATTGTATTTAATTATTAAAAATCAAGCACAGATCAAATAACTTGATACTAAATCCACATTATCCTCCTCTCTTCACTAAGCAAGAGGGTATTTTTATTTTATTTTTATGATTTTTCTATACTAAGTTATGAATTTTTAAAGTTTAATTGATTTAAATAATTCAGAAAATCCCTAATTTTCTATATAAGTGACGCGGCGCTGACTGGATCCTTGGCAGCTCTGAACTACCACATTTCGCTCTGTCATTTGACACCACCTACCGAGTCAACTTCCACGCGACCGTGCTTTATGGTTTATCTCCTCATACAACACAATCTAAGCCATCTACTGAATACATGCGCGATCCAACGGCACTCCTCTTTCATCCCCAACTGGTTCTTTCGGTAGACCTTCCACACTAAAACCTTGAGATCTCAACCTAGACTCAAACAAATTGCTTCGGGTTTGTTTTTATGGACTCATCTAACCAAGATGAACCTATCTGTATGGTTAACCTAGCCTGAAATCAATCCAGTGTGTATGGAGAATTGAAATAAGCTCGGGAGAGGAAGAGAGTTTAATACCTTTATCTGAGAGGAGCGGCCTCAATCAGATGGTTGTGGAATATTTGATTGGACCCAACGAACCTTTAGATGAAGCCTTGACCTGTGGGGAAAAGTCTAGACCTGAAATCGACCAAAGTCGACTTCAAGTTTTGACAAACTCTGGTCTGGAGGCTCTCCGTGATAGGGGTTCTATGGGGGTTTTTCCTCTTTTAGTGTTGGGATGGTGTGAGTGCAATTAATTTGGATTTGGTGTAGTGTGGAGTTATGGTAGAGATTATCCTGGTTTCTGCTGAGAATTGAGCTCTGAAATTAGCTCTAGGCAGTGGGGTTCAATGGCTAAGGATGGTGGGCTTGCACTCAGGAGGTCTCAAGGAAGCTCTCAGGGCAGTTTGGTAGAGTTTCCTTAAGAAAATTATAGAACCCCCATTTGGCCGTGAAGGATGGCTTTTATAGCCATGGCCATTGAGCTGAGCTCGGGGCTTGGCTATGGGTAGAATTAACTGTTTAGGTGGAGGGCAGATCAGCTCCCATGAGCAATCAGAGCTTGACAGCTTGGTAGGGTCAATTGGGTCACGTTTGTCTTGGGGTGGCTCTCGCCTTTGGCTCCTCCAGCGACTATGTCGGCTAGACATGTTAGGGGAGGTGGCTCGAGGTCAGGTGAGCCAGAGGATAGGCTATCATGGCGGTGAACTTAAGTGGCTAAGTGTTTATTGCATATCTCCTTAGATTTGTTCATTTAAAGAAGGGGATCCCCTAATTTAGGGGACCCTTGGTCCATGGCTCCACTAGAGTGGGATAGGAGGATCAAACACAGTCCCTAAGGTCTCAAGGCTGGCTATGGTGAGCTTAGTTTAGTCACAATTGGTTTAATTTGGCCATATTGGGTCATGGGTTCAATTTGGGCTATTTGGGCTCAAGTTGGGCTAGTTTGGATTTGATCTTGGGTTAGGCCCAATTAATTGCTCAAAATGGTGTGTATGATTGCTATAAAGAGTTTAGAAAAAGGATTGAGGTAATTTTGAATTGAAGTCAAAATGACCCAAAACTAACACAATTATTTGGATAGTTGTGTTGGTTTTGTTGATCTCGCAATTTAAGACATTTTGGTCATGGGTAATTTGGAGAATCTAGGTCATATGGTCAAAATGTGGTTCAATCAGATAGTTGTGTTTGTTTTGGGTCAAGTGGAAACTCAATATAAAATGTAGAATTCAACAAGATAAATTTCCCTGGGGATTATCTGGATAGAAAAACTTCAAGTCCCGTGAACTCTCGCTAGGGAAGGGAAAATGGAATACCTTCATTAGGGAGCTATGAATCTCAAGCCTCAAACATTTGAAGGGTCTGATCCAATTTGATTTGAAATTGGTATTTGAATTTAGAATTAGGATTTAATTTGAATTTTGGTTTTGAATTTGATTTCAATTTAAATTTATGTGTTTGAATTTGATTTTGAACTTTATGGAATTTATGGGAATTTAAAATTTATGGAATTTATACTTTTATTTGATTTTTAAAATTTTAATTTTGTGGGAGTCTTAGGGTTCAAGTGAGTGCAGAGAGGAAAGTCAGAATTTAGGCTCCAACCTCGAAAATGAGTGTCAAAGTTTAGGTACCGATCTCGGAATATGAGAATCGAAATTTTGGTACGGATCTCGAACTATGAGAATTGGAATTTAAGTACCGATCTCGAAATGTGAGAATCAGAATTTAGGTACCGATCTAGGAATGTCGTGAATGTGGAAAATTTTTGGAAAGGAAGCGAAAATTTAAGGGGATTTAGAGAATCAGACGACTAAGCTCCATCTCTAAAATTTCATGGAAGGTGGAAAACTTTCTCGGGTAGGATGCAAAAAGTTAAGGGAATTTGAAAGAATAAGGCGATTGTACTCCGATTCTAGAATTTCATGAAATGCGTAAAATTTCTCTGATAGGATGCAGAAAATTTAGGGGACTTGAAGGAATCAAACGACTATGCTCCATTCATAGAATTTCATGGAAGGTGGAAATATTTCTCGGATAGGATGTGGAATATTTAGGGAATCTGAAAGAATCGGACGACTGTGCTCCTATCCAGGAATTTCATGGAAGGCGGAGAAATTTGTCGGATAGAATCTTAAAATTTTAGGGAATTTGAAGGAATTTGGGAAAGAAAGCTTAAAGACTCACATCTAGCCCATGGTAACAGGAGGGAATCAGAATTTAGGTACTGGTCCAGAAATTTCAAGTGAAAAGAACTAAAAAAATTTGATGTTGACTTTCGAAAAAAGCAGAATTGTGCAATTCGGCCAAGACTCATAGCCATTGCGAGATTTGTAGAATTTTGTGACATTTTGAATTTGTGGTAGGTGACGTTGTGTAAAGTGCCAAAGTATGCAGAATGTTTTCAGAAATGTGAAATCTGAGAGTGAGCGCAGAGACTCGGAGTGTTGAGAAAGAATTAACTTATCATTTGTTTTCAATTAATCATTTTTTTTAAATTTGGTTTATTTCATTTCAATTCATCTCGGGGTTATCCAATTTCAGTTTTGATTTTTATTTATTTCATTTTATCTTAACTTTTTTTTATTTGTTATCTTTTTTTCTTTTTAATCTTTCTTGTATCGTTCTTTGTTTGTTTTTAATTTGGGACCAACGTATGGTCCTGCTGCTTTTTGATCATTGCGCCAAAAGAAACATTCTAAAAAGCTCAGTGAGCTAAAACAGAAATATTCACTAATTTTGCTGAAAGCAGTAGTACAACTTATCACATGCTGAAACACATCCAAAAGTAAATCCGGTGTACATAGTTGAACAAAACTAACATATCATATCATGCTGGTATGAAAAAGTGACAAATGTCGTGAATTGGTGCAGGATGTAGTAGAACGTTGTCGTCTGAGGCTGCCCCATTAACAAGCCAACCTATCAAGGCTACGCTCCGAAACAAAATTTCCCTTGTAAACCCTCGGCGGTACTATTGTCACAGTAGCAAGGGACGAAGACTTTCCAACTCTGGATCTGGCTCGTAGTAGATCGGTGCCTTGTCCTCGTCCATTCTTCTGAAAGTAACTAACACTCTTTGTCCCGTGACTCCTGGGATGCAGTGCAAGATCTAATCCATTTCATTTTAGCACTAACACTGATCTGACTGGCAGAGGGATCTCAACGGAACCTTGGAACTCCTTTGGCCTTACAATCTGAATCTCCCAACCGAAGAGAATTTCGCTCTCGCTCAGAAATGATACTGTGCAGAATGATCTGACAAAATCATGGTGGTAGATATGAGGCGGGATGCAGTCCCCTTCCTTATAAATATTTATTATGCAACTGTTAAGGATACAGTCTGCAGGTAACACATGCCACTCTATCATCCTCTTTATCATCTTCTTTATTTCTAGCAGCATGTCATCTACTTCATCATGTTGCAGAATCCCTAATGGATTTCCTTATCGATCCTTTACAAATTGTAGCAACAACCACACTGAATGGTGATCCTGACTTTTCACGACCAATTTTCATCTTTGATCTCATTTTTGTAACATCCTCAGAGCGTAAGGTCCAAGCTGTTTCTGGAAGCAAATACCAACTTACGGCCTGACACTTCCTACATAAGAAAACAGAGGGAAATGTCAGTGGTTGGTATTTTGCATGAACAAGAACAATAGCCAACTTATTATTATTTATTTTTTATTTCTTTTATTTATTTAACAATTTTGTAATTATTTTGATGCCATTATCTTATATAATATGATTTTACAAGATTTGGAATTAGGAATTTAACAAGCATATTTTGTTTTGTGATAACATTTATTTTATTTTGTTCAAATTTATTTTATTACAAAATTTGGACCCAGTCATAAACACTGGCAATAAGCCTATATCGGAATGAATATCCTACCTCAGATTTTACACGTCGTGTAGTATTTCTTTAGATATCGTCCATTTATCGGCAACATAGGTCTATCCCCTTGAGAATCCACCAGTTGGTATGACCCTCCTGAGTAAACCTTCTCCACCATGAATGGCCCTTCCCAGGTTGGTTCAATATTTTCCCCTATCTTGCAATGTGTTAGAATAGGCCTTCTAAGAACAAGCACAAGGTCACCGACTTTGAATAATCTTGGGCAGACTAATTTATCGTGGTCTTGAATCATCTTTGTTTGGTAGATTTCCATACTCTGCTATACGAGAAATCTCTTTCCTTCAAGGCTTTCCAACTTTGTAAGTTAGAGTTTGGCATTCTCTTCTGTCGTAATTTGGCTAGCAATGGTGATTCTGAGGGACGACAACTGAACTTCCAATGAAAGCACTGCCTTGGACCCGTAGACGAGTGCATAAGGTGTAGACCGTGTCGGCTTTCTGACTGTCATCCTGTAAGCTGGGGTAGTAGATTGTAGAGTACCTCCAGTCTATCTCGTGTCGTCTGATGAAATTATTGATCTTGGTGCGCTTGAAGGCGGACCTCGTTATTTGTAATGTTTCTATATGGTACACCGAAGAGGTATACGACCTGATTCTTGAAAAACTGTAGAACCTGTTATGCTGTGACTTCTCGTAATGAAACTGCCTCTACTCATTTGGAGAAGTAATATGTAGCTATAAGTATAAACCTATGTCTTTTTGAAGAGGAGGGTCTATCAGACCCACTATATCTGTGCCCCAACACTCGAATGGCTATGAGGCAATCGTGGGGTGTAAAACATTTAAAGGTTGGTGTAAGACCACTCCATGCACTTGGCACTGATGACACCTCTTTTTTATTTCCATGCAATCAGACATCATTACTGGCCAATAATATCCGAGTCTCTTGATTTTCATCTTCATTTTTTGGCTCTAACAGGTGAGCTCCACACAATTCAGCATGTACCACTTTGACAATTTTTTGTGCTTCTGCTTTGCTGAGACATCTAAGCCACATCTAGTCTAAAGATCTTATGTAGAGAAAATTATCGACTAAGGCATACGACAAAGCCCTTTTATAAATTTGATACGCTGATGACTTGTCTTCTGGCAATCTTCCTATTTGCAAATATTATGTTACCGGCTGACGTTAATCTTCTGCATCATCTAACACTATTCCTGTTATCTCTTTTATTCCAAGTTTGGCCAAATTGTCGAGGTCGATTTGCGATAAAACCTGATGTCCTTGTATTGTAATGTCTATGGAGTCTTCTTGTGGATATGCAAATTCTTTAGCCAGTTTAGCTAAAGCATCTGCATAGGCATTTTTTGCTCGAGGAATCCTATAGAATGTCACACTTGGAATTTGTTCCAAAAATTTCACCGTATACTTGTGGTATTCTTCTAATCTTAATTTCATAATCTTATATTGTTCTAACACTTACTGTACGACGAGTTGTGAGTCGCTGGATATGGCAATGTCCGTTATTGCCATTAGTATTGCTAATTCCAAATCGGTGATTAGAGCTTCATATTTTACCTCAATATTGGTACATGGCTCTGTCAGGTGGTAGGAGAATCTTAACATTCCCTAATCTGGGGTCACAAATATCAGACCATTTCTTGCTTTACCGAGTGTGACTGTCTACTGTCCTTCATCTCTTTTAACATTCCCTGATCCATCAAATTAAATTTTCCAACGTCTGGCACTGGGCTGTTCCACTTATAGTATTTGTTCATCTGGTAGCTCGTCATTGAGCGGGGACCCAACTGGCAGTGGGTGTGCTGCAAGAAAGTCTGCAAGAATCTGCCTTTTGATAGCGCGAAGGGGCACAAAAGTTATGTCGAATTGCAATAGTTTCATCAGCCACCTTGCTAAACATCCGAAAAGTGTTTGTCGGCTCATCAATTATTGCAATGGATTAACCTTTGAAATCAGGTTAACCTTATGAGAAAACATGTAATGTCTAAGTTTCTGAGTGGCAAAAACCAAAGCAAGACAAAGTTTCTCAATAGGAGGATACTTTACCTCTGTTGGTATTAGACGTCGACTCAAGTAGTAGTGGATTCTCCTTACCCTCATCATTGAATTGAGCAAGTAAGGCTCCGAGAGACTCGTCTAAGGCCACAGTGTAAAGTATCAACGGTCTACCCGGGATAGGGGCTACCAAAACAAGAGGTTTTGTTATATATCATTTAATATCTTTGAAAGCCAACTGGCATGGCTCTCCCAAATGAATTTGGCATCCTTTTGAATTAATTTCGAAAAGGGTAGAAAACTTCCTGATATATTAGATATAAAGCGTCTTATCTAAGCCAACTTACCTTGAAAAGAATGTAGTTTTTTCAAGGCCATGGGAGGAGGAATTTCCAAGATAGCTTTAATCTTCTCTGGGTTGATTTCGATTCCCCTATGAAGGACAATGAATCCTAGGAATTTCCCTGAGGTAATGTCAAAAGCGCACTTTAAGGGATTCATCTTGAGATTGTATTGTCGTAATCATTCAAATACGATCCTTAAAGCACATAAGTGGTTTTATTTCACTTTGCTGTTGATGACCAAGTCGTCCATGTAGCATCCACTTGGTTGTCAATGAGGTCATCAAAGATCTTTGTCATTGCTATTTGGTAAGTAGCTCTGGTATTTTTAACCCAAATGACATCACAGTGTAGCAGTAAATCCCGATCAGAGTTCAGAATGCTGTAAGCGTTGCGTCTACTGGAGTCATCTTGATTTAGTCGTAACCTGAAGATCCATCCATGAATGAGAATATTTCGTGTAACGACGTAATTTCCACCATTAATTTCAATATTGGTAATAGGAATTTGTCTTTTGAACATGCCTTGTTCAAGTCCCTGAAGTTGACACACACTCGAATCTGTACATTTTTCTTTTTAACGGGTACGACATTACCTAACCATGTTAGGTAATGTTCTTCTCAAACAAAGATAGCATCTATTAACTTTTTTATTTCTGTTGTAACTTATTTTTTTATTTCATGGCGCATTCTTCCGCGAGCTTGCTTTATTGGCGTTGTATTTTGATTCACTCCAAGGCGCTGAACTGCGACCTGCAGGGATAATCCTGACATTTCATCGTAACTCCAGCCGAAGCAATCTTTAAATTCTGACAATAACTTGATCAAATCCGTAGATTCCTCTTTAATAATTAATGAACTTATAAACATGGGTCGGGGTTCCACCTCAATCCTGAGGTTGAATTCCTTCAGTTCATCAACTGTTGATTTGATTTCTTCTGCGAACTATGGTGGAGCACCATCTATCGGTTGATCTTCAAATCCATCTCGAATATCAATGCAATTTTCTTCTGACTGGCTAGTAACAACCATGCAAAATCCCGATTCATCAACAGCTCCAATTGTACCAAACCCAAGACCTTCTCTTGAATTGACTTTGTTTCCTTTTGTGTTCCATAATTTTTCAAATGATAGTAGTTTATCTTTTTGCATTTTCTTTGGTATATATCCTTATTGAATTAATTTTGTGAAAAGTAACCAAAAGGTAATTCCATTAATTCATTAGAATCATTTTCTTCAAGAATTACATAGGGTTCAGAAGTAGAAGGGGAAGCTCGATAAAACTTGATCAGTTTAACACCACAATTATGGACTTCCTTAATCTCGATACTCCTGATCTTCCAAGGATGGATTGGAGTTAGGGTCATGGCTTGAATATAATGGTTAATTCGATCGTACATTGATTCATATTCATTGTTTTCTTCGTCTTCCAAAGAGATCTCGAACTGACGCTTCTTCTGACTTATCATCATTATTTCTTGGCTGAATTCATCCTCCTCAAAGCTTCCTTCTTCATCGATGCTGATCTTCAGCTTCATTAATTCAACAATTTGGCGAGTTCTCCCTCGCCATGATCCCCGACCTCGACCTCGGATGTGTGGGCTAAAAGAACCCCCACCAACTCGTCGTAAAGGAGTGGTGGAGATCACTGAAGCGAGGGTGAATGGTCCTGTTCTTGTGATCTTTTTGAATCTTCAACTTTACTTATTAAGACTTCTCTTGAGAAAACTTTTTTCTTTGGGGGAGCATAGTATGCGGCGTCTTCGTTGACGCCCACTTCATGTATTGAGAAAGGCTGTAGATCTCCCTAGATGCAATGTTCTTATCCATCTTTGTAGTACTTGATGTATTGGTGTAACAAAGATGGGACCATATTGTACTCATGAAGCCATGGTCGACCAAGCAGGGAGTCGAACAAAGTATCTGCATCGATGACATGAAATTTTGTGGTTGTTACTAGATTTCCAACTTTCATTTGCAATGTTATAGATCCGAAGGCTTTTCCTCTTAGCATCATCTTATCAGTATTGAGCTCTCGTGCATCCAAATAAGCTAACATCAATAAACTCATTATGTTAAGCGATGCTCCAGGATCTACTAATACTCTGGAGAGCACAAACCTGCTGATGATGATGGAAATGCAGAGTGGTCGGTTGTGGTCAGCGGTACCTGATCCACTAAAAATTTGATAGCTTTTTACTGTCTATTTCATACTTATTTTTAAAAATATTGCACTATAAAGGAAGGTCTTTTATAATTTTTTTGATTTTAGGTACAAGAAATGGCTTTTAGAGAAAAAGAAGCAAAATTGGTGCAATTTGGAGCAAAAACAAGCAAAAAAGCAAATTTTTGCCTGACACATTTTGATAAGTCTTTCTTTGCTTAATCTATTTTACACTTCTTAAATATTTTTAAATGAGATTAAAGTTTAAAGAAAAGTTATTTTTATGTTTATTTTGTAGGGCTATTTGTTAAGAACACAACGCAACTCAAACGGGGCATATCGGAGCTGAAACAGAGCCAAACGTGGTGAAATGCTGGAGCTGCACAGTACCAGCGCCAAACTGCTCTCAGAACAGCGCCGGACAGCGCCAGAAGATAGAGAACGATGAAAATTTCACAAAAAATAGCGTCGAACAGCGCCCAAACAGCACCGGACCACGCCAAAAGTGGTTATGAGCCATATACATCAAATCTGGACGCTTTTTGGAAGGTTTATTCAAGCACCTCTTGGGAAATTTGTCCCTACACTATTTTAAAGTAAATTTGAAGCCAAAAATGGTGGTAGATGTTAGAAAAAACATGGAGAATGCCTAGAGATCTTAGAATATGAGTAGATATGTAGATTTCTACCTTTTGGAGAGATTGGTGAGGGGGATTTTGAGAGAAATTATAAGGGTTTGTACTAGCATTTCATGGATCAACGGGAGATTTTGTGGGAGAGATCTTCTTTCTTTCAAGGGGAAAAAGCTATGTATTGTGTTCTTCATTATCTTATGATTTTGTAAACACTTATTTTGTGGATTTGCTTTGAAATGAGATTTTTCGTTGTGTTTTGTTCGTGCTTTGTGATGTCTTTCTCGTACTCTTTCTTCTTCTTAGAAAATAGTGGCATGAGAAGATTATGTCATTATTTTCCTTTTACTTTTCTTTTACAATGAGTAGAATTCGTGTTTAGGATATTGGTAGGATATTGGGATGCATGGTAGAAAAATTTTTATTATAAATGTGATGGTTTTTACTTGCGCTTCATTTACATTACAAAAAGAGCTCGTTTTAGCGTTAAAATTCGTTGTAATTGTGCTACAATCTGAGAGGGTGGTGTAATTCTCATTAAAGTGGAAAATCATTCAAATTCCATGGATGGTGAAGTTCATGGGGGTTGAGTGCAAATAAATAGGGAAATATAATTTGATGGGCGTAGAATTGGAGATTTTAGAGCGACAGACTAAAATCCTCAATTCGGTCCTAGTGTTTGGAAACTAAAGCGAGAGTTAGCCTTCAGGTGAAGGGAAGTGAGAGCTCTGGAGTGAGATCCAGTATCCTCCCAGCCTAACCACGGATTTGGGGACTAAACCTAGGATTAGCCAATGTTCTTTATGCACACGGAAGAGGGTAAAAAATTTGATTTCTTCTATTTGGCACATACAATATTTAATGCATCTCATTCCTTTACATTATTCAATTCACTACATAAGAATAGTAAATTTTATTATCTCAAAATTCACCAAAACAACTCATCCAAAAAGGTTATCTTTAGAAGTAATATTTGCATTTAGAAATAGTTATTATCCTTACATAAAATCATCTGCATTTAGGAGTAGTTGCTAGATAAAATACCACTTATATCAACCCTCTAATCTAAAGTCTGATAATAGTAGACTAGAATTTGACTAAGAATCTCTTACCTCGCTTCCCTGTGGGATCAATAAACGGGACTCCACTAGAGCCTTGTATTACTTGATACGATACGTATACTTGCATTTGAAATTGTGAATTTACAAAATCATTATAAATATATAAATCTGGGTTCATAAATTCTTGCATATAAAAAGGTCTCATAAAGTTTTTGGCACTATTGTCGGGGAAGCTTTGGTAAGAATTTTAGGAGAATTTTAGTTGAAGTAAGTAGGCTTAGAATTGGAAAACATTAGTGTCGTAAAATTTTTTTTTTGTGTGAAAAGTGTTTTATTGTGTGAAAAAGTGTTGTGAAAAAATTGTTTGTGTGAAAAACAAGGATTTGTGAAAATGTTTTTTTGTGTTGAATATATTTTTCGTTTTATTTGTCATATTGTTAATGTATTCTTTATTGTGTTACGTATGCAAAATAAAGGATCCGTTGGACTTATGCCTTTTGGTCCCAAGTTAGAAAAATTGAAAAAATTCAAAAAATAGAATTGACTTGAAAAACTATAAATAGAAATGGAAAACATTAAAAATAACGACTTGGAAAACCATCATAAATTATTGAGGGATTATGTAAATCCTACGACAGATGAAATTCACTCAAGTATACAAAACCCTGTTAAAGAAGCCGAGTCATTTGAACTAAATCCAGCAATTATCCTATTAGTGCAAAACAACCTGTTTAGGAGAACTCCTTCGGAAGATCCCTATTTACAGTTATCTACTTTTCTAGAACTTTGTGTTACATTTCGTTATAAAGGCATGTCAGACGATGCTGTTAGGATAAGACTTTTTCCTTTCTCACTAAGGGATAAGGCTAAAATGTGGTTATACTCATTAGCAATTAGTTCTATTAAAAATTGGGAGGAGTTAACTCAGAAATTCCTAGCTAAGTATTTTCCACCTTCAAGGACGACTAAACTTGTAAACGATATTATCACATTTTATCAGTATGAAGGGAAATCAATATACGAAGCCTGGGAAAGATTTAAGGAACTCCTAAGAAAGTGTCCACATCATGCTTTGCCAAATTGGTTAATCATTCAAAGTTTTTATAAAGGGTTAGTAGGATCCCTTAAGATCATTGTTGATGCCGCTGTTGGTGGTTCCTTAATGTCAAAATCATTTGATGAAGGGTATGCATTAATTGAAGAAATGGCTACAAATGAATTTCAATGGCCCTCTGCAAGGGTAAATCATAAAAATCTAGCTAGTGTTCATGATACGGATGTGATTGCAATTCTTGCTTCTCAGGTTGCTGTAATATCAAGGAAGTTAGACCAATTTGGAATGAACCAGTCTCAATTTACTCTTGTATGTGAGGAAAGTTCATTAGGGCGTACGATTGATTCCAACTTATTATATGAGACTTTAAATACCATAAACAACCCGTATTCTAACTTTTACAACCCAGGTTGGAAGAATCGTCTTAGTTTTAACTGGAATCATACTACTGAGGCTGGATACAAACAATGGGAAAATAATCATGTAAATCCTAATGGAAGTTGGAATAATCTGGGGAACACAAGCTATAGACCTTCATATCCATTGGACTCTAACAATGATCAACAATTTGAGGATAAGAATATGTCTATATAAGAATTGGTATTGCAAATGGAAAACCAGTTGCAAAGTCAAAATGTTGTGATTAGAAACATAGAGAATCAACTGAGAAAATTGCTAATTCACTTAGCAATAGGCCCCAGGTAACACTTTCTAGCAACACTGAGATCAAACCTAAAGAGAACAATAATGATCCAACTGAGAGAAAAGATGATGATTTTTTTTGGATGTATTTAATTGATTATTTTAAGGAAATTCCATTTCCAAAAAAGTTTTGAAAATAAGTTAACAGATGAGGTCGGAATGGATTTTTATGATGAGTTGAAAACGTTATCTAAAGAAGACTGTATGTATGTTCATGAGAGGTGTAAAATCATGGTCTCTACTAAAAATAGTGAACTTTTAATTCCACCTGTTGAAAAATCTCATGAACTTAAGATGGATGTACCTCATACAATTTTAAAGCCTACCTATTTAGAAAATTCATCTACACCACCAGTCTTTATATCTTTAGATTCAACTCAATCACAAGAAAAACCTGAATTGAATGATGAACAAGATAAAGATATTGAACTAAGACTTGGAAGAGAATTTGAGGTTATATTTCAAAAGAACTTTGAGTTGAGAAAAGAGGATATGGATATTGAAAGACCATTGGAAGAAATTCCTAAGGAATTAGAAAAACCTATTTCCTCAACTATGATAGATATAGAAAGACTACCTCAATCATTTACTCATTATCAAAGGGAAGAATTGGAAGTTAAGTTGAAACAGAAGAGTAGCACTGAAGATTTTGATCCAGAATTTGAATTATCTAGAGAGAATTCGATAAAAAATTTGGGAGATCTTGAATTATCATATAAAGATCCATTTCTTAAAATTTCAAGGATGATATTAATATAAAAATTCAGAAAATTAATAGAAGAATATTGGATCTTGAAAGAAATATGAGGAACAATGATATGATTTAATATGAAAAGGAAGAGATTACAATTTGAGGATTTTATAGAAATCACCGGATCTGAAAAAGATTGGGCGATTGATCGAGGATTACTTAATTGAAATTTTGATCGAGGAGGAATCATTTGTCATGCTGATGACGTTAAACCAAACGCTTTATGGGAGGCAAACCATAGTTATCAGTGTGTTTTGATTTAGTATGCTTGGGAGTCATGATTGTTTGTGTTATATTATGTTTACTTTAGTGTGGCTTGATCAGTTTGATTTTTATTTGTGGATATTTGACTTGTTAGTTGTTTGATTTGATTTTTGTGTGTCATGAGGGAGGTGATTCCTTAACTTCTTATTATGGATAGACTTGTATGTTCTCTTATAGTAGTTGTATTGACGAGTCCACAATGACTCGGGTCTTACCCTGACTTGAGTTTTACAAATGATATCATGAATTTGAACAGTGACAAATTCATCTCAAATTTGTTACTTCCTTTCTCTAACTTTGCTTTCATTTGGTAGGAGTCGCGAACCTATTTGATGAATAACATGAGGATGAGCTTAAACTACGATTTATAACTGTTAGAGGTGCTTAATTAAAGGGATTAAATGATACCTGAAATTGGTGTCCGGAAGCCAATATATCAGAGATAATCTTACCTTTGGGATTATAATCTATAAAATCATTTAAAAAGTACCTGATTTATTAGTGTAGTGATTCCGTTAGAAATTGGAGGTAAGTAGTGAGATGTGATGAGTTAATGGAAGAATTGACCTCATTTATTATGTGTGTTTGTATGTTTGTGTTACAACTTTATATAAGACTTAAAGAACGTTTTTATATTCCTTTGCTGATACCTGCTATGCTAATTATACTTTTATTTAGTGAATTTCATTCTGACATGATTAGTTTAGATTTACTTTCTGCTCTATATTGTTCTGTCATGATGAATATTTGATGATGTTTTTTATAAACATTTGTGGTAGATAGAATTTCTACACTTTTTTTTTCCTGCTTATATTTTCTGTACTAAATGTTATATATGTTAAAAATTAAGTTTGGGGGTAGGAAGAAAAATAAAATTTTAATATGAGAATACTTCCTTTTAGTGTAATTTTATTGCAATCATGTTTTAGGCAAGATTTACTTTCTTCTGCGGTCATTTTATCCTGATTATGCATGTATATGAATTTGATAGCATGTTGTAGTAGCTATTAAATTTATTTACTTTTTCTTCCTGCCACATTTTATGGAATTAGTTGCAAAATATTTAAAAAATTAAGTTTGGGGAGAGAAAGGATTAACTGTTAGTTGTTCTCATTAAAAGTATTTTCAAAATTATTAATATGATTTCCTGTAAAAGTGCTCAATTTCATATAACTGTATTTTGATTTTATTTGAGTACTTTAGTGGACTTGAATGAAAGTTTTTTGTAATGAAAAGTAATTTTGTAGGCTAAGATATTTGGTATAAGAGAATAGGACTATAGTCAACGATTCAAAGTAAGAAAAACTATATGTTTGAAATATTAAGAATCTTAAAACTTTATGTGAAAGGAAAGGATTGTGATTTTATGATGAATCAATAATAAGCTAAAGAAATGCCTATAAGGTAAAGGATTGTGGTAAGTTCCAAATTTAGGGTGAGAAGGGTGAAGTTCAAAATTATTAAAGGCTATCTAGATATAGTAATCCTCACTTGAAAAAAACAAAAAGCAAAAGAAAGAAAAGGGATTAAAAATGATCCCAAAAAAAAGAGAAATAAAAAAAAAGAGAAGAAAAAGAAAAGAAAAAGTGAGGAGAAGAAGCTTGAGGAGATGCCTAATCATAAATTGGCTTGACTTGGATCTACGTAAAGGGGAGAACTTAACTACTTTCCTGAACTTATATGTATGGATTAGCATCTTTACTAGTAGTTTTCTCATAAACTTCTTTTCATGTAATCCTTTTAAGTTTCTTAATAGGACAAACTACAGTTTTTTTTGAAATGAATAGAAGGCTGGAACTCTTAGACTTGATGACTAGATAGTCTTACACCTGCATAATTTACTTGAATTATTCAAAGATAATTCTGAAGATTTTACTACTGTATTTATCTAAGTCAAAATCATGGTATCTTAGAAAAAAAATTTCATTGCAGTGGATCATTATTTTATGTATTAACTAAATTACTTGAGGACAAGTAATAGTTAAGTTTGGGGGATCCTGATCCACTAAAAATTTGATAGCTTTTTACTGTCTATTTCATACCTATTTTTAATGATATTGCACTATAAAGAAAGGTATTTTGTAAGTTTTTTTATTTTATTTACAAGAAATAGCTTTTTGGAGAAAAAGAGGTAAAAATAGTGCAATTTGGAGCAAAAACAAGCAAAAAAGCAAATTTTGACCTGGCGCATTTTAATAAGTCTTTCTTTGCTTAATCTCTTTTACACTTCTTGAATATTTTTGAATAATATTACACTTTAAATAAAAGTTATTTTAATGTTTATTTTATAAAGCTATCTGTTATGAATGCAATGCAATTGAAACTGGGCGAATCAGAGCTGAAACGGAGCCAAACGAAGCAAAATGGTGGAGCTGCGCAGTAACAGTGCTGAACCACGCCTAGACCAGCACCGAACCGCACCAGAAGATAAAGAACAATGCAAATTTCATGGAAAATAGCACTAATAGCGCCCAAACAACGTCGGGCCATGTCAAAAGCGGTTATGGGCCATATACATCGAATCTGGAAACTTTTTGGAAGGTTTCTTCAAGCACCTCTTGGGAAATTCGTCTCTATACTATTTTAAAGCATATTCGAAGCAAAAAAAGGGTGGTAGATGTTAGGAAGAATGTGGAGAATGCTTAGAGATCTTAGAATAGGAGTAGATATGTAGATTTCTACCTTTTTGGAGAGTTTGTTGAGGGAAATTTAAGAGAAATTGTAAAGGTTTGTACTAGCATTACATGGATCAGCGGGAGACTTTGTTGGAGAGAACTTCTTCTTTTTTTAAATAGGAAAAAACTAAGTATTGTGTTCTTCATTATCTTAGGATTTTGTAAACACTTATTTTATGGATTTGCTTTGAAATGAGATTTTCCGTTGTGTTTTCTCCGTGCTTTCTGGTGTCTTTCTCTTACTTTTTCTTCTTCTTGGCAAATAGTGGCATGAGAAGATTATGTCATTATTTTCCTTTTACTTTCTTTCGCAATGAGTAGGATTCATGATTAGTATATTGGGATGCATGCTAGAAAAAGTTTTATTATAAATGTGATGGTTTTTACTTGCACTTCATTTACATTACAAAAAGAGCTCGTTGTAGTGTTAAAATTCATTGTAATTACGCTACGATCTGAGAGGGCAGTGTAATTCTCAACAAAGTGGAACCATATTTAAATTCAATGGATGGTGAAGTTCACGGGGGTTGAGTGCAAATAAATAAGGAAATATACTTTGATGGGCGTAAAATTGAAGATTTTAGGGTGATAGACTAAAATCTCTAATTCGGTCCAAGTGTTTGGAAACTAAAATGAGAGTTAGCCTTCAGGTGAAGGGAAGTGGGAGCTCTAGAGTGAGAGCCAGTATCCTCCCAGCATAACCACGGATTTGGGGACTAAACCTAGGATCAGACAATGTTCTTTATGCACACGGAAGAGGGTAAAGAATATGATTGCTTTGGCACATCAAATATTTAATGCATCTTATTCCCTTACATTATCCAATTCATTACATAAGAATAGTAAATTTTATTATCTCAAAATTCACCAAACTAACTCATCCAGAAAGGTTAGCTTTAGAAGTAATATTTTCATTTAGGAATAGTTGTTATCCTTACATATAATCATCAACATTTAAGAGTAGTTGCTAGATAAAACATCACTTATATCGACCCTCTAATCTAAAGTCTAATAATAGTAGACTAGAATTTGACTATGAACCTCTTACTTCGCTTCCCTGTGGGATTGATAAACGGGACTCCACTAGAGCCCTGTATTACTTGATACGATACGTATACTTGTGTTTGAAATTGTGACTTTATAAAATCATTATAAATATAAAAATCTGGGTTCATAAATTCTTGCATATAAAAAAGTCGTATCAGTACCAAGTAGCAATTCTTCATCAGTGAAGGTTATGCCAGGCTGTCATTTTAAAGTACAAACTCCATCTAAGGATGTGCTAGCCAACTGTGCTAAGAAAATGGCTGGATCAAGTAGGGCATTAACCAGATTTTCTCTCATCTCATTTGACAGGATCAGAGCGTCTTAAGTGATTAGTTTGGCTGGCAATTTCCTAAGATGTTCTAGTACATTGTAATCTACTTTATTTGAGTTCTCGATCTCATTTTGAATCTGCACTTTTTCTGTTGTTGGAGGAAGTTCTTCTTGAGTAACTATATGTTTTCCTTTATCCTTAATAGCTGCTCTTGGAGGTAGTACTCTTCCACTTCTGAGATTCACTTATGTTTCCTCCTCTGGACCCGGAGGTTCTCCCGACGTTGTAGCTGATTCTTCTTGTATTGTTTATGTATCTAAAAAATTCTAGTTGATTGCAAGCGGAGTTCCTTTGCACTCGAGGACTGGTTCCTCGCTTTCCATACTATCATAACTGGTGTTGTCGATATCTCATTCATTTTCATCAAGGTTCTTGTCTGGAACTAACGTGATTCAAAGATCATTTTGGGAATCGAAATCGGGGTTAAAAAGATTGGAATCAGTTACGTCACCACTAGAGACAATAAGAATATATCCAAAATCATTTCTATTATCATTATGAGACCCTAGAGGGGCATAATGATAATCGTACAAAGTCAGGGGTTCGAGGGTCCTGAATCTGAGATAATCTAATAGGGGGCAGCGCCTATCATAGCAATCCCGCTATCGTCCTTAATTTCATTTGCGACTTCTTCGTTTCTCCTTTCCTGCTGCGGTGGTCTCTTTGGCGAAATCTCTGTCTTAGGCCTAGTGGTAGATTCTGGGCAGCGGTTTTCCTTGAAGTGGACTTGATCTGATCCAAGACTCTCGTGAGCTTTTTTCAAATAGTACTCCATCCAACCTTACCAGCATATAGGTCGATCGGAGAGATTGGCTTAGACGAAATCATATTTACAGAATTAATTTTAGGTTCTTTCAAATATTCTAAAAAGAGTTCAATATTGCAGAGTTAATGTATGTCTTTGCAAGTATTGCTAAAACTACCACAAAGAAGAATTCTAACATGGTGTACTGATTAAGATTAGTATAGGTTAGTTGATTATAAATAATTAGTCTAAATTAACAAGGAAATTATATATTGTTAAGCTAGATTATACACTTAAACTATGCATAACTATTACTCTTGAAGTAAACTGTCTCTATATACTTGAAAATAGCCCACAACAACATATATTGGCATAAAGAAATTAAAAATATATATTATAACACAATGAATTTTGATATTTCAAAAATCTATAATGAAATTAACTGATCAAACTTCTCATTTCCCAAAGACGTTCACATTTCTATATAACAAGAAAATTTAGACACATTTGAGAAAAGTTTACAACTGAAATGCTAATGGGGTTAATATTTTTCAAAGTTAAATGCACTTTCAACAATAGGTTTGAAACCCGCATTGCTAATGGGATTAATATTATTAGAATGATCCCTAGCAACAACACTATGACAAGTCTTCATCATATTATTATTATTTTTAAACAATGATAAATTAACTTTTACATTTCGACATCACAATGACTCATTGAATATTGATAATGCCTATACATGCCTAAAACCTAAACTTCGAATCTTACAAAAGATCCAAAATCAAAAAAGGAAAAAATGGGGGAAAAAACACAAAACCTTTTCCTTAATCGGTCACTACCGGAAGATCGAGCGACTACAGGCTAGGGTAAGGCTACTGACAACGGTGACGGGAAGGTAATGTGTTCCGGCAATGGCTATAGGAGAGGTTACGATGACCGGAGACAATGAGATATGGGAAGAGCTTCATTTTCATGGGAGAGAGGAGAGGAACCAAAAATATTTCGGGGGCACACAGAGAAGGAAAATGAAATGGGGTTGTGATGGGTTTTTAAGTCTAATGAATCTATTTTTTCATCTAATTTGCATCAGATATTTTCGACGGTTTTGCTACAACTCTTCTGTGAATTTCATCTTCATTGAATAGTCTATAGCGTGAAATAATCAGATGCCAATATAACGCAAATTTAGCCGCAAAATAATGTCGACAAGATTACACCTCATAACAGCTACAAAATTCGACGCAAAGTGGTACGTAAAAAAATTCCTAAGAAAACTAGGACACCATTTTGAACTTCTCCTGTAGTGATTTGAATACTCAAAGGGCTGATTAAAGTTTTCATTACCACTTCAGTCCTCAAACTCTGATTGTGAGAAATCACACGTAGACATTATCCAATAAATGACAACATTTGGGAATTGATGAGGGTAATGAGGCCACTACAGATAAAGGAGTGAGAATAATGAGAAAACATAAGTGATTTTAGCAGCTTTATATGCAAATTTAAAGGTTTAGGTGTGATTTATGTAAATAGAGATATTTTGAGTTCTTTGTATGTAAATCCTTCCTTGTAATTTGTCTCGAGCCAATCCTTAAAACTGAAGCATCCTTCTATTATGTGTCCGAGCAACCTGTGGTAGGGACCAAAGTTGGGTTAATCCTTTTTTTCATGTCTTCCGGCTTCTTCGGCTCGGGTAATCTGAACTCGGGCTTTTCATCAGGTTTTTGAACATCTTTGTCATGACGTCGTCTTTGAAGGAGTAATTCCTGCGTAGCCATTTTGACATTGTTCGACCCTGTCGTTCATCGGTCTTATACAGCCTTTGGTACTGATAGCCTGACTGATCTGCTATGGGCTGGACTGACCATTTTACTAAGACTGACTGTACTGAGGGGACTGACTCTGCTAAGGCGACTGACTTTGCTGATGGGGACATGGCTCAGCCTGAATCCTTATTAGTTGCTTTCCGTTGTCGACCGTTGCCAATATACAAGTCTTTTCTTGTATGCTTTGATTAATCTTGTTTTGATTGCTTTCTTTGTAGGCACCATATGCTTAACTTCCTCTTCTAAACTGCTTGCCTTGCTGAGTAGTTTCCCGAAGAATTTGATGGTGAGACCCTTAAGCGTGAAAGCCACTAGACCGTAGATACTCTTGAGTGGTATCTCGATCGCGTGCTATTCCAGTAGCTTGGGCTCACATTTCATGCTTAAGTTTCTTCATCTCAGAATGTAGTCAACTATAGTCTCGTCGGGCTTCTACCACTCCACTTATAGTAATGTGGTGTTGTGCGCCGATAAATCTTTTTGCAAACATGTTTTCCATTTCTGCACAGGTCTTCACTGATCCATTAGGTATTTCTGCATACCAATCAAAAGCTATCCTTGATAAGTTTTTGATGAACTATCGAAGCAATAGAGCTTCACTTCTTTCTTTGTTGCAACAACTGGCTCTGAAGTGTGCTAAATGCTAACGATGGTTTTCCGTCCCATCGAACGTCTTGAAAGTCGGGAGCATAAAGCCTTTGGAGTAAGGCACGACATCAAACTCCTCTGGAGTAAGTCGATAGTGTCCTTTATCTTCTTAGAAAAAGGGAAGTCCTAGTGGGAGTTTAGATCTAACTCAATAGATGGTTCTTGAATTTTAGGGGCAGCAACTTTCACAACAACAAACAAGGCTTTTCTGAGCATAACTTTGAACTCACTAAGGCCAGTTCCGAACTGGATCATTGGTGCAGCAAGACGGGCCTCGCAGGAGGAGGACAAGTCACAAGAGAAAGTGCTCGTAAGGGTTGACATCATGACTGATGAAAGAAACATTCCAAAAGTTAGTGAAGGCCAAAACCATATAATCATAGAGCAAACACTACAAAGAAGGTCGCTCTATGAACTGGGCACAATTTCATTCTTTTTTTTTAGTTTTAATTAATTACTATTATTTTATTGTTTTTTATTCCATATGTTCGTTAAAATGAGCTTAAGATTTAAGAAGGAATGAGTCAATCTACCGATGACAGGCTTGAACCCCAGGAGGCACAAAGAGGAGGTGAAGTATGGGACCCCGTCCGGAATCCCCTTCATGACATACATTGCCCTAGCGAAACTTGTTGCCAACACACCTATTGGGGGTTCAACCCCACAAAATCAAGAAAAAATTCTAAAGATTTCTAAACCCCTCTGTTTAAGGATGATTAAACTGGTGGTCCTGAAATCAAGGAGAGTTGATCGTACTTTTCCAAGAAAGAAATTTGTTAAGTATGTCAATAGAAGAATGATAATCTAGTCCATGAGGGACATGAACACATTACTGATGTATGAATATAACATTTCCTGATCTCGATGAAGAGAGAAACCATCTCTAGCAGACTCATCAGAAAATTATCGGTGCAGAAGTCGATTGGGGGGTTTAATTTATGTATATATATATATATATATATATATATATATATATATATATATATATATATATATATATATATATATATATATATATATATATATATTATAGAAATTGGCTCAAAGGCCCTTACATGTTAATAAAATGGAAAATTACAAAAGTTCCCCCAATGGGAGCAGCCAAAAACCTCACAAGACGGGCAACAAACATTAAGGTGTTAGACATAACTCTCCACCTAATACAAAACAAAAGCAGGTCCCACTCCCGACGGTAAATAAACTAAACGAGAAAAGCATAAGTGAAAAGGCGAATCGGATGTGGATTAGATTCCCTGCAAGGTTTGTGACTGGATTCTGAGGTGGGGAGCCTCCAGTAGGTCCCCAAGAAGCATTAATCTAAGCTAGGGGGGAGGGGAGGTGGACAGGGACACATCCGTGGCATCAGCTCCTCTCTTGGCTAACCAATTAGCAGGTTTGTTTCCTTCCCTGTAAGTGAATTGGAACTGGACTATAAGTTGGTTTTTAATTGTTTGAATCTTCCTCAGCCATTGAGAGTGGTGCCAATTGGTAGAGCAGTTTGATTGAATCAAGGCAATCACCTTCATAGAGTCACATTTAACAAGCAGTCTGTTCCAATGAAAGAAATGGCCAAGCTTAACGGCTCGATAGTATCGCAATCAATTCGGATTCCGGGGGTCAATGGCAATTATAGGGGAGGAGAAATATAGTAAGCAGTTTCCCTTAGAGTTTCTGAATAAGCCTTCCATGCCAGCAACATTATCTCTATAGCTCCCATCAGTGTTTGCTTTGATAACGTTCTGATTTGATGCATTTGAAAAAATCATAACATCATCTGCATAGATAAGATGAGTAATTAGGATATTTGACCCGTGGTGGTACCTGTATGAGTGGTTGGAGCTCAGCTGTTTATTCAAGATTAAAGAGAGATAATCCATGGCTAGAATGAAAAGAGTGGGAGAGAGTGGATCCCCTTGCTTTAGTCCTCTGGTAGCGATAAAATGGCCCCAAATTTGGATCCATTGATGAAGATGGAATGTGAATTATTTTTTAGACATCTGTGGATAAGGTTACAGAAAGAGTGGTTAAATCCCCTGGAAGAGAGAAGCTGAAGCAAAAACTCCCAGTTTAGAGTATTATAGGCCTTTTTAATATCCAACTTATAAATCATATTTCCGCCCCTACAGTTTTAGTCCAAATCCAGGATCAATTCTTAGGCCAAAAGAACATTATCAGCAATAACTCTTCCTTTAACAAATGCAGTTTGATTTAAGCAGATCAAATTCCCAAGGTGAGGTTGGAGCCTGGAGTAATGATCTTACTAATTGTTTTGCTGATGACTGAGGTTAAGCTGATGGGTCTGAACATGTCATAACTTGTAGGGTTATTGTTTTTGGGGATCACAATAGTGCTAGAGGATGTGAAATATTGACGAAGATCCTGCCCAGTGAAAAAACTGGAGATGGCAGCTACCAAATCTGATTTAATAACTTCCCAGGACTTTTTATAGTAGTCTGCAGTGAACCCATCAAGGCTCGCGATTTGTTCGTCGTCAATGGATTTTACAGCTTCCCAAATTTCTTATTCAGTGGGGGGATGAGTAAGAGACAATTGTTGAAGGTGATCCTGATGATCAGGCAGAAAGGAGGGGTTGAGGGCATGTCTTTCATAAGGTGGCTGATGAGTTAGAACTTTAAAAAAGCTAAGAGCGTTCCTCCCAATTGCCCCACTGTTATGAAGCCAGTCACCCTTAGTACTTTTGATGCTATGAATGGTGTTACATTTCCTTTTGTATTTAATGTAAGCATGAAAGAATTTGGTGTTCCTGTCCCCCTCCATGAACCACTGTGAGGGATGCTTTCTGTTTAAGAAGAAGATCCTGCACCTCAATGGAGTGTAAGAGCTTGGTTTGGGCAGCTAGGAGATGGTCCTCAGGAACACTTCCAGCTTGAGCCAATGCTTCAAACTTTTGGACCTCTTGTTCAGCTTCAGTTACAGCAGTGTACACATTCCCAAATTGTGCCCAACCTCAACTCCTGAGAAGATTGTTGGTTTTGATGTGCAGCTGCCTCAGCTTGTTCCATGGGTCAAGATGATCAGCACCCTGCCAGCAAGACTGAATAGACTGGACAAATTTATGATGAGTAGACCAAAAGTTCTGGTACCTAAATGGAGATCTGGAAATGCGGGTGGGGGGGGGGGCGGATATAGATAGCAACAGGTGGTCCATGATCGAACAGCTGAGAGGAAGATGGAGTTACTTGCGGTATGGAGGAAGTGGGAGTACCAATATTCATTCACCAAAAGCCTATACAGTCTTTCCCATATCATACTTCTTTTTCAAGTGAAATGAGGACCTTTGTATCCAAGGTCAAATAACCCAGCTGCCTGGATGTTATCTCTGAAGGTGTTCATGCTTCTAATCTAGGGATGGTTAAGGAGTAACTGATCTCATAATCTGATTCTAGAGATCAATCATATCTTGCCTTCTGCATCCAGCGTACAGGAAGGTGGCTAGGATGTGGTGATCAGCAAATTTCAGAGAGCAATGTAGTAGTTGTGGGTGGTCAATTAGGACATTACAACAGACCTCCTTTCTGCAAAGTAACCAGATTTTATTGTTGGAATTTTGATAATAGGTGAAACCAGTGAGTTTTTTAGTATTTTGTTGGGGGATTGATGTACCAAAGGCTCTAGGATGGCAATACACCAAGGGTTATATTTTTTGTTGAGATAGATAAGTCTTTCAAGAGATGGGAGTTAGACACCCCCTTGATATTCCAACAAATCAGATTAATCATTGATTTGGGGGAGGGGGGATATAGAGTGGTGTGGCTTGTGTTTGACTCTCCCTCTAGTTAAGGGGGGGGAAGGTCTCCCTACC
Source organism: Papilionanthe hookeriana x Papilionanthe teres (assembly GCA_022702705.1). Lineage (NCBI taxonomy): Eukaryota > Viridiplantae > Streptophyta > Magnoliopsida > Asparagales > Orchidaceae > Papilionanthe > Papilionanthe hookeriana x Papilionanthe teres. The sequence continues at coordinate 61,551,208 of CM040433.1, forward strand.
CTTAGAAGAGGAGGAATCTGCTATCTTTAGTGTTTCATGTAGAGGTTTCTTTTTCCTTTTAGCCGTGTGGATGATCCATTCCTCCTCCATGGAGTCTTAAGCCTTCTCCACCACAGCAGGATGTGGGACACATAAATCATTAGAAGATTGAATGAGAAGTGGATTAGTGGTTGGTGAGGGACTAATGGGTAAGGGGTTGGAATGTTGATCGACGAGTGGGGGTGATTGGTAGTTGAGAAGTAGGAATATCCGAGTCCTTGGAACCGGGCACCAAGGGAGTATTCTCCTGCTCACCCACCGCGTGGAAGGTGAGAAGGAGAAGCAGTGATGGTGGGCTGTTTATGTTGTGTTCCAGAATTTCTAGGAGGTGGATGAAGCCTATAGCATCTTTCAGGTGTATGGCCAAACATTCTACAATGGGTACAAAAATAAGGTTTCTGTTGCATCACCACTTCCTGCCATTGGCCATCAGTCTTAGAGCCAATCCAAATCTTCCTTACTTCAGGGAGTGAAATATCTCTCTCAATCTGAATTCTTGCTTCCTCAGGTTTGGCTTTGTTTGTAGTAGCTGCATCAAGTTTGAGGGGAGTGCCAAGAGATCTCCCAATTTGGAAGAGTGCAGATTGGTTAAAATATCTGTATGGGAGATTTGGGAATTTAAACCAAATGGGTACAATGGGGGGTTCCTTGCTAGGGTCAAACTCTGGGGTCCATTTGATGATTTTCATATCCTTGCCTGCAATAGAAATTTGTTGTTTAGCAAATAGCTTAGCATAGTCCTCCTCAGCAGATAGGTTGATAAGCAAATGCCTGCCATCCAACAGCCCAACTCTCCAGTTGCCTATGAATTGTAAGGAATCAAAGTAGCTTCTTACTAGTACCATTTTTGGATGCCCCAGAACAAACTTTCCTATTAGGGTGAGCCTGACCTCATTGTTTAGTTCTTCCAGTTCTTGATCAGTAAAGTAAACAATTGGACAGCCTTCCTTCTCTTCAATTGGTCGAATGAATGGGAGTGAACTTCTCCCAGCTGCTGCATCATGAAATTTCTGGGGGAATAGTAAATCAGCTGGGTTAGTGGTAGTAGGAGCCCTTCCCACTACACTAGCATATGATGCTTTGGCCCAATCAATGTGGGTATTCAGATCAATAGGATTAGCCATAAAGCAAGAAACTAGTTAGGGGGAAACAGTAGTACTAGCAAGGGGCAAAATTTCCAGAGGCAGTAGAAGTTCTGAGAATAAACAGCAGTGCTCCAGAAAAGAGAAAAAGATAACTAAAGACTAAAACTGAAGAGAAAAACTCAGAACCAGGTTGAAAGGCCAGCAGCCACCAGCAATGGAACAGTAAAAATTCAAAAAACAGTAAACCCGGGAAGTGCAAAAACTCCAGTAACCAGACCTTCAAGCCAAACCACACCACAGGCCACTCAAAATCAGCAAGACCCTCACCTAAACTTACCAGAGTTGCCGTCCAGGAGGCTGCCGCCGGCAGGCTCATGCTAGAAACCCTATATATATATATATATTGGTTTTTAGAAAATATCATTTTCAATTTGAAAATATGAAATCAAAACGATCTCATATATACAATAGTAAGACGCATGACATTCGTTCGGTCTACAAACCATCTATGTCGACCGATAATTTCCTCTATCGAATATGAAGGAATTAAATAGAGTTTATATTAATCTAGGGTCATTAAGTTTCATATAAGTGCATGCCCCTATAATTAATTAAATCTTGGATAACCAAAGTTACCTAAGAAAACTCTTGATTGAGATCAGGAAATGTTTTTTTCATGACTTCCAAAAGGTAGGATCTTTCAACGTAATGTGGTAATAGGAAATCCATTAGGTGAGTAGCTCAAACTTTGGAACAGTTATTATAGGAATTCAAAGGGAAAGAAAATTAAGGGAAATACATAGATCCAAGAAAAATCTCAGTGTTTTCCTAACTATCCCATGTTTTGGCTTCGATTTGAATAAAATATTTTATGTTTCATCCTGCAAATTTTATTATTTAGGCCTTACATTCATTTGATTCCGATCATGTGAATAATCTGGAAGATAGGAGGATTTATGTCATATGAGATACAACTTAGGAAACTAAGACGAGTTAGGGCTTATATGGCATGAAGTGCATGGGTCTAAAGAGATAAGATGAGGTTTTATGCTACACTAAGCAAGCTACCACAAAGTCATATGGCTTGTTGTTTAATTCTAAAGAGTTTTACTGTTGAAGGTGGTCGTGCTGCCCACTGTGCATGCTCTAAGCTCCTCTTCGTAGCAAGTTTAGTTTTAGAAGTGTCAATTGTAGGAGGTTGAGAGAAATAGCATGTTTCAAAAATTTTTAAATTTAGATGTTTTAATGTTTTATTTAGGGGAATATTTAAGTTGATTATAGCGACACTAATTAGCATCCCACGACTCCCTCATTCAGGCACCGCTATTTTCTTCGGATTCACTTAGTCTAAATAAATTTACTAAACTCAACTAAATGAGTTCCATACTCTCATTTAGACCATCAGAAATCTTGTTAGCAGCCGTAGGTTGCATCCTCTGAGGTATTCCAGATCATCCGAAAGAGATATTTTAATTTAGTTGCAATTATGATTTTTTATTTTGTTTGTGATTAAATTTTGAGTTGTCTTATAGTTTGATTATTGTGGCGATGAATTTTATTTTTATTTTGTTTTAATTTTGATTTTTTGTTTTGGTTTTGTAGCTATCCAAAAATTTTTGGTTTTCATGTAGGGTGACATTATTTTTTAGCATGCAAGTTTGCGAACATAAAAAGTAAAGTAAAGGATGTATAAAAAAGAAGATGTTATAACTATAAAAGCGTACCTGGCAAGTCTTCTCGTTCCTCCACATGAAACTTTAGTATTTTTGTAGTAAACATTTATAATTTGCGGGAAAGTAGAAGTCTATAGATAGGTTCGTCACAGGCCTAAAAAACCTAATTTTAATAACTTGGTAGGTCCTTTTTATTCCATCTGAGAGATGCTTTCCTTCAATAAGTATGATAGGCTCAGTTGTCCTGCAAGATGTCCATAAGACTTGTGAAAAGTTCCAGGGATTACCTAGATATTTTACAACCCTTTTGAACTTTCTTGAGTTCATTTGAACTTATCAAACTCACTAAATGATTCATCTATTTCATACCCTTATGCTCAACGAAAATTGATGTTTTGGTCATCCAAAAAATGGGGTAATTGTCATTTGAATTTTTACTTATAAATTATGTGAGTAAAGGACTTTAAGGGTAAACTTGATTCATTAAGAATTCTAACCAGTTCTTTTTATTGGGCTTGTAGTGTTTCAAAAAAAAAGTTTAATATGTGTTAAACTTTCTTTTCTAAACCTCATTAGTCAATTTTAATTAAACCTAGCTCACTACTGAGCCCTTAGGACTTTAGTGGGTATATTTACATTTTAGAAAAGAAAGTTAAGTTGACTTTTATCATTGTGATTCTTTTCAAAATATTTAAATATCATTAAACCACTAATTAGGGGTTTTAAATCATTAGGTGTCATTTTCCATAAGTGAAACCCCTACCTTAGGATCATTTAATTTTGATTATATTCCAAATTAATATAATTAAAGAAATTGCAAGTTTATCCTTTAATGTGACAATAGTGTGATTGGTTTCTACCACTTATCCCTTCATGTGTCAATCATTTTAACATGTTTATTAAGATCATCCATTACCCATTTCCCACTTTTATTAAGCCTAAATATTGATTAAGGCTAAACTCTTCAAAATTACAAATTTTCCCTAAGGCCTTAATACTTCATAATTAATCAAATTTAATATAAATTACTTAGGAATTTTAATGGTACCCTACACATGGGTCAATTAAAGTATCAGAAGAAAAAAAAGTGATATTCCTAATTTTAACTTAATTTTTATAATTATTTTCATGCAAAAGGGAGATTTTCAAAGATAGTTTTATAACTTAATCAAAACACAACATTTATTTTTAAGAAAATTACTGGAGGTTCACCTAGACTAGTGGTCCACTTGAACTAATATTCATTATTTTTTGAATTTTAATTTAATTATTATAATTATTTCAATTTCTATACTATTAATTAAATATAAAATATTATTTATATTGAAAATTAAGTTTTATATTTTTCTTAAATCTCTTTTTGGTCAAGGAACCTAAAGAAATAAATTTCATATTTTTATGATTTTTATTTCAATTATTAGAATTATTTTAGTTATAAATTAAGATAAAACCATTTTTGGGCTTTAAAGTTGTTTTAACCTTTAAAATTTTAATATCTTTACTTAGAGGGTTAGGAAAATTGTTCCAATTATTTCTAAGTTATTAGGAGGCAATTTAAAACATTTTCATCAATTTCATTAATATGATGATTTTTATGAGTTTTTAATTATTTAAATATTTAAAATACCCTTAGAAATGAAAATTTTACTTTAATACTAATTTTATTTTTCATATGATCCTCTGATCACATCATAGAGAACTCCCAAAACTAATTTGGTAATTCTTTTTGTTGTATTTTAATTATTAGAATTATTTTAATGCCAAAGATGGTATTTAACATAGAAAGTTAATTTAAGTGACCAAATCAATTCCAAATAACTTCAAAATTTTTATGGAAGTTCCTCTGATCCTAAAGCACACTGGGAAATAAAAATCAAGTTATTTCCATTAATATTTAATTCAATTTAATTTTCTTTAGGTTTAGTGAGTTAATTTAAATTAGGGTGATGTCCATTGAGTTAAGCCAATTTATAATTTTTCTAGGGTCCTCTAGTTACAGTGAACATAACAAAATAATTTCATATTTTCTGATGAGTATTTTAATTTTTATAATTTTTAAGTCAAAATAGACTCAACAACCTTGAAAAATAGGGATCTCCTCATAGAGACCTCCCCTGACTTTGGAAAAGTCAGAAAAGATCTCCCATGACAGAGGGAACAAGTAGCCCAAATTTCAATCCATGGTGAAATGTACATGCAAATGGAGAATAAAAATACCAAATACTGTATTTAATTAATTAAAAATCATGCTCATATCAAACAAACTTGAAACTAATTCCATTGTTCTTCTCTGTTTACTGAGTAAGAGGATATTTTTATTTTATTTTTATGATTTTTATATGAAGTTATGAATTTTTAAAGTTTAAGTGATTTAAATAATTCAGAAAACCCCTAATTTTCTATTTAAGTGACGCGGCGTTGACTAGATCCTTAGCAGCTCCGAGCTGCCATGCATTACTGCACCATTTGAAGCTCCCTTCAACGCCGGCTTCCACGCGGCCGCTCTTTATGGATTATCTCCTCATCCGGTGTAATCTCAATTGTCCACTGAATACACGTGCGATCCAACGACACTCTACCTTTGTCCCCAACTGGTTCTTCCTGTAGATCATCCACACAAAAACTTTAAGATCTTAGCCTAGACTCAACCAAATCTCTTTGTGTTTGTTTCTATGTACTCGTATGACCTAGACGAACCTATCTAAATTATTAACATAGCCTAAAATTAACCCAATGTGCATGGAGAATTGAAATAAGCTCAGGAGAGGGGGAGAGTTCAATACCATTGTCTGAGAGGAGATGCCTCATTCAGATGGGTGTGGTAGCTTTGATTGGAACCAACAAACCTTCAGATGAAGCCTTGAGCTATGGGAAAACTCCTAAACCTAAATTCAACCAAGGCCGATTTTAGGTGTTGATCAAACTCTAGTCTGGAGACTCTCTGTGATAAGGCTTCTATGAGGGTTCTTCCTCTATCAGTGTGGGGATGGTGTGGGTGCAATTAATTTAGATTTGGTGCACTGTGGAGTTGTGGTGGAGAATTTTCTGGCTTCAGCTGAGAATTGAGTTCTGAAATTAGCTCTAGGCAGTGGGATTCAATGGCTAAGGATGGTGGGCTTGCACTCAAGAGGTTTTAAGGAAGCTCTTAGGGTAGTTTGGCAGAGTTTCTTGGCTTTGGGTGGAATTAACTGCATATGTAGAGCATAGATCGGCTCCCATGAGCAATCGGAGCTTGACAGCTTGGGAGGGTTAATTGGGTCAAGTTTAGCTTAGGGTGGCTCTCAGTTTGGGCTCCTCTGGCGACTAGGTCAATCGGCCAGGTTAAGGGAGGTGGCCAGAGGTCAGGTGAGCTAGAGTTCAGGCTATTATGGTGAACTTAAGTGGCTAAATGTTTATTGTAAATCTCCTTACATTTATTCATTAAAGAAGGGGATCCATTAATTTAGGGGACCTTTGGTCCATGGCTCCACTAACGTCCCAAGGCTAGCTATGGTGAACTTGGTTTGGTCACATTTGGTTTAATTTGGCTACATTGGGTCATGGATTCAATTTTGGCTATTTGGGCTCAAGTTGGGCTAGGATGGGTTTGAACTTGGGTTAGGACTAATTGATTGCTCAAAATGGTGTGTATGATTGCTATAAAGAGTTTAGAAAAGATTTGGGGTTTCAATTGATTTGGGAGGTGGATTTGGCTTGAATTGGGTAATTGATCAATTTTGGGACTTTTGGGTTAGCTTGGATTTGGGTTAGGCTAGAGTGAGGTTAAGGGTCAATGGGTGGTTCAAAATGGTCTATAGGGATTTCATGAAGAGTTCTCAACATTAATTGGGTGGAGATTTTGGGATTGGGACATTCATTTTGGTGGATTTTGGACATGTGACACATTTAGGGAAAATTTGGGGATTTTGGATTTGGTTGGACTTGGGTGAGGTTTGGGCTCAAATTGGGGGCCATTGATGGTTCAATATAGTGTAGGGAAATGTTATGAAGATTCTTGGATATTAATTTGGGGAATTGGTTGGCTCATGTGGGTTTAATTAGGGGAATTTAGGTCATATGATCAAAATTAGGGCTTTTTGGTTTGGGTTGAAATTGGGTTCAAATGTGGGTTAAATTGGGCTTAAATTTGGTTTAGTATGAGATTGAGCATTGTGAATTTGAGTTTAGAATTGAAATTAGTGAGGATTGAAGTCAATTTGGTGGACATTGGGGTTGATTTGAGGAAATTGGGCCTTTAAGGGCAATTTGAGGCTTTTGCTAAAATTGGGAAAATTTTGTCAAATTGGGTCAAGTAAAGTGGTTTAAATTAACATTTGGAATATTTGGAGGGTTTTGGAAATTTTTGGATAGAATGTTTGGAATTTTTGGAATTTTTGGGCTAGGAGGGTTTTTTGGTATTTTTTGGGGTTTTGGGCTCTTTTTGGGGAATTTGATAAAATTGGGGTCGTTAGATCAATTTTGAGGAACAATTTGAAATGAATTTTGGAAGAAATTGGGTAATTTAATTTTGAGAATTTTGGTCAAAATTAGAGTTGTAGGGCAATTTGGTCACTTGGTAGAGTTTAGGGGTAAGGAGTCAAAGGTTGGATTTTTTGTAAAATTGGGGTTGGATAGGAGCGACAACCCATTTGGCCATGGACCAAGGGAATTTCCCATTTGGACCCTCCATGTACTGGTACTAACCAAACCTTAGCCTAGGGCTAAGAGCTTGGAGAAACCACCCACATGAGATTTCAAAAGAGTAGGGGATCAAGCCTCAGAGAAATTGGTATATTTGGTTTAAGGTTGTGAGGTAGTGCATGAGAGTGTAATGTGCAAATGTGTGTGTGTGTCAGCCTCAGACCAAACAGGGTTAGTCTTAAGGTTTGTCCATCCTATAGGGAACTCCTCTTGAGCTTCTTAATGCTTGGTCTCCTCATGCTAAGCATTTAGAGGTTAGACTTTAAGCATTTGAAAACTCCAAGTGAAGCAAAGAAGTCTTTTAGATTTCTACAGGGTGAGGGTTCCATTGCTAGTCTTCTAAGATAGTCACTATGAGAGTCCTATGGCTTGACCCTAGGCTATTCTAAAGAAGGACTAGACCTCAACAAATGTGAGGTCAACACACCTACACAAATTCCTCAACGTCATTTAAGAACTCATTTTTGAGTCCTTTTTATACGTGATATAATTTTTTATTTATCCAAGCTCTCAAATTTTGAATATCCATATGCAAATAGATGTAGTTTTATAGATCAATGCAACTATTACAGAAAATAAAAATTTGTCAATGCTGGTCAATATTTGAAGTCGATGTTACTTGTTCCAGCAGATCTCTGCTCTTTCTAACCTAAATCAAACCTAAAACATCTACTCTCCTAACTTAATCTCCCAACCAGATCATTAGATGATCGATGTTTAATGGACCAAATTATCTAAGATGACTCGCTCTATTATTCTCCGCCACTGATGCAACACCAACTCTTTCATGGATATATTCATTTCTAATTTTCTTTCTAAGTGCAAGCGACACATCCACCTAAGCATTCTCATCTCGACAACAGTTAAATTTTCTTTATGCTTCTCTTTTGAATGTGAAATGTATTATAAATGAGAACAAATTAAAAAGCATATTCAAAAGCTTTGAATGACTCAAAGTACCAACAATAACCACTCTCCAAGTAAAAGTAAATAAAAACAATGACATGTATAGAAGAAAGTGAGTATGTGGCCTCTCTTTATATCAATTTAAGAAATTACTTACCCTCACCTCCATCAACAACCTTAGCATAAAGAAATTAACACAAAGCTTTGCATCAAGATGATAATGGGCTAGTGGCATAACAATATAAGATCAATATTTTTGCCCTCCATGGTTTGTTTGAGGTTAGAGCTTATCATTGTGGAGTTCAATATTGCAGAGTTAATATATGTGTTGTAAGTATTGCTAAAACTACCACAAAGAAGAATTCTAACATGGTGTACTGATTAAGATTAGTATAGGTTAGTTGATTATAAATAATTAGTCTGAATTAACAAGGAAATGATATATTGTTAAGCTAGATTATACACTAAAACCATGCATAACTATTACTCTTGAAGTAAACTGTCTCTATATACATGAAAATAGCCCACAACAACAAATATTGGCATAAAGATATTAAAAATATATATTATAACACAATGAATTTTGATCTTTCAATAATCTATAATGAAATTAACTGATCAAACTTCTCATTTCCCAAAAACGTTCACATTTCTTTATAACAAGAAAATTTAGACACATTTGAGAAAAGTTTACAACTGAAATGCTAATGGGGTTAATAATTTTCAAAGTTAAATGCACTTTCAACAATAGGTTTGAAACCTGCATTGCTAATGGGATTAATAATATTAGAATGATCACTAGCAACAACACTATGACAAGTCTTCATCATATTATTATTATTTTTAAACAAAGATAAATTAACTTTTACATTTCGACATCACAATGCTCATTGAATATTGATAATGCCTATACATGCCTAAAACCTAAACTTCAAATCTTACAAAAGATCCAAAATCAAAAAAGGAAAAAATGGGGGAAAGAACACCAAACTTTTTCCTTAATCGGTCATTACTGGAAGATCGAGCGACGACAGGCTAGGGTAAGGCTACTGACAATGGTGACGGGAAGGTAATGTGTTCCGGCAATGGTAATAGGAGAGGTTACGACGACTGGAGACAACGAGATATGGGAAGAGCTTCATTTTCATGGGAGAGAGGAGAGGAGCCATAAATATTTCGGAGGTACACAGAGAAGGAAAATGAAATGGGGTTGTGATGGGTTTTTTAAGTCTATTGAATCTAATTTTTCATCTACTTTGCATCGGATATTTTCGACGGTTTTGCTGCAACTCTTCTGTGAATTTCATCTTCATTGAATAGTCTATAGCGTGAAATAATCAGAGGCCAATCTAGCGCAAATTTAGCCGCAAAATATTGTCGACAAGATTACACCTCATAACAGCTACAAAATTCGACACAAAGTGGTACGTAGAAAAATTCCTAAGAAAACTAGGACACCATTTTGAACTTCTCCTGTAGTGATTTGAATACTCAAAGGGTTGATTAAAGTTTTCATTACCACTTCAGTCCTCAAACTCTGATTGTGAGAAATCACACGCAGAAATTATCCAATAAACATCAACATTTGGGAATCAATGAGGATAATGAGGCCACTACAGATAAAGGAGTGAGAATAATGAGAAAATAGAAGTGATTTTAGGAGCTTTATATGCAAATTTAAAAGTTTTGGTGTGATTTATGTAAATAGAGATATTTTGAGTTCTTTGTATGTAAGTCCCAATTAAATCAAATGTGGATTTTAGGATTTTATTCCTAAAAAGAGATCCCCCATCAATAATGATTACCCTCGACATTTCATATCTTGAAAAAATATTTTTCACTAAAAATTTTGAAACACTCCGAGCATCACATCTAGTAAAACTACAGCTTCAATCCATTTTGATACATAGTCCACTACAATTAATATATATAAATGTACAAATGAAGATATAAATGGTCCCATAAAATAAATCGCCAAACATAAAAGATTTCAACTTTCAATGTAAAATTCAAGGGCATTTCATTTCTTTTTGAAATATTTTCTACTCGCTGACAACGATCACATGTTTTTATTTATGAATTAACATCTCTAAATAGAGTAGGCAAATAAAAATCAGATTATAAAATTTTATATGTCATTCTATCAATTCCAAAATGACCCTCAAATTCCGAATCATGACATTTTTTAATGATTTTTTCAGTTTCTTCATAAGGCACACATCTTTAAATAACGAAATCTTTACATTTTTTGTACAAATACGAGTCATCCCAAAACTAAAATTTTGCATCGTGATTAAATTTCTTCTATTTTTGTATTGTCAATCCATATGGTAAAATATCACTAACAATAAAATTCTAAATGTCTACATACCACAATATACACCATTAATTAATAGTGTATAGTTGTTCATTAGGAAAAAGTTTCGTTAGTTTTGCTTTCAAGATCAAAAGATACTTCCTATTCCAGCCAAGATAAATAATCAGCTATTTGATTATCATATCCCTTCCAATATACTACCACAAAGTCAAATTGTTGTATTAGAAGTACCCATCTAATTAATCTTGATTTTGTGTCATTCTTTTGCATCAAATTTTCTTATAGCAAAGTGGTCTGTATGCACAACACTTTTAGCTCTGATCAGATATGACCCGAACCTATCAAAAGCATAAAAAAATGCTAGTAACTCTTTTTCAGTAGTGCAATAATTAATTTGAATATTATTTATAGTTTTACTAGCATAATATATAACTTTAATAGATTTGTCATATCTTTACTCTAAAACATCTCCAATTGCATAGTGACTAGTATCACACATTAACTCAAACAGTATCTCCCAATCAGGTGAAACTATTATAGGAGTAGTGATTATTTTTTCTTTTAGTAATTCAACGGAATTAATGAACTCTTGGTTAAAATCAAATTTTGCATCTTTTTCTAAAAGTTGGCATAAAAGCTTAGTAATTTTTTAAAAATCCTTAATAAATCGCCTGTAGAAACTAGCATGTCCTAAAAAATATCTAACCCTCTCACAGTAGTAGGTGGAGGTAGTTTAGCTATATCTTAAATTTTCGTCGAATCTACTTCCATACCATTTTTAGAAATTTTATGCTTAAGTATTATTCCACCTACATGCATAAATTGGCATTTTTTCCAATTTAATACTAAATTTATTTTTTCACATCATTCTAAAACTTTCTCTGAAGGATTTAAACATGATTCAAATAAAGTTCCAAACACTGAAAAATCATCCATAAAAACTTATGTCCCTTTTTCAATTAAATCACAGAAAATAGACATCATACATCTTTGAAATGATGCAAGTGCATTATATAAACCAACGGGCATTCATCTAAAAGCAAAAGTTCCATTAGTACTAGTAAATGTTGTCTTTTCTTCATTCTCGGGAGCAATAAGAATTTGATGGTACCAGTATATCCATCCAAGAAACAAAATTTTTTGTGCCCAACTAGCCTACCCTAAATTTGGTTCAGAAAAGGTAAAGGAAAGTGATCTTTACTAATGGTGGAATATAACTTTCTATAGTCAATACAGATTCTCTAACCAATAATGTGTCGTGTTGGTATTAATTTATTCTTATCATTTATGGCAAAAGTCACATCCCCTTTCTTATGAACGCAGTGAATTTGACTTACCCAAGAATTGTCAAAGAAAGGATTTATTATTCTAGCATGTAACCATTTTAATCATTTTAACCACTTTAATTCATTCTTATCATTTATGCATACAAATTAAGGGACTGATTCCTTTGATATCATCAAATGTCCATCCAAAGGATTTCTTATATTTTCTTAAAGTTTTCAATAATCTTTGTTCTTGTAATTTAGTTAACTCTGATGATAGTATAACAGGTAGTGTGGATAAATCTCTTAAAAAGGAATATTTTAAATGTGTAGGAAGTATTTTTCATTTCGTGTTCAGGAAGTTTTACAATTGAAGGAATAAGATATTTATTAATATCTGTAGTATCCAATTGCTGAAATCGTTCCTAAACATAATCCAAATCCTCATTACTCACTTTAATGGATTTATCTTACATTTTATCCTCATCTCCAAGCTCCAAATTTTCTTCTCCAATTTCCTTTTCAAAATTATCTATGAAATATTCATTGCTCAAATAATCAATAATTTCCTTTCTGAAGCATTCATCATCTCTTCCATTTGCTGGGTATCAGTTGACCTCATTTTTGATGAGGTCTTCTCTCCTTCTTTTTAGTACTTAGGATCTAGCCTTAGGCTTTTCCTTTGACTATCCTAGAGGATTAGAATTGGGACCCACCACTTAGAAAATCAAACCACTTCTTAACTCCCTGCAAACTCCACAAACTTGATTGTAGACCCCTAATCACCTAGAGGGTTGAAATCGAATGTGGAAGTTTAAAGGATGAGTTCATATAGGATTCTTTGGCCTTAGGACCGCACACAGGTGGCCTGGTGCGGTGAAGGGCTGACTTACACACACATTACACCTATACACTACACTCTCACACACCTCCTAAAAACACACCCATACCCAATTTGACCTCTCGACTCATGAAGGTGATTCACATGGATGGTCCTTAACCCACTAAGCCCTTGCTAAGAGGGTTAGGAACAACATAGTGGATGCCTCAAATGAGTTCCTTCATGGCTCATGTGGGCTTGATATGGCTTCATGGCTCAACCAAAATGATTTCATTCCACTTACATTCACCCAATCTTCAATTTTCCAAATTTTCAATTTTTGACCCAGGGACCCTACACACTTTAGCTCTACCAATACCTTGAAACCACCCAAAATTTGCAAAATCACCTAATCACCCAAAATTCCTCAAAATCAATCCCAAATATTCCCAAATTACTCAAATTGATCATCTATAGCCAAAAATACCAAAAATTCCAAAAATACCTCCCAATACCCTCCAAATACCCAAAATGCCCCTCTTAGCCAAAAAATCCAAAAATTCAGAAAATTCCCACAAAATTCCAGAAAATCCCAAATATTCCCAATTTCATTTTGTCTAACTACACCATGGGCCAATTTTGTCAATTTACCCCACTTTTGTCAAAATCCCCAATTTGACCCATTTTAACCCGAAAATGAACCCAATGTCAAACCAAACCTACCCAATTGACCCAAATTCTGGTCCAATTCAATTCTAAACTTCAATTCAACATCCCCAACACCAATCTAGACCAAATCCAAGTTCAATTTTATTGACATTTGGATCCAATTTCACTTTTGGCCTTAAAGCCCAATTTGGACCCATGATCCAAACATGACCCAAACTAACCCAATTCAACTCCAATTAACCCCAAATCTTTTCTAAACCTTCCTTAACATTCCCACAAACAAAAAACTAACATGATTTGCTCAAAATTTAGACCCAAACCCCACTCAAATTCAACCCAAAGCCAAAATCCCTTAAATGGGCCTACACCTAAACCTAGCCCATATAGGCCCAAACCCCAATATCAAGACCCAATCAAAGTTGAAAACTCTTTAAAACAGCCCCATAAGCCATTTTCAACATTTATTTTACATCAATTTCAACCCTAGCCCAACATTGGCCCAAGTTAGCCCAATTTGACTTATGTTGACCCATTCACCAAAGGAAGTCCAAATTCAACCCAAATCAAACCCAAATCACTCCCAACTTGCTTCAAATCACTCATGACACATCCATGAGCTAAACCCAACATTTGTTTGGCCCAATCCTTCACAAATTTCCCATCCATAAATTTATTTCCAAACCAAAAGCCCACTTTCTTAAACCTTCCTAAAAGCCCAAACTTCATGCCAGGCCCATATGACAAATTCTTATCATCATACCCTTAATTAAAATCATCCCTAAGTTCAAATCAATCATCAAATGGTTCCAAATCAAGCCATATGCCAAATTCCCATCAAAATGCCAAAATTTCTTTAAACCCATTTCCATGAAATTGACTTGGCTTTTCCCCAAGCCAAAGGTGAGCCATGAAACCATGCATGAGCCCCATAGGAGCCATGAGAGCCATGGAATCCACTTTCCACCTCACCAAACCACTAATGGCAAGAGAAGGGATCTCTTTCTTAAACCTTTCTTAAGCCCTTTTTACCTTAAACATGATACACTCTAAACCACACTTTGCCACCTAATCTTTGATGTGGACTTCACTACCTTTGGTAGGTTGACTCACATGATCCTCCCAGCCCAAAATCAGAACTTGGAAGGGTGCACCAAGCCCAAAATGGTGGGTTGACCCATTTGAACTCAAAGTGACCTTATCTCCATTCCATTTTAATCCAAACACTTTACACATGTCCAAGCACAATTGGCTTCACCATTGCCAAGCCCTGACCTCCCTGGTCAAGATGGTGACCCTTGCCTGCCGGCCAGCCGCCTGGGTCGCCGGAAAACTCCATGGCCGAGACATGGGGAGAAGCCAAACTTTGGAATTCCACCCTGCTGAGCTGCCCCATGCCCAATGGCCACCATGGCTGTTCTTCTCTTGCCAAGAGCAGCTGATCCCAAGCCCTAACTCCCCCTGGGAGGCCCTCCACCCTCTCCTATTTAAACACCACCCCTTCTCGGCCATGAGAGGTGCTGAAACAAACCTTAAGGAAACTCTGTCAAAATTGTTCCAGACTACTCCCCACACATAGAGAACTTGATCCCCACTGAAATCCCCCTGCCATTTCCTCTCTGTGAGCTCAATTTGAGAGTTGAAATCCGAAGCCCAAAACCGGGACACTTCTCCACGGTGGATCAATCCTCGAATTGATTGGTCCTACACCTTCACCGGACCGAGGAAGAAGTACACCGGCGAAAGCCCCCTCTCCGAGCCACCCATCGTTCCGGACTCCAAGCTTTGTGATCGGGATTGGTCGAAATCATACCTGAGCGATTCATCGGACCGGGAGACTTCATGCGGAGCTTGCTGGGATCCGATCGAAGGTGGCACAACTCTCAGATCGAAGCTTCACTTCTCTGAGCAAAGGTATGGACTCACTCTTCTTCCCGAGCTTACAGAGATTCTCCATTTAATTTGAATCAATTTAAATACATGTTTATCGTATGGATGTGTTCTTCTCCTCAAGACGAATCCCTAGAGCATAAGAACATGAAAATCCGTTGAGAATCGAGTGAGAAATTAGGGTTAGAAGGTTGACGGTCACGGGTGCACACCAGTCGTAGACGATGACCATGAGCCGTCGGATCGAGCGTGTATCGAGTGGACGGCCTGGATCGAGCCGGACAGCGCGATGGTGCTTGAACCGCAGGCCCCTGGAGCGCTGAGTTGGATGAAGGCGCCGAATCAGGAGACGACGCGTAGCCTTTCGGAGCTGCTAAGGTTGACGCGGCGCCGACTCGGATAAATAGAAAAATAGGGATTTTCTGATTTATTTAATTCCCTAAACTTCAAAAATGCATAACTTTGTGTAGAAAAATCAAAAAAATAAAATAAAAATACCCGCTTGCTCAGTGAACAGAGGAGAATAATGTGGAAAAGAAATCATTTAATTTCATCTAGTATTTTATTTTTAATGATTTATTTACCCTCTGCATTGTTTTAATTCTCCATGCATATAGGAAATTCACCATGGCATGAGACCATAGGGCTTTTGAAGCCTGCGAATTTGGGAACATTCCACGAATTTTCCAAAGTCGGAGGCCATCCCTATAAGAAGTTATTGATTTTTCAAATTCATATTCTTGTTTTGAGTATTTTAAATCCAATAATTAACATGTTGTGAAATAAATTCTAGGAAAATTTGCTGATGTTTCTTATGACCGAGAGGACCCTAGGAAAAATAGGTTTTGAATTAATTCACTTGGAATAACCCTAATTGGCTTAAACACCCTAAATAGGTCTTTAATTAATTAGAGCTAATCATGCATCAAATTGACTTGAAATCAATTCTCCACTGACCTTTAGGATCGAGAGGAACCCACCATAAAAGTTTGAAGTCGATTGGGTTTGGTTAGCCCTATCAAATGGGTTGATTAAGCCATTTAGCCTAATTTAAACTTTAAAAATTCATAACTTTCAAAATGCTTTTAAAAAATTCACCAAATTGGTTTTGGAGCCTCTCCGATATTAGGGAATTTAAGAAAATTAAAATTTTAATTTTCTAAAAAAGTTGATTTTTTGCATTATTTTAATATTTTAATAATTAAAAAAATAATAAAAATCACAAAAATAATAAAATTCACCATAATGTCACATTTTAAATTCTAATCACTTAGGAACAAATCCCATATTTTTCTTAAGTCTCTATGATGAGATATTAAATTTTAAAGCCCTAAGGTAATTTTAAAATTAAAAAAATGTATTTTCTAGCATTTCCACTAAAATAATTCTAATAAATCAAAGAAAAATCAGAAAATTGTAAAAATTGATTCTCTGATTTCCTTGATATCAGAGAGATTTTTGAAAAATATAAAATTCATTTTTTAACCTGTATTTTATTTTTAAATTAATTAATACTCCAAAACTCAAAATAATTATAATAACCAAAACCCAAAAAAATATAATTCAAAAAATCACCAAAATTGGTCCAAGTGGTCCTCTGGTCATTAGGAATGTCCCATAATTTTCTTAAGGACAGAAACTTTCCCTTGGTCATATTATTAAATTTTCCTTGGAAATCCCTATTTTCACCAAAAATAATTACATAAATAAATTAAATACAGAAAAAAATCACATTTTCTCCTCTAATGTCTTCATTGACATATGAGTGAAGTCACATAAAAATTTCAAATTCATTTGAGCTCAATTTAGTGGGTTATGAAATTATTAAGCTTGAAGGGCAAAATGGTAATTAAAATTTTAACCTTTAATTAAAACATTAGGCTTAATAAAATGAAAGAGTAAAATATTTGATCTTAATCTGATTTGGATGATTGAAATTTAAATAATTAAAGGGTAGAAACCTATTAAACAATTCAAAAATAATTAAAATGAACCTTAATAAAATAATTAATTAAATTTGGAAGAATAATGAAAAAATTGGAATTATTAAAATAGGGATATTATTAGGAAGAGATTTGTTCTTTAATTTAAGAATCCCTAAATTAATCATCTCAATAATATTTAATTCCTAATTAAAATGATAATCCGAGTTTAAGATTTAAAATGCTTAAAAGACTTAATTATTGAATTAAATTAAAGTTAAATTATTTAAATTAAATCCTTTTAAAATTTCAATTAAATTAATACTTTAACAATTAAAATTAAATCATCTTTAAAACATAAAAAATAAAATATTAAATTAAAATTAAAAATAAAATTAAATTAAAATTTAAATTAAATTAAACCAAATTAAATTAAATTAAATTAAATTAAATTAAATTAAATTAAATTAAATCAAATTAAATCAAATTAAATTAAATTAAATTAAATTAAATTAAATCATATTAAATTAAATTAAATTAAATTAAATTAAATTAAAATAAAAAATAAAATCAAGTTAAAATTAAAATTAAATTAAATTAAATAAATCAAATTAAATTAAAATTAAATTAAGTCAAATTAAATTAAATTAAATTAAATTAAATTAAATATAACATCACCTAAGACATAAAGAATTCAAAAATAAATCTAAAATAACTTGAACACTATTCCGAACTTAAATCCATTAACTAAAATTAAATCATAACTCATTTGAACATCCATTTGCCCTCAAAAGCTCGTGATGTCATAACTCTTAAAAGGAGTGTTAAGTGAAGTGCTACTTCATTCATAGGATATTCAAATGTCCTAGTTCACTGACCAAGATAACAAAACTTGAACTCCCAGACGATTAAGTCATTTGTATAATTAAATTCTCTTGGACTTAAAACAATCCTAGAAATGTTGAAAAGATGTTTAAGACTCGTCTTAAGCACTTCCTCGATATGACAGGATATTTATAAGAACAAGCTGAACTTAGTTGTTCTTTGATGAAGAAAATCGTCCTCGAACCAAAATACAAGAACCTAGACGTCATAGGAAATGACTAGCTATAGGATTAGGAACTTGGTAGAAAACCATAACCCTTCCCTTAGCTTTACCTAGGAACTTGCTTTAAATGCTTAATTATTCTAATTGTGTTTTAAGTGCAGATTGGGATGACGGGAAAACACTCCAGGTATGCTTTTATTTTATTGCAATTTACCTTTTGCAATTTATTTAATCGCATCGCACTTACTTTTCTTGCATGATAAACAACTGTTGCATGAAAACCCACATCTTTAGGATAGTCCCTAAAACTAAAACCAAAACTAAATTAAAAGTCATTACAAGATAAAATTCACCGCCACAACATTTCAAAATATAAAACAACTCAAAATTTAATCACAAACAGAACAACAAAACTACAACTACAACTAAAATAAAACGTCTTGTTGGATGATCGGGAATACCTCGGATGATGTAACCTACGTGTTGCTAACGGGATTTACCACGGTCTAAATGAAAGTGTGGAACTCATTCGGTTGAGTTTAGCAAATTCATCCGGACTAAGTGAATCCGATAAAAATAACGATGCGGAAGGATGGAGCCAGTGGGATCTTAGCCGGTGTTGTTATAATCAACTTTAGATTTGTTTTAACTAAAACACTAAAAACACTTGGATTTTAAGACTTCTCTAAACCAGAACACTTCTCTCATCTCCTGATTTATGATTTCTAAAACTAAACCTCTGCAACAACAAGGAGCTCGGAGCATGGTGGGCAGCACGGCCATCGTCATCAGCAAAACCTGAGTCTACTTGACAAAATTTTCCTTAGAATTAAATAACCGAGCCATAGGACTTCGAGGTAGTTTGCACTAGTGCAACATAAATCCTCGACTCTTCGTTAGGCATTTGCATGATCATATCATGTAAATTAAGCTACTAACTAGGTCTTAGAGACTCCGAGGTAGTCGTTTGGTACGACATAAACCCTCACATCTTCGAAGGCTATTTGTATGATTTTACCAAACAAATATAAGTACTGAATTAATTAAAATTGGCAAGATCAAAATATTAAATAAACAATAGGACTTTCCTAAATCCAAGCCGAAACAAATAGGATAGTCGGGAAATTGCCGAAGTTCGCTTCGAATACGTGATTTCTCCTACCTTTCTTCCTTTGGATTCCCAAAATATAATGTTCCAAATTTGATCCATTCCCTATTGAATTTCCAAAATTCAATCCTTGAAAACTTAAACTTTGAAATTCTTGAGAGCGAGAACTGCGATTATTATCGAGAGTTTTCTTAGGTGATTCTCGTCACTTAAGATGTAATTAACAATAGGGGCTTGCCCTTATAGGGAATTTTAAGAACCCGAGTAATATAAACCACTGTTTAATGTTTTCATATTAAACGAGGAATTTGTCGGCTTATAAAATCGGTTCGCGGACCAAACGGATGTCACGAAACTTCTCTAGTTTATTTAATCGAGCCTCATTATCGAGCGAGTGTGTCTATTCTTCGGGATAGATACACGGTTTGTAAGTGCGACGCTCGTTTATATAAACTAATCGAGATGTGAGATCAGTTTGATTTCATATCTTAAAATTTTCAAATTTAAAATTATTTTCAAAATCAAATACTACTTTTCAAATTATTTATTTAAATTAAATTAAAATTCGCCGACAATTTCTGTAGGCGACCCCCCTTTTCAAAATAAAACACATAACCTAAAAAATAAGCCGTACAATTTCTGGCGACTCCGCTGGGGACAATTCCTCCCTCCATTTTTAATCAAATAGTTCTGCTTTCAAAAATCGGTAGTGTATCCATGTCCCTAATGGATCAAACTACCCTTCTTTCCGTTGGAATATTATGTTCATTTCTACCTTGAACGAGTATAGCCAACATTCTCTCGGATCTAGGAGCCACTGTTTAGACACCCCTAAACGGAGAGGTTACGAGATCCTTTTACCTCATTTTGAGGTGGGGTGGACCCCCAATAGGTGTTAGTTTAGGAGTGAGCCTTCGAGTCGAGAAGTCTTGCATAAGACTTTCTTTTCCTTTCCAACTCTGAATCAAATTCATTACCTTCTCTACACCTTTGAACATTCCGTCCTAAATAAACAAACCCTCTAATGAATGACTCTTTTAACAAATATACATGAACAAGAATGTGTTCGGACACTTTTCGTTTCCTTTCTTTTCGTCTGATGAGAAGAAGCATAACTTGGGGCGACAATCGAAATCTACCTTGCGAAATGGAAGCCCCAAAGCGATTTTCTCCTTCACCAATGGATTGGACTTCGCTGTTTACAAGGATGAGCTGCCCGACAATGGGATCATCCGGTTTGGACAAGGATTTGAGAACACAAATGTCGAGATCGTCGACGTTACCCTTTTCACACCGATGGAAAAAGTGCCGAGCGAGAAACCCATGATTGAGTTCAACCTTAAGTCAACTCAAGAGTTTCCTCCCACGCAAAGGGTTCCAGTGAGAGGAATACCGCTGTCCAAAGGAGGACCGTTATCTCTACCCCCACTGGTCTAGTCGTCTCTGCACCTACCCCGGCTCCCGTCAAACTGAAGGGGAAGAAAGTTCAAATTTGTAACGAGCATGTTACCGTGGAGGGTACAGATTTCCGTGCAAGACCTTCTGTTTTTGAAATTGGGTCCGGCTCAAGGGTTCCACCCCAACACGGACTCGGAGAAGAAACGAGAGCGGGAAGATTGCCGGGAAGGCCGGAGCTGCCGAAGTCGCTTTCTTAGAAGAAATCCACGAGTACACACCACTACCGAATACATACCATTGCTCGAATATACACCCCTTTTGGAAGGAAGTAGATTCCATCCCCTTTCCGCCGCAGTGACGAGGAAAATGTCCAGCGGGATTGCCTCTACATTACCTCGGCCCGCATATTATAGCGACAACAGAAAGAAAAGGGCAAGGATTACACCATTTGCCCGACTACAGACTGTGATTGAGAAGTTAGCGAAGAAAGAAAAATGCCCTGTATCGGAAATTTTAAGAAGGATAGGGCGGGTGCCGGCCAAATCCCGTCTTGGGCCGCGAGTAGAATCTGCTATCGCTGCAGAAGGGCCGAATAAGAAGATGAAGGCTAGTCCACCTGTTGTTGTTTCAGGTTTACAGATCAGGGAGGATACCACCTTCCAGCATTCGGATGACGGACCATCCGGTCCTAGGCCTTCTACTTGCTAGAAGGATGGTATGGCGTCCCACTACCGGCCAATTAAGACCGAAACAACGACCGGAAAAGGAAAGTCTCGTCGGGAGACTTGAGTACGAAGAAAGTGCTACCGCGATAAAGGGGACTCATGAGAAAGAAACCCGACAATTATCACATGACAAGCTGCAAGGATGTACGGAAAAGACCACCTGGAAGATGCTATGGAAAAGCTAAGAGCGATATTCGGCGACTAGCAAGGGAAAGAGAAGAGAAATTCGGAGATGAAGTTGACTCGTCGAGTTCATGGATGATGAATATGCGAAATTAACATGGTTGAAACACGAGCTTCGTCGGCTTCACAAGGTGCTCCTGCGGCTCGCGGAAGAGAGGAGCCGAAGTAATGAGGAGGCGGATTCAAGAGAAAGATGATACGATCGCCCAAATTGCAAAAAGGATGGAAGAGATGGGCGTAGCCCTAGCCACTCTCCGAGTCGGGTTCAACCCCAAAGAGAAACACCCCCGGAAGTTATTCACATTGTAGACGGAGGAAAGGAGATTACATCCGTCAACGGGGATGATCAATTAAAGAAGGATACAACACAAAGCGTGATTCCGGAAAAGGATATCAAGAACATGGTGGAACAGCAGGTGCGAGAAGCCTTGGCACAATCGAAAGAGCGGGACATCCATTCGGACGGGTAGACCTTACCCCGAAGAATTCGACGCTGTCCAATATCCGAAAGGCTTTGTACCACCTCTGTTCAAGACCTTTGATGGAACCGGAAACCCGCGACAGCATACTTCGATGGAGGAACCTAAGTATGAAGTGTGAGCCACAGTTACAAGAACAGCATGCAGTCGGCATTTTACTAAAAAGCATCCATGGCCCGATAGCACTTCTACTCAAGGGATTTACTATTAAGACTTTCAAGAAGTTGTTAAGCAAGGCCGGAAGCTTGCAAGAGGAGGCGAAGCAATTAAGTTTCACCGATAAAGCAGACAAACGAAGCCGTGAAAACTTTTGAAAAGAAGTCCGGGATCGTCGCGGCGATCGATAAAGGCAAGCAACGAGATACAAATATCGTCGAACGGCCGCGAGCAACCTCAACGGAATTACCAGCAACCCCGACCCGGCTAGCAGTCATCTCAACGGTATGAACAACCGCCTCGTCCACAACGTACGTTTAGGGAGTTCTCGAGCGAGGAGTATCCGTTCAAGAATGAGGCGGTGCCGAAAATGTTCCGCAGCTCGATGAAGACTCCGGATTTCCAACTCGCCGAGCCTAAAAGACCGAAGAAGTCGACAAGAAAGGTGATCCCAACTTTTGCCCTTACCACCGGATGCTTGGACACAAAATAGAAGATTGTATTACCTTCAAAAGTTGGCTCAACGACAATCTCCGAAAAGGGAACATAACGATCCCGAAGGAATACATGAAGGAACCCCAGAAAGGAGGTTCCGTTAATGTTATCTCAACGGATCTTATTGTTCTGATAGATCCCTATGCGACTGATGATGGATGGACTACCACTTGGACAAAGTCTTCGAAGAAGATTTTAGATCGCATCCAAACCACTTCGGTGTGAGCTTCAATTCAGAGTTCGAAACCTGTCAAATTGGCACTATCACTTGCGATAGAAGAACCACCTCAACAAGAGACGATTGAAGAAAAGAAGAAAATTGACGAAGAAGAGAAGACCGAGGCTCCTAAGGCTAGACTAGGGGCTGCTTATCCTAGGATAGTTGTTTCCGATTCGGGGAGAAATCCCTCGAACCTCGACTCGTATGATTATCTGCTCACTCCGGTGGGATCTTATAATGATGAGGGTTATGGCGTTGGCTACGTTTTGACTGTTTCTAACAATTACGTAACTAGCGACAACCAACCTAATCCGGACGTCGATTCCGATATAAATGACAATTCTCAAATCATACACAATCTCGACGATCATAATGACGAAGAAGACATCCACCAAGGAGGCTACGAGAGTTCAACAAGCAACGAATCTATTTGCGAGTTTCGAGGAGCTCCGGTCACAATAGAGTTAGAGCCTTCAGACTCCGAAGCTAATCCGAAGAACTTGTCATTCCAATTCGAAGGAGACACCAGCAAACTCAATGCTAAATTCGGAAGAAATCACGAAGTCAACTTAAGAAGTGGAAGAGTTCTACCTCCGAGAATGGGTCCAAAGGACAAAGGAAAGCGAGTGGTTATTCGGGAAGAACCAACCCGGCGGAAGAAATACCCATTCGAGAAGAAAACGAGGCACATGAAAATAAAGTGGACTACAACGTGCTAGCCCATCTTAGGAAACTACCGGCCAAGCCGGGCATCTACGACGCTCTCATCTTATCAAAGGAGATGAGAGAAGCTCGATCGAGGCCTTACTTGATCCGGAAATTTGCTTAGCTCAAATGATCTGGAGATTCCTTAGATGAGGTTTGCTCGTTAAAGGAACGACGAGGTGTTACTTTCACGGACAATGACCTACTACTTGGGACGACGAGACCACAACCGACCCTTGTACATTTCGAGTTACAATTGGGAAGTTTACACTCTCCGGAGTATTGGTGGATCCGGGAGCATCAATCAATATAATGAATCTTCGAACGCTAGCATACTTGGAAATTGATGCTCGCGAGCTCGAAGCGGACAAAATGTTATTAAGAGGATTCAACCGTGAAAGGAGAAAGAGCCCTTGGATCAATAACACTGCTAATGAAGACCGGTGACTTAACAAAGACAACCGCGAAATTTCACATAATTGATTCAGAAACATCGTTCAACGCTCTCTTGGGCCGACCATGGATACATGAAAACCGGATGGTACCATCATCTCTACATCGATGCATCAAATACTACGATGGAGGGGAACAGTGCATCAAAGGTGACTTACAACCGTTCTCCGTACATGAAATTGGAATCCATGAAGATGCAGCTTATTATGCACCTCCGAAGAAAACAATCTTCTCCAGAGATACCATAACAAATGAAGCAAAAAAAATTTGGGACAACGAAGAACCTGAAGTTCTAGTCCAACAGTCACTCACCACTCCCTTACGGCGAGATGGTGAAGGTTTCTCCACAACTCGCATCCGAGGTCGAGGCCGGGGACGAGGTCGTGGCGAGACGTTAGGACGATTGGACGAGAGGAAACCAGCCATCAATGTTGATTGGGAAGATAGTTCGAAGAAGAAAAAGAAATCAAACAAGAAGCGACGACAATAAGTCGGAAGAAGCCGCAATTCGAATCCCTCTCGAAGATGAAAGAAACGAAGAATATAAATTGATGTACGAGAAGATTAACCACTATGTACATACTATGACCACGACCCCGATCCATTCTAATAAGATCGAGGGTATGGAGGTCAAAGAGGTACGTAGCGGTGGTGCAAAGCCCATCAAATTCTACCGTGGTGCTCCTTCCTCCAAAGCCGAAAATAATGTACAATTTGAAGATGCTACTTCATCGGAATTAATGGAATTGCCTTTTGAGTGGTACTCTCCCTGTGTTCAAAATTTAATTCGGCGTGGTTTCTTACCTCGACAATGGACAAAAGGTCGATCACAACATTTTGAAAATTTATGGAATAACTCCGGTCGTCCACCCAATTCAAAACATGGTCTCGGATTCGACACAGTAGGATCAGTTGACGATACTGAATTTTGCATGGTTGTCACTTGCGGGTCTAATGAAAACTGCATGGAAACTACACAAGAACTCGAAGATTTACAAATTGGAGACTCTCCACCAGAGTTCGAAGAAGAGATCAAATCTTCAATAGATGAGTTAACGGAAGTTAACTTAGGTACTAGCGAAGAACCTAGACCTACCTTTGTTAGCTCCTTACTCAATAAAGAAGACTCCAAAGAAATAATTGAGTTATTAATGGAATTTAAAGACTGTTTTGCTTGGAGCTACGATGAGATGCCGAGTTTAGCTCCGGAGGTCGCGATCCATAAGCTAGGGGTGGATCCCGCTTCGTTCCGGTCGGACAAGGTCCCGGAAGAATGCGTCTAGAAATCGAACTACAAGTCATAGGCTGAAGTTAAAAAGCTAATAGACGCTAAATTTGTCCGTGAAGAACAATACCCGACTTGGTTAGCCAATGTGGTACCGATCGGGAAGAAGAATGGTCGGATCGGAATTTGTGTGGATTTCGAGAGATTTAAACAAGGCATGTCCAAAAGATGAATTCCCTCTACCGATCCCGAATTAATGATCGACATCACTTCAACACATGAAATATTCTCATTCATGGATGGATCTTTAGGATACAACCGGATAAAAATGGCTCCGAGAAGATGAAAAACTTACGACATTCGAACGCCGATCGGGGTATATTGCTACACGGTGATGCCATTCGGACTCGAAGAACGCGGGAGCAACCTACCAGAGAGTGATGACAAGAATTTTTGATGATCTCATCCACAATCAAGTCGAATGCTACGTGGATGATGTGGTCATCAAAAGCAAAGTAAAGGAAAACCACCTCTATGATTTGAGAATTGTTTTCGAACGATTAAGACAATTTAACCTTAAGATGAATCCCTTAAAATGCGCCTTCGGCGTCACCTCCGGGAAATTCTTAGGATTCGTTGTCCGACATCGTGGAATTGAAATCGACCCGGAAAAGATTAAAGCCATCTTAGAAATGCCACCTCCCAAAACCTTAAAACAACTACGATCTTTTCAAGGAAAGTTGGCATATCTTTGACGCTTTATCTCGAACTTGTCAGGTAGGTGTCAGCCTTTCTCGGCACTAGTTAAAAAGGACGCCAAATTTATTTGGGAAGAGAAATGCCGGAGGGCCTTCGAGGACATTAAACAATATTTAATGACACCTCCTGTCTTAGCGGCCCCGAGTCTCGGGTAGACCGCTGATACTTTATACCGCGGCTTTAGACGACTCTCTCGGAGCCCCGTTAGCCGGAGTCGATGATGAGGGTAAAGAAAATGCCGTTTACTACCTAAGCCGTCGTTTACTTCCGACGGAAATAAGGTATCCCGCAATTGAAAAGCACTCGTTTGGCCACGATCTTCGCCGCTCAAAAGCTCAGGCACTACATGCTTTCTCATAAGGTCAACCTAATCTCGAAATTTAATCCATTGCAATACTTGATGACCCGTCCAACGCTTTCCGGCTGACTTGCCAGATGGTCAATGATATTATTGCAATTCGATATAACTTTCGTGCCTCTTCGTGCCGTAAAGGGACAAGTCTTAGCGGACTTCCTCGCAGAGCACACCCTTTGCGGCGGAATCTCCTCTCAATGAAGATTTGCCGGATGAACAAATAATGAACCTAGAAGACCCGATGATCGACGTTGGCAATTATATTTCGACGGAGCATCTTCGAGCACATAAAGACGAAGAATCGCAAGTGATAGTGCCGTAAGGCAGGGGATCGGACTAATCTTTATAACACGGAGAGGGGGATGTTAAGATACTCCTACCACTTGACAGAGCCGTGTACAAATAACTAAGCGAATACGAAGGCCTCATAACGAGACTGGAATTAACTATTCAAATGGGTATAACGGACATCAACATCTACGGGGATTCGCAGTTAATCATTCAACAGATCGTCGGACGATACGGAATTTTAAAACCAAGACTCGAGCAATACTTCCAGGTATGCCATACAGTCGTTGGAACGATTCCGAATGTGACAATCTACAAAATTCCCGAAAAGAAAATGCTTTAGAGGATGCGTTAGCCCGTCTCGCAAAAGAATTTTCCGTTTACAAGATGAATCGATGGAAGTGTCGGTTCACGGACGTCGGGTCCTATCACGGCTCGACATAGACACAATACACAAATCGGAAAAGGAGAAGAATCGGTTTCAACGGTGACGGAAAACACGGAAGATTGGCGACGGCCATTAATGAACTACACGCAAACGGGAAAACTACCAGACGATAGGTCGTTAGCCCATCAGATCAAGAAAAGATTTCTGTCCTACGCATTAATAAATAACACATTATAAGAAGGTCTTTTGATCAGATGTGGCTAAGATGCCTAAGCGGGTCCGAGGCCCGTGAAATTGTTAAAGAGGTGCATTCAGGACTCTGTGGCGCTCACCAGTCGGGTCCGAAGATGAAAATAAAAATTAAAAGACTAGGGTACTACTGGCCCTCGATGATGACCAACCGCATGAAAATCGCTAAGAGTCGTCACCGATGCCGAGTGCACGGAGTGGTTCTACACCAACCTCCAAATGTGCTACATCCGACAATTGCGTCGTGGCCATTTGAATGTTGGGGCACGGATATAGTGGGTCCAATAGAACCACCATCTTCAAAAGGACATCGCTTCATTCTTGCGGCTACGGATTATTTTTCCGAGTGGGCGAGGCGGTTCCACTCGGAGAAGTGAAAGCACATCACGTGCTTACAATTTTTCAAGAACCAAGTTGTCTACCGTTTCGGAGTGCGCGCGAGATCATCTCAGATAATGGGTTAGCATTCAGAAGCACGCAAATCAACAATTTTGTCAGGAGACACGGAATCGACTGGCGATATTCAACAATTTACTACCGAAGAGCAAATGGCCTAGCTGAGGCTTTTAATAAAACTCTCGTTCAAATTTTAAAGAAAACCTTGGACGATAATAAGAGAAATTGGCACGAGAAATTGTTAGAAGCCTTATGGGCCTACCGGACAACCTTCAGGACTCCCACTCAAGCTACACCTTACGCTCGCGGTGTATGGGTCCGAGGCGATGTTACCCAGAAGTCCGAGCTTCCTTCACTCGGGATTGCGAGTTGCAAACAAGATCACGACGGAAGAGAATGCCAAATTACGACTAGAAGAATTGGAAAGCTCGGAAGGGAAAAGACTTGCGGCGCAAC
Organism: Papilionanthe hookeriana x Papilionanthe teres; assembly: GCA_022702705.1. NCBI lineage: Eukaryota > Viridiplantae > Streptophyta > Magnoliopsida > Asparagales > Orchidaceae > Papilionanthe > Papilionanthe hookeriana x Papilionanthe teres. Next base: position 61,579,557 of record CM040433.1, read on the forward strand.
AGAATTTAGAACTATACCAAGCTAAGATGGTTCAAGCCCATGACGGATGAGTCCGCCCGAGAACCTTTAAAGTTGGTGACTTAGTTCTCGTTCTCAAAAGACCTATTCTTGCACACCGCAAGATAGGAGGAAAATTTGAACCCACTTGGGAGGGACCGTTTGTGGTTGAGGCCTTTGGAGCAAAAGGAAGCGAAAAGGAGCAAATTTAGAGCAAAAAGGGACAAAAGTACATTTTATTGAACTAGCGCCGAACGGCGCTGTGACCAGCGCTAGACAGCGCTATTTTCCAGTGATTTACGACCGCTTTGGTGGAAAAATGCACTGAACGGCAACCTATCCAGTGCTGGACTGCACTTTATCCTGATTTTAAACTAGATTTAATGTATTTGGATGGATTTTGAAAGTTTGCTTGAGGAAAATCTTGGGAATTCAGTTTTGGCCGAATTTAAAAACTTTTGGAGCCAAGTTTAAGGAGGAGAAGAAAACAGGGAGGAGTTTAGAGTTTAGAGAGAGTGTCTTCTCATTTAGTTTAGGAAATCTAGGTTTTGTGTTTTCTCTTCTAACGAGTGTGAGAGTTGAGGAAAAGTGAGAGATTTCTTCTTCCTTACTTTTCTAAAGAGAGAATTGTGTGTTGTTATGAAGCAAGAAAAGGAGTCAAAGGAATTCCTTGAGATTCACTTGGGGAAGAGTTTGAGATAAGTTGTCTTTACTTTACTTTATTTGTATGACGTTGTTTTTATATATAAAATCCATGTTTTGTCAGCTTTTCCTTATGAGTCCTGGGTATATTTCCTTGTCTTTCTCCTTTTTATGTGATGTGTTGATGTTGTGATATGGAAATGAAGTGGCGATTTATTATGGAGATATTGTGTGACCTTTTCACTTTGAACTTCATTTACTTTTTGATCTGTCCATTTGAATTATTAAAACTTATTGGGAAACATATTTTCTGAAAGGATTATGAGTTCCACAATAAAAGTGAAGGTCACATTCAATGTCCATGAATGAGAGATGTGGTTCATGGGGATTGAGTGCAGATAAATAGAGAAATATACTTTGATGGGTGTAGAATTGGAGATTTCAGAGTGACAGGCTAAAATCCTGAATTTGGTCCCAATGATTGGAAGCTGATGTGAGAGTTAGCCTTCAGGTGAAGGGAAGTGGGAGCTCTGGAGTGAGAGCCAGTATCCTCCCAGCCTAATGATCCACTTTTCGATATTTATACTTACAATTTTGATATAAAAAGTTAGCAACGGCACCAAAAACTTGATCCCGCACTGAATATATTGATGATTCTATTATGGATTTTTTATTTATATTGTGGATACTATGCAAGTATACCTATCGTTATCAAGTAATATAGGGCTTTAATGGAGTCCTAGATATCGATCCCACAGGGAAGTTAGAAAATTTAAAAGACAATTTAAAGTAAACTTACTTACTAATTTAGTATATGGAAATTAAGAACACTTAGACTAAAATAAACTAATGCTTAAAAGTTGAATATAGGATTTCAAAAAAAGTATCTTTCTCCTTGGTTTAGAGAACTAAGTGAATGAAGAATTAAATGAGTTTTTAATTGTATTGTGCCAAATAGGAGCATTCCTATTATTTACCCTTTGGTCTAGGTGCAAAGAACATTGACTAGTCTTATGTTTGATTACTGAATCTGTGGCTAAGCTGGGAGGATACCGACTGCCACTTCAGAGCTCCCACGTTCCCCTCACCTGAGGGCTAACATCTACACTTCAGCTCTCAAACAATAAGACCGAATTGAATATTTTAGTCTATCACACTAAAATGTCCAATTCTACGCCCGATAGTTAATATTTCCCTATTTATTTGCACCCTCCTTCCAAGGCTTTTGACTTCCCTGAATCTTGGATGTAATCTTTACTATAGTTGATACTTCAACATATGTTAATAAATCAATTGGCCAGATTGAATGTAAATTAAGATTTAAGTTAAAGATTAGCACAATTTCTATTTTCATATTTTTAGGCACAACTACTTTAATTCATAATTTCACGAAATCTCAATAACAAGGAGAAAGACTAAGGAAACTACTTAGAATGCATGGAAAAAATAACACAAAGCATGGATTTCATTAAAGTTAACAAACAAATAACAAAAATACTTATCTCAATTCTTCTCTCCAAGCAGACTCCTTGAAGTTGTTTTGACTTTTCCTTCCAGTACAACACACCAAAACGCTAAACACTTTATCTACTCACTCAAAAGACTCTTAAATTACACTTAACTTCCACACAAATGACACAAAACTCACACACACATGACTAAAATTCATCTCTATTTATAGAAGGGGTCAAATCTCCAAAGGTTACATAAGCACCTCTTCAAAAAGCATCCAGGTTCAATGTATTTTGGCTCTTTTCAACTGTCTCGCCGTCGGCGGCTTGATCTCGCCATCGGTGGGCTTCTAGAAGATGGGCTATCCGCGCCGATCTCAAACCTATAGATTAGTGGGATCTTTGAGATAACAATTTAAATAATCAAAATGAAAATATACCAAAACCTTTTATAATAGAAGAGGAGCCGTATCGATAACAATTTAAATAATCAAAATGAAAATATACCAAAACCTTTAAGAGATTATGCTAATCCAACAACAGATGAAATTCACTTAACTATCCAAAACCCTGATGTTGTTGCTAATTCATTTGAGCTTAAACCTGCTTTATCCAAATGGTACAGAATAATCAATTTGGAGGAACTCCTAATGATGATCCTAACTTACATCTCGCTAGTTTTCTAGAACTGTGTGCTACTTTTAAATATGATGAATTGTCAAACGATGTTGTTAGGCTTAGACTTTTTCATTTTTCACTAAGGGATAAGGCTAAGGCGTGGTTAAATTTGTTAGCACCTGGATCTATCAGAACTTGGGGATAACTTTCACAAAAGTTTCTATCAAAATATTTTCCTCCTTCCAAAACTGCTAAGCTGAGGAATGATATCATATTTTTTAGACAGTCTGATGGAAAATTCATATATGAAGCTTGGGAAAGGTTTAAAGATCTTCTGAGGAAGTGTCCACACCATGCTTTACCAGATTGGTTAATAATTCAAACCTTTTATAATAGATTAGTGGGATCTTTGAGATCGATTATCGATACTGCTCCTAGTGGATCATTAATGTCTAAACCTTTTGATGAAGCATATTCGTTAATTGAAGAGATGGCTACTAATAATTTTCAATGGCCCTCTGAGCGGGTAAATCCTAAGAGAGTAGCTAGTATTCATGATTCTAATGCGATAACTATGATAGTCTCTCAAATTGCTGCACTTTCCAAGAAAATAGATCAATATGGAATGAATGATTCTCCAACACCCCCAATGTTAGAAGAAAATTCATCAAGACAGATGATAGACTCTCAAATGTCTTATGAAACACTGAATGCCATAAATAACAAAATCAACAATCCTTATTCAAATTATTATAATCCTAGTTGGAGGAATCACCCGAAGTTTAACTGGAATAACACTGATGCTGTTGTTAACCCGCAATGGGAAAACAATCGTATGAATCCAGTTGGGAATCTGAACAACCAAGGAAATACCAATTATAGACCTTCTTATCCTCCTGGTTTTAATAGTAATCAACAATTTAAGGAGAAAAAGTTGTCTACTGAAGAAATGATTCTGAATATGGGTAATCAAATTGAAGCTCAAAAAGTTCCAATGAAGAACATTGAGAATCAGTTGGGACATATCTTTACTGCGCTTAAAAATAGACCTTCTGGAAATCTTCCTAGCAATGTTGAGATCAACCCAAAAGATCAAAACAAGGAGAAAATTAAGGCCAATCAATTAAGGAGTGGAAAAGAATTAGAACCAAGAGTTCAAAAAGAAGTCGAAGTTGAAAGGGAGGAAGTGAACATTGAGAAAGGTTCTAATAAGATATATGCAGACGAATATCTACTAGAACCAATGAAGATAACTGTTGAAAAACCACCTCCTTTTTTTCCTTAAAGACTAAAGAAACATAACATGGCTAATAGATTTGTAAAGTTTTTGGAAATTCTTAAGAAAGCAACGATTAATATTCCCTTTGTTGAAGCATTAGAGCAGATGCCTGATTATGTAAAGTTTATGAAAGATATTCTTAAAAAGAAAGGAAAGTTTAAAGACCACAAGACTGTTGCACTTAGTGATGATTATAGTGCAATTATTCAGAAGACGCTTCCTAAAAAACTTAAAGGCCCGAGTAGTTTCACTATCCCATGTGCTATAGGTGAGAAATTTTTCGGAAGAGCTTTATGTGACCTTGGAGTTAGTATTAGTCTTATGCCTTTATCAACATTCAAAAGATTGGGAATAGGAGAAATTTCACCTACATATGTGACTCTTCAACTGACTGATCGTTCTATCACTTATCCTAAAGGAGTTGTGGAAGATGTTTTAGTAAAAGTTGATAAATTTATCTTTCCTGTAGACTTTATTGTATTAGATATGGAGGAAGATAAAGAAATTCAAATTATTTTGGGAAGACCATTCCTTGCTACTGGGAGAGCTATGATTGATGTTCAAAAAGGAGAATTAACTATGAGAGTTAATGGTCAAGAGGTAACTTTCAATATTCTGAAATTTATGAAATACCCTTCAGCCGAAAAAAGATGATGATTGCTTTTGAATGAAAATCTGCAATTATTTGAGAGAAGTTCATTTTAAAGAAGTATTTGATGAAAATGTGGAATATGAGGATGAATATGAAAGTGAAAATGAAGATGATTTTGATAATGTGACAAATGAAAAGTTAGAATTTGTTCAGGAAAAAATTAAAAGATTGGATACAATAGAAAATGGAGATAAAAGTTTAATTCCATCTATTATTAAACCCCCTAAACTTGAGCTGAAATTCTCCCTAATCATCTAAAGTATATGTTTTTAGGACAATCATCTACTTTACCAGTAATTGTATCTTCGGATTTAAAAGAATATTAAGAACAAAACTTATTGGACTCCTTAAAAGATACAGAAAGGCTCTTGGTTGGTCCATAGCTGATATTAAAGGAATCAGTCTATCGATCTGTATGCACAAAATTTTGTTGAATGAACAACATAAACCTAGAGTTGATCCACAAAGGAGACTGAACCCAATAATGAAAGAAGTGGTTAAAAAAGAGATTTTAAAGTGGTTAGATGCTAGAATTATATATCATATTTCTGATAGTTTTTAAGTAAGCCCAATTCATTGTATTTCAAAGAAAGGAGGAGTGACTGTTGACGTAAATGATCGAAATGAAATTATACCGATAAGATAAGTCACCAGTTGGTGATTATGTATTGATTATAGAAAATTAAATGTCGCCACCAGAAAAGATCACTTTCCTTTACCATTTTTAGACCAAATGCTAGACAGACTTGCTGGACTCAAGTACTATTGCTTTTTGGATGGTTATACAGGTTATCTCCAAATACCTATTGCTCCTGAGGATCAAGAGAAGACTACATTTACTAGCCCTTATGGAACTTTTACTTTTAGAAGAATGCCCTTTGGATTATGTAATGCACCTACAACATTTCAAAGATGTATGGCGTCCATATTTATCAAATAAATTGATGATGGAATAAAAGTGTTTATGGATGTATTCTTAGTATTTGGAGATTCATTTAATGCATACCTATGCAACTTAGAAAAAGTTTTAGAGGTATGCGAAAGAACAAATTTAGTCCTAAACTGGGAAAATTGTCAAATTATGATTGCAGGAAGAATTTGCTTGGGCATAAAATATCTGAATATGGCATGGAAGTAAATCCTACGAAATTCAAATTATAGAAAAATTAACACCTCCAACAACTGTGAGAGGGTGTAAGAAGCTTTTTGGGACATGTAGGATTCTACAGGCGAAATATTAAAGACTTTTCAAATATTAATAAGCCTCTATGCTAACTTTTAGAAAAAAATAGGAAGTTTGATTTTAAAGATGAATGCTTAAAAGCTTTCGATCTATTAAAGGAAAAATTAATCGTTGCACCTACAAAAGTTTCACCTAACTGGGAGAAACCATTTGAATTAATGTGCGATGCTAGCGATTATGCTATTGGAGTTGTTTTAGGGTAAAGACATGACAAAATATTTAAAGTTATATACTACACTTTAGATTTTTACTGATGTTCAAATTAATAACACTACTACTGAAAGAGAGTTATTAGTGATCGTTTATGCCTTTAAAATATTTAGAACTTACTTAATTGGAGCTAAATGTATAGTGCATACTGATCATTCTTCTATTAAATATTTAATGCAAAAGAAGGATGAAAAACCAAGACTGATTCGATGAATGATTTTAGTGCAAATTTGATTTTGAGATCGTTAATAGAAAAGGGGTCAATAATCAAATAGCTAATCATTTATCCAGACTTGAATAACCTAATTTGGATGACTTTGAAAAGGAAATCACTGAAACTTTTCCTGATGAGTAATTATAATATTATTGAAGAAAATTTACCGTGGTATGCTAATATTGTGAACTACATCATTAGTAATATTATACCACCTGACTTAACAATATAACAGCAGAAAAAATTTACGCATGATGCTAAATTTTATTTCTGGGACGATCCTTATCTGTACAAGTAATGTAAAGATCTTATTATTAGGAGATGTGTGCCTTATGAAGAAACTGAAATAATTATTCGAGAATGTCATGATTATGAATTTGGAGGACATCTCAGAATTGATAGAACTACACATAAGATTTTGCAATCTGGATTTTATTGTCCTACACTTTTCAAAGATATTTATAAATTTATCAAAACTTGTGATCGATGTCAGAGAATAGGCAATATATCTAGAAGAAATGAAATGCCTCTTAATTTTACTTTGGAAGTTGAAATTTTTTATGCATGGGGATTAGATTTTATGGGACTACTTATACCTTCATTTGGAAATATATATACCGATTGTTGTTGATTATGTATTAAAATGGATTGAGGCAATAGCTTTACCTAGGTGTGATACTAGAAGTGTTTCGAGGTTTTTGATGAAAAATAATTTCACAAGATATGGAATGCCTAGAGTAATAATCACTGATGGAGGATACCATTTTAAAAATAATCTTATTCAGAGATTTGTGGAAAAATATAATATTATGCATAAAATCTCTACAGCTTATTATCCCCAAACTAACGGTTTAGCAGAGGTATCTAATCATGAAATTAAATGATTTTTGGAGAAGGTCATTAATTTTGAAAAATTGGATTGGTCTGCTAGATTAGATACTTCTTTATGAGCATACAGAACTGCTTATAAAACTCCTATAGGAATGTCCCCTTACATATTAATCTTTGGAAAAACCTGTCACTTGCTAGTTGAATTATAATATAAAGCATATTGGGTGATAAAGAAATTGAACATTAATTTGAAAGATGCTGGTGAGAAGAGACTGTTGCAATTGAATAAATTGGAAGAAATCAGAAATGAATCATATGATAATGATAGGGTATACAAAGAAAGAAGAAAAATATGGCATGATCGAAAGATTGTGAAAAAGTAATTTGAACTAGGACAAAAAGTTTTATTATACAATACAAGATTGAAATTATTTTTTGAGAAACTGAAATCTAGAGGGACAGGACCTTCCATTGTCGTAAAACTATATCAGTTTGGAGTTGTGATTATCGAATATCCTAAATCTGGAAGAATATTTAAAGTTAATGGCCAAAGATTAAAACCATATTTTAAAGGAAATAAACCTAATTGTAAAGAAATTTTAATGTTAGATCAACCTTAATAACTGGAAGTTATGTCGGGCTGACAACGTTAAACCAAGCGCTTTATGGGAGGCAACCCACAGTAATTGAGTGTTTGCTTTGTTTGATGTGTTATTTGTGTTTGTTTTTTTACTTAATTAAGTCTTATTCTTTCTTAAATACTATTAACATTTAAGAAATGTATCAAATCGAAGTTCATAAAGAATTTGGACGAAGTGAGGTTTGGCGAAATTTGAACTTGCACCGAACGGCGCTGTTATCAGTGTCGGACAGCACCGCTATTCAGAATATTGTTTCTCATCTTTAAATTTGAGTTTTGGCGGTTCTAGGTGGTAAATCCTCCATTAGAACTCCCAAAAACCACCCCTAGACGCAGGAACTACCAAAGGAACGAAGAGGAAGATCCTGATTCTTGCCTAAATGGATTCCGACTCGATAGAAACTTCAAGATTTCAAGTTTCAACCGTAGAAAGTTTGTCAGTTTTGAAGCGCAGCATCTATTCAACAAAAATATCGCGAAAATGATATTGATTAAGGAACGATGCTTTGTGAATCGATGTACAAATTCTCCTACGACTAGACTTGATGAAATTATTGTTCGGAGATGTTCGAAAGTATTGTGTTATACTACTACCAACTTAGTTGCCCTGATTGTTAAGGAATTTTATGCAAATCTTCATGGAATCAACCAAGGATCAGTCTATGTGCGAGGTAGGTTTGTCACATTTACCCCTGCAAAGATTAATGACCACTAGCCCCGACAAATGACAATATGAATGATATATATAGATATCTAACAGATGAAAGTGATGAATGAGAGATAAGAGATAGCAGGTATGTAAGTTTCTAAACCACACTGCTAAATCCTACTTTGAAACACTTACATTACTTCATATGTGAAAAATTGCACTCAAATATGAAAATCAGTAATGTAACTAAGGAGTGTGCTATTTCAAACTACTATATTCAATTGGAGATGCCTATTGATGTTGGTTCAATAATTGTTAAATCTATTTTGGGATTGATCGTTCACAGATCTAAGTATGGGTTTGGAAATCCTTCCACCATATTTCTCCTCTACAGTCAATCACAAGTGCCAAATGAGAACTGGGAAAGAGTACTTCTACCTTGGAAGCCTATAGACCCAGTAGATGCATATAGTAACCAGGCAGTTGGTGATATGAATGACATGAGTATCATTGAAGATTAACCATCTCAGAGGTCAACACCTATTCCTCCTTACTTTCCTGAAAGTCATAGATTATCTTGAAGAAAATTAAGAAATTGGAGAAGGAACTACAACACCTAATGAATGCAATCAACAATCTATCTAATTTCTTTGATCATCTGGATTGGAGAATGAAGGAGCACTTAGATCATTATGGATATCTTGAAGGAATTTTGACGAGATTGATGAAAAGGAAGGGTTGGATTGAAGAGGATTCTACTGAAGAATTTCCGTTTCACCCATTCTACAATCTATTCGTTCACGCTCAATCACTTGGAGATCTTAGAGTTGATGATAGTTCTGAGGAAGAATGAAAACTTGATTATTGTATTTCTATGTTTGTGTATCTGATTGCTTTGCTTTGCTTTGCTTGGAAGTTATATTTGGACTTGCTTTCTTGTTTAGTTTTCAGCGTTGTTATGTTGTAGTTGTGTGCGACGCTGAATTTTAGATTATATGGCTTGATGATGTGTAATGCTTAGTGTTATGTATGTGTCTGACACTTGGATTCTATATATGAAACTGATGTTTTGTGTTGTTTGTGTTAAAAAAATATCATTTGCCATGGATTTAGAATGTTATTCAAAGCTTAATCAGACTAATTATACGTTGGAGCGGGCTTGAAATGAATGAAAATGCAAAAGAAAGTCAGAAGCCCAATTTTTGAACTGGCGCCGAACGACGCTATCACCAGCACTGGACCGTGCCAAAAGACAGAAAGTTTGGCCATTATAGCAGAAAAATGAGCCGAACAGCATTGCCACTAGTGCTAGATAGCACTCGATCGGGAAAAAGGCCTGAAATTCCAAATTTTTGCGATTTAACCCTGGGACCCGCCATTTTTGCCCATACCATCATCTTCTACTTCCAGCCAAGGCCAATTTTCGCACCTAAGGCTCACTAGCTTTTGGATTTGAAGCGATTTCGTGATCGGAAAAGTTTGGATTTCATCTTCTCTTGGTAAGAGCAACCCTTTAACCTAAAATTTTTCGATTTTAAGCGTGGAAATCTCCTACATTAGGAAGATTTAAAATTTTAATGTTTTTCAAGAAACTTTGGAGATTTTTCATGGATTTTGAGTTCTTATCTTTTAAATTTACTTTGGAGTCCATTAAATTGCAGTTTTAAATTTGATTTGGATAAATTTGATATTTTTAGACAAATGGCTCCAATAATTTCAAAGGGGAAGAGGAAATTTGAGTTTGATGAAAGTAAATTTGTGAATTTCAAGTCTTATTCCCGCTATAGTGCATTTCCTAGCAATAAGAAAGGTATTCAAGAGAGAGCCTTTGAAAATCCTGGAGGTGTGGTTGAAGAACTGATTACGAATCGTCAATGGGAGATTTTCTGTTGTTTTACTGCTAAAGCAAAACTAGGGATTGTCAGAGAAATTTATGCTAATCTTTTCTATTCTGAAAGTGAATATATTCTTGTTAGAGGCCAAATGGTTGAATTCACCTTTGTCAGCATAAATGCATTTTATCAAGTGAGAGCACCCTACCATTGTGAATATGAAAATTTTTCTATCATGAATGAAGCATTGGATGAGATTATAAACTCTTTAACTGACGAAAAAGGGGAATGAAAAGTTAAATAGAGAATGAAAGTTAATTTCCCGCTTTCTACTTTAAATCCTGTTTCAAAAGCCTGGCATTATTTTATTTCTGCAAGACTTTTGCCTACCAACCATAACAGCGAGGTTACTGTTGATAGAGCTATTCTGAATTATTGTTTTCAGAGCATGAAGAATAAAAATATTGGGGACATTATTCATAAAATTATTTTGTCAAATTCAGAAGGAGAGACTACAGGTGGACTGGGATACCCTAGCCTGATTCATGCCTTGTATATTCTGAAAACATATGAAGCCCATGTAAGTTGGAAGTGGAGTAAGAAAGCTGATGAGCCTTCTTCTAGTCATGATAGACCATCTACATCTAGGGAGCCTATTCTACATCATGTTATGGATCAGTTGGAAAGGTTAAACACCAGAGTAGAGGGACTAGAAGCAAGGAACAAGATAAATGATGATTATCAAGTGTAGTGGAGAGAATATGAGATAGCCTATCATGACGCACAGATGAGATTTTTCAGGGGAGACACTAGTGTTGTATTTCCTACTTACCCTAAGTATACTCCATACCAGCCAGAAGAACCTGATGATGGTGGAGCTCCTGCAGAAGAAGATTGGTGGTGTTAGTTTTATTTTTCATTATACTTTGTTTTTTGTCTTGTATATGTGATGTACCTGAGACCCTTTCTGATTAGTATCTGTGATGTAATGTGTATTTAGTTGTACTTAAAGCAAACTTTATGTTGATTTGTGATGTATGTGATGTTATAGTAGAATTTTTATGTGTTTGGTTTGTTAGTTAATTTGTGATAGTAACTGTTGGATGTTAATGTTGTGTGCATAGTTTATGTTTCATGTTTTAAACTTCTTCTCTTATAAATTTCTAACCCATATTTGTGTATAGAAATGCTCTTAATTACTTCAAGCTTACTATTCTGCTTTTTAAAGAAAAGCCTGTTGAAACACAAAGGTATGAAAAGTCCAACATATTGAGGTATGATCTATATGTTTATATCTTTTCTTTCTTCCCATATAAATTGTATTCATATCTAAAAACCTAAGTTTGGGGGAGGAAAAGAATTAACTATTAAATGTTCTCATTTAAAAATATTTTCAAAAATTTTTAACATGATTTTATGTAATGGAACTCAATTTCATATAACTGTATTTTGATTTTATTTAAGTATTTTGTAAAGTTAAATGAAAGTATTTGGTAATGAAAAGTAATTTTGTAGGCTATGATACTTGATATAAGAGAATAGGACTATAGTCGACTATTCAAAGTAAGAAATATTGTATGTTTGTAATATTAAGATTCTTAAAACTTTATGTGATATGAAAGGATTGAGACTCTATGATGAATCATTAATAAGCTAAAGAAATGCCTAAAAGGTAAAGGATGTGGTAAGTTTCAAATTTAGGTTGAGAAATGGGAAGTTCAAAATCCTTAAAGGCTATCCAGATACAATAATCCTCACTTAAAAGAAAAGAAAAGAAAAGAAAAGAAAACCAAAGAAAAGTAAAGAAAAGAAAAGAAAAGCAAAAGAAAAGGAAAAAGAAATGAGAAGTGAGGAGAAGCTCGAGGAGATGCCTAATCAAAAATTGGCTTCACTTGGACCTACCTAAAGGGAAAAAATTAATTACTTTCCTGAACTTATATGTGTTGATTAGAATCTTTACTAGTGGTGTTCTCATAAACTTCTTTTCATGCAATTCTTTTAAGTGCTTTAATAGGATAATCTACTATCATTTTTAAAATGAATAGAAGGCTAGAACTATTAGACTTAATTACTAAATAATTTTACACCTGCAGAATTTACTTGAATTATTCAAAGATCTTTCTAAAAATCTTACTAATGTACTTATCTAAATCAAAATTATGGTATTCTAGAAAGAAAGTTTGTTGCAGTGGATCATTATTTTATGTATCAACTAAAATTACTTGAGGACAAGTAATAGTTAAGTTTGGGATCTTGATCCACCAAAAATTTAATAGCTTTTTACTATCCATTTCATATCTATTTTTGATGATATTGCACTTTAAAGGAAGATATTTTTCATGATTTCATGCAAGTACAATGATTTTAGGCCTTTGGAGCAAAAGGAAGAGAATATGAGCGAATTTGGAGCAAAAAGGGACAAAAGTGCATTTTATTGAACTAGTACTGAATGGCGCAGTCACCAGTGTCGGACCGCGCTATTTTCTAGAGAATTACGACCGTTTTGGCTGAAAAATGCACCAAACGACATGCTACCCAGCGCCGGACCGCACCTTATCCGGATTTTAAACTAGATTCAATGTATTTGGACAGATTTTGAAGTGTTTCATGAGGAAACTCTTGGGAATTCGGTTTTGGCCGAATTTAAATACTTTTGGAGCTAAGTTTAAGGAGGAGAAGAAAAAAAGAGAGGAGTTTAGAGTTTAGAGAGTGTCTTCTCATTTAGTTTAGGAAATCTATGTTTTGTTTTTCTCTTCTAAGGATTGTGAGAGGAGAGGGAAAGTGAGAGATTTCTTCTTCCTTACTTATCTAAAGAGAGAATTGTGTGTTGTTGTGAAGAAACAAGAGGAGTTAAAGGAATTTCTTGAGATTCGCTTGGGGAAGGGTTTGAGATAAGTTTTCTTTACTTTACTTTGCTTATATGATGTTGTTTTTATATATAAAATCCATATTTTGTCATATTTTCCTCATGTGTCTTGAGTAGATTTCTTTGTCTTTCTCCTTTTCATGTGATGTGTTGATGTTGTGATTTGGAAATGAAGTGTCTATTTATTATGGAGAATTTATGATGACCTTTTCACTTTAAACTTCATTTACTTTTCGATCTGGCAATTCAATTGTGAAAACTTGTTGGGAAACATATTTTCTGAAAGGATTATGAGTTCCACAACAAAAGTGAAGGTCACATTCAATGTCCATGGATGAGAGATGTAGTTCATGGGGATTGAGTGCAAATAAATAGGAAAATATACTTTGATGGGCTAGAATTGGAGATTTCAGAGTGACAGGTTGAAATCCTAAATTTGGTTCTAATGTTTCAAAACTGAAGCGAGAGTTAGCCTTCTGGTGAAGGGTAGTGGGAGCTCTAGAGTGAGAGCCAGTATCCTCCCAGCCTAACCACGGATTTGGGGACTAAAGTTAGGATGAGCTAATGTTCTTTATATGCTAAAACAAGGGTAAAGAATAGGAATGCTCCTATTTGGCACAATACATTTGCATCACTGATCTATGTCACAATAATCATCACATTATGATAGGAAAGGAGGAAGACTCTTTCTTGCAACTGAACTTTGTTATAAATTTAGTCTTGAGTTAGTTTAACTTTATTTTGTTAGAAATAGTACTATAACTGTTTGTCTATAGTTTAAGAATTAAACTTACTTGCAATTGTGTTGAGATTCGATTAGTGATGCACCAAAAATATATATGGTTTATGCTATCTAATTTTACTTATTTTTGGTGATATTGCACTTTAAAGAAAGGTATTTTTCATGATTTGTTGCAGGTATGATGATTTTAGGTGATTGGAGCGAAAGGAATCAAAAAAGAACGAATTTGGAGAGAAAAAGAGCGAAAAGGAACGAAAATGAGTAAAATGGTGGAAAAGGTATTTTGGCGCCGCCGGCGCCCAAATCCAGAGAGCTCAGAAAATATTATGGACGATAGAGCGGTGCTAGCGCCCTATGTGGCGCTGCCGGCGCCCAAGGTCAGTTGCATTCCATTACTTTGAAGGTGATTAGAATTCAAATTTTGAGAGTTTTGGAGAAACTTTGAAGGGATGCCTATGGAAACTCTTGGATTTCATCCCTAACTCTTAAATAACTGAATTTGAATGAGGAAAGGGAGAAGAAGAGGAGTTCTAGAGAGTTTTATAGTGTGCTCTCTTGCATTCCATTACTTTCGCTTAGTTTTTAGTATTAGGGTTTAGTGTAGAAGAGAGGGATTCTTCATTAAGGAGTGAAGGAGGAGTAAAGTGAGAGATTGCTTCTTCCTTTCCATTCTAAAGAGAGAATCAAGTGTTGTAAAGAAGAGAAGAGGATTCAAAGGAACATCAAGGAGTTTGCATTGGGGAAGAGAAAGAGATAAGTTGTATTTCATTTTGTGGTTTGTATGACTTTTCTTCTATATATAAAATCCATGTTTATTGTATCTTCTCCATGAATTCTGAGTAGTTTTTTTGTCTTACTTCTTGCATTAGAGATGTGATGATGGTTTGAAGTGGATGATGTGCTTTTAATGTGATGAAAAAATTGTGATGGTTTTTCATTTCGAACTTAATTTACTTTCAATCTGGCCAATTGAAATATTAAAATATGTTGTTTAACATTAAGATTGAAAGGATTTAATGTCCTACAACAATAATGAATGATTCATTCAATTTCCATGGATGAATTGGGTAGTTCATGGGAACTGCTTGCAAATAAATAGGGAAATGTGTTCTAAAGGACTTCAATGTGGAGATTTCAGGGTGACAGGCTGAAATCCCCAGATTGGTTCTAAGATTAGTAACTAATATCAAAGGTTAGCCTTCGGGTGAAGGGTGAGTGGGAGCTCCAAAGTGAGAGATGGTATCCTCCCAGCCTAGCCCTACAATTAGTAATTAAACTTAGAATGTGTCAATGTTCTTTTCTTATTTAGGGAGGGGGTACTCTTCTAAAGGTAAAGAATCATCTATGCTCCTATTTGGCACAATAAATTAGATAATTAATCCATATCAATCCACACATCATATTCTCATTGCAAGAAGAAAAATACTTTTCTCATATATCAAAAACCTTTCAAATATTTAGTTTAGTGTGTCTGTTAGTTAATTCTATTTTCAAAGTTATTAGAAGTAATTGTAGTTTAGTTGGTTGTTACTATTTTCTGCATAGTAGTAGTAGTGTTAGAAGAAAGTTCTAGTTCTTCATTCTAACTTGTTAAAACTTTTACTTTGCTTCAACTTAAAACCTCCCTGTGGGATCGATAACCAGGACTCCACTAAAGCCCTGTATTACTTGATACGATACGTATACTTGCATTGAATGCTTGGACTTTACAAAATCATTATAAATATATAAATTTGAAGTTAACAAAATATTGCATTTAAATATATAGAAGTAAAGTCTGGTTGCATCAAGTTTTTGGCATCGTTGCTGGGGGATTATATCTCCTAGTAGTGGTGCCAAATTTGTGTATTCAAACCAATTGCATCAATAAGTGATTTTTGTGCTACACCATAAAATTGAAGCCTCCCTGTGGGATCGATATTCAGGACTCCACTAGAGCCCTGTATTACTTAAGCGATACGTATACTTGTGTTTAATTGTGTGACTCATTATAAAACTAAATCAATGCATATATCTAAATCTGAGTTCATAAATTTTGGCAAATTTAAAAAGTCGCACCAACATGAGATTAATACTGGCTCCCAATTCACATAAAGCTCTTCAAAAAATCTTTCGCCAATAGCACAAAGAATAGTAAAACTACCAGGATCTTTATATCTTTTTGGAAGCTTTTCTAAATTATTGCGCTACACTCCTCACTAAGTCCAACAGTCTCATTATCTGTAAACTTCCTTTTTTTATTAAGTATATCCTTCATAAACATAACATAGCTTGACATTTGTTCTAGGGCTTCAACAAATGGAATGTTTATGGTTAACTTCCTCAATGTTTCTAAGAATCTCAAATACTGTATATCCATTTTTTGTTGTCTCGGTATTTAAGGAATTGTTTTTCTACAAATAATTTTTATAATTTTTATTTTTTTAATAGGATATTCTGAATCATGATGAAAATCTTTGTCAGACTTTTCAATTTCCACCCTTTGTTTCTCAACTTCAATTTCTTTATGGAATTTTGTTTCCAATTCTCTTCCACTCTTCAGTTGAATAGCCCTAATTTTCTCTTTATTCCGCTCATTAAGATTAATTTCAACATTACTAAGCAGAGTTTCTGAAGCTCCTTTGCTAAGTGTAGTAGCAATATGTCCCAACTGTTTTTCAATGTTTCTAATTGCAGCTCCTTGACTCTGTAATTCGTTACTCATTTGTAATACCAATTCTTCCATAGATATATTCTTCAACTTAAATTGTGAGTTAATAATTCAAACATTTTATAATGGATTAGTGGGATCATTAAGATCTATTATAGATGCTGCTGCTGCTGGTGGATCATTAATGTCAAAACCTTTTGATGAAGCATACGCATTAATTGAAGAAATAGCTACTAATAATTTTCAATGGCCCTCTGAAAGGGTAAATCCTAAGAGAGTAGCTAGTGTTCATGATTCAAATATGATGGCTATGGTAGTTTCTCAAATTGCAGCCCTTTCTAAAAAAATAGATTAATATGGAATGAATTATTCTCAACCACCCCCAGTGTTAGAGGAAAATTCATTTGGACAAATAACAAAATCTCAAACACCTTACGAGACCTTAAATTCTATTAATAGACCTAATAATCCTTATTCAAATTATTATAATCCTCGTTGGAAGACACACCCAAACTTCAATTGGAATAATAACAATGCTAATGTTAACCCGCACTGGGCTAACAATTCTATGAATCCAATTGGAAAGTCGAACAATCAAGGAAATCCTAATTTTAGACCATCTTATCCCCCTAGATTCAATAGTAACCCACAATTTAAGGATAAGAGGTTGTCTACTGAAGAAATGATTCTGAATATGAGAAATCAATTACAAGCTCAAGGTGTTGCTATGAAAAATATTGAAAATGAATTAGGACATATTTTCACTGCACTTAATAATAGACCTTCTGGAACACTTCTAAGCAATGTGGAGATCAATCCAAAAGATCAAAACAAGGAACAACTTAAGGCTATTCAATTGAGGAGTGGAAAAGAATCGGAAACTATGGTGCAAAAAGAAGTTGAAGTAGAAAAGGAGAAGGTGGAAATTGAAAAAGGTTCAAACAAGATTTATCCAGACTTGGATTATCCTTTTGAACCAATGAAGATAACTGTTGAAAAACCAACACCTCCATTTCCTCAAAGATTAAAGAAACAAAACAGAGATAATAGATTTAGAAAATTTTTGGAGATCCATAAGAATTAATGATTAATATTCCTTTTGTTGAAGCATTAGAACAGATGCCTGACTATGCTAAGTTTATGAAGGATATTCTGAGAAATAAAAGAAAGTCTACAGATCATGAAACTGTTGCACTTAGCGGAGAGTGTAGTGCAATAATTCAGAAGAAGCTTCCTGAAAAACTTAAAGATCCTGGTAGTTTCACTATTCTGTGTGCTATAAGTGAAAAAATTTTCGGAAAGGCTTTATGTGATCTGGGAGCGAGTATTAATCTGATGACTTTATCAACTTTTAAAAGGTTGGGAAAAGGAGAAATCTCTCCTACATCTGTAACTCTTCAGTTGGCCGATCATTCCATTACTTATCCTAAAAGAGTGGTGGAAGATGTGTTAGTGAAAGTGGATAAATTTATCTTTCATGTGGACTTTATTGTACTTGATATGGAGGAAGATAAAGAAATTCCAATCATTTTGGGAAAACCATTTCTTGTTACTGGAAGAGCAGTAATTGATGTTCAAAAAGGAGAATGAACTATGAGAGTTAATGATCAAGAGGTGACCTTTAATATTTTAAAATCTATGAAGTATCCCTCAATGGAAAAAGATAATGAATGTTTTAGGATGGAGGTCTGTGATTATCTGAGAAATGATCATTTCAAGAATATATTTGAAAAAGAAGAAGAATATAAAAATATGTTTGAAGAAGAAAGTGAAGATGAAGAAAATTCAGATAATGAAAAGAATGAAGAATTGGAGTATGTTCAGGAGAGATTCAAAATATTAGACACTATGGAAGGTGGAAATAAAAGCTTAATTTCATCTATCATAAAACCTCCTGAACTTGAGATGAAAATTTTCCCTAATCATTTAAAGTATATATTTTTAAGAGAATCTTCTACCTTGCCAGTTATAGTATCTTCAGAAGTAAATGAATATCAAGAACAGAAACTATTGGAAACTTTAAAAAGATACAAGAAAGCTTTTGGATGGACTTTGGCAGATATTAAGGGAATTAGTCCTTCGATTTGTATGCACAGAATTTTATTAGATGATGAACATAAACTGAGAGTTGATCCGTAAAGGAGACTGAACCTTATAATGAAAGAAGTAGTTAAGAAAGAGATTTTAAAATGGTTGGATGCTGGAATTATTTATCCTATTTCGTATAGTGCTTGGGTAAGTCCAATACATTGTGTACCGAAAAAGGGAGGAGTGACTATTGAAGTGAATGAAAATAATGAAATTATAACCACAAAACAAATTAATGGATGGCGAATTTGTATTGACTATAGGAAATTAAATGCCACCACCAGAAAAGATCACTTTCCTCTTCTTTTTCTCGATCAAATGCTAGATAGACTTGTTGGACACAAGTACTACTATTTTTTGGATGGATATACTGGTTACCATCAAATACCTATTGCTCCTGAGGATCAAGAAAAGACAACATTTACTAGCCCCTATGGAACCTTTGCTTTTAGAAGAATGCCTTTTTGACTATGTAATGCGCCTGCAACATTTCAAAGATGTATGATGTCTATCTTCAGTAGTATGATAGATAATGGAATATAATTTTTTATGGATGATTTCTCTGTATTCGGGACTACATTTGAAATTTTCCTGGAAAACTTAGCAAAAGTTTTGGAGCTTTGTGAGAAAACAAATCTAGTTCTGAATTGGGAGAAATGTCAATTTATGGTTGCAGGAGGAATTGTGCTTGGGCATAAAATATCTAAACATGGTATGGAGGTTGATCCTGCTAAAATTAGAGTGATTGAGAGATTGCTGCCACCCATCACTGTGAGGGAGGTGAGGAGTTTCTTAGGACACACTGGATTTTACAGGCGATATATTAAAGATTTCTCTAAAATTACTAAACCTTTTGCCAACTTTTAGAAAATGATAGAAAGTTTGATTTTAATGATGAATGCTTAAGAGCTTTTGAATTATTAAAAGAAAAATTAATCACTACACCTATAATTTTTTCACCCGATTGGAAGAAATCATATGAACTGATGTGTGATGCTAATGATTATGCAATTGGAATAGCATTGGGGCAAAGGTATGATAATGTTTTCAAAGTCATTTACTATGTTATTAAAACTCTTAATGAGGCTCAAATTAATTATACCACAACTGAAAGAGATTTATTAGCTATAGTATTTGCTTTTAAAAAATCTAGACCTTATTTAATTAGAACTAAAAGTATTGTGCATACAGACCATTCAACTATCAAATATTTAATGCAAAAGAAGGATGCAAAACCTAGACTCATTATATGGATACTTCTTCTGCAAGAGTTTGATTTTATGATTGTTGATAGGAAGGGAACTGTTAAACAAATAGCTGATCATTTGTTCAGAATAGAAAATGATAAATTATCTGAATTTGAAAAAGAAGTTATAGAAACTTTCACTGATGAGCAACTTTATATTCTTATGGAAAGAAATTTGCCTTGGTATGCTGATATTGTGTATTATATTTTAAGCGATATTGTACCACCTGATTTAACAAGGCAACAATTCAAAAAGTTTAAATATGATGCAAAATTCTATTTTTTGGATGAGCCCTATCTATATAAATAGTGTAAGGATCTTATTATTAGGAAATGTGTGCCACAAGAAGAAACAAATTTGATTATTCAACAATGTCATGATTCTGAATTTGGAGGTCATTTTGGTGCTGATAAAAATGCTTTTAAGATTTTACAATTTGGATTTTATTGGCTTACTCTATTTAGAGATATTTATAGATATATTAAATCATGTGATCGTTGCCAGGGAGTAGGTAATATCTCTAGAAGAAATGAAATGCCTCTAAATTATAATTTGGAAGTTGAAATCTTTTATGTGTGGGGATTAGATTTTATGGGACCATTTACTCCTTCATTTGGAAT
This sequence comes from Papilionanthe hookeriana x Papilionanthe teres, assembly GCA_022702705.1. NCBI lineage: Eukaryota > Viridiplantae > Streptophyta > Magnoliopsida > Asparagales > Orchidaceae > Papilionanthe > Papilionanthe hookeriana x Papilionanthe teres. The sequence goes on from CM040433.1 coordinate 61,600,028, forward strand.
ATATATATATATATATATATATATATATATATATATATATATATATATATATATATATATTTTATGAAAGGGCAATCTTATTAAAACTAAAAAGCTTATTACATCTCAAATGAGGAATAGAGAGAAGATCCCCATAAAGTAGAAGATTGAAAGCATAGAAAAAAGATGTTTTTGCCTTGGAGAGAACATAGGGACAAGCACAAAGAAAAATCCGAGGATGAAGCTTTAATAGCAAGCCGGTTAGCAGAGTTGATTGCATTCTCTCGTATATATGACTCCACCTAATGGTTTGAGATGAAGCAATATGCGGAATTTTGTAAATCCATATCACAATGTACCAGGGTGCAGCTAGCCTTTGTTCAATAGAATGTTAATTAGGAAGGCGTGAATCCGTTTCAATATGGATGTACCGATGCTTATTCAATATTGCAGATTTTACTCCCCAATAAAAGGCAATTGCCTTAGCTTCCAGTGCATTCTTTGCAAAAATTGGTGCTGCCAAAATCCATAAACATTTACCTTTGTGATCTCTCCCCAACATACCCATACCTGCTCTGTCCTTTTTAAAACTACCATCCACGTTAATCTTTGTCCATAGAACAGGAGGAGCTTTCCAATGGACCCACAATGTTTTAGAAACCACCTGATTTCCCTCAATATTGAACTGTTTTCTTATCTTAGAAAGATAAGCCATACAATTATTAATGATCAGCTCAGAAGAAAACTTCATATTTTTAAATAAAAGTTCATTTCTGGAAGACCAGATGAACCAAAATATAATAAGAGGTATATAGAAATTTCTATCACATCTCCAATCCAGCCAACAAGTTTCAATAGAATTCCACAAAAAGAACTTGGCCTTAGTGTGACATCTTTTCAGCACAGAATTCCAAATCAATTGACTTTCTGAACAATTCAGAAAAAGATGATAAATGGTTTCCTCATTAGAATGGCAGAACAAGCATCTAGAAGGTCCCCTTAAGCCTTTGAGCTTTAAAATATCATCAGTAGGTAAAAACTTCCCGAATAGCCTCCAACGGAAGAATGACATAGAAGGTGATAGAAATTTATTCCATATGATAGTCCCCGCTTAGTATCACTCCAAGATGTACTAGATAAGTAAATAAACTTTGCAAGGCTTTGGTGAGAAGCATTTTTAGTGATTAATTTATCCTTCTTTGTAGCTTGAATGGGTACGGATAAAATTTTATTCAAAGTCTCTTTGTTAACCTCCTCTCGTAATAAATGAGCATTCCAAGCTTCATTCACCCAACTATCCGATACCTTCGTATATTGGAAGTATGATTGCATTGATCTAATAGGGGTTCATTGAATAGCCATGTATCCCTCCGAAGTCAAGTTGACCTTCACCAACATCCCAAATAAACAACTTTTCTCGCAAACTCTTTGACTTTCAAGCATTTCCTTCCGGGATTTAGAATCACCCAATTTAACCTTAATCGAGTGGGATGAGTATCAAAGCAATACTTGCCATGCATAAATCTAGCCCATAAAGACTTATTAGCTCTAAAGTTCACCCATTGTTTACAATAGAAAGCAAAGCTTAAATGAGAAAAACTTTTAAAACCCAAACCACCACTAGACAATGGTTTACATAGTTTTTCCCAAGAAGACCAATGCATATTTTTATGCCGTCCTTCCCATAAGAACTTATTAAACATAATGGAGAGTAATTTTTGAGTGCTTTTCTTTATTCTAATAATTTGGAGAATATAGATTGGGAAAGCGATTAAGATACTTCTCGATAAAGTAATTCTACCACCATTGGATAGAAAACAAGAAGACCAACAATTAATTTGTGAAGAGACTTTAGACACCACTTCATCAAAATGAGAAAGCTTTCTTCTTCCCTTAATCGGAGGAAAGCCAAGATATTTTAGAGGATAAGCTCGCTTCTTTGAATCCGAGATAATCCGAAATCCATTTTCTATGATGTATTTGCATTAGAGAACTAGGTAGAAAAGAACATTTGGATTTATTGAATACCATACCGAAACTTCTTCAAAGGATGCCAAAGTTTTCATAATACCCTTAATAGAGTTCTTACTACCATTACGGAAAACAATAACATCATCTCGCATAAGCAAGATGACTCACCAATAATTTAGATCTATGCCGATATTGGACATAAGGATGATTGAGCTGGAACTTGTTTAACATTCTAGATAGGTAATCAAAAACTAAAATGAAGATGTAAGGAGACAAGGGGTCTCCTTGCTTAATTCCTCTCTCGGCTTGAAAAAACCATGACTACAACCATTAATCAATATGCCGTAGTAGTTATTTTGCATCCATCTAGAAATTAGATTGCAAAATTCAGTACCAAAGCCTCTAGCAGATCAATACCTCCAAGACAAAAGACCAGCTTATAGAATCAAAGGCTTTGGAGAGATCTAATTTGAACATTAAATTGGAACCTCTACAAGATTTATCAATATCCATAAGTAATTCTTGTGCAAGAAGGATATTATCGGTTATGCCTCTTCCCTTAATATAAGCAGCTTGATTATCGGAGATCAAATCTTCTAAGTAAGGTTGAAGTCTATTCACAATTACCTTATCGATAATTTTAGAAAATATAGAAGTAATACGGATTGGTCCGAAATCACTCCATCCATTCCTACACTTATCTTTAGGAATAAGCACAATTGTAGAAGAAGCAAAATATTTAGGCAGATCAACATTTTGAAAAAAGCTTGCATGACCAAAACCACTTCGTATTTTGATTATATTCCAATTTTTCTTGTAGAAATCAGATGTAAAACCATCCGGACCAGCTCGTTTTATTACCCTCCATAGCATTAATAGAATTAAAAATTTCCTCTTCAATTGGTACCTGAGTCAACTTGCATATGTCACCTTTGAATAAACCATCATCCATCGTGGATGCGAGAGAACAAATTCATATTTGAAGGCCTAAAAGAAAACGACTTTCGAAAATATAAAATGGCATCTTCGAGCAATATCTTTGTAATCGAAATCCAGCCTTTAAGATCGATTTAATTCTACGGATGTTATTCAAAGTTCTTTTATATTTAATGACAGCATGGAAGTATTTTGAATTCTGTCACCATACGTAAAACTGGTTAGCAGAAGCTTTTTGCATCAGAAACAGTTCTTCATTCCTAATAGCATTATTTAAATTTTCATTTGCCTCAAGAAGTTGATTATCTGTACACTTTCCCTCCTCTACCTCCCTTTCCAGTAACTCCACCTGCTTTTCGGCTTTAAGAATATTATCTTTCAGATCACCAAACTCCTTCCAGTTCCAAGCATTTAAAGATTTAGCTATCATTTTCTGATACTGCCATAGTTGGATAATAGGATTAGCCTCAGTAAAACCACTCGGGCAAATCCAATTTGCCTCAATTAAACTTTGATAAGTAGGATGAAAATGCCAGACATTTAGATATCTAAAAGTTTTCTTCTTGACAACAGAAGTATTAGAGAAAATAGTTAACAAAGGGGCATGATCCAACCCCAATCTAACCGAGTGCTTTACTTTTGAAATGGAAAATCGCCTCCATCCATTCTTTATTAACTAGAATTCTATCAATTCTTTCATAAATCAAACCTCTTTTCCATGTAAAAGGAGACCCTCAAATCCAATATCAAAGAGACCAAGCATCTTTAATATTATTTGAAAAATTTAATAAATCCCGTACCCTAGGATTTCTTCCTCCTTTTTCTCACTAGGGTGAGCAATTGAGTTAAAATCACCACCAACCATCCAAGCTTTTTTGATATTCGTACTAATAGAATGTAACTGATCCCATAACTCCTTTTTCTCAGTTATAAAAGAAGAAGCATATACAAATGTAGTAAAGCCACTGACCTGCTCAATCTCAAAATAGAAATGCAGAAATTGCCAATGATCTTGAATAATATCTATTTTTAACTCTTTCCTACAGATTAGTCAAATCTTGTTAGAAGAGTTAAAGAAAAATTTATATCCTTGAAATCTTTTATAGAATCTGTCAAAATTTGACTTCACCAATGGTTCAAGTAGAACCATTACCCAAAACTTATGTATCCTGTTAAGATTTAAAAGTCTATTAAGGGAGCCAGGATTTGCCACCCCCCTAATATTCCAACACAAAAATTTAATCATTGGCAAAAGATCTTCCTCCTCTTGTAAGCCTAGAAGAAGAAGAAGCAATTGTAGGAATAATATTTGATTCAAAAAGATTCCTCAGCTCCAAAGATTTCTTTTTGCTCTTCTGAACAACCCAATCATTGTTCAGATCTTTTGCTACATTAGCTGTATTTGTAAAAACTGCATCACCCTCCTGTACATTACACTGGAAAATAGGATAATTTGTTTTTTTAGGAAGGGCTTTATCAATGTCAGCCTCCACAAGCAAGTCTTGAGATGAGTTCTCTCCCATATTATCAGTTTGAATACCCATATCATTAAGCTCTTTAGAAGAAGAAGGATTAATTAATAAATTCTGATTTACACCAATTTGAGTACCCATATCAAATTGAGTTTCCATATCATCATTTTTATGCTCGAATGATAGGATCCTCGACCATATTAATAACTACCTCGGATAAATCCTTCGGATCACTTTAGTCTCAGCCACATCGAAATATTTCTATCGTACAAAGGAATTTCGAGTAACGAGTAACACCACATCATCGACTATATTAATTACCGTATAAGATGGATTCGAATATTATACTTATCTGAATTTACTGCAGCTATGTTGATAACAGCAGCAGTACCCTTATCATTATTACCAGCAACTTTAAAAGTCTTTAAGTTTGGCTGTAATCTATAACAATTTTCCTTGGAATGACCAAACATCTTACAGTGATAACAATATTTAGGCTTCTGCTCCATAATAATCTCGCCAATATCCATTATGAGGGGACCCGAGCCAAATTTCCTCAATATCGGGTAGAGTAATGTCTCTCTCAACCAGGATTCTGCTAAAGAAGGCCTAGATAAGTTAAAAGTAGACATATCAAGTTTCAAGGGCCTTCCAATAAGCAGATCCCAATTGCATAAATTACTTGATGATTAAAGAAATGAAGTTTCAAATTGGGTAATCTAACCCAAACAGAACAATAGGTGCTTCTTGATTTGGATCAAAATCGGGAGACCATTTCAAGATCTTCATGTATTTCCCTTCAATCATAATCACCTTCTTGGAGAATAAATTAGCATAGTCTTCTTCTTTAGATAGATGGATCATTATATGTCTACCATCAAATAAACCAACCTTCCAATTACCCTTAAATTTAAAATCTTCAAAATATTTCCTTATAAGCTCCATCCTAGGATGCCCATATTGAAACTTACTAATCAGTGTGAATTTATGCAAATCCACCAAGGAAGACAATTCATTATCGGAGAAGATGAGGGCCGGCTTACCACCCTTCTTTACCACTCGTTTAATAAAAGGACAGCTTGCCACATCCAAGCAATTCGAGTCATGATAATTTTGAGGAAAGACTAATTTATCATGTTGATTTACCAATCCACCATTAACAATTTCCGAAAAGAAGCTTTGGGAGACAGATTATCCATAGACAACAAGAAGGATCATAAATTAGTTAGAGAAGAAAATCAAGAACCCGAAACGAGTAACCACTTCAAGAAGATCCGCAACGATTCGAAATCGAATTAAGAATTCAAAGTAAGAATTCAGAAAACAGAGATCCAATTGAGAAGAATCAGAAACAGGAAACAGGAAACAAATTCAAAAGAAGAGATCGCCTTCAATTCCCTCCATAAAACCCGGAGCTTCTCTCTCCTTCTCCACATCCATATATATATATATAGGTCGCTATTGATTATGCCTCCAAATGGATTAAAGCTATTACTTTACCAAGATGTGATGCTCGGAGTGTTTCAAAATTTTTAAAGAAAAATATATTTACAAGATATGGAATGCCGAGAGTGATCATAACTGATGGTGGATACCATTTCAGGAATAATCACATTCAGAAATTAATTGAGAAATATAATATTATTCATAGAAATCTCTACTGCTTATCGTCCCCAAACTAATGGTTTAGCAGAAGTATCTAATGTTGAAATTAAAAGAATATTGGAAAAAACTGTGGATACTCATAAATTAGATTGGTCTGCTCGATTAGATACTGCTTTATGGGCTTATAGAACTGCTTTTAAAACCTCTATAGGAATGTCTCCTTACAGACTAGTGTTTGGTAAGACTTTCCATTTACCAGTTGAATTGGAGCATAAAGCATATTAGGCGATAAAAGAGTTAAATTTTAATTTAAAAAATGCTGGAGAGAAAAGATTTATGCAATTGAATGAATTGGAAGAGATTAGAAATGCATCTTATCACAATGATAGGATTTATAAAGAGAGAAGGAAGTTATGGCATGATCGGAAGATATTGAAAAAGAACTTGGAAATTGGACAAAAAGTTTTATTATACAACACAAGATTGAAGTTATTTTCTGGAAAGCTCAAGTCTAAATGGTTAGGACCTTTTACAGTTGTAAAAGTTCATTCTTTTGGAGTTGTTGATATTAAAGATCCTAATACTGGAAAGATTTTCTAGGTTAATGTGCATCGATTAAAGCCTTACTTTGACGGGTTTCAACCTGATTTCAAAGAGGTTTTAATGCTGAGTCATCTCGATTAACTAAATGGTTTGTCGGGCTGACGACGTTAAACCAAGCACTTTATGGGAGGCAACCCATATGTATCATTGTGGTGTGTTTGCTTGTTGTTGTAGTTATGCTTTTTAGATAGTTGTTTCCAAATCCTAATTACTTCTAAATACTTAAAAAAAATTTGATAAATGATGGATCGAATCGAGATATTGGAAAATTTTGCATCAAATGAAGTTCGGTGTAGTTTTTGACCACTGCACCGTCGGCGCCAGAATGGGTGTCGCCAGCGCCCTATTGTTTATACCCAACTGATCTTATCTGTTTGAGTGCCGCCAGCGCCCTTTCAAGCGCTGCCGGTGCCCAAAATCTGCATGGCGGTTTTTAAGTTTTGAAATGCAAGTTTTGGCAGTTTTGGAGGGATTTTCATCCTTAAAACTCCCCAAACTTCATTTTTTACTTCTAAACTTTAGAAAAATAAAAACCACCAATACCCATTCGTTTCCTATGGATTCCTATGCCATTGAAACCTCTCAATCTCACGTTTACAATAGGAGGAAGTTCATCAGTTTTGAAGCCCAGTGTTTGTTCAACAAAGTGATGGTGAAAATTTGAATTATCAAGGAATGGAGCTTCATTAATCGAGGTATGGACAATCCTTCAACTAGAACTGAAGAAATTTTTAAGGAGAGACGTTGGGAAGTCCTTTGTTTCACTACTGACGCTGTTGTTGTTCCCATCACGAAAGAGTTTTATACAAATCTTCAAGGGATCAATCAAGGGTTCATATTCGTGCGTGGCAGATTCGTGCAATTCACTCCTGCACGAATCAACGATCTCTTCATGATTGAAAATTTTCCTTTTTGCCACTATTCAAATTTCAATGCCACTCGAGATAATATGAATGATGTGTATCGGTATCTAACGGATGAGAGTGAGGAATGGAAAATCAGGGAGAATGGATATATAAGTTTCCCATCTTCATCCTTGAATCCAATAGCGAAGCAATGGCTCTACTTCATTTCGACAAAATTCCCTCTTACATTGAAGATAAGTAAGGTGACCAAGGAAAGCGCCATTTTGAATTTCTACATTCAAACTAGAAGGCCGATAGACATTGGCAATCTTATTGTAAAATCATTACTTGGATTAATTGTGCATTGATCGAAATATGGGCTTGGACACCCGTCCACCATATTCCTGTTATGTAGTCAGTCACAGGTACCAAATGAAAGTTGGGAAAAGGTTATTCTTCCATGGAGACCTAGTGATCCAACCAATCTATACGACTACTAGAAAGTTGGAGATGAGGATGATATGAATCTACTTACTGATCAACTGACGAAGACTTCTCAGCCGCTTCAACCTTACTTTCCTGAAGGTTCCAGAATTATTTTGCAGAGGATCAAGCGATTGGAGAAAGAGGTACGAAATATTATGAATGTGATTAACAACATTTCTGATTTGTTCGGTCATCTAGATTGTAGAATGAAAGAGCAATTCGATCATACTGGTCGAATGGAAATGGGCTTGGTCAATTTGATGAAGAAGAATGCGGTCGTTGTTGAAGAATCATATCACGAATTTCCAATTCGTCCATTTTATAACATGTTTGTGCATCATTAATCTATTGGAGATATTAGAGGAGAGGAGAGCTCTAATACTGATCTGGAGTAATTTGGATGGATTCTACTATTATGTTGTGTGTTTGATTTGCTACGCTTAGTTATGTTTGATTTGAGTAGTACTTGCTTTGCAATTTGAACTTGGATTGGAATGTGTTTACTTTTAGTGTGTTCTTAGATATTAGTACTTGCCTATTGTAGAGTATATGTTGCACTAAAAATCTAAGAATTGTTGGTTCGAATGAACTTATTTAGTGTGTTTGATGTAACTTGGATTTTATATAGATAAGATTGTTATGTGTTGTTTGTCTATTGAAATGTGTTAATTATTGCTTATCGGATGATGTAAAAGCCTATTGAAGTGATAAACATCATTGTGGACGTAAAAAAAATCGAATTTACAAAAAAAATTTTGGACCCAGAAAATATTTTGGACTAGCGCCGTCGGCGCCAAAATCCAGAGAGTTTGGCTAATTTATTTAAATAGAGCGCCGCCGGTGTCCGAACCTAGAAATTGGCTTTAAACCCTTGATTGCGCGATTTTTGCCATAGGACCCGCAAATTTTTTCATTTCCTTCGTCTTCTACCTCCATTTTTTGCAACTTTGAAGGTCTAGGGCTTGTTAGATCTTGGATTTAAGGAGATTTCAAGTCTATTCGACACCAGATTTGCACTTCTCTTAGTAAGAGCTTCACTTTAAGTTAAAATTTTTGGATTTTCACCATGGAAATTTCTCACATTGCTTATGGTGTAATTTTTGGAGATTTAAAGAAATGTTGAGATTTCCATGATGAAATTTACTCTTACTTATTTAGAATAGTGTTGGGAGTAGTTACATTATGAATTTTAGATTTATTGGATTATTTTTTGCAAATTTTAGAAATTCACATGGCTCCAAGAGGAAAGAGGAGATTGGATTTTGATGAAGAGACATTTGTCAACGTCAAAGCCCAATTTCACTATAACTTTATCCTTCACAACAAGAAGTGCATCCAGGATTTAGCTTTTGATAGTCCTGGCAGAACTGTAGAACAGTTGATTGCAAAGCGAAACTAGGAAAGATTTTGTTATTTCACTGCGAATGCTGTTATGGGAGTTGTTCGAGAATTCTACTCTAATTTACCCTGGACTGAGACTGAGTATGTGCTTGTTAGAGGAAAGATGGTTGACTTTACTCCTCAAGGCATCAATGCTTTTTATCAGACTCGGGAACCGTTCGTATGTGAATACGAGAACTTTGACATTGGAAGGGAGAATATGAGAGAAGTTATTGCTTTTCTGACTGATGGGCGAGGAGAGTGGAAAGTAAGTCAAAAATAGGTTATAAATTTCCCAGCCTCCACATTGAATTTTGCTTCAAAGGTATGGCATTATTTCATTTCTACAAGGTTATTACCATCTTATCACCACAGCGAAGTTACTAGAGATAGAGCAATTCTGAACTACTGCATACAAAAAATGAAAAAGATTGGTATTGGATCAATTATTTACAAGAATATTTAGACAATTGATAGAGGTGAAACGACTGGAGGATTAGGACATCCTGCCTTAAGTCATGCCCTCTGTGTTCAGTCTGGAGTAGAGGTCAGTAGTTCTGAGGAAGTGGCTATACCATTGAGACCTATTACAAAGAATATTATTCGTACTTATGAGTCTCATGTAGGAGCCAGAGTTGAGCGTAGGAGTACTGATATTCCTACTACGAGTTATGATGTTCCATCTACTTATGAGCCGACTACTTTATTTGATATCATGGAGCAATTGAGATTACACAGTTCTAGTGTAGATAGACTCCATAGTCGGATGGATATATATGAGGCGATGAGTGATGTGAATGAAGATTATCTGCAGAGGAGAGTGGAGTTTGATATTCCTTATTACGATGCTCATGTTAGATTTATGAGGGGGGAGTCCGATGTAATATTTCCTACTTATCCCAGCTATACACCATATAGACCTGACCCTGCTGATGACACTGCTGATGACCATGCTGCTGATCCTGGTGATGGAGACAGGTAGATAGTTTATTTGTTTTATTTTTGTTATTTTTAGTTTGTTGTAGTGTATTGATGTGATGTAGTGGATATTTACTTTCATGTGATGTGTAACCCTGTGTTGTACTGTTGTGATGAAGTGTTATTTACTTTATATGTTGTACTGTTGTGTTGTACTGAAACATGTTAAAACTGTTGGTTGTACTGTTAGTAGTGTTATAGTTTGTTTCATGTTATAGTATTCTGTTGGATGTTTAGATGTTTACTATCAATTTCTCATTACCCATGCAAATATTTAAAAATTGTTATATCACTGCTACTAATTGCTTCATGTCTGCTAGTTCTAAATGTTGATTAATACCAAATAGCTATTGAAGATTTCAAGATCCCAGCATAGAAATGTTAGTTTTCTTTTACTCTCTACTGTTTCAAATTTATTGCAAAATTTAAGTTTGGGGGAGGGTAGAAAAGTACTAACTTTTATTTTTTCTTAATTATTATATTTTCAAAAAGTTATTTGAATAAGTTTAGCCAGTTGAACCTCATTGTAAGATAACTAAAACTTTTTATTTCAGATGAATATTATGGAAGGATAGGATGGAAATTTTTAGTGATAAAGGTTGATTTTATATAAGTAAGATATTTGGTATGAAAGGATTTGATTATAGTTAACTATTTGAAGTAAAGAAAACTGTATTTTTGAAATGTTAAAGGACTTAAAGTGTTGTGTGTTAAGAAGAAATTGTAACTTTATGAAAAATAATAAAGCATGTACCTAACTATAAAGTAAGGAGGTGACTTAAGTTTTAACTTTAGAAAGAAGAGAGTGAAGTTCAAAATCATTAAAGGCTATGAAGATATAGTAATCCTCAAGAAAAGAAAAAAAAGAAAAGAAAAGAAGGATTGAAAAACAATCCCAAAAAGAAAAAGAAAAAGAAAAAGAAAAGAGAAAAAAAAAAAGAAAAGAGAAAAAAAGAAAAGAAAAATATTTATGAGGAGAAGCTTGAGGAGATGCCTAATCAAAAATTGGCTTCACTTGAATCACCCTAAAGGGAAAACATGATTTCACTTCTGAATTTATATTTAAAGTACTAGCCTACATTCTGGTAAAGTTTGCATGAACTCCTTTCTCACATAATCTTTTAAGGCACACTTAATGTGACAAATTATGGTTCATCTTGAAATAAATAGAAGACTAGAACTCTTAGACTTTATTACTGAATATTCTTATGCTTGTAATTTTGACCTAAGTTACTAATCTATTTTCTGAAAATCTAACCACTATACTCTTCTGAATGAAAATTTTAGTGTCTTACAATTGAAAAGTACATTGCATAGAGTTACATTTTATGTAGTAAAAGGATTACTTGAGGACAAGTAATAGTTTATGTTTGGGGGATTTTGATGCACCAAAAATATATATGGTTTATGCTATCTAATTTTACTTATTTTTGGTGATATTGCACTTTAAAGAAAGGTATTTTTTATGATTTGTTGCAGGTATGATAATTTTAGGTGATTGGAGCGAAAAGAATAAAAAAGGAATGAATTTGGAGCAAAAAAGAGCTAAAAGGAGCAAAATGGTGGAAAAGGTATTCTGGCGCCGCCGGCGCCCAAATCTAGAGAGCTCATAAAATATTATGGACGATAGAGCGCCACCGGCGCCCAAGGTCGGTGGAATTCAAATTTTGACAGTTTTGGCTAAATTTTGAAGGGATGCCTATGTAAACTCTTGAGGTTTCGTCCCTAACACTTAAATATATGAATTTGGACAAAGAAAGGGAGAAGAACAGGAGTTCTAGAGAGTTTTATATTGTGCTCTCTTGCATTCCATTACTTTCTCTTAGTTTTTAGTGTTATGGTTTAGAGTAGAAGAGAGGGATTCTTCTCTAAGGAGTGAAGGAGAAGGAGTAAAGTAAGAGATTGCTTCTTCCTTTCCATTCTAAAGAGAGAATCAAGTGTTGTAAAGAAGAGAAGAGGATTCAAAGGAACTTCAAGGAGTTTGCATTGGGGAAGAGAAAGAGATAAGTTGTATTTCCTTTGGTGGTTTGTATGACTTTTATTTTATATATAAAATCCATTTTTATTGTATCTTCTCCATGAATTCTGAGAATTTTTCTTGTCTTTCTTCTTACATTAGAGATGTGATGATGGTTTGAAGTGGATTTAATGTGCTTTTAATGTGATGAAGAAATTGTGATGGTTATTCATTTAGAACTTAATTTACTTCCGATCTGGCCAATTGAAATGTTAAAATATGTTGTTGAAAATTAATTTTGAAAGGGTTTAATGTCCTGCAACAATAATGAAAGATCCATTCAATTTCCATGAATGAATTGCATAGTTCATGGGAATTGCATGCAAATAAATAGGGAAATGTTTGAAGGACTTCAATGTGGAGATTTCAAGGTGATGAGCTGAAATCCCCAGATTGGTTCTAAGATTAGTAACTAATATCAAAGTTAGCCTTCGGGTGAAGGGTGAGTGGGAGCTCCGAAGTGAGATCCGGTATTCTCCCAGCCTAGCCCTAGAATCAGTAACTAAACTTAGAATGCGTCAATGTTCTTTTATTATTTAGGGAGGGGGTACTCTTCTAAAGGTAAAGAATCATCTATGCTCCTATTTGGCACAATAAATTAGATAATTAATCCATATCAATCCACACATCATATTCTCATTGCAAGAAGAAAGATACTTTTCTCATATATCAAAAACCTTTCAAGTATTTAGTTTAGTGTGTCTGTTAGTTAATTCTGTTTTCAAAGTTATTAGAAGTGATTGTAGTTTAGTTGGTTGTTACTATTTTTTGCATATTAGTAGTAGTGCTAGAAGAAAGTTCTAGTGCTTCATTCTAACTTGTTAAAACTTTTACTTTGCTTCAACTTAAAACCTCCCTGTGGGATCGATAACCAGGACTCCACTAGAGCCCTGTATTACTTGATACGATACGTATACTTGCGTTGAATGCTTGGACTTTACAAAATCATTATAAATATATAACTTTGAAGTTTACAAAATCTTGCATTTAAATATATAGAAGTAAATTCTGGTTGCATCAAGTTTTTGGCGTCGTTGCTGGGGAATTATATCTCCTAGTAGTGGTGCCAAATTCGTGTATTCAAATCAATTGCATCAATAAGTGATTTATGTGCTACGCCATAAATTTGAAGCCTCTCTATGAGATCGATATTCAGGACTCCACTAGAGCCCTGTATTACTTAAGCAATACGTATACTTGTGTTTAATTGTGTGACTCATTATAAAACTAAATCAATATATATCTAAATCTGAGTTCATAAATTTTGGCAAATTAAAAAAAGTGGCACCAACATGAGATTAATACTGGCTCCCAATTTACATAAAGCTCTTCAAAAAATCTTTCGCCAATAGCACAAAGAATAGTAAAACTACCAGGATCTTTATGTTTTTTTGGAAGCTTTTCTAAATTATTGCGCTACACTCCTCACTAAGTCCAATAGTCTCATTGTCCGTAAACTTCCTTTTTTTATTAAGTACATCCTTCATAAACTTAACATAGCTTGACATTTGTTCTAGGGCTTCAACAAATGGAATGTTTATGGTTAACTTCCTCAATATTTCTAAGAATCTCAAATATTGTATATCCATTTTTTGTTGTCTCAGTATTTAAGGAATTGTTTTTCTACAAATAATTTTTACAGTAATTTTTATTTGTTTAATAGGATATTTTGAATCATGATGAAAATCTTCGTCAGACTTTTCAATTTCCATCCCTTTGTTTCTCAACTTCAATTTCTTTATGGAATTTTTTTCCAATTCTCTTCCACTCTTCAGTTGAGTAGCCCTAATTTTCTCCTTATTCCGTGCATTAAGATTAATTTCAACATTACTAAGCAGAGTTCCTGAAGTTCCTTTGCTAAGTGTAGTAGCAATATGTCCCAACTGATTTTCAATGTTTCTAATTGCAGCTCCTTGACTCTGTAATTCATTACTCATTTGTAATACCAATTCTTCCATAGATAGATTCTTCTACTTAAATTGTGAGTTGCTATTAAAACCTAGAGGAAAATATGGTCTATAATTAGTATTTCCTTGGTTGTTGAATTTCCCAATGGGTTCACTAGATTGTTTCCCCATTACAGATTTACAACATCAGAGTTATTATTATTTCAACTTAAGTTAGGGTGATTATTCTAACCAGGATTATAATAATTAGGATAAGGGTTATTATACATGCTATTTATTGCATTCAAAGTCTCATATGATGATTAATAATCTATCATTTGTCCCAATGAATTTTCATCAACAAGAAGAGGTGTTGGAGGTAAATTCATTCTAAATTGATCTATCTTCCTCGATATTGCAGCAATTTGAGAAGACAAAATAGATATTACATCAGAATCATGAACACTAACTTATCTTTTTGGATTTACCCTTTCAGAGGGCCATTATAAATTATCAGTAGCCATCTCTTCAATTAAAGAATATGCTTCATCGAATGGTTTTGAGAATAACGATCCACCAGCAGCAGCGTCAATGATAGATCTAAGTGATACCACTAATCCATTATAGAATGTTTGAATTATTAACCAATTTAGTAAAGCATGGTGTGGACACTTCCTTAGGAGATCTTTAAATTGTTCCCAAGCATCATATATTGATTCCCCTTCAAAGTGACAAAAAGATGTGATATCGTTTCAAAGCTTAGCTGTTTTTGATGGTGGGAAGTAATTAGCTAAAAATTTCTATGATAAATCTCCTCAAGTTCTGATAGACTCAGGTGTTAATGAGTTTAACCACATCTAAGCTTTGTCCCTTAATGAAAAAGGAAAAAAGTCTAAGTCTAACAAAGTCATTCGACACTCCGTCATATTTAAATTCAGCGTACAAATCTAGAAAACTAGCAAGATGTAAGTAAGGATCTTTAGTTAGCGTTCTCCCAAACTAATTATTTTCTACCATTTTGATTTTAGTAGGTTTATGCTCAAATGAATTAGTAGCTACAGCGGGAGTTTATATACTCAAGTGAATTTTATATACTGTAGGATTAGCATAATCTCTTAAAAATCTCTATTCATGTTCGTTTTCAATTCCTTGATTATTTGAGTTGTTCGCCATTTTGTTCAAATTATCAAGTTCTTTTTATTGTTTTCAAATTTTTCTTATAGTTTTTCTAATTTTGAATTGTAAAGTACTAAACCTTCGAATCCTAAACTACGCATATACAAACACAGTTTAACAACTTGAAATAAGCAATCACACAAGAATGTAAAAATATTTATTATACTATGATTTTTCTTATTCTAAGTTTTATAGTTAGAATAAAGTCTTTTAAGTTATAAAATGTTTTATCGTTACCTCCCCGACAACAGTACAAAAAAATTGAAGTGGATTTTTTTAGTGTGCTATAAATGTCTTCCAACAATACAACACACACGACAGCTAAATCAAGAAATATACAGATAAATCACAATAATATTTACTTCAAAATAATTAGTTTTATCTTTTAGAATCTTTAACTGTCACCCCTAGTGAATTAATGTGTATTTTCTATTTAAAGTAGTCACTAGTATGTAAATGCAAGTATACGTATCCGCTCACGTAATAAATGTCTCTAATGGAGTCCTAAGTATCGATCCCACAGGGAGGTGGCAATTCTTATGAAAATAACAGAAAGAAAAATATGTTGAAATTGGTTTAATGTAGCTAATGAAACTAATTTTACTAAACTAAACTCTAAACTTCAAAGTTAAATCTAATAAAACTAAACTAAGTTTTGTGATGAAGAGTTTAAATTTAAGAAAGTATCATTCCCTTTAAAATGAGGTTTTATTCAGTGAATGAATCCAATTATTGTAAATTGTATTGTGTCAAATAGGAGCACTTCTATTCTTTATTCTATTTAGAAGCGAAAAAGAAAATTTGCTAATCTAGAATTTGGTCCCTAAATTCGCGGTTAGGCTGAGAAGATACTGGCTCCCACTCTAGAGTTTCCACATTCCCCTTGACTGAGGGCTAACATCTCTCTTTAGTTTCCAAACACCTCGACCAATTTGGGGATTATAATTTTTCACCCTAAAATTTCCAATTCTACGCCCAACAAAGTATATTTACCTATTTATTTTCATTTAAACACATGGAAAACATTCTCATCCATGAAATCAAATGTGATGCTTACTCTGTTGTAGAAAGCATAATCCTTTCGGATCATATGTTCCACAAAAAATTTTAACAATTCAATTGGTTATCAAAAAGTAAATGAAGTTTAAAGTTTGAATTATCACAATTAAGAACATTTAATAATTGCGCAACAATCTTAATTTCATCACATGACTATATCTCATTGTAGGGAGAAGGACAAAGAGGACTACTCAGAATTAATGAGGAAAATACAACAAAACATGGATTTTATATATAAAAATAAGTTTACAAAACAATAAGGAAAGAACACAACTTATCTCAATCTCCTCCCCAAGAAAATCCCTTAAAGTTCCATTGAATCTCTTTCTCTCTTTACAATACCACTCAATTCTCTCTTTGAAGTATAATGAGCAAGAAATCTCTTACTTCCCCCCTCCTCTTACAACTCTTAAAGAAAATCTACTCTAAACTCTCCCACACACTAAACTTGCCTCACACAACAAAGACTAAAAGATAAGACTCTAACAAAGGTCACTTTTTCTGACATAAAAGCACATTTTTATAATGTAAGGATGAAGTTCCTAAGAGTTTCCTTAAGAACCCCTTCAAAATTCATCCAAATTCAATGAATTCAGGAGAATAACCACTTCTGGTGCCATTGGCGTCGAAATATCGCACCATTGGCACCAAAATCTAGACTCTGTGTGTGCTCTCTGGATTTTGGTGTTGTTGGAGCCATAGCACATTTTGAAAATTGCTTCATTTGACTCTAAATTTCTTCCTCTTTTCTTCATTTTGATCCAATTGCCTAGACTTAATATAACTGCAACAAAACATAAAGATATCTTTCTTTAAAGTACAATATCATTAAATTTAAGCATAAAATGTATATTAAAAGTTGAGCATTTTTTGGCATATCATGTACACGTGTGTTAATCCCATGTTACTATGGTGTTATTGGCGCAAATTTTCATATTTTACTAGGTTGAGTCAGCGCCACTTGGTTAAGTGAAAACTTAGCAGATTGTCTAATTTAATTAAATACAAAAAACTTTAAGAAATCATATCTTTTTGTAGAAGATTTAGAAAAATAAAATGAAAATATCTCGATGCTTAGAAAACAGAGAGTAATCTAGTGAGCTTCAAACTGAAAATAATTAATATATATTTAATTTCAAATTAACTAAACACCATATAACTTAATTATAACATAAAAAATTAGATTTTGATCATCATGGCTTGAAATTTTCAGTCTAATTACTCATGAGCCTAGGGAGGTTATATAATTTTTCCAAAGTCGAACAGACATCCCTAGCATCAATTTCATCTATCTTTAATTGGAATAATTCTTAATAAGTAAAATAAAAATAAAAAAATTTTAAAATCAAGCATGGGGAGTCCACTGAAGTCAGAGGTGCTTAGGGTAAAATGGGAGTGAATTTAAAATTTTAAAATACAATTTCTTTGATAGTTTCCCATTAAAAATTATTTAAAAAATTTAAAATTTTAAAAAATATAATTATGCTTCAAAAACATTTTAAAGTTGCTCTGGTCAAAGACATTAACTTTAAAGCGCTGCCACAAATTTTAAAACATAAAAATTGTATTTTGAGTACTTAACATATTTTTTTATATTTTATAATTTATTGACAAAAATAATTTCAAAAAATAAAATAATATATATAAATTTGAGTTCTCTGAGTTTGCCAAAGTCAGAGAAGTCAATCAAAAATAAAAAGTTGATCTTCAAAATAAAAATATATTTTTATTTATTCAATCCCTAAGATTAATTAAAAAAAATCAAAATACATTTAAAAAATAATGGAAATCATCTAGGTGACCCTTTGACTTTTAGAAATACCAGAAAATTTTCCTACGAACAGTGAATATGTTTTAATCAATTAAATTAATTATCCTTGAAAGTCCACATTTTTTCGCTCAAATAATTACAGAAAATTAAAAAAATTAAAGAAATCACAATTTCAACTCTTAGGACTTAGTTCATGAGTATGATGTTAGTGAAGTTTCATGACCTTTTGAATTAAAACACAAGGGTTATAGAGTGTAAACCCTAAGGATATAATGGTAATTTTGGACTTCTACACTCTAAACCTACTTTTTAGTGTAAACCACAGGGGAGGGGATTAAATTTTGATAATTAGCTTATTGAAATGACTGCAACATAAAGGATAAATAGGGTAGCAATTCATTCACAACATTTTCTATCAAATTATAAAATAAAAATTTTTTGAATTGTTGTGAATTGGAAAATGAGAACTTGGTTGATTCAAAAGTGAGAGGAGTGCACTTATAGATCAATTAATGAATGATTTAAAACCACATAACTAGTGGTTAAACAAGATTTAATCTTTTAATTATACTTAATTTACAAGACTTTTTCAAAAATTATAAGTTTACCCCTAAAACCCTGTGGACTTGGTGGTGAATTAGGTTTAATAAAAATACAAATGAGGAATAGTTAAAAAGGAGAATATAAGTGAGCATGAGTGAACATGAATCATCTGAAAACACTACAAGCTCAAACCTAACTGGAAGGTAAGAGTACTGGGGGCACACCCTTTGGAGGTGTTTACTCTAATAACTCCTAAGCTGGCAATTTGTCTTACTCATAGAACAATCAAGACAGCAGGACCATACTGAGTACAGTAAAAACATAAAAGATTCCTAACTTGACTAGGTTGCTTAACTCAACGACTTAGCAAAGCCAAAGGAACTTGAAACGGTTCTGAAGGTACCAAGCTTATTTAGGGTCACCCCTTTGAACACCTTTGCAAGACCATGGGACATTTTATAGAACACTTGAGCTTACTATGATTTGTTGAGTTAAATCATTCTCTAAATACAACAGTCATCAAAACCAAACATAAAAAATGGAAAGCTTAGGGACCCACTAAGATATGATTTAAGCCCTCACTTGAACTTAACTTACATTAAAACCCATCACTTTAGGATTTGAGCTTGAACATTACACTTAGATCCTCCTCGCAATTAGGGACATTTAATTAAATATATGGATCATCAAGTCGGGCCATAATTTGAAGGATTTGGGGTTGAAAGGTGATGATACAAAAAGCTTCTAGCGTTGAAAGCCTCTATGATCCTTGGAAAGTGGTAAGACTGATGATACGATTTACCAATTCTTGGTGAGAAGTTGCCTCTTACTTTCTTAGGTTGCCAATAATTCTAGCCCAAACAAGGTGATTAACTTGTGGACTACCTAATTTGCTAAATATACTTATATAAATAACATTAAAAAAGTTCATTTCTTGTGACACTACTACTTTGGATTGCTAAGTAAATGTCTAATTTTATATGCTTGAAAAATCAAGAATTTTTGGTGCTAACCTATATAAGTCCACTGGTTAATCACTTTGATCTGGCCAGAAGCTGCCCTCCTTGGGTAGTTTTGTTGGTAGCTCATACCTAAGGTATGGTGAGACAATGCACGCAAATTGCTTATGGTTTCCTACGAATGTCCCTCAAGAATTATGAGAATGAGCCTACCCCGAACCCAAATTCTTGTAGCCCGGTTCGATCTTTCATTTAGGGATTCATCATTTGGGGGAAGTAGACTACTCAAGAATTTCACATTTCAGTTCTTTCATTTTTTTTTCATAAATATAAAAGAGAGTTTAAAAGGTTAGAGTAAAAATCAAAAATCAAAGAAGAAAAGAATGAGGTCAAACCTTACTGAGAACTTGAGTAAAGAGTAGCTATTTGTAGGGTTTTCTCGAACAAGAAGAAGAACCCCTTTTTGGTGTAACTACTTAAGTTGGATCAGAGGAAACCTTCACGACCGATTGTGAGGGGGAATCCAATACTATAGGAACCTATCTCAATATTTTTTGCTAGGTCCATAGCTAAAATACCTAATTTTTAACAATTACGAGGTTCATTCAGATATGAAATCCAATCCTGGCAATAAAGCATCCCACTCTTATTTACTACTCAAAGTTTTGAGACATTTCGAAATTGAGAAATACTTACTTTCTTACCTTATCTGCAACAGTTGGTTGCTTTTACTTTTAATTTTAACCCTTTTACAGCAATGACAGGAATCTCAGGCGTGCACATTTATTTTCTTTTCTCTACTACACTTTACTACGTTTTACTATTCTTTTACTTATGAACTTATTTATAAAACTTGCAAAGACCTTTAGGGTAGGACGCCAGTTTAGGAGGCACACTGTGGCAGGTTACTAACCCAACAATAATAAATGCTCATATATAAAACCCTAATCCAAAAAATGCTACGCGAGGGGCTCAGAGCAAGTCTGCTGGAGGGCAAGATGAGGATGTAAGCAGACGATAATAAAGACTCGAAATGAACAAGATCTACTTCAGCTAAACTATTCCTTGGTCTTATACAAACGTAAACCCATAGGACTTTCCTTTCTAGCATTACGTAAATTCTCATACCCTCTTTGGGCTCTTGCACAACTACGTTATGCAGCTTAGGTCCTGACTCTCTTTAGGTTTTGAGGTTATCATTCCTATCTTCATAAACTACTTTCATAATCTAAATAATAAAATTGGTAGAAGTGCACTTTAAAATAACATCATTTTAAAATGTGCAACAAAATAATTGAATAGTTTGGGAAGTCACAAAGGTTCTTCTCAGGATCTATGGCATCCACTTCTCTTCCCTCATTTGGACTCCTAAATAACTGCTTCTATTTGATCCTTTCCCATTTGAGTTTCCAATTCCAATATTGGAAACCTAAATTTTAAAATCTTGAAGACAAAACCATTGATTTTAACCGAGAGTTTTCTCTAGTGACTTTGGTCATATGAGATGTAATTAACTATAGGGCTTACCCTTATAGGGAACTTGGAACCTAGGTATTTATATTAGGTAGGGGAACTTGATGGTAACACATAAAAGGTTCACAGACCAAACAGATGTCATAAATTACATAGTTTATGTAATCTAGTTTACAGTTAAGTAGTATGCATATCTCTCGGGATAGTGTATTACTTGTAGTGTTATTCTCATTACTTAAATTTTGAGTATGTGTGATCTATTCGATCAAATTTTTTTTAAAATTAAAATAATATTTTTGAAAAATAAAAATTTACATATATTAAATTAAATCATTTTCAAAACAACCGATAAAAGCCTAATTTAGCGACCAAAATTGGCATATGGATCATATCATATATTGCATGTGTGATGGCATGAGCATTTCAGTTCGATCATTTGTCATAGGCCGATCCCCAATCCTTTTAGGTTTAAACAATCACCACATGTAGATCATCCTATCTCTCAGATTCGACTGATTGTTACTTATCGATCACCAGTCTTGGGTTTGGTCGGTTGCACCAGGACGATCTCCCTATCTTTTGAGTTTTATCGACCGCTACGTATCGATCACCCATCTTGGGTCTGATCAGTCATTCCGGACTGATCACCTTATCTTTTGGATTCAATTAAATTCTACTTGTCGATCACCTGTCTTGGGTTTAATTGACCGTCCAGAGTAGATCACCCTATCTTCTGGATTTGATCTACCGCAACGTGTCGACCAAAGATCTTAGGTTTGATCAATCATCCTAGATCGATCACCAACTTTTTTAGGCTCAATCGATTACCTCAGATTGATCCACTTACTTCTTCGATCAGACTGGCAAATAGGCTCAGTCAACCGATCACTTTCATGCTTTTTTGCTTTTGCATTATATTACACATTTGTTTGTATGTGCATGGAGCCCAATTTTTTACTTGTAATTTGCATGTGTGCTTGGTTGTTATTGGGGCATATGTAATTCCCACAGTGGCATCCTATATTTTAGGTAACCAAACACAATACTTGCTTGAGTTACATTTTGAATGCTCATTCATGCACTCAACACACTTGTGTGATTCTTCCAGTGAGAATCACTGTCCCCAGATCACTGCCTCCTCAGCGTAAACATCTATTTAGTCGCTTCCTTCAAGAAATACTCATCCTTGGTTCACTGCCTCCTTACTATAGTCATCTGTGGAACCCTTGCATTTATGGCACACCCACTCCTTCAGGTCATTACCTCCACGACACGCCTATCTGTCGAGCTCCTACCTCCATGACACGCTAATTTTTTTAGTCATTTGCTCCTTGACATCTTTCTTCTACAGCTTCTTCACCTTAACGTCATATATATGATAATCCTAAACACAATTCTGAAAGAGGCTATTGAACTCAACTAAGCTCTTGAAGTTCTCTACAACTCTTAACTCAAATTTAGCAATGCCAACCTGCTTTGTTGACCACAAAATATAGATCCCTTTTTTCTAGAGCTAAAATTTTCAATCTCACTGCCTTCCGAATCTCAACTCTAACTGAGATTTACTCATGCCTTCACCAACACCTCTCCCATGCTCCCCAAACCCTGATGTTGTAGCAAAAAGGAAGTTTCCATCATAGATAGCTCTACCCCGCACTCCATTGTCGGTCGTGGAAAGGTGTCATGTAAATTTTTTGAAAAATATAAAATGTAGTTTTATAAAATATGGTTTTGATTTAATTTAATATATAGGTGTATGTTAATATTTTAAATTTTGAAAAAATGAGAGTGGATGAATCCAATTCATTTAGTAGATTAATAACCGAGCACAATATCATAGGAAATGCATCTATCCCAAAGAATAGACATACTTCTTGATGATATGGCTTGATCAAATAAACTACAAAATCAATGACATCTATTTGGTATGCAAATCATTTATGTTAATCGAAAATTTTCCCTATCTAATATGATAAAATTAGATAGGGTTTATATTACTCTGGGTCATTAAGTTTCTATAAGAGCAAGCCCCTATAGTTAATTACATCTTAGATAACCAAAGTTTACCAAAGAAAACTATTGATAGAAATAAGGAAATAATGTATTCATGACTTCCAAAAGGTTAGGTTCTTCAAGAAAATGTGGTAGTAGGAAAATTCAATAGGTGAATGGCTCAAATTTTGGAACATTGTATCTTGGGAATCCAAAGGAAGAGAAAGCTAGGGGAAAGACATAGATCCAAGAATGATCTTGGTGTTCTCCCAAACTATCCTATGGTTTAGCTTTAATATGAGATGTTATTTAGTGTTTCATCTTGCCAATTTTATTTAATTAGGGCTTACATTCACTTGATCTCGATCATGTGAATAGCGTGGAGGATAGGAGGATTTATGCCATACCCGATGACAACCACGGAACCTAAGATGAGTTAGGACTTATATTGCGCAGGATGCAAAGGTCTGAAGAGATAAAGTGAGGGTTTATGCTATACTAAGCAAGCTACCTCAAAGTCTTATGGCTTTTTGTTTAATTCTATGGAGTTTTGATGTTGAAGATGGCCGTGCTGCCCATTATGCACCCTCCAAGCTCCTCGTTGTAGCAGGTTCAGTTTAAAGAAGTATCATGTTTTGGATGTTTTGAATTGAGGTGTCTTAATGCCTTATTAAGAGAAATTTTAAAGTTGATTATAGCGACACCGGTTAGGATCCCACAGTTCCCTCCTTCTGGCACCACTATTTTCTTCGAATTCACTTAGTCCAGATGAATTTACTAAACTCAACTTAATGAGTTCTATACTTTCATTTAGACTGTAGGAAATCCCTTTAGCAGCCGTAGCTTGCATCCTTCGAGGTATTCCCGATCATCCGATAGAGACTTTTTAATTTAGTTGCAAATGTGATTTCATTTTGTTTGTGATTAAATTTTGAGTTATTTTATATTTTGACTGTTGTGGCGGTGCATTTTATCTTGTTTTGTTTTAATTTTGTTTTGGTTTTGGTTTTGTGGCCACCCTAAGAGTTTTACATTTCATGCAGGGTGACATTGTTGTTTAACATGCAGGCTCGTAAGCGAGAAAAGTAAAGTGAAAGGAAATGTTGAAAAGAAGGTACTATAAACTTGTAAAAGTGTCCCTGGAGAGTCTTCTTATTCCTCCACCTGAAACTTTAGTATCTTTTATAATAAACAGTTATAATTTACAGGAAAGTAAAGCCTATAGATAGGTTCGTCACAGACCTACAAAACCCCATGTCATAACTTGGTGGGTCATATTCATTCATTTAAGAGATCTCTTCATTTAATAAATATGATAGGTCCAGCTGTCCTACAAGGTGTCCAGAAGATTTTGTGAAGAGGGCCTGGGAGATAAATAGATATTTCACAATCCTTTTGAGCTTCCCTGAGTTCATTTAGGACTTATTTTAGTTATTAAATGACTTATCTGTTTTATACCCTTATGCTTAGTGAATTAATGTATTGATTACCCCAAAGAGGGTTGGGTAAATATCACTTGATATTCCACTTTGGAATTATGTAAGTGAGTCCTTTAGAGATAATTTAATTCATGAGAGAATTTAATCAATTTTGATGGGCTTGTGGTGTTTCAAAAGTGCTTACAATTAATTGTGTTTCCTTTTCTAATCTTCATTAGTAATTTTCAATTTAGCCTAGCTCACTACTAAGCCCTTAATGTTTAATAGAAAAATTTGCAATTTTGGAAGTGCTGAGTTAAATGATTTTTCAATCCTTATCAAATACTGAATTATCATTAACCATTAGATTAGGGGTCCCAAATCATAAGTTATCAATTTCCAAAATCAAACCCCTCACGTTAAGGATCATTTAATTTAATTTTCATCCAAATTATAATGATTAATAAAATCATAAAATTTATCTTTTAATGTCACAAAAAAATGGGATGGGTTTCTACCATTTATCCCTTTATGTTTCAATCATTCAAACATAATAATTAAGATCATTTATTGCCCATTTCCTACTTTAATTAAGCCTAAATATTGATTAAGTCTAAATTCTTAAAAATTACACTTTTACCCCTAAAGGCCTTATCACTTAATAATTCATTAAGTTTAACTCAAATGACCTTGAAATTTTTAAATCACCCTACTCATGGATCAATTAAAATATTAAAGGCAAAAATGTGATTTTTCCCAAATTTAATTTAATTTACATGATTATTTTTATGCAAAAATAGAATTTTTCAAGAGAAATTCAATAACATAATCAAAACAATGTTTTTGTCCTTGAGAAAATTATTGGAGGTTCACGTACACCAGAGGACCACTTGGACCAAATGTCAAGATTTTTTGAATTTTAATTTAATTACTATAATTATTTCAATTTTTAGAATATTATTTAAATATAAAATATTATTTAATTTGAAAATTAAGTTTTATATTTTTCATATTTTTCATAAATCTTTCTGAGGTCAGGGAACCCAGAGAAATAAGTTTCGAGTTTTTCTAATTCTTTTTTAATTATTATAATTATTTTTGTGAGAAATTAAGGAATTTTCATTTTTTGCCTTAAAAAATAATTTTAACCCTTTAAAATTTAATATCTTCATTTATAGAGTTAGCAAAATTACCCCAATTTTTCCTAAATGATTAAGAGATAATTTGGAATATTTCCAACAATTTTATTGATTTTATAATTTTTATTAATTTTTAATTATTTAAATATTAAAATAATGCTTAAAAATGAAAATTTTATTTTAATTACATTATTTTTTTGAGACTCCTCTGATCATAGAGAACTCCCACAATTAACTTGGTAAATTCTTTAGGTGTTTTAATTATTATAATTATATAAATACTAAAAGTGTTATTTAGCTTAGAAAATTCATTTAAGTATTTAAATTAACTTCAATTGATTTAAAATTTTTTGGGGAGTTCTTCTTATCTTAAATTATAGTGGAGAGTTATTCTTGGGTTATTTACATTTATATTTAATTCAATTTATTTTATTTGGGTTTTAGGTCTTAATTACCATTATGGTTATCTTTAATGCGTTAAACTAAGTTTTTATTTTTCTTAGTATCCTCTACTCATAAGTAAGCTACCAAAATTTAATTTGTATTTTTTTTATCATTATTTTAATTATAACAATTTTATACCAAAACAAACATGATAATTTGAAAAATAGAGATCTATGTCTAGAGATCTCCTTTGACTTTGGAAAAATCACAGAAGACTCCCTAAGACAGAGGCAACAACATACCAAAATATCAAGTTATGGTGAAATGTCTAAGTGCATGGAGAATGAAAACATTCAGAAGGGTATTTAATTCATTAAAAATCAAAAATGCAACAAATAGATTTCAAACCATTTCCACATTATTCTCCATTGTTCACTGAGCACTACGGTATTCTTCTTTTATTTTTCTGGTTTTTTACACCAAATTATGGATTTCTGAAGTTGACTGAATTTAAATAAATCAAAATACCTCTAATTTCTTAATTAAACCATGCGGCACCACCTCATCCTCGGCAATTGATCCCCGAATATTTAGGCTTACGTTTTACACTTTATATTTCTTTTCAATGATCTTTCTTTGCAAAGGCACAAAAACCTTAATTCTTAAGCAAATAAGAATTCAATTTTAATTATTTTGTAATATGGGATTCTACGCAAGTATACATATCGTTTATCAAATAATATGGTACTTTCTAATTATGCCTCGAGATATCGAACCCACAGGGAAATGTCTAAAATTTTAAAGAAAACAGAAAAAAAACTTTTTACTTTTTAAAATGATTTTGTAAAGTATGTTTTAGGATAGAAAGTTTTAAGTTTGTTATTGATATTTTCTTTTAAGTAAGTGTAAAGTGAGCAACTAAAATTAACAAGACTATAAAACTATATATGAAAGCAAATGAGAAAAATTATCTTTTTCCTCTTTCAATGAATCAGTAATAATTATGGAATTTCATTGTGGAAGTATCTAAATGTGTTGTGCTAAATAGGAGCAAATATATTATTTACCCTTACTTGGTTCTATAAAGAACATTGGTTAATATGAAGTTTTGAAATCTTGTAGATGGGTTAGGCAGGAAAGATACTAGCTCTCACTCTAGAGTTCCCTCTTCTCCTTCAACCTGGGGGCTAACATCTCATAAAAAAATTTAAAACATCAAACTAAATTAGGGATTTTAACCTGTCACTCTAAAGTTCTCTAATTTTACTCCCCATTAAAAAATCATATCTTCCTATTCATTTGCACTTCACTATATGGATTACAATTCTCACCCATACAATTTCATGTGATTCTCTCAAATTGTTGATTAAGAAAATACTGCATTGGTTCTTACATGTTCTCTCATTTACTCCAACTTCAAGCACTTTAAAATTTTCTCCAACTGCTCCAGCATTTACTTCTCTATAAAACTCTTCTCTTTTTTATAATCTTAATTCTTCACTTTAATAATTCTTCAAAAGGTACTTTGGTGTCTCTTCAAATTATATCCAGATTCAATGTATCAACCAATGGATGCACCTCTTCATTCAAATTTGCCACCCAAAAGAAGTCGAGGAAGTTTAAACCAAATGTTGCTTCAAACACCCCTTGAAAATGGCGCCAAATTTGAGTTAAGTCGTATTTTTTAACTGTGGCGCCTATGCGCCTGCCATAGGCGCTTTGGAGCCAGAGGCCGAATTTTGCACACTTCATATTTTTGCTCCAAATTTGATCCTTTTTTTCTCCTTTAATCATAATCAGTCGTTTTAATCATACATGCACGAAAAACACAAAAATACCTTCCATTAAAGTGTAATATCATCAAAAATAGGTATAAAAATGTGCATAAAAATACTATATATTTTAGGTGTATCAAAATCCCTCAAACTTAAAATGTTACTTGTCCTCAAGTGACACTTAATCACATAGAAAATTTTAACATGCAAATTATATAAATGAGTTTCTTTATGAAGGTTTTAAAATTTTGTTCTAAAAATGAAATAGTCTAATTTAGAAAAAAATTTAGTAAATAAGACCAACTTAAATTTAAAAAGTTCTTAAGTAAAGGATAATGAAAAATATGAGTTCCTATCTTATTAAGAAATACTTGTAGATTTTTCAAAATATAAGATTTAAACATTTTATTTTTTTCTCACTTAAAAATTTTTATTTGAAAATAATTTTACTTAATATATTATAATCTTAAGCTTTATATTTTCTTAAAATTTGTATTTTAAACTTTAGGTATGGAACCAATTTTTGATTAAGCTCTTAAATCCCCAAGCTTCTCCTTCCTTTTCACATGCTATTTTTCACTTTTTCTTTTTCTCTTTTTTTTATAAGGCAAGGATTACTATATCTAGATAGGCCTTTAATGATTTTGAATTCCACCATTCCATTTAAAATAAAGGTCTGATATATATCTTTCACTTAAAATTATAATAATAGTTGAAAATTATTATTTAATAAAAGAAATTTAAGCTTTAAAAAATAAAAGTTAAATCTTTTATTTTTACAAAAATACAAATTTTCCTACTAAATATAGTTTAACTATATTTAACATTTCTTTACTAAGAAAATTTTAACTTTAAATTTTTCATTATTTCTATAAATTTTAACTAAATTCTCTTACTCATTTCTATTATCAAAATTTTGCTTCCCTAATATAACTTCATATACATAATTATTTTCAATCAAAAATGAAATTTATTTTAAGTATTCTTGAGAACAAATAAAATTTTAGTTTTTAATTTTTTTTAAATTCCCCCAAAACTTTAAATTTTTAGTTAGGATAAAACATTTAAGAATAAGAAATGATACATGAGTAAGAATTAAAAACTAGAATAACATACTTGCAGGAATTTTCATATCCTAAATATGCAAGTATAACCGTTTAAAAACATGAGTAAAAATAAATCAAATTCTATTTTTCACTTTCTTTTAAAATAAAAATTTCAAAGGACTTCTACAGTAGTGGAGGTTTTCATAGCAAATACACACCAACTTAACATAACTAAAATCACAAATACTAGAAAAAGTATGGTATAAAATTATGAGAAGTTTAAACATGTAATTTAAATAGTGATTTATAATAGTATTCTAAATTTTCCTAAAAGTTTTTTAATAAAATTACACTATTAAAAACTCAAACATCACATTACAACATTTACTACCACAAATATATCACACATTACAACATAAAACATAAATCCAACACATAACTGAATATACTTAATAGAATTGATCCTACTATAGCTTACACATATCAGTGTTCAAGCATAATAAAACAAACAATAAAAATCCAAACATCACAACACAATACTAATATCACAAGTACAAACATCACAGACTCAATAAAAAAAATCCAACTCATCATCCTCATCACCACCATCTCTCTCATTCCAATCTCTTGATGGCACATAAGTTATAAAATAAGGATGAGGAGGCATCTTAGCACTGTGATCACCTTTAATCAGTCTGTCCATGTACTACTGATAATTCTCCTCATACTCATCATGTTTCTGTACATACCTCTTAATATTTTCTACCTTTCCATCCATATCTCTAACATGCTCTCTTGTCAGACTCACCTTCTTAAAATCTTCCTTAATAATCTGTTCTGTGAATCTCTAGATGATGATGCTTGTGAAGTATAAGCATGAGAAGTAGATGCAGTAGATGCAGAAACACCAGAAGCTCTAATAGGTCCTCCTCTCCAACCAAACTTTGAATGCACACTGTAAGTGTTCACATTTACACTGGTGATATATCTAAGTGACTGAAGAACCTCTTCCCATGTTCCAAACTTTACACTAAATTGCTCACAAAGTGAATGAATTAGGGAAGGAAATCCTATACCTGCAATAGTGACAGCTCTGACACAGTTTAAAATATAATAAAAAATGATAGCTCCTATGTCAATCGGCTTTCTCTGTTGAATACAATAGTTCAAAACAGCTCTCTCCCTCGTACTTCACTGACATGACCTGAAGGCAACAGCTTAGATGAGATGAAGTAATGCCATGCCTTGGAAGTGGCAATCATCTTAGAGGCTGGAAAATTTACTCTTCTCTCATTTGTAATTTTCCATAGACCTCTTCCATCAGTAAGAAAAGACATAATCTCATCTAATTCTTCTTCCGAAGGATGATAATTAGCCTAATAACAAAACAATTTAGGAGGTAATCGGTAAAAGGTATTGATTACCTCAGAAGAAAAATCCACTTGTTGTCCCCGAACCATCACTATGTTTTCTTCTGTTGTTGGCAAGTTAGCATAAAATTCTCTTACCACAGAAATAACAGCAATAGTGGAGAAGCAACAATATTTTTTTCAATTTCTTCGAGCAATCATCTCTTCAATATCTTCTCCTGGTTTACTAAAAACTCATTCTAAAATCAACTTACGTGATGATAGTGCATCGACGTAACGATCCTACGCTCTAGAACTAACAAATTTGTCTGAATCAAATCTCGCTTTCTCTTTCGAGCTTTTTGACTTTGAAGCCATTTCTAAAATTCACACAAAATTTACCATAAATTCCAAAATCAAACAAAACTTGCTAACTTAACTTCTAAAGGCAAAATCCACTAAATCCAAGCAATTTCTCATGCTTTCCTCAAATTTTCATCATCAATAGTGATTTTCAGATTTCTCAATAATGTATTCAAAATACATGATTAAAATAAAAAATTTTTGCTTAAGAGAAGTGATCATACATTAAGTAGTTCAAATCCAACAAATTTCGTCGAAATTGGCTCTAAATTGATCCAAATTGATGATGTCATAGGCTTCTTTATCGTGAATTCTAGAGGTTGAAGGTGATGATGAGGTTAAAAATTGTAAATTTCTGGTTTTTAACGTTTGAAAACTGGTTTTCACAAATCGGCACTTATGCGCGAAGCAACAGCGCATAGCCGCGAAATTTGGTGCTAAAGCGCTGAAGGTTTGGCGCTTAGCCGCCAATGCTCAGATTTTGACAATTTATGTTAATCTCACTAAAACACCTAATTAATCACCCTTAATCACTTCAAATAATTAATTCTACCCCATAACACTTCTAATACTCCAAAATTACACTATAATTTCCATCGATTCAACACAAATTTCACACAAACACAAACTTATATTTCACTAATAACAAAACACACTTAATAAAAAGTATAATTTTTTATCCAAACGCCTTGCATGAAATTTTCTAATACATAAGTTCACAATATATATCTTAGACACAAATTTACATCATTAAGATGTAACAAACACAGATTAAAATTCAACAACACATAAACATTATAATAATCACAAACACAAATAACTAAACCACTAGACCACACCTAATTTAATTCCAATCTCCAGTAGGCAGAATATATCCAGAATCACCATTATTTTCATTTGAACCATCTGGATCATAAATTTGATAAAACGGGTGATGGTTAAAAACTCTCACATCTTCTTCTTCTATCCATTTGTTCTTTAGAAACATCGCTTTATCCGCTTCTTCCACATGACTTGTATGACTGAATTGTATTTTTATTTTCCATCCTATGTTTGCTAAATGTGTGTTAGTTTCATTTACCTTTTCTTTGATTGAAGCCACGTTAGCCTTGATCTTTGCAAGCTTTTCTGCAATTCCTTGAATACTAACGGCCATAAATCTGTTAAATAACTCTTGCGCACTTTCACTTATGAACTTCTTCTTGTTGGCTTCCTCCTTCATCTTAACTTCACTCTCCCAAGAAGACATTTTTGCACTCAAAATACTCTTCTCATGACTCAAAAATAACAATAAGAACTGGGGCAAGTATCTCTTTAATTCAAGGCCTTTTTATAGACTTGGGAAGTCTTAAAACTGACCATGGACGTGTTAAAACTCTCTAATAACTCTCAAAACTACTTACCCACGATTTAGACTTGTAGAACCCCATTTTTCATGTTTTTGTAACTCCGGCGCATAGCCGCCAGTGCTTATTTTAGCACAGGTTTGCTAAATGTTCAATCTCCATTCTGACTCCTCTAAGTCATCAAATAAGGTTAAATAAACACCACTATAACATAAAAACTCTAAAATGCTACCACATAATCTCAAATCAAACCAAACAAAATATACAAAATAAACATAAAGCAAATCACACCGATAATTATGGGTTGCCTCCCACAAAGCGCTTGGTTTAACTTCTTCAGCCTGAAATACCTCGAGCTTAATTTGAGTGACTTAACATCAGATTCTCATCAGGTTTAAATTGATCAAATAACAAATAAGGTTTAAGTCTATGTTCATTAACTTTAAATATTTTCCAGTCATAAGATCTTTAATATCCACAACTCTATAGGAATAAACTTTCATTACAATAAATGGACCCATCCCCAAGACTTAAGTTTTCCAGCAAATATTTTCAATCTAGCATTATATAACAAAACTTGTTGTCCTGGCTCAAGATTTTTAGTAAGAATCTTCCGATCATGCCATAACTTCATCTTTTCTTTATAAATCTTAGCATTTTCATAAGTTTCATTGTTTATCTCTTCATGCTCATTTAACTACAACAATCTCTTTTCACCAGCATTTTTCAAATTATAATTGAACTCTTTATAGCCCAATATGCTTTATGCTCAAGTTCAACTAGTAAATGATAAGTTTCTCCAAAAATTAGTCTATATGGGGACATTCCTATAGGAGTTCTGTAGGCAGTCCTATAGGCCCATAAACCATAATCCAGTTTGATTAACTAATCCTTTATGTTTGGATTAATAGTCTTTTCCAAAATTCTTTTAGTTTCATGATTGGATAATTTAACCAAACCACTTGTCTACGGATGATAAACAGTAGCAATGTAATGGTTAGTTTGATAATTCTTTGCTAACTTTTCCATAATCGCATTTCTAAAATGACTTCCCCCATCAGTTATGATCACTCTTAGTATTCCAAATCTGCAAAATATATTCTTTCTTAAAAACTTTGCAAAACTTTGAGCATCACATCGAGGTAAAGCAACAACTTCTATCCATTTAGATAACACAGTCTACTGTTGTCAAAATGTATGTATTTTTGAACGATGGTATAAACTGTCCAATGAAATCTAATTCCCAAACGTCAAATATTTCAACTTCCAACATATGATTGAGGGGCATCACATTTCTTCTAGAAATATTGCCTATACGTTAACATCAATCATAATTTTTAACATAAGCATTAACATCCTTAAAATTATAGGCCAATAAAATCCAGATTGTAAGATTTTATATGCAGTTTTATTAACACCAAAATGTCCCCAATAATCAGAATTATGACATTTTTGAATAATTTCATAAGTTTCTTATAAAGGCACACATCTTCGAATGATTGGATCCTTTCATTATTTATATAAAAACGGGTCATCCCAAAAATAAGTTTTGGCTTCAGACAAAAATTTCTTCCTCTCTTGGTATGTCAAACCATAGGGTATAATATCACTGACAATAAAGTTTACAATGTCGGCATACCACGGAACACACCACTCATTAATAGTGAACAATTTTTCATCAGGAAAATGTTCATTAATTTCTTCAACATCATAGAGAGATTTTATACATTCAAGCCTAGACAGATGATCAACAATTTGATTATCAGCACCCTTCCTATCTACTATTTCAAAATCAAATTCTTGCAAAAGAAGAATCCATCTTATATATCTCAGTTTTGCATCCTTCTTCTTCATTAAATATTTAATAGCAGAATAATCAGTATGCACCACACATTTTGTTCTAATTAAATATGATCTGAATTTATCAAAGGTAAATATTATAGCTAATAACTCTTTCTCAGTTGTGGTATAATTAATTTGAGCTTCATTAAGAGTTCTACTAGCATAGTAAATCACTTTGAAAAGTTT
The DNA here is from genome assembly GCA_022702705.1 of Papilionanthe hookeriana x Papilionanthe teres. Taxonomy (NCBI): domain Eukaryota; kingdom Viridiplantae; phylum Streptophyta; class Magnoliopsida; order Asparagales; family Orchidaceae; genus Papilionanthe; species Papilionanthe hookeriana x Papilionanthe teres. The sequence continues at coordinate 61,634,007 of CM040433.1, forward strand.
ATCATATATCTAACCTAAAACAACACCAATAGCATAATCACTTGCATCACACATTAATTCAAATGTTTTTTCCTAGTTTGGTGAAACTATAACAGGTGCAGTGATTAATTTTTCTTTTAATGTCTCAAAAGCTTGTAGGCATTCATCATCAAAATCAAAATTCACATCGTATTCCAGTAAACAACATAAAGGCTTTGAAATTTTTGAAAAGTCTTTAATTTAACGTCTATAGAATCCAGCATTTCCTAGAAAACTTCTAATTTCCCTTAATTTTGTTGGGCAAGGTAAATTAGAGATAACTTGAATTTTTACAGGATCTACCTTTATATCATTTTCTGATATATGATGTCCCAGAACAATTCCTCCTATTACCATAAATTGATATTTTTATCAGTTAAGGACTAAATTAGTTTCTTCACAGCGTTTCAGAACTATTGATAAATGTTCTAATTCAAATGAAATTCCAAATGCTGAAAATTCATCCATTAAAACTTCAAGCCCTTTTTTAATTAAATCACAAAAAATTGCCATCATACATCTCTGAAATGTAGCAGGGGCATTACATAAACCAAAGAGCATTCTTCTAAAAATAAATGTAGCTAAACGTTGTTTTCTCTTAATCCTCAGGAACAATTTGTATTTGGTGGTAAAAAGTATATCCATCAAGAAAATAAAAGTATTTATGCCCAGCTAGTCTATCCAACATCTGATCTAGAAAGGGTAGTGGAAAATGGTCTTTCCTTGTGGCAAGGTTTAATTTTCTATAATCAATGCATATTCGCCATCTTGTAATTTATCTTGTTAGTATAATTTCACTCTTTTCATTATCAATCATAGTAAATCCTCATTTCTTAGGAACACAGTGAAAAAATCTAACCCATGGACTATCTAAAATAGGGTAGATAATTCCAGCATCCAATCACTTTAAAAATTCTTTCTTAACAACTTCTTTCGTGATAGGATTTAGTCTTCGTTGAGGATCAGCCCGCGGTTTGCAGTTATCATTCATAAGGATTCTATGCATACAAATTCAAGGACTGATTCCTTTAATATCAACTATTGTCCATCCAAAAGCTTTCTTCTATTTCATTAAAATTTCTAGCAAACTCTCTTCTTCTTTTTCAACCAATTGAGAGGAGATTATAATCAGCAAAGTTGATCAATCACCTAAAAAGGAATACTTTAAATGAGTGGGAAGCAACTTTAAATCAAGTTCAAGAGATTCATCTTTTTCAGTTTTATCCAATAATTCAAAATTTTCATGAATATAATTTAAATTTTCCTCATGAAAATCTTCAGAATATTGTAATTCCTCTTCTTGTTTGTGTTCCAATTCTTGACTTTCAGGTTCTCTTCATAAGTTGACTTGAAATGGAATTCACTCAAATATCTAATAACATCCATCCTATAACATTCATTATCTTTACCTCTTGTAGGATATTTCATTGAAATTGAAATATTGAATGTAACAGTTTGATCATTGACTCTCATCGTTAATTCCCCTTTTTGCACATTTATCATGGCTCTGCCTGTGGCTAGGAAAGGTCTCCCTAAAATTATGGATATCTCTTTATCTTCTTCCATATCTAGCAAAATGAAATCAACACGAAAGATAAATTGATCCACTTTTACCAAAACATCTTTTATAACTCCTTTAGGATAGGTGATCGAACGATCCACTAATTGCAGAGTTACAGTAATCATGGTTATTTCCCTTAATCTCAGTCTTTTGAATATAGATAATGGCATAAGGTTAATGCTTGCACCAAAATCACATGAAGCTTTTCCACAAAATCTGCCTCTGGTTGTACATGGAATTGTGAAACTACCAGGATCTTTAAGCTTTTCAGGAATCTTTTTCTAAATTATTTCATTGCACTCCTCAATAAGTGCAACAGCTTCATTATCTTCGAACTTCATTTTTCTGTTGAGAATATCTTTCATAAATTTTACATAGCTTGGTATTTATTCTAAGGCTTCAGCAAATGGAATATTAATTTTAAGCTTCTTAAATATTTCCAAGAATTTTGAAAATTTCTTATCCAACTTTAGTTGTCAAAGTCTCCGAGGAAATGGAGGTGGTGGCTGATCACTAGAAAATATATTAAGAATTTCATACCAATTTTATATGAAATTGCACTTTAAAGAAAGGTATTTTCTTTGTTTTATTGCAGGTATGAAGATTTATAAGTACTAAAGGCAAGAAGCACAAAAGAAGCAAATTTGGAGCAAAAAGGACTCAATTTGATGAAAATTGAACTGTCCCGCTGACGGCGAGATTTAGACCGTCGACGGCGAGATTTTCCCGAAAGATTTTTAATATATTATAAGGAGACCGCTGACGGCGAGATCGAGCTCGCCGACAGTGAGATCAGTGCGGTTAGCCTATCTTCTAAAAGCCCGCCGACGGCGAGATCAAGCCGCCGACGGCGAGACAGTTGAAAAGAACCAAAATGCATTGAACCTGGACGCTTTTTGAAGAGGTGCTTAAGGAACCTTTGGAGATTTCACCCTTCTATAAATAGAGCCAAGGTTTAGTCAAATAGTGTGTTATTTCAGAGTCAGTTTTAGTCATTTGTGTGGAAGTTAAGAGTCTTTTGAGTGAGTAGATTAAGTTTTTATCATTTTGGTGTCTTTGTACTGGAAGGAAGAGTCAAAGGAACTTCAAGAGTCTACTTGGGGAGAAGAATTGAGATAAGTATATTTGTTATTTGTTTGTTAACTTTAATGAAATCCATGCTTTGTGTTATTTTTCCCATGCATTCTGAGTAGTTACCTTAGTCTTTCTCCTTGTTCTTGAGTTTAGTGAAATGACAAATTTAAATAGTTGTGCCTGAAATATGAAAATAGAAATTATGCTAATCTTTTTACTTAAATCGTAATTTACTTTCAATCTGGCCAATTGATTTGTTAACATATGTTGAATTATCAACTATAGTAAAGATTACATCCAAGATTCAGGGAAATCAAAAGCCTTGGAAGGAGGGTGCAAATAAATAGGGAAATATTATCTAGCGGGCGTAGAATTGAACATTTTAGTGTGAGAGACTAAAATATTCAATTTAGTCTTATTGTTTGAGAGCTGAAGTGTAGATGTTACCCCTCAGGCGAGGGGAACGTGGGAGCTCTAAAGTGGCAGTCGGTATCCTCCCAGCTTAGCCGCAGATTCAGTAATCAAACATAAGACTAGTCAATATTCTTTGCATCTAGACCAAAGGGTAAAGAATAGGTTTGCTCCTATTTGGCACAATATAATTAAAAACTAATTTAAATTTTCATTCACTTAATACTCTAAGACAAGGAGAAAGATACTTTTCTGAAATCTTATATTAACCTTTAAGCATTAGTTTATTTTAGTCTAAGTGTTCTAAATTTTTGTATACTAGATTAATAAGTAAATTTACTTTAAGTTGTTCTTTGAAACTTACTAACTTCCCTGTGGGATCGATATCTCGGACTCCATTAGAGCCCTATATTACTTGATAAATTTACGTATACTTGCGTAGTATCCACAATATAAACCATAAAATCCATAACAGAATCATAAGAATATATTTAGTGTGGATCGAGTTTTTGGTGCCGTTGCTAACTTTTATAATAGTAAGTATAAATATCAAAAGGTGGATCAAGTTTTTGGCGCCGTTGCCGGGGATGTAAAATAATTATTAAGGTAATAAATAGAATTATTAAAATAATTACTAGAGTAACGAACTATTTTAAATATTACTTAAAAATTGTATGCGTAAATTTGGAAACAAAAATTTAATACCTTACGATTCAGAATTAGAACGCACAATTAAAAGAATTAGAAAACAAAAGAGAAAAATTAAAAATTTAAGAAAAATGGCAAATAATCCAGAAATTGAAAATATAAACCAACAAAGACCATTAAGAGATTATGCCAACCCTACATTAGATGAAATTCACCTAACTATTCAAAACCCTGATGTAGTTGTTAACTCATTCGAGCTTAAACCTGCAATTATCCAAATGGTACAGAATAATCAATTTAGTGGTTCACCTAACAAAGATCCTAATTTACATCTTGCTAGTTTTTTAGAACTATATGCTACTTTTAAATATGAAGGAGTATCTAATGATGCTATTAGACTTAGGCTTTTTCCTTTTTCTTTAAGGGATAAGGCTAAGATGTGGTTAAATTCATTAGCACCTGGATCTATTAAAACTTGGAGAGAATTATCACAAAAATTTCTATCCAAATATTTTCCTCCCTCGAAAACTGCAAAACTTAGAAATGATATAACATCTTTTAGCCAGTTTGATGGAGAATCCATATATGAAACATGGGAGAGATTTAAAGAACTTCTTAGGAAATGCCCACATCATGCATTACCAGATTGGTTAATTATACAAACTTTTTACAATGGATTAGTAGGATCTCTTAGATCAATCATTGATGCTGCGGCTGGAGGTTCATTAATGTCAAAACCATTTGATGAAGCCTATGCTTTAATCAATGAAATGGCAACTAATAATTTTCAATGGCCTGCTGAAAGAATAAATACTAAAAAGATAGCTAGTGTTCATGAAAATGATGCAATATCTATGCTAGCTTCTCAAATTGTTGTTATATCAAAGAAATTAGATCATTTTGGAATGAATTACTCTCCTACTATATTAGAAGAAAACTCATCTGGACAAATTATAGATTCTCAATCTCCTTATGAAATTATAAATGCAATTAATAATAGACACAATAATCCTTATGCAAATTATTATAATCCTGGTTGGAAAAATCATCCAAATTTTAATTGGAATAATAATACAGCTAATCAACAATGGATGAACAACTCTATAGGAAATCCACCTAATCAAGGAAATTCAAATTATAAACCTTCTTATCCACCTGGATTTAATAATAATCAATTTAAAGATAAGAAGTTATCTATAGAAAATTAATATTAAGTATGGGTCAGCACTTGCAAAATCAAGGAAATCAATTACAAATTCAAGGAAATCAATAACAAAATCAAGGAACAGCAATTAAAAATATTGAAACTCAACTCGGACATATTGCTACCATGCTTAACAATAGAATTCCTGGAACTTTTCCTAGTAATGTGGAAATAAATCTGAAAGACCAAGGAAAAGAACAAATTAAAGCGATACAATTAAGAAGTGGAAAAGAGTTAGAAACTAAAAGTCAGAAAGAAACAGAAAGTAAAAATGAGGAAGTGGAAATTGAGAAGGAAAAGGATCAACAAGATAAAAATTTAGAATATCCATTAATCCCTATGAAAATATCTATAGCAAAACCACCACCACCATTTCCTCAACGACTAAAGCAACATAAAAAAGATAAGCAATTTGCTAAATTCCTTGAAATTTTAAAAAAATTAACAGTAAATATTCCTTTTGTAGAAGCATTATAACAAATGCCTAATTATGTAAAATTTATGAAAGATATTTTAAATAAAAAAAGAAAATTTACGAGATAATGAAACCTGTTGCACTTAGTGAAGAGTGTAGTGCAATTATTCGAAAAAGCTTCCTGAAAAATTAAAAGATCCTGGTAGTTTCACTATACCCTGCGCTATTGGAGAAAACTTTTATGGAAAAGCTTTGTGTGACTTAGGAGCAAGCATAAATCTAATGCCTCTATCAATTTTTAAAAGATTAGAATTAGGAGAAATTTCACCTATTTTAGTAACTCTTCAGTTAGCTGATCGTTCTGTGACTTATCCTAGGGAGTTATTGAAGATATGTTAGTAAAAGTGGATAAATTTATCTTCTCAGTAGATTTTATTGTTCTAGATATGGAAGAAGATAAAGAAATTCGCATAATATTAGGAAGACCATTTTTAGCCACTGGAAAAGCTATGATTGATGTTCAGAAAGGAGAATTGACAATGAGAGTAAACGATCAAAAAGTAACTTTTAACATAGCAAAATCAATGAAATATCCTGCTTTAGAAAAAGATGATGAATGTTTTCGAATGGAAATACTTGAACATTTGCAAAATGAATATTTTAAAGAATATTATGAAAAAAAATTAGAAAAGGAAAATATAGAATTAATTGAAGAAGCAAATAATGAAAAACTGGATTATATACAAGAAAAATTCGAAAAGTTGGATAATACTGAAAACATTGAAAAGAATATAGTTCCGTCAATAATTAGACCTCCTAAACTTGAATTAAAAATTTTACCAAATCATTTAAAATATGCTTATTTAGGTAAAAATTTAGCCCTACCAGTTATTTTATCAGCTGAATTGAATGAATTACAAGAACAAAAACTGTTAGACACATTAAAAAATATAAGAAAACTTTTGGTTGGACTTTAGCAGATATTAAAGGAATTAGTCCTTCAATCTGTATGCACAGAATTATTCTAGATAATGACCATAAGCCAAGAATAGATCCTCAAAGAAGATTAAAACCAATAATGAAAGAAGTAGTCAAGAAAGAAATATTAAAATGGCTAGATAATGGTATTATATATCCTATTTCGGACAGTGCTTGGGTAAGCCCAATTCACTATGTTCCTAAGAAAGGAGGAGTGACCGTTAAAGCTAATGAAAATAATGATTTAATACCTATAAGACAAGTTACTGGATGGCGTATATGTATTGACTATAGAAAATTAAATGCAGCCACTAGGAAAGATCACTTCCCATTACCATTTCTAGACCAAATGTTAGATAGATTAGCCGGACATAAATATTTTTGTTTTATAGATGGATATACCGGTTATTATCAGATACATATTGCTCCTGAGGATCAAGAGAAAACTACATTTACTAGTCCATATGGAACATTTGCTTTTCGAAGAATGCCTTTTGGATTATGTAATGCACCTGTAACATTCCAGAGATGTATGATGTCTATATTTAGTAAATTAATTGATAATGGAATAGAAGTATTTATGGATGATTTCTCTGTATTTGGAACGTCATTTGACGCATGCCTGAATCAGCTTGAAAAAGTATTGGAAGTATGCGAGAAAACTAACTTAGTTCTAAATTGGGAGAAATGTCAATTTATGGTTGCAGGAGGAATTGTATTAGGGCATAAAATTCTGGAAAAAGGTATGGAAGTAGACCCAGCAAAAATTCAAGTTATAGCTAATTTACCACCTCCAACTACAGTAAAAGGGGTAAGAAGTTTTCTTGGACATGCTGGATTCTACAGACGTTATATAAAAGATTTTTCAAAAATTACTAAACCCTTATGCCAACTTTTAGAAAAGGATAAGAAATTTGAATTTACAACTGAATGCCTAAATGCTTTTGAATTATTAAAAGATAAATTAATCACAGCACCAATAATAGTTTAACCTGATTGGGAGAAACCATTTGAACTTATGTGTGATGCTAGTGATTATGCTATAGGAGCAGTACTTGGGCAAAGATATGATAAAATTTTCAAAGTTATATACTATGCTAGTAAAACTCTTAATTATCCTGAAATGAATTATACAGTTACTGAAAAAGAGCTATTAGCAATTGTTTATGCTTTTGATAAATTTAGGCCTTATTTAATTAGAACTAAATGTATTATGCATACTGATCGCTCTGCTATTAAATATCTAATGCAAAAGAAAGATTCTAAACCAAAATTAATTAGATGGATATTACTAATGCAAGAATTTGATTTTGAAATCATTAACAAAAAGGGAACTGATAATCAAATTGCATATCATTTATCAAGACTTGAATATAATGAATTATCTGACACTGATAACAAAATTACTGATAGTTTTCCTGATGAACAGCTATATAATATAAATGAGTGGAAAATATCATGGTATGCTGATATAGTAAATTATATTGTAAGTGATATTTTACCACCTATGTTAACTTTGCAACAACAAAAAAAATTCATTCATGATGCTAAAACATACTTTTGGGATGAACCATATTTATATAAGCAATATAAGGATCTTATAACTAGAAGATGTGTGCCTTATGAAGAAACAAAACAAATCATTCAGAAATGTCATGATTCTGATTTTGGAGGACATTTTGGAACAGATAAAACTGCTTATAAGATTTTACAATCTGGATTCTATTGGCCTACTCTTTTTAGAGATGTTTATAGATATATCAAAACTTGCGATAGATGCCAACGAGTAGGTAATATATCTAGAAGAAATGAAATGCCTCTAAATTTTATATTAGAAGTTGAGATTTTTGATGTTTGGGGATTAGATTTTATGGGACCATTTGTTCCTTCATTTGGAAACTCATATATATTAGTTGCTGCTGATTATGTTTCTAAATGGATTGAAGCACAAGCTTTACCTCGGTGTGATGCTAAGAGTGTTTCGAAGTATCTAATGAAAAATATTTTTACTAGATTTGGAATGCCGAGAGTGATTATCACTAACGGAGGATCTCATTTTAGAAATCAATATATTCACAAACTAGTAGAAAAATTTAACATTATTCATAAAATATCAATCGCTTATCATCCACAAACCGAGTGGATTAGCTGAAGTTTCTAATCGAGAAATTAAACGTATTTTAGAAAAGACTGTAAACCCTAATAGATTAGATTGGTCTACAAGACTAGATTCTGCATTATGGGCATACAGGACTTCTTATAAAACCCCGATTGGAATGACTCCTTACAGACTTATTTATGGAAGAACTTGCCACTTACCAGTTGAATTAGAACACAAAGCTTATTGGGAAATTAAAGAATTTAATTACAATCTGAAAGAAGCTGGTGAGAAAAGATTATTGCAATAAAATGAATTAGATGAATTAAGAAATGAATCTTATAATAATGATAGAATTTATAAAGAAAAAATGAAATTATGGCATGATCGGAAGATTAACCTAAAGAATTTTGAGCCAGGACAAGAAGTTCTGCTTTATAATACAAGATTAAAATTGTTTCCTGGGAAATTGAAATCTCGATGGTTAGCGCCTTTCACTATAACTCAAATAATTTCATATGGAACTATAGAAATTGAAGATCCAAAAACTGGGTATAGATTTAAAGTAAATGGACACTGATTAAAACCTTATTTTGAAGGAATCAGAACAAATTTTAAAGATGTTTTAATGCTCAGTCAACCTGATTACTAAATTATATTAGGTCGGGCTGACGACGTTAAACCAAGCGCTTTATGGGAGTCAACCCATAGTAATTATTAATTAGGATCTGTTTTCTATTATTATTTAAAAATTAAAATATAGAATGAAATCTACTCATTTTACTTTTTAGAATCATCACAAATTTGAATCTATATGAAGAAATCAGAAAATATTCAGACCGGAGCGAAAAATTGGGCAATTTACCTAATCTCGCCGACGGCGAGATCGATCCCGTCGACAGCGAGATCGGCGCGCCCAATTTCTGTTTTAATTAATTAACTATCCCACCGATGGCTAGATCGTTACTGCTGAATGCGAGATAGTTCAAAAGCGGTTTAAATGAGTTATTTTGCAGTTTTGGACGGTTCTAAGGGCATTAGTCTATAAAAAACATTTAAAACTTCATTCTTACATCATCTTCATCCTTAGAAACGACTAGAGCCCTTCAAAACAATCTATTATGGCCTCCAAACTACTTGAAACCACGAAATCCGGAGTTTTTAACCGAAGAAAATTCGTCAGTTCTGAGGCTCAGCGAATATTCAACAAGGTTTTGATGAAAAAGCGACTGATTAAGGAGAAAGGATTCGTAAACAGAGGAGTGGAGAATTCAACAACAACAATTGAAGAAATGATTGTTCAGCGACATTGGGAGGTATTCTGCTATACCACATCTGTTGTAGTCATTCCAGTAGTCAAAGAATTATACTCTAATCTGCATGTGATCCATAACGGAAGTGTTTACTTAAGAGGCAGATGGGTAACTTTCACTCCTTCTCAGATAAATGAATTATACTCGATTGAGAATACCCCTGTTTGCCACTATTCAAATTTTGCTCCTACAAGATACAACATGAATGAGATCTACAGATATCTGAACGACGAATCTGATGAATGAGAATTATGAGAAGATGTGTACGTTAGTTTTTCTGCGTCACTTCTTAACCCCGTCTCAAAGCATTGGCATTTCTTTATTTCATCAAAATTATTACCCACTATGAGGGTAAACAAGGTTTCGAAGGAATGCGCAATTTTAAATTACTGTATTCAATATGGATTGCCTATTGATGTTGGATCTATTATTGTGAAGTCTGCACTAGGATTAATTGTGCATGGGTCAATTCATGGACTTGGACACCCATCAACTATATTTGTTTTATGTAGTCAGTACCAAGTTTCCTACGAGCTTGGGAAAAAGTGCTATTGCCTTGGAAACCATTAGATCCGACAGATATGTTTCATACATGGGATAACAATGATGATGCAGTAATTATTTCTGATCAAGCATCCCAAAACAATCCTTTAGTTAAACCCCTTTCTGATAGAACAAACCTCGTTTTACGGAAACTTAAAGGATTGGAGAAGGAACTACAGAATGTGATAAATTCTATTGATAATATGTCTGATTGATTTGATCACATCGATTGGAGAATGAAGGAGCACTTTGACCATACAGGACACCTGGAGGCAAGTTTTATACGACTATTGAGACAGAAAGAGTGGATTGAAGAAGATTCTACTGCAGAATTCCCTTTCAGGCTTTTCTATAATTTATTTGTGCACCTGCGTTTTATTGGAAACATCAGAGAAGAGAACAGTTCAGATTCAGATGAGTAGCAGAGATTTCTATTTATATTATATGTATGTGTGTTGATTTGAATTTAGTTTTTGATTTAGTTTGAACTTTACATAGATAATCTCAGTTTAGATGAGATTGTATGTTGTTTGTTTAGTCTCAGCATTTAGAGTATTGTGGTGTGGATTGCAATGCTGAGTTAGATGTGTTTGGGTTAATTTGATAAGTCAATTGCTAGTTATGTAGTGTTTGAAGTTTGTAAGTTCATGGATTTCATTTATAAAGTTATAATGTTTGTGTTGTGTGAATTTATGTGTTATATAATATCTAATCTTAATAAAATATATATTAATAAATATATTAAATTTAGTGACCGGAACAATGAACAAGGCTTAGTCTAGATTAAAACATTGTAAGAATTAAAAATATTAAAAATTTTTTGGAACTCTCGCCGACAGCGAGGAAAAGTTCACTGACGGCGAGGAAAAGTCCGCTGACAGCGAGAAAATCCCGCTGACGACGATATTTTCCTGAAACTTTGGCCTTGGTGAATTAATTATCTCGCTGACGACGAGAAAATTCTAGCTAACAGTAAGATCGCGAATAATCCTTTATTTGACCGGTCAACCGACACTACTCATTGTCTCCCTCCTCAAAAACTTAAAAAAACCGACCTAGGGCTTGTGGAATCTTGGATTTGAAGCGATTTCAAAACATTTTGACGCCGGATTTTATCTTCCCTTTGTAAGAGCTTCACTCCTATGTAAAAATTTTTTATTTTCACCATGAATTTCTTCTACATTGAGGATTTTGGAAAAATTTTGAAATGTAAAGAAAAGAATTAGAAGAAGTTCATGAAACTTGATTTAGATTGATTTTAGTAACTATTGGAAGCCATCTTAGTAATATTTGGAAGTAGTTAAGATTTTTTGTAAATTTCACAGATCGAAAATGGCTCCACGACAAAAGAGAAGAGTGGAATACGACGAAACTCGTTTTGTGAATGCAAGGGCACAATCGAGATATTTTCACAATATTCAAGCCAGAATATGCATTCAGGATCGAGTTTTCAAAAGTCCTAAAGGTGAAGTAGAGCGAATAATTAAAGAAAGAGGATGGGAAAATTTTTGTTTCATAACCAACAGAGCCGTTGTGGAAGTAGTGAAAGAATTCTATGCAAATCTAACTCAGGCTGAAGATGCACCGGTTAAGGTTAGAGGATTTTTTGTGGAATTCAGCGCTGCAAGAATAAATGCTTATTATGAGGTAAGAGACACCTACACCAGTGAGTATGATACATTCGAAACTATGGAAGGACCACTGTAAGAGGTGATAGACTTTCTCACTGACGGGAAAGGAGTTTGGAAAATGAAGCAGCGAGAACGGGTAAACTTCCCTCTTTCTATGTTGAATGCATCATCTAAAGCTTGGCACTATTTTATTTGTTCTACATTGTTACCTACTTACCACCATAGTGAAGTGACAAGAGATAGAGCAGTTCTGAATTTCTGTATTCAAAACCAAAAAAGTATTAATGTGGGAAATATAATTTATAAGAATATATTAGCCACCTCAAGAAGTGAAAGTGGAGGAGGACTAGGACATCCCGGTCTTATCTATGCACTCTGCCAATTATCTGGGGTAGAGGTAAGAGATGATGAGGAATGGGTTGAACTTATGAAACCCATTACTCTGGCTAATATTAAGAAATATGAATCCCACGAGGGATGGAGATCTAGAACAAGGAGTTCTGTGCCTTCTTCAAGTAGAGATATTCCCTCTACTAGTTATGACCCAGTACTCCTACCCTTCATGATTTGATGAATGAGACGACCCTTCAGCGGAAGAGCTTTGAGAAAATAGAGGAAAAATTGGAGCATATTGATCAGAGAATCGGAGGTTTAGAAAGAAGACATAATTATGACAGTGAGTATCTTCAGAGGCATTCAGAGTATGAGATAGCATATTATGAGGCAGAGAGTCGTTACAGAAGAGGAGAGCTTGATGTTGTATTCCCTGAGTGCCCCCGATATACTCATTACCAGCCTAACCCTCCAACTGATCAAGGAAATGACGATATAGTTTGGGACTTTGATGCAGAAGATTAGATGTTATGTTTATTTATTTAGTTATAGATTCTGATGTTGTTATTGTTTGTTTGTGTTTTAGTATTGATCTTTTAGTTCATAAACTTTGATTGTTATGTTGTGTAAGACATTTTAATATTTTTGTATAAGTTAAATTTGTGTGGCTTTTTAAATTTTAAGAATTTCAATTGTAACTCTGAAACTTAATTAGTAAAATGTATGTGGATGTTGTAATGTAAGTTGTGTTAGTAGTTGTACTTATTTTTAAAACTTCTTTACCCAACATTTTCTTTAATATTTGGTGTATAGAAAAATACTAACAGTGCAGGTTAATTAAATAATGAAAACAGCCTGCAGAACTTCAATAGAAAAAAGAAATACCTAAAGCCCGAAGGTATGATTTCAATTTACAGTTTATTTTCTTTTCACCCTACATGTAAATAGGTAGAAAACTTTAAGTTTGGGGGAGAGAAAAACAACAAATTTAATTATTAAATTGTTCTCGATATACATTTTCAAAATTATTATAAAAATGATTTTCTGTAGTAATTTTAATTCAGTAAATAGAATTAATTTATCTAAATATTATAAAAAGTTGAATAAAATATTTTTAGTAATTAAACTAATTTTATAGACTAAGACATTTAGTTTATAAAGGATAAGAATCTAGTTAACTATTTAAAGTAAGGAAAACTATATTTTAAAATATGAAATTCTTAAATATTTAGTTGAGAAAGAAAATATTGAAATTCAATAAAGTAAAAAACTTTGAAATATATATATTAAGTAAGGAAATATTTCATGTTTCAATTTTAGGAAAGAGAAAAATGAAGTTCACAATCATTAACAGGCTATCCAGATATAGTAATCCTCACTTGAAAAAGAAAAAGGAGGATTGAAAATCAATCCTTGAAAAGAAAAGAAAAAATATATATTGGATTGAAAATCAATCCAAATGAAAAAGAGAAATATAAGTGAGGAGAAGCTTGAGGAAGTGCCTTATCAAAAATTGGCTTCATTTGAATCAACCTAAAAGAAAAGCTCAGTTATATTTCTAAACTTATATATATATATGAATTAGTATTTTGCTGAGTACTGTATTCAAGAAATTCCCATCATCTAAATATTTTAAGTAATTTAATATTTCAAATATAGTCATTCTTGAAATAAATAGAAGACTAAACATCTTAAACTTAATAACTAAATAGCCTTATATCTATAAAATTAATTTAAATATCTAAAAATATTTCTATTAAACTTAACTATAGTATTTATGTAAAACTAATTCCTAGTATTTCGGAATTAAAACCTTACTACAAATAATCATTACTTTTACGTAGTATTAAAATTACTTGAGGACAAGTAATAGTTAAGTTTGGGGGAATTTAATCACTAGAAAATATATTAAGAATTTCATACCAATTTTATATGAAATTGCACTTTAAAAAAAGGTATTTTCTTTGTTTTATTGCGAGAATGAAGATTTATAAGTACTAAAGGCAAAAAGCACAAAAGAAGCAAATTTGGAGCAAAAAGGACTCAATTTGATGAAAATCGAACTGTCCCGCCGACGGCGAGATTTAGGCCGCTGAAGGCGAGATTTTCCCGAAAGATTTTTAATATATTATAAGGAGCCCGCTGACGGCGAGATCGAGCCCGCCGACAGCGAGATCGGCGCGGTTAGCCTATCTTCTAGAAGCCCGCCGACGGCGAGATCAAGCCGCCGACGGCGAGATCAAGCCGCCGACGGCGAGACAGTTGAAAAGAACCAAAATGCATTGAACCTGGACGCTTTTTGAAGAGGTGCTTAAGCAACCTTTGGAGATTTGACCTTCTATAAATAGAGCCGAAGTTTAGTCAGTTAGTGTGTCATTCCAGAGTCAGTTTTAGTCATTTGTGTGGAATTTAAGAGTCTTTTGAGTGAGTAGATTAAGTTTTTATCATATTGGTGTGCTGTACTGGAAGGAAGAGTCAAAGGAACTTCAAGAGTCTGCTTGGGGAGAAGAGTTGAGATAGTATATTTGTTATTTGTATGTTAACTTTAATGAAATCCATGTTTTGTGTTATTTTTCCCATGCATTCTGAGTAGTTACCTTAGTCTTTCTTCTTGTTCTCGAGATTAGTGAAATGACAAATTTAAATAGTTGTGCCTGAAATATGAAAATAGAAATTGTGCTAATCTTTTTACTTAAATCGTAATTTACTTTCAATCTGGCAATTGATTTGTTAACATATGTTGAATTATCAACTATAGTAAAGATTACATCCAAGATTCAGGGAAATCAAAAGCCTTAGAAGGAGGGTGCAAATAAATAGGGAAATATTATCTAGCGGGCGTAGAATTGAACATTTTAGTGTGACAGACTAAAATATTCAATTCGGTCTTATTGTTTGAGAACTGAAGTGTAGATGTTAGCCCTCAGGCGAGGGGAACGTGGGAGCTCTGAAGTGGCAGTCGGTATCCTCCCAGTCTAGCCGCAGATTCAGTAATCAAACATAAGACTAGTCAATATTCTTTGCACCTGGACCAAAGGGTAAAGAATAGGTTTGCTCCTATTTGGCACAATATAATTAAAAACTAATTTAAATTTTCATTCACTTAATACTCTAAGACAAGGAGAAAGATACTTTTCTGAAATCTTATATTAACCTTTAAGCATTAGTTTATTTTAGTCTAAGTGTTCTAAATTTTTGTATACTAGATTAATAAGTAAATTTACTTTAAGTTGTTCTTTGAAACTTACTAACTTCCCTGTGGGATCGATATCTAGGACTCCATTAGAGCCCTATATTACTTGATAACGATAGGTATACTTGCGTAGTATCCACAATATAAACCATAAAATCCATAACAGAATCATAAGAATATATTTAGTGCGGATCGAGTTTTTGGTGCGGTTGCTAACTTTTATAATAGTAAGTATAAATATCGAAAAGTGGATCAGTGGCTTTTCTAAATCAATCTTAGGTGGAGAAATAGGTCTTTCCAAACTTTTTGGAGCATCCTATTTTGGTTCTTTAATGTCTTCTTTCTTTACTTCAATCTCTTTTTGAACTCTACCTTCCAACTCTCTTCCACCTGTCCGTTGAACTGCTTTTACTTGCTCTTTATTCTTGTCTCTTGAGTTTACTTATGTACTACTAAGAAGTGTTCCTTGGGATTTATTACTTAACAAATTAACAATTTGTCCTAATTAATTTTCAATATTTCTGATTGTAGCTCCTTGACTTTGCAATTGATTTCTCATTTGTAACACCACTTCTTCAATAGACAACTTCTTCTCTTTAAAATGTGAAGTATTATTAAAACCTAGAGGATAGGTTGGTCTATAATTATTATTATTCCCTTGGTTGTTCCAGTTCCCCAATGGATTTACTTGGTTGTTCCCCCATTGTTGATTACTACCACCCTGATTATTGGTATTCCATATAAAGTTTGGATGGTTTTTTCAACCTGGGTTATAATAATTGGAATATGGGTTATTAGGTTTACTTATGGCATTTAAAGTTTCTGATGGAGTTTGAGAATCAACCATTTGGCCTAATGAATTTTCTTCAATCATGAAAATTAGCTGACAAAAATTCATTCCAAATTTGTCTATCTTCCTTATAATTGCAGCAACTTGATGTGATAGCATCGCAAAAGCATCATTTTCATGAATGTTGGCTACATTTTTAGGATTTCACATTTCAGAAGGCCATTGAAAATTATTAGTAACCATTTCTTCAATTAAAGCATAAGCATCAGCAAATGTTTTAGGAATCAATGAACCACCAGCAGCGGCATCGATAATAGATCTAAGAGATCCAAGTAATCCATTATAAAAAGTCTGAATTATTAACCAATGTGGAATCGAATGATGTGGACACTTTCTCAGGAGATCATTAAATTGTTCCCATGCTTCATATATAGATTCACCTTCAAACTGACAAAAAGATGTAATATCATTTCTAAGCTTCACTGTTTTTTATGGTGGAAAATAATTAGCAAGGAATTTTTGCACTAAATCACCCCAAGTTCTGATAGATCCAGGTGTTAACGAATTTAACCATATCTTAGCCTTATCCCTTAGTGAGAAAGGAAAAAAATCTAAGTCTTATAGCATCATCTGAAATACCATCATATTTAAAAGTAACACAAAACTCTAGAAAATTGGCAAGATGTAAATTAAGATCTTCGGATGGTGCTCCCCCAAACTGATTATTAGATATCATCTGGATAATAGCAGGTTTAAGTTCAAATGAATTAGCAGCTACAGCAGGGTGTTGAACACTTCCATTAAGTTCATCTACTGTAGGGTTAACACAATCTCTTAAAGGTCTAAATTCTTGATGGATTTCAACATTCTTATTTTCTTGATTCGCCATTTCTTGAAAATTTTTATCTTTTTCTCTATTTTTTGTTTAATTTTTCTGATAGTTCTCTCTAATTCAGAATCATAAGGCACAAGTCCATCAGAACATGAACTATGCATACACAAAAATAAAATAAAATAAAATAACAATAGCAAAAAAAGAAAAAGTAAAAATTTTGATTTTTCTTAAACTTTCATTAAATGATATTTTAATTAAATTCCCCAGCAACGGCACCAAAAACTTGATCCCCAAATATTTATGCTTAAATTTTACACTTTATATTTCTTTTCAATGATAATCTATTTCTTTGCAAAGGCACCAAAAATTTGATTCTGAAGCAAATAAGAAATCAATTTTAATTATTTTATAATATGAGATTCTACGCAAGTATATGTATCGTTTATCAAGTAATATAAGACTTTCTGATTAAGCCCCGAGATATCGAACTGACAAGGAAATGTCTAACATTTTAAAGAAAATAGAAAAACAACTTTTTACTTTTTAAAATAATTTTGTAAAGTATGTTTTAAGATATAAAGTTTTCAATTTGTTTTTGATATTTTCTTTTAATAAAATGTAAAGTAAGCAACTAAAATTAACAAGACTATAAAACTATATATGAAAGCAAATAAGAATAAAATATCATTATCCTCTTTCAATGAATTAATAATAATTATGGAAATCTCTTGTGGAAGTATCTAAATGTGTTATGCCAAATATGAGCAAATATATTCTTTACTCTTACTTGGTACTATGAAGAACATTGTAATCTGAAGTTTTGAAATCTTCTAGATGGATTAGGCAGGAAAGATACTAGCTCTCACACTAGAGTTCCCTCTTCTCCCTCCACCTAGGGGCTAACATCTCATAACAAAATTTAAAACATCAAACCAAATTGATGGTTTTAGCCTGTCACTCTAAAATCCTATAATTTTACTCCACATTAAAAAACATATCTCCCTAGTCATTTGAACTCAACTATATGGATTACAATTCTCACCCATATAATTTCATGTGATTCTCTCCAATTGTTGATTAAGACAATACCGCATTGGTTCTTACATGTTATCACAACAAATTTTAACATCTCAATTGGCCAAATCAAGAAGTAAATGAAGTACAAGATAATGAATCATCACAACTTCTTTCAACATTAAACACCTATACTTCACACTACTTCCTTCCATAATTTAATTACTTCATCATATAAAAGAAAAAAGATAAAGAAAACTACTCAGAAATCATGGAGAAAACACAAGCACAATTTGATTTGATAGTAGAAATCATAGTGAAAACACAATAAGTCTTACTTAAAAATCAAATGTAAAAACAAAAATAAAGACTTATATGAAAATCCTCTCTACAAGACTCTTGAAGTTCCTTAGAAACTTTTGCTTTCCACTAGATAACTCCTTAGAGGTTGGCACCTAACTTTAAGGATTGACTCTCCTACATTCTAATACAAACTATGATAAAGTAAAGTGGAAAAGTAAAGAAAGTATGGCAAGAAGAAGACTCTCTGTCTTCCTCTTTCCCTTCAACCACATCAAACTTTTCTCCAACTTCTCCCGCCGATACTTCTCTTATAAACTCTTCTCTTTTTCCAATCTTAAGTCTTCATTTTAATAATTCTTCAAAAGGTGCTTTAGTGTTTCTTCAAATTATGTCCAGATTCAATGTATCTACCAATGGATGCTCCTCTTCGTTCAATTTGCAACCGAAAAGAAGTTAAGGAACTTTAAACCAAAAGTTGCTTCAAACACCCCATGGTAATGGCACCAAATTTGAGTTAATTCATATTTTTAATTGTGGCACCTATATGCCAGCCATCAGCGCTTAGGCGCTAGAGGCCAAATTTTGCACACTTCATATTTTTGCTCCAAATTTGATCCTTTTTTTCTCTTTTCATCATAATCAGTTATTTTAATCATACCTGCAAGAAAAACACAAAAAATATCTTCCATTAAACTGCAATATCATCAAAAATATGTATAAAAATGTTCATAAAAATACTATATATTTTAGGTAAGTGCTACGCGTCGCTCCGCCATTTGAAGCGGCCTTCTGACTCAGCTGCCACGCACCACACTTTATGTATCAAAGGTTCATCCAGCGCAATCCTGGCCATCCATCCATTACACGCGTGATCCGACAGTTCCTGGTCATTGTCTTCACTTGGTTCTTCTCGTGAGCCCTCTATCTTCTAGAATTAAGAACTCGAATTAAAATTAACCAAATCACATGGGGTTTGTTTCTAGAGCTTCATTTGACCTAGAGAAACCTATCTATACAGCTAACCTAGCCTGAAATCAATGCAACCTACATGGAAATAAAAAATGGCTCGGGAAGAAGGTGAAGCTCAATACCTTTATCTGAGAGGGGAGGCCTTAATCAGATGGTTGTAGCAGCTTCGATTGGTCCCAGCGAACCTCCAAATGAAGTCTTTTTCCATGGTGAAATGTTTGGACCTAAATTCGACCAAGGCCAATTTCAGGTGTTGACCAAATTTAGGTTTAAATGCTCTCTGTGATGGAGCTTTTATGGGGAAACTTCTTCTTTCCCTCTGGTGATGGTGTAGCAAGTTGATTTGGAGTTTTAGGCAGTGGAGGGATGCAATTGAAACTGTCTTGGTTTAAACTAAAATTTCAGTGGAAAAATTAACTCTGGACAATGAGGATTAGGGTTGGAGGATGGTGGGCTTGCACTCAGGAGGTCTCAAGGAAGCTCTAGGAGCAATTTGGCAGAGTCTCCTTAGGAAATTTTCAGCACCCCTCTTTGGCCGTGGATGATGGCTTTTATAGCCATGGCCAATGGGCTGAGCTTAGGGCTTGGCTTTGGATGGGATTAGCTTCTTAGGTGGGTGGCAGCAAGGCACAAGTGATCAATGAGGGCATGCCACATTAACATGGCCCAAATTTTTGGATTTAGAGGCTATGGGGGCGCTCAGTTTTAGCTGTTTTAGCAGCCTAGGTTGGCCGCAAGGATAGGGATGGTGGTTGGCAGGCTGATTGTAGATAAGAGGAGGGTTCAGTGCTATTAATTAGGTTGCTTACTTGAGGGTTAAGGGGAGTTATGGGTTAGCTGAAAAGGGGAATATCCATTGGTCCTTTGTGAGGTACCTTTGGTCCATGGCTCAATGGGCTTAGCTTGGGATCACTCAGACCAGTCATAGGGGTCTTAAGGTTGGCTGTCATGGATTTAATTTGGTCCATTTGGTTCAATTTAGGTGACATTGGGTCTTATAGTCAATTTTGGTCACTTGGGAGCAATTTTGTGAAGATTAATGTTACAAAGGTTTTGGGAAGGGATTGGAGTGGTTTTGAATTGGTTTGGGGGTTCCATTTGTTCATTTGGTGCAATTTAGGTCATTTGGGCTAACTTGGATTTGGGTTAGGCCAAGGTTGGGTTAGGTCTCAATTGATGGATCAAAAAGGTCTAGGGACATATGGTGAAGAGTTGCCAACATAAATTGGGTGGCAATTTTAAGATTAGGGCATTCAATTTGGGGTGATTTGGTCATGTGTCCAATTTGGGGCTAAATTAGGGATTTTGGATTTGGGTGAAACTTGAGCTCAAATTGGAGGGAATTGAATGTTACATTTGGCCTAGGGGGTGTCATGAGAAGTTTAGAATTCAAATTGAGGGTAAATTGATTGGCATTGGGTCCAATTTAGGTGAAATGGCTCACTTGGTCAAAATTGGGGATTTTGTGTTTGGGTTGAAATTAGGTCTAAATGTGGGTCAAATTGGGTTTGTATTTGATTTAAATTAAGGCTAGGGATGTTGAATTTTGGTTTGGAATTGAAATTGGGGAGGATTGAAGTCAATTTGGTGGACATTGGGGTGATTTGTGCATTTTTGGGTCAAATGAGTCAAATTGGGACTTTTGGTTGAATTGAGACAAATTAGACAAATTGGGTCATGTGGTAGTTGAGAGAAATAAAATTGGAAATATTTAGGAGGTTTTGTAATTTTTGGGAATTTTTAGAATTATTTGGATTTTTGGGCTAGTGGGGCATTTTGGTAACTTTGCAAAATTTAGGTCTATTTTGGAAAATTTGATAAATTTTGGTCAAATTGGTCAACTTGGGTGGTAGGGAATATTTTGAAGTAGTTTTTGGAGAAAGATAGGTAATTTGGGTAATTTTGGGTAAAATTGAGGTTTAAGAGTATTTTGGGTAGATTTATGGGCAAAGGGGTCAAAATTTGAAATTTTGGGAAAATTAAGGTTCATTAGGGGTGAGTAGTATGGGATTGTTTAGGTTAAACCATGGTCAAGGGAAACCCTCATTTGGTCCTCTATGTGTTGGCACTAACCAAACTTTTAGCTTGGGGCTAAGAGCTTGGGGAAACCACCCACATGAATTTCCAAAAGAGTAGGGGATCAAGGTAAGATGTGTTTTGTTTAGGGTTGTGGGTGTAAAGTGTGTGTACTGTGTAAGCTCCAAATCTCTCAGGGTAAATCCTAAGGTTTGACCACCTATAAGAGACTTCTCTTGGGCTTCCTTATGGTTGGTCATTTCCTCCCAAAAGCTGGAGGTTAGGTCTTAAGCATATGAAAACTCTCAGTGAAGTGAGAAAGATTTGAATTTCTAAGGGGGAGGGTTCCAAGACCAGTCTTCTAAGAAAGTCACCAAGAGAGTCATATGGCTAGACCCTAGGCTATTCTAAAGAGAGACTAGACCTCAACCAAAAGTGAGGTCAACATCCATCAACTAAGATTGTTCTTCAGCTTTATAATCATATTTGCATGTGTACTTATCTTAGAGGAACTTAAACTTGAATAATTCATTGTTCCTTTTACTTTAAGCACCATCTTTTTAGTTATTTAAAATAAAAATATTTATGTCAGATGGATAAGAAAAATATGGAACAATGAGACTATTTTACACATGCAAGAAAAAAACTAACAAAGTCCTTAACCTGTTGGAACCCGACACATAAATGAGTCAACTCACACTCATGAATACACTACAAGAATTAAGCAAAATTGTGTAGGCCAAATCGGATTCAAATCAAAGCAAATCGGATGATATTTGAGGTATATCATCGGATTTGAGTCTGATTTATGTCTGATTTTTTCCTTAGGTATATCAGGGGTCGGTAACGTTAATTTTATCAATTTTGACCCAAAATATTTTGATGCAAATAATTTGCATTGATTTTTGCGACATCATAGCATCGAATTTGTGTAAGCCAATCCAACGCAAATTTTTCTGCAAATAATATCGATTAGATTACACCACATAGCACCTACAAAATTCGACGCAAATAGGTGCGTCAAAAAATTTCAACGCAAAACTAGGATGCTATTTTGAACTTTTCTTGTAGTGATGTGAAACCTCAAAGGACCGATCAAAGGTTTCATTACCACTTCACTCCTCGAACTCTGCTTGTGAGAATTCACATCGCAGCCACTATCCAATAAGCATCAACTTGTTGGAATCAATGAGGATAATAAGGCAACCACAAATAAATGAGAGAGAACAAAGAGAAAACAAAAGTAATTTTAGGTGCTCTATATGCAAATTTAAAAGTTTAGGTGTGATTTATGTAAATAGATATATTTTGAATGCTATGTTTGTAAATTCCACTTAAATGAAATGTGGATTTTAGGATTTCAAAATGATGCCATTGCTTTAATAGATGAAGATCAAATATCTATAATTAAAAAAAATAATAATTCTAATCAGTATTACAAACAAATTGGAAATCAATTTTGGGGAAATTACATACATTCAACTAAATTCTAAAGTTTGACATTTTCACTTTGTTGCTAAAAAATTATTCATGAAATTATGTATTTGACTTTTAAGAAGTTATTAATGATGATATTTTTATGTGATATTAAAGTTTTGAGCTTTATAAATATTAATATTAAATTTAGATATTAGATATTTAAATACTTCAGAATTATGGTGTATGCATGTAAATGCCTCTTATTTTTAATGCCTTTGTGAGAAAAAAGTCCCCATCGATTCTGGAAAAAAAATCTGAGAAAATTTATCTTTATTAGAAGCTTAACCAGGCCTACACAAACCTTATTTGCCTTTTTATTTAATTACGAAACTTTTGACTCTATCCCAGTTTTAAGAACAAAAATAACGTTGTTATCATCAATAAATTGCTTTGTTGATATGTACTCATTATTCTCATGTTCACGGAATCGCCAGGCTTGCACTATAGCATATTATTTTATTCTATTTAGCTTTCAATGCAAATTAGTGATGTTTTTAAAATATTAAAAAAGTAAAGCAGAAAATGGATGTCTATAGGAGAAGCTTTAGAAAACAAGAGAAAATTGAGTAATTTTATGTCTCATTGAAAAAATAGTCTAGCAACTAATGAAAATGACAATAAATTATAGCTTAATTCTGCTTACGTTTAAATCAATTAAATTATAAGCTCTGCTTCTCATGATATATACATCTTCTTTGATCCAATTGTGGGATAGTTGTCAGCACGCCGTGGGCGACACCCAACGGGCGGTAGCCAGTGACCATTAGATGGCGACAAAAGGCAGCTGGCAAGCGACCGTGGATAGCCAGCAGCCAGCAAAGGCATTAAAGAGCAAAGGTTGGCAGCAGATGGCTGCAGGCGGCGGGACTCACTGTTTTGTTGTTTTAAAAATAGGCAAAAATATCTTTTTTTTTTCAGTATTTTAAAAACAAAATCATACCTCCAAAAAATAAAAAACAGAATACAAATAAAAAATAGATAAACAGACACTTTGTTTTTATTTCCTATTTTTTATTTTCAACAATAAAAAAGAGTAAAAATTGATCCCAAAGAGCCACTAAATAAATAAATAAAAATACAAGACTTCTGTTATAGCCTTTGGTCCGCAGAAAGAATGCAACCTTAGCAGTTGAAACCACATAAAGATATTATATTAGGATGAAGTAATTCATTTTTCAGATATTTAAAGAATTTTTAAGGAGTTTAATTTTTATTTTCATTTAAATATAAAACTATTATATGTTGTAACCTAATCGAGATGCATGTTCTGGTGTATATTTGGCTTCGATGGAGGGCTTTAATGCTTGATAATAACTAGGAATACTCTTGTAACGATATAAATATATGTCCCGATTAATTTTTGAAGCCTTTTACCAATTTTTAAGGTATGTCCATATCCTTGGGCCAGTTATCAAGCCTGCAAGTATTGAATGAAAACCGATTTTTCTTTGAAAATGCACCATTCGTGTAGTATAAAGCTAATACAAATCTGAGGAAAGAATGGTGATTAGGGAGTGGTGGGCTAGCCTTAATAGCTTATAATTCTTTTGAACATTTAAGTTTACATAATATTTAAATTTCTAAATTTTTTCACCCCTTCAAAAACGGGTTTTTATATGCTTGCTATAAAAAAATATTAAATATAAAGTTGTTGATACAAAAGGATCATAAAAAAAATGCAGATAAAATTTTACACAAAAATAATATGCGAACTGAAATAACAAATTTTAATAAAAAAATTTCATCATTCTTTAAATGACTTTGGAGTTAGATATGTAAATACTTAGGAATTGTGCGGTATGTTTGTAAATCCCCCATATATAACTGTCCAAATCTAAAGAGGCTCAAAACGCATGCCGTGCCTATTTATTAATAATGAGGAAAATGCGTTTTTACCAGTCAATCTCTGATAGCCTGGTTATCAAATGGCAGCAGTGCTGCGGGCATGCATTATTAATTAGAACCTTCAATCTATATATATAGCTACATCACTTCGTTATCTCAATACAGGAAGCTTAAACAAGCTTGATTGAATTCATAATAAGCTATAATTATAGCAGGTGGAGATAACTGGCAAATGGCTTTCTCAAACCAGCTCTTCTTCCTCTTCCTTCTGCTCCTCTCCCTTGCTTCCATCACCCACGGCGCTGATTTGATCGCCAAAGAATGTGGATCAAACATTACCAACAATGTTGTCTTGCAGGCCAACATCAACAGTATCATTCTCGACTTGGTGACAAAGACTACCTCCAGTGGCTTCGCCAGCTCCACCTACGGCTCCGGCAGCGATAGTGTTTACGGCACCGCAGAGTGTCGAGCAGACATCACTGGCCAAGACTGCACCGCATGCATCATCGCTGCCAGAGAAGAGGTACGTACAACATGCGCGAATACGAACGAATCACACATCTGGTACCACCAGTGCTCTCTTCACTATAGCACCACCAACTTCATCAGGCAGGCGGACACGAACGAGCTCGGTGTGTGGCACGCTACAAGCACGACGAAGAATCCGCAGGTGTTCAAGAAAACATTAAAAGAGCTCTTTTCAGTGCTAACGGTAGCTGCAGCATCAAGTGGAGAAAGGCGTAAGTTTGCGTGGGGGGAGATTAAGAGAAATAGTAAGCTCACAAACGATGAGGCAATTATTACCATTTATGGAATGGCGCACTGCACATGGGACCTGGACAAATCCACATGCTTGGCGTGTTTGGGTACTGCGTTCAATAGTATAAATGAAGCATGGGATGGAGCCTATATTATGCTCAAGAGTTGTGATATTAGACATGAGAATAAGCAGTTTATCTTCGTAAATGCAGCACCTTCTCCTATCGCCAATTCGCAATATTACATTCAGCAACATTTGACAAAGTGGTTTTGTTTAACTTTATTGTGGTTTGTACTCCCAACTCTGCCGCATGCATGCATGAATTAAGTATTAATTGTATGTTTTCGGTTTTGAATTATGATCTGATTTAATCAAGCGACCAGTTGATGTTTTTGGTTTTGAATGATTTGTTTATGACTAAAGGCATGATTTTTATCCTTAAGATTTATTCAGACTTTTTTATGCGTGGTTTTTGTGTAAGTTAGCATTCGATATAGCGTTTGAGAGAAAACAAACCAGGTAATGATTGTTTAAAAGTCGTGCATGAATCGTTAGAGCATAAAAATGGGCTTGTACTCCTAAGAACAGTTTGCATAAATCTCGAGATAATTTATGAGTCTCATAAAAGAATAGAAGATGAAAAGATACAAAAAAGTTGGATACAAATATGAAAATGCACGTGTAACACACCAATTAAAGTATTGGCAAGTAAGTAATTTTAGATTTCGTCCCTCTTTCTCCTACAAATAGGGAGCTAAAAGCATGTAAAAAAGGACACTCTTCTCTCTTTGTGTTTCTCAATATGGAAGAACTCTATCCCCTTCTCAATATAACCGCTAATTTTGATGTATTACATTGAAAAAAAAATTTTCAATACCGAATATTATAAGAACTTGTTTGGAAACTCGTCAAAGTATTTAAGATCATTTTTAAATCTAGATAAAAAACCTATTTGTTTGGGATAAATTTTTATTTTTTATTATTTTGTTATTAAAATAAAAAATAGAAAAAAATCAAAGAAATATTACTTGTCTGTTTGTTTTCAATTTGTTTTTTTAATTTATTTTCAAACACTAAGTGGACTGTTTTTAAAACAACCAAAACACGTGAAACGTGTTTTCTATATTTCAAAAACATTGAGAACACACTGAGCCTCAAAACTCAACAAATCTTGATCCCATTCCCTTTGATGGTTCGTCTAGGTACTGACGAATATCATTTGACTCAACAAATCTTGATCTCCTTCCCTTTGATGCCTCTCCTTTGGTTGGTGAATCATCTCCCATCAACGCTCTTCAATTCTTAAAGGTTAGTTGAGATCTTCATTCATTTCTTTCTTTGGTTTCTGTTCAATCATTTGGCTTTCCTAACTATGGCAATGTCAAACCATGCTTTCCAATCTAGATTCAAGATTTTGATTCATTTTTATGTGTTTTCCTTTTCTAGATGTAGGGATTTTATGCATTTTTTTTATGTGTGAGTAATGTTGCAGATGAATCTGTGGGTGGTTAGTTGAATGGGTATGTCGGTTAATGAGGTGGATTTTGAGTGGGGGAATTCAGTTTATATGTGAAGGTCTTCTATGTTGTTTATTAGATTGGCTTATCTTTTGCCATGTTCATCAGAGCATGAAGAGGAAAGAGGAGTTTTAGTGGTGATGAAATGGAATAGGGAAGATG
Source organism: Papilionanthe hookeriana x Papilionanthe teres (assembly GCA_022702705.1). Taxonomy (NCBI): domain Eukaryota; kingdom Viridiplantae; phylum Streptophyta; class Magnoliopsida; order Asparagales; family Orchidaceae; genus Papilionanthe; species Papilionanthe hookeriana x Papilionanthe teres. Next base: position 61,661,120 of record CM040433.1, read on the forward strand.
AGAAGGTTTTGAGGAGATACTTTTTAGGGGATTAGGGGTGTTGTGTCTGCTCAAATTTATATTTGCATAAGTTATTGAGTATGATTTTCGAATAATGAGAAGCTCATGTTATTATAATTTATCTTGATTTAGGGTCAAGTGAGCTTAAATTGATTTTTGAGTAAATTGGCTTGATTTAGTTTCTTGTCATGTCGGTTTTGTATGTATCAATGCTTCGAGTGCTATCTATGTAACTGTTTCAAGTGGGTGCTAGATTTGCATTGTGGTGCTCGTTTTGTATGTAGCAATGTTTCAAGTGCTATCTATGTAATTGTTTCAAGTGTGGTGATAGTTTTGTGTGTGACAATGTTTTAGGTACTATTTATGTTATTATTTCAATTGGGTGAAAGTTTTGCAGACAACAATATATTTTTAGTGAATTATATATATATATATATATATATATATATATATATATATATATATATGTGTGTGTGTGTGTGTGTGTGTCATAATGGCATCTTCCTCTTCGTCTCTCGGCTCTGCTACGGTTTTGCCTCATGGCGAACCCTAGCAACCGTCCCTATCGTCGTCGTCGTCCCTGTCATCGTCGTTGTCCTTCACTACCAACTGAACGACGCGAGATTCGCAGAGCTTGCTTCCTGGGTCGCAGCGTCTGCTCGTCTCTTCCGTCGTTCTTCTGTGCTTCGTCCATCGATCGGCTCATCTCGGGCTTGCGTGTGTTTTCTCCTACGTCGATCGGCTTCCTGCTCGCTTCGAAGAAGGATTTCTCCCTCGTCGTCTCGCGTCCCAGTGTCTTCGGCTCGCTCGCTGCTCGCCGTTGTGCGGCATTTCTGCAACTGCTGCGGCTATCTGTTTTGTTAGCAACAGTGGCTACAGTCCGTCCACGACTGTTACTTGATCGAACATTGAGTCTGCTCGCAGCGAAGGTGACTTTAGGGACCGCTCGAACAGTCCTCTCTTTTCGGCGACTGGCTCCAGTGACTACGTAGCTGCAGCGAAGCTTCGGTCTGCGTGCCTCGGCTGTTCTTCACGCTGCGGCGAAATTTGCTTGATCGAAGGAGCCGCTTGATCTGCGACCCTCATGGCAGCTAAGGCGTCCTATCTTTGGATCTGTGGGCAGCTATTCCCACAATAACTCAGATCATCTCTTATTTCCACAAGAGTTTCATGACACTGCGGCTGGAAAAAGACAGAGTGCTTTTATGAGGCCAATATGTGTTAAAGATGGGAAACCAGCTGTTATCTTCACCACCCAGGAAATGAAGGTTCTCTCTGATGATATTAAATTCACTTTTGTTGGGAAATTCCAATTTGGTCACCCCAAGATGGATTTAAGGTCTGTTTGGGGCAGCTGCAGCTTATCCAGCTTATCCAGATAAGCTGCTTATCCTGATAATCTGCTGATAAGCAGCTGATCCGGATAAGTTGTCTGGCTGTTTGGTTTCTGTGTTTGGAAAACAGCTGATTCAGGATAAATGACTATTTTGCCCCTGTTTTGGATAAGAAGCTTGAAGTATATTCTAAAATATTTTAAATTGGGGGCATTTACATAAATAACACACAATTCTTCTATATTACATATTTTTATGTAGATTTATTAAATTACTTGTAGGGAAAAAAATTTAAAGCCGACTTATTAGAAAGAAAAAAAATATGGACTAGCTACAACTCACAGGAAAAACTGAATGACAAAATAATAATCTATTAAATTGCTATGAAAAGGAACTCACCGATCTGGAACTGGGGAAGAAGCAAAAATGAGAAGAGATCTCAAATGGATCCAGGATAACGCAGGAGACGATGAGGATGGCCGGTTCGAGGTAGAGGTATGGGATCGAGAGTTTTGACACCAATCAAGAGCTCCAACCAGTTCAACACCACTGCAAACCCCTGAAAACTCAGAGAGCTCTTCTCCTACAGAACCGGCGGTCGCTCTATCCGGCGACAGAGAAGATTCAACCAGTGACTCAGCCGGCGCGCCTTACTCAGAATTTCTTCTACTCTGTTTCTAGATGAAGTAAATAGTTGGAGATAATTTAAACCTTGCCATTCATTTATGAAAAGGATAATAGAAGTAAAGAAGGAAGCGATCTCAGAATCCTTGTCATGTGGCAGAAATAGCACAGAGAGAGCGATGCAGTGTGGAGTCTTTTGCGAGTTTCAGCGAGAGACGAAAGTGGCGAGTTTCAGCGGAGAAGGGAGAAGGAGCGACGGAAGTGGCGAAGGAGCGACGGAAGTGGCGAAGGAGTGACGGAAGTGTCGAAGGAGCGACAGAAGTGGCGAGTTTCAGCGAGTTTCAGCGAGAGGGAGGCGGATAGAAGGGGCACAAGAGTAAAAAATCGATCGCCCGTGATCGAAACAGCTGCCCGCGGGGGTCGCTCCGCGGGTCGCGTGTAATACAAAATAAAACCTCCGTTTTTAAATCCTCACTTGATAAGTGTGAACCAAACAGTGCGGGAGCGTTTTTAAACCCCCCCCTCTCCCCGCACTTATAAGCTGCCCCAAACGGACACTTAGTTAGAAAATTTTTTGAGAATCTGAAGCTCATTGGAGGATGGAAGTTGGGAGTTTTGGATGGCAGACATCTACTTATTAGAATTCAAAAGGAAGAAGATTATGCCAGAATTTTTGCTCAACAATCTGTTTTGGTTGCTGGCACACATATGAAGCTTATCAGATGGACTCCTGATTTTGACCCATCTAAGGAACCTCCTATCGTTCCTATGTGGTTCAAACTTCCGGGACTCCCATTTCATTTGTACAATCCACATGCTTTGTATAACATAAGCCAAGCTCTTGGCACTCCTCTCAGAGTTGATTCACCCACCTTTGATAGGGTCTCGCCAGGTGGTGCCAGAGTTCAGGTGGAGAGGGATTTCACTCTTCCAGATGTGGATCGATTTTGGATCACAGATGGTGCGGATGGGTTTTGGCAGGAGGCTGTGGTGGAGAACATGCCTCTCTTTTGCCAGCATTGTAAAATGTTCGGGCACATTAGGGACACTTGCTATAGACTGCATCCTCCCTCAAGGAAAAGGGCTTCTGGGCCTTCTGCTGCTGTTAGGATTTCCCAACAAAGATTCGATGCTACCCTGGCTCAGGAGAATAGGGTAGCATCTGATGCTGATAACAGTTTAAACCCAGCTGACAAGGCTGTCGGGGAGACTCCTCAACCGGTTGTGCAAATTGTCACTCCGGTGACTACAGTGGTTACTGAACATGCTGGAAGTGTGGCCCTTCCTCCTGTGGTGCAAGCCGTCCAGGGGGGCTACTTTAGCCGTCCACTCTAACAATACATCCAAACATTCAGCAGAAAAAGAAGAAATCCCCAACCCAATGCCGAACACACGGTATGAATCAGCAGGATCAGTCAATGGAAGAGGAAGAAGCAAAAGAAGAAGAAGTAGAAGAAGAAGATGATGGAGAAGATTGGCAGTTTTATCATTCTCGATGGAAGAAGAAGCCTGGAGATACACTTCTAGTTGATGATACCTTGGTTACTCAGGGCAATGGAGTAGCATTAAAGAACTTACTTATGGATCACCAAGAAACAGAGCGAGAGTATCACGATCTCGTTCTTAGGCATTGTTTATGCTCTTTTTCTTTTATGATCTTTTGGATCTTTTTGTTAGCATTGTATCGTAGGGGTAGGGCTCCATTTATTGGGCCCTCTCCTCAAGCTTATGTAATTGCTTTTATTTCAATAAAATAGGCCCTAGGGCTTTCAAATATATATATATATATATATATATATATATATATATATATATATATATATATATATATATATATATATATATAAAGATATTCAAAACAAAATAAATTACTTACTTTTAGAGCTATAATTATTATTTTTTTATTTTTTGGTAGAGTAATTGGTTTTGTGTATCAAGTTGAACTATGGATGGCAGTGATGTAATTGAAATCACTAAAGAGTATGGTATGATAGAAATAAGTAAAGCATCCAAATTATGGAGATTAAAGTCATTAATGGGATTAGGCAAACTACTACATTCAGCCCAGATGCATGGTGACGCATTGTGTAAAAACTTGAATCAAATGAAAATGCTAACAAGAACAACTGAGAAAAAAGTTCAATATGCTTAGAACTCATTGGAGAGAATTTTTCAAACTTATTGAAAGAGACTGAAATTGGTTATAACGCAGCCACACAAATCCAGTGATTGCATCTGAAGATGTATAGACCAAGTTATATAAGGTATTATTGTTGGCATCCATGTTTAAAGTAAGACGCTAGGCCTACTTTAGTGTCACAGAGTTCGCAGTCGCTTAAGGAGTTAGTAGAGCTTTCAGAGGGCTCATCTCGCAGTAGATCAATGGACCGTCCCATTCTGGTAGTGTACCAAATCGATTATTGTCACTCGGCCTCAGTCCTGATGATTTTTCTACTGAGTGGAGAGCATGCCACAACAATCTAGAACCTCTTGCAGTCTGAATGAGTTTTAAACCCCTCAGTAGAGTTCTGAGAGATGGAAATTTTATAAAGGACTAGGTGATCACATCCTAATCAGGTGTTAATTTGCCAGAACTCCCAAAGGAGCCTCGATACTCTATAACTGGCATGACCATGCCTATCTTATGTGTGGTCACACTGACCAGACAGAGGCCCCCGAATATGTATGCTTGGGTGCAGGCATAACAATGCCCATCCTTCCTACAGTTTGCGACATTCTTCAAGTGATGCGACTACTCTCACTTTAGGCATCACCACACCAGAAGCCCATCCACAACACTCTTAAGAGTGGTGTGACCACACTAAATTATGGGTGTGTCCATGCCAGTTCACCTAGATTGCACCATTTTACAAAATGGTCCTTGAAAATTCATCATTATTGATGGGTAACCGAGCTTTACCCAATTATTAACCCTAAAAGTGCATCCAAAGATACCTGAGACCATTCAAAATGGGGCAAGTGGTCACATCTTTCTAGAGACCAAGGGTGACCTCTACTTGAGGGAGATCTAGAAAATGATTCAATCTTATTTGGTCTGAGGCGAGGCAAGCGAGTAAAGAACTTTAGAGGGAGCATCCAGGGATAGTCTGAGAGGGTATTCTTCATCATCTTCAAGGAGAAACTAAGGAACCATCTCTTCCAACTTCTTCTTCTTCTTTCTCTTTCTCTTCACTTCAATCATTTTCTTCTTCCTTCTTGTAATGTTCCATGGGTTGAGCTTAGGAGAGCTTTTTCCTGACTATGGAAAAGGAGAGCATCTTCACTACTTTGAGAAGAAGAATGGTGGTGGGTTCATCTTCCTCACCATGAAGGAATACAAACAAGCCCTAAGAACATGTCACCAACCACTACGTCGGTGATAAAATTTCAAAAACTTTATTCCTTCTTCTTACTAGGCCCTTAGGCTTTGAGTTAGAGAATATATGATAGGTTTGTGCTAGAGAGAGTCCCATAAGTTAGGAGCTTTTGGTCTCCCTTACACATCTTTCAGAGCCTCTTGAAAGATCTTGATCCCTACCTATGTGTTTATGCTAATTAGTAATCAGAAAGATTTACAATGTTTTCTAGGTTTTATCAATTATATTGAATCTTTTGTTATTTAAGAGTTCCATTATAAAAAACAATTAAAGAAAAATGTCATAGTATTGGGATGAAAATGATGGAAAAACTTTAATCCAAATTAAGGAAAAAATCAATAAATGGGCAAAGTTGATTTTCCGCCTATACTTTTGATTTAGAATATATAAAAGGTAGTAAAAATGCTTTAGCTGATATTTTTATGTTGTGAATTATGCAGGAAATAAACATGGATATAGAAAGTATGGAAACCTATGCAATACCAGTGAAGCTGAAGAGAAACTAAGTCCAGATCTGGACCTAAACAATTATATGGAAATAGTTGAATTATAAATCTGGAAGATAGAATGCAAAATAGTTTTTGCCAGCAATATCTTAAAGAAATTAATATGATTAAAAAATTATCTTACAGGATAAGTACCAGAAGGAGACCTACCATCTATATCAAAATTAAAGAAAATAAGGGAATTTGCTTCTCTCTGCATATGTAGAGAAGAATCCACAAAGTCCAAAGAGAAAACTTGCTCCTCATAAAGTAAGCTAGAAATATCTGAAAAAGAAGGTCATACATCTTCTAAAAATATAATTACTTATGCAAATATATTATAAGATGATAATAGATATTGCTGATGAATGACAACAATTATCCTTATATGAAGAAAAAATTAATGCTCAAATCTACTTTCACATTGCAGGAAAATATCATGTAACTTATATTTATGGAAATACTAATTCCAAGATCGTATCAGACTTATATAAATTCGGGCTAATTAGAATGATATATCTGGAGGATGAAAAACTCCTCTAAGAATTACCAAAGCTGGTAATTGAAGCTATTGACAATTTTCATTAAGTTGTTAAGCATTGGAATTTATACATTAAAATGTATCATACTTATTCTGAGCTATGAGGAAATTTTGTGTATCTCATTCAACTTGGAATTAGCGGTGATCCTTAAATATAAACCAACAAAACTATTATTCGAGAGATCGACAGCGGAAGATTTATATCAGATCCGGATTGAAACTAAGAAGATATATTCTACAAATATTTGGGTTTATTACTCTTCAGAAACCTTATTTATTTACAGTCGTTGCAAGCAACTCACAAAAGAGATTAACGAAGTTATGTATGAAAAATGTATTTCTACACTTAGTCGAAATAACGCAGTCGCAAGCAAAGAAGCCAAAAAATATTTTGCAAGAAATTACAAAAAGAAAAGATACACAGATGTATGTATTATCAGAAAAAAGAGACTTTACAAGAAATACGGAGTAAGCTCGAAGCAATGAGTAGTGGAATTGAGATTTAAAGAAAAGTATCAATATATATTATGAAGTGAATTATTGTTAACAAAGAAAATTCCAAAAATTATTCCAACAAAAACAGATTCCCACTAGCACAAACGACCCAGAACTAGTCATAAAGCAGATTCCCACTGGATCAATTCTTATGAATAAAGAATATTCTGATAATTATTCCGACAAAAGCATATGCCCACTTTTTCAGCCTGTCTGGAAAGATGTATCAATTATTTCTTCAATTTAACGTCAACAATAACGAATAATGTTTTCTTTTCTCATCTATTTAAGGTTCTCCCTCCTCCTCTAAAGGGGCAAAGCTGGTTAGGATTTATTCTTTTTCCCCTTCTTCTTCTGTAATATAATGTCTGTGAGCCACAGCAACAAGATTTTATCTTCCTGCTCAATGTTTATAAGTATATCTTTTAAGTATTAATGAATATTATGTGCTGCTGGTTTGTTGAAATTAATGTTTTGTTATATTTTGATTTTTATCTGTTCAAGCTACTCATTGGGTAGGAAACAAACTAGTGATGTGCTTTAAATCTCTGAATTACTTAAAAAATGTTGTGGTCTAAAAGGACTCTTATGGTCTTGTTGAGCCTGAAATTTCTCTAGAAAGCCACAGAGAAAGGTGTAAGATGAACCAGAGATTATAAGGTCAAACCCTAGAATAAGTAGATATCTGAATAGGATAACATTATTCTAAAAACTTTCTTGTGGAAGCATAATGTACCCTAATACTTTAAGTTAATCTTTCAGACAGAAGAGTAGGAAGAAAATCTTAATTATAGAAAAGGATTTTGAAGAATTTGATATATGAATGAGAAAATTAAAGAAAATTTCAAATAAAATTATTAGAGAATTGGAAGAATTATCTTACAGATTAAAAAATAATCTAGATTTAAAATATTGTCCTAAGAGAAAATCTTTAAAAGTAGCTAAGACATCATCCCCTTCTACAACTTCAAAAATGGTATCAAAGCTAGAAGATTCGTAAGCTAAAATATATGAATGCCTTAAACATAGGAATTGCTTATGCACTCCTTCATGGTCTTACGAATCTTTTATTAGTTCTTATGAACAATAAAAGAGAGATGAGAAAGAATTAAAGAGACGTTTACTAATAGAAGAACCTAAAAGCAAGTATAGAAGACCTTGATGTTGAATAAAAATTACCTCGAACAAGAATTTAACAGAAACTGTGAAATACTCCAAATAAAAATAAAAAAAACAGACAGTTAGAAGTTTTCAAAAAAGAATAAATCTTTCATATAAGATCTCCCTTAGGAAACTCGAACGAGATGATTATAATAAGTTATATGATTTTAAAACAACAAGCTGAATTAGGACTTTATTCCAAAAATATATCTAATGAATTGGTTAATCTATGGAATTAAATCTAATCAGTTAGAAAAAATTAAACTATTTAAAAATATAAACCACTCGAGATACAAAAATTGCCAAATACAGAAATTACTTCTAACATATACGAATTAGGAATAAGATTAATTTAAAACCAAGAAGTACTCAATAGCAATATAGCTACAGCTACAATTTTAGCTGAATGTTATAATTTAGAAAAAATTAATACTAATCTAGAAATTTTACGATGGACAAATACAAATAAATATAACTCTTTAGGAAATATACAAGGAGCTATACACTCCAATGAAGTAATTTCGATAGACGAACCATCTCCTTCAGAAAAAGAGATAAAAGATTTAATTAATGCTTTAACCGAACATCAATTTATGGCTACACCCACTAGTTACCCATATGTTGACACTCCTTCATTTAACCAACCTATGGGACTACCATCTTCATCAAATACTAACGAAGCTAGTACAAGCCAAATCACGAGTTCATATCGTCGTTATCTACCTCTTAGAATTAGACGTAATCCTACATTTAGAAGTAGACTCAATAAAATAGAATTCAGAAATAAATATAATATACCTAACCCTTAAATGGGCACGACATTTATTTAAACATAGACGACAATAAAAATATTAAAAAAAAATATAATAAATGGGTAATAGAAAGGCTATATATAATTATATTTAAAAGTATAAGACATCTTTGGACTTTTAGAAAATACACTTACTGGAGTAGTTAAAAAAGAGTTTGTTGGACTAAATAACAATAAAAAACAAGAAATTCAAAATTCTTGTTTAGCGAAAAGAGCTATAGGAACCCCTAGAAAATGGCCAATTATCTATGGAGATTACGTAAAAAGTGAATTTCTAGAATACAAAATTAGTACCACACCGAAATAGAAAAACAAAAACATCAATCAGATATAGCATAACAAAAGATAATAGCTTCAAAAAAGTACTTCTAATATATATGAATTAGGTATGAGACAAATTCAAAATTATCAAGTCCTCAACAGTAACATAGCTACGACAGCTATTCTTGCTAAATGTTGTAATTTAAAAAAATTCTCTTCTAATCCAGAGTTTCACGGATGGACAAATTGATATAATTCCCAAGGAAATATACAATGAGCTATACGAATCAATGAAATTATTACAATAGACAAACTATCTCCTTCTGAAAATGAAATTAAAGATTTAATTAATGTTCTAACTGAACACCAATTTATGACTACCCTAGTTAATTACCCATCAGTGGATACTCCTTTTACGTCTAATGATCGATTTATAGGATTGCCTACTCCCTCTAATATAAATGAAGCTAGTAGAAGCCAAATTACTAGTTCTTATCTTCATTATTTACCTCCAAGTATTAAGTGTATTCCAACATTTAGACCTGATAAAAGAGGAGCTAAAATTCAAAATAATACATCTGAACCTGTAAGTAGACATGGAATTTATCTAAAATTGATTGTTGCAAAAATATTAATGAAATAATCAATAAATAGGAAATAGAAAATAGCTTAGCAATATATAACTATAATTTAAAAGGTGAAGATGTCTTCAGATTTATAAGATTAAAAGATAGTCAAAAACAAAATATTAGACATACTTGTTTAGGTGAAAGAATTATCAACACACCTGACAAGTGGTCAAATATTTATAGAGATTATATAAAAAATGAATTTTTAGGATATAAAATTAGAAATTCTACCAAAGTAGAAAAACAGAAATATCAATCTAACATAGCTAAACACAAAATACCAGCTTTAAGCATTTGCAATATCTGTTATTTAAACAAATGTAGTTGAGGCAATCAAAAATTCTATTATGATATATTAGCAGACGATCATTATTATATCTAGATATGTACTTTTATTAGTTCCCTGAACCATATAATATTTTATGGAGTCAAGAATTTATAAAAGTAAATCCGAATGATGTAACCTTAGGAAGTCCTATACAATACTCTTTTAAAAATCTAGCTGAAGCTTGTCAACATATTGATTTACATAAACGAAATAAACAATACAAACGATCTCTATGCTGTGACAAGTCAAATTTAGTTCCACAGCAATGGGGTTGCTCGTCTTCACTTAATATGCTCTATAATTTCGACATCCATATTTATTTCCTGTATAATTCTCTTATTAGTATTTCAGCTAGAGAAATTAGTTTTCTTCAATATATTTCAAATCAAAAGTATAAGCAGAAAACTAGCTTTACTATTTCAAATCAAAAGTATATTGTGTCTATTTTTGAAAATTGTTCCCCAGACTTCTACAATTAAGTAATCTCCTGGTATAGGTAAATGTAATTTTTGAATGTATTTACACAATTCTTTAATTTGATGTAAAATTTTCATCTTTTTTACCCCAATACCAAGAAATATTCTTTCGTAACTTCTTTTGTAGAGGCACTCTTAATTATGCGAGATTTTGGACAAATGCTTCAGCATAATTAATACATCCTAGAAAACACTGCAAATCTTTTTTATTCTTTATTTGCTTAAAATGATCAATTTTTTTTAGGATATGTTCTTTAATTCAATCGTACATTTATCTATGATGAATCCTAAAAATTCGATAATATAAGTTAAAAAGACAGCTTTCTTCTTACTTAATGTTATTTTGTGCTTTAGGGCTTTTTGTGAAAATAAAGTTAAGTGTTTTAAATGTTTGGTAATAGTTTGGCCAAATATTAAGATATCTGAAATAATTTATTGAAAATATTGTCCATCATTTTTTGAAATATTTATGGGGCTTTTTTAACCTGAAAAACAGAACATTCCATTGATAATGTCCTTATGGTGTATTAAAGACAGTAAATTCCCTACTATTTAGATGCATCATAATCTGCCAAAAAGCCAGACTCAGAGTCTAATTTAGAGAACCATTTGACGATTTTTATATGATTAATAAGTACTTTGTTTGATAAAAAGTAACCATCGAATTTAGTATTATCGTTAAGATTCTTATAATTAATTACAATCTTGTCTTTCCTCTAATTTGTTCTGCATGATTCCTAACTAGGAAGGTTGGGCTACTATTTGACGAGTGTTAGCTCTATAATAGCAGCTGGCTGATCTTGAGTCCAACGTTATAGGGGATTTTTAGATAATATGTACATAAATAGCGAAGATGCAGAGGATTAAAGTTCACTGAGTTTATTTATTAATATGCCAATAATAAAAAATACTGCCAATTAACAACGAGTTTATTTATTATTTATTACTTCCTTTGTTTTTTTGAGTAAAGCTCAAAACCCAAATCTTAACCAATTCCGATATCATCCTTTGTAAACAAAACGCAAGCTGAAATCGCAAAGTGAAATATCACCCAAATCTTATGTATTATCTAAAACTCAAACTAAATTTTACATTTATACCACTCAAATTTTTCAGATCACATTTAATTTCTAAAAAGTAAAATATACTTTTTCCTAAATAGGGAAGGCAGCATGTAAGTAAAAATTGAAATTTAGGTCTTATATATGTAAATAAATAAGAATTGAGTGGCATGTATGTAAATCTTCCAAACATGAAAAATAATTCTTACTAGAATTCAAACTTGAACAAGATACCGAACAGCCGAAGCCAAGATCAAGCTAAGGTTAAACATCCTACTCCATTTATTCGAAATAAAACTCCTTACATAATCCCATAATTGTGCAAAGACAAACAAACCAAGATCATCATCATCCACAAACTAATCAAATATGAAATCCCAAAAAAGTCGGATCTTTTTCTTCCTCCCCTGTTCTCTAATCCCAACCGTGATGATTCGTCTGCACCGACATCAGTCCTCGTAGGTTCGGCACTCTTTGACCTCAGGATTATCTTCACAGTAGTTCTCGAGCGGATCGGACTTGCTCTTAGCTCGGTCGCGTGCGTGGCTGGCGGCGGCGCTGAGCTCCTCCACCTCATCCCAAGCCGCCGCGCACTCCCCGCTCTTAGGGTCCCCTTCGCACGCTTCCTCGGCCTTCTTTATGCTCTCCGAAACTTTCTCCGAAAGACCTCCGGGGTTCGTCGGCGCGCTGTAAATTGCCATCAGTCTGATGGGCCGCTTCGAGATGCGGTTCCCGCTGGGAGAAAGGAGGCACCTTTGGGTGACCGGAGGGAAGGCGGTGGCAGGGGAGGGTTTGGTGCCGGTGCAAGTGGCGGAGGAAGGTAGGTGGATACTGGATAAAGGTGTAGCCATGGATGAAAGTTTGGGGGATGGGATAGAGGCTGCGTTGTGAGGCAGCTAGAGATAACGGGGATGAGGACAAAACCTTCTTCGGAAGAGGAGATGGGATTTTTTTCTCGCCTTGTAGGGGGAAAGGGCTTTTGGATGAGGACCAGTTGAGCTAGCCGTTCAATTTGGGACGCACAATTTTTATCCTGTTTTTTTATTTTATTTTATTTTATTATTTTTATTTATTTTAATTTGTTTTTATTTATTTTTATTGTTTAAGTTTTGAATATCGCATGATTTAAGAGGCAGATATCAGTGTTGCTTGCGCTTATACATATTATATGTTTCTACTATTTAATTTACGTGATATTTCAAATAATCAAAGCAATATACACATACACGCACACTGATGCTGTCAAGTATTTCCAAACTCTCTTTACTAGCAGGTTGCCCTCCAGAAATCCTATAGAGACTTCTCTCCTTACTGATTGTCAGGAATATGTCACAGGGCTAGATTTAGCTCGGGTACATGAACAGAAATCAAAGCAGCTTGGATTCGATTGATGGACAAAAACTTCTTGACAAGATGGGTTCACTTCCACTTTTTATAAAACCAGCTGGTCTATAATAAGTTAAGATATTATACTTGTTGTTCAAAATTTCTTTAAAGGTGAGGATCCTCCAGATACTTCTCTTCACCAACAATTACTTTGATTCCTAAGAATAAAATCAGAAAGAGTTGGGGGGATTTTAGACCTATCAGCTTAAACAATGTGATCTCCAAACTGGTTAGTAAAATTCTATTGTTCAGGCTTCAACCACATCTCCAGCTCTTAATCCAAGACAAATATGCTGCCTTTGTCAAGGGAGGAGTATCTCTAATAATATAGTGTAGGCTCAAGAACTATTGTTGGATCTAGATATAAATTGCAGGGGGAATAATGTCATCTTCAAATTGGACATTAAGAAGGCATATGATACAAATTTCCTTATCTGCTAAGGGCTTTCAGGCAAACTTCTTGCAGCTCATTGGGAGATGGTTACGATGCAATGCTCATACAGTTCTTATCAATGGTAAAAGTCAGGGCTTCTTTAGTCCTAATAAGGGAATTAAGCAAGGTGATCCCTTCTCCCCCACAATCTCTATTTTAGCTTTTGACTACTTATCTAGGCTGCTGATCCATGAAAAAAAGTAACTATTTTTAGTGTGCATTTCATGCTAACTTTATGCACATTTTTAAAGATATTACACTGTAAAGGAAGGAATTTTACATATTTTTGTCTTCAAGTATAAAAATATGATTTTAGTGAAAATGAAGCAAAAACTATACAATTTTGAGCCAAAAGTAAGCAAAGAAGAAAATTCTAACTTAGTACATATTGATATGTTTTTCTATGCTTAATATCTTTTATATTTCTCACATATTTTTGAATGAAATTATACTTTTGAGAAATATTGTTTTTATGTCTATCTTGTAGGTGAAGATGTTAGGAACGCAACGCAACTGAAATGGGGCGAAACAGAGTTGAAACGGAGCCAAACGGAGCAAAACAGTGGAGCTGCGCACAGGGTGGCGCCTAGGCGCCAAAACCTAGCGGCTAGGCGCCAGAATCATCTAGAAACGGTTATTGGACGGATTTTTGACGACATTGGGAGTTATTTTGACGGTGTTAAGTAGTTTCTAGACCTTCTAGAAGCGTGGAAGTAATTCCTAATAAATAGGACATGTGATACAATGTATATGGACACTTTTGAACGGTTTTAATCGCGAAGAGGTGCGACCCAAAGTGAAGGGGTGCGAAGACTTGGTCACAGGAGTCCGGCGCCTAGGCGCCTGATCCCGGCGCCTAGGCGCCAGAGTTGGTTTCTAGAAGATTCAATGAATGTGGACTACTTTTGAAGATGTGTCTTAAGCAACCCTTGGCCATTTTCAGAACTCTATAAATAGGAGATATTTCTACAGGAAAGAGTGCCTCTCTTGCCTCTCTCTCTCTCTCTCTCTCTCGTGTCTCTTCTCTCTCTCCCTCTCTCTCTCTCTCTCTCTCTCTCTCTTTTCCTGTTGAGTCATTTTAGAGTCATGAAGATATAGATTTTTACATCTTATGGAGAGATTGGTGAGGGATTTTGAGATACTTATGTAAGGAATGTACGAGCGGCGCATGGATCGATGGGAGACTTTTGTGGAGAAATCTTCTTCTTTCCTTCAGAGGGGAAATGCTAAGTATTGTGCTCTTCATTCTCTTGTAATTGTTGTAAACAATTTCTAGTAGATTTTCTTTATTTTAAACCGAGTTTTCTGTCGTGATTTATTCATGCTTCGTAAGTGATTTTCTTTACTCTTTCTTTTAATATGAAGTAGTGACATGTGTAGGAAAATCATTTTTATGATAGAATTAACTATTAAATGCTTCTTGGTGACAGATAGTTGCATAAAAATAATAGAATACTAATGAAATAAGTTCCTTGTTGGCACTTAGATTATTACATAATTCTATCGACCCTTTTACTTCTTATGCCATTATTTTCATTTACTTTTATTTTGTAATGAAATAGATGCATGTTTAGGAATTAAGATTTGCTTAGATATTCTCTTATCAAATTATGGTTATGATATTCATACCAGATCTTCATTTACTTTACAAATTGATCATTTGTATTGTTAAAATCTGTTGAAGAATTTTGAGACCTAGAAGGAGATAAAGAATCCTTGGGTAGTCGAAGGCCTTGAGCGGATTATTCAAGTTGAAGTGCAAATAAATAGGGAGATATTGTTTATTGGACGTAGAATTAATTAGTTTTTAGAGTGACAGAATAAATTCTAATAATTTGGTTTATAGAAAAGGAACGGGTCACTGGTAGGGCCGATCATAACCACCCTTGGACATCTAGAAGTGTGAGCCTAGATTAACCAATTCTACTAATAAAACATCTTGAACCGATCTATAGATTAGCCAATGTTCTTTACACCTGGACCAAAGGGTAAAGAATAGGATTGCTTCTATTTGGCACTACATTAAATTCTAAGCATTGCTTTCCTACACATTATCTATGTAATTGCAAGAGAAAGATAGTCTTTAACATCGCAAAATTCTCCAAACCAATTTATCCATAAGTTATCTTTTTATTCAAGAATTTTATTTAGGATTAGTTATTAGAAAACCCATTTTAATCGAAATTCCAAATTTAGGCCTTATAGAAATAAACTGGAATTAGCCTAAAGGATTGCTTACCTCGCTTCTCTGTGGGATCGATACTGGGGTTATAAAAGAAAACTTTATATTACTTGAAACGATACATATACTTGCGTAGTACCCCTAGTGTGTAAAATATTTTCTAAAATTTTACAACGTTTTGATTTTATACACTAGCCGCTATTTATAAATTGGGTTAAGTTATTTGCCATCTTTTGGAAGCAAAAATTATTGTGTTATTGCGGGTCGTGTCAAGTTTTTTGCTCCGTTGCCTCGGAAGCTTCGGTAAGAACTTTAGGAGAATTTTAGTTGAAATAATTAGGTTTAGACTTGGAAAACTATAGTGTCGTAAAAACTATTTTTTTGTGAAAACGTATTTTGTTATATGAAAAAGTGTTGTAAAAAAAGAAAAAAAATTTTTTGTATGAAAAATAAGGTGTTCGTGAAAATGTTTTGTTGTGTTGAATATATTTCATATATTATTTATTTAATTGTTAATGTATTGTTTGTTGTGCTATGTATGCGAACCAAAAGATTTGCAAGACTTATGCCTTATGATCCCGAGTTTGAAAAAAAAAAAAAAGTAAAAATACAAAAAAGACTCGAAAAACTAGAAATGGAAATGGAAAACTTTCAAATTAATAACTTGAAAAATCATCATACTTCATTTAAGGATTACCTAAATCCTACGACAGATGAAATTCACTCAAGTATACAAACCCTTGTCGTAGAAGCTGACTCGTTTGAACTTAATCCAGAGATTATCCAACTGGTGCAGAATAATCAGTTTGGGGGAACTCCTTTGGAGGATCCTTATTTACACTTATCGAGTTTTATAGAACTTTGTGCTACATTTCTTTATAACGGTATGTCAGAAGATGCTGTTAGGCTAAGGCTTTTTCCTTTCTCACTAAGGGATAAGGCTAAAATATGGTTATACTCATTAACACAAGGCTCTATTAAAAATTGGGAGGAGATAACTCAGAAATTCCTAACTAAGTATTTTCCACCTTCAAGGACTACAAAACTTAGAAATGATATTATCTCATTTTTCCAATATGAAGGAGAAACAATATACGAAGCCTGGGAAAGATTTAAGGAACTCCTAAGAAAGTGTCCACACCATGCTCTGCCTGATTGGTTAATCATCCAAATTTTTTATAATGGGTTAGTAGGATCCCTTAGGTCTATAATTGATGTGCCGCTGGTGGTTCATTAATGTCAAAATCATTTAATGAAGCGTATGCATTAATTGAAAAAATGGCTACAAATGAAATTCAATGGCCCTCTACAAGGGTAAATCATAAAAATGTAGCTTGTGTTCATGATACAGATGTGATTAAAATTCTTGCATCTCAGGTTGCCGCAATATCAAGGAAGTTGGACCAATTTGGAATGAACCAGCCTCAATTTACTTCTATAAGTGAGGAAATTTCATTAGGGCATATATTTGATTCTAACTTATCATATGACGCTTTAAATACCATAAACAACCAATATTCTAACTTTTACAACCCGTGTTGGGAGAACCATCCTAAATTTAACTGGAATCATACTATTGATGGTGGAAACCAAAATCGAGAAAATAATCATGTAAATCCTAATGGAAGTTGGAATAATCATGGGAACACAAACTATAGACCTTCATATCCACCGGATTCTAACAATGATCAACAATTTGAGGATAAGAAGATGTCTATGGAAGAAGTGGTATTGCAAATGGGAAACCAGTTACAAAGTCAAAATGCTGCGATTAAAAATATAGAGAATCAATTGGGACAAATGGCTAATTCACTTAGCAATAGACCCCAAGGAACACTTCCTAGCAACATTGAGATCAACCCTAAAGAGAACACTAATGAACAAGTAGAAGCTGTCCAATTAAAAAGTGGAAGAGAGATAGAGGATGTGGTTAGAAAGAGAAAGATGTGAGAGAAACAAAGGAAACTAAAAGACCTGAGAAACATGTTTCTAAGGGTTTGGAAAAATTAATTTCTCCAACTAAAATCAGTTTGGAAAGACCACCACCTCCATTTCCTCAAAGACTTAGACAATATGAGTTGGATAAGAAATTTTCAAAGTTCATGAAAATATTTAAGAAGTTAATGATAAATGTTCCTTTCACTGAAGCTTTGGAACAGATGCCAAGTTATGCAAAGTTTATGAAGGAGATATTAAATAAGAAAAGGAAATTTGGGGATTACGAGGCAGTTGCACTGAGTGAGGAGTGCAGCACTATACTTCGAGAAAAAATTTCTCGAAATTTAAAGATCCTTGTAGCTTTACAATTCCTTGTGCGATTGGAAAAAGATTATGTGGAAAAGCTTTATGTGATTTAGGAGTAAGCATTAATGTGATGCTTCTATCTATATTAGAAGGTTAGGTTTAGTCAATATTTCTCCCACTACTGTAACCCTTATGTTAGCTGATCGATCTATCATTTATCCAAAAGGAGTTATAGAAGACGTGCTTGTTAAAGTGGATAAATTTATCTTTCCTTTGGACTTTATTGTATTAGATATGGAGGAAGATAAAGATTTTCCAATTATTTTGGGGAGACCTTTCCTTGTTATTGGACAAGCTATGATAGATGTGCAAAAAGGAAAGTTGACTATGAATATTAATGACCAGAAAGTCACTTTTGATGTATTAAAGACTATAAAATATCCAACTGAGAAAAAAAATGATGATTGTTTCTGGATTGATGAAATTGATTATCTAACTAAAGACCATTTCCAAGAAAGTTTTAAGAGTAAGTTAACAGATAAGATTGGAATGAATTTTCATGATGATTTAAAAATGTTATTTAAAGAAGACTGTATGTATGTTCAGAATAGGTGTGAAATGATGGACGCTACCAAAAATAGTAAACTTTTAGTTCCATTTGTTGAAAAATCTCATGAACATAAGATGGATGTACCCCATACAATTTTAAAGCCTACCTATTTAAGGAATTCATCTACACAACCAGTCTTTATATCTTTAGATGCGACTCAATCACAAGGAAAACCTGAATTGAATGATGAACATGATAAAGTTATTGAACTAGGACTTGGAAGAGAATTTGAGGATATATTTTAAAAGAACTTTGAGTTGAGAAAAGAGGACAAGGATATTTGAAGACCATTGGAAGAAATTCCTAAGGAATTAGAAAAACTTATTTCCTCAACTATGATAGATCCTCCATCATTTAATAATTATAAAGGGGAAGAATTGGAAGATAATTTGAAATAGAAGAGTAACATAGAGGATGCTGATCCAGAATATGAGTTATCTAAAGAGAATCTGATCCAAAATTTGGGAGATATTGAAGTATCTTATAAAGATCCATTTATTATAAATTTTAAGGATGATATTAATATGCAAATTCAGAAAATCAATAGAAGAATATTGGATCTAGAAAGAAATATGAGGAACAATGATATAAATCAAACTGAAAATGAAGAGCTGAGAGAAAAATTAAAATTTGAGGATTTTATAGGAATCCCTGGATCTGGAAATGATTGGGCGATTGATCGAGGATTACTTAATTGTAATTTTGATCCAGGAGGAATCATTTGTCGGGCCTGCGACGTTAAAACCAAGTGCTTTATGGGAGGCAACCCATAGTTATCAGTGTGCTTTGATTTAGTGTGCTTGCGAGTCATGATTGTTTATATGTTGTTTTGTGTTTTCTTTAGTGCAGAATAGATTAATGTTGTGGGTTTATGCCTTGGTTTTGAATAAATTTTTATATGACTTCTGGTAGTAGCAGACTGACAAGTCTGTTACGACTTAGTTTCCGAAGCTAAGCATTACCTTGAAGCATGTAGAGTTTAGACTTGGACCACTCCATGTCAACTCTATTACTTCTTTTATCTGACTTTGTTTTCACTAAGTAAGGTCATGAAATTGTTTAATGAACAACATATGAATGAACTGCACCATTTTTTTTATTTATCAAATTATCATTATTAGTGTAGTTTATTTCGTTAGAAATTGGAAGTAAGGAGGGAAAATATGAGTAGAAAGGAGATCAAATTAAATTCCTTTGATGTTTGTTTATGAATCTGCGAGTCTATGTATTTTAGTTTATGTGTTTGTGTTTGTGTTTGTGTTACAACAATTTAGAGATTTGAAGAACACTTAAATATATGTTCCCATGTCGATGTTTGTCTTACTTATTAGACCTTTCTTTAGTTTAATTTTATTCTAGCATGTTTAGTTTAGATTTACTTTCTATTGCTAATTGTTATGTCCTGATGAATATTTGTAGATGTTTTTGACAAACATTTGTGGTAGATAGAATTTATGAACTATTTTTCTTCCTGCTTACATTTTCTGTGCTGAATGCTATACATGTTCAAATTCAAGTTTGAGGGTAGGAAGAAAAATATATTTTAAAGTAATATACTTCATTTTTAGTTTAATATTATTGTACGCATGTCTTAGGCTAGATTTACTTTCTTCTGCAATCATTCTATCCTGATTATGCATGTATATAAATTTGATAGGATGTTGTAGTAGTTAGTAGATTTATCTTTTATTTCTCTTCCTCCTACATTTTATGGAATTAATTGCAAAATATTTTAAAATTCAAGTTTGGGGGGGATGAAAAATGAATTTTGAAAAACTTAAATTTTATTTGTCCTCAAAAATGCTATAAATAAATTTGATTTTTGATTGAAAAATAATTATGTGTATGAAGTTATATTAGGGAAATAAAATTTTGAATATAAAAATGAGTAAGAGAATTTAGTTAAAATTTATAGTAGTTATGAAAAATTTAATGTTAAATTTTTCTTAGTGAAGAAATGATAAATATTGTGTAACTATCTTTAGTAAGAAAAATTGTATTTTTGGAAAAATAAAAGGATTAGACTTTTGTTTTCAATATTTAAATTTCTTTTATTGAAAAATAATTTTCAAAACTATTATTATATTTCTAAGTAAAAGAGATATATCTACCTTATGCTTTAGGAAAGGAAGGGTGTAATTCAAAATTATTAAAGGCCTATCTAGATATAGTAATCCTTGCCTTAAAAAAAAAAAAAAAAGAAAGAGAAAGAGAAAAGGAAAAGAAAAAGAAAAAGAAAAAGAAAAAGGAAAAAAAAAGAAAAGAAAAAGTATAGTATGTGAAAAAGGAAGGAGATGCTTGAGGATTAAAGGGCCTAATAAAAAATTGGTTCCACAGCTGAGCTTTTTAAAGTATAAGATTTGAGAAAATCTTAAGCTTAAAAATATAATATAGTTAGTATAATTATTTTTAATAAAGATTTTTAAGTAAAGAAAATAAAAATGCCTAACCCCAATATTTTGAAAAATTTACAAGTATTTCTGAATTAAATAGCAACACATATTTTCATACTCTTTCATCTAAGAGATTTCTAAACTTCAAATTGGTCTCATTTACTAAATTTTTTTCTAAATTTGACTACTACACTTCTAGAACAAAATTTTAGAAACTCCTAAAGAAATTCATACACATTATTTGCTTATGTGGTTTTACATGATTATAGTGTTACTTGAGGACAAGTAACGTTTAAGTTTGGGGGATTTTGATCCATGAAAAAAAGTAGCTATTTTTAGTGTGCATTTCATGCTAACTTTATGCACATTTTTAAAGATATTACACTTTAAAGGAAGAAATTTTGCATATTTTTGTCTTCAAGTATAAAAATATGATTTTAGTGAAAATGAAGCAAAAACTATGCAATTTTGAGCTAAAAGTAAGCAAAGAAGAAAATTCTAATTTAGCACATATTTGTATGTCTTTCTATTCTTAATATCTTTTATATTTATCACATGTTTTTGAATGAAATTATACTTTTGAGAAAGGTTGTTTTTACGTCTATCTTGTAGGTGAAGATGTTAAGAACGCAACTCAACTGAAATGGGACGAAACGGAGTTGAAATGGAGACAAACGGAGCAAAACAGTGGAGCTGCGCACAAGGTGGCGCCTAGGCACCAAAACCCAGCGCCTAGGCGCCATAATCATCCAGAAACGGTTATTGGATGGATTTTTGACGACTTTGGGAGTTATTTTGATGGTGTTAAGTAGTTTCTAGACCTTCTAGAAGTGTGGAAGTTATTCCTAATATATAGGACATGTGATACAATGTATCTAGACACTTTGGAACGGTTTTAATCGCGAAGAGGTGCGACCCAAGGTGAAGGGGTGCGAAGACTTGGTCACAGGAGTCTGGCGCCTAGGCACCAGATCCCGGCGCCTAGGCGCCAGAGTCGGTTTCTAGAAGATTCAATGAATGTGGACTACTTTTGAAGAGGTGTGTCGGCATATTTTTAGGTTGTGTGTTTTATTTTGAAAAGGGGGTCGCCTACAGAAATTGTCGGCGAATTTTTTATATTTAAATTTAATTTAAATATATAGTTTAAAAGATAACATTTGATTTTGAAAGTAATTTTAAGTTTAAAAGTTTTAAGATATGAAATCAAACCGATCTCACGTCCCAAATAGTTTATATAAACGAACACCGCACCACAAACCGTGTATCTATCCCGAAGAATAGACACACTGCTTGATGATGGGGCTCGATTAAATAAACTAGGAGATTTGTGACATCCGTTTGGTCCGCGAACCAATTTTATAAGCCGACAAGTTCCCCTGCTTAATATAAATGAATTAAGCGGGGTTTATATTACTCGGGTTCTTAAAGTTCCCTATAAGGGCAAGCCCTATAGTTAATTACATCTTAAATGACGGGAATCACTTAAGAAAACTCTCGATAATGATCAGTGGTTTTGCTCTCAAGAATTTCAAAGTTTAAGGTTTTCAAAGTATTGGATTTTGGAGTTTTTAATTGGGAATGGATCAAATTTGGAACAAGTTTGTTTTAGGAGTCCAAAGGAAGAGAAGTAGGAGAAGCTGAGGATCCAAGAGGAATCTCGGCAACTTCCCGACTATCCTATTGTTTGGCTTAGATTTGAGAAAATCCTAATATTATCTTATAT
Organism: Papilionanthe hookeriana x Papilionanthe teres; assembly: GCA_022702705.1. Lineage (NCBI taxonomy): Eukaryota > Viridiplantae > Streptophyta > Magnoliopsida > Asparagales > Orchidaceae > Papilionanthe > Papilionanthe hookeriana x Papilionanthe teres. Next base: position 61,683,674 of record CM040433.1, read on the forward strand.
TTCAATCTTGTCAATTTTAGTTAATTAGGACTTATATTCGTATGACACAATCATGCAAATAGCCTCGAAGATGTGAGGGCTTATGTCGTACCGAACGACTACCTCGGAGTCCTAAGACCGGTTAGGGCTTAATTTGCATAACATGATTATGCAAATGCCTAACGAAAAGTTGAGGGTTTATGTTGCACTAGGCAAACTACCTCAAAATCCTATGGCTCGGTTATTTAATTCTAAGAAAGTTTTCTTGAAGTAGACTCGGGTTTTGCCGATGACGATGGCCGTGCCGCCCACCATACTCCGAGCTCCTTGTTGTTGCAGAGGTTCGGTTTTTAGAAGTCATAAATCAGGAGATGAGAGAAGTGTGTTGGTTTAGAGAAAATCTTAAAATCCAGGTGTTTTTAGTATTTTAATTAAAACAAATCTTAAAGTTAATTAAACAGAACCGACTAAGATCCCACGGTTCCGTCATCCCGACACCGTTATTTTCATCGAATTCACTTAGTCCAGATGAATTTGCTAAACTCAACTGAATGAGTTCCACACTTTCATTTAGACCGTGGGAAATCCTGTTAGCAATACGTAGGTTACATCATCCGAGGTATTCCCGATCATTTAACGAGACGTTTTAATTTAGTTGCAATTGTAGTTTTGTGTTCTGTTTGTGATTAAATTTTGAGTTGTTTTATATTTTGAAATGTTGTGGCGATGAATTTTATCTTGCAGTGATTTTTAATTTAGTTTTGGTTTCAGTTTTAGGGACTACCCTAAAGGTTTTTGGTTTTCATGCAACAGTTGTTTATCATGCAAGAAAAGTAAAGTGCATTTTTGTAATAAAGTAAATTGCGATAAAATAAAAGCGTACACTGAGGGTCTTCCCGTCATCCCAAGATGCACTTAAAATGCATGTTAGAGTATTTAAGTATTTATAGCAATTACCTAGGTGAATCTAAGGGCAAGGTTTCTGGTTTTCTACCAAGCTCCTAGTCCTATAGCTAGTCATTCCTATGACGTCTAGGTTTTCAATTTTGTTTTAAGGACGATTTTCTTCATCAAAGAACAATTAAATTCAATTTTTCTTATAAATATCCTATCATATTGAGGAAGTGCTTAAGAAGAGTCTTAAACATCTTTTCAATACCTCTAGGATTGTTTTAAGTCCAAGGGAATTTAATTATACAAGTGAATTAATCATCCAGGAGTTTAGTTAAGTTTTGTTCTTTTGCTCAGTGAACTAGGACATTTGAATATCCTATGAGTGAAGTAACACTTCACTTAATACTCCGTTTAGGAGTTATGACAACAAGTGCTTTTGAGGGCAAATTGATGATTAAGTGATTTGTGATTTAATTTAATTTTAATTAATGGGTTTAAGTTTGGAATAGTGTTCAAGTTGTTTTAGATTTATTTTTGAATTCTTTATGTCCTAGGTGATGTTATATTTAATTCAATTTAATTTAATTTAATTTAATTTAATATTAATATTAATTTTATTTTATTTTTAATTTTAATTTAATTTAAATTTTATTTTAATTTGATTTTATTTTTTTTAATTTAATTTAATTTAATATGTTTTAATTTAATTTAATTTAATTCAATTTAATTCAATTTAATTTAATTTAATTTAATTTAATTTAATTTAATTTAATTTTAATTTTAATTTAATTTAATTTTTTATTTTAATTTAATATTTTATTTTTTTTATGTTTTTAAGATGATTTAATTTAATTGTTAAAGTATTAATTTAATTGAAATTTTGGAAGGATTTAATTTAAATGTTTTCATCTTAATTTAATTTAATGATTAAGTCTTTTAGTATTTTAAATCTTGAGTTGGGATTATCATTTTAATTGGGAATTAAATATTAGTGAGGTGGTTAATTTAGGGATTCTTAAATTAAAGAATAAATGTCTTCCTAATAATATCCCTATTTTAATAATTTCAATTTTTATTAATCTTCCAAATTTAATTAATTAATTGGTTAAGGTTTACTCTAATTAATCTTAAAAATGATTGATGGGTTTCTATTCTTTAATTATTTAAATTTCAATCATCCAAATCAGATTAGGATCAAATATTTACTTTCTCATTTTATTAAGCCTAAAGTTTTAATTAAGGGTTAAAATTTTAATTACCATTTTGCCCTTCAAGCTTAATAATTCCATAACTCACTAAATTGAGCTTAAATGAATTTGAAATTTTTATGTGGCTTCACTCACATGTCAATTAAGACATTAGAAGAGAAAATGTGATTTTTCTGTATTTAATTTATTTATATAATTATTTTTTGTAGAAAATTGGGATTTCCAAGGAAAATTCAATAAGATGACCAAGGGAATTTTTCTATTCTTAAGAAAATTATAGGATGTTCCTAATTACCAGAGGACCATTTGGACTAAATTTGGTGATTTTTTGAATTATATTTTATTTACTAGAATTATTTTGAGTTTTGGAGTATTAATTAATTTAAAAATAAAATAAAGGTTGAAAAATGAGTTTTATATTTTTCAAAAATCTCTCTGATAACAGGAAAACCAGAGAACCAATTTTCATAATTTTCTAATTTTTCTTTGTATTATTAGAATTATTTTAGTGAAAAAGATGGAAAATACATTTTTTAATATTAAAAAATACATTAAGCCTTTAAAATTCAATATCTCATCCTAGGAATTTAAGAAAAATATTTGGTTTGTTCCTAAGTGTTTAGAATTCAAAATATGACATTTTGGTGATTTTTAATATTTTTATAATTTTTATTATTTTTTAATTATTAAAAATATTAAAATAATGATAAAAATCAACTTTTTTTAGAAAATTACAATTTTAATTTTCCTAAGTTCCTCTGATATCAAAGAGGCTCCAAAACCATTTTTGTGAATTTTTGAAAAGTATTTTGTGAGTTATAAATTTTTAAAGCTTAATTTTACCCATTATTACTTAAGAGGCTTAATCAACCCATTTGGTGGGGTTAATCAAGTCCAATTGGTTTCAAATTTTTATGTGGTGTTCTCCTATCCCTAAAGGACAGTGGAGAATTGTTTTTAAGTTAATTTGATGAGTGGTTAACCCTAATTAATTAAAGTTCAATTTTGGGTATTTAAGCCAATTAGGGTTGTTCAAAGTGAATTAGCTCAAAAATTATTTTTCCTAGGTTCCTCTGGTCACAAGCAACATCACCAAAATTTTCTAGAATTTATTTCTCAACATGCTAATTATTGGAATTAAAATACTCAAAACAGTAACATGAACTTGAAAAATCAATAACTTCTCATAGGGATGGCCTCTGACCTTGGAAAATTTAGGGAATGTTCCCAAGTTCAGAGGCTTCAAAAGCTCTATGGTTTCATGCCATGGTGAATTTCCTATATGCATGGAGAATTAAAACAATGCAGAGAGCAAATAAATCATTAAAAATACAATACTTAATGAAATTACTTGATTTCTTTTCCACATTATTCTCCTCCGTTCACTCGAGCGAGAGAGTATTTTTATTTTATTTTTAAGATTTTTCTACACAAAGTTATGAATTTTCTAAGTTCTGGTAATTAAATAAATAAGAAAAATCCCTATTTTCCTACTTATCCACGCGGCGCCACGCCATCCTCGGCAGCTCCGAAGGGCCACGCGGCACGCTCTGATTCGGCACCGCCATCCGACTCAGCGCTCCAGGGGCCCGCGGTTCATGTACCAGCGCTGTCCGACTCGATCCCGACCGTCCGCTCGATACACGCTCGATCCGACGGTTCCCAGTCATCGTCTACGACTGGTGTGCACCCGTGACCGTCAACCTTCTAACCCTAATTTCTCACTCGATTCTCAATGGATTTTTGTGTTCTTATGCTCTATGGATTCGTTTTGAAGAGACGAACACATCCATATGGTAAACATGCATTGAAATTGATTCAAATTAAATGGAGAATCTCTGTAAGCTCGGGAAGAAGAGTGAGTCCATACCTTTGCTCGGAGAAGTGAAGCTTCGATCCGAGAGTTAGTGTCACCTTCGATTGGGTCCAAGCAAGCTCCGGATGAAGTCCCTTGGCCCAGTGAATTGTCTAGGTATGATTTCGACCACGACCCGATCACAAAGCTTGGAGGTCGGGAGCAATGGCTGGCCTCGGTGAGGGGGCTTTTGCTGGGAAACTTCTCCTCTTGGTACGGTGAAGGTGTATAACCAATCAATTTGGAGATTGGCTCATCGTGGTGAAGTGTCCCGGTTTTGAGCTTGGATTTCAACTCGAAATCGAGCTCACAGAGAGGAAATGGCAGGGGGATTTCAGTGGGGATCAAGTTCTCTATGTGTAGAGAGTGGTTTTGGATGATTTTGGCAGGGTTTCAGTAGGTTTTGGTTCAGCACCTCTCTTGGCCGAGAGGAGGTGGTGTTTAAATAGGAGAGGGTGGAGGGCCTCCCAGGGGGGTTTAAGGCTTGGGATCAGCTGCTCCATGCAAGAGAAGAACAGCCATGGTGTTCAATTGGGCTAGGACACTTCAGCAAGGCAAAATTGAAAAGTTTGGCTCCTCCCAAGGTCTCTGCCATGGTGTTTTTCGGTGATCCAGGCGGCTGGCCGGCAGGCATGGGTCACCCTCAGGTCCAGGTGGGTCAGGGTCGGAGGTTTGTGCGAGCAATTGAGCTTTTCCATGTGTAAAGAGGATGGCTTGAAATGGAAAGGGTAAGGGCTCATTTTGGGCTCAAATTGGTCAACCCATGATTTTGGGCTTAGTTCACCTCCCCATGACCTGGTTTTGGGCTGGGTGAATCAGTTAGGTCGACTGCCATGGAGTGGTGAAGTCTCCATCCATGGTGAGGTGGCTAAACTTGGTTTAGTGTGTGACATGGTTATGGTTAAAAAGGCTTAATGAAGGATTAGGAAAGGGGACCCTCCTTTTGCCATTAATGGCTTGGTCACATGTCAAACCTTCCATGGCTTCATATGGCTTGTAAATGGCTTGCTCATGGCTCCATGTGGCTTGGGACAAAGCTTGGTCATTTACATGAAAAAGGGTTTTAGAAATTTTGGTAATTTAGGGGTGATTTGATGGGATTTGGCATATGGCTTGATTTGGAATTATTCCATCATGGATTTAGAACTTAGGAGATGGTTTTATCAAATGGATGATGATAGAGGATTGTCATGTGGGCTTCAAGATGGATTTTGGGCTTTTGAGTTTGGTTAGGAATGGGCTTTTAAATGTCCTTTAGAAGTGGGCTTTTAGATGAAGATTTTGCAAAGGGGCCATGCCAAGTAAATGTTGGGTTTCGTTTAAGGATGTGTCATGAGTGATTTGAGACAAGTTTGAGGTGGTTTGGGCTTGAATTGGGTTGAATTTGGGTTTCTTTGATAAATGGGCCAATGTAGGTCAAATTGGGCTAACTTGGGCCAATGTTGGGCTAGGGTTGAAATTGATGTAAAATTAATGTTGGGAAATGTTTATGGGAGTGTTTCAAAGAGGTTTTAACTTTGGTTGGGTTTTGGTTTTTGGGATTTGGGCTTATTTGGGTTAGGTTTGGGTTTAGGTCAAAATTGGGCTTTTTGGTTTTGGGTTGAATTTGAGTGGGGTTTGGGTCCAAATTTTGGGCAAATTATGTTAGTGTTTTGTTTATGGGGATGTTAGGGAAGGTTTAGAAAAGGTTTGGGGTCAATTGAAGTTGAATTGGTTTGGTTTGGGCTAAGTTTGGGTCATGGGTCCAAATTGGGCTTTAAGGTCAAAAGTGAAATTGGACTCAAATGTCAATCAAATTGGACTTGGATTTGGTCTAGATTGATATTGTGGATATTGAATTGGAGTTTAGAATTGAATTGGACCAAAATTGGGGTCAATTGGGTAGGTTTGGTTTGACATTGGGTTCACTTGGGTTAAGAATGGGCTAAATTGGGGGTTTTGGTAAAAGTGGGGTAAATTGACAAAATTAGCCCATGGTGTAGTTGGACAAAATGAAATTGGGAATAGTTGGGATTTTTTGGAAGTTTCTAGGAATTTTCTGAAATTTTGGATTTTTTGGCTAAGAGGGGCATTTTGGGTATTTGGAGGGTATTGGGGGGTATTTTTGGAATTTTTGGTATTTCTGGCTATGGATGATCAATTTGATTGGTGAGGAAGTGTTCAAGGTTAATTTTGGGTGATTTGGAAATTTTGGAGGATTTGGGCAATTTTAAGGGCTTTTAGTAGGTTTGATGGGTGTAGGGTCCCCGGGGTCAAAAATTGAAAAATTTTTTTTAAAAAAGAAGATTGATCAAATATGAGTGAAATGGAAGCACTTTGGTTGAGCCATGAAGCCATGTTAAGCCTATATGAGCCATGAGAGGACTCATTTGAGGCATTCACTATGTTGTTCCTAACCCTGCTTGCCGGGGCTTAGGGGTTAAGGTCCATTCATATGAATTACCTACATGAGTCAAGGAGCCAATTTGTGTATGGGTGTGGTTTTAGGAATTGGATTGTGTGTGTGAGAGTGTAGAGTGTGAGTGTAGTGAGTGTGTAAGTCAACCCTCACCAGACCAAGCCACCCAGGGTGGTCCTAAGGCCAAAGAGTCCTATAGGGAACTCATCCTTTAAACCTTCACATTTGATTTCAACCCTCTAGGTGATTAGGGGCCTACAACCAAGTTTGTGGGGTTTGCAGGGAGGCAAGAAGTGGTTCAATTTTCTAAGGGATGGGTCCCAATTCTAGTCCTCTAAGATAGTCAAAGAAAAAGCCTAAGGCTAGATCCTAAACACTAAAGAGGGAAGAGAAGACCTCATCAAAAATGAGGTCAACAAGGTGCCTTAAGCAACCCTTGGCCATTTTCAGAACTCTATAAATAGGAGATATTTCTACAGGAAAGAGTGCCTCTCTTGCCTCTCTCTCTCTCTCTCGTGTCTCTTCTTTCTCTCTCTCTCTCTCTCTGTCTCTCTGTCTCTCTCTCTCTTTCTCTCTCTTTTCCCGTCGAGTCATTTTAGAGTCATGAAGATGTAGAATTTTACATCTTATGGAGAGATTGGTGAGGTATTTTAAGATATTTATGCAAGGAATGTACTAGCGGCGAATGGATCGATGGGAGACTTTGGTGGATAAATTTTCTTCTTTCCTTCAGAGGGAAAAAGCCAAGTATTGTGTTCTTCATTCTCTTGTAATTGTTGTAAACACTTTCTAGTAGATTTTCTTTATTTTAAACCGAGTTTTCTGTCGTGATTTATTCATGCTTCGTAAGTGATTTTCTTTGCTCTTTCTTTTAATATGAAGTAGTAGCATGTGTAGGAAAATCATTTTTATGATAAAATTAACTATTAAATGCTTCTAGGTGACAGATAGTTGCATAAAAATAATAGAATACTAATGAAATAAGTTCCTTGTTGGCACTTAGATTATTACATAATTCTATCGACCATTTTACTTCTTATGCCATTATTTTCATTTACATTTATATTATAATGAAATAGATGCATGTTTAGGAATTAAGATTTGCTTAGATATTCTCTTATCAAATTATGGTGATTATATTCATACCGGATCTTCATTTACTTTACAAATTGATCATTTGTATTGTTAAAATCTGTTGAAGAATTTTGAGACCTAGAAGGAGATAAATTCTTAACTAGTAGATATCACATGAATCCTTGGGTAGTCGAAGGCCTTGAGCGGATTATTCAAGGTGAAGTGCAAATAAATAGGGAGATATTGTTTACTGGGCATAGAATTAATTAGTTTATAGAGTGACAGACTAAATTCTAATAATTTGGTTTATAGAAAGGGAACGGGTCACTGGTAGGGCCGACCATAGCCACCCTTGGATATCTAGAAGTGTGAGCCTAGATTAACCATTCTACTAATAAAACATCCTGAACCGATCTATAGATTAGCCAATGTTCTTTACATCTGGACCAAAGGGTAAAAAATAGGATTGCTTCTATTTGGCACTACATTAAATTCTAAGCATTGTTTTCCTACACATTATCTATGTACTTGCAAGAGAAAGGTAGTCTTTAACATCGCAAAATTCTCCATACCAATTTATCCATAAGTTATATTTTTATTTAAGAATTTTATTTAGGATTAGTTGTTAGAAAACCCATTTTAATCGAAATTCCAAATTTAGGCCTTATAGAAATAGACTGGAATTAGTCTAAAGGATTGCTTACCTCGCTTCTCTGTGGGATCGATACTGGGGTTATAAAAGAAAACTCTATATTATTTGAAACGATACATATACTTACGTAGTACCCCTAGTGTGTAAAATATTTTCTAAAATTTTACAACATTTTAATTTTATACACTAGCCGCTATTTATAAATTGGGTCAAGTTTTTGGCAATCTTTTGGAAGCAAAAATTACTGCGTTATTGCGGGTCGGGTCAGCTGCTCAATAATATGTTTATGAACTCTTATTATCTGAATTATCATCATAAATCTAATGTTGGTATTAGTTATCTCTCTTATGCTGATGACAATTATTTTCTTAAATTCTTCCAAAGTTGTTGTTAAGGTGTTGGTTCAGGGTCTTAATCATTTTCAGCAATCTTCTGATATGGAGCTTAATCATCAAAAATGCTAAGTGTTTGTTAGTGCTAACATTAATGCTCATATTAAACATTAGATTTCAGACTATACTGGTTTCAACCATGCTTCCCTACCTATTAATTATATTAGTGTGCAACTACTTAAGGGCAAGTCTAAGCAAACACAGTTCAATGAGATTATAGACAAAATTCAGTCTCAACTTCAATGCTGGACAAATTCTTTCCTGTCAAATGGGGGGAGAATTACCTTCCTGAAAGTATATTGAGTACTATCCCTTCTGATGCCCTTCAAATGTTTACTATGAAAAAGAGCACTCAAGTGATGTTGGGGAAGATCTTAATAAAATTTTTTGGGGTGGATAGAAAGAACAATTTCATTGGCTCTCATGGCAGAAATTTTGTAAGCCTATCCATGCTAGAGGACTAGGGTTCAAATGCTTCCATCATCTCAGCTCTATTCATTTGTGTGAATTGTGGATCAGATTCAGAGCTCAAGATTGTCTGTGGGTGAAGTATATGATGAGGAAGTATTGTAGAAATGTGCATCCTACCGTTGTTACTTCAAAGCTGGGTGATTCCAAGTTTCGGACCAAGTTGTTAGCTGTAAGAATTCAAGTGGAGGATCTCTTAATTTGGGAATTGGGAGAGGGTGAGATCAATATTTGGTTAGATAAATGGGTTTGGAATAGGGAAAAGCTGACTTGTACCATTCCTAATCCAAACTATACCTCTTAAGTTAAAGATTACTGGTCTGCTGAGCATGGGAACTGCAGAATGTTGAACATTATCCTTACCAATGAGCAGGTTAACTTGGTTAAAACTACTTCCTTAAATCATGGGTAGAAAGACATAATTATTACTAAACAAGGACCATCACAAAAACTGTCTTCCTTTATTTACCAGAAACTGTGGGATTAGCATACAACTATTTGGGGTAAAGACATTTAGGGGAGGTTACTTACCCCTTCTATGTCTTTTTTCTGTTGGAGGCTTTGGCAACTTCTGCTCCCAATAGATGACATTTTGAAGCTAAAAGGATTGAGAGGTCTTTCATGCTGTTATTTGTGTCATGCTGCTGAGTAATCCTTGGATCATTTGTTCTTTACTTGTCCATTTTCTTAAAATGTCTGGTCCAGTCTGCTTCTTAAACTGAATTTAGATACTTTTAATTTTAGCTAGTTTAATTATTCCTTGTGTTGGATAGATTGGAAGGCTGCTAATCTTCATGTCATACCTTGTATAGTGACTTGGTTTCTAGGGATGATTAGAAACCAAGTTAAGTTTGAAGATAAACTCCCCCTAGTTACTTCTATGATGGTCAATTGCCTGTCTTATATTCAAAAGCTAATCCAACATCACAATTTCCAAAATCTCTACAAAAACTGGATGCCTACTTATAAGGTTCAGCAAAGCTGATGCGACTTTTTTATATGCAAGAATTTATGAACCTAGATTTATATATTTATAATGATTTTTTAAAGTCACAATTTCAAACGCAAGTATAAATATCGCTCAAGTAATACAAGGCTCTAGTGGAGTCCCGTTTATCGATCCCACAGGGAAGCGAGGTAAGAGGTCCTTAGTCAAATTGTAGTCTACTACTATTAGTCTTTAGTTTGGAAGGTCGATATAAGTGATTTTTTTACATCTACTCTTAAAGGTAAATTTTAATTTTAAAATAACTAATAACTACTCATAAAGGAAAATATTAATACTAAAGATGACCCTTTCTGGATGAGTTGGTTTGGTAAATTTTGAGATAATAAAATCTACTATTCTTATGTAGTGAATTGGATAATGTAAAGGAATGAGATGCAGTAAATATTGTATGTGCCAAATAGGAGCAATCATATTCTTTACCCTCTTATGAGTGCATAAGGAACATTGGCTAATCCTAGGTTTATTCCCTAAATTCATGGTTAGGTTGGGAGCATACTGGCTCTCACTCCAGAGCTCCCACTTCCCTTCACCTGAAGGTTAACTCTCGCTTTATTTCCAAACGTTAGGACCGAATTGGCGATTTTAGTCATCACCCTAAAATCTCTAATTCTACGCCCATCAAAGTATATTTTCCTATTTATTTACACTCAACTCCCATGAACTTCACCATCCATGGAATTTGAATGTGGTTCCACTTTGTTGAGAACTATATCGCCCTCTCGGATCATAGCGTAATTACGAAGAATTTTAACACTACAACGAGCTCTTTTTGTAATGTAAATGAAGTGCAAGTAAAACCATCACATTTATAATTAAAACTTCTTCTAGCATGCATCCTAATATCCTAAATATGAATCATACTCATTGCAAAAGAAAAGTAGAATGAAAACAATGAAATAATCTTTTTATGTCATTATTTCCAAACATGAAGAAAGAGTAAGAGAAATACATCACGAAGCACGAAGAAAACACAACGGAAAACCTCATTTCAAAGCAAATCCACAAAATAAGTGTTTACAAAATCATAAGATAATGAAGAACACAATACTTAGTTTTTTTCCCTTGAAAGAAAGATGAAAATATCTCCCATAAAGTCTCCCACTGATCCATGCAATGCTAGAACATTCCCTTACAACTTCTCTCAGGATCCCCTCACCTATCTCTCCAAAATGTAGAAATCTACATTTCTACTCCTATTCTAAGATCTCTCAACATTCTCCAGATTTTTCCTAACATTCCACCATTTTTTGGCTACTAATTCGCTTTAAAATAGTGTAGGGATGAATTTCCTAAGAGGTGCTTGAAGAAACCTTCCAACAACCGTCCAGATTTGATGTATATGACCAATAACCGCCCAAAAATGCATCCAAACCATCTGGGACGCTGTCAAGCGCTCGATAGGGCACTATTCATCGCCATTTTTTTAGTCCTCTCGAGATTCTGGCACTGTCCGGTGCTCGATAGGGCGCTGTCCGACGCTGGTACTGCGTAACTCCACCATTTCGCTTCGTTTGGCACTATTTCAACTCTGATTCGCCCCGTTTCAGTTGCGTTGCATTTCTAACAGACAGCACTACAAAATAAGAGTAAAAATAACCTTTATTTAAAGTATAATATCATTCAAAAATATTCAAGATGTTTAAAATAGATTAAGCAAAGAAAGACTTATCAAAATGTGCTAGGCCAAAATTTGTTTTTTTTTGCTCATTTTTGCTCCAAATTGCATCTTTTTTATTTTCTTTTCTCCAAAAGTCATTTATTGTACCTAAAACCAAAAAACATACAAAATAACTTCCTTTAAAGTGCAATATCATCAAAAATAGGTATGAAATAGACATTAAAAAGCTATGAAATTTTCAATGGATCAAGATCTCCCAAACTTAATTATTACTTGTCTTCAAGTAATTTAGTTAATAAGTAAATTAATGATCCACTTCAATGAACTTTATTTCTAGAATACCATGATTTTGACTTAGATAAATAAAGTAGTAAAATTTTCAGAAAGGTCCTTAAATAATCCAAGTAAATTCTGCAGGTATAAGGCTATCTAGTCATCAAGTCTAAGAGTTGTAGTTTTCTATTCATTTCAAAAATGACTGTAGATTATCCTATTAAGGAACTTAAAATGATTACATAAAAAGAAGTTTATGAGAACACTACTCGTAAAGATGGTAATCCATACATATAAGTTCAGGAAAGTAATTAAGTTCTTCCCTTTAGGTAGATCCAAATGAAGTTAATTTTTTATTAGGCATCTCCTCAAGCTTCTCCTCACTTTTTTTTATTTTTCTTCTTTTTTTGTTTTTTCTTTTTTTCTTTTTTTACTTTTTCTTTTTTACTTTTTCAAGTGTGGATTACTATATCTGGATAGCCTTTAATAAATTTGAACTTCACCCTTCTCACCCTAAATTTGAAACTTACCACAATCCTTTACCTGATAGACATTTCTTTTGCTTATTATTGATTCATCATAGAGTCCCTATCTTTTCTTTTCATATAATGTTTTCAGATTCCTAATATTTCAAACATAAAGTTTTTCTTACTTTAAATAGTTGAATATAACCATATTCTTTTATACCAAATATCTTAGCCTACAAAATTACTTTTCATTACCAAAAACTTTTATTCAAGTCCACAAAAGTATTTAAATAAAATCAAAATATAGTTATCTGAAATTGAGCTCTATCACATGAAATCATATTAATAATTTTGAAAATACTTTTAAATGAGAACAACTAACAGTTAATTCTTCCCCCCCCAACCTTAAATTTTAAAATATTTTGCAATTAATTTCATAAAATTTAGTAGGAAGAAAAAGCAAAGGCTAAATCTACTTACTACTACAACATCCTATCGAATTCATATACATGCATAATCAAGATAAAATGAATGCAGAAGAAAGAAATCTAGCCTAAAACATCTTCCAATAAAATTACACAAAGGAAGTATTCTCACTTTAAAATTTTATTTTTTCTTCCTACCCCCAAACTTAATTCTTAACATATATAGAATTTAGTATAGAAAATATAAACAGGAAGAAAAACAGTTTAGAAATTCTATCTAACACAAACATCTATCAAATACATCTTCAATTATTCATCAGGACAGAACAATATGCAGCAGAAAGTAAATCTAAACTAATCATGAGAAAATGAAATTCACTAAAAAGAAGTTTAACTAGCACAAAAGGTATCGGCATGGCAATATAAAAATGTTCTTCAAGTCTTATATAAAGTTGTAACACAAACATAAACACATATAATAAATGAGGTCAATTCTTCCATTAACTCATTCAATCTCACTTACTTACCTTCAATTTCTAACGGAATCACTACACTAATAAACTAGGAGCTTTTTAAATGATTTTATAGAATATAATCCTAAAGATAAGATTATCCTTGATATATTGGCTGCCAGGAACCAATCTCATGCATCATCCAATCACCTTAATTAAGCACCTCTAACAATTATAAATCATAGTGTAAGATCATCCTAATGTTATTCATCAAATACGTTCGCGACTCCTACTAAATGAAATCAAATTCAGAGAAAGGAAGTAATAAAATTGAGATGGATCTGTTACTGTTTAAATTCATGATATCTCTTGTAAAAATCAAGTTCGAGTAAGACGCGAGTTGTAATAGGTTCGTCAATCCAACTACTACAAGAGAAGATACAAGTCTACCCATAATAGGACGTTAATGAATCACCTCCCTCATGACACACAAAGTTCAAAATTAAATTACTAACAATCCAAACATCTATCAATTAACAATCAAACTGATCAATCCATAATGACATAGAAAGATCAATTCAATCCACTCTAAAGCAAACATAATACAACACTAACAATAACGACTCACAAGCATACTAAATCAAAGCACACTGATAACAATGGGTTGCCTCCCATAAAGCGCTTATTTTAATGTCGCAGTCCTGAGAAATGATTCCTCCTGGATCAAAATTTCAATTGAGTAATCCTCGATCAATCATCCAATCTTTTTCAGATCCACGAATTCTTACAAAATCTTCAAATTTTAATTTTTAATTCAGCTCTTTCTTTTCAGATTGATTTATATCATTGTTTCTCATATTTCTTTCTAGATCCAATATTCTTCTATTGATTTTTTGAATTTGCATATTAATATCATCATTGAAATTTATAAGAAATGGATCTTTATATAATAATTTAAGATCTCCCAAATTTTGGATCGAATTCTCTCTAGATAATTCAGATTCTGGATTAATTTCTTATATGTTATTCTTATAATTCAAGTTATCTTCCAATTCTTCCCTTTGGTAATTATTAAATGATGAAGCTGTCTTTCTATATCTATCTTAGTTGAGGAAATATGTTTTTCTAATTCCTTAAGAATTTCTTCAATTGGTCTTTCAATCTCCTTATCCTCTTCTCTCAGCTCAAAATTCTTTTAAAATAAATCCTCAAATTCTCTTTCAAGTCTTAGTTCGATATCTTTATCTTGTTCATCATTCAATTCAGGTTTTTTTTGTGATTGAGTTGAATTTAATGATATAAAGACTGGTGGTGTAATTAAATTCTTTAAATAGGTAGGCTTTAAAATTGTATGTGGTACATCCATATTAAGTTCATGAGATTTTTCAACATACGGAATTACAAGTTCACTATTTTTGGTAGTATCCATCATTTCAAACCTCTCATGAACATACATACAGTATTCTTTAGATAACATTTTCAACTCATCATGAATGTCCATTTCGATCTCATCCGTTAACTTACTTTCAAAACTCTATTGGAAATGGTCTTTACTTAGATAATCAATTTCATCCATCCAAAAATAATCATCATCTATTCTCTCAGCTGGATCATTATTATTCTCTTTAGATTTGATCTCAGTGTTGCCAGAAAGTGTTCCCTGGGGTCTATTGCATAGTGAATTAGCAATTTGTTCAAGTTGATTCTCTATGTTTCTAATCGCAGCATTTTGACTTTGTAATTGGTTTTCCATTTGCAATACCACTTATTTGATAGACATATTCTTATCCTTAAATTGTTGATCATTGTTAGAGTCCAGTGGATATGAAGGTCTATAGCTTGTGTTACTCTGACTATTCCAACTTCCATTAGGATTTGCATGATTGTTTTCCCATTGTTGGTTTCCACCCTCAGAAGTATGATTCCATATAAATTAGGATGGTTATTCCAACGTGGATTGTACAAGTTAGAATACGGGTTGTTTATGATATTTAAAGTCTCATATAATAAGTTGGAATCAATTATATGTGCTAATGAAATTTCCTCACTTACAGAAGTAAATTGAGGTTTGTTCATTCCAAATTGGTCCAACTTCCTTGATATTGCAGCAACCTGAGATGCAAGAATTGCAATCACATCTGTATCATGAACACAAGCTACATTTTTATGATTTACCCTTGCAGAGGGCCATTGAAATTCATCTGTAGCCATTTCTTCAATTAATGGATATGCTTCATCAAATGATTTTGACATCAATGAAACACCAACAGCAGCATCAATAATTGACTAAGAGGATCCCACTAACGCATTATAAAAAGTTTGAATGATTAACCAATCTTGCAGAGCATGATGTGGACACTTTCTTAGGAGTTCCTTAAATCTTTCCTAGGCTTCATATATTGATTCCCCTTCATACTGACAAAATGAAATAATATCGTTTCTAATTTTAGTAGTCCTTGAAGGTAGAAAATACTTAGCAAGGAATTCCTGAGTTAACTCCACCCAATTTTTAAAAGAACCAGGTGCTAATGAGTATAACCACATTTTAGCCTTATCCCTTGGTGAGAAAAGAAAAAAGCCTTAGCCTAACAACATTGTCTAACATGCCTTTATAACAAAATGTAGCATAAATTTCTAGAAAACTAGATAAGTGTAAGTAGGGATCTTCCGAAGGAGTTCCCCCAAACTGGTTGTTCTGCACTAGTTGGATAATTGCTGAATTTAATTCAAATGAGTTAGATTCTATGACAGAGTATTGTATACTTGAGTGAATTTCATCTGTCGTAGGATTTACATAATCCCTGAATGATTTTATGATGATTTTTCATGTTATTATTTTGAATGTTTTCCATTTCTATTTCTAGTTTTTCAAGTCCTTTCTGTTTTTTGATTTTCTTCCATTTTTCTAACTTAGGACCATAAGGCAAAAGTCCTACAGATCCTTTAAACATTGTATGTACCAAATAGGAGCAATCCTATTCTTTACCCTCTTCCAAGTGCATAAAGAACATTGGCTAATCCTAGGTTTAGTCCCTAAATGGTTATGCTGGGAGGATACTGGCTCTCACTCCAAAGCTGCCACTTCCCTTCACCTGAAGGCTAACTCTCACTTTAGTTTCCAAACACTATGACCGAATTTGGGATTTTAGTCTGTCACCCTAAAATCTCTAATTCTACGCCCATCAAAGTATATTTCCATATTTATTTGCACTCAACTCCCATGAACTTCACCATCCATGAAATTTGAATGTGGTCCCACTTTGTTGAGAATTACACCGCCCTTTTGGATCATAGCGTAATTACAACAAATTTTAACACTACAACGAGCTTTTTTTTGTAATGTAAATGAAGTGCAAGTAAGACCATCACATTTTTAATTAAAACTTCTTCTAGCATGCATCCTAATATCCTAAACATGAATCCTACTCATTGCAAAAGAAAAGTAGAATGAAAACAATGGAATAATTTTCTTATGCCATTATTTCCAAACATGAAGAAATAGTAAGAGAAAGACATCACAAAGCATTAAGAAAACACAACGGAAAACCTCATTTCAAAACAAATCCACAAAATAAGTGTTTACAAATTAATAAGATAATGAAGAACACAATACTTAGCTTTTTCCCCTTGAAAGAAAAATGAAAACCTCTCCCATAAAGTCTCCCACTGATCCATGCAATGCTATAATATACCCTTACAAATTCTCTCGAAATCCTCTCACCAATCTCTTTAAAAAGGTAGAAATCTACATTTCTACTCCTATTCTATGATATCTCAACATTATCCACATTTTTCCTAACATTCCACCCTTTTTTGGCTTCAAATTTGCTTTAAAATAGTGTAGGGACGAATTTCCCAAGAGGTGCTTGAAGAACCCTTCCAAAAAGTGTCCAAATTCGACGTATATGGCCAATAAACGCCCAAAAATGCATCCAAACCGTTTGGGGCATTGTCCAGCACTCGATAGGGCACTGTCGGTGCCATTTTTTTAGTCTTCTCAGGATTCTGACGCTGTCTGGCGCTCGATAGGGCGCTGGTACTACTCAGGTCCACCAATTTGCTCTGTTTGGCTCCGTTTCAGCTCCTATTCGCCCCGTTTCAGTTGTGTTGCATTCCTAACAGATAGCCCTACAAGATAAGCATAAAATAAAATTTATTTAAAGTGTAATCTCATTCAAAAATATGCAAGAGTGTAAAAAAGATTAAGTAACAAAAGACTTATCAAAATGTGCGAGGCTAAAATTTGCTTTTTTTTGCTCGGTTTTGCTCCACATTGCACCATTTTTGTTTTCTTTTCTCCAAAAGTCATTTCTTGTACCTGAAACCAAAAAACATACAAAATAACTTCCTTTAAAGTGCAATATCATCAAAAATAGGTATGAAATAGACATTAAAAAGCTATCAAATTTTCAGTGGATCAAGAGCTTCAAACCCTCTTTTATTTTTTGGACCCCCTCCTCCAACTTCTTGTTTGAAGGTTAACACTGATGGAAGATTTTATCTTGATTATGCTAGCTTTAAAGGGTTGCTTAAGGACTCAAAGGGGAATTTTTTGTAATTTTTCTCTTCCCCTACTGTGACTATTGATGCTTTGGAAGTGGAAATGATTGCCATCGTTTGGGCTATCTTTATTGCCCACAGTTGTAAATTTGGAAATTTGCTGGTGGAATCTGATTCACTTACTTGTATTAAAATTTTAAAAAATCCTAGAAGCTCCTCCCTGAAACCTTCTCAGATAGAAGAATAACTTGGCACCTTTTATCCAAATCACTTGGATTGAGTTTTTTCATAATCCCAGGGAAGGCAATGGTCCTGCTCATTGGTTGGCCATTTTGGGAAAGAATACTCATTCTATTATTATTAACAAGACCCCTTCTTCCCCTTTAGCCTTTTTGTTACATGGGGATAATTTTTTAATCCCTCTTTTGTTTTACTTTAATCGATTGCTTGCCAAATAGGTAAGTGTTTGGGAATATATATATATATATATATATATATATATATATATATATATATATATATATATATATTAGGTTATATATATTTTTATTATATCTAGGAAAGTCTGTTACATCTTAAATGAGGGATAGGAAGAAGATCCCCATGCAAAAGTAGACTAAAAGCATAAAAAAGAGAAGATCTATCTTAATAATAATCATAAGGACAACATAGAAGCAATTTTGGAGGAGGAAGCTCTAGTGGAAAGCCAGTTAGCAGGTTGATTTCCTTCTCTATACACATGATTCCACCTGATATGTTGAGATGAAGTAATTTGAATGATTTTATTAATCCAAATCTGTATGTACCAAGGAGCAGCAGCCTTATGAAGTAGAATATTTAATAAGGTAGCAGAATCAGTCTCCATATGAATAAATTGATGATTATTCATTATAGCAGCTTTCAATCCCCAATATATAGCAATAATTTCAGCCAAGAGAGCATTGTTGGCAATAATTGGAGCTGCCAATATCCATAAACATTTGCCATTATGATTCCTTCCAAGAATACCTATACCAGCTGAACCTGATTTATAACTACCATCAACATTAATTTTAATCCATGGAAATAAAGGAGGACTCCAATTAATCAACAAAGGCTTGGCAACCCCATGATGCTGCTTTAAATTGAAGTGCTTCCTTATCTTAAACAGATAGGCCAAACAGTTATTAATAACAATTGAGGAGAAAAAATCTTATTTTGAAATATCACTTCATTTCTGGAAAACTAGATAAACCAGAAAATCACTAGAGGGATATAGAAGTCCTCAGCTCCTTTCCAATCCAGCCAGAAAGCTTGAATAGAGCTCCATAAATAGAATTTAAGTTTAGTGCAACTGCTGCTAAGAACAGATTTCCAGATTTCCTGGATTGCAGGGCAATTCAGGAAAAGATGAAAGATGGATTCTTCATTAGAATGACAAAATACACATTTAGAAGGACCCCTAATACCTTTTAACTTCAATATATCATCAGTAGGCAAGAAATTTCTGAACAATTTCCAACAGAAGAATGACATGGAAGGTGAAAAGAATTTATTCCATAAATACTTACCCACAGTCATTATCAGACCAAGAGCCATTAGAAAGATAAATGAATTTAGATAGACTTTGGTAAGCAGGAAACATAGTAATTAATCTATCTTTCTTATTGGCCTGAATAGGAACAGTTAGAATTCTTTCCAATGTCTCCTTGTTTACAGTATTTTTAAGTAAGGGAGCATTCCAGGTACCATTAATCCAGCCATCAGAAACTTTTTCAATTACAGAGAACTGATTAAATTTATTAAATCTATATATATATATATCTATCTAGTGAATCTGATTCACTTACTTGTATTAAAATTTTGAAAAATCTAGAAGCTCCTCCAAGAAACCTTCTCAGATAGAAGAATGACCTGACACCTTTTATCCAAATCACTTGGATTGAGTTTTTTCATAATCCTAGGGAAGGCAATGGTCCTGCTCATTGGTTAGCCATTTTGGGAAAGAATACTCAATCTATTATTATTAGCAAGACCCCTGCTTCCCATTTAGCCTTTTTCTTACAAGCGGATAATTTTTTAATCCCTCTTTTGTTTTACTTTAATAGATTGCTTGCCAAATAGGTAAGTTTTTGGGAATATATATATATATATATATATATATATATGTATGTATGTATGTATGTATGTATGTATATATATATATATATATATATATATATATATATATATATATATATATATATATATATATGTATGTATGTATGTATGTATGTATATATATATATATATATGTATGTATATATATATGTATGTATGTATATATATATAAATGTATAGATATATATAAATGTATAGATATATATATATATATACATATATATATATATATATATATATATATATATATTTTTTTTTTTTGCAAGAAAAGGAAATTTATTTGACCATAGAGTTTGAACATCTAACATGAGGGATCATAATTAAATCCCCATGTAAAAGAGATTTTAAAAAGGAAAAGAAGAAACGGAAGAGGTGCAAAATAATTCAAGAGTAGATGATGCCCTTGTAGCAAGCCAATTAGCCGGCTTATTTCCTTCTCTGTAAATATGAGACCAAATAATATTCACAGAAGCGAAATAGTATTAATCTTCTTTATCCAAATGTGAAGAAACCAAGGGGTGGTAGCCTTATTTGTCAATATCCGAAGTAGAAGCAAGGAATCCAACTCAAAATGAAGAAACTCCAGAATTTGTTGCTTCACATCAATATACGATCCCCAAAAGCTCGCGATAGCTTCGACCTCAAGAGCGAAGTAGCTATAATAGGTGCTTGAATAAAACCATAAGCAATGTCCTCTGAAGTTCCGACAAAGTCCTCCAATTCCAGCAGATAAATGTTTAAAACTACCATCGAGTGTTGATTTTCGACCGAGGGTTTTTTGGTGTCCTCCAAATAATCAAATATATTTTGTTGTGCTTGTGATTAAAAGGAAATACATAACTCTGTGACTTATTAAGAAATGTGAGACAATTCTTAATACAATTTTGATAAGAAGGAATCTTGTTATGGAATATAATGTCATTTCGAGCCATCCATGTACAGTATATAATCGAAAGGCAAATAAAAGACAGGTAGTGTCTTTCCGATCCCGCCAACAAGCATCCACGAAGTCCACGAGAAAGAATTCATCAAGATGTCCTGTTGAAGACAAAATTCCTTTCCAAACCTGCTGAGTCAAAGTGCAATTAAGGAAGATATGATGTAAGGATTCCTGATCCCTATGACAGAAAGGACAAATAGATGGACCCCTGAGACCTTTGAGCTTCAATATGTCATCAGTAGGCATAAGTTTCTTAAATAATTTCGAGCAAAAAAAAAAACATAGATGGAGTTATATATTTGTTCCATAACTTAGCACCCCACTCATTCTTCTGTCAACTGAAGCAAGAAGAATAAATGAATTTGGATAAGCTCTGATTGACATAATTCTTGGTAATAATATGGTCCCTGCTATTATTCTGAATAGGAATGGCCAAAATTTTGTTAAGACATTCAGAATTTACATAAGGCTTTATCTTTTCAGAATCCCACTTGTATATATATATATATAAATGGGAAATTTTGCTATTATATATATATGTATGTATACATTTATATATATATATATATATATATATATATATATATATATATATATATATATATATATATATATATATATATATATATATATATATATATATATATATATATATATATACATATATATATATATATACACACACACACACACACATATATAGTATATATATATATAAATGGGAAATTTTGCTATTATATATATATGTATGTATACATTTATATATATATATATATATATATATATATATATATATATATATATATATATATATATATATACACACACACACATATATATATATATGTATATATATATATATATATATATATATATATATATATATATATATATATATATATATATATATATATATATATATATTTATATTTAGCAAAATATAAAATGCATTAATGGAACAAAAGTTTAGTTACATCTGATAAAAGGAAGTGAAAGCAAATCACCAAAAAGTAGTTGTTTTAGATACCCGAAGAGAAATTGAAACATTTGAAAGTTGCGAGTTTTTGAAGCCGTTTTGCAAGCCAATTGGTCTGGTTGATTTACCTCCCTATGCGGATGACTCCAGTGAGGTCTGTTACTTCCTTTGTTAAGTCCTTCAAGGATCTGTGAAGGTAAATAAGCATCCATGGAACATCGGTAATGCCATTCATTATATTGACTAGTTGAAGTGAATCGGATTCCATCCGGATAAGAGAATGCCCGGCGAGCCTTAGCAGACTTTAGAGCCCAAATGGCAGCAGTCATTTCAGATTGAAGAGGTGAATCAGAGACAATAGAAGTTTGAAATCCCCACAGTAGTTTACCTTGGTGGTTTCTACACACACCACCACAACCAGAAGAATAGGGGGAATAACTCCCATCTATGTTAACTTTGACCCAAGAAGTGGAGGGAGGGATCCGAGTGAAATAACTTAATTTGGATCCTAGTTTTGTTCCTCAATTCATGTGTATTATAAGCCCCGTGTATGAAGGAGCGACGGTTAGCAATGATTTGGTTTATAGAACATAAAGAGTTCTCATACTTATTTTTATTCCTTGCCATCCATACAAACCACCAAATGATCAGTGGATACATTGAAAACCTCAGTTCCAGCCAATCAGCCCAACAGTCCTCCACAGATATCCAGTTCCTGAAGTGATGTGTAAGTTGAAAATGTTCTAGCACTCTATTCCATACCTCCCTAACCACAGGACATTGAAAAAGTATGTGGTCATATGATTCCTCCTGAGCACAGCAAAGATGGCATCCGGAAACCGATCTAAGGCCCTTCGATTTCGAGTATATCATCTATAGGCAAGAATCTATGAAACAATCTCCAGCTGAAAAATGACATAGAGGGCGTCAAATATTTATTCCATATGTGACAACCCCAATTGTTTTGAGGCCAATGATGTATGGACTGGTAGATGTAGGAGTTAATAGATTGAGAGGGAGGTTTCTTGAGAATTAGGCGATCGAGTTCTCTCGTACTCTATTGATGGGGATCTCCTTGATCTTTTGAATGGATGGAATATCCACAACCTCCTTCAATTTGTCTTCATCCCATTGATGATTAGTCCAGAAATCAGCAACTCTAGAGTTATAATTCAAAGAAATGTTAGGTATGGGATACAGTCGATCATCCATAAGCCATTTGTCAAGCCAGAAATTGGCGTAACCATCTCTAATCTCCCAGCGAGAAAAATTATTAGCTTCGATCCCGATCTTCGATAAACTTTTCCATTGTTGAGAATCTCCAATTTTCACCTTTACAAGCATCGGGATGGCTGGTTCTACAAGATTTAGCTAATAAGAATTGAGCCCACAGTGGTATCTAGTTTCCTGAATTTCATCCACGAGTTTACAAAGGAAAATTTTTCTAATGTGTTGAAAGCTCTTGAACCCCAGAGCCACCAGATTTAATGGGTTTACAAAGCTTATTCCATGTGGCCCAATGTGCTTGTTTGTGCTGCCCCTCCCACAAGAATTTGTTAAAGGTAGTTTCCAACAGTCTTTGTATGCTTTTCTTCATTCTAACCATCTGCATAGTAAACAAAGGGAAGGTGGTGAGGATACTCTTGAGAAGAGTCACCCTTCCACCATTGGAAAGAAAGCCGTTGGTCCAACCGTTAATCCGAGTCGTAACCTTGTGAACCACTTCATCATAATGAGTTTGTTTCTTCCTCGCCTTTGATTAACCGAACCCCCGGATATTTTAGAGGCTTATCGAAGTAGAAAAGCCGGTAGTATTTTTTATCCAATTTAGATTTCGAAAATATATACACATATATATATATATATATATATATATATATATATATATATATATATATATATATAAATGTATATATATATATATAATATATAGCATGGCGAGTCGGAATTGCTCTGCTAGGGTTTCAATGGAGCTAGTGGACAGAGTTGGCGGCTGTGCTGTCCAAGGTGGTGGAAGGTGGTCGGAAGATAGCAGGAAGTCTCCTTTTTTCATTTTGGTTCTTTGTTTGGGTTGGGGGTAGTGTTTTCTCCTTTCCGGGCTCTTTCTAGTTCGAATTTTATTGGGTTACTTGTTACATTGAGGAATGGCCCGGGACCTCACTCGAGCTGATCCTCACTTCATTCGAAGGGGCACTTTTGCTGAAGTCATTCGAGGAAAGAAGGTGGCACTACCCTTGGTGATAAATTAGTGTTCCCACGATTGTTTCATGATGCCATGGAGGGAAAAGCTGAGTGTGAATTCATCGGGAAATGCACAAGGAAGGCGGGAAAAGCGGCACTAATCTTCACCGAGGAGGAACTTCAAAAGCTTGTCCGAACCATACGGGTTCACATTGGTTGGGAAGTTCCGATTTGGACATCCCGAAGCTTGATGTTTTAAGGAAAGCGATTGATGATTTTAAAGCGGTGGGCAGGCTGGAAAATAGGGGTTTTTGACGACGGACATATAATGTTGCGGCTTGCTTTGGAGGAGGATTATGCCCAAATTTTCTCTAAAAAAGTGATTATGATAGATGGGAAACCAATGAAGTTACTAAAGTGGACATTAGATTTTGATCCTACTAAAGAACCACCTATTGTTCCTGTTTGGTTCAGCCTTCCCAATTTAAAACTCCCCTTCAACAATCATAGAATCATCTATGATATTCGTCGATTCCATGGGGAGACCACTTAAGCTTGACATCCCATCGGCTAATGCTACAAGGATCTCTAATGCCGGATTTCTAGTAGAAAGGGATATCACTCAACCCTATATTGATGGGGTTTGGTTGGGGACTGCCAATAATGGGTACTGGCAACCCATTGTTATGGAATATCAACCAATGTATTGCAAACACTGCCATCTATTTGGACATACCATGGAACAATGCTTTAAACTACACCCTGAATTAAGACCTTATAATGTGAACAATTCTGCTAAGAAGAAGGAGCTCAACACTTTACCTCCAGCTATTCCATTAGTTCCTGTCCCTGGTGGCCAGGAATTGAACTCTGAACACATTGAGGTCATGGCTCCCAATACTGATGGGCAACCTCCTCCACTTCAAACTGATCTAGTTGTGCAGACAGGATGTTTTGCTATTGGACAGTACACTGACCCCCCAATAGAACTCAGAAATCCTGATAATAACCCCAACATGGTGGAAACAGACTCTACTGTAGATGTCCCTATAAGCTCTGAAGCAGGTGCCACATTTATCTCCCCTACTGAACACATTCTGCGGGGCGAGCGGCTCTAGCTTGTTCTTGAAAATCTAGCCACAACGAGCAGAAGGGGTTTGGTCTCGACGGAAGAGTAGGAGAAGGAGAAAAGACATTATGGAGCTACGGGATCTATCTAAATCAAACATTATAGGTTTGGATACTTCAGTGTCACCCCCTAGGATCACTTAGGGCTGGTAAGGCTATCCACCATGATTAATCTACTTTGTTGGAATGTTAGGGGTATTGCTAGTCCTAACACCCTTAACGAAATTTTGCACTTGAATAGGACTCATAAACTTTGGATTATAGCATTACTTGAACCAATGGTGCATACCAATATATCTAAAGTCACTAAAAAATTTCCTGGATTTCACTTCCACTCTAACTGTAATAACAAATTATGGGTATTTACCAGAAAGGAGTTGAACTGTACCATCAAAGTTGATAATTATCAATTTTTGCACTTACATTTTTGTTTGGATCAGTTTCAAGGTAGTGCCACTTTCATTTATCTTGGATGTAATCAATTGGATAGGGAATTGCTTTGGACGGAATTGTGCCGAGATCGGTCTCAATAACCCTTCCAATTGGATTGTGAGTGGGGACTTTAACTGCATTAAAGAACCAAGTGAAAAGAAAGGGGGAAGAACACCTGATTTAAACTCCATGTTGCAATTTTCTCAAAACATTACTCAAGCTGGGCTATTTGATATTAGATACATTGGTTCCCCTTTCACATGGCAAAGAGGTAAATTGTTTGAGAGACTGGATAGAGTATTAACCAATGATGCTTGGCTGCAAATGTTTCCAATCACACAGGTACAACATTTACATAGAACTACCTCAGATCACTCACCACTATTGATTCAGATCTCTTACAGTTCTTATAAGGGTTGTTCACGGTTCAGGTTCCTAAATGTATGGTGTACTCATAACAATTTCCTAAGCTTGTGGTGAAAAGAGCACGGGTTTTACTCGATTATCTTATTTGTAACCCCCTTGTGAAATTATGGAGACGCATAAGAATGTAGCATATCAATTAAGAATATGGAACAAACAACAATTTGGTGATGTTTTCCAAAAGGTCAAAGATGCTGAAGCTAAAGTACTGTTAATGGAAGCTATTAATGATTACGGAGGGAACCGGGCACGGGATTTATGGTGCGCCAATCACAATACTTACAAGCACTTGGAAAGGGAGGAACTTTTCCTCCAACAAAAAGCTGTCGTTGATAAATTTCTCTATGGGGATAGGAATTCTAAGTACTTCCATGCAATCATTAAACATAGAAGGAAACTCAATGCTATACTTAAAATCGGGGATGATGCTTGGTAATTGGATCAACGATCAAATCAAGATTTCCCAAAGTGCTTGTCCGGTATTTTCGAATTTGTTTCTTGCTTCTCCAATATCATCTGCTTCCTTTGTTGCTTGATATTTTTTCGATAATTCGACTATGTGCAACAACTTAACTTAACCTTTCTACCGGATGAACGAGGAAATATTGCGAGGCTTTAAAAAGTATTGATGGTAACGGGATTGCTTGGCTGAGATGGTTTCACATCCTCTTTCTATATTAAGGCTTGGGAAGTTGTGGGAGCTGATCTTGTTCAAGTCTGTACAATCATTCTTCTTAGGGACTGAACTTCCTAAATTTTTCTGCTTGCAAGTATTGTACTTATCCCTAAAGAGAACCAAAAATCTCATTGGATCGATTTCGGACCTATAAGTCTCACTACTACCTTCTCTAAGATCATTAGCAAGATTCTTGTGGGGAGACTACGGCCACACCTTAATCATTTGATTAGCTCTAACCAATCGCTTTTGTGCGGGGTAGAACCATAAGCGATAGCTTGTTTGTTGGCTCAAGAATTATTACTTGGACCTTGACAAAAGATGTAGAGGGCATAATTTAATTCTCAAGTTGGATCTTAAGAAAGCTTATGATACTCTCGATTGGCGAGTTCATTGATCTTGTGCTTAAGGCACAAGGGTTTCACCCATCCTTCATGTGCTTTAATCCGAGAGATGGCTTTCTAATGCTTACTATAGTGTTCTAGTTAATGGTAGCGATTTGTGGATTCTTCAAAGCTGGTAGGGGTCGAAGCAAGGAGACCCACTCTCTCCTACCATTTTCATATTAGCCTTTGATTATTTCTCCGGACTTTTGAATGCTTGCACATAATCACTATCCTTACCTCCATTATAAGCATGGCTCTTCTCGGCTCATCGGCCATTTGGCCTATGTCGATGATGTTATCATTTTCACTAATGGCAAGCAAACTTGTTGTAAGAAAGACTTTACAATTAACGAGATCATTTGGATATGGTTGCGGGCACGGAACTAAATCAAAAGAAATGTCGATTTCTTGCTTGGAAAAGGTTTTCATTTTCAGCGAGTGGATGAAAGAGTTCTATTGGATTTAATACTGCAGACCTCCCTCTAAGATATTTAGGGGTACGACTTACCAAAGGTAGAAGGAAACGATCCAATATGATGAAGTGGTTAGAAAGATAACAACGGTATAAATTCTTTGGACACTTGTTTTTCTATCGAATGGTGGTAGAGTTGCTCTACTAAAGAGTATCCTCTCAACTTTCCCCCTTTACCATTTGCAAATGGTTAGAATGAAGAAGAGCACTCGAAATTGATTGAAACCATGTTTAACAAATTCTTGTGGGAAGGTCGAACAAAACGGTACCATTGGGCGGCATGGAACAAAGTGTGCAAACCACTCGAAAGCTGGTGGGTTAGGTATGAAAAGCTTCCAACGAGATGAGCTATTTGTTTTATTGCAAGCGAGTGGATCAAATTTAGAGGACAAGATACAATGTGGACTAAATTTACGAATGATAAGTATTCTTTGGAAGGTACATCCTAACTCTGTAAGGCCAAAACAAGGGGATTCCAAGCATTGGAAATATCTGTGAAAGTTAGAGAATTGGCTAATCAATTTTTACGTTGGGAGGTTGGCGAAGGGATGCATTAATTTCTACCATGATAGCTGGCTAGGAGAAGGAACTTTAAAGTACATCTGCGAGATTAATCACCAACTCACTTGTTTCGATTTTTGGGTGGAGGATAAATGGAATGTCAACATGCTTAAGGAGATTACGGTCGAGGACGAGTGTTCAACAAATTCTACAAATCCCAATTAAATCGATAAACACGATAGACTTCTGCTGAAAAAGTCGAATCGAAATCATTAAATAGCATGATACATAACACGGTATGTTCTTGGCCGACACTACTTGGGAGACAAAATCTGGAATAGGCTATTATCTCCCTCGATGTCTTTCTTCTGCTGGAGATCGTTCCATAATTATCCGCCGAGTGGATGATTTACTTGAAACATAAAGGATTAAGATCCGCATCCGGATGCTTGGTTATGTCCTTGCCAAGAGGAATCCATTTCTCATCTTTTTTTCCGGTGTTTTGTCACTAAACGGGTTTGGAATATAATATTACGACATTTCAAGTTGAGCCATCTCAACTATAATTGGTCTCATTTGGGGGCTTCTTTGGGATAGTTGGAAGAAGGAAACATGGTTCCATATACCCTTAGTAATTTGCTGGTTTGTATGGATGGTAAGAAATCTTGCTAAATATGAAGACAAAACTCGTACCATTCATCGGATTGTGGCAAATTGTCTGCGGTTTCCTATGTAAACACTCACTTCTTGGACTCATCTCCAAGGAAAAAGCCTGTTTTTCTGAAATGGTCTCTTCCCCTCCACCATGGGTTAAAATTAATATTGATGGCAGTTATACACCTTCTGCTGCAGGTATTGGAGCTATTTGCAGAAATTCATTGGGACAGACTTTATGGTTCTTTCATGCACCTACTATCTCCACATCAGCCATTGAATCTGAGCTGCAAGCTGCACATTGGGCTTTGATTACTGCCAAGGCTTTAAATTATCAATTTGTATGGATTGAATCTGACTCACAACAGCTAGTTAACATCCTGCAAGGTTTATCTCCCCCTCCCTGGAACTTGGTTTATCTTCACAGAACTTTGATCTCCACTTTTGGCTCCCTCAATCTTAAATGGACACATATCTACAGAGAGGGCAATCAACCAGCCAAGCTGGTTGGCAAAGCATGCTAATACTTCCCAAACTATAGCTTTTTCTACTACTCCTGTTGAGAAATTAAGGCATTTACTTTTTGGGGACTTGGTCGATATTCCATATATCGGATGTATGTAATTTTGGATTGAATGAATTTTTTTGCTTTTTGCTATATATATATATATATATATATATATATATATATATATATATATATATATATATATATATATATACATATATATATATGTATACATATATATATATATACATATATATATATATATATATATATATATATATATATATATATATATATATATACGGATACATATATATATATATATACATATATATACATATATATATATATATACATATATATATATATATATACATATATATATATATACATATATATATATATATACATATATATATATATATATATACCACTTTTTATGGGTACAGTAAAGGCAAATGACATTCATTGAGCTGCTTGGAGGAAGCGCTAAACCCCTTTGGTCTGGTGGACTAGGCTTCAGTGTCTAAGTCATCTACTCAAAATTAACCATTGCAAACTTTGGATTAACTTCGAGGCTCAAACCTCTCTTCGGGCTTTATATCTTAATGGTAAATACGTGAGACACATTCACCCCTCTTTGGCCTCTCGCTAGACTGGGTGACTACTAGAATCCGGAAAGCCATGATGAAAATTAAGGAGGAAGGCGAGAACACCGTATTTATGGCAGCTTGGCAAAGGCAAGATCAATTTTTGGTTGGACCAGTGGTGTCCTCATGGCTCGGCTCCAACCACACACACTCTTATGGACATAAACCTCTTGGTTGTTGATTGCTGGGAGGAGGACCACTGGTCTATTCCATTTCTCCACTCCATCCTCACTGTTTCCTCAGCTAACAAGGTTAATACCATACCTTTTGACAGGTCCAAGCCTGACACTATTTACAGAACTAACAAAAATCAAAGTTTCTCCAAGGAGATTTATGATAAACTTGTACACTGGGAGAGTGTACCCTGGGGTGAGATCTGTTGGAACAAGTTCTTATCCCCTTCTATGGCATTTTTCTGTTGGAGACTGTTCAGGAACATCCTTCCCACTGATGATATCCTCAAACTCAAGGGATTGAGAGGCCCTTCCTACTGCAGATTATGTCATATGGAGGAAGAATCAATCAACCACCTTTTCTATGCTTGTAATTTCTCCCAGCAGGTTTGGACTCAGTTCCTCCAGCACACCAATTTAAACACTCTACAGTTACATTGGAATCATCTGGTTACTTGCTGGCCCGATTGGCAGAAAGCTGGGAATACTGCTATTCCACTACTCATTGCCTGGTTCATTTGGATGGCTAGAAACAAGGCTACTTTTGATAACACCCTTCAAGATGTTAAAACTGTTACTAGTCATTGTCTCTCTTATGTGCTTAAGCTAATCAAATTTAAAAACTTCCCCAACATTTGCTCCCAAAAATTCTCTCCTAGTACCGCTCCCCCCAGAATTACTAAAGTATTTTGGTTTCCCCCAACCCAAAACTGGATAAAGGTGAACACTGATGGCTGCTATAAACTTGCACGGGGTGGCATTGGGGGCATATTTAGAAATCACAAGGGTAAATGTTTACTCTTTTTTATGGCCCCTATTGTTGCTCGTGATGCCTTGGATGCATAACTTCAAGTCGTGCTATTGGGCATTAAAGTTGGTCGTCCACCTTAACTGGTCTCCTCTCATTGTGGAATGTGATTCTATGGATCCGGTAACACTTGTATCAACAAACACTACACATAACGAGCAAGCTATCAATCGGACAGACTAATTTCGGGCTCACAAGGTCAAACTTCTCACTACTAAGGTGCATGTTCGGTTTCAGTTCATTTTAGGGAAGGGAACAAGCCAGCTCGATTGGATTGCTAATATGGGAGTTCTCACCTCCAACCTTGTTCTTTCCACCACTCCATCTCCATTTCTCGGACAACTAATTGCTGGAGATCTCGCTGAATATCCCTTATCTCGAGCCGAACAACTAATTTTGCCTTCGTTGCCCGGTTCGTTTCGGCTCCTTTTTTTTTAACGAGTTGTCACTCGTGCTTAGTTGTGACCTTGTTTCACTCATGTGGTGTTATCTCCTGGAGGTTTTGTCTTGGTAGGGGCTGCCATTAGATTTTTTGTTAGTTATGCAAGCCCTTCTACCAATTTTGTATTTCTTTTGCTTTTCAACATGTAGGGGCCTCCAATGCCCTTTCTCTTAAATATATATATATATATATATATATATATATATATATATATACACATATATACATATATATATACACATATATACATATATATAGACATATATACATATATATATATATATATATATGACATATATACATATATATATATATATATATATATATATATATATATATATATATATATATATATTTACACACGGATATATATATATATATATACACATATATATAGATACACACACACACACACACACACACACACACACACACACACACACACACACAGATATATATATATATATATATATATATATAACAAAGATGTTGACGGCTGTGGGAGTTGCTCTGCTAGGGTTTGGACTGTGATGGAGTTTGCTTGGCGGCGGCTGGCTCTCCCTGGTGGTATTTTCCGGGTGGTAAGTTCTTTCAGAAGACCAGGTAAGGGTGGTGTCATCAGAATTGGTGGCTGGCTGTGTTTTTGCTTTTCCCGGGCTAAGTGTTCTTGATTTTGGAACTACTGTTCCATAGGCTGTGGGTTATGGTCTCTTTCTGTGCTTCAATGGTAGGGGGTATTTCTGTTAGTGCTCCCTTTTCCTATGCTTGCTTCGTAAGCGAGGAACTCAAATACTGAGAAAAGTTGATAACTTAATTTTTCCTCGATATCCGCATGATGCTTGCGACGAGCAAATCCGCTTGCCAGTTTATTAGGCCGTTGGGGTCTAAGGAAGGTAAACCTGCCATCATTTTCACCTCTCAGGAGATGCAACTCTTAGCTCAAGCTGTTAAATTCACAATAGTGGGTCAGTTCCAATCCGGGCACCCAAAAATGGAACTTGTTAGGAAGAAGTTTGAACAACTCAATTTCTTGGGCCAATGGAAGCTGGGGGTTATGGATGGAAGACATCTTCATATAAGGCTATCTAAGGAAGAGAATTATGCTAAACTTCTGGGAATGCAAAGTATCCTGATTGCCAACTCTACTATGATGCTCATCAAATGGTATCCTGGATTTGATCCTGCCAAAGAACCCCCTTTGAAACCATTATGGTTCACCCTCCCTAACCTTCCTATCCAACTATACCACACCCATGCTATATTCCATATTATGGGGACACCTCTTAGGGTTGAATCCCCCACTCATAAGATGGAAAATCCTGCAGGAGCCAGAGTCCTAATGGAAAGAGATGTATCACTTCCTGATATTGAAAAAATATGGATTACCACCTTAGATGATGGGGATAGTTTCTGGTAAGAAGTGCTCCTTGAACATAAACCACTATTCTGTCAAAACTGCAGAATGTTTGGCCACTCTCTAGAGAAACACTATAGATTAATACCCCCTATTAGAAGGAGAGAAAAAACCAAAACAGTGGAGAATACAGCTACCACATCCATTATGGAAATATCAGTAGTACAACAACAGAAGATCCAAGAGGCAGCTTCTTTGGGTCTTGCTGCAAATGAGGGACAGGCAGTAGAGAACCCAGAGAAGACATTAGAGTTCCCATCTGATAATGCTGAATTAGAAAATCAAGCACAAATCTGAACTACACAAGAATTGCCACATGAGAATATTCCCTCTTTCACACAGATGGATTTAGTTCAGAATAAAATGGAATCAAATTGGAAGGAACAAAAAACTAGAAAAGCAAAGAAAACTACCACTGATTTGCAGTGTTCCCCATCTGCTGAAGAACTAAAAGGAAAGAATACTGCCTCCCCTTCTGGACCAAGAAGAGGTAGATCAAGATCCAGGTCTATTTCTGCTCAACCCTCACCACACCTCCATCCACCAGATCCAAATTATGTTTAATTTCATCTGCTGGAACATAAGGGGTGTTGCCCACCCCCAATCTGTCAAAAGATTAGTTCATTTATATAAAAGCATAAACTTTGGTGTTTGGTACTTTTGGAACCCATGGTACAAAAACACCAACATAAAATCCTCACCAGGTTTCGTGGGTGTTCCTTTCTTGCTAACTCCACTAATAAGATATGGATCATTTGTAGAAATGAAATCCAGTGGAAGGTGATTGTTGATCACCCCCAGCTGATTCACATGCACTGCTCTTTCAGTAGCAGTAAATTTGCAGCAACTTTTGTTTATGCTGGTTGTACCAAGTCAGCTAGAACTGAGCTATGGCAAGAAATTCACAAAATCAGCACTCTGGAAGTCTCCAATTAGATTGTGGGTGGAGATTTCAATAGTATTGCCTCTACTGATGAAAAATTAGGTGGAAGATCACCCAACCTCACTAAACTCACTGAGTTTAATGACAATATTCAGAGGGCTGCCCTTTTTGACCGGGGATTTCTAGGTAACAAGTTCACCTGGAGAAGAGGCAAAATTTGGGAAAGGTTGGATAGATTTTTGGCCAACAGTGCTTGGCATCAAAACTTCCTCTACACCACCATCAATCATCTGAATTTTGCAGGATCAGATCACAGACCATTAATTGTGTCTATCACTTCACCCACCCTTCAAACCTCCCCTACCCCATTTAGATATTTAAATTTTTGGTCTTCTCATCATAATTTCCAGTCTCTCATTTCTCAACACTGGACTAGGTGTTCTCATTCTAACCCTCTCATAAGGTTACAGCTACTACAAGTAAAACTTGCAGGTATTCTCAGAAAATGGAGTTGGGAATATATTGGTGATCTCTTCCATGGTGTCAACAAGGCTGAGGAGGAAGTTGCTAATTTGGAAGCTGCTTCTCAGATTGATGATTCTAAATATGGTTCTCTTATTGCTGCTCAAGAAAACCTCCTTACATTACTTAATTGGAAAGACCAATTGCTGAGGCAGAAGGCTGCTTGCATTAAATTCAAAGAAGGGGACAAAAATACAAAATTATATCATGCTTGGATCAAATATAGAAGGAAGTGCAATGCCATTCAAAACATTGAAAATGATCAGGGGGTAGTGCTCAGGGACAATGCTGAAATTGCTGAAGATGCTGTCAATTATTTCCATAAACTCCTCACTTACTCATCTACTACCAGACCAACAATTGATAACAGTTTTTTCAGGGCTGATCATCAATTCACCAACATCAACTTGACTGGCACACCATCTCAGGAGGAGATATGGGATGCCCTTAGCTCTATTGACAGTTCCAAAGCTGCTGGTCCTGATGGGTATAATGCAGACTTTTATAAAAATACATGGGTAATTTTGCAAGGGGGAGGTTACTGCTGCTGTTCAGAGCTTTTTTCTAGGTAATGAGCTACCAAGCTACTTCCATGCTTCCACCATTATGCTCATACCCAAGAATAATGCTCCCAAGACCTGGAACCAATACAGGCCAATTAGCCTCACAACTGTAATAAGCAAAATTATTAGCAAAATCCTTGTGGGAAGACTTCAACCCCTACTTGATAAAATTATAAGCCCTAGTCAGTCTGCTTTTGTTAAAGGCAAACTTATTGTTGAAAATGTTCTCCTTGCACAAGAGTTGCTGCTTGATCTGGACAGACCTTGTAGGGGGGGAAATATCATTTACAAACTTGATATAAAGAAAGCTTATGACTCTATTGATTGGAATTTCATCCTTCAAGTTTTGCATGCCAAAGGTTTCACTGATGGTTTCTGTCAACTGATTAAAAGATGGCTGCTACATAACCATCACTCAATTCTTATCAATGGGAACTGCTGGGGTGGGTTCCAAGCTACCAGGGGTTTGAAACTAGGAGATCCACTATCTCCTACCATCTTCATCATTGTTATGAACTATTTCTCAAAGTTGCTGGAGACCAAGGTCACTTCTTATCCATATGCTAGATAACATCACAAATCTAACATGGCTATTTCCCATTTGATGTATGCAGACTATATAATGCTTTTCTCCAGGGCTTCTAAACCTGCTGTTAAAAGAATATTAAGTGCCTGACTCACTTTCAACAAATCTCTGGCCTCCAATTCAACCATACTAAATGTGAGGTGATCTGCCCCAAGTACATTCCCCCTAACAGCTCTCATTGGATGACTCAATTTACTGGATTTACTAAAGCCCAGCTCCCACTGAAATATTTAGGGGTGATGCTAATCAAAGGAAGATCCTAGAAAGTTCAGTTTCATGAAATTATTGGGAAACTTAATGCATAGCTTTCTAATTGGGCAAACTCTTACCTTTCCTTTGGTGGGAGAATTACCCTTCTGGCTAGCATACTAACCACATTCCCATCTTATATCCTCCAGATGACTTGCATGAAGAAAAGCTCCAGACTCCAGATTGAAAGAATTTTCAACAGGTTCCTTTGGTCAGGGCAAAGGAAGCATATCCACTGGGCTAGTTGGCAGAAACTGGCTATACCTCAGGAAGCTGGAGGCCTGGGCTATAAAGGGCTGGAACAGCTGCAGAGGGTGAATTTTTGCAAGCTTTGGATTCTCTTTAGACAGCAGAATTCTCTTTGGGCTAAATTCTTGAAATGTAAATACTGCAAGGATTCCCACCCATCTTCAGCTCAGATTAAACCTGGAGTATCAAGGATCTGGAAACAAATGGTAAGAAATAAGGAGCTTGCTGAATCTCTTTTCCTGTGGGAGCTGGGCAAGGGGGACATTCTTTTTTGGCAAGACAGGTGGTGCCCGGGTGAGATGTTGATTGCTTTACCTAATACTGTAAAAACTCATTTTTCAGTTGCTACTTGGTGGGAGGGAAACAGCTGGTATGACATAAACTTCAACAATTCTTAGAGGAAGATTCTGTTAGACAAATATCCAATATCCATTTTGACAGATCTTTCCCTGATGAAATCATTTGGAATTCTGGTAGGCAGCACTCCCTCACCAAACATATTTATCAACAGATTTATAACTGGACTCCTGCAAGTTTGGGTAAGGTGTTATGTAACAGGTTCCTCACCCCTTCCATGTCTTTTATGATATGGAGAGTTTTCCATAAATGCACCCCCACTGATGACATGTTAAAGTTGAAAGGCTTAAGGGGACCCTCTAGATGCTGTTTGTGTGGCAGCCATGATGAAACAATTCAACATCTTTTTTTCTCATGCACTTTTTCTGAGAGAGTTTGGACTGGTATTTTAAGTTGTTTGAACATCAACACTCTAATGTTGGATTGGCAGGACCTGAGGGTGTGCTGGAAATCATGGCAAAAGAATAAGGGTGGCTGTATTCCTTTTATTGTAGCTTGGTTCATTTGGATGCAGAAGAATGGGGTGAAATATGAGGACAAGGTCTGTCGGGCTGACTTGTTGATTGCTAACTGCCAATCCTACATTTCCAAATTGATCACTCTCAAGAAGTTTCCCAACAACTTAAATGCCCCCCCGACCATCCTAACAACAATAACAACAACAACAAAGCCTTAATCCCACTAAGTGGGGTCGG
The DNA here is from genome assembly GCA_022702705.1 of Papilionanthe hookeriana x Papilionanthe teres. Taxonomy (NCBI): domain Eukaryota; kingdom Viridiplantae; phylum Streptophyta; class Magnoliopsida; order Asparagales; family Orchidaceae; genus Papilionanthe; species Papilionanthe hookeriana x Papilionanthe teres. Next base: position 61,720,345 of record CM040433.1, read on the forward strand.
CTACATGAATCCTTTTTCTCCATTGCGTCCTATTTAGTGTCAAATTTACGTTTAATTCTAATAAATTAAGATCATTTTTTATGCAATAAGCCCAAGTTTTCCTAGGTACGCTCTCGCCTTTCTTAACATAAGTTGTATTTAAAACATCTACACTCCTAATCGGATCATCGAGTGGTCGACGTTTAATGTGACCAAACCATCTAAGGCGACTCTCTCTAATTTTATCCGTCATCGGTGCAACTCCAACCCTTTTACGGATATATTCATTTCGCATTTTGTCTCTAAGTGTAAAGCCACTCATCCACCTAATCATTCTCATCTCGGCAACACTTAACTTAACATTATGCTTCTCTTTTAAAGGCCAACATTCGGCACCATAGAGCATTGAAGGTCTCACCACCATCTTATAAAATTTTCCTTTCGGTCTAAGCGGTACTTTTCTATCACACAATAGGCCGGACGCATTCCTCCACTTCGACCAACCAACCCGAATTCTACTTATTAGCATCCCCATCTATATCACCATCGCTTTGAACAATGGACCCAAGGTATCTAAATCGTTCACACCTTTTAATAATTTGATCACCCAAAGTTACACTTCGTCACTAGACCTACTATTACTAAAATTACATTCCATGTATTCGAGTTTTAGTTCTACTCAAACGAAGACCTTTAGACTCCGATGTAGACCTCCACAATTCAAGTTTTTCCTGGAATTTTCTCTTGTCTTATCCACAAGGAGGATATCATCAAAAAAAGCATACACCGAGGTACATCCTCTTGTAAATGCCCAGTAAGACCATCCATAAATAAAGCAAAAAGATATGGGCTTAAAGCCGATCCTTGATGTAAACCAACAGAAATAGTAAAATACATGGTCAATCCTCCTTCAGTTCAAACACATGTAACAATTCTAGCATACATATCTTTAATGACTTGAATATAAGTCATATCAACACCTTTCTTTTCAAGGACTCTCCAAAGAACATATCTAGGAACCTTATCGTAAGCTTTTTCTAAATCAATAAAAATCAAATGTAGATCCTCCTTATTATCTTTGTACTTCTCCATCAAACCTCTCAATAAATGTATAGCTTCCATGGTAGACACCACTAGCATAAATCCAAATTTATTATGAGAAATCTTCGTAATACGTCTTAACCTATGTTCAATTACCCTCCGACCATCCTAAACAGACCAAAATTATCCTCATCTATTGGAAGGCTCCCAGTCACCCACCCTTAAAGTTAAAACAGATGGTGCTTTCAGAAATGGAAATGCTGGTATCGGTGGAATCTTCAGGAACTAAAGGAAACTGCATATGTTACTTTCAATCTCCCATCATGGCTGCTGACCCACTGGAGGCTGCATTGGCAGCAGTTTTTTGGGCTATCTATATTGCTGCTCATAACAGTTGGACTAATATTATAGTGGAGGGAGACTCCATCACCCTTATTCAGTATATGCAACAAGATCTTGTACTACCCTGGCATCACTCACAATGGGTTAACGAATTAAAGGCTTTCACATCTCAGCTGTCTATCAAATTTAATTTAATTCATAGGGAAGGCAACAGGCCTGCCGACTGGATTGCCAAAGCAGCCCTCTCTAATCAGGAAGTTAAAATTACCTACATCCCACCACATCAGCTGAAATTTCTCTTGGAAGCAGCTGTATTCTAGGCCCCTCATTTCAGGATTGTTGAGGAGTGAAGCTTCTTCCTCCTCAGCCAGAGATGGTTATTGGTCTCACTTTTACCCTTTTTAGGGTGATCTCATGGTATTTTAGTTATTATTTTTCTCTTTGGGTATACTTAATGGTTGGTATATGTATAATTTTTTGCTTTTTGGTGTGGAGTTGTACTGGGTTATGTTCTGGTCCCTATGGAGCAGCATCTTTGTAACTCCATTTTTGATTAACATGTAAGGAGTATTGATTGCTCCTCTAAACTATATATATATATATATATATATATATATATATATATATATATATATATATATATATATATATATATATATATATATATATATATATATATATATATATATATAGACACACACACACACACACATATATATATAAATATATACATAAAATGAAAGTCTTGAGGGGACCTTCAAAATGTGTGCTTTGTATCACCATCGGGAAGAATCCATTCCCCATTTATTCTTCGGATGCCCATTCTCCCATGCTATTTGGATAGAGCTGGCTTCTCGTATGGAGAGAACCACTATTCGATAGGATTTGTTCCATAAGCTGCTGCAAGACTTGGAATGATCAAAATTTTCACACTGTTCATTTCATTGTGATCTGGTTCCTTTGGATGGCCAAAAACCATTCCAAATTTGAAGACACCACTGCTATTGTTGCTAAAGTGGTGAGAAATTGCAAAGCTTACCTGGTCAAGATCATTACACATAAGAGGTTCCCTAATATTTTACACCTTGCTCTTCCAACTGCTGCAGTTCTCTCCCTTGTCAAAACTGTTAGATGGGAGCCCCCTCTAAGCCCTACCATTAAAATTAATACTGATGGAAGCTTCTCCAAAGGCGTGTCTGGGGTGGGGGAATTTTCGGCAATCATCTTGGTAAGTGTCTCCTGTTTTTCAAGCCCACTGTGGATGCCCAAGATGCTCTTGAAGGCTGAGTTAATTGTAGTGCAGCTGGGCACTTACGAGTTAGCCGAGGAAAGCCTCTTGGTGTAATATATGGGTTGAAGTTGATTCCATTGTGCTACTGAAGAGTCTTGAAAATGATACCCATAAAAATTGGAATCACAACTACTGGATAGAACAAATTAAACACATCAGACCCCCCCAAGCAAAATTTTCTTCTATTCTCAGAGAGGGGAATAAACCGACAAGCTGGCTAGCTTGTGCGGATTGCTGCTGCCGAGAGGTTTTGGTTTCTCGGTCCCCTTCGATTTACGGTTTACGAATGCGGGGACAATGTGGGGCTTCCCCACCTCGAGCTGGATTACCATGCACGGGCCGATTTTCCCCAGCTCTCTTCTTCTTGTACTTGTCATGTAGAATTCAGTTTGTTGATCTTTTGTCTGGGTGGGAGTTTTGTCTATGTTGAGTTTTGTGTCTGTACTGTTAGGTTCAGCAGATGCTGTTGGGTTTTATTTGATGAGTCTGTTATGGGTCTTGGTTCATTTTGTTTGGGAACTACCCTTACTCTATACTTTGTAATTTTTACTGCAGCATGTAGGGAGCTATAGCTCCTTTCTTTAAAAAAAAATATGTACACACACACACACACACACACACACACACACACACACACACACACACACACACACACTATATATATATATATATATATATATATATATATATATATATATATATATTCCACAAAATCAAAATCAACTAAGCATAGATGGTTCTGTTACATCTGACATGAGGGATAGATAATAAATCCCCATGTAAAAGAGCTCTAAAAATAAAAAAAATCAGGAGAAAAAATTTCAGAAGAGGAGCTAGAATTGCAAAGGATTTCATTCATGGAAGAAGCTCTCTTAGCCAGCCAATTTGCAGGTTGATTCCCCTCTCTATAGATATGGCTCCAAATAACAGCTATAATAGAAGATAACTTGAAGATCATATTAATCCAGTTAAGTAGTTCTAAGGGACAGCAACTTTGTTTAGCAAAATTTGCACTAAAAGCAATGAATCCATCTCCATATGGATAAAATTTTGGTTATTCAGAATGGCTGCTTTAAGGCCCTAATAAGTAGCAACTACTTCAGCTTCAATACTATTAACTGCCACTACTAGAGCTGATATAAACCAAAGGAATTTCCCACAATGATTCCGACTAAGAACTCCAATCCCAACACTAGAAGAAGAAAAACTTCCATCTGTATTAATTTTAATCCAAGGAGCTTTATGAGATCTCCAAATAACAAGTTGGACTTTGTTGATCACAGGAACTTGTTGAGAATTCAGAAAAAATTTGGCCTTATGAATATAAGCTATATAATTATTTATGATCATCTGAATGGAAATTGTTGAAAAGAGCATCATTTCTACTCATCCAAATATACCAGATAATGATAAGTGGAATAAAATAATTTGAAGAGCATTTCCAATCTTGCCAACATAGTTCAATGTTGAGCCATAAGTAGAATTTTGAAGAAAGTCCAATGGCATCCAAAACAGACTTCCATACTTTCTGAACAACAAAACATCTGATAAAGATATGAGGAATGGATTCTTCATTAGAATGGCAAAATTGACAAATGGAAGGACCCCGAATACCTTTTAACTTTAAAATATCATCAGTTGGAAGAAACTTCCTGAATAACCTCCACGTGAGAAAAATGACATTGAAGGTGTTATAGACTTATTCCAAAGTAATTTCCTCCAGTCATTAGTAGGCCAAATATCCTTAGAGATATATTTGGACAAGCTTTGATTATGAGGATTCTTAGTAACCAATCTATCTCTCTGAGCAGGCTGAATAGGAATGGATAAAATCTTCTTCTGAGTTTCTTTATTAACACAGTTATTAAGTTTAATAACATCTCATTCAAAATTATTACAACAATCAGCCCCTTTTAGGATAGAAGCAGGATGAACACATTGATCAATCAAAGAATCATTAAAAACCCAACTATCCAGCCAAAAATTAATTTGACCATCCCCATGCTCCCAAACAAACAGTTTTTCAGCATCTTCTCTAACTTTCAGCAATTGTTTCCAATTTTTTGAATCCCCAATCTTCATCTGAACTTGAGAAAGATGAATATTGTGACAGTACTTCCCATGCATATACTTAGACCATAAGGATTTCTTAGCTCTAAAATTGATCTACTGTTTACAATAGAATGAAAAACTGATTTGCCGAAAACTTTTAAACCCCAATCCACCACTAGCAGTAGGTTTATAAACTTTATCCCAATTAGTCCAATGCATTAGCCTATACTGACCTTCCCAAAGAAATTTATTGAAAGTAATGGAAAGTAATTTTTGAGTGCTTTTCTTCATCTTGATCATTTGAAGGATATAAAGAGGATAAGTGTTTAATATACTCTTAAGAAGAGTTATTCTACCACCATTAGATAAGAAAGAGTTTGTCTAGCACTGAATTTGAGCAGAAATTTTAGAAACCACTTCATCATAATGAGAAAGTCTTAATATACCTTTAATTAAAGGAAAACCCAAATGCTTAAGTGGATATTTGACTTCTTTAAAACCAGTGAAATTAGTAATCCATTTCTTAGTATTCACTTGGGCTTTGAAACTAGTTAGAAAATGACATTTAGATTTATTAAATGTCATACCAGCGACTTCTTCAAATTCAGATAAAGTTTTCATTAAACACCTTATGGAATTCTTACTTCCATTACAGAAAACAATTACATCATCAACAAAAGCAAGATAGCTGACCAACTGACTAGATCTATGCTGATACTGAGTGTAAGGATGATTAATTTGAACTTGATTAATAAGCTTAGAGAGATAGTCAAAAGCCAATATAAAAATATAAGGATATAGAGGGTCTCCTTGTTTAATTCCTCTTCCAGCTTGAAAAAAACCTCTACTTTCACCATTAATGAACACACTATAGTAATTGTAATTAAGCCATCTAGAGATTAAGTTGCAGAATTCAGAGCTGAAACCTTTGGCAGATAACACCTTTAGAATAAAAGGACCATCTAATAGTATCAAATGCTTTTGACAGATCCAATTTAAGAAATATATTTGAACCCCTACAAGACTTATCAATATCTGTAAGTAAGTCCTGTGCCAATAATATATTCTCACTTATACCTCTTCCTTTAACAAAGACAGATTGGTTTTATGAAATTAGAACATCCATAAGAGGTTGAATTCTAGCCACAATTAACTTGCTGATAATTTTAGAAAAGGTAGAAGTAATGCTGATAGGCTTGAAGTCTTGCCAATAGTCCTTCTTTTTATCCTTAGGAATAAGAATAATAGAAGAAGAGACAAAATACTTTGGAAGATCCACTCCCTGAAAAAAGCTTTGGATAGCATCAATAACATCCATTCTAATAATATGCCAGAATTTTTTATAGAAATCAGAAGTATACCCATCAGGACCAGCTGTCTTATTACTATCCAAGGAATTTATAGCAGATAACACTTCCTCTTCATTTGGCAATCTGGATAATTGACAATCCCTTGCCAACTGTAAGTCATTATGCATAAGGCAATCAGAAAATATTATAGAATTGGAATCTTGATAAGAGAAATGATTTCAAAAATAATTGACTGCATCTTCAGCAATTTCCTGTGAAGTATAAAGCCAGGTATTATTAGCAGACTTAATTTTCAGAATAGTATTAAGAGCTCTTCTATATTTGATTATAGCATGGAAAAATTTAGAATTCCGATCCCCATGAAAGAAATGACTGGCTGAAGCTTTTTACAGAAGGAATAAATCCTCCTGAAGAATGGCATATGAAGTATCCCATTAGCTTCCACCAGTTCTTTTTCAGATTTTCTTCCTTCTTCCACTTCTAATTCCACCTGAGCAACCATAAGTTCAACATTCTGAATATTATGTTTAAGATTCCCAAATTCAGACCAATTCCAACTAGTTAAAGCCTTAGCAACTCTTTTCTGCAACTGTCATAACTTCAGCAAAGGATTAGCAGCAGACTAATGGAGAGGTATAATCCAATTATTCTCGACTACCAGTTTACAGTTGGGATGGGTAGACCAAACATTTAAGTATCTAAACCCATTTTGTATAACAGTAGGAAGTTGAGAGAATTGAACAAGTAAAGGAGCATGGTCAGATCCAAATCTAGCCAGATGCTTAACTTTAGAAAGGTTAAACATATCAAGCCAGATTTGGTTAGTGAAAACTCTATCCAATCTTTCATATAAGCAGCCTCTTCTCCAAGTAAAAGGTGAGCCTTCAAACCCAAGATCAAATAGATTGGCATTCTTAATTTGGTTAGTGAAATTCAACATCTCTTGAAGATTAGGATTCCTACCCCCTTCTTCTCACTAAGATGTGAAATACAATTAAAGTCTTCTCCCACAATCCAACCCTCAGTCATATTCTGACAAATAATCTTTAAATGGGACCAAAGTTCAGTTCGTCGAGCAATAGAAGAAGAAGCATAAAAAAAATTGGCAAAACCTTTAAAGTGATCAAGCTCAAAATGCAAATGTAAGAACTGAGAATGGTCAAGAAGAATATCAATCTTCAGCTCCTTTCTACTAAAAAACCAAATCTTATTAGTAGAATCAAAGACAAAAGAAAATCCAGAAAACTTCTTAATGAATCTGTCAAAGTTCTTTTTCACCAATGGTTCAAGAAGACCAATTACCCAGAATTTATGAACCCTGTTCAGGCTTAAAAGTCTATTAAGGGAGCCAGGGTTGGCCACTCCCCTAATATTCCAACATAAAAACTTAATCATTGACAGAATATATACTTCCTCTAGTAAGTCTAGAGAAAGTATCTGATGCAGAATTAGAAGGAATAATATTGGCCATAGATAATTGCTTTAGTTCAACAGATTATTTCTTCTTAGATTTCTGCACCACCCAATCATATTTTAACTCTTTATTGACAACATTCAGTTGTTTAGAATAGCTGGCCTCCTTTTCATGTGAAATATTTTGAAATATTGGATAATTAATAACAGAAGGTGAAACTTCCCTTAACTGATAGAGAGATAAATCAGAACTCTCAACAGCAATTATAGTATCAACAACAACCTTTGCCCTTCCATCAATGATAATAGGATTGTGAACCATAATATCAGCATGAGGAGCCTCAACAGAAACAGTAGGATTCATCAAATTATCAGTAGGATAAACATCAGAAGAGGTTGGATCATTAGTAGTTTGCAACTCAACACTATTATTCATATTGGACAATCCAGAATTATTAGCCACAATGTCAGCAGAAGACTTATCATGAGGAATAGTAGAAATCCCCATATTTTCAATAGCAGGATCAACAACAGTGGGAGCTTTAATCCCCACTGAAACAACCTCTACCTAGCAGGAATTTCATTGTCTTTAACAGAAAGAGTAATAGAAGAATCTAAATTCTTCCCCCTTTGAACATTAGCTGTAACCCTAGCCTTGTTTTTAAAAGGCATAAGGTTAGGATGAATTCTATAACAACCTCCTTAGTATGTCCAAACATTTTACAATGGTTGCAATAGAAGGGTCTTTGTTCCATTATAATAGACTGCCAATAACCATTATGTGGTGAACCCAGCCATATTTCATCAACATCAGGGAGAGTAATATCTCGTTCAATAAGAATTCTTGCCATGGAAGGTATAGACCGATTAAAAGTAGACATATCTAATTTCAGAGGCTTCCCCAAAGTAGTAACAATTACATAAAGGACTTGATGATTAAAGAATTGCAATTTTAGGTTAGGAATTTTATACCAAACAGGAATAATAGGGGCTTCCTGATTTGAATCAAAGTCAGGAGACCATTTCAAAATTTTCATGTAAATCCCATCCATCAATAAGAACTTTTTGGAAAATAAATTAGCATAATCTTCCTCATTAGAAAGCTTAATCATGATATGCCTACCATAAAAAATACCAACTTTCCAATTGCCAATTAACTTTAGATCTTCAAAGCATTTCCTAATTCTGTCTATTTTAGGATGCCCTTATTGAAATTTTCCAACAAGAGTAAACTTGTGCACCTCAATCAAAGAAGCAAGTTCAACATCAGAGAAAATCAAAGCAGGTTTCCCACCCTTCTTGATAACCTGCTTAATGAAGGAACAATCCCCACAACCAGCAGCCGCATCATGATAAAATTGAGGGAAGATAAGTTTATCAGAATGATCAAATTTATCGGAGCACACCACATCCATAAAAGATGCTTTACCAGGAATGGAATTAGAATTATGATCGGCCATAGCTACGTCGGCATATTTTTAGGTTATGTGTTTTGAAAAGGGGTCGCCTACGAAATTGTCGGTGAATTTTTAGATTGTAAGTTTAATATATATATATATATATATATATATATATATATATATATATATATATAAATTTAAAAAGAAGCATTTGATTTTTGAAAATAATTTTAAGTTTGAAAAACTTTAAGATATGAAATCAAGCCAGATCTCACATCCCGAATAGTTTATATAAACGAGCACCACACCACAAGCTGTGTATCTATCCAGAAGAATAGACACCATTGCTTGATGATGGTGCTCGATTAAATAAACTAGAAGATTTGTGACATCACGTTTGGTCCGCGAACCAATTTTATAAGCCGACAAGTTCCCTCGTTTAATATAAAGGAATTAAGCGGGGTTTATATTACACAGGTTCTTAATGTTCCCTATAAGGGCAAGCCCCTATAGTTAATTACATCTCAAATGTCCGAAGACACTCAAGAAAACTCTCGATAATGATCAGTGGTTTTGCTCTCAGGAATTTCAAAGTTTAAGGTTTTCAAAGGATTCGATTTGGAATTTCAAAAGGGATTGGATCAAATTTGGAACATTTTATTTTGGGAATCCAATGGAAGAAAGGTAGGGGATGTCACGGATTCGAGGAGAACCTCGGTGACTTCCCAACTATCCTGTTTGTTTGGCTTCAATTTGAGGATTTACTTTATGTTGTAATCCTGCCAATTTTAGTTAATTAGGATGTATGCTTGTATGATATAATCACAGAAATAGCCTAGAAGATATAAGGGTTTATGTCATACCAAACGACTACCTCGGAGTCCTAAAATTAGTTAGGGCTTAATTTACACAATATGGTTATGCAAATGCCTAACGAAAAGTTGAGGATTTATGTTGCACTAGGAAAATTACCTCGAAATCCTATGTCTTGGTTATTTAATTCTAAGAAAGGTTTTGCTGAAGTAGACACAAGTTTTGCTGACGACGATGGTCGTGCTGCCCACTATACTCCAAACTTCTTGTTGTTGTAGAGGTTTAGTTTTAGAAGATGACAATCAAGAGACAGGAAAAGTGTTTTAGTTTAAAAGAGTCTTTAGGTTCAAATGACTTAATATTTTAATTAAAACAAATCTTAAAGTTGATTAAACAGATTGATTAAGATCCCACGGTTCCGTCATCCCAGCACTGTTATTTTCATCGGATTCACTTAGTCCAAATGAATTTGCTAAACTCAAATGAATGAGTTCCACACTTTCATTTAGACCGTGGGAAACCTCATTAGTAACACGTGGGTTACATCATCCGAGGGATTCCCGATCATCCAATGAGACGTTTTAATTTTAGTTGTAATTGCAGTTTTGTTGTTCTGTTTGTGATTAAATTTTGAGTTGTTTTATCTTTTGAATGTTGTGGCTGTGAATTTTATCTTGTGTTGATTTTTAATTTAGCTTTGGGTTTCAGTTTTGTGGCTATCCTAAAAGTTTCAGTTTTCATGCAGGGTGACATTCTTGTTTAACATGCAAGCTTTGCAAGAAAGAAAGTGCAGCGCAGGTAAGTAAATTACAATAAAAAAAGCATACCTGATAAGCATTCCCGTCATTTTTACTTGCACTTAAAACACATGTCAGAGCATTTACATATTTGTGACAAGTACCTAGGTAAAGCTAAGGGAAGGTTCTGGTTGTCTACCAAAATCCTAATTGTATTGCTAGTCAATTCTTTTGACGTCTAGATTCTTGTGTTTTGTTGAGGATGATTTTCTTCACCAAAAAGCAATTAAGTTCAATTGTTCTTCTAAAACATCCCGTTATATTGAGAAAGTGCTTAGGACGGGTCCTAAACATCTTTTCAATGTTTCTGGGAATCTTTCGAGTCCAAAAGAATTTCATTGTACAGGTGAATTAATCATCCAAAAATTTAGTTAAGTTTTGTTTCTTGCTTAGTGTACTCGGATAGTTGATTATCCGGTGAGTAAAGTGACATTTCACTTGATGCTCCATTTAAATGTTATAAATGTGAGAGCCTTCAGGGGCAGATTAGTTTGTTAAGAAATTTAACAATTTTTTTATTACAGTTGAATTACTGATTTAAGGCAGTTTAGTTTAGTTATGAAATTTTAGGTTGATTCCTTTTAGATTAGTTAAGTTGAAAGAGGTATTTAAATTATTTAATTCTGTTTACATTTTCAATGATTTAAATTTATTTTAATTTAATTATAATCTTTAATTGGTTTAATTTTAAATTATGAATTATTTTGGGATTAGTTTTTCTTTAACATTCCAAATTTGTTTTATATTTAAAGGGATTTTAAGTTAGTTTTAAGGTTTTAAATTTACTTTAATTTAATTACTAAATCATTTAATGTTTTGAACTTTTAATTTTAATTAAGGATTACTTCTTTTTAATTATTAATTTCAATCATCATTCTTTTAAATTAATTAAGCGTTGAATATTATTGAATTTTAGGGATTTTAGATTAAAGAATTTATATCTTCTTAAGTCATATCCCTAACCTTAATAATCCAAATTTTAATTATTCTTCCAAAATTTAAGTTGTTTAATTAATTAAGGTTCACTTTAAATGTTTTCAAGATGATTAATGGGATTCTACATCTTAATTCCATAAGTTTCAATCATCCAAGAGAAAATTAAGATCAAATATTTTACCCTCTCTTTGATTAAGCCTAAAGTATTAATTAGGGTTAAAATCTACCTTTATGCCCTCTTAAGCATATTCATTTCATAACTCACTAAATTAAGCTCAAATGAATTTGAAATTTTTTATGTCTCTTCACTCACATGTCAAATAAGACATTAGAGAAGAAAATGTGATTTTTTCTATTTTTAATTTAATTTATATAATTATTTTTATAAAAATAGAGATTTTCAATGAAAATTCAACAACATGACCAATGTAAAGTTTTTGTCCTTAAGAAAATTATGGGATGTTCCTACTGACTAGAGGACCACTTGGATCAATTTTTGTGATTTTTTGAATTATATTTTATTTATTATAATTATTTTAAGTTTTGGGGTTTTAATTAATTATAAAATAAAATTAAAGTAAAAATAGATTTTATATTTTTCCTATGTCCCTCTAACCTCAAGGAAGTTAGAGAACTAAATTTTATAATTTTATGATTTTTCTTTGAATTTTAGAATTATTTTAGTGAGAAAGGTTTGAAAATTCATTTTTTAACATTAAAAATTACATTAAACTTTTAAAATTCAATATCTTAACCAGGAGACTTAGGAAAAATATTTGGTTGGTTCCTAATTGATTAGGGAACAAAATATGATATGTTCGTGATTTTTAATATTTTTTGTGATTTTTTTATATTTTTTAGATTTTTTAATTTTTTTAATTATTAAAATATTAAAAATAGGGTAAAAAATGAAATTTTTTAGAAAAATCCAACTTTAATATTCTTAAGCTCCTCTAACATCAGAGAAGCCCCAAAACCAATTTGGTGAAATTTTGAAGTGTGTTTTGGTTTTTATGAATTTTTTAATTTTCAAAGTAACTATGTCACTTAATTAATTCATTTAGTGGTTTAAACTAATTCCAACTGACTTGAAATTTTTATGTTAGGTTCTCTATATCCTAAGTGACAGTGGAGAATTGATTTCAAGTGATTTTGATGTGTGGTTACTCCTAATTAATTAGAGTTCAATTTTAAGTGTTTGGGCTAATTAGGGTTATTAAATAAATAAAAAATATCCTATTTATCTACTTATCCACATGGAGCCAACTCAATCTCGACCGGGTCGAAGCTCCACGCGGCGCGCTCCTATTTGATGCTGCCATCTGACTCGGTAGCTACGCGGCCCACGGTTCTGCTCCATCTCCTCGTCCGGCTTGATCTCCACCGTCCATTGGATACACGCGCGAATGAACGACATCCGTTCATCGTCCCCAGGCGCCCTAACCCGATAACCATCCACCTTCCAGACTTAATATCACGCTCGATGCTCAACCAAATTACATGATCTTGGGCTCTATGAACTCGTCTCGACAAGACGAACACATCTATACGGCTTTGATGCATTGAAATCAAGCCAAACAAAATGGAGGATTCATAGAAGCTCGAGAAGAAGAAGAGGTTAATACCTTCGCTCTGAGAAGTGAAGCTTCAATCAGAGAGTTGTGGCACCTTCGATTGATCCTAAGGAAGCTCTGGATGAAGTCTCTAGCTCTAAAGAATCGTCTAGGTATGAAAGTGACCAAGGAGGATTTCATGCCTTGGTCTCCAGCACAAATGGGTGGCCTGGTGAAGGGGCTTCCACTGGGGAACTTCTTCTCTTAGTCTGGTGAAGGTGTAGGGTTGATCAATTTGAGGTTTTGGCCATTGTGGTGAAGTGTCCTATTTTGGGGTGGATTTTAGATTGAGAAATTAAGCTCTGTTTATGGAGATTAGGGCAGGGAAACAGTGGGGATTGAGTTCTCTATGCTAGGAGAAGCGTTTGGAGTGAATTGGGCAGAGTTTCACTAAGGTTGGTTTTAGCACCTTCTATGGCCATGGGGGAGGTGAGTTTAAATAGCCATGGCTGAAAGGCTTCCCAGGGCAAGCCAGGGGCTGGGATCAGATGCTTAGGTCAAGGGAATAAGAGCCATGGAGTCCACTAGGGTTGGGACAGCTCAGCAAGGGAAGTTTGAATTTTTTTGGCTCACATGGAGCTCTCGGGTGTGGTGTTTTTCGGTGACCCAGGTGGCTGGCCGGCAGGCATGGGTCACCATCTTGACCAGTGAGGTCAGGGCTGGGGTTTGGTGAGTTCAATTGGCTTTAGACATGTGTTAAAAGTTTGATTTAAATGGAATGGGTGAAGTGGCTCTTTTTGGCTAAAATTGGTTAAGTCATGCTTTTAGGTTTGGTGCACCCTTTAAGGTGGCTTTAGGCTGATGGGGAATCAGTTGGGTCAACCAAGGGAAGGATGGTGAAGTCCCCATCAAAATTGTTTGGATTAATTTTAGGTTAAAGTGAAGCATGGGTAGGGTTAATGACTTTTAAGGAGTGCTTAAAGGCCCTCCTCCTTTTTCCATTTAAGGAGTGGTGACAAGTCAAAGCTCTCATGGCTTCATATGGCTTGTCCATGGCTTGCTCATGGCTTCATTTGGCTCACTTTTGGCTTGGAAAAAGTTGGCTCACTTGCATGAGAAAGGATTTTGGAATTTTTTGGTATCTTGATGAAAATTTGGATGAAACTTGATTTGGAATGTTTTAATGATGACTTTGAAACTTAGGGAAGATTTTAATTGAATGCATTAGAAGCGGAATGTCATGTGGGCCTTGGAATAGGTTTTTTTGGGCTTTTTAAATTTGGTGGAGATGGGCTTTAAAAATGTTTTAAGGAGATGGGATTTTAAGTTTTAAAATAAATTTTGGATAAAAAATTGGTAAAATTTTGTGCCAAATAAATGTTGCATTTAGTTTGGGAATGTGTCATGAGTGATTTGGAACAAGTTTGGGGTAATTTGGATTTGAATTGGGTTTAATTTGGGTCTTTTAGTAATTGGACCAAAGTGGGTCAAATTAGGTTAACTTGGGCTAAAGTTGAGCTAATGTTGAGTTTAATGTAAAATTAATGTTGCAAAAGGTTTATGGGAGCGTTACAAAGAGTTTCCAATTTTGGTTGGGTCTTGATTTTGGGATTTGGGCTTGTTTCGGTTCATGGTTGGTTTAGGCCAATTTGGAGAATTTTGGTTTGCGTTAAGCTTGAGTAAAGTTTGGGTTCAAATTTGTGGTAAATTAATGTAGATTTTGGTTTTTGGGGATGTTAGGAAGGTTTCAAAACAAATTTGGGGAAAATTGAGTGATATTTGGGTTGAATTTGGGATGGATTGGGTTTGTTGGTCATTTTGGGCCTTAAGGGCTAATTTGGGATTTTTTTATCAAATTGGGTTAAATTGACAAAATCAGGGTATGTGAAAGTTGAAAAAAATGAAATTAGGAATATTTGAGATTTTCTGCAATTTTCTAGGAATTTTTCGAATTTTTGGATTTTTGGGCCAAGAAGGGTATTTTGGGTATTTGGAGGGTATTGGGGGTATTTTTGGTAATTTTGGTATATTTGGCTATGGAAGATCAATTTGAGTGGTGGGGAATGTTTAGGATTGATTTTGAAATATTTTGGGTAATTTAGGCAATTTTGGGAATTTTTGGACAATTTCAAGGGTATTTGGTAGGTTTGGTGGATTTAGGGCCCCGAGGGTCAAAAATTAAAATTTGAGAAAAATTAAGATTGATTCAATGAGAGTAAAATGAAACCATTTTGGTTGAACCATGAAGCCATATTAAGTTCACAAGAGCCATGAGAGGACTCATTTTAGGCACTTAATATGTTGTTCCTAACCCTCTTAGCCAGGGGCTTAGGGGTTGAGGTCCATCCATATGAATTTCCTACATGAGTCAAGAAGCCAAGTTTGGTAAGAGTGGTTTTAAGATTTGGAATGTGTGTGAGAGTGTGGTGTGTGCAAGCTTACCCTCACCAAGACCAGACCACCCAGGGTAATCCTAAGGCTAAAGAGTCCTATAGGAACTCATCCTTGAACCTCCACATTTGACTTTTAACCTTCCAAAGGGGCTTGGAGGTTTATGATCATCTGTAGGGTTCAAGAAGAGTTAAGAGGTGTTTGAATTTCTAAGTTGTGGGTCCCATTTATAGTCCACTAGGATATTCAAAGGGAAAACCTATGGCTAGATCCTAAGCACTAAGAGGAAAGGAATAACCTGACCAAAAATGAGGTCAACAAGCACAGCTTAAGAAAGACCAAACCAAGAACTCCAGGAATCAAAACAGATGAAACAACAGCAAGGAACAAAAGGAGAAAAACCAAGAAATTCAACAAAAAGTTTGAATTTCAGTCACCCGGGAAAACAAGAACACAGAGAATGAGATCAAGAATCAAAACTAGAGAAGTTCCAATCCTTAATCACCAAAAAAACAATCAAAGATTGTCAAGAAAATAGGAAGAAAAAGATGGAATTTGAAAATTGCCTCAAGATCCCTCCGTGAAAATCGCTATATATATATATATATATATATATATATATATATATATATATATATATATATATATATATATATATATATATATATATATATATATATATAAAAGGAGCAAACAGGCTCCCCACATGTTGAAATGATTAAAAGAGTCCGGAAAAAGGAGTGAGGACCCCTACAATCCAGGGGTAACTCTCAAAAATACCACTCACCTCAAAATGAAAGAAAATAACTTCTACCAAAAAAATATATTTATATAACAAATGTTTATAAGTATACTGCAAAAAAACTTGGAAATCCAACAATGACAAAAAGAGTTCCTGATCAACTGGGAATTCTGAGATGAGGGACAACAAGTAGATCTCCAGCCATTAACAACTTGAGATCATGAGGAGGGGAAGTAGACAAATAAATATTAGAAGAAGAGGCTCCCCTTCTAGCAAGCCAATTAGCAGGCTTATTACCCTCTCTATAGATGAAAAGGAACTTCACATTCAGATGAGAATAAAGGAGATTGATCTTCTGGATCCACTGGCAATGAAACCAGTTGGGAGAGCAGTTGGAGTGGAGCAGCTGTATCAATTCCTTGGAATATCCTTCCACAATCAAGTTGAACCACTGGAATCTCAAAGCCAACTTAAGAGCCCAAAAGACAGCAATTAGTTCAGCTTCCAAAGGGTCCAAAGCTGTAATGGGGGATTGGAAAAACAACATACATGACCCAGAGCAAGTTCTGAAAACACCCCCCATACCTGCAGAATTATCGAAGAAACTCCCATCAGTGTTCACTTTAATGAAATGCTGACTAGGAGGGTTCCAATAAACTTTGATGATGTTTAAGGATTTTTTCTATGAAGGGGTGAAGGAAAAAATACTGGGGAACTTCTTAATCTGCATCAGTTTCTGGGTATAGGTTAAGCAATTCCTTGTCACATCCATGACACTGGGAGGGTGGTTTTCAAAGATGGCTTTGTTCCTAGCCATCCAAATGAACTAAGCGATGATTAAGGGGAGGGCACCAGCTCCCAACCTATTCCAGGCATCCCAACAGGTGTGAAGTTCCATCCATTGAAGCTGAAGAGTATTGATAAAAGTCTTCTCCATAAGGTTGTGGCAGATCTGTTGTGAGAAGCTGCTGGCAAAGAAAAGACGAGAAATGGATTCCTCATCATGATGACAGAGACAACAGCGGGAAGGGCCTCTCAAGCCCTTCATTTTAAATATATCATCAGTGGGTATAAGGTTCAAAAATAATCTCCAGCAGAATAGACTCATAGATAGGGAGATATGGTATTTCCAGATAGAAATCCCCCAAGGGACCGTGACCCATTGAAAGGTTTGAGAGTAGATGGCTTGAGTGAGGTTTTGAAGCTTGAGATTTTTCCAAACAATAGAATTTGGACAAGTTCAATTAAAATTAATAGAAGTTACTTTTCTAGCAGAAGGGGCTACGAGAATAGTGTGAAGCATAGAGATTGACCAAGCTGTCCCCTCCCGACAATCGGCAACTTGGAGGTCCGGGTTGATATGAGTGGTACGGGGTTGCGGCCGATCCGAGGGCACCGGTGGTCGAAGCCGAAGTTGAGATTCCCATTGCCCGAGGTTCCAAATATTCGGTTTTCGGCTTGTTGTCTATTCTAAATCATGGCTTTCCAAAGTTTGGAATCACCAAGCTTGCGGGTTACAAGGGAAGGATGTGAGAATTTGCGGCATTTACCGACCGAAACCTAGCCCACGGGGACTCACGAGATCCGAATTTGATCCGAGTGCGCTTAAGTTAACTCGAATGATGCGATTTATACCTTTAAAACCCAGCCCTCTAGCCCAAATAGGTTTAGTTAATTTGGTCCAAGAACTCCAATGTATCTGTTTACTTTGACCAGACCAGAGAAAGTGATTGAATAATCTTTCAAACTGAACTTGAGTGCTCTTCTTCATGGTAGTCATCTGCATCACATAGGAAGGGAGGGTAGTGAGGATGCTTTTGAGTATAGTAAGTCTGCCACCAGAGGATAGATATAAGTGAGTCTAGTTGGAGAGGTAGCTACTGATCTTATTCAGTATTTCATCGAAATGGGTTTGCTTTACTCTACCAACATTTAAGCGAACTCCCAAATACTTCATTGGAAAATGGGTAGGAGAATAACCAGTATAATGAATAATCCAATCTTTTAAAGCCTTAGTAAGCTGCTGTGGGAAGATAACATTACATTTGGAAGTGTTGAAAGATAATCCAGAATGGGCTTGGAAAATCTGGATGCAGTTATGGATGAGCTTGACAGCATTCTTAGAAGCATTAGAGAACACCATAACATCTAACATTGGACTTGTGGTGATACCTGATATAATTAGAAATACTGAATAGCTTATTTATCATGAGAGAAAAATAATCCATAGCCAAAATAAAAAGAGTGGGGGAGAGAGGGTCCCCTTGCTTAAGACCTCTACTGGCCACAATATGGCCCCAGCTGGAACCATTGATCAAGATAGAGTGGGAATTGTTGCTTAGCCATCTGTAGATCAGGTTACAAAAACCACTTGAGATGCCCCTCTCAGCTAAGACTTGAAGGAGGAAATCCCAATTTATAGTGTCATATGCCTTCTTAATATCCAGCTTATAGATAATATTGCCACCCCTACACTTTTTGTTAAGGTCCAACAATAACTCCTGAGCCAACACGACATTATCAGCAATAGATTTCCCCTTGACAAAAGCAGATTGATTCAAACTGATGAGCTTGCTAAGATGAGGTTGTAACTCGTTAGTTAAGATTTTGCTGATAGTTTTACTAATCACGAATTAAGACTGATGGGCCTAAACTTATCCCAGCTAGAAGGGTCATTGCATTTAGGAATTAAGACAATGTTAGATGAGCTGAAATATTGGGGAATATCATTCCCATTAAAGAAACTGATAATGGATTCAATAACATCACCTTTGATAACATCCCAAGTATTCTTATAGAAATCAGCATAAAAACCATCAGGACCAACAGTCTTCGAGCTGTCAATAGAATTTTGAGCTTGCCAAATCTCCAGATCAGTGGGGGGATGGGTAAGGGATAAGTTGCTAGTGTAGAGGTAGTTCTCTTGGAAAAGAGTAGAGATGATCTGGGGACTTTCTTGAAGGGGCTGTTTCATAAGATTTTGAAAATAGTCCACAGCACTTCTGCCAATCTCCCCATTATTATGAATCCAACTACCATCATTATCTTTATTACCATGGATAGTGTTACACTTTCTCCTATACTTAATATAGGCATGAAAGTACTTAGTATTCCTGTCCCCTTCAGTGAAACCCTTAAGAGAAGCTTTCTGTTGAAGATATATGTCTTGAGTATCAATGGAGTTAGAGAGATGGGCATGAGCTGCTAATAACTGAATCTCAGTAACTTACCCTTCCTGTACAAGTGTTTCAATAATAGCAACTTCTTTTTCTGCCTCAGCAACAACAGTGAAGATATTACCAAATTCAGTCCAACCCCAGTTTCTGAGAGCTTTACTGACTTTCTGATGTAACAGTCCCAACTTACTCCAGGGATCAGCAGTAGAAACTCCCTGCCAATGGGAGGAGATAAAGTGAACAAAATTAGGATGAGAAGACAAGAAGTTTTGATATCTGAAAGGAGGCTTGGAGGAGCAGGAGGGTGGAGATGAGATAGATAGTAATAAAGGTCTGTGGTCAGAACGTACTCGAAAGGAAGATGGGAAACAGCAGTATGAAGAAAATGGGAACACCAGAGCTCATTAACCAGAAACCTATCTAATCTCTCCAAGGACTTCTTCCTTTTCCAAGTGAATTGAGGGCCTTTAAACCAAGATCAAACAGCCCAGAATTCTAGATATTATCCTTGAAGATGTTCATCCTATTTAGGGGAGGTGTTCTGCCTCCCATCTTTTCAGCAGGGTTGGTGATACGATTGAAATCACCACCGACCACCGCAAGGGGATTCATAGAAGAGCTAATCCTTTGGAGATGGTCCCAAAGAGTAGATCTGTCTATATTTCTACATCCAGCATAGATGAAAGTAGCAAAAATGGTATGGTTAGCAAAATTGAGTGAAAGATGTACAAATTGGGGGTGATCAATAATGACAGACCACTTCACCTCCTTTCTACAAAGCACCCAAATTTTGTTGTTAGAGTTGGTATGATAGGAAAAACCAGTAAAATTTTTAAAAATTTTGGAGGAGTTTTGATGGACCAAAGGTTCCAAAATAGAAATACACCAAGGAGAGTGTTTTTTATTGAGATTTAAGAGTCTTTTGAGGGAAGGAGGGTCAGCCACCCCCCTGATGTTCCAACAAAGAAGATTAAGCATTGGGAGGGGGGAGAGGTGGAATGGTTATTTTTAGATCTGTTTCTTCCTCTAGTTAAAGGGGGGGAAGTCTCTCTCCCTTTAGTGGAAGAGGACTCCAACAATTTTTGACTCTCAGTGGTGTATTTTTTCTTTTTTTTTGCAGTATGAATTACCCATTCCTCCTCCATAGAGTCCTGGGAAGGTTTCAACTGGTCAGAAGAGGGAGGGAGAGGATGGTGTGGCAGTGTAAGGGGTTCAATGAAACTGGTTTTTTGAATGGGGTTAGATAAATTTTTTTTTGGGGGGGGGGTACTTGTAGTAAGAGGAATAGAGTCAGACTGCTGCCTTAAAGCCTTAGAGATGAGGCCAGTTTTTCTTTGAGGAGCTGAATCAGTAGATAAAGTAGTATTTCTTGGTTCTGTCAAACAAAGGCTAGTCTCCTGTAGCTCTACCAGAGAGTCAGTGGAAGCTACAGGAAGCGGTTCCTTAGCTTTGACAGTAGCTTTCCTGGGAGGTGGGTGTAATCTAAAACATCTATCAATGGTGTGACCAAACATCTTGCAGTGTGAGCAGGAATAAGGTTTCTGTTGCATTATCACTTCTTGCCACTGTCCATCAGAAGTAGAGTCAATCCAAATCTTATTTATTTCAGGAAGGGAGATATCTCTTTCTATTTGGATCCTGGCTGCTTCAAGTTTAACTTTGTTAATGGTAGCAGCATCCAGTTTCAAGGGTGTACCCAAGGCTCTCCCAATTTGAGAAAGTGCTATTTGGTTAAAGAACCTGTAAGGGAGGTTAGGAAATTTAAACCAGATAGGGATGATTGGGGATTCTTTGCTAGGATCAAAATCTGGTGTCCATTTAATAATTTTCATCTCCATCCCTGCTATGGTGACCATCTATTTAGCAAAGAGTTTAGCATAATCCTCCTCAGAGGAGAGATTTATTAACAAGTGCCTACCATCCAAAAGACCTAATTTCCATTATACATGAAAATTAAGGGATTCAAAAAAGCCTCTAACAAGTTCCATTTTGGGATGACCCAGCCCAAATTTACCAATTAAGGTGAGTCTAACTTCATTTTTCAAGTCTTCTATTTCCTGTTCAGTGAAAAAGACTGCAGGACACCCCTCTTTAACTCCAAGGGGTCTAATGAAAGGGCAAGAACTGCTTCCAGCAGCCACATCATGTAAACTTTGGGGAAAAAATAATTTTGCAGGGTCATTAATAGAAGGGGCTCTCCCCACCACCCCTGCATAAGAAGCTTTAGCCCAGGCAATCTGGGTATCCAGATTAATAGAAATGGACATGGAAAATCCTGGGAAGAAACCAGAGCTGCACTACCCCAACCAGAGAAAAAAACCAAACCTCCAGGGAGGAACCCAGAACCAGAAACAAATCTTCAGTAACACTCCCAAACAATAGAAGGACAAGAGACCTAGAAACAAAGCCAGTAGAAGTCACCACAGCAGTGAAAAAAAACACTAGGATTCAAACCAATGAAACAGTAAAAATGAAACGAAAAATCCCGGAAAGGACAATCTTCACGAGTAAGCCGACGAAGAAGTCCCACCACCACACTTCCACCACCACCAACAGCAGCCACTACCTACCTGAGTACAAACCGAACTTTGTCCGCCATCAGCAGCCTCCATGGAACCCTAGCAGAGCTTCTCTCTCTACAGATAACAACATTGTGTATATGTATATATATATATATATATATATATATATATATATATATATATATATCTATATATATATATATACATATATATATATATATATGACTGCTACCTTGGATGTTTTGCTAGGGTTTGAGGTTTGATGGCTCCTCATTGGCGGTATACGGTGGTTCTCAGTGGTGGACTTTTTCTAGTTGTACTTCTAGGAGGTACGGTGAATTCTTGGGTGGTGAAGAAGTGGTGCTTCCTTGCATCTTGTGCTTTTTCAGGCTTTCTTCTTTCAAATCTGGGTTACTATTCTATTGCTTTCATAGCTGCTTGAGGGCAGTTATGACTGGTATTGGTACTCTTGGGTTGTGGTGTGGACTCTTGGTTTAGTTTGCTTACCTTTGGTCCTTCTCAAGTTACTCAAGTTTGAATTTTTTACTGTTCCATTGGTGCTTCACTTTGTGATTTGAGTTCAATTTCTATTCTTATGGTCGCAGCTTTCCCCATTGCTGTCGAGACTAATGCGTAAAGAGCTAAGGTTGCTTATGCTGGAGTGGCGGGTAAGGGCCAGACTCCGCATAAAAACTTTGATCACTTGGTATTTCCCTAAGCATTCCATGATTCTGCAGCAGGAAAGGGAGAACGCCCATACATTAGACCTCTTGGCTTCAAGGATGGCAAGCCAACAATTATTTTTACTGCCTAAGAGATGCAATATCTCAATGATGCAGTCAAATTTACTTTAATATAGAAATTTCATTTTGGTCACCCAAAGATGGAATATGTCAAGAAGTTTTTTGATGATCTTAATGTCCTTGGAACCTAGAAATTAGGACTGCTAGATGACAGTCATTTGTTGATCAGATTGTATAATGAGGAGGATTATGCAAGAATTTTTGGTAAGCAATACCTCTTGCTTACTGGCACCTCTATGAAGCTCTTGAAGTGGACCCCTAACTTTGATCACACTATGGAACCACTTATTGGTCCTATGTGGTTCAAATTACCTGAACTTCTAATTCAGCTATATCACCCTAATGCTCTATTAATTATTTGTCTTACACTTGGCATAAAGGTGGATTCTCACACATATGATATGGCTAGACCTACTGGGGCAAGAATCTTGGTTGAAAGGGATATAACCCTTCTTGATTTGGAGAGGGTGTGGATTGGCATAGAAGAGGAGGGTTTCTGGGAAGATATTGTAGTGGAATAAAGGTCTCTCTGTTGTCAACATTGTAGAATTTTTTTTCACATTAAGAATAGTTGTTATAGACAACATCCTCTCTCCAAAAGGAAGCCTACCGGTCCTCTTAAGGTGACTGATGCTGCTGTTGTGTCTGATAAAGTGACTGAAGAAGCAGGTGCTTCTACTGAAATGCTGACACTTCTTATTCTGGAGGACTGGGAGATTTATGGTGCTGAAACTTCTACAAAGCCTTCTATTTCAGATGGGCAGGAAACCTTGGTGAATTCCAAGCAAGAATCTCCAATGGCAACTCATATTGATGTTCCAGTGACTACTAAAACTCACACCATCAGGCCTCAGATTGAGAAGAGATGTGTGGAGGACCCTCATGGGGAGAAAGGTTCAGATATAGAGGAATCTCTCTTAATAGCTGATCCCAATATCATTAATTTGACTGAAGTGATTAATGATGAGTGGCAGGTTCAAAAGAGCAGTAAGAGGAAGAAAAATAGGCCAGAAATACAAAATTTGCTAGGTGACTAATCTATGGATGGTCATCATCATATCACTACAACTGCTCCTTACCCTAAGACTAGAGGGAAGGAGAGAACTCTTTCTCAATGATTAATTTCATGTGTTGGAATATTAGGGGGATGGCACATCCTTCCTCCCCAAGCACTTAAAATATCTTATTAAAACCCATAAACTTTGGTGCTTTGCTCTTCTAGAGCCTATGATATCAAAATACCCCCAAAATATTATAAAGAAGTTCCCTTATTTCTCTTATTGTGCTAATTTGAATAACAAAATTTGGTGTTTTGCTAAATCTGAATTACAGTGGTCTATGGTTTAGAATCATTCACAATTTATTCACATTCAATTCTCTATTGGGGGTTAGCTGGGGTATGCTACTTTTATTTATGCAAGTTGTAATATCCTTCAACAACAGATTCTATGGCAGGATTTACTACAACTTGGCCTCTCCATTAACTCCTTTTAGATCCTAAGACTTCACCATCTGAAAAGAGGGGTGGAAATTCTCCTTTATCTTCCTCCATGGCTAGACTTAACCCAGTTCTTATCTGATGCTGATCTCTATAATTTGGGCTTTCAAGCCCTAAATTCATTTGGAGAAGGGGTATCAATTGGGAGAGGCTAGAAAGATTGCTGGGTAATTCCTTGTGGCTTCAAACCTTCCCTTACCCTATCATTTCTCATTTTGCGATGACAGGTTCTGATCATAAGCCTATACTTTGTTCTATCAATAACTCATCTTGTTCTAGGGGCAGTTGACCCGACCGCAATTACGCAAGTAAAATAGCTTATAAAATTATGCCAAACTTGACCCCAAATCTGATTAAGCAACTAATGTACAATAATTAAAGATTAAAGTTTTTATAAATAAATATAAATCGTACACTAGAGATACTACGCAAGTAAACATATTGTTTCAAGTAATATAGAGCTTTGTAAATAAGCCCCAGATATCGATCCCGTGGGGAAGGTTAAGTACAAATTATTAAGAAAGAAAGATGAAAATCTATTTATAATCTAATCAATTAACAAGTACTAATATGCAAGTTATTAAAGTAGCAATTGTAAATAAAAATATAATTTAACTTCTTTAACACAATAAACAAACATTCTTTCCCCATACGAAATATTTAATGATTAGTAAATATCTAAATAAGTTTGAGAACTTTAGAGAATCTGGTATTGTGAAGAATAGGAGCATATATATTCTTTACCCTTGTTACAACATCTAAAGAACATTGGCTAGTTTTAGAAGATTGGACCAGGATGTACTGTTAGTAGTAAGGGACGAAGTTTTAGGACCCGTCACTTCTAGTTTCCCACCCAAGGGTGCTTATGGTCGGGCCTACTAGTGACCCGTCACCTCCTCTTAAACCAAATTGATAGAATTTTGCCTGTCACTCTAAAAACATATTCAATTCTACGCCCTTCAAAGATTATCTCCCAATATATTGGTACCTCCCCTTTAAGGATTTACCATCTACCTTTCCAACGGAAATGTGATACATACAAGTTAAGAATTCTTAGCCCACGGTCAGATCTTAAGAACTCTCCATAAATTTTAACATTACAAGTGATTAAGTTGTAGTGTAAATTAAAATTAGGTAAAGTATTATCACAAATTATGGATGAAGAAAAATAAGTTCTCAAAACTAAATTAAATCATTATCAAAATCATTTCATATTTGTAGGCAGAAAGATAAGAAAACTATTCAGAAAACATAGGATTCACACCACAAACTATATTTATATAATTAAAATTCAAAGTACAAAACTTAAGAACCAAATTATAAATACGTATCTGGAATGATATCTGATGCACCAGAAATATATACAGTTTTTGCTATATAATTTTACCCATTTTTGGTGATATTGCACTTTAAAGAAAGGTATTTTTCATGATTTTTTGCAGGTACGGTGATTTTAGGTGATTGGAGTGAAAGAAGTGAAAAGGAATGAATTCGGAGCAAAAAGGAGCAAAAAAGAGCAAAAGGTGGAAAACAGGTTCTGGTGCCGCTGGTGCTAGAATGGGCGCCGCCGGTGCCATTTTCCAGAGACTCCAGAAAAGATTGGGACGATAGAGCGCCGCCGGCTCCCTATCGGGCGCCGCCGGCTCCTGAAGTCGATGGAATTCAAATTTGAAGAGTTTTGGCAACTTTTTGAAGGGATGCCTATGGAAACTCTTGGGATTTCATTTCTAACTTATAAGTAACTGTTTTTGGATGAAATGGTGTGGTTCTTCAGTGGTTTTAGTGTAGTTTTTGTGTGTGTTAAGTGTTAGGGTTTAGGAGAAGAGTGTGTAGAAGTGAGAGTTTAAGAGGAATTCTTCTGTAAGGAGAGAAGGAGAAGGAATAAAGTGAGAGATTACTTCTTCCTTTACATTCTAAAGAGAGAATCAAATGTTGTAAAGAAGAGAGAAAAGGATTCAAAGGAACTTCAAGGGAATTGCATTAGGGAAGAGAAAGAGATAAGTTGTATTTTCTTTTGTGGTTTGTATGACTTTTCTTTTATATATAAAATCCATGTTTTATTGTGTCTTCTTCATGAATTCTGAGTAGTCTCCTTTGTTTTTATTCTTGCATAGAGATGTGATGATGGATTGATGTGGATTTGATGTGCTTTTAATGTATTGAAGAAATTGTGATGGTTTTTCATTTCAAACTTAATTTACTTTTCGATTTGGCTAATTGAAATATTAAAATATGTTGTTGAACATTAACTCTGAAAGGATTTAATGTCCTACAGTAATAATGAAGGACCCATTCAATTTCCATGGATGAATTGCGTAGTTTAGGGGAATTTAGTGCAAATAAATAGGGAAATGTGTTTCGATGGACTTCAATTTGGAGGTTTCAAGGTGACAGACTGAGATCCTCAAATTGATTCTAAGATTAGTAGCTAAATATTGAAGGTTAGCCTTCAGGTGAAGGGTGAGTGAGAGCTCCGAAGTGAGTGCCGCTATCCTCCCAGCCTAGCATTAGATTTATTGACTAAACTTAGGATATGACAATGTTCTTTTCGTGCTTAGAAGAGGCGATACTCTTTTAAGGGTAAAGAAACATCTATGCTCCTATTTGGCACAATAAAATAGATAATTATTCCATATCAATCCACACATCATATTCTCATTGCAAGAGGAAAGATACTTTTCTCATATATCAAAAACCTTTCAAATACATAATTTAGTGTGTCTGCTAGTTAATTCTATTTTTAAAGTTGTTAGAAGTAATTGTAGTTTGATTTAATATTACTATTTTTTGCATAGTGGTAGTAGAAGTAAGTAGTAAATTTAAGTTCAATTTGAGTATCAGATTTCAGTGCTATATTAAATATATTGTGAAACACTTTCTTATATTTTGTACTTCCCTTTGGGAACGATAACCAGGACTCCATTAGAACCCTGTATTACTTGATACGAAACGTATACTTGCGTTGAGTGTTCGGAATTTACAAAATCATTATAAACATATAAATTTGAGTTTATACATTCTTGCATATATAAAGTCCACCGGTCATGTTTTTGGCACCGTTGCCGGGGAAGGTAACAAAGTAACTAAGTAAGTAAGAAAGTATAAACGGCATTTATTTATAATATAGTAACAAAAAAACCTTTATTTTGTAGTGTGTAATTATGTGTTTATTAACTTTTTAAAAGTATTTGTGTGATTTTATATGCGTTGTAGTGGATCTATAGGTTTAGTGCCTTACGATTCAGAGTTAGAGCGTACTGTTCAAAAAATTAGAGAACAACAAAAATAAATTGAAAATCCTTGCGAAATGGTGAATAATCAAGATAATCAGAGAAATGATATTGGAAATTTGCCAAGACCTTTAAGAGATTATGCTAACCCAACAACAGATGAAATTCATATAACTATTCAAAATCCTGATGTTGCTGCTAATTCATTTGAACTTAAACCTGCTATTATCCAAATGGTACAAATAATCAATTTGGAGGAACACCTAATGAGGATCCAAATTTACATCTTGCTAGTTTTTAGAAGTGTGTGCTACTTTTAAATATGACAGAGTGTCTAGTGATGTAGTCAGACTTAGACTTTTTCCTTTTTCATTAAGGGATAAAGCTAAGGCATGGTTAAACTCGTTATCACCTGGATCTATTAGAACTTAGGGAGAATTATCTCAGAAGTTTCTATCAAAATATTTCCATCCGTCAAAGACTGCTAAACTAAGAAATGATATTACATCTTTTTGTCAGCTTGAAGGAGAGTCAATATTTGAAGCTTGGGAGAGATTTAAAGATCTTCCTAGGAAGTGCCTACATCATGCTTTACCAGATTGGTTAATAATTCAAACATGTTATAATGGATTGGTGGGATCATTGAGATTTAATATAGATGCTGCTGCGGGTAGATTGTTAATGTTAAAACCTTTCGATGAAGCATACGCATTAATTGAAGAAATGGCTATTAATAATTTTCAATGGCCCTCTGAACGAGTAAATCCTAAGAGAGTAGCTAGTGTGCATGATTCAAATATGATGACTATGGTAGTTTCTCAAATTGCAGCCCTTTATAAGAAAATAGATTAATATGGAATGAATTTTTCTCAACCACCTCAAGTGTAGGAGGAAAATTCATTTGGATGGATAACAAAATCTCAAACACCTTATGAGACTTTAAATGTTATTAATAGACCTAACAATCCTTATTCTAATTATTATAATCTTGGTTGAAGAATCACCTAAATTTTAATTGGAATAAAAGCAATGCTAATGTTAACCCATACTAGGCTAACAGTTCTATAAATCCATTTAAAAACTCGAACAATCAAGGAAATACAAATTTTGGACCATCTTATCCTCCTGGATTTAATAGTAACTTGCAATTTAAGGAAAAGAAGTTGTCTACAGAAGAAATGATTATGAATATGGGAAATTAATTACAAGCTCAAGGTATTGCTATGAAAAATACTGAAAATCAATTGGAACATATTTTCACTGCACTTAATAATAGAACTTCTGGAACACTTCCAAGTAATGTTAAGATCAATCCAAAAGATCAAAACAAGGAACAACTTAAGGCTATTCAATTAAGAATAGGAAAAAAATTGAAAACTAGAGTACAAAAAGAAATTGAAATTGGAAAGGAGAAGGTGGAAATTGTAAAAGGTTCAAACAAGATTTATCCAGACTTGGATTATACTCTTGAGCCAATGAAGATTACTATTGAAAAACCACCACCTCCGTTTCCTCAAGATTGAAGAAACAAAACAGGGATAATATATTTTGAATATTTTTGGAGATCCTTAAGAAATTAACAATAAATATTCCTTTTATTGAAGCATTAGAGCAGATGCCTGACTATTCCAAGTTTATGAAGGATATCCTACGAAAGAATAGAAAGTTTACAGATCATGAAACTGTTGCACTTTGTGGAGAGTGTAGTGCAACTATTCAGAAGAAGCTTCCTGAAAAACTTGAAGATCCTGGTAGTTTCACTATTCCATGTGCTATAGGAGAAAACCTTTTCGGAAGGACCTTATGTGATATGGGAGCTAGTATTAATCTTATGCCCTTATCGACTTTCAAAAGGTTAGGAATAGGAGAAATTTCTCCTACATAGGTGACTCTTTAGTTGGCCGATCGTTCCATTACTTACCCTAAAGGAGCGGTGGAGGATGTGTTAGTGAAAGCGGATAAATTAATCTTTCCTGTTGATTTTATTGTACTTGATATGGAGGAAGATAAAGAAATTCCAATCATTTTAAGAAGACCATTCCTTACTACTGGAAGAGCAGTGATTGATGTTTAAAAAGGAGAATTAACTATGAGATTTAATGATCAAGAGGCGACCTTTAATATTTTAAAATCCATGAAGTATCCCTCAATGGAAAAAGATAATGAATGTTTTAGGATTGAGGTCTGTGAATATTTGAGAAATGATCATTTTGAGACTATATTTGAAAAATATGTGGAATATGAAAATATATTTGAAGAAGAAATTGAAGATGAAGAAAATTCAAATAGTAAGAAGAATGAAGATTTGGAGAATGTTCAGGAGAGATTTGAAGTGTTAGACACTATGGAAGGTGGAAATAAAAGCTTAATTCCATCTATCATAAAACCTCCTAAACTTGAGAAGAAAATTCTCCCTAATCATTTAAAGAATATGTTTTTAGGAGAATCATCCACCGTGCAAGTTATTGTATCTTCGCAGTTATACGATTATCAAGAACAGAAGTTGCTGGAAACTTTAAAAAGATACAAGAAAGCTTTTGGATGGACTTTGGAAGATATTAAAGGAGTTAGTCCTTTGATTTGTATGCACAAAATTTTATTAGATGAAAAACATAAACCGAGAGTTGATGTGCAAAGGAGACTGAATCCTATAATGAAAGAAGTAGCTAAGAAAGAGATTTTAAAATGGCTGGATGCTGGAATTATTTATCCTATTTCAGATAGTGCTTGGGTGAGTCCAATACATTGTGTACCCAAAAAGGGAGGAGTGACTGTTGAAGTGAATGAATGTAATGAAATTATACCTACCATACAAATTAATGGATGACGAATTTGTATTGACTAAAGGAAATTAAATGCCGCCACCAGAAAAGATCATTTTCCTCTTCCTTTTCTCAATCAAATGCTAGATAGACTTGCTGGACACAAGTACTACTACTTTCTGGATGGATATACTGATTACCATCAAATACCTATTGCTCCTGAGGATCAAGAAAAGACAACATTTAGTAGCCCTTGTGGAACCTTTTCTTTTCGTAGAATGCCTTTTGGACTGTGTAACGTACTTGCAACATTTCAGAGATGTATGATGTCTATCTTTAGTAGTATGATAGATAATGAAATATAAGTTTTTATGGATGATTTCTCTGTATTCGAGACTTCATTTGCAATTTGCCTGGAAAACTTAACA
Source organism: Papilionanthe hookeriana x Papilionanthe teres (assembly GCA_022702705.1). NCBI lineage: Eukaryota > Viridiplantae > Streptophyta > Magnoliopsida > Asparagales > Orchidaceae > Papilionanthe > Papilionanthe hookeriana x Papilionanthe teres. Next base: position 61,750,824 of record CM040433.1, read on the forward strand.
AAAGTTTTGGAGCTCTGTGACAACAAATTTAGTTCTGAATTGAGAGAAATGTCAATTTATGGTTGCAGGAGGAATTGTGCTTGGGCATAAAATTTATGAACATGGTATGTAGGTCGATCCTGCTAAAATTAGAGTGATTGAGAGATTGCGGCCAACCACTACTGTGAGAGAGATGAGGAGTTTCTTAGGACACGCTAGATTTTACAGGCGATATATTAAAGATTTTTCTAAAATTACTAAACTTTTATGCCGACTTTTAGAAAATGATAGAAAATTTGATTTTAATGATGAATTTTTAAGTGCTTTCGAATTATTGAAAGAGAAATTAATCACTGCACCTATAATTGTTTCACCAGATTGAGAGAAACCATTTGAACTTATGTGTGATGTGAGTGATTATGCGATCGGAGTAGCATTGGGGCAAAGGCATGATAAAGTTTTCAAAGTCATTGACTATGCTAGTAAAACTCTTAATGAGGCTCAAATTATTTATACCACAACTGAAAGAGAGTTATTAGCTATAGTATTTGCTTTTGAAAAGTTTAGACCTTATTTAATTGGAACTAAAAGTATTGTGCATACAGACCATTCGGCTATCAAATATTTAATGCAAAAGAAGGATGCAAAACCAAGACTAATTAGATGGATACTTCTTCTGCAAGAATTTGATTTTATGATAGTTGATAGGAAGGGAACTGGTAATCAAATAGTTGATCATCTGTCAAGAATAGAGTATGAAAAATTATCTGAATTTGAAAAGGAAATTACAAAAAATTTCCTTGATGAATAACTCTATACTATTATGGGAAGTAATTTGCCTTGGAATGCTGATATTGTGAATTATATTGTAAATTATATTATACCACCTGATTTAACATGGAAACAACAAAAGAAGTTTAAATATGATGCAAAACTTTATTTTTAGGATGAGCCCTATCTATATAACAGTGTAAGGATCTGATTATTAGAAAATGTGTAACACAAGAAGAAACGAATTTGATTATTCAACGATGTCATGATTCTGAATTTGAAGGTCATTTTGATGCTGATAAAACTGCTTTTAAGATATTACAATCTGGATTTTATTGGCCTACTCTTTTTAGAGATGTTTATAAATATATTAAATCATGTAATCGATGTCAAAGAGTAGGTAATATCTCTAGAAGAAATGAAATGCCTCTAAATTATAATTTGGAAGTTGAAATTTTTGATGTATGGGGATTAGATTTTATGGGACCATTTACTCCTTCATTTGGAAATTTATATATATTTATTGCCATTGATTATGTCTTGAAATGGATTGAAGCTATTGCTTTACCTAGATGAGATGCTCGGAGTGTTTCAAAATTTTTAAAGTAATATATTTATAAGATATGGAATGCTGAGAGTGATCATAACCGATGGTGGATCCCATTTCAGGAATAATCAAATTAAGAGATTAATTAAGAAATATAATATTATACATAGAATCTCTACTGCTTATCATCCCCAGACTAGTGGTTTAGCAGAAGTGTCTAATCGTGAAATTAAAAGAATTTTGGAGAAAACTGTAGATAATCATAAATTAGATTGGTCTGCTCGATTAGATACTGCTTTATGGGCTTATAGGACTGATTTAAAAACCCCTATTGGAATGTCTCCTTATAGACTAGTGATTGGTAAGATTTGCCATTTACCTGTTGAATTGGAGCATAATGCATATTGGGCGATAAAAGAGTTGAATTTTAATTTGAGAAATGCTGGAGAAAAAAGATTTATGCAATTGAAGAAATTGGAAGAGATTAGAAATGCATCTTATCACAATGATTAGATCTATAAAGAGAAAATGAAATTATGGCATGATCGGAAGATATTGAAAAAGAAATTGGAATTTGGACAAAAAATTTTTTTATACAACACAAGATTGAAGTTATTTCCTGGAAAGCTCAAGTCTAGATGGTTAGGACCTTTTACAGTTGTAAAAGTTCATTCTTTAGAGTCGTTGATATTAAAGATCCCGATACTCGGAAAGATTTTCAAGGTTAATAGGCATCGATTAAAGCCTTACTTTGATGGGTTTCAACCTAACTTCAAAGAGGTTTTAATGCTATTTCATCTCAATTAACTGAATGGCTTTTCGGGCTGACGACGTTAAACTAAGCGCTTTATGGGAGACAACCCATATGTATCTTTGTGGTGTGCTTGCTTGTTTGTTGTAGTTGTGTTTTTTAGATAGTTGTTTTTGAATCCTAATTACTCCAAAATACTTTTAATGGATAAATATTGGATCAAATTGAGAAATTGGAATATTTTGGGCCAAACGAAGTTCGGTGAGAATTTTTTACCATTGGCGCCGCCGGCGCCAGAATGGGCGCCGCCGGCGCCTTATCGAGCGCCGCCGAAGCCCAAAACCTGTTGTCGTTTTTTAAGTTTTATAATGCGAGTTTTGGCAGTTTTGAGCGGGATCTTCATCCTTATAACTCTCTAAACTCCATTTTTGACTTCCTAACTTCAGAAAAATGGACACTACCATTCCCGATTCACTTCCCATGATTTCATACTCATTTGAAACCCCTCGATCTCGCAATTTCAACCGAAGGAATTTCATAAGTTTCGAGGCACAATGTTTGTTCAACAAAGTGATGATGAAAAGGAGAATTATCAAGGAAAGAGGCTTTATAAATCGAGGTATGGATAATCCTACTACTAGAATTGAAGAGATTATGAAGGAGAGACGTTGGGAAGTGCTTTGCTACACTACCACTGCCGTTGTTGTTCATGTCGTGAAAGAATTCTATGTAAATCTTCACGGGATCAACTAAGGGTTCGTATTTGTGCATGGTAGATTTGTGTAATTCTCTTCTACAAGAATTAACAATCTTTTCGTGATTGAGAATGTATATGTTTGCCATTATTCTAATTTCAATGCCACGAGTGATAATATGAATGATGTGTATAGATATTTGATGGATGAGAATGAGGATTGCGAAATTAGAGAGAATGAATACATTAATTTCCCATCTGCATCTCTAAATCCAGTGTCAAAGTAGTGACACTACTTTATTTCGACAAAGTTATTTTCAACATTGAAGATTAGCAAGGTAACTAAGGAAAGTGCCATTTTGAATTTCTGTATTCAAACTGGGAAGCCGATTGACATTGGTAATATCATTGTGAAATTAGTTTTGGGATTAATTGTTCATGGATTTAAATATGGGCTTGGACACCCGTCCACCATATTTCTGTTATGTAGTCAATCACAAGTTCCTTATGAGAGTTGGGAAAAGGTTCTTCTTCCATGAAGGCCTATTGATCCAACTAATCCTTATGACTACCAGACAGTGGGAGATGATGATGACATGAATTTACTTGCTGATCAACAAACACAGACTTCACAACCGATTCAACCCTATTGTCCTGAAGGGTCCAGAATGATATTGAAGAGGATCCAACAGTTGGAGAAACAGGTACAAAATGTTATGACTGCAATCAATAACATTTCTAATTTATTCAATCATATAGATTGGAGAAAGAAGGAAAAATTCGATCACACTGGTCAAATTGAGATGAGCTTGATTAACTTGATGAAGAAGAATACGGTGATTGCTGAGGAATCGTTTGACAAATTTTCATTTCATCTATTCTATAATTTGTTCGTGCATCAACAATTGATTGGAGACATTAGAGGAGAGGATAGTTCTGAAACCGATGTGGAGTAATTAATGAATTTTACTTATGCTTGTTGTGTGTTTAGTTTGCTTTTCTTAATTATGCTTAGTGTGTGTAGTATTTGCTTTTCTTTGTAATTTGAATTTAGATTTGGATATGCTTATTGTGTGCTTAGATTTTAGTGTTTGCCTATTGTAGTGTACTTGCAACACTAAACATCTAAGAGTTGGTTTGGTTTGAATGAACATGTTTGGTGTTTATATTGTAACTTGGATTATATATATATAAGTTTGTTGTGTATTGCTTGTGTTAAGAATCATGTTAATTATTGCTTGTGAGATTATATAAAAGCCTATTTAAGTGTTAAACACCGTTGTGGAAGTCGAAACGAACGAAATTAAGAAAAAAATTTCGGACCCAAAAAAAAGTTTGAACTGGCGCCGCTGGCACCAGAATGGGCTCTGCCGACGCCCAAATCCAGAGAGTTTGGCATTTATTTTAAATAGAGCACCACAAGTGCCCAATCGAGCTCCGCCAGCACTCGAACCCAGTAAAAGCCAAAAAACCCTTGTTTTCGCTATTTTTACCCTGGGATCTGCATATTTTTCCATTGCCTCCGTCTTCCTCCTCCTTTTTTGCCATTTTGAAGATCTAGGGCTTGCTAGATCTCAAATTTAAGGTGATTTCAAAGCTTTTCGACACCAGATCTTTACTCTCCTGGTAAGAGCTTCACTTCAAGTTAAAGTTTTTGATTTTCACCATGGAAATCTCTCACATTGCTTACGTTAGAATTTTTAGAGTTTTAAAGTGATTTTGAGATTTCCATGAATAAATTTGCTCTTACTTGTTTAGAATAGTATTTGGATTTTGTTACATTGTGAATTTGGGATTTATTGGAATTTTCTTGCAAATTTTAGAAATTCACATGACTCCAAGGATGAGTAAAGGGAAGAGGAAATTGGATTTTGATGAGGAAAAATTCATTAATATCAAAGCACAATTTTGCTTTAATTCTTACCTTTACAACAAGAAATGTATCTAGGATCGAGCTTTTGATAGTCCTGGTGGATCTGTTGAACAGTTAATTGCAGAACAGAACTGGGAGCGATTTTGTTATTTTACTGTGAATGCTGTTATTGGAGTTGTTAGAGAGTTCTATTCAAATGTACCCTAGACTGAGACTGAGTATGTGCTAGTTAGAAGAAAAATGGTTGAGTTTACTCTTCAGCGTATCAACGCTTTCTATCAGACTCGGGACCCATTTGTTTGTGAATACGAAAACTTTGACACTCGAGGGGAGAATATGAGAGAAGTGATTGCTTTTTTGACGGATGGGAGAGGGGAATGGAAAGTAAGTCAAAAATAGTTGATTAACATCCCCGCTTCCACATTGAATGTTGCATCAAAAGTTTGACATTATTTCATCTCTGCGAGACTATTACCATCTTATTACCACAGCGAAGTTACAAGGGATAGAGCAATTCTGAACTATTGTATTCAGAAGATGAAAAAGTTTGATATTGGAGCTATTGTTTACAAGAGCATTCAGACGATTGCTGGAGGCAAGACCACTGGAGGATTAGGGCATCCTGCCTTAGTTCATGCCTTGTGTGTTCAGTCTGGGGTGGAGTTCAGTAGTTCTGAAGAAGTGGCTATACCATTGAGACCAATTACAAAGACTATTATCCGTACATATGAGTCTCATGTTGGAGCCTGAGTCGAGAGTAGGAGTACTGATATTCCTACTACAAGTTATGATGTTCCATCTACATCTGAGCCGCCTACCTTATCTTATATTATGGAGCAGCTGAGATTACAGAGTGTTAGCATGGATAGACTCCATGGTAGAAGGGATGTGTTTGAGGCCAGGAATGATGTGAATGAAGATTATCTAGAGAGGAGAGTTGAGTTTGATATTGCATATTATGATGCTCAGGTCAGATTTATGAGGGGGAGTCTGATGTGATATTTCCTACTTATCCTAGTTATACACCATATAGACCTGACTCTGCTGATGACCCTGCTGATGATCCTGGTGATGGAGATTGGTAGATTGTTTGTTTCTATTTCTGTTGTTCTTGTTGTGTTGTGTTGTACTGTTATGATGTAGTAGTTATTTATTTTTCATGTGATGTGTAACCCTATTAGTGTATTGTTATGTTGTATTAAAACATTGAAATTGTTAGCTAGACTGTGTAGTACTGTGATTGTTTGTTTAGTTTTGTAGTGTTTTGTTGGATGTTTAGATGTTTAAACTTTATTTCTCTTTACCCATGCAAATATTTAAAATTGTTATATCACTTCTACTAATTGTTTCATGCCTGCTAGTTGTAAATTTGGACTAATACCTAATAGCTGTTGAAGATTTCAAGATCCCAACACAGAAATGTTAGTTTTCTTCTACTCTCTACTTTTTCAAATTTACTGAAAAATTTAAGTTTGGGGGAGGGTAGAGAAATATTAACTTTTATTTGTCCTCAATTATTATATTTTAAAAAAAAATTATTAGCATAACTTCTGGCAGTTGAACCTCACTGTAAGTAACTAAAACTTTTTATTTCAGTTGAATATTATGGAAGAATTAGATGAAAATTTTTAGTAATAAAGGTTAATTTTATAGAAGTAAGATATTTGGTATGAAAGGATTTGATTATAGTCAACTATTTAATGTAAATAAAACTGTATTTTTGAAATTTTAAGGGACTTAAAGTATTGTGGGTTAAGAAGAGATTGTGACTTCATGATGAATAATAAAGCTTGTACTTAACTATAAAGTAAGGAGGTGTCTCAAGTTGAACTTTAGAAAGAGGAGAGTGAAGTTCAAAATCATTAAATGCTATCCAGATATAGTAATCCTCATTAAAAGAAAAGAAAAGAAAAGAAAAGAAAAGAAGAATTGAAAAACAATCCCGAAAAGAAAAAGAGAAAGAAGAAAAAGAAAGAAAAATATTTATGAGGAGAAGCTTGAGGAGATGACAATAAAAAATTAGCTTCACTTGAGTCACCCAAAAAGAAGAACTTGATTTCATTGCTGAATTTATATTTAAATTATTGGCTTACATTCTAATGAAGTTTGCATGAACTCCTTTTTCACATAGTCTTTCAAGGCACTCCAAATGTGACAAATTATAGTTTATCTTAAAATAAGTAGAAGACTAGAACCCTTAGACTTGATTGTGAATATTCTTATACCTGTATTGTTGACCTGAGTTACTAAATTTCTTTCTAAAAATCTAACCAATTATTCTTTTAAGTGAAAAATTTTAGTGTCCTACAGTTGAAAGTACATTTCTTAGAGTTATATTTTATGTAGTAAAAGGATTACTTGAGGACAAGTAATAGTTAAAATTTGGGAGATTTTGATACATCAAAAATATATACGGTTTTTGCTATATAATTTTACCCATTTTTGGTGATATTGCACTTTAAAGAATTGTATTTTTCATGATTTGTTGCAAGTATGATGATTTTAGAGCTGATTGGAGCGAAAAGAAGTGAAAAGGAACGAATTCGGAGCAAAAAGGAGCAAAAAGGTGGAAAACAGGTTTTGGCGCCGCCGGCGCCATTTTTCATAGACTCCAAGAAATATTGGGACGATAGAGCGCCGCTGGTGCCCGAAGTCTGTGGAATTCAAATTTGAAGAGTTTTGGCGACTTTTTTAAGGGATGCCTATGGAAATTCTTGGGATTTTGTTTCTAACTTATAAGTAACTGTTTTTGGACGAAAATGGTGTGCTTCTTTAGTGGTTCTAGTGTAGTTTTAGTGTGGGTTAAGTGTTAGGGATTAGGAGAAGAGTGTGTAGAAGTTAGAGTTTGAGAGGAACTCTTCTTTAAGGAGTGAAGGAGAAGGAGTAAAGTGAGAGATTGCTTCTTCCTTTCCATTCTGAAGAGAGAATCAAGTGTTGTAAAGAAGAGAGAAAAGGATTCAAAGGAACTTTAAGGGAATTGTATTGGGGAAGAGAAAGAGATAAATTTTATTTTCTTTTGTGGTTTGTATGAGTTTTCTTTTATATAGAAAATCCATGTTTTATTGCTTTTTCTTCATGAATTCTAGGAAGTCTCCTTTATCTTTCTTCTTGCATAGAGACGTGATGATGGATTGATGTGGATTTGATGTGCTTTTAATGTATTGAAGAAATTGTGATGGTTTTTAATTTTGAAATTAATTTACTTTTCGATTTGGCCAATTGAAATGTTAAAATATGTTGTTGAACATTAATTCTGAAAGGATTTAATGTCCTACAACAATAATGAAGGATCCATTCAATTTCCATGGATAAATTGCGTAGTTCATGGGAATTAGTGTAAATAAATAGGAAAATGTGTTTTGATGGACTTCAACTTGGAGGTTTCAGGTGACAGGCTGAGATCCCCAAATTGGTTATAAGATTAGTAACTAAACATTGAAAGTTAGCCTTCAAGTGAAGGGTGAGTGGGAACTCTGAAGTGAGAGCCAGTATCCTCCCAGCTTAGTCTTAGATTTAGTCACTAAACATAGGAAATGTCAAATTTCTTTTCATTCTTAGAAGAGGGGGTACTCTTTTAAGGGTAAAGAAACATCTATGCTCCTATTTGGCACAATAACATAGATAATTCTTCCATATCAATACACACATCATTTTCTCATTGCAAGAGGAAAGATACTTTTCTCATACATCAAAAATCTTTCAAATACATAGTTTGGTGTGTCTGTTGGTTAATTCTATTTTTAAAGTTATTATAAGTAATTGTAGTTTGATTTAATATTACTGTTTTCTGCATAGTAGTAGTAGAAGTAAGTAGTAAATTTTAATTTCAATTTGAGTATCAAATTTCAGTGCTATATTATATATATTGTGATTATACTTTGTACTTCCCTGTGGGATCGATAACCACGACTCCATTAGAGCCCTGTATTACTTGATACGATACGTATACTTGTGTTGAGTGTTCGGACTTTTTAAATTTGAGTTCATACATTCTTGCATATAAATTTGAGTTCATACATTCTTGCATATATAAAGTTTGCCGGTCAATATCCAAACATTCCTTTGAAGTTTCTCTGACTCTGACTGACTTCTATAAGTCTCCAACTCCAGCAATCACACTATAAACACTCTGAATTCTCACTAAAGAGAAGTAAATAGCTCTACACAATCTTTAATTAAATGAAATTTCACACCTCTTTCACTCTTATAACACTTGCATGCTCCAAAACAACCACACTTTGCTGTAGAATTATTATCTTTTTATACAGCTTCGAAAATGATCAGGGGTTGCTTCAGACACCTCTTCAAAATTCGCTCATATTCATTGAGTACTCTATAAGGTAATTGTGGCTCGTAGGCGCCAGTCTCCTACACGAATTGACGCGTCCCTTCAGGTTTTAAGTCGCACATCTTCGTTGAATAACCAATTCCCTGTGTCTATATTCATTTTAACTTATTTATAACATATGGGAAATTGTCCAGAGGCTTCTATATCGCTTCTTAGTCATCAATAACAATCACAAAATCGTCCAAAAGTTCTCTAGATTTTCCTGTTGAGTTTGGTGCCTGGGCGCCAGATCTGGCGCTTGGACGCTAGAGTCAGCTCTTTTTTCTTCTTTTCTTAAATTGACTCATTGATACACCTAAAATATATAGTATTTTTATGCAAATTTTTATACCTATTTTTAATGATATTGTACTTTAAGGGAAGATATTTTGTGTTTTTCTTGCAGGTATGATGAAAATGGATGGTCATGATGAAAGGAGCAAAATTGGATCAAATTTGGAGCAAAAACAATGAAAAATCAAAATTTTGGCACAGGCCGCTAAGCGCCGCTGGGCCGGCGCTTAGCCGCTACAGTTAAAAATCGAAATCTTCCTGTATTTGGCGCCAATTTCAAAGGGGATGGGATCCAACTCTTGGTGGTAACTACCATAAGTTCCTTTGGGCGGCAAGTTTGAATGAAGGGGTGCGTTCCTTGGTAGATACATCGAATCTGGACACATTTTGAAGAGACACCAAGGCACCTTTTGGTTTACTATTTAAAGAGTGTCTTAGGAAAGATTAGAGGAGGTTTAGGAGGCTCTTCCACTGCGTTTTGAAGGGTATTTCCTTTGCTCTTCCACTTGCATTTTGAAGAGAGTTTTTACAGTATTTTACTTTTATTTTGTGAGAGTTTTTGTTAAGAGTAGGAGTAGAGAGTAGAAAGGAGAAAAGTGTCGGAGTGAAGTCTTCTTCTTCCCACTACTTTTCTTTCTTTTAGTTTAGTTTTTATTGATGTCTGAAGTCTGTATTCCGAGTCATCGGATTTGGGAGACTTATTCTGAGGAGTGGTTTAGCGAAGAGTCAAAGTTTCAGAGGAATTTCCTTAGTCTTGTGGAGAGGATTTTCAGATAAGTGTTTACTTTTAATCTTTCTATTAATACTTGCTTTCGTTTATTATTTTTCTTATTATTTTTAATTTCAAATCAATGTGTTTTTGTATTTTCTCAATGCATTCTGAGTAGTTTACTTTATCATTTTCTTTATTTAATGGAGAAGTAATTAAATTATAAATAATTTTTGTGGAAAGTATAAGTGTTTAAAAGTTAGAAGAAGTTGTGAAGATTGATTCTAAAAACTTTGTTTACTTCTTAATTTGGCCTGTTAAGTTGTAAAATTTCTTGAGATTATGTAAGATCCAATACAGTATTGTCTCATAAAAGTTAGTAAGAATCACATGCAATTATATGGGTGAGAATTGTATTCCATATAATTGAATGTAATATTAGAAGTTATTTTTATGGAAGGGAGTAAAATTAGAGGATTTTAGAGTGACGGGCTAAAACCCCTTAATTTGGTTTGAAGTTTTGAGTTTTGTTATGAGAAGTTAGCCCCCAAGTGGTGGGAATCGAGGGAACTCTAGAGTGAGAGATCGGTATCTTCCACCGCCTAACCATGTTCAAAATAATAAAAATTTCAAATTAATCTATGTTCTTTATAGAACCAAGTAAGGGTAAAGAACACATTTGCTTCTATCTATCACAACAAATTTAAATACTTCCACAACAATACTTTAAGAATTATCACTACTTCTAAAAGGAAAGAAAAAGATATTCTAGTTAATAGTATTTTACATACAGTTTTTTTAGTTATTATAATTTTAATTTCTTGCCTAACTTTTTATTAAAGAAATTTCAAAAGACAAATCAACTTTCAAAACCTTTCAAAATCAACACATACTTTCAAAAGCCATAACAAAAAGTAAAAGATATTTTTTCTGATTTTTTTAAAGATTTTACATTTTCCCTGTGGGTTCGATATCTCGGGGCGTAATCAGAAAGTCCTATATTACTTGATAAACGATACGTATGCTTGCTTAGTATCCTATATTGTTTCATATCTAAATCATCAGCGCATTTACCGGACGATACCAAGTTTTTGACGCCGTTGCATTTATCGGGGATCACTCATTTTTGCTCCTTTTACTCCTTTTTTGATTCTTTTCTTCATAAACTTATTTTCTCGTACCTGCAACCAAAAACATAATAAATACCTTTCATTAAAGCGTATTATCTTTAAAATATTAGTTAAAAATGATATAAAAATTTAGGTAATTTTAATGGCGATCAATGCCCCCAAACTTAAACGTTGCTTATCCTCAAGTAACACTTAACTCTTTACTACTAAAAATAATAATCTATGGAGAAAATTTTTCAAGTTATTCAACAATGGGGGAACGCCCAAGTAAACCCATTGGGGAATTAGAGCAACCAAGGTAATAATAATAATAGATTAACTTATCCTTCAGGTTATAACAATGCTTTACAAAATAAGGAGAAGAAGTTGTCTACGGAAGAAGTAGTATCACATATGAGAAATCAATTACAAATTCAAGGAGCAACCATCAGAAAAATTGAAAATCAATTGGGACAAATTGCAAATGGCTTAAGTAATAGATCCCAAGGAATGCTTCCAAGTAATACTGAAGTGAATCCAAGTGAAAAGAATAAAGAACAAGTGAAGGCAATTCAACTAAGAAGTGGAAAAGATTTGGAAGGTAGAGTTCAAAAAGAAACTGAAGTAGAGAAAGAAGAGATTGAAAGACCTAAAGAGGAAGCTCCAAAAGGTTTGAAAAGACTTATTTCTCCACCTAAGGTTGATTTAGAAAAACTACCACCTCCATTTCCTCAGAGACTTCATCAACAAAAGTTGGATAAGCAATTTTCAAAATTCTTGGAGATATATAAGAAGCTTACCATTAATATTCCATTTCGTCGAAGCCCTAGAACAAATGCCAAGCTTTGCGAAATTTATGGAGGATATTCTTAATAAAAAGAGTAAGTTTGAAGAAAATGAGACTGTTGCACTTAGTGAGGAGTGGAGTAAGATAATTCAGAAAAAGCTTCCTGAAAAACTTAAAGATCCTGGTAGTTTCACAATTTCATGTGCAATCGGGGAAATATTCTAATGAAAAGCTTTATGTGATTTTGGTGCAAGCATTAACCTTATGCCTCTATCAATATTCAAAAGACTGGGACAAGGAGAAATAACCCTAACTACTGTAACTCTGCAATTAGCAGATCGTTTGATCACCTATCCTAAAGGAGTTATAGAAGATGTTTTGGTAAAAGTGGATCAATTTATTTTTCCTGTGGATTTTATTGTGTTAGATATGGAGGAAGATAAAGAGATACCCATAATTTTGGGGAGACCTTTTCTAGCTACAGGCAGAGACATGATAGATGTGCAAAAAGGGGAATTAACGATGAGGGTTAATGATCAGACTATTACATTTAATATTTCAAAATCGATGAAATATCATGCTAGAGGTAAAGAAGATGAGTGTTATAGGATGGATGTTATTGAATATTTAAGTGAATGTCATTTCAAATCAACTTATGAAGAGAAAGCTGAAAGAGAAGAATTTGTATATAAGAAAGAAGAGGAGTTACTTGATTCTGAAGATTTTCAAGAGGAAGATTTAAAGTTTGTTCGTGAAAGTTTTGAATTGTTGGATATGACTGAGAAAGATAAATCTTATGGTCCATCAATTGAAAAACCTCCTGAACTTGAGTTAAAAATTCTTCCTGATCATTTGAAGTATATTTTTCAAGGTGAATCAGAAGAGAGTTTGCTTGAAATTTGAAGAAGCACAAGAAAGCCTTTGGATGGACAATTGCTGATATTAAAGAAATCAGTCCTTCAATTTGTGTGCACATAATTCTTATGGAAGATAATTACAAACCACGGGCTGATCCCCAAATGAGATTAAATCCTATCATGAAAGACGTTGTTAAGAAAAAATTTTTAAAATGGTTGGATGCTGGAATTATCTACCCTATTTCAGATAGTGCATGGGTTAGTCCTATTCACTGTGTTCCTAAGAAAGGAGGAGTAAATGTGACTGTTAATGAGAAAAATGAAATGATACCAACAAGAAAAGTTACAGGGTGGAGAATATGCATTGATTATAGAAAATTAAACCTTGTCATAAGAAAATATCATTTTCCATTCCCTTTTCTAGATCAAATGTTGGATAGACTGGCTCGGCATAAATACTTTTATTTTTTGGATGGATATACTGGTTACCACCAAATTCAAATTTCTTCTGAGGATAAAGAGAAAACTATGTTTACCAGTCCTTATGGTACGTTTGCTTTTAGAAGAATGCCCTTTGGTTTATGTAATGCCCCTGCTACATTTCAGAGATGTATGATGGCTATTTTTTGTGATTTAATTGAAAAAGGGATTGAAGTTTTTATGGATGACTTTTCAGTGTTTGGAATTTTGTTTAAATCATGTTTATAACATCTATCTAAAGTTCTAAAACATTGTGAAGAAACTAATTTGGTCTTTAATTGGGAAAAATGCCAATTTATTGTAGCAGGAGGAATTGTTTTGGGACATCGGATTTCAGAAAAAGGTTTGGAGGTAGATCTCGCAAAAATTCAAGTTATATCTAATTTACCTTGCCCATCCGATGTAAGGGGAATTAGAAGATTTTTAGGACATGCTTTGGATTCTACGGGCGTTACATCAAAGACTTTTCAAAGATTACAAAACCTTTATGCCGTTTCTTGGAAAATGATGCAATTTTAAATTTTGATGATGATTGCCTCAAAGCCTTTGAAACATTAAAAGAAAAATTAATCACTGCACCTGTAATAATTTCACCAAATTGGGAAAAACCTTTTGAATTAATGTGTGTTGCTAGTGATTATGCTATTGGTGTTATTTTAGGTCAGAAATATGATAAAATTTTCAAAGTAATTTATTATTCTAGTAAAACTCTTAATGAAGCTCAAATTAATTATATCACTACTGAAAAAGAGTTATTAGCTATAGTATTTGCCTTTGATAAATTTCGATCATATTTAATTGGAACTAAATGTGTGGTGCATACTGATCATTCTGCTATTAAATAATTAATGAAGAAAAATGATGCAAAACCAAGATTGATAAGATGGATTCTTCTTTTGCAAGAATTTGATTTTGAGATAGTAGATAGGAAGGGTTCTGATAATCAAATTGCTGATCATTTGTCCAGGCTTGAAATTGAAAAATCTCTTTTTGATACTGAAGAAATTAATGAACATTTTCCTGATGAAAAACTATTCACTGTTAAAGAATGGCATGTTTCGTGGTATGCAGACATAGTAAACTTTATTGTTAGTAATATTATACCATATGGTTTGACATACTTTGAAAAGAAGAAATTTTTGTCTGATGCTAAGACTTATTTTTGGGATGACCCATTTTTATATAAATAAGGAAAGCATCTTTTAATTCGAAGATATGTACCTTTGGAAGAGACTTATGAAATTATTCAAAAATGTCATGATTCTGATTATGGGGAACATTTTGGAAGTGATAAAACTGCATATAAAATATTACAATCAGGATTTTATTGGCCTACAATTTTTAATGATGTGAATGCTTATATTAAAAATTGTGATAAATGTCAGCGTGTAGGCAATATTTCTAGAAGAAATGAGTTGCCCCTCAATTATATGTTGGAAGTTGAAATATTTTATGTTTGGGGACTAGATTTCATGGGACCATTTACACCATCTTTCGGAAATGTTTATATTTTGATAACAGTAGACTATGTTTCCAAATGGATTGAAGCTATTGCTTTACCTCGATGTGATACTCAAAGTGTTGCAAAGTTTTTAGAAAAGAATATATTTTGCAGATTTGGAATACCAAGAGTAATCATAACTGATGGGGAAAGTCATTTTAGAAATGCGATTATTGGGAAGTTAACAAAGAAATATCATATTAATCATCGCATTGCTACTGCTTATCATCCGCAGACAAGTGGTTTGGTTAAAATATCCAATCGTGAAATTAAAAGAATATTGGAAAAAACTGTTAATCCAAATAGAAAGGATTGGTCATTCAAACTGGATTATGCTTTGTGGGCCTATAGGACTGCTTACAGAACATCTATAGGAATGTCCCCATATAGGCTGACTTTTGGAAAAACTTGTCATTTACGTTTTGAACTTGAGCATAAAGCATATTGGGCTATTAAAGAGTTCAATAATAATTTGAAAGATGCTGCTGAAAAGAGATTATTGGAATTGAATGAGCTTGAAGAAATAAGGAATGAATCTTATGAAAATGCTAAGATTTATAAGGGAAAGATGAAGTTATGGCATGATCGGAAGATTCTTACCAAAAATCTTGTACTAGGACAACAAGTTTTGCTGTATAATGCTAGATTAAGAATATTTTCTGGAAAACTTAAGTCCATGTGGATGGGTCCATTTATTGTGATAAAAGTTTATTCTTATGAAGCTGTAGATATTCAAGATCCTAAGACTGGAAAAATATTTAAAGTTAACGGACATAGACTTAAACCATATTTTTCAGTCAATAAATCTAAATCTGATAATAATTTGATGTTGGGTCACTCAGAATGAGTTTGGGTATGTCAGGCTGAAGACATTAAAACAAGCGCTATGTGGGAGGCAACCCATATTTATCGGTGTGCTTTGCTTTATGTTTGTTTAGTGTGTTTTGTTTGCTTTGTTTGGTTTGTTTTTATGTTTTTAGTGATAGTACTTTGGAGTTTTTAAACTAAAGTAGAGTTTATTTGACCTTAATTGATGATTTAGAAAAGTCGGAATGAAAATTTGGACACTTAGCAAACTTGTGCTAAATTGTGCACTGGCGGCTAAGTGTTGACTTGTTGTCGCTTAGGCACCGGAGTTATAAAAACGTAAAAAATGTGGATCTAGAAGCCTAGATCGTGGGGGAGAAGTTTTGGGAGTTATTTTTGAGTTTCTAAACATCTTGGGACAGATTTAACCCTTCCCAAGTCTATAAAAAGGATCTGATTCAAGAGAAACACTTGTCCCAAGTCCTATTTTCATTTCTGAGTCTTAAGAAGAGAATTTTTAGTGCATCATGTCTTCCTAGGAGAATGAGATGAAGAAGAAGTAATATTCTAACAAAAGTAAGTTCATTAGTGATAGCGCTAAAGAGTTATTTAATGGTTATCTCGCTGTTAGTATTCAGGGAATTGCAGAAATGATTGCAAAAATTGAAGCCCAAGTGACTTCAATGGAAGCAAAGATCAATGATACTAACTTAAATTTGGAACACATGGGATGGCAACTCAAGATGCAATTCAATCATTCAAGGTACGTGGAAGAAATAGATAAGGCGATGTTTGTGAAGAATAAATGGATTGAAGAAGATGATGTAAGAATGAACAACTATCGCCCGTTCTATCAAATTTATATTCCAGAAGGGTCATATGAGAATAATAGTGGTCCTAGATATATTCTGCCTAATGGAGAATGGAATTAAGAATGTTTTATTTTTATTTTTTTAGTATTTTTTTGTGTTATGTTTATTGTATTTAGTGCTTATATATTAACTGAGCTTGATGATGTGATGGTTACATCCTAGAAATGTATACTTATCAGTTTGAGATTAATGTCTCTTTTATTTAGAGAATTTCATCCTCTATGTGTGGATGGAAATTCTAGTATTGTATTAAATGTTATGTTTGTTTTAATATAAGTTTGTGTTTTTGTGAAATTTGTGTGGAATCAATGGTAATTAAATTTTGATTTAGAATATTGAAGATCTATGTGGGGAGAAATAATTATTTTGGAGTAATTTAATGTGAATAACCATGTGATTTAGTGCATACACCATTATTATGAAAATTTGGGTATTGGCGGCTAAGCGCCAAAGTTCCGGCGCTTAAGCGCCATATTTCGCGGCTAAGCGCCGATAGTTCGCGCTTAGGCGCCAGTTCGCGAAAATTGGTTCCCAACAGTTAAAAACCCAAAAAATGCCATTTTTAAACCGCCGCATCATCTTCAACCTTCGGTCTATCGCGAAAGAGAGGCTAGGGCATCATATTATGGATCATTTAAGAGCCGATCTCAACAAAAATTGTTAGATTTGGATTCCTTGAGGTAAGAGCACTACTCCTAAGTAAAATTTTTTATTTTCACCATGTATTTTGAGTACATTATGGAAAATCTTAAAATCACTATTCATGGTAAAAATTTAAGGAAAAACTTGATAAATTGCTTGGATTTAGTGAAAATATCTTTTGAAAGATAATTTAGCAAGTTTAGTTTGATTTTGGAATTTATGGTGAATTTTTTTTTTGTGAATTTTTAGAGCTGGCTCCAAAGTCAAAACGTTTACGAGAAAAGACGAAGTTTGATTCTGACAAATTTGTTAGTTTGAGGGCTGAGGAACGATACTTCTATGCATTGCAGTCACGTAAGTTGATTCCCGAGCTACTTTTTAGCAAACCAGGAGAGGTGATTGAAGAAATGATTGCTAGGAGGAACTGAGAAAATTACTGTTGCTTCTCCGCTGTTGCTGTTGTTTCTGTGGTTCGAGAATTTTATGAAAATTTGCCTGCTGCAGAAGAAAATCAAGTGATAGTTAGGAGGAATGAAGTTAACTTTTCTTCTGGGGAAATCAATACTTCTTATGGACTACCTCCTGACATGTTCTGTTTTTATTCTGACTATCATCCTACAGAAGGAGAGTTAGATGAGATAATGGAATTTTTGACTGATGAAAGAGGGTTATGGAAAATTACAAATGATAGAAGAGTGAACTGTCCTGCTTCAAAATTGAATGCCATTTCTAAGTTATGGCATTATTTTATCTCATCTAAGTTGTTACCTTCGAGCCACACTAGTGAAGTAACGAGAGAAAGAGCTGTGTTGAACCATTGTATTCAATAAGGGAAGCCTATTGACATTGGAGGAATAATTTATGATTATGTTTTGAACAATGCTAGATCCACCACTACTGCAGGTATGGGATTTCCTTTCTTGATTCATTCACTATGTGAACGATCTTGAGTGAAGTTTGAAACCTGGGAAGAGGTACTTCAGCCATTGAGACCTGTTACCAGTGTAAATGTTGGTACTTACACTGTACATTCAGAGATTGGTTAGAGAGGAGGATTTGGTAGGGCTTCTACTATTTTTGCTTCTACTGCATCTACTTCTCGTGCTACTACTTCACGTGCTTCGTCATCTACGGATTCACAGACTGGTTTATTAAGAAAATTTTTGAAAAAAGTGAGTCTTACTCATGAGCATTTTAGAGATATTGATCGTAAGATGGACAAAGTAGAAAGACATATTGTGAAACATGATGAGTATGAGGAGAGTTATCAGCAATATTTAGATAGACTGATTAGAGGTGATCAGAGTGCTGAAATGCCACCTCATCCATTCTACATACCTTATGGGCCATCCAAGGATTGGAACAAGCAGGATGATGATGATGTTGAGGATGATGAGTAGATTTGAATTATTTGTTTTTATTATGATGTTGTTGTTATTGATGTTTGTTTTGTCTAGTATTTTGTTTGATGATTGCGTTATGATGTGAACCTTGATAATATGCAGATTGTACTTATACTATTTATCTGTTATGCATATTCAGGTATTTTTGTTATTTTATTGTGGATTTATATGTTGTTTTGTGATAGTGTGTATTAGTAAATGTTTTAATGTGTATGTTATTTCAGAGTTTTTAGTAGTGTGTACCTTAATTCAAAAACTGTTAGGAGATTATAAAACACTATTGGGAACTTCTACTTAGGAAACTAAATGTTTAAAATTTTTCAAATTCCACTATCATTTGTTATCTGTATCAGTGTGTTATTTTAGTTGGTGTGTATTTGCTTTGAAAACCTCCACTACTATAGAAGTTTTCTAAAATTTTTACTTTTCTTATTAAAAAAAAACTAAAAACTAAATTTGATTTCATTTTACTCTTGTTATTTAAATTGCTATACTTGCATATTAGGATATTAAAAATTCCTGCAATTGATATGTTAGTTTTTATTTCTCACCCATATATCGTTTCTTATGCTTAAATGTTTTATCTTTAAAAAAATTAACGTTTGGGGGGGGGGAATTTAAAAACAAAGATTTTTCAAAAACCTAAAATTTTATTTGATTCTCAAGAATACTTAAAAATAAATCTTATTTTTTATTGAGAATAATTATGTACATGAAGTTATATTAGGGGAACAAAATTTTGAATATAGAAATGAATCAAAGAATTTAGTTAAAATTTATAGTAACCATGAAAAACTTAAAGTTAAAATTTTCTTAATGAAGAAGTGTCAAATAAAGTTAAACTATCTTTAGTATGAAGTTTTGTATTTTTAGATAAATAGAAGATTTAACTTTTATTCTTCAAAGCTTAAATTTCTTTTATTGAAGAATAATTTTCAAATATTATGATTTTTAAGTGAAAGATGTATATCTGACCTTTATTTTAAATGGAAGGGTGAAATTTAAAATCATTAAAGGTCTATCCAGATATAATAATCCTTGTCCTTATAAATAAAAAAAAGAAAAAAAAAGAGTGAAAAACAGTATATGAAAAGGGAGGAGAAGCTTGAGGATTTAAGGGCCTAATCTAAAATTGGTTTCATGCCTAAAGTTTAAGATATAAGTTTAGAGAAAATCTAAAGCTTAAGGTTATAATATAGTAAGTAAAATTATTTTTCAAATAAAGATTTTTAAGTGAGAAAAATAAGTGTTTGAGTCCTATGTTTTGAAGAATCTACAAATATTTCCGAATTAGATAGAAACTTATATTTGTCATTTTCCTTTACTTAAGAACTTTCTAAACTTTAAGTTGGTTTTAATTACTGAAATTTTTTCTAAATTGGACTATTCCATTTCTAGAACAAAATTTTGTTATCTTCCTAAGAAACTCATTACATAATTTGCATGCTAAATGTTCTATGAGATTAATTATCACTTGAGGATAAGTAACATTTTAAGTTTGGGGGATTTTGATACACCTAAAATATATAGTATTTTTATGCACATTTTTATACCTATTTTTAATGATATTGCACTTTAAGGTAAGGTATTTTGTGTTTTTCTTGCAGGTATGATGAAAATGGATGGTCATGATGAAAGGAGCAAAATTGGATCAAATTTAGAGCAAAAATAATGAAAAGTCAAAATTTTGGCACTGGCGGCTAAGCGCCACTGGGCCAGCGCTTAGCCGCCACAGTTAAAAATCAAAATCATCATGTATTTGGCACCAATTTCAAAGGGGATGGGATGCAACTCTTGGTGGTAACTACCATAACTTCCTTTGGGCGGCAAGTTTGAATGAAGGGGTGCGTTCCTTGGTAGATACATCGAATCTGAACACATTTTGAAGAGACATCAAGACAACTTTTGGTTTACTATTTAAAGAAAGTCTTAGGAAAGATTAGAGGAGGCTTTTCCACTGCGTTTTGAAGGGTACATCCATTGCTCTTCCACTTGCATTTTGAAGAGAGTTTTTACAGTATTTTACTTTTATTTTGTGAGAGTTTTTATTAAGAGTAGGAGTAGAGAGTAGAAATGAGAAAATGGTCGGAGTGAGGTCTTCTTCTTCCCACTTCTTTTATTTCTTTTAGTTTAGTTTTTATTGAAGTCTGAAGTCTGTATTCTGAGTCATCGGAGTTGGGAGACTTACTTTGAGGAGTAGTTTAGCGAAGAGTCAAAGTTTCAGAGGAACTTCTTTAGTCTTGTGGAGAGGATTTTCAGATAAGTGTTTACTTTTAATCTTTTTATTAATACTTGCTTTCGTTTGTTATTTTTCTTATTGTTTTTAATTTCAAATCAATGTGTTTTTTTTTCTCAATGCATTCTGAGTAGTTTACTTTATCTTTTTCTTTCTTAAAGGGAGAAGTAATTAATTTATAAAGAATTGTTGTGGAAAGTGTAAGTGTTTAAAAGTTGGAAGAAGTTGTGAAGATTGATTCTAAAAACTTTGTTTACTTCTTAATTTGGCCTGTTAAGTTGTAAAATTTCTTGACATTATGTAAGATCCAATGCGGTATTGTCTCATAAAAGTTAGTAAGAATCACATGCAATTATACGGGTGAGAATTGTAGTCCATATAATTGAATGTAATATTAGAAGATATTTTTATGGAAGGGAGTAAAATTAATGGATTTTAGAGTGACAGGCTAAAACCCCCTAATTTGGTTTGAAGTTTTGAGTTTTGTTATGAGAAGTTAGCCCCTGGGAGGTGGGAATCGAGGGAACTCTAGAGTGAGAGACTGGTATCTTCCCTGCCTAACCATGTTCAAAATAATAAAAAATTCAAATTAACCTATGCTCTTTATAGAACCAAGTAAGGGTAAAGAACACATTTGCTTCTATCTGTCACAACAAATTTAAATACTTCCACAACAATACTTTAATAATTATTACTACTTTATAAAAGGAAAGAAAAAGATATTCTACTTAATAGTATTTTACATACAGTTTTTTTTAGTTATTATAATTTTAATTTCTTTCTTAACATTTTAATAAGGAAATTTCAAAAGACAAATCAACTTTCAAAACCTTTCAAAATCAACACATACTTTCAAAAGCCATAACAAAAAGTAAAAAGTTAATTTTTCTGATTTCTTTAAAGATTTTACATTTTCCCTGTGGGTTCGATATCTTGGGGCTTAATCAGAAAATCCTATATTACTTGATAAACGATACGTATACTTGCGTAGTATCCCATGTTATAAAATCATAAGTTTCATATCTAAATCATCAGTGCATTTACCGGACGGTACCAAGGTTTTGGCGCCGTTGCATTTATCGGGGATCACTCATTTTTGCTCCTTTTACTCCTTTTTTTATTCTTTCTTCATAAACTTATTTTATTGTACCTGCAACCAAAAACATAAGAAATACCTTTCCATTAAAGCGTCATATCTTTAAAATATTAGTTAAAAATGATATAAAAATTTAGGTAATTTTAATGGCGATCAATGCCCCCAAACTTAAACGTTGCTTGTCCTCAAGTAACTCTTTAACTCTTTAGTACTAAAAATAGTAATCTATGGAGATAATTTTTCTTTAAGACTTCTATAACTGTTTATTTTATTAATAGAATAATGAAACTTAAAAGGCTTTTTAAATACCTTAAGCTAAAACCAAAATATGTAAAATAGTTAATATTCAAGTGTTAAGAACTCTCTTATCCTATCTATTTCAAAAAATAATTCCAATTTTTCAAATTAAGAACGTGTAGATAATTTACATGAAAAAGATTTTCATGATAACTCTACTAGTAAGGATGCTTATACATAAGACTTAAGTAAAAAATTGTGTTTAGGTCTCTTCCTATAAGATAATTCAAGTGAAGCCAATTTTAGATTTAGGCTTCTCCTCAAGCTTCTCCTCACTTTTCTTTTTCTTTTTCTTTTCATATTTGGATTGCTTTTCAATCCTATATATTTTTCTTTTCTTTTTCAGGGATTGTTTTCAATCTTCTCTCTTTTTCTTTTTTCATGTGAGGATTACTATATCTGGATAGCCTATAAATGATTTTAAACTTCACTATCCTTAACTTATATTTAAAGACTTGTCACATTTTTCACTTAATGAATATGTTTTTAGCAAAAATCTTTTTCATAGAGTTTCAATTCAATCTTCTCAAGTAAACATCTTGATTCCTTAATACTTTCAAAAATACAACATTTTTAATTTAAATATTTGAATTAAAATTCTTACACTCTTTTATTAAATAATTACAATTTTTAGAATTATCCTTTGCTATATAAAAATACTTTTATAAGTTTATTATAATATTCATAAAAATATAGTATATCTATATTAAATTAATTTTTCTTCCATAGGTTATATTTATTAATTTTGAAAATATTTTTTTACTAAGGACAAGTAAAGTTTAAATTTAAGTTCTTTTCCCTCTCCCAAACTTAGTTCTTTTAATAAGGTTTGAAACATTTTGCAATATGAAATTTTAAACTAAGCAGGAAGAAAAAGTTTAACATTTAAGGTATTTAAAACAGTAGAGTAATACAGGTATAAGCAATAATATAAAAGAGTAGCAAAGTAAATAACAATAAGAAAACTAACACTCTTTTACATTTTTAAACATTTAACAAAACAACATTAGCATAAATAGGATTAAATTCTAAGCAATCTGATAACAGAAATATAACAGAGTTACTACAGAGTACTCATAGTGCAATAATACATAAAAAGTAAAAACACACATAACAGGCACATCAGCAAAGCAAAGCAAAAATAAAGTCTAATCATTCTCAGTTGTCTCCTCATCGTCAGAAGAATCATCAGGAATAGGACTTCTGGGGTTGATCCGTGGGGTGAATTTAGGATAAGTAGAAAATTCAATATTCTTATCATCCTTCAGAAGTTTTACAATTGCTTCATTATACTCCCCATTATAGTCACTCTTCCTCTGTCTATATCCAGGCATATGATCAATCTTATTATTCATCTCATCTACTCTGCATTGCATCAAGAATATATCACTTTGATGCTCCAAATATCTCTGACAAATAGTATTTCACACATCTGGTGGAGGCTCAGAAGTAGAAGTGGAAGGTTCAGGTGGAGAAGTAGAAGGCAAAGAAGAAGTATATGCAGTAGAACCTTAACTTTTTGACTTTCCATATATATCTACATGAGTTTTTCCAATTGGCTTAAGTGGCTTAAGCATCGCTTCAGAATGAGAATAAGTAATGCCGACATTCTTGTAAATCAAAAAAATGAGAGCAGGGAAGCCTAAACCAGAAATAACACTTCCTCTTGCTAAAGTGTTGATCACATCATATATAATGGCTCCCACATCTATAAGCTTCATTTCTTGAATGCAGTAATTTAAAATAGCTCATTCTTTTGTGACTTCACTCATGTGATTTGATGGAAGAATACGAGCATAAATAAAGCAATGCTAGGCCTTAGAAGTAGCATTAAGCATAAAAGAGGAAAAATTTACCTGTTTATTGTTTTTTATTTTCCACGTTCCTCTTCTATTAGTCATTTAGGCTAAAATCTCATCAAGCTCTCTTTTAGAAGGAACAAAAACATCATAGAAACAATCTGTAGCTGGGGGTAGACCGTAAAACATGTTGATGACTTCAGGAGTGAACTCAGCTCCCATTCCCCTAATATAAACTTCATTGTCAGCTGTTTTGAGAAAATTTACATAGAATTCTTGAACAATTGAAATGACAGCTACATCAAAAAAGTAACAAAACTGCTCCCACTGCGAGCAACAATAATATTCTCGATCGATCCTCTGGGATGATAGAAATTTCATTTTGCTATCAATTTGCGAGCCGACTTGAATTCATTGTAGCGCACTTGCGCACTTGCGCTAGCAAACTTGGACTGAAAAAATTCTCTCCGCTCCTTTCCTCGCTTCGATTTTGGTGCCATACTGTAATTTTAAAAATATTTCCAAATAATTTAAAAATCCAAAACATGGAACAAAATCTGAGCTTAGAACACTGTATTAAGCTTAGATCCATAGATTTTCTACTTAAAAATCAATTTTTCTTCTTCCAAATTTTTTAGCACTATTAATATGTAGAGAAATCCATGGTGAAAACTCAATATAACTATGCCAAAGTGTAGATCTAATCTCAAGAAGTTGGAATCCAGTGTTTTTAAGCGTCGAAACTTCATGAATCAAACACAACATGGAGCCCTAGGATTGGTTTTCATGAGTTGTGGGGAAGAAGATGAAGCTTATGTATGAAAATGGTGGTGGGTTTGGTTTTAAGGCCGAAATTTCGGTTTAGGTGAATCGGCACCTAGGCTTCAGATTCGCCAAAAAATTCCAAAAAATTCCCAATTTTTTACATTTTGTAATTTAGGTGTACTAACATCTGTAAACTTAAAATTATATCAAAAAATTCATCAATCATCTCCCAAAAAATATTTAAGTCCAACATAGAATCCAAATTTATGATTCATTCCAATCATAATTTGATAAAATCAAACTCAAAATTTACTTCATTCCATTTCAGATCTTCATGACAAGGTTAAAAAAAATAGAAAACACACATACACAACTTCTCACTTCTCACAACAACACATAACAATCACACAAATCACTTACACAATACATCAAGCAAATCACTTAACACTTCATATTTACAATCAATTTCTCCACATAAGTCACCTTAGATTCAAGGTATCACATCAGAACCATCATTAGTTCCACAAGGTAATTCACTACGAACAAAGGAGTGGAAGAAAGGGACATGAGGAAATTCCAAGGTCGTCTTTTCATCAATCCATTTATTTTGAGCATACATTGTTACCTGATGATCTTCAAATGCAGCCAAATGATCAGATTGTACCATTATTTGCCATTCCATATGCTCATATTGATGGTACATTTCATGCATCCTTTCTTCAATAGCACCAATTCTCCTTCAATCTTCTCAAGTTGACCAAAAATCTTCTCCAATGTCATGGTTAAGTAGTCATTAAAGTAAGTTTGAGAATCCTTGTGCATGAATTTGTCTTTCCCTCCATTCTCCATAGTAAGTCTCTCCATGGAAGCAATCAAATCTTTCATCTCTCTCAAAAGTATAGATTAGGGTGGAAATTTGATGGTATGACGTTTGGGGATGAAGAAGTAGTGATTTAGAGGGACTTGAGTGGGTTAAAATTGCATTTGGGCGGTTTTACCACGACACAGAACTGCGGCGCGTAGGCGCCCAGATTTCGGTTGCCTGGCACTTAGGCACCAGTTCTGGCGCCTAGGCACCAGAATACTAAACTTCACATGTTCGCTCTTCGTCAAATTTTCATATGTTTCATACCAAATTAGGGTCTAAAAATGTGTATCAAAAGATATGCAATTAGTGAAGTCACATATAAAGCAATCTCAATATCGAAACAAATCAAATCATACTACGGTTGCCTCTCTCAAAGTGCTTGGTTTAACATCGTCAGACTGACATAAGCAACTGTTTATTCCAAATGGTTTAAATATAACAAATCTTTAAAAGATGACAAATTTCTTTCAATATCGGGCTTCAGTCTTTGTCCATTTACATTACTTACAAAATTTGTTTTCTGATCTATTATATCCGCTAATCCATAAGGATAAATTTTCTTAACAACAAATGGCCCTGTCCATTTAGACTTTAATTTTCCTGGAAACAATTTTAATCTTGAATTGTATAATAAAACATCTTGTCCAGGCTCAAAAGTCTTTCTTAATATTCTTTTATCATGCAACCTTTTCATTTTCTCTTTATAAATCCGATCACTTTCATATGAATCATTCCTAATTTCTTCAAGTTCATTCAGTTGCAATAATCTTTTATCTCTAGTATCACTTAAATTGTAGTTAAACTCTTTAATCACCCAATAAGCTTTGTGCTCCAATTCAATAGGTAAATGACAAGGTTTTCCATATTTGAGCCTATAAGGTGACATTTCAATAGGAGTTTTATATGCAGGTCTATAAGCCCATAAAGCATCATCGAGTCTATCAGCCCAATTAGTTTGATTTGGGTTAACAGTTTTCTCTAAAATTCTCTTGATCTCCCGATTTGATACTTCAGCTAATCCACTAGTTTGGGGATGATAAGCTGTTGAAATTCTATTTTAATCCCAAATTTGCTCATTAATCTTTGAATCATAAAATCCTTGAAGCGACTTCCCCCATCTATGATAATTATTCGTGGCATTCCAAATTTGGTAAAAAAAATTTTCAGTTAAAAATTTTTCAACACTTTTGGCATCACAATGAGGTAAAGCTTTTGCTTCAATCCATTTCGAAACATAATCAACAACTAATAGTATATAAAATTTTCCTAAAGAAGGTATAAATGGTCCCATGAAATCTAAACCCCAGACATTAAAAATTTCCACTTCCAAATTAAAATTTAGAGGCATTTTATCTCTCCTATAAACATTGCCTATACGTTGATATCGATCACAGGATTTAACAAAACTGTTAACATCCTTAGATAAAGTAGGCCAATAAAATCCATATTATAAAATTTTAAAAGCAGTTTTATCAATTCCGAAATGCCCGCCAAATTCAGAGTTGTGGCATTTTTGAATAATCTTGAAAGTTTCTTCATAAGGAACACATCTTCGTATAATAGAATCCTTACAATATTTAAACAGAAAGTGATTATCCCAAAAATAAAATTTCACATTATGTAAGAATTTCTTTTTTTGTTGATGATCTAATCCGTATGGTATAATGTTACTAGCTAAATATACCATGGGATTAATCCATCAGAAATAGTATAAAGTTGTTCATCAGGAAAACATTCATTTATTTCTTCTTTATCATTCACTTCCTTATTATTTTCAATTCTTGATAGATGATCGACGATTTGATTATCAGACCATTTTCTATCAACTACTTGAAAGTCAAATTCTTATAAAAGAAGGATCCATCTAATCAATCTCAGTATAGCTTCTTTTTTGTCATCAAATATTTAATAGCAGATGGATCTGTATGCAAAATACATTTATTCCCTAGTAAATATGATCGAAATTTATCAAAGGCATATACTATAGCCAATAGCTCTTTTTCAGTAGTAGTGTAATTAATTTGAACTTCATTAAGAGTTTTACTGGAATAATATATAACCTTAAACATGTTATCATATCTTTCCCTAAAGCTACCCCTATAGCGTAATCACTCGCATTGCACATTAATTCAAATGGTTTTTCCCAATTAGTTGCAACTATGAATGGTGCAGTGATTAACTTTTCTTTTATTAAGCTAAAAGAATTTAGGCAATTTTTCATCAAATTCAAATTTTATATCTTTTTTTAAAAGATGGCATAAAGGTTTAGTAATCTTGGAAAAATCTTTAATATATCTTCTATAAAATCCAGCATTGTTGACCTCATTTTTGGTGAGGTCTTTTCTTTCCTCTTAGTGCTTAGGATCTAGCCATAGGACTTCTCCTTGACTATCCTAGAAGACTAGAGATGGAACCCACCATTTAGAGATTCAAACCAAATCTTAACTCTCTTTGGAATCCTACATGGATGGTCATCAACCTCCAAACCACTTGGATGGTTAGGACCAATGTGCAAGAAGACAAGGATGAGATCCTATAGGATGATCAAGCCTTAAGACAACCCTGGGTGGCCTGGTCTTGGTGAGGTCTAGCTTACACACAGTACACTCCTACACACATCCTAAACCCTAAACCATCTTTACCCAATCTTGACTCCTGGTTCATTAGAGCACTCAAAGGGATGAATCCAAACCCCTAGCCCCTCGGCTAAGAGGGTTAGGAACAATATATGAGTGTTGACCTCATTTTCATGATAGGTTAACCCTTGACCCAAAAATAACCAACTTTGGTCAACATGGTCAATTTTGACCCAATGACCAACCCTACTGACCCAACAGGTCAACCCTTGACACAAAAAGTCAACTTTGATCAAACTAATCAATTTTTGACCCAATGACCAATTATTGACCCCCAATGACCAATAGTTGACCCAATTGGTCAACTTTTGACCCAGAAAAAAACTTTGGACAAATTAATTAGTTTTTGACTCAAAGATCAACCATTGATAACTAAGTCAACCAAGAAGCTAAAATGATCAAATATGACTTATCTGATCAATTCAAGATATCACATAACTAATAATACAACTTTAATCAACTTTGACATAAATAGTTCAAATTTGGTAAAAAATGGCTAACACATGCCCTTTTAACTACAAAATTAATCTCAAAGACACGCATTAATATAATCAATTTGACATTGATCAGATTAATTAAAATTTAACCCAAAGGTCACCACATTAACCATTAGGTTAACCAAAACCCTAAAAACTGTCAACTTGACCAAGCCAACCCAGAATGACAAAAGCCATCAACCCTATGGCTAAACCAACCATGACAAGGTTGGATAAGTTACATTTGACATTTTTAGACTCAAATTGACCAACCCAAGTCAACTTGGGTCAACCAGGGTCAACTATAGTCAACATTTATAAAATTTGGCCAAAATACCTAATTTTGAACAGAAAAAATGATAAAAATTATAAAAAGTAATCAAATAATTTATGTTAAATCATTTTGAATAATTACTTGATTAAAAAAATAATATTTAAAAATTTAATTAATTTTTAATTAATTAAAAGGTTTAAAATATGACAAATTTTTAACCTTTAACCTACAAATAACAAATATTAATCAAATAATAAATCAAATCATTTTTGGTTAATTAATTAATAAAATGAATATTTAATATTTTAAGTAATTTCTAATTAATTAAAATATAAAGATTTAAAGACATGACGAATTTAAACATTTAGTTTAAAAAAAGACATAAAATTAATCAAATGATTAATCAAATCATTTTTGGTTAATTAATTAATAAAATGAATATTTAATATTTTAATTAATTTCTAATTAATTAAAATATAAAGGTTTAAAGACATGACAAATTTAAACCTTTAATTTAAAAAAGACATAAAATTAAACAAATGATTAATCAAATCATTCTTAGTTAATTAATTGATTAATAAAATGAATATTTAATATTTTAATTAATTTTGAATTAATTAAAATATAAAGATTTAAAGCCATGAAAAATTTAAACCTTTAACTTAAAAAGGACATAAAATTAATCAATTAATTAATTAAAATTTATTTTAATAAATAAATTGATTAATGAAATAATTTCCAACAATTTTAATTAATGACATATTTAATTAAAATAAAAATTAAATCAAGAAAGACATAAAATGACATTTTGACCTATAGCATCATATGTGACACAAAAATTCCTAAAAATCAATTTAATTAACTTAAGGGTTAATATTATAATTCCTTATATTTCTAATTAATTATATAATTAATTAGGAATGGAGTTATATAAAAAAATAATCCTAAATTGAATTTATGACATCACACATGATGTCATAAACCCCTTTATTGATTTTTAAACTTAAATCTAAATTATAGGGAATCACTAATGGGTGACCTAAAACCCACTAAATCCATCATGACATGGTTGACACATTACTTAACCTATAACTCATCACCTTTAATTATGATTAAAAGTTATCTTGATATTATCATGATGGTTAAGCTTATGTGTCATCCCCTCTCAAGATGAGGTGTAACATGACTTCATAGGTGGCAAGCACCTCTTCCCTAACCCAATGGAGAAAGACCAAGACATAAGGTTAAAATTCTACCAAGGTTAAAAACCATCACGAACAAAAGACATTAATAATGGAGTGAGGAAAATATGTGTCATCTTCCCTTCAACTTGCTTAATGACTCACTCATTTGCCTGAGATGAGGTGGCCGGCCACCTTAAGGATGATTTTGGTGACCACCCTAACCATCCAATGAGAATGGAAATCAGTATGGATTAAACTTTAATCATGGAAAAATTTAATGATGAGGAGGTTATGCATGAAATGAGTCATCTACCTTACTTGTCATACCATAGTGAATGAAGAATATATGTGTCCTCGTCTCCCTTATTTCATTGAATAAACATATGAATCACTTGAAGAATGTTAATTTAATTGATTATAACAAGCCATATCCACCGCATAGGGGAACCAATGAGAGCAAGACAAGATTGGGGTTTAACCTTCACCATGGTTAATTTCAATGATGGCTAAGCTTAGAAAATCCAAATTCATCATTTCCTCAACTGAAACTTATCCTCAAGACATTAATGAGAAGGTTGGTAACATCCTTAGATAAACCTACTTCAGCCCAAACTCATCCAAAACTTGCCCCCATGGCTATAAATAGAACCAAACCCATATCTACCCAATTCTCCTAACTCCCAACAGCAAACTTGTTCTTTAAGACCTCAGGAATGAACTTCAATCAAGATCCAACCTTCAGCTAGCCTCAAAACTCCACAAAACCAGCTAAAATAGG
Source organism: Papilionanthe hookeriana x Papilionanthe teres (assembly GCA_022702705.1). Lineage (NCBI taxonomy): Eukaryota > Viridiplantae > Streptophyta > Magnoliopsida > Asparagales > Orchidaceae > Papilionanthe > Papilionanthe hookeriana x Papilionanthe teres. The sequence continues at coordinate 61,781,636 of CM040433.1, forward strand.
CTAACCCGAGAGCTCAAAATTAGGTGGAAAGAGGATTTTTTAAAACCCCATACACTACTCAAATCCAGAAACCTTCAACACCAAAATTGTTCCCTAGGACCTAAGCAATTGAACCCCACCAAAATCTGGCCCTGAAACCCACCATAACCCTTCAATTTGACCAACCCGAGAACACCAAAAATAAGCCAAAACCAGGACAGAATGGGTTTCCAAAATCAAACTTCACAAAACTCAAAATAGACCTTTCCAAATCCATTTAGGGGTCAAAAGAAGAAGAGCTCAACTGTAATTAAGCCTCTCCATAGCCTCTAGCCTTCTACTCACCATCTCACATTGAACCGAGCTCCTCAAAATTCAAAATCATATATATACCTGATTTGAACTCAAATTGAAGTCTCTGGAAGCTTTCTGGGATCTAGACGACCAATCCAAAGCAACCAACTCAGAGTTTTGCACACTGTGGCCAAGGTATGGTTTTCCCCCATTAATGGCGTTCTGGTTTCAGCCTTTATGAAAGAAACTTATTCAAAAACCTCAGATATCTATATGGATCTTTTCGTCTGCTCAAGACGATCTTGTAGGAATAAACCTCGCTCGATTTCATTAACAATCGAGCGAGATATTGTCCCTAAAGCGTGGACGGTCTGCGGGATCAGGAGAAATGAGGGAGATGACCCTCTGCCGTCTGATCCCGTGTTTTTACAATGGACGGTTGAGATTAAAACCTAGCCGCTCCATTGTTGAGATCCCCACAGGGGATTAACCGCATTTTTGATGGCTCCGAGGACACACGGCATTCCCCAACGTTTTCTATTTAATTTTAGGTTTAATTAATACAGTTAAACCTTAAATTAATCAAAAATACATATCTTTTTATATAAAAATAACAAAAATAAATTAAAAATATCCCTGAACACAGAAAAGTGAGCACTACAATTTGGAATTGAAAATTTTAATTTTTGATTTGTAATTAATTTTTAATCAATAAAATACTCCTCAGAGTATATTAATTATTAAAAATTATTTATAAGTCAGAAAATTTTGAAATTTTCAAAAAATGATCTTTACATCATTATCTATGACTAGGAAAATTTCCTAAGATAGCATTTCCTAATTTTCATTGAACTTTGTAATTATAAAAAAAAGTGAAATTAAGGAAATAAAATCTGAAATTGGTTAAGAGACTTAGGGATACATATATGAACCTTAAGATAACAAATCTTAGCCTCTTTAAAATTTAAAATGACATTTTGATTTATGGTTAAAATTTGTTAAATAAAAATTAATAAAAACCCTAAAATTTTATTAATTAAGTCTAATCACCCTAGACTTAGTTAAAATTTTAAACCCTAATTATATTGGGTTTAAAATAAAATAAATTAGGTTTAAGTAACTTTTAAACTTAATTAATCATAATTAAATCTAAAGACATTAGGTTTAATAATAAACAAATATTATTAAGTTTAAAATACCCTTAAACTTAATTAATCATAAGTAAACCTTAAAGGCATTAGGTTTAATAAAAAAAAAACAAATATTAATTAAGTTTAAAATACCCTAAAACTTAACAAATCATAATTAAACCTTAAAAACATTAGGTTTAATAACAAACAAATATTAATCAAACCTTAAAGACATTAGGTTTAATAATAAACAAATATTAATTAAACCTTAAAGACATTAGGTTTAACAAAAAACAAATATTAATTAAGTTTATAACACCCTTAAACTTAATTAATCATAATTAAACCTTGAAGACATTAGATTTAATAATAAACAAATCATAATTAAACCTTAAAGACATTAGGTTTAATAATAAACAAATATTATTTAAGTTTAAAAATACCCTTAATCATAATTAAACATTAAAGACATTAGGTTTAATAATAAACGAAACCTTAATTAGGTTTAACCCCTATTAAACCTAATTAACCCTTATGATTTACTTACATTAGGCTTAAGTAACCTTTAAATCCTAATTAGGTTTAACCCCTATTAAACCTAATTAATCCTTAATCTTTACTTACATTAGGCTTAAGTAACCTTTAAATCTTAATTAGGTTTAACCCCTATCAAACCTAATTAATCCTTAAGCTTTACTTACATTAGGCTTATGTAACCTTTAAATCCCAATTAGGCTTAAGCCTTATGAAACCTAATTAATCCTTAAGCTTTACTTACATTAGGCTTAAGTAACCTTTAAATTCTAATTGTTTTTAACCCCTATTAAACCTAATTAATCCTTAAGCCTTACTTACATTAGGCTTAAATAAATTTTAAATCCTAATTAGGTTTAACCCCTATTAAACCTAATTAATCCTTAAGCTTTACTTACATTAGGCTTACTAACCTTTAAATCCTAATTAGGTTTAACCCCTATTAAACCTAATTAATCCTTAAGCTTTACTTACATTAGGCTTAAGTAACCTTTAAATCCTAATTAGGTTTAACCCCTATTAAACCTAATTAATCCTTAAGCTTTACTTACCTTAGGCTTAAGTAACCTTTAAATCCTTATTAGGTCTAACCCCTATTAAACCTAATTAATCTTTAAGCTTTACTTTCATTAAGCTTAAATAACCTTAAACCATACTTAGGTTCAACCCAAGTTAAACCTAAATCAAACTTAAACCTTAGGTTCAACATATATGAACCTAAACTTAACCCATACTTAGGTTCAACCCAAGCTAAACTTAAGTCAAACTTAAATCTTAGGTTCTACATACTTGAACCTAACCTTAACCTATATTTAGGTTCAATCCAAGTCAAACTTAAGATAACTTAAACTTTAGGTCCAACATACATGAACCTAATCTTAAGTTCAACTCCAACTTGAATCTAAGTCAAACATTAAACCTTTTTATAAGATCAATCCTAACTTTAATATAAGTCAACCTCAAATTTAATCTAACTTAAATTAAAACCAAACATAAGTTCCATCAATATTGAACTTAAGTCAATCTTAAATTTAGATTCAATCTAACTTGAATCTAACTAAAATCAAATCAAATTTAAATTTAACCAATACTGAATTTAAGATGACCTTAAATTTAAGTTTAATCTAATTTGAATCTAAATCAAATTCAAATTAAACATAAGTAGAATCAACACTGAACTTTAGTCGATCGTAAACCAAATATAACTCAAAACAAGTTTAAGTTTAATCCATATTGAACTTGAATCAATCTCAAGTTTAGATTCAGCCTAACTTAAATCAAATAATAATTTGGAATTAAGCCAAACTTAAATAAATATTAAGTTTAACCCAAATTAAACTTAATTCAATATTAAATTCGACCCATATTTAATTTAATTCAACATTAAGTTCGACCTAAATCGAACATATTAAAGTTTGATATAAATCAAACTTAATTCAACATTAAGTTCGACTTAAATCAAATTTATCTTTAAATTATGTTCGACTCAAATTAAATTTAATTAAATTTGATCTAAATCAATAAATTTGGCCTAAATTAAATTTAATATTACATCAAGTTCAAATTAATATTAAATTTAATACATTTAGATTAAAATGACACTGAATCTAAAATATTAAAATTTTAACTTTACATTTAAAAGACATTCAATTAAAATCAATACTCAAACAAATCTAATATTTATTAGATTTAGTCTCAATAAATCTAATGTTTTTTTAGATTAAGAGTAAATGTTAGATTTTCTTTGCATATTATAGGGTGTGTTAACTCTGTTTTGCAGGATAACTAAAACGAAACGACGACATTAACTTCGTTTAGATTTCCTTTGCATATTATAGGATGTGCTAACTCTATTTTACAGAACGACATGGAATCATGACGAAAAATAAAATAAAACTGAAACCATTAAGATAGTCACAAAACCTAAATCAAAAACATAGTGACATTGAAATTTTTAGGATAATAAAATAACAATGACAAAATAAAAATGACAAACAACAAAACAATAATATAAAATGAAATGACAAGATAAAATCTGAAACTTTTAGGATAGCAGTAAAATCAAAACAATAATAAATTGAATGAAAAGACAAAATGATAAAAATGAAATAAAAGAATGATATTTAGGATTGATAGTGGGTACATCTTTCCTTAAAAATAAAAATTTTTAGAAAACAAGTGATCAACATTAATCAGAAGTTTTCTTAAATAATTAGAAATTGTTTAAGGTGTAATTAACTATAAAAGCTCGCTTCTATAAGAGATTTAAAGAATCCTATGATAGAAATATCTGGTTATCAAAACTTCATGATTTTCCTTATATAGAAATCCTAGGATATGGTATTCTAGAATCTTCTTCTATAAGGATCATCATAAACATCCTTTTCTACTATTTCCTATTAGTCCTAAATTTCTCAATTCCTTTATAGGATCCATAGAAATAATATTAGGACAATATTAAACAGAGTGGCGACTCCTTGACATTGACATGATATCAAAAATTGACGGGGACTTAAAAAAAACGACATCCTTTCGTCGCCATCAAGAGAGTTGCGACTCCGCTGGGGAGTTGCTTCCTTCTCATCTTTTGTTATCACTTGTTTTCATTTGACATTTCGTTCTTTAACACATAAGAACTACAAAATTTTAAAACAAATTCCCAGTTTATAAATAAGTCAATAATATTCGTTTTTCCTGAAATTTCAGAAAAGTTGTAATGGATTCTCCAAATTCAATCTTTTCTTATTACCAAGACTTCGATATATCAATGGAGGAAGAATTTTCCTTTTATCAGAATGATTATGGATTATTTGGTGAAACAGAATTTGCATTAGATAATCCATACCATACTGATATAAACTTTTTTGAAGAATTTGATCTGCAACCCTATGAAGACTTTTTGAATTTTATAGAAGACCTACCTGAATATACACCTGAAGAACCTTATACTCTTGAAGAAATAAAAAGACAAATTGACAGGAAAGGAAAACAAGTCTACGAGGAGGATGATATTCCACCACAATCTATATATGAAGTTGGGTCTTATTCCAAAAATATTTACAGAACTCCTTCATTTAAAAGGAAGAAAAGGTGGAACGAAAATGATAATTTTGAAACACCTGAATTTCAACAAAATGGTTTTGGAAACCTTTCCTTTTTAGAAGAGAATCGGTATATTCCAATTCCTGTGGAATACACTGATAATTTCTCTCAACCTAAGAGTTCTCCCTCAATTCATGCTATATATTCAGTGTTTAAGAGATTAGCACGAAAAGATAAATGTTCAATTTCTCGATTGTTGGACAAAATGGGATGTACAATCTCTAAAACAATGAAAAGGAGAATTCTAGCAACAGAAAACTCTACTCATGAAGAAACAGGTTATCAAAGCCCAACAGATGATCAATGTACTCGAGTGCCAGTAAAGTTCTGACTAGGGCCAAGAGTAAGAGATGTTACAATTACAAAAGACAAAGCTAAATATGACAAACTAATGTTCTAAGTTGAAGATACATCCACTAAAATGACAGATTTAGTGCATATGTTACAAAATGTAGATTGTTCATATGATAATACCCTACCTAGAGAATCTCATCCCATACTAAGAAATAATGTATGAAAACGATGATCGTCTGAAAGAAATTCAGATGCTACAAGCACTCCTGTAGATAGTTCACAAAAAATTATTTGTAAAGAACATTCTGCAAAATCATTTGAAGAAAGACTGAAAAAGTTAAAAAATGATATAAAATAATTCTCCGTGCGAGGAAAGAAAGACACTTCTGACATTTCAAATGAAAATGTTTCCAGTGTTAATATGGTAAAAACACGGTCTGCTTCCTTAACACGGGAATCAATTGAAGAGGAGGCAAAAAATGAATTACGAGCAATTATACGACAACGAGACGAACAAATCAGTCGTCTTGAGCAAAAAATGGAAGAGTTGGTAGCAACTTTACAAAATCCACCAACAAATCCTTCACCAGCCATTGAAATCATCAGACCAGAGGCTATCCATATTTTAGAAGACAAAGGAGATCCAATAGATGTTGATGAAAGCACTCAAAAGAATAAGGATTCCCCTCATAGTAGAATTCCAGAAAAAGATATCACACAATTCGTGGAACAAAAGATAAAAGAAACAACGGCTCAGGTAAAGGCTGGATCATTAATTCCAAAGGGTAGACCATATCTAGAGGAATTTGATTCTGTCTAGTACCCTAAAGGTTTTGTTCGTCCTGTCTTTAAAATGTTTTATGGAACAGGTAATCCCCGACAACATTTAGCACATTTCAGAGCAAGTTACTATAATGCGGGGGGAAGTGACTCTCTAATATTACGTCAAATTGTTAAAAGTCTCACGGGAGTTGCCTTTGACTGGTATGTGGAACTTCTTAATGGATCTGTTAAAAATTTTGTAGAGCTTAAAAGCCTCTTTATTCAACGCTTTCTTTGGAGCACAACATCATACTACAGTTGGTGACTTGGTAGTAGAAAAACAGAATCCAGGAGAGAGTTTAGTGGATTACATTTTACGCTGGAGAAATCTCAGCATGAAATGTGAACCACAACTTCAAGAACAACATGTCGTTGAAATCTTACTTAAGAATATTCATGGTCCTATAGCATTCATGCTTAAAGAATTTACAATAAAGACATTTGAAAAATTGCTCAGTAAAGCTGCCAACCTTCAAGAAGAAGCAAATCAAATGAGCGTAACGGAAAAGACTGGAAAGACAAAAACTGTCAAGACATTTGAAAAGAAGCCTACAATGTTGTAGAAAAAGGTAAACAAGTGATGCAGATTCAACCTGAACAAAAGAAACAACAACGACAAAACCAATCATCATCATAACCCTCTTCTTCTCAACTACAACTTCAACAACCAATTCCAGTACAGATAAGAAAATGATAGCCGAAAGAATGAATAAAGAACATCCATTTAAAACTGAGGCCGTCAGCAAAATATTTCGTAGCCTGCTTAAAGTACCAGAATTTAAGCTACTAGAAGCTAAAAGGCCAGCAGAAGTCGACATTAAGGACAATCCCAATTATTATCCTTATCATAGAATGCTCGGACACAAGAATGAAGAATGTTTTGTCTTCAAAGATGGGTCAAAGCGCAATTTTAAAGAAGGAAATATAGTAGTCCTAAAAGAATATTTAGAAGAACCTGACAAAGGTTCATGTTTGCATCATTTTTTTTTACATATATATCACATGTGTGGGGCGTCCATTCTGTTAAAGCTTCGCAAGCGTGGTAAAAATCGTGCAAATTATCGTTTTAGCCCGATCGTCCAAAAGTCACCCGAACGACTCCGGATGACAAAACGGATCACACGATCGTATCCGGGACGTCGATTTTACCTATGGAGGATGTTCGTTTTGCTACGATACCGCGGCCGGGTTCAAAATATTCGAATTATCCTTTTTTGGCCCAATTACTCAAAAAGTGGTTCGAGCGGCCCCGAATGACCCCGGATGACGAAATGGACTGCGCCATTGCATCCGGAACGTCAATTTTACCTAAGAAGGACATCCACTTCACTGCGAGCACGTATACGAGTTAAAAAGATGCGGAGGATAATTATAATATTATTCTTTTTATTAATCATATAATATATAATACATTATATATTAACATATATAATATTATTATATATTAACAGATATATAAAAAACAAAAAGAAACCTACGCCAAAAAGGGAGAAGGTTTTTAGGGATTCCCACGGATCATTTTTCTTCCCAGCCGCCATTCCTCCTCGTGAACCCTAGCTCCAATTTTTTTTCCTTCTTTCTTCCTTTCTCTCACGCCGCAGGAGTTGGACGCCGCCTTCTCTCCTCGTCGGACTACTGCCCGCCGGACTCGTCGCCGCTCCCATCTTCTTCACCGGCCGAGCAGCCCTCGTTGGCCGGATTTCGCAAAGAGGTACGGCCCGAGCTTCCTACCGCCGTACCTTTTCTTCCTCCTCGCCGAACGTCCGCGCCTTCCACCTGCCGTTGGCCGAATATGTATATGCGGAGTCCGGCCGCTTTTATTTTTTTTTTCTGGATTATGTCGCCGGTCCAGCGGCACTCGGCCTCTTTTATTTATTATTTTGGGGTGCTTTCTTGTTTTCTTTTTTTTTTGCTTGCATGATTTGCATGTTTGGAGCGTTTATTTTATTTATATTGTTTCTTTTTGTGGTCTGGGAGCGCTTTATAATGTTATATATATATATATATATATATATATATATATATATATATATATATATATATATATATATATATATTTCTTTTTTTTTAAAAAATAACAATAATCATAATAAAAAAATTCAAGATAAATTAAAATTTAGGATTAAAAGATTCAAGACTTTCTTTTAAAAATATATATATACATACATAACCTGCTTTACTTTCCTGCATGGCCTTTGGGCCGGTTTTAAAATGGGTTGCATTGCATGGCCATCACCCAAATCATATCTAATAGGGCCTCCACACTTAGGATTGTGGTAGATAACTGCATCATTTCTTGCATTTTCCCGAGAAGAAGCCCCTGCGCTTCTTCAACCCGGCTAGCCCAGCATAATTTTGTTTAGGTGGTGTCTAGTGCGCTTAGGATGTTAGGAGGCTTCCCGACCCAGACGGGATATAAGTCCTCTTGTTGGAGTGTTTGCAGCTTTGTAGCTGAACCTCCTTTACTCATTCCTTCTCGTGGCATCCTCGCCATTTTGGCAGGTATAAGACCCATTTCTTGAAGCTCCAGCTTGTAGTATAGGATAGAGTTTTCTTTTTTCCTTTGACCTTAGGGCTACCGAGGTCCCCCGTGGAGGTCACGATCTATGGATTGCTGACAGGGGATCTCAGGACGTGTTGGGTCGACTACCTTCACGACCGGGTAGACTTAGGGTCCCAACGGCTTGGAATGACGGGTCTGCGGTACCTCGACCTTGCCACTCTACCTTTTAGGACTGCTCTTTTCCTCCCTTTTGACTGCCCATTGAGCCCTTTCTTTTTCCTCTAACTTCGTTGATATCGCTTTGACGACCTGATGCCGATAAGCTGCCGCCCGTTTGGGATACGACGATTTGTCCTCTGCCCTTACGACCCGGACGTGCTATGATGCATCAGGATACCCCCGTCAAGTGATTTATGGTTATTTCGTAGGTCCCGTGTGCCGAGGAGCCGCTACCCAGTCGAATGCGAGGGACTCACTCTCCACCGGATGGCTTAGCGCGAGCTCTAAAGCATCGGGATTACTCCATACGTAATAGCCACCTATTAATGTCCCATTCCCCCCAGGTACAATGATAATAAAGCGAAATTCCTTATATCGAGAGTATTCTTGGGCGCCACCCAAGATATAATTAACTAGTAGGGATACGTCCCTCTGGGAGACTTTGACCCCAGGACAAAAAAATATATATTTTTTTCTTTTCTTATTTTTTTGGTTCTCTGGTTATGGGTGATTTATATAAGGTTTTTTTTCTTCGTGGAGGTTGTTTTTTTTCTCGAGGTATTCGATCCAATTCTGTTTGGATGCATATTCTCGACTCATCATTCGAGGATTACCCGTATATAAATCTTCCATCTCTTTTTTTTTTTGATTTGTCTGTCTATTTGTTGTCATATGCCTTCTTGCTATTCGATTCCTCTCCGCTTCGGGTCATTCATTTGACTCGGGAGGGAGATTTATTCGAATAAGGGATTTATATGATAATTTATAAATAGACAGGCTGGCGACTCCTTTTAAATATATATATATATATATATATATATATATACATATAAAAAAATAATAATAAAGAGAGAAAAACAAACTTATATATATATATATACATATAAAAAAAAAATAATAAAGAGAGAAAAACAGTTCAGTCAACATGATTTTGGTGGAAAATCTTAAATCCAACAACAAGAACCAAAATAACATTGTTCAAGGTAAATCTTCTGAGGAGATCCTTACTGAATATCAAGTTACAAAGCCTCCCAAGAAAGAAACGAAAAAGAAAAATAAAGAACCGAGAAGGATTAGAGGTCTTCTAGATATAGGGACTGCTGTTCCTTTTGTATCTTCTAGTTCTTATATGTCTTCATCTTCTACTAAGGTAGTTATATCGGATGAAGGATGAAAAATCCTTGAACCGATTACTTTGTATGACTTCCTTTTTGCTACTACTGTGAATAATAATAATAATCCCAGTTCTGCTTATATTCTATCTATTTTAGGTGGTGCTTCTGAAAATGAACATTCAAATCCTAATTCTGTAGACAATACTCAAATCGTACATGATCTCGATCAATCTAAAGACAACCTAAATGACAAAAACATTGATGAAAATTTTGATAATGACAATGATGAACGTGACACTGCTACGCTCCAATTACAGGGAACTCCGATCTCCATAGAATTGGAATCTTCAGACTCGGAGACAAAAGAGTCCAATAGCCAACTTGAAGAAATAGTTGAAATTAATTTGAGAACTGGAAGGATTCTACCTTCCACAATAGTTCCACAAGAAAAGGAAAAACAAATAGTCACATCAGAAAAGACCATTCCTCTAATACATCCTCAACTCTCTGAAAGATATAAGGATGGTCTTCATAATAAAGTGGACTATAACGTACTAGCTCATTTGAGGAAGTTACCTGCAAAATTGAGCATCTACGACGCTCTTATACTTTCCAAAGAAATGAGAGAGCCATTGATAAAAGGCCTTTCAGATCCAGACATTTTCCTAGTTCAACCCGCTTGTATTACTCAGAATGAAGTTTGTCCATTAGAAGAATAAATAAAGATTACCTTCTCTGATAATGACTTGTTACTCGGAACAACTGATCATAATCTTCCACTATATATCACAGTAAACATAAACGACACGACACTTTCAAGGGTTCTTATTGAGCCAGGTGCCTCAATTAACATTATGAATTTAAGAACTCTTGTGTATCTGGATATTGACGCATCCCAACCATCAAGAGATACAATGACGTTACGATGATTTAATTAACAAGGAGAACGAGCTCTTCGATTGATAACATTGCTCTTAAAAATAGCCGACTTGACGATAACGGCAAAATTCCATATCATTGATTCTGATACCTCTTTTAATGCCTTACTTGGCAGACCGTGGCTTCATGAACACAAAATGGTTCCTTCTTCGTTGCATCAATGTATAAAATATATATGAAAAGGACAAGAATGCTGTATTGTAGGAGATTTGCAACCGTTTTTTATTCATGAAATCGGTATACATGAAGATGCAGCATATTACGCTCCTATAAAGAAAATAATATTCTTAAAAGATACAATGGTGGATATGAAAGAAAAAGACAAAGAAAAGAAAATAAACGAAAAAGATCATTTTTCTTCAAAAAAGACAAAAGGAGTTAATTCCCATCAGACTCATACTCGAGGCCGAGGCCGAGGACGAGAACGAGGGAAAGAAGATCCAATTGTTACAATGAAGAAACTATTGAAGTTCAAAATCCACCTAAACTCTGATGAAGATACAAAAGAAGAAATAACATCGGTGGTTTTAAAGGATCCTCAATTCAAAATATCTCAAGAAGAAGAAGACAAAGAGAAAAAATTTGAGTCCATGCTTGATAAAATTAATCATTATATACATTCTATGACTCTAACTCCAATCTCTACTGCTAAGATTGAGAATTTAGTAGTCAAAGAAGTATGTAGTGATGAAAAAAAGCCAATTAGGTTTAGATTTGGCTCTAGTTCTTCTAGTACTGAAACTGATGTAAAACTAGAAGATAAAAATCTTTCAAAATCAATGAAAATTTCTTTTGAGTTGTAGTCTCCTTGGGCACAAAAATTTATTCAAAATAGTTTAATGCTCAAACAATAGTCTTTAAAACAACCACATTTTATTGAGCAAATGTGAAATAATAACAAACGAAGTCCTAACTCCAAAGAAGGTGTTGGATTTGGTACTCTAGAACCACTAGATGATACGAAATTTTTCCTAGTCGTCACCGAAGAACTTAATCCTGAATTGATATCTGATCTTCCAACCGAAGATGCTCCTTCAGAATTGGAAAAATAAATTAAATCGACAATTGATGAATTAAAATAAATAAATTTAGGAACTAATTAAAATCTAAAACCAACTTTCATTAGTTCATTCCTTAATGATGAGGAAGAAAAATACATAATTCAATTATTGACAGAATACAAAGACTGCTTTGCTTGCACTTATGACGAGATGCCTGGTTTATCTCCAGAAGTCGCAGTCTATAAACTTGGGATAAATCAAATTGTAATCCCTGCTAAACAAGCTCTGAGAAGGATGCGTGTTGAAATAGAGAAACAAGTCATTGCAGAAGTTAAAAAATTTATAGAAGCTAACTTCATACAAAAAAAAAATTATCCGACATGGTTAGCCACTGTCGTGCCAGTTAAAAAGAAAAAATGGTTAGATAAGAGTCTGCATAGACTTCAGGGATTTGAATAAAGCATGTCCAAAAGATGAATTCCCTTTACCAATCCCTGAATTAATGGTTGATATAGCATCGAAACATGCAATATTTTCCTTTATGGATGGATCATCAGGATATAATCAAATAAAAATGTTTTCGGAGGATGAAGCAAATACAGCCTTTCGGACACCCATAGGAATATATTGTTATATGGTTATGCCATTGGACTGAAGAATGCTGGTGCAATCTATAAGAGAGTCATGATACGGATCTTTGATGAATTAATACACAATCAAGTCGAATGTTATGTGGACGATCTGGTTATCAATAGTAAACAAAAAGATGATCATATACGATTTGAGAATTATCTTTGAATGAGTACGACAATACAATCTTAAAATGAATCCCTTAAAGTGTGCTTTTGGTGTCACTTCAGAAACATTTTTAGGATTTGTAGTTCGACATCGTGGGATAGAAATTGATCCTCTTAAAATCAAAACTATCCTAAATATGCCTCTTCCTAAAAATCTAACTCAATTGAGATCATTTCAAAGAAAGTTAGCGTATATATGACATTTTATTTCCAATCTATCAGGTAGGTGTCAGCCTCTTACTACCCTAACAAAAAAAGATACCAAATTTGTGTGGGATGAAAAATGTAAACACGCCTTTGAAAATATTAAACAATACCTGACAACCCCTCCTGTTTTAGTAGCCCTTGTAGTAGGAAGGCCTCTAATCCTTTACACCGCGGCATTGGACAACTCCCTTGGAGCATTACTGGCACAAGTAAATGACGAGGGGAAAAAATGCATTATACTATTTAAGCCATTGTCTGGTTCCGACAGAAATAAAATACCCGGCAATTGAGAAACATTGTTTAGCCTTGATTTTTGCAGTTCAAAAACTGAGGTACTATATGCTTTCTCATAAAGTAACTCTTATTTCAAGAGTTAACCCATTACAATATATAATGACATGCCCGACACTTTCTGGAAGATTAGCAAGGTGGGCAATGATCTTAATTCAATTTGACATAACATTTGTACCATTACGTTCTGTCAAAGGACAAATCTTGGCAGATTTCTTAGCAGCACACCCAATTCCAACTGAATCACCTCTCAACAATGATTTACATGATGAACAAATATCAGAAATAAAAAATTCCAATGTGCAATGATGGGAACTATACTTTGACAGAGCATCATCTGCACGGAAAGATAATCACAAACAGATAATTATACCAGGCAGAGCAGGAGTAGGATTGATTTTCATCACACCAGAAAAAATGATGATTACTTTTTCTTATCACCTGACAGAACCATGTACAAATAATGAAGCTGAATATGAAGCGCTCATAACTGGTCTAGAATTGACAATACTAATAGAAATTTAAAACATTGATATCTATAGAGATTCTCAATTGATTATCAATCAAATTACTGGTAAGTATAAGACTCTGAAACCTCGACTTGAACAGTATTCTCATTATACTCTGAAGTTACTTCTGCAAATTCCTAATGTGACATTTTTCTTAGTCCCAAGACGAGATAATTCTGTAGTGGATGCTCTTGCAAAACTTGCGAAAGAATTTGCTTGTCGAGAGGAAGATGACATACCAATTTCTATAAAAGGACGACAAGTTCTTTCTCAAATTGACATGAATAATCTGCATAAAATTGGTGAAAACATGACAGCGACAACAAATGAAGAAAAGGATGATTGGCGACAACCAATTATTCAATATTTACAAACTGGAAGGTTACCTGAAAAACACTTCTATTGCCACTCAAACTAAACAAAGAGCATTATTATATGCTATAATAAATGATGTCCTTCATAAATGATCTTTTGACCAAATGTGATTAAGGTGCTTAAACCAAGTTGAAGCTCAAGAGATTGTTAAGGAAGTCCACTCAGGTTTATGTGGCGCACATCAATTTGGACCTAAAATGAAAATGAAAATAAAAAGGATGGAATATTATTGGCCAACAATGATGACCGATTGTCTTGACGTTGCAAAGAAATGTCATCAATGTCAAATACATGGAATAGTATTACACCAGTAGCCAAATATCTGACACCCAACTATTACATCTTGGCCATTTGAATGTTGGGGGACCGACATAGTGGGCCCTATAGATCCCCCATCATCTAAAGGTCATTGATTTATTCTAGCAGCCACAAATTATTTCTCCAAATGGGCAGAAGCAATACCGCTTAGAGAAGTCAAGGCAGAACAAGTCCTTTATTTCTTTAAGATGCATATTGTTTATTGATTTGGAATCCCTCAAAGGGTCATATCAGATAATGGATTGGCTTTTAAAAATATGAAAATGAACAACTCTATCCAAAGACATGGAATAGACTGGAGGTATTCCACAATCTATTATCCTAAAGCCAATGGATTAGCTGAAGCTTTCAATAAAATATTGGTTCAAATTTTGAAAAAGACATTAATCAACAGCTCAAGACAGTGGCATGAATGATTAGTAGAAACTTTATGGGCTTATGGAACCACATACCGAACACCAACACGGTCTACACAATTTGCTTTGGTATATGGTTCTGAAGCTATTTTACCACTCGAAATTCAAATCCCTTCTCTTAGAGTTGCGATAGCAAATAAAATAACTGAAGAAGAGAATGCCAGATTACGACTTGAAGAACTCGAGAGTTTAGAAGGCAAACATCTACAAGCTCAGCAAAATCTCGAACTATATCAAGAAAAAATGATAAAAGCCCACGACAAATTAGTTCGTCCCAGAACCTTTCAAATCGGTGAATTAGTTTTTGTTCTTCGAAGACCTATACTAGTTCATCAAAAAATAGGTACCAAATTTGAACCAATATGGGAGGGCCCATATGTAATTGAAAAGACATATTCCCGAGGATCTTACCAACTAGTGGATTTTCAAGGAGAAATAATCTTGCCTCCAATCAATGGTCGTTTCCTAAAGAAATATTACGCGACATAAAAAATGAATGATTACTTATTTATAAACTGGGATAATAAAATCTTTTTCTCAAAATCATCTTTGTGATACGAATCTTGACTTTCATGCCTTGTAACATCTCTTTCGCTTATTGAACAAATGTTTAAAAGGCTAAAATGTTACATTATCCTGTTGTTTTCAGAAAAAAAATGTCTGAAGACAGAATATTTTTCTCATTCCAAAATAATATGACTTTTGTCTTGGACTGTCGACACATGAACGAGGGGACTAGAATTCATTTCAACTTTGATCTGTTGCAAGTTGAATCCATATATCACGGGTCATTACTCTATCTAGTTAATCATAATGAGATTAAGATGCAAACACCTTTGATAGAGTTCAAACTTCGACAGCCCGAGGAGTATGACTTCACAATCAGTGACAGCTCAGACGAGCAAGAATTTATGACTATATCAGTACAAGGGATTACAGGAGCCTCTGCATCTGGTACAAAAAATATGACAGCAGGGCTTACCCAATCACAGAGACAGAACCATAATAAACGGTTGAAGAGTCAGAAACAATTGCAAGAAAGACAAAACATGGAGGATATTAGTCAGTTAAAATCTCAGACTATTAATACTCCATTTGAGGAAATACATTCTGCATCGGAAATGACAAATCCAGACCCTGCAAAGAGAAATCGGGAAGAAAAAGTAGCTATCACTTTACCCTCAATCATATCTGCTCAAGATCTGAAGGTGTCAGGTAAGGAAGTTTATAGAAAAGATTATTCCAGAGAAGAAGCACGACAGATTTGCACTAATGAATGGAGGACTTTTGAACAATATAAGCATATGAGCAAAAGAACAATAAATATTCTGGATGGTCTTAAACTATTCACCAGAATATTTGATGATGACGAGCAGGCCGCTATTGTTGATCATATAATAGAAGCCCGGGACCATGGTAGAGCTGGACATCTTAGAAGAAAGACGTATTCTCAGCCCAATAAATGGATTCGTGGCAAAGGCAGACAGACCATCCAATATGGGTGCTGTTATAATTATGCAAGACTGAGAGAGGAATCTTCCCGGAATTTTACGATATGAACAGGTCTATCCATTACCCACTATAATAATTCAAATTATCAGATGTCTTGTCACTTAGGGAATCATGCCTACAGACTGTATTCCTGATAGCTGCATCATCAACATGTATGATGAAGGAGATTGTATCCCTCCCCATATTTAAAGACACGATTTCGAGAGACCGCTTTGTACAGTGTCCTTAATGAATCGTTGTTCCATCATATTTGGAAGAGAAATACAGATTCTGGGACCTGGAGAATTTGAAGGGAAATGTCGCATCCTTTTAACTCGAGGATCGGTTCTCTTATTCCAGGGAAATGGTGCAGATTTTGTGAAACACTATATTCCCAGTGTTAATAGGCCACACATTTCAATCACTCTGCGGCGGATGAAGCCGGACAAACGACCCATTGGATATCAAGAAACTTAGAGCTTGAAGGGTTGAAGCCTTTGGAACTACCATGACCCTGTGAGTGTCCAAACACCTGAGACATGCTTGACAAACAATGTCTTGGAGTGTAAGACGTTTATGGATGGTCTGATAGTATCCAAGGCTATGTTATGATAAATGCGAAGATGTAGAAGCTTTTGATATGTGATATATCAGTATTTTGTAGCATGCGTGCTATATGATATGTACATATATGTACTGTTAACTTTTGTTTGTGATGATATGTACCAGTGACCTTTTGTACATTATCTATGGAAATAAAATAAAATGTTAAAAAAAAGACATTTCCTATTGTCTATGATGTGTCGGCAGGTCCTAAAAATGTTAAAATAATTTTTTTTTGGCAAAATGAATGAATTGTGATAATTAGCATGAGAATTATCATTTGTCCTATATAGGTCAAATCCCCAGCGAATATCCCCAGCAAATATCTTAGTGAGTCTGCCACTCTCTATATTTATTGGATGTAAGTCCTTTCCTGACACGGAAACCACGACATTCCTTTAACTAAATGTCGACATTAACATTTCGAGAAATGGAATATGACATCCATTTTCTCTCTCCAGTTATTGGATGTAAGTCATTTCCTAACACGGAAATCACGACATTCCTTTAACTAAATATCGACATTGACATTTCGAGAAATGGAATATGACATCCATTGTCTCTCTCCAGTTATGGGATGTAAGTCCTTTCCTGAGACGGAAATCACGGTATTCCTTTAATAAAATATCGACATTGACATTTTGAGAAATGGGATGTGACATCCATTATCTCTCCACAATTATTGGATATAAGTCCCTTTCCAAACAAGAAAAGGCCTCAAAACCGACATATGAGACATCTGACATTCTTTAGTAGCGGTATGAAATCCACACCTTTCCTGATTATTATGAGACATTTCTTGAAAATAAATATTCAGACCATTTCGTTGAACGCCAATATGTGCAGCAGTATTCCACACATATTGGGGGCCTCTTTGTTGACCTCATTTTTATGATAGGTCAACCCTTGACCCAAAAATAATCAACTTTGGTCAAAATGATGAATCTTGATCCAATGACCAACCCTACTGATCCAACAGGTCAACCCTTGACCCAAAAAGTCAACTTTGATCAAACTGATCAATTTTTGACCCAATGACCAATTAATGACCCAATAACAATTATTGACCCAATTGGTCAACTTTTGACCCAGAAAACAACTTTGGACAAATCAATTAGTTTTTGACTCAAAGATCAACCATTGATCACCAAGTCAACCAAGATGCTAAAATGATCAAATATGAGTTATTTGATTAATTCAAGATATCACATAACTGATAATACAACTTTAATCAACTTTGACCTAAATAGGTCAAATTTGGACAAAAATGGCTAACACATGCCCTTTTAACTTCAAAATTAATCTCAAAGACAGACATTAACATAATCAATTTGATATTGATCAGATTAATTAAAATTTAACCCAGAGGTCACCACATTGACCATTAGGTTAACCCAAACCCTAAAAATGGTCAACTTGACCAAGCCAACCCATAATGAAAATACCCATCAACCCTATGGCTAAACCAACCATGACAAGGTTGGATAAGTTACATTTGACATTTTTAGACTCAAATTGACCAACCCAAGTCAACTTAGGTCAACCAGGGTCAACTATAGTCAACCTTTATAAAATTTGGCCAAAATACCTAATTTTGAACAAAAAAATGATAAAAATTAATCAAATAATTAATGTTAAATCATTTTGAATAATTACTTGATTAAAAAAATAATATTTAAAAATTTAATTAATTTTTGAATTAATTAAAAGGTTTAAAATGTGACAAATTTTTAACCTTTAACCTACAAATAACAAATATTAATCAAATAATAAATCAAATCATTTTTGGTTAATTAATTAATAAAATGAATATTTAATATTTTAATTAATTTCTAATTAATTAAAATATAAAGATTTAAAGACACGACGAATTTAAACATTTAATTTAAAAAAAAGACATAAAATTAATCAAATTATTAATCAAATCATTTTTGGTTAATTAATTAATAAAATGAATATTTCATATTTTAATTAATTTCTAATTAATTAAAATATAAAGGTTTAAAGACATGACAAATTTAAACCTTTAATTTAAAAAAGACATAAAATTGAACAAATGATTAATCAAATCATTCGTAGTTAATTAATTGATTAATAAAATGACTATTTAATATTTTAATTAATTTTTAATTAATTAAAATATAAAGATTTAAAGCCATGACAAATTTAAACCTTTAACTTAAAAAGGACAAAAAATTAATCAACTAATTAATTAAAATTTATTTTAATAAATAAATTGATTAATTAAATAATTTCCAACAATTTTAATTAATGACAAAATTAATTAAAATAAAAATTAAATTAAGAAAGACATAAAATGACATTTTGACCTATAACATCATATGTGACACAAAAATTCCTAAAAATCAATTTAATTAACTCAAGGGTTAATATTATAATTCCTTATATTTCTAATTAATTACATAATTAATTAGGAATGGAGTTATATAAAAAAATAATCCTAAATTGAATTTATGACATCACACATGATGTCATAAACCCCTTTATTGATTTTTAAACTTAAATCTAAATTATAAGGAATCACTAATGGGTAACCTAAAACCCACTAAATCCATCATGACATGGTTGACACATTACCTAACCTATAACTCATCACCTTTAATTATGATTAAAAGTTATCTTGATATTATCATGATGGTTAAGCTTATGTGTCATCCCTCTTAAGATGAGGTATAACATGACTTCATAGGTGGCAAGCACCTCTTCCCTAACCCAATGGAGAAAGACCAAGACATAAGGTTAAAATTCTATCAAGGTTAAAAAAACATCACGAACAAAAGACATTTATAATGGAGTGAGGAAAATATGTGTCATCTTCCCTTCAACTTGCTTAATGACTCACTCATTTGCCTGAGATGAGGTGTCCGACCACCTTAAGGATGATTTTGGTCACCACCCTAACCATCCAATGAGAATGGAAATTAGTATGGATTAAACTTTAATCATGGAAAAATTTAATGATGAGGAGGTTATGCATGAAATGAGTCATCTACCTTACTTGTCATGACATGGTGAATCAAGAATATATGTGTCCTCGTCTCCCTTATTTCATTGAATAAACATATGAATCACTTGGAGAAGGTTAATCTAACTGATTATAACCAGCCATATCCACCTCATAGGGGAACCAATGAGAGCAAGACAAGATTGGGGTTTAACCTTCACCATGGTTAATTCCAATGTGGCTAAGCTTAGAATATCCAAATTCATCATTCTCTCAACTGAAACTTATCCTCAAGAAATTAATGAGAAGGTTGGCAACATCCCTATATAAACCTATTTCAGCCAAAACTCATCCAAAACTTCCCTCCATGGCTATAAATAGAGCCAAACCCAAGCCTTGGAAAACATGAGAAGAGAGAGTGATAGTGGCCTAAGCTCTACCAAATTCCCCTAACTCCCAACAGCAAACTTGTTCCTTAAGACCTTAGAAATGAACTTTAATCAAGATCCAGCCTTCAGCTAGCCTCAAAACTCCACAAAACCAGCTCAAATAGGCTAACCCGAGAGCTCAAAATCAGGTGAGAAATAGGAATTTTCAAAACCCCATACACTACTCAAATCCAGCAACCTTCAACACCAAAATTGTTCCCTAAGACCTAAGCAATTGAACCCCACCAAAATCAGGCCCTCTAACCCACCATGACCCTTCAATTTGACCAACTAGAGAACACCAAAAATAAGTCAAAACCAGGAAAGAATGGGTTTTCTGAAATTAAACTCCACAAAACTCAAAATAGACCTTCCCAAATCCATTTAGGGGTCAAAAGAAGAAGAGCCCAACTGAAATTTAGCCTCTCCATAGCCTCTAGCCTTCTACTCACAATCTCACATTGAACCGAGCTCCTCAAAATTCAAAATCATATATAGACCTGATTTGAACGTAAATTGAAGTCTCTAAAAGCTTTCCGGGATCTATACGACCAATCCAAAGAAACCAACTCAGAGTTAGGCACACTGTGGCCAAGGTATGGTTTTTCCCCATTAATGGCGTTCGGGTTTCAGCCTCTATTAAAGAAACTTATTCAAAACCCCCACATATCCATATGGATATGTTCGTCTGCTGAAGACGATCGTGTAGGAACAAACCTCGCTCAATTACATTAACAATCGAGCGAGATATTGTCCCTAAAGCATGGATGGTCTGCGGGATCAGGAGAATTGAGGGAGATGACCCTCTGCCGTCTGATCCCGTGTTTTTACAAAGGATGGTTGAGATTAAAACCCAGCTGCTCCGCTGTTCGGATTCCCACAGGGGATTAACCACATTTTCGATGGCTCCGAGGACATGCGGCGTTCCCTGGTTTTTTCTGATTAATTTTAGATTTAATTAATACAGTTAAGCCTTAAATTAATAAAAAATGCATATTTTTTATATAAAAATCACAAAAATAAATTAAAAATATCCCTGAACTCAGAAAAGTGAGCACTACAATTAGGAATTAAAAATTTTAGTTTTTGATTTGCAATTAATTTTTAATTAATTAAATACTCCTTAGAGTATTTTAATTATTAAAAAATATTTATAAGTTAGAAAATTATGAAATTTTCACAAAATGATCTTTACATTATTATATACATTCTCTGATTTTTCCATGACTAGGAAAATTTCCTAAGATAGCATTTCCTAATTTCCATTGAACTTTGTAATTATAAAAAAATGTGAAATTAGGGAAATAAAATCTGAAATTGGTTAAGAGACTTAGGGATACATATATGAACCTTAAGATAACAAATCTTAGCCTCTTTAAAATTTAAAATGACATTTTAATTTATAGTTAAAATTTGTTAATTAAAAGTTAATAAAAACCCTAAAATTTTATTAAATAAGTCTAATCTCCCTAGACTTAGTTATATTTTTAAACCCTAATCATATTGGGTTTAAAACAAAATAAATTAGGTTTAAGTAACTTTTAAACTTAATTAATCATAATTAAATCTTGAAGACATTAGGTTTAATAATAAACAAATATTAATTAAGCTTAAAATACCCTTAAACTGAATTAATCATAATTAAACCTTAAAGACATTTGGTTTAATAAAAAAATATTAATTAAGTATAAATACCCTTAAACTTAACAAATCATAATTAAACCTTAAAAAACATTAGGTTTAATAACAAACAAATATTAATCAAACCTTAAAGATATTAGATTTAATAATAAAATAATATTAATTAAATCTTAAAGACATTAGGTTTAATAAAAAACAAATATTAATTAAGTTTAAAATACCCTTAAACTTAATTAATCATAATTAAACACTGAAGACATTAGGTTTAATAATAAACAAATCATTATTAAACATTAAAGACATTAGGTTTAATAATAAACAAATCATAATTAAACCTTAAAGACATTAGGTTTAATAATAAACAAATATTAATTAAGTTTAAAAATACCCTTAATCATAATTAAACTTTAAAGACATTAGGTTTAATAATAAACAAACCTTAATTAGGTTTAACCCCTATTAAACCTAATTAATCCTTAAGCTTTACTTACATTAGGCTTAAGTAACCTTTAAATCCTAATTAGGTTTAACCCCTATTAAACCTAATTAATCCTTAAGCTTTACTTACATTAGGCTTAAGTAACCTTTAAATCCTAATTAGGTTTAACCCCTATTAAACCTAATTAATCCTTCAGCTTTACTTACATTAGGCTTAAGTAACTGACCCAGAATCCGCAAATAAAGCAATAATATTCGCTTCTAAAAGATAGCTAAAAGCTTTGACTTAATTTATAAATAGCGGCTAGTGTGTAAAACTAATATAATTTATAAAATATTTTTACACACTAGGGGTACTACGCAACTATACGTATCGTTTCAAGTAATATAGGGTTTTTAAACAAAGAACCCAGTATCGATCCCACAGGGAAGATTTATAGAAATAAATTTTCTATGAAGTGGAAGTGAAATAAAATAGTAAAAATATTTTTATTTTATCTTTTAATTTAATGATAAATTACTATTTAATTTACTAGATGCAAATAAAGAAAACAATAACGATTTTATGAATTCTATATAAAATAAACAACTTTCTTTCCTTCAATTAATCGGAGATTTCTAAGATAATTTAATCTTCGTTGGAGAATTTAATTTAAGGTATTGTGCTAAATAGAAGCATTCCTATTCTTTACTCTCTAATCCAGGTGCAAAGAACATTGACTAATTTACAGAATAGGTCCGGATGTATTGTTAGTAGAATGGGTTAATCTAGGCTCACACTTCTAGATGTCCAAGGGTGGCTATGGTCGGACCTACTAGTGACCCTTTCATAGTCTATAAATCAAATTATAAGAATTTAGTCTGTCACTCTAAAAACTTATCAATTCTACGCCCTTTAAATATTATCTTCCTATTTATTTGCACTTCACCATGAATAGCCCGCTCATGGCCTACGACTACCCAAGGATTCATGTGACATTTACAAGTTAAGAGTTCTTCTCCTTCAAGGTTTCAAAACTCTTCAACAGGTTTTAACAATTCAAACGGCTAATTTAAAAAGTAAAGTAAGATCATGTATTAATGTCATCACAATATTTTTGAAATTATTTTGAATTTTAATTCTCCATTGAATCTTTATATTATCTTATCTATCTCTTCATAATCTTAATGTCGTCACAATATCTTTATATTATCTTATCTATTTCTCCAGTTCTTCGCACTTCTTCACTTTGGCACGCACCTCTTCACGATTAAAACCATTTTGGAGCGTCCAAATGCAATGTATCACATGTCCTATTATCAAGGAACAACTGCCAGCCTTCTAGAATGTCCAATAACCGTTCACTCCATCAAAATAACTGATAAAATGTTGTAAAAAACTTGACAGTTTTCATATCGAGTCTGGCGCTTGGGCACCAGTTTCTGGTGCCTAGGCGCTAGGCCATATTTTTTTACACTTTTGGTATTTTGCTCCATTTTTGCTCCTTTTTTCTCCTTTTTCCTTCTTAGATCTTTTTACATTACCTACATCCAAAAACACAAAAAATTCCTTTCATTAAAGCATAATATCCTTAGAAATTAATAAGAATTAAGACATAAAGAAATAGGTATTTTTTTATAGATCAAAATCCTCAAACTTAAATGTTACTTGTCCTCAAGTAACTCTTTTTACTACATAAAATATAACTTTTGGAAATAAAAGACAAATATTTAAGATTCCTTATAATTTTTGATTTTATAAAGTCCTTAGTAAATTATTAACCCAATTTCACTAACTAGGTTTAATTTTAAGATTTAAAGAATACGTAACTACCAAATCATAAGATTTCAAACTTTTCATTCACTTTGAAAATAATAGAAGTCTATTATATTAAGCTTTCATAGATTATTTACAAGAAAAAGATCTTCTTGAAAAATCTTTTCTAAATAAATATTTATGTATAAAAATCAAGTAAAATATGTAACTAGTTTTCTTCCTATAAGATAATTCAAGTGAAGCCAATTTTTGATTAGGCATTTCCTCAAGCTTCTCCTCTCTATCTCTTTTTTATTTTTTTTTAAAGAGAGGATTACTATATCTGGATAGCCTGTTAATGGTTTTGAACTTCACTATCCTTAACTTATATTTTTCAAAACTTATACATATCCACTTAATTATTATAACATAAATAAAAATTCAAAAAGAATTCCAATCTTTTCTTTTTCAAGTGATAATTTTTTATTACTTAATATTTCTAAAATTCTATTATTTCTACCATGAATAGAAAAATTCTTTATCTCATTCTTCTTTAAGTTAAATAATTCTATTCTTAAAATCAATCAAAGTTAGTAAAATTTTGGTTAATTTCATTAAATTGTTTATAATTTCAAAAATAAAAGTGATCTCAAATAAATTCTTCATTCCTTAAGTTATGTTAAAAAGTTTTTATTTTTATTTTTATGAAAATATTAGCTCTTTAAGGACAAATAAAATTTTAATTTTGCATGGATTTTCCCTTCCCCCAAACTTAAGTTTTAGTATACTATGATAATTTGAGAGTGTGAGAGAAAGAAAATCATAAGAATTTTTAATAAGTATGTAAAAACAATCTTAAAAAGAAAAATTAACTTCTAATCATGCTTTTATGAATAATTAAGAATAAAATTGAGCATGTATATAAAAAGTAAGCAGCTAATTGATGATGATATTAAATTTGAAACAGAATTAAAACAGAGCAAAATAATTAAATACTAAACATTAAACTAAAACAACATATAAATTAAGTCTAAATTCAATCTCAACACAACATAATCCTAACACTAAACAGTCAACATACATCAAATACAAAACTAACAAACAATCCAAATAAAACAAACTAATAGAGTAGCACATCAAAGAAATCTATGACTACTAATCACTAGCTGTAGCCTCATCATCATCTTCATCACTAAAGGAAAATTCTACGTCCTTAGGATCTACAAGGGTGTGAATCTAGGAAAAGTAGGAAAGCTAACATCATGTTCACCCTTCAGAAATCTGACTAGGGCTTCATCATATTCAGCATCGTAATTACTCTTCCTCTGGGTATAATCAGATAAATGATCTAGTTTTCTGTCAATAGTATCAATCCTGCAGTGAGTTTGAAATAACTCCCGATGCTGCTCTAAAAACTGATCATGCATTTATTCCCAAAAATCTGATGGTGGCTCAGCAGAAGTAGAGGGTCTAGAAGTAGAAGGTCTACCTGAAGTATGTGTAGAAGTAGAAGGAGCGGTCGATCTCTTCCCTCGAAGAAGATCATAGATACTAACACTCTCCTGCCCAATTGGCTTAGTAGACTTCATCTTCTCCTCAGAAATATCAGCAGTGACTCCTTTACTAACACATAGTGAGTAGATCAAAGATGGAAATCCCAATCCAACAGAAGTGCTGGACCTCGCAGTAGACTCCACAGAATCATAAATAATGCTCCCGACATCAATAGGCTTCCTCTCCTGAATGCAGTAATTTAAGATCGCTCGATCTCTAGTCACTTCACTCAGGTGGTTGGAAGGTAACAATCTTGCAGAAATAAAGTAGTGCCATGCTTTAGATACACCATTTAATTTAGAGGATTTGAAGTTTACCCTCTTTCCGTTCCTGATCTTCCAAGATCCAGTACCGTTAGTCAGATAAGCAATAATCATATCCAAATCTCCCTCAGATGGTGATAATCCAGAATAATAGCACTCAATAGTCGATGGCAGGCCATAAAATATGTATTCAGATAAGTACTACATTTGATTCAAGTTCATAATACACACTCAATCATAACAATTTCAAAGCAAAAACAACACACATTGAACATGAAAGAAAATACACAAACAATCACAATCGATTCTCTAAATCGATACAATGACTCAACAAACCATAATAACTATCTCGTTACCAGAATAGTCTAATCTTCACAAGGGAAATTGTGTATTCCACTTGGAAAGAATACTAACGCTCTCGGGAAATCCGTAGCCGTCTTTTCATTAATCCACTTGTTCTTCGCATACATTTCCACTTAAGCATCTTGATAAGCCGCAAAATGATCAAATTGAAGTTTCATTTGCCATTCCAGATGTTCTACTTGATGAAACATCTCATGAAGGCGATCTCCAATCCTTTTAAAATCTTCTTCAAACTTATCCAAACGACTAGAAATTTTCTCTAAACTTACAGTGATGAAACCATTGAAGTAGGGTTGAGGATCCCTTGATACCTTGTCCCTAGCCTCTTCTCCATGATTTCTCCTTTTAATTTCTTCAAAAATTTCTCAAATCTCTCAAGAATGAAATGTAAGGGACGTAATTTTGATTGTTTGATGGTTAGGGAAGAAGATGGGTTGATTTAAAGGGGAAAATCGTGTGAAAAACTGAGAATTTTCAGTTTTTGCACGACCCAGTAACTGTGGCGCTTAGGCGCCAAATCTGGCACCTAGGCGCCGGACCTAATGACACATAGTTGATTCTAGCGCTTAGGCACCGAATTCTGGCGCCTAGGCGCCGGAACTATGTTCAACTCTGTTTCGCCTAATCGTCAAATTTTCAAAATTTCGTTCTCCAAGATAGGTAATTTATACTGGTAAGAGTAATTTAGACTCGATAACTCACATTGTAAACTATCATAATGAAGGTTAACTTGATCTCCTTTTTACTCATATTTAAAATAGAGTGATCCTATTTTTAATTCTTACATACTTCAAAATAATTTTCAGCTTAAGTCAACCAAGACTTATGAGCATCAAATTTTTCTAAAGTAATATAAAATTAATCAAGATCGAGGCATAACCTTTCATCAAAATACAAAAACACAAGATAATTATGGGTTGCCTCCCACAAAGCGCTTGGTTTAATTTTGTCAGCCCGACTTAAGTAAATCTTTAATCAGGTTAACTCAATTCATAAGCCTCTTTATAGATCTTCTTAATATCTCCCAAATAAGGCTTCAATCTTAATCCATTTACTTTAAAACTTTTTCCAGTTTTAGGGTCTTTAATATCCACAGCTCCATAATGGTATACTTTCTCAACTAAATAAGGTCCAATCCATTTAGATCTTATTTTTCCAGGGAAAAGTCTTAAACGAGAATTAAACAGTAATACTTTTTGTCCAGGCTCAAAAAATTTTCCTGAAATTTTCTTATCATGCAACATCTTCATTTTCTCTTTTTAAATTCTCGCATTTTCATACGATTAATTTCTAATTTCTTCCATCTCATTTAGTTGCAATAATCGTTTTTCTCCTGCTTTATTCAAATTAAAATTAAACTCCTTTATCGCCCAATAAGCTTTATGTTCAAGTTCTACAGGTAAGTGACAATGTTTACCATAAATTAACCGGTATGGTGACATTCCGATTGGTGTCTTATAAGCTGTTCTATAAGCCCATAATGCAGAGTCTATCAACCCAATCAGTTCTTTTAGAATTAATAGTCTTTTCTAAAATTCTTTTAATTTCTCTGTTTGATACTTCAGCCATTCCACTAGTTTGAGGGTGATAAGCAGTTGCAATTCTATGTTTGATTCCAAATTTTTGTAGTAATGATTGAATTCTTATATTCCTGAAATGACTTCCACCATCAGTGATAATTATCTTAGGCATTCCAAATCTTGAAAATATCATTTTCTTTAAAAATTTTGAAACACTTTTGGAATTACAGTTTGGTAAAGCAATAGCTTCAATCCACTTTGAAATATAATCAACTGCTAATAAAATATAAATTTTTCCAGATGATGGAACAAATGGTCCCATAAAGTCTAATCCCCATATATCAAAAATTTCAACTTCCAATATATAGTTTAAAGGCATTTCATCTTTCCTAGATATATTTCCCATCCTTTGACATCGATCACATGTTTTCACATATTGTCTCACATCTTTAAATAAGGTAGGCCAATAAAATCCAGAATTTAAAATTTTAAATGCGGTTTTATCTATGCCAAAGTGTCCTCCAAAATCAGAATCATGACATTTTTGAATAATAGCAAAAGTTTCCTCATAAGGTACACATCTTTGAATCATAGAATCTTTACCAATTTTAAATAAATGAGGTTCTTCCCAAATATAAGATTTAGCGTCATATTTAAATTTCTTAATAAATTTGTTATCCAAGTCACAAGGCAAAATATTGCTAACTATATAATTAACAATATCAGCATACCACGGTGTTTTGCATCTTTGAATAACATATAAAGATTCATCAGGGAATTTCTCATTTATTTTTTCTTCCGAAATAATATCATTTTTAATTCTAGACAAATGATCAGCAATTTGGTTTTCGGTTCCTTTTCTATCTACTATTTGAAAATCAAATTCTTGTAGAAGTAAAACCCATCTTATAAGTCTAGGTTTAGAATCCTTCTTAGATATTAGATATTTAATAAGCAGAATGATCGGTATGAACTATGCATTTAGTACCAAGAAGATAAGGTCTAAATTTATCAAAGGCATATACTATAGCTAGAAGCTCTTTCTCAGTGGTAGTGTAATTTCTCTGTGTTTCAATGAGAGTTTTACTAGCATAATATACCACTTTGAAAACTTTTTCTCATTTTTGTCCTAATACAGCTCCAATTGCAAAATCACTTGCATCACCCATTAATTTAAAAGTTTTATTCCAGTCAGGTGCAACAATAATAAGTGCAGTTATTAATTTTTCTTTTAGAATATTAAAAGCATTAATACATTCTTCATTGAATTCAAATTGTGCATCTTTTTCTAATAAATTACAAAGAGGTTTAGCAATTTTAGAAAAATTCTTTATATATCTTCTATAAAATCCAACATGACCTAAAAAATTTCTCACATCAGTAACAGTAGTAGGTGGTTGCAATTCAGCAATAATTTTCACTTTTGCTTGATCTACTTCCATCCCTTTTCGTGATACTTTGTGACCAAGTACAATGCCTTCTATGACCATGAATTGACATTTTTCCCAATTAAGAACTAAATTTGTTCCTTTGCATCTTTTCAAAACTTTGCTTATGTTTTCCAAACAAGATTCAAAGGAAGTTCCAAAGACTGAAAAATCGTCCATGAATATTTCAATTCATTTGTCAATCAAATCACAAAATATTGACATCATACATCTTTGAAAGGTTGCAGGTGCATTACATAAACCAAAAGGCATTCTTCTAAAAGCAAATGTTCCATAAGGACTTGTAAATGTTGTCTTTTCTTGGTCCTCAGGAGCAATAAGTAATTGATGATAACCAGAATATCCATCCAGAAAACATAACTATGAGTGTCCTGATAATTTATCAAGCATTTGATCCAAGAAAGGTAAAGGAAAATGATCCTTTCTAGTGGCTTTATTTAGTTTCCTATAGTCAATACAAATTCGCCATCCAGTAACTTGTCTTGTAGGAATAAGTTCATTTTTATCATTAACAATGACAGTTACACCTCCTTTCTTCGAACACAATGAATAGGACTTACCCATTGACTATCCGAAATAGGATAAATAATACCAGCATCTAACCACTTAATAATTTCTTTTTTAACAACCTCTTTCATGATAGGATTTAATCTTCTTTACGATTCTATAGTAGGTTTAAAATTTTCTTCCATTAAAATTCTATGCATGCAAATTGAAGGGCTTAATCCTCTTATATCAGCAATAGTCCAACCAAACGCTTTCTTATAATTCTTTAACACACCTAGTAATTTTTCTTCTTGATCTTTACTCAGTTCAGAAGAAATAATAACAGGTAAAGTTAACGAATTTCCAAGAATCGCATATTTTAAATAGGAAGGTAACATTTTTAATTCTAGTTCAGGTGCTTTTTAGTTGAGGGTAAAAGTATATCATTTTGAGTTATGTCTAAAGTTTCCCAATTATCTTTAATAAAATGAGTCTCTTCTTCTTCTACTACTTCTTCTTCATCAGTTAAAAATTCAAATTTTTCTTCAGAAATAACTTTACATTTTTCTTGATAATGTTTTTCAATTAAGTAATCTATTATATCCATTCGATAACATTTCTCTTTATCAGAGTACTTCATTGATTTAAGAACATTGAATTTGATTTCTTGATCATTGACTCTCATGGTTAATTCTCCCTTTTGCACATCAATCATAGCTCGTCCGGTAGCTAGAAAAGGTCTTCCTAAAATAATAGGTATCTCTTTATCTTCTTCCATGTCAAGTACTATGAAATCTACAAGGAAGATAAATTTATCCACTTTAACAAGGACATCCTCTATAACTCCTTTAGGATAAGTGATAGATCTATCAGCTAACTGAAGCGTTACAGTGGTTGGAATAATATCCCCTAAATCCAATCTTCGAAAGATAGAAAATTGCATGAGATTAATACTTGCTCCTAAATCACATAAAGCTTTTCCGCAAAATTTTTCTCCAATAGTACAGGGTATAGTGAAACTTCCAAGATCCTTAAGCTTTTCAGGTAATTTCTTTTGAATTATTGCACTGCATTCTTCACTTAATGCAACAGTTTCAAAAGCTTCAAATTTTCATTTTTTTGCTTAAAATATCCTTCATAAATTTTGCGTAAGTTGGCATTTGTTCCAAAGCTTCAGCAAAAGGTTTGTTAATAGTAAGTTTCTTAAAAATTTCAAAGAACTTAGAAAATTGATGATCAAGTTTCTACTGTTTAAGACTTTGAGGAAAAGATGGTGGTGGTTTTTCAACTTCCAGATTAACAGGTATAACAGTCTGATCTTGACTAGGAGAGAGAGTTTCTTTAGGTTTTTCAATCTCTTCAACCTCGATCTCTTTTTCAATTTCATTCTGCAATTTTTCTTTTAATTCCTTTCCACTTCTAAGTTGCACAGCTTTAACTTGTTCATGTTCTTTTTTAGTTTCCTTTGGATTGATTCAACATTACTAGGAAGTGTTCCTACAGGTATGTTATTAATTAAAGTAGTAATTTGTCCCATTTGATTTTCAATATTACGAATAACAGTATTTTGATTTTGTAATTGATTATTCATTTGCATAATTAATTCTTCTATTGATAACTTTTTTCTGTTGATTATTAAATCCAGGAGGTTTATAATTTGAATTAACTTGATTATTCCAATTTCTAGTGGGATGAGATTGAATATTACCCCATTGTTGTTGTGAATTATTCCAGTTAAAATTAGCATAATTTTTCCACCCAGGATTATAATAATTTGAATAAGGATTATTTTTACTTGCAATAGCTTGTAAAGTTTCAATAGTTTGAGAATCTTCAATATTAGCAGAGTTATTATGCGAAATATTAATTGCAAAATTATCTAATTTCTTAGACATTGCTGCAACTTGTGAAGCTAAGATAGAAAAGGCTTCATTATCTTGAATACTGGCCATCTTTTTAGGGTTAATCCTTTCGGAAGGCCATTGAAAATTATTATTAGTCATTTCTTCAATTAAAGTGCAAGCTTCTTCAAATGATTTAGACATTAAAGAACCTCCAGCAGTAGCATCAATAATTTATTTTAAAGATCCAATTAATCCATTATAAAATGTTTGAATAATCAACCAATCAGGTAAAGCATGATGAGGACATTTTCTTAATAGTTCTTTAAATCTTTCCCAAGTTTCATATATTGTCTCCCCGTCAAATTGACTAAATGAAGTAATATCATTTCTTAATTTAGTAGTTAGATAGAGGAAAACATTTAGCAAAGAATTTTTGTGCCATTTCAGCCCATGTTTTAATAGGACCAGTCGCTAATGAGTTTAACCACATCTTTGCTTTATCTCTTAAAGAAAAAGGAAAGAGTCTAAGTCTAATAGCATCATCAGAAACATTGTTATATTTAAAGGTAGCACAAAGTTCTAAAAAACTAACAAGATGTAAATTTGGATCCTCATTTGGTGATCCACCAAATTGATTGTTTTGCACCATTTGAATTATAGACGGTTTAAGTTCAAAAGAATTAGTATCTACAGTGGGTATTTGAATACTATTATGAAGTTCATCAACTGTAGGGTTATCATAATCCCTTAATGGTTTATAAACATTTTGATCATTAAGTTCAATTGGATTTTGTAAAGTAGTCATTTCTTGAAATTTTTGAATTTGTTTTCCCTTTTTAATTTTTCTAATTGTTCTCTCCAATTCAGAATCTAAAGGTATTAATTCTTCAGAACAAAATCTTCGCATAAAAAAAGCAATAAATATAAAATTTAACTATTCTATTTCTTTCTTCTTTACTTCCTTTTCTTCCCCCGCAACGGCGCCAAAAACTTGACCCAGAATCCGCAAATAACGCAGTAATATTCGCTTCTAAAAGATAGCCAAAAGCTTTGACTTAATTTATAAATAGCGGCTAGTGTATAAAATTAATATAATTTATAAAATATTTTTACACACTAGGGGTACTACGCAAGTATACGTATCGTTTCAAGTAATATAGGGTTTTTAAATAAATACCCCAGTATCGATCCCACAGGGAAGATTTATAAAAATAAATTTTCTATGAAGTGGAAGTGAAATAATATAGTAAAAATATTTTTATTTTATCTTTTAATTTAATTATAAATTATTATTTAATTTACTAGATGCAAATAAAGAAAAGAATAATGATTTTATGAATTCTATATAAAATAAACAACTTTCTTTCCTTCAATTAATCGGAGATTTCTAAGATAATTTAATATTCATTGGGGAATTTAATTTATGGTATTGTGCCAAATAGAAGCATTCCTATTCTTTACCCTTTGATCCAGGCGCAAAGAACATTGACTAATTTACAGAATAGGTCCGGATGTATTGTCAGTAGAATGGGTTAATCTAGGCTCACACTTCTAGATGTCCAAGGGTGGCTATGGTCGGCCCTACTAGTGACCCTTTCCTAGTCTATAAATCAAATTATAAGAATTTAGTCTGTCACTCTATTAACTTATAAATTCTACGCCCTTTAAATATTATCTTCCTATTTATTTGCACTTCACCATGAATAGCCCGCTCATGGCCTACGACAACCCAAGGATTCATGTGACATTTACATGTTAAGAGTTCTTCTCCTTCAAGGTTTCAAAACTCTTCAACAGGTTTTAACAATTCAAACGACCAATTTAAAAAGTAAAGTAAGATTAGGTATTAATGTCATCACAATGTTTTTGAAATTATTTTGAATTTTAATTCTCCATTGAATCTTTATATTATCTTATCTATCTTTTCATAATTGAAGTAAGAAAGTAACTAACTACTCAGAACACATTGAAAAAAAATAACAAAACATGATAATTAAACTTTTAATCAAATGTAAAAATATACTTAGCTCGAATATTTCTTCTACAGATCTTCTGATTCCTACTGACTCGACAGTGAAATAAACTCCAGATGCAATAACTTGAAAATAAACTCACTAAACTAAACAAAAGTGGCTCTAAATTTCTCTCTCTAAATCTCTCTCTAAGGATGAGAGATCCTAAAGTAGATAAGAGAAAGGGGTACAATGGGAGGGGCACGTTTTCTGAGAAAATGGACCTCTATTTATAGGCTTCAAGAGTTGCCTTGAGGCACCTCTTCAAAACATATCCACATTCAATGAATCTTCTAGAAGGTCGGTCTGGCGCCTAGGCGCCGGACACCGCGTCCAGTTCTTCGCACCTCTTCACTTTGGCTCGCACCTCTTCGCGATTAAAACCATTTTGGAGGGTCCAAATGCAATGTATCACATGTCCTATTATCAAAGAACAACTGCCAGCCTTCTAGAATGTCCGATAACCGTTCACTCCATCAAAATAACTGATTAAACGTTGTAAAAAACGTGACAGTTTTCATATGTAAAAAACGCCATGCCATATTTTTTTACACTTTTGGTATTTTGCTCCATTTTTGCTCCTTTTTTCTCCTTTTTCCTTCTTAGATTTTTTTACATTACCTACATCCAAAAACACAAAAAATACCTTTCATTAAAGCATAATATCCTTAGAAATTAATAAGAATTAAGACATAAAGAAATGGGTATTTTTTTATAGATCAGTAACCGTTAAATTCTAATTAAACTTAACCCCTATAAGACCTAATTAATCATTAAGCTTTACTTACATTAGGCTTAAGTAATCTCTAAATCCTAATTAGCTTTAACCCCTATTAAACTTAATTAATCCTTACGCTTTACTTACATTAGGCTTAAGTAACCTTTAAATCCTAATTAGGTTTAACCCCTATTGAACCTAATTAATCCTTAAGCCTTACTTACATTAGGCTTAAATAACTTTTATATCCTAATTAGGTTTAACACCTATTAAACCTAATTAATCCTTAAGCTTTACTTATATTAGGCTTAAGTAACCTTTAATTCCAAATTAGGTTTAACCCCTATTAAACCTAATTAATACTTAAACTTTACTTACATTAGGCTTAAGTAACCTTTAAATCCTAATTAGGTTTAACTCCTATTAAACCTAATTAAACCTTAAGCTTTACTTACATTAGGCATAAGTAACCTTTAAATCCTAATTAGGCTTAACCTCAATAAAACCTTATTAATCCTTAAGCTTTACTTACATCAGGCTTATGTAACCTTTAAATCCTAATTAGGTTTAACCCTTATTAAACCTAATTAATTCTTAAGCTTTACTTACATTAGGCTTAAATAACCTTAACACATACTTAGGTTCAACCCAAGTTAAACATAAGTCAAACTTAAACCTTAGGTTCAACATACATGAACCTAACCTTAACCCATACTTAGGTTCAACCTAAGTTAAACCTAAGCCAAACTTAAATCTTCGGTTCAACATATATGAACCTAACTTTAACCTATATTTAGGTTCAATCCAAGTCAAACTCAAGATAAACTTAAACTTTAGGTCCAAAATACATGAACCTAATCTTAAGTTCATCTCTAACTTAAATCTAAGTCAAACATTAAACCTTTTTATAAGATCAATCCTAACTTAAATCTATGTGAACCTCAAATTTAATCTAACTTAAATTAAAACCAAACTTAAGTTCCATCAATATTGAACTTATGTCAATCTTAAATTTAGATTCAATCTAACTTGAATCTAACTAAAATCAAATCAAATTTAAATTCAACCAATACTAAATTTAAGATGACCTTAAATTTAAGTTCAATCTAATTTAAATCTAAATCAAATTCAAATTAAACTTAAGTTCAATCAACACTGAACTTAAGTCGATCTTAAACCAATTATAACTCAAAGTAAATTTAAGTTCAATCCATGTTAAACTTGAATCAATCTTAAGTTTAGATTCAGCTAACTTAAATCAAATAATAATTTTGAATTAAACCAAACTTAACTAAAAAATATGTTTAACCCAAATTAAACTTAATTCAATATTAAATTTGACCCAAATCGAATTTAATTCAACATTAAGTTCGACCTAAATCGAACTTATTAAAGTTTGATATAAATCAAACTTAATTCAACATTAAGTTCGACTTAAATCAAATTTATCTTTAAATTAAGTTCGACTCAAATCAGATTTAATTAAATTTGATCTAAATCAATAAATTTGACATAAATTAAATTTATGCTTAAATCAAGTTCAAATAAATATTAAATTTGACACATTTAGATTCAAACGACACCGAATCTAAAATATTAAAATTTGAACTTAACATTTAAAAGACACTGAATTAAAATCAATACTCAAACAAATCTAATATTTATTAGATTTAGTCTCAATAAATCTAACGTTCTTTTAGATTAAGAATAAATGTTAGATTTTCTTTGCATATTATAGGATGTGCTAACTCTGTTTTGCAAGATAACTAAAACGAAACGACGACATTAACTTCGTCTAGATTTCCTTTCCATATTATATATATTATACGATGTGCTAACTATGTTTTGCAGGACGACATGGAATCATGACATAAAATAAAATAAAATTGAAACCATTAGGATAGTCACAAAACCTAAAACAAAAACATAGTGACATTGAAATTTTTAGGATAATAAAATAACAACATTGACAAAATAAAAATGACAAACAACAAAACAAAAATATAAAATGAAATGACAAGATAAAATCTGAAACTTTTAGGATAGCCGTAAAATCAAAACAATAATAAATTGAATTGAAAGACAAAATGATAAAAACAACATAACAGAATGATATTAAGGATTAATAGTGGGTACATCTTTCCTTAAAAATAACAATTTTTAGAAAACAAGTGATCAACATTAATCAGAAGTTTTCTTAAACAATTATAAATTTTCTAAGATTTAATTAACTATAGAAGCTCGCTTCTGTAGGAGATTTAAAGGAACCTATGATAGAAATCTCTGGTTATCAAAACTTCATGATTTTCCTTATATAGAAATCCTAGGATATGGTATTCTAGAATTTTCTTCTATAAGGATCATCATAAACATCCTTTTCTATTATTTCCTATTAGTCCCAAATTTCTCAATTCCTTTATAGGATCCATAGAAATAAGATTAGGACAATATTAAACAGAGTAGCGACTCGTTGACATTGACATGACATCGAAAATTGACAGCGACTTAAAAACAAAACCGACCTCCTTTCGTCGCCATCAATGAGATGTTAAAAATGAGCAATTTCTTGGTCAGTGGGTCAACCTAAAATATTTCACTCCACTCAACAATAACCAAATTTCATTTTCCCAAAATTTTAATTTTTGACCCCATGACCCTAAACTCCACCCAAACTTACCCAAAATACCCCTAAAACCCTAAAAATAGCCAAATTTACCAAAAATACTCTAAAATCATTTTAAAATACTCCATACCACTCAATTTGACCAAAATTACCCAAAATTGCCAAAACTTTACAAAATTTACCCAAATTACCAAAATACCCCTCCTAGCCCAAAATTCCAAAAATTATAAAAATTCCCAAAAAATTCCAGAAAATCCTAAATATTCCTAATTTCATTTTGTTCCGCTACACCATAACCCAATTTTTCCAAATTAACCCACTTACAAACCAAAATCCTAACTTGGCTCATTTTAGCCCAAATGGACCCAATGTCAAACCAAATCAACCCAATTAACCCCAATGCTGATCAAATTAAATTTTAAACTTCAATTCAACATTCACAATATCAATCTAAACCAAATACAAGCCCAAATTGGCTCACATTTGAGTTCAATTCCACTTAAAACCAAAATCCCCAATTTTGCTTAAATGATCCAAAATCCCCAAATTGACGTAATGTCAACCACTTTCCCAAAATTTCAATCCTAAAACCTCCATAAAACTCCTCTGAAACTGCAACAATCAATTGTCCTAATTTGAGCCCAAGCCTAACCTAAATCCACTTGAAATCCCTAAATACCCAATTTTAACCCAAATTGAACACATGCCCAAAATCTCCCAAATTGATGGCCTAACCCTAAAATTTCCTCCCAATTAATGTTGGAAACTCTTCACCACATTCTCCTAGACCATTTGAAACATTCAATTGGGTCTAAACCCCACTTGAGCCTAACTTAGACTCAAGTTGACCCAACATTACCCAAATTAACCAAAATCCTCAAAATCTACTAAATTGACCCTTCAATTGAACTCAAAACCATTCCAAGACTTCATGAAAAATCTTCATTGCAATCATGTGGACAATGTTGCTCAAGACATTTGGTCTCAACTCAAGCTCAAACCCAAGTTAGTCCAACCATAACCCAAATGAACCAAATTGAACCTATGACCAAACCTAACCAAATCAAACTAAATGTGACTAAACCAATCCTTTCACAGCCACTAAGTGAACCCTAGGAACCACCCTAGATCCACCTAACCCAAGCTAGGTGAGCCATGGAACAAGGGTCCCCCATTTTAGGGGATTCCTTCCCTTAAGTGTCTAAATATCCCTTTTGCATTACCCCAAATCTCCCCACAGCTGACTAATCACCATTAAAACCTCCCCCTGGCTCACCTGACTTGAGGCCCAGCTCCTTTGTCCTTTCCAGCCGGCCTAGTTACCGGAGGGAACCAAAACCGAGAGCCACCTCTAAGTTAAACTCACCCAAACTCCACCAATTGGCCACCTCAGGCAAAATTGCCACTGAGGCTCTTCTTCCCTCCACCTAAGAAGTTGAATGCACCCAGAAATTGGCCCCCAGCTCAGCCCAATGGCCCTGTCCATATAAGCACCTCCTATCGGCCAATGAAAGGTGTTGAAATTTTTCTCCAAGAAACCCTTCCAAATTTCTCCCAATCCTTCACACAGCATAGAGAAGCTTAGCCCCAATGTATTTCTGCCCTAATCCCCGTTGATTGAACTCAATTTTAGAGCTCAATTTTAGACAAAAAAATAGGACACCCCTGAAAACAGTACCAAAACCAAATTAACTCTTCCAACACCTTCACCAGAGGTAAAGAAGAATTTCCGTAGTGAAAGCCCCCTCACCTGGCCACCCATTTGATCTATCGGCCAGAAGACAAAATCAGGTCTAGTCACTTTCATATCCAGAAAATTCACCATCGCTCGAGGCTTCATCCCTGACTTCCTTGGACGACCACAAAGGTGTAGAGCATCTCTGATCGAAGCCTCACTTCTCAGAGCCACAGTATTGAATCTTTCTTCCTTACGAGCTTACAGCGATTCTCAATTTTATTTGGCTTAATTTCGATGCATGTTAGTCATATGGATTTATAGCCCTTGTCTAGACGAACACATATGATCAAACCTCATGTGATTTGGTTGAGAAATGAGGGAGATCTTAAGGTTTTTGTGTGGATGGCTCTCAGGTTGAACCAGACGGAGAAGATGACTAACAGCCATTGGATCATGCGTGTAATGAATGGACGGCCAGGATCACGCAGGATGAGGAGATGAGACAGAACCGCGGAGATGCGTGGCGCTGACTCAGAAGGCGGTGCCCAACCAGAAGAAGCCGCGTGTGCTTTCGGAGCCGCCGTAGGTTGAGTTGGAAAATCTCATTTTCTGAATTATTTAAATACCAGAAACTTCAAAAATTTATAACTTTGCATAGAAAAATCATAAAAATAGTCTAAAAATACCCTCTTGCTCAGTGAACAGAGGAGAATGATGTGGAAGCAAAATCAAAATTATATACTTACTATTTATTTTTAAATTAATTAAATACAGTAAACCTTAAATCAATTATCCACTCACACACACAATTCACTATGACTTAAGACTATGGGACTTTTGTTCCCTTTGTCATTAGGAACATTCCCTGATTTTTTCAAAGTCAGAGAAGGTCCCTATGGCAAGATATCTATTTTTCAAGTTTTTATGCCTGTTTTGATATTTTAATTTCAATAATTAGCATATTACTTAGAAAATTCCTGGAAAATTAGGATAAGTTCCCTATGACTAGAAGAACTTAAAAAAATTATTGCATGAGCTAAAACATTAAAAATAACTCTGATTGCTCACATGACCTCAAACTAGTTTTGAATTAATTAAAATAAATTAAAAATAGAAATAACTCAAAATTAATCTTCCACTATTCTATAGGATAATAGAAACCCCCATAAAAAGTTTGAAGTTAATTGGAAATGGTTTAACCCATAAAATGAATTTTCTAAATAACATAGCCAATTTGAAATTAAGAAATTCATAAAACCCTAAATATAATTCAAAATTTCACCAAATTGATTTTAAGGGCTCTCTGATGTCAGAGAAGTCTAAGAAAATTAAAATTGAAATTTTCCTTAAAATTTCATTTTTCACCTATTATTGAAATTTTAATAATTGAAAATTATAAAATCATAAAAATATTAAAATTCATAAAAATGTCATATTTGGTCTCCTTATCACTTGGAAACCAACCAAATATTTTTCCTAAGTGACTAGGTTAAGATATTAAATTTTGAAGGCTTAAGGTAAATTTTAATATTAAAAATGGATTTTCCAACTCTTTCACTAAAGTAATTCTACAAATTCAAAGACAAATAAAAAAAATATAAAATTTATTTCTCTGAGTTCCTTGAGATTAGAGAGATTTAAAAAAATATAAACTTAATTATCTACCTCAATCTTATTTTATAATTAATTAATACTCCAAAAATTAAGATAATTATAATAAATAAATTAAAATTCAAAAAAACACTAAAATTGGTTCAATTGGTCCTCTGGTTAGTATGAACTTCCTCTAATTTTCCTATGGATTGAAACTTCTCCTTGGTCATGTTTTGGAATTTTCATTGAAAATCCCTATTTTCCACTAAAATAATAATATAAATTAAATTAAACATAGAAAAATCACATTTTCTCCTCTAATGTCTTAATTTACATGTGAGTGAGGTGAGATAAAAATTTTAAGTTCATTTGAGCTTATAAGAGATCAACATGTTTAAGAGGGCATAAAGGTAATTATGGAACTTTAACCTTAATTAAAATTTAGGCTAAACCAAAGGGAATGAGTAAGTATATGATCTTAATTTACCTCTTGAATGATTGAAACATAGAGAGTTAAGGGGTAGAAACTCATTAATCACCTTAAACATTAAAGAGGAAATTTTAATTAATCAAATCACCTAAACTTTGGAAGATTAATTAAGACATGAATTATTAAGATTAGGAAATGTGATATAAGCAGATTGTAATTCTTCAAATTGAACCCCTAATCAATGGATTCATTCAAACATTATTTAAACATCAATTAAGGGAACCCTAAGAATGATGATTGAATCTAATAATAGAAAAGGGGAGATAATCTTAAAATTTAATAATCAAACTAAAACTTAAAACATTAAAACCTATTTGAAGTAAAAAAAAATTAAATTAAAACAAACTTGAAATTTAAGTTTATTGAAATTTAGATTCTGCAATGTATTAAATGTCTTACTTTCCCCCATTTATAAATTCATGAAAATGATCGAACCAAGCATGTTTTATTAACTCAAAATTTAATCACCAACAAAACAAAATTGCAATTATAACTAAAATGAAAACGTCTCGTTGGATGATCGGGAATCCCTCAGTAGATGTAACCCACGTGTTGCTAACTAGATTTCCGAAGATATAAATGAAAGTAAGGAACTCATTCAGTTGAGTTTAGCAAATTCATTTGGACTAAGTGAATCTGATAAAAATAGTGATGGTGGGATGATGGAAGTGTGGGATCTTAATCGATTCTGCTTAATCAACTTTAAGATTTGTTTTAATTAAAATACTAAGCCATCTAAAATATTTAACCTCTCTAAACCAAAACACCTCTCTCACCCCCTGATTTTTACTTCTAAAACTAAACCTTCTTCAACATCAAGGAGCTTGGAGCAAGCATAGTGGGCAGCATGGCCATCTTCAATAGCAAAACAAGTCTTCGTCAGCTTAACCCTTCCTTAGTTTTAAATACCCAAGCCATAGGATTTTGAGATAGCTCGCCTAGTGCAACATAAATCCTCAATTTGTCTTTAAGCAGTTGCATAATCGTATTATGTAAACTAAGACCTAACTCGTCTTAGGACTCTGAGGTAGTTGTTTTGTACGACATAAACTCTCACATTTTTTAAGCTTTTTTTATGATCATATCATACAAATATAAGTCCTAATTAATTAAAATTGACAGGATTGCAACATTAAATAAATTCTTAAATTGAAGCCAAACAATAGGATAGTCGGGAAGTCACTGAGGTTCACTTCGGGTCTGTGACACCCCATACTTCTCCTCCTTTGGACTCTTAAAATAACGGTTCTAAATTTGATATATTCCCTATTGAAATTTCCAAAATCCAATTGTTTGAACACCTTAAACTTTGAATTTCTTGAAAGCGAAACCACTGATCTTTATTGAGAGTTTTCTTAAGTGTCTCCAGACATTTAGGATGTAATTAACTATAGGGGATTACCCTTATAGGGAACTTTAAGAACCCATGTAATATAAAACCGGCTTAATTCCTTTATATTAAGTAGAGGAACTTGTTGGCTTATAAAATTGGTTCGCAGACCAAACGAATGTCACAAATCTATTAGCTTATTTAATCGAGCCCCATTATCAAGCAGTGTGTCTATTCCTCGGGGTAAATACACAGTTTATGATGTGGTGCTCGTTTATATAATCCTTTTGAAGTGTAAGATCAGTTTGACTTTATACTTTTACATTTTCAAACTTAAAAATCATTTTTAAAAATCAAAATGCTACTTTTTGAATTATATATATATATATTTAAATTAAACTTAAAAATCTAAAAATCGCTAACAATTTCTTTAGGAGACTCCCTTTTAAAAATACATAACCCATGAATAAGCCACACACTTCTGGCAACTCCGCTGGTGACTAGTTCCTCTCTCCATTTTGATCAGATGGTTTTGCTTTCATAAATCGGTAGTGAGTCCATATCCCTAGTGGATCAAAACTACCATTCTTTCCGTTGACATACCACGTTCATTTCTACCTTGGACGAGCATAGTCAACTCTTCTTGGA
This sequence comes from Papilionanthe hookeriana x Papilionanthe teres, assembly GCA_022702705.1. Taxonomy (NCBI): domain Eukaryota; kingdom Viridiplantae; phylum Streptophyta; class Magnoliopsida; order Asparagales; family Orchidaceae; genus Papilionanthe; species Papilionanthe hookeriana x Papilionanthe teres. The sequence goes on from CM040433.1 coordinate 61,824,352, forward strand.
TTCTGGAACTACTGTTTAGACATCCTTAAATAGAGAGGTTCCATAATCATTCTGCCTCTTCGAGGTGGGATGGACCCACAATAGGTGTTAGCTTAGGAGCTGTTCATCGAGATGAGAGTCTTGTGAGAGTTAATCTTCTTTCCCAATTCTGGATTGGGTCCTCTACCTTTCTTTACTCTTCCTCATTTAATTTTTTCGTTCCTAACGAACCTTTTAAACTATAATAAAAAAACAAAACAAAAATTGAAATACTTTATAAACAAAACTAAGAAAATGGATAAGAATATGTTCGAACTCTATTTTTTTTGGAGTAATTCTTTCATCGTAAGAATTTTATAACGGAAGGAAGCATAGTATGGAACTGAAGTTCAGAATCTACACTGCAGAAGATGTCTGCACCGAAGCTGATTTTCTCCTTCACCAATGGATTGGACTTGGCAGTCAACAAGGATGAACTGCCCGACGATGCAGTCATTCACTTTGGACAAGGATTCAATAATAAGGACATCAAGATTGCAGACGTTACCCTCTTTGCACTAATGGCCAAAGTACCGAAAACTGCTGAGCCTTCGATTGAATTCAACCTGAAGTCAACACAAGAGTTTCCTCCCCTGCAGAGGGTCCCAGCTGAGGGAAACACCGTTGTTCGTGAAAGACTAGCTGCCACTCCCAGGACTGTCGTCTCTACCCCCGCTGGTCTAACCATCACTGCACCTGCCCTAGTTCCCGCCAAACTAAAGGGGAAGGAAGTCCAAGATAGTGATGAGCCTGTTGCGTGGAGGGTTCGACTTTTGCTGCAACACCATTTATTTTCGAGCTAGGGTCCACTTCGAGATTTGTACCCTTAACAAGAACACAAAGAAGGAATAGGAATAGGAAGATTACTAAGATCATAAAGACCAGGGCTGCTGAAGCTGCCATTCCTGAAGAAATTCTAGAGGAAGAGGAAGAGCTGCAAGAAATCTCACAGCTGCTAGAGGGGAGTAGGTTCCACCACCTCTCTGCTGCCTCTAATGAGGAAGATGCTCGAAAGATTGCCGCTGCATTACCCCAACCTGCATACTACAATGATTTTAGGAGGAGGAAGATGAAGACTACGCCGCTTGCCCGATTGCGAGCAGTGGTGTCGGCGAATTTTAGGTTGTGTTGTACTTTAGAAAAAGGGGTCGCCTAACAGAAATTGTTGGTGAATTTTAGATTTTAAATTTAATTTAAATATATACATATGGTTTGAAAATAGCATTTAATTTTGAAAATAATTTTATGTTTGAAAATTTTAAGATATGAAATTAAACCGATCTCACATCCCAAATACTTTGTATAAACGAGCACCACACCACAAACCATGTATCTATCTCAAAGAACAGACACACTGCTTGATGATGAGGCTCGATTAAATAAACTAGAAGATTTGTGACATCCGTTTAGTCTGTAAACCAATTTTATAAGCCGACAAGTTCCCTACTTAATATAAATGAATTAAGCAGGGTTTATATTACCTGGTTCTTAAAGTTCCCTATAAGGGCAAGCCCCTATAGTTAATTACATCTTAAATGACGGGAATCATTTAAGAAAACTCTCGATAATGATCAGTGGTTTTGCTCTTAAGAATTTCAAAGTTTAAGGTTTCAAAGGATTGAATTTTGGAAATTTCAATAGGGATTAGCTCAAATTCGGAACAGTTTATTTTAAGAATCCAAAGAAAGAGAATTAGGAGAAGCTGGGGATCCAAGAAGAATCTTGACAACTTCCCAAACTATCCTATTGTTTGGTTTAGATTTGGGAGTTTATTTAATGTTGCAATCCTGCCAATTTTATTTATTTAAGTCTTATATTTGTATGATATAATCACACAAATAGCCCCGAAGATGTGAGGGTTTATGTCGTACCAAACGACCACCTCGGAGTCCTAAGATCGGTTAGGGCTTAATTTACATAACATAATCATGCAAATTCCTATAAAAGAGTTGAGAATTTGTGTTGCACTAGGCAAACTACTTCGAAATCCTATGGCTTGGTTATTTAATTCTAAGAAAGGTTTAGCTGGTGTAGATCCGAGTTTTGCTGATGACGATGGTCGTGCTGCCCACCATGCTCCGAGCTCCTTGTTATTGCAGAGGTTTAGTTGTAGAAGGTGAAAATAAGGAGATGAGAAAAGTGTTTTGGTTTAGAAATCTTAAAGTCCAAATATTTTTAATATTTTAGTTAAAACAAATCTTAAAGTTGTTTATACAGAACCGATTAAGATCTCACGGTTCCGTCATCCCGGCACCGTTATCTTCATCGAATTTACTTAGTCCAGATGAATTTGCTAAGCTCAACTGAATGAGTTCCACACTTTCATTTAGACCGTGGGAAATCCCGTTAGCAACACATGGGTTACATCATCCGTGGTATTCCCGATCATTCAACGAGACGTTTTAATTTAGTTATAATTGTAGTTTTGTTGTTCTGTTTGTGATTAAATTTTGAGTTGTTTTATATTTTGAATGTTGTGGCGGTGAATTTTATCATGTGGTGATTTTTAATTTAGTTTTGGTTTCAGTTTAGGGACTACCCTAAAGGTTTTGGTTTTCATGCAACAGTCTTGTTTAACATGCAAGAAGGGTAAAACACAGTGCATGTAAGAAAATTGCATAAAAATATATTGCAACATAATAAAAGCGTACCAGAAGGGTCTTCCCGTCATTCCAAGCTGCACTTGAAATATATGTTAAGGCATTTAAATATTTCAACAAGTACCTAGGTAAAGCTAAGGGAAGGTTTTGGTTGTTTACCAAGATCCTAATCCTATAACTAGTCATTCCTATGACGTCTAGGTTCTTGAATTTGTTTATGGATGATTTTCTGCACCAAAGAACAATTAAGTTCTATTGTTCTTCTAAAACTACCCATTGTATTAAGGAAGCGCTTAGGACGAATCCTAAACATCTTTTCAATATTTTTGGGACTGTTTTGAGTACAAGCGAATTTAATTGTACAGGTGATTTAGTCATCTGAGAATTTAGTTAAGTTTTGTTTCTTGCTCAGTGAAATTGGACTTTTAATTATCCCATGGGTGAAGTGACATTTCACTTGATGCTTTATTTAAGAGTTATAATAATAAAAGCCTTTAAGGGCAAATTAGTTGATTAAAGATTTTATCCATTCTTAATTTGAAGTTTGAATTGATGGTTTAAAATGATTTAGTTTAATTATAAAGTTTTAATTAATAACTTTAAGTTTGGAATAGTGTTCAAGTTATTTTTGATTTAATTTAAATCTTTATGCTTTCAATTATCTTAGTATTTCAGATTGATGTTTATGTTTTAAATTTACTTAGATAGAAAGAGGTGTTGAAATTATTGATATGTTTTGATTTAACTCTTAATGATTTGATTTAGGTTTGTTGTTAAGTGATTTTAATTTAATTTAATTTAATTTAATTCAAATTTTAATTTGATTTAACTTAACTTAATTTAATTGATTTAATTTCAATATTTTAAATTTAATTTAATTTAATTGTTAAACCATTTAATATTTTAAGCTTAATCCATTTAAAGGTTATCTTCTTTTATTTTATTTTTTTTTTTATTTTTTTTTAATTTATTTAGTTTCAATTATTATTTTTAAGTTTAATTAAAGTAAAATATTATTGAAGTGATTTATTTAGGGATTTTTAAGGAAATTTCAACAACATGACCAAGGAAAGGTTTCTATCCTTAAGAAAATTATGGGATATTCCTAATGACCAGAGGACCACTTGGACTAATTTTGGTGATTTTTTGAATTATATTTTATTTATTATAATTATTTTGATTTTTTGAGTGTTAATTAATTATAAAATAAAATTAAAATTGAAAAATAGATTTTATATTTTTCTTAAAACTATCTGACCTCAAGGAGTTCAGAGAAACAAATTTTACAATTTTCTGATTTTTCTTTGATTTATTGGAATTAATTTAGTGAAAAAGTTGGAAAATACATTTTTTAATATTAAAAGTTGTTTTAAGCATTTGAAATTCAATATCTTTACTTTGAGACTTGGGAAAAATATTTGGTTTATTTCTAAGTGATTAGGAGTCAAAATATGATTTTTTTATGATTTTTAATATTTTTATGATTTTTATTTTCTTTAATTATTTAAAATATTAAAATATGAATAAAAATAAAAAATTTTAGAAAATTCCAATTTTAATTTTTATAGACTTCTCTGATATCAGAGAGCCCACAAAACCAATTTGGTGAATTTTTGAAAGGTATTTTTGGAGTTATGAATTTTTAAAGTTTAATTTTAATCATGTGGCTTAATTAATTCATTAAGTGGGGCTAAACATTTCCAATTGATATCAAATTTTTATATGAGGTTCCTCTGATCCTAAAGTTCAGTGGAGAATTATTTTTAAGTTATTTTAATGTGTGGTTAATCCTAATTAATTAAAATTTCATTTTAAGGTTTTGGCCAAATTAGAGTTTGTTTGATTGAAATAAATCATGAGATAAGTTTATAATGTTTCTCAGGTCAAAGGGCACATACTCTAATTTTTCTAGATTTTTCTAAGTAACATGGTAATTTTTATAATTATTATAGGAAAACTGAAGCATAATATTAAAAAATAGATATCGCATCATGGAAATCGTTTCTGACTTTGGAAAAACCAGGAAAGATCAACAATTATGCATAGAATAACATATAAAAATTTTAAGTTATGGTGAAGCTCCTACATGCATGAAGAATTAAAATATTGAAAACACTATTTAATTAATTAAAAATAAAATATACATTAAATAAAAATAAAATTACTTTCACATTAATCTCCTCATTTTCATGAGTAAGAGGGTATTTTCATTTTATTTTTTGGAGTTTTCTAGGTAAAGTTATGATTTTTTGAAGTTTTGTGTCAAAAATAAATCCAAAAAATCCATTTCCCGCTCAATCCACGTGTCGCTCTCCTATTGGCCAGCGTGGTTCTGTATGGCGCCTGTTCACGGATGAAGATCTGTCCGACTGCATCAGGGCCGTCCGTCAGATACACGCCTGATCGGACGGCTGCTGCTCCTCTCTCCTAGTGCTATTCACCAAAAATCGTCCAACTTCAAACCTTGATATCTCACTCGTTTCTCAACGAAATTGAATGAAATTTTTTTTAAAATGATCTTCTAATCAGGTAGCACACATCTATACGGTGATGATATACTTAAACCATGTAAATATTTACAGAAAACTAAAACATGCTCGGTTGGAGGAGAAAAAATTTGATACCTTTGTCCAAGAGGTGAGGCCTCAATTGGAAATGGTTGGATTGAGCTTAGGAGTGCTTGGAGAAGTTTTGGGAACAATTTGGCAGAGTTTCCTCAAGGTAATCTTTGCATCTTCTCCTCTTGGCCATGGAGGTGGGGTTTAAATAAGGAAGGTTATGGTGGAGCTTTGAGTGGCCATGGGGGTTGATTAGTGGGTTCAAAATATGTGTTTAGGTGGAGGGGAGGTCAGAGTTTAATTTTGGTGCAATCAATTTGGGATTGCCATGTGTAAAGTCAAGGATTTAAATGGCATGGGTGTAAGGAGCATTTTTGGTCCAATTGGGTCAATTCATGGTTTTGGCTTGGTTCACTCACCAAGGCTTGATTTGGGCTGATGTGAGATCATTTGGGTCAGCCTCACATGTGTGGTGAAGTCCCCATCCAAGGTGAGGTGGCCAATTTTGGTTAAAGTGTATCATTGATGGGGTTAAAAAGGTTTAGTGAAGGCTTAGGAAAGGCTCCCCTCTTCTTGCCATAAGTGGCATGGTGAGGTGGAAAGGGCTCCCCATGGCTTGCATATGGCTTATGCATGGCTCCATGGCTTCATTTGGCTTGCTCATGGCTTGGGAAAAGGTTGGCTCACTTGCATGGAAAAGGGTTATTTGGAATTTTGAAAACTTTGGATTCCTTTGATGGGATTTGTCATGATGCTACAAATGGGTTGATTTCATGATGGTTTAAGAATTTGGTCAAATAGTTTATCAAAATAATGATGAAGAAAAGGTTTCATGTGGGCTTGGGGATGGATTTTGGGCTTTTGAATTTGATGGAAAGTGGGCTTTTAAAGGCTTTATGGAAGTGGGCTTTTAAGTTTGAAAACAAATTGGTGGATGGAGATTTTGTGAAAGATTAGGCTAAACAAATGTTGGGTTTAGTTTAGGAGTGTGGCATGAGTGATTTGGAGAAGGTTTGGTGTCATTTGGAATTAAAATAGGTTTAATTGGGGCCTTTTTGGTAATGGGGCCCAAAATGGGTCAAATTGGGCTAACTTTGGCTATCTTGGATTAATGTTGGTTTAAGGTTGGATTTGATGTAAAGTTAATGTTGAGAAATGTTTAGGAGAGTGTTATAAAGAGTTTTCAACTTTGGTTGGGCTTTGATTTTGGGATTTGGGCCTATTTGGGTTAGGTTTGGGTTTAGGCCAATTTAGGGGATTTAGGCTTCAAATTGAAATTGGATCCAAATGTTAATCAAGTTGGGCTTGGATTTTGTCTAGATTGATATTAGGTATATGGAATTGAAGTTTAGAATTGAATTGGACCAAAATTGAGGTCAATTGGGGTGGTTTGGTTTGACATTGGGCTCACTTTAGGTTTAAAATGGATCAAATTGGGGGTTTTAGTAAAAGTGGGTTAAATTGACAAAATTGGCTTATGGTGTAGTTGAACAAAATGAAATTGGGAATATTTGGGATTTTTTGGAATTTTTTGGGAATTTTATGAATTTTTGGATTTTTGGGCTAAAAAGGGCATTTTAGGTATTTTTGGAAATTTGGGGGTATTTTTGAAAACTTTGGTATATTTGGCTAAGGGTGATCAATTTGAATGATGGGAAGTGTTTAGGATTTATTTTGTGGAATTTTGGGTAATTTAGGTGATTTTGCAAATTTTGGGTAGTTTCAAAGGCATTTGGTAGTTTCAAATTTTGTGAAGTCAAGATAGGCATGAATAGTTTTAGGATTTGGAATGTGTGTGAAAGTGTAATGTGTGCAGGTCAACCCTCACCAGACCAGGCCACCCAGGGTAGTCCTAAGGCCAAAGAGTCCTATAGGGAACCCATCTTTTAAACCTCCACATATTGATTTTAACCCTCCAAGTGGTTTAGGGATTTATAATCAAACATGTGGGGTTTGAAGGGAGTTAAGAAGTGGTTTGAGTTTCTAAGTGGTGGGTCCCATTTCTAGTCCTCTAAGATAGTCAAAGGGAAAGCCTAAGGCTAGATCCTAAGTACTAAGAAGAGAGAAGAGAAAAGACCTCATAAAAAATGAGGTCAACAAGTGGTTGAGAAGTAAGCAAGTAAAGAGGGATGCCCCGTATCAGAAATTCTGAGAAGAATGGGGCGAGTACCAGTTAGATTCTGCCTCGGACCGAAGGTAACCCCTATCACTGCTTTAGAGAGAACAAGAAAGAAGATACGAACTACTGAAAGGAGGTCACCTGTCGTTGTATCAGGTCATCAAATTAGAGAACACACCACTTACCGACGTGTAGCCGGCAGATCATCTGGTCGTAGGCTCCCAACTTCAAGAATGATGGTGTGGCAACCTAATATCGCTAAACCGATACTAACAAAACGCTCTGAGAAGAGAAGTCTTGTCAAAAAGCTCGGATCTGAAGAGAGTGTCGCGGCCTTGAAGATAACCGCGGAAGATGAAATTCGACATTCGTCACCCAATAACCGTGAGACCGTTTGGAAGAGACCATTCGAAGCCGCTATAGTAAAGTTGAGAACTGAGATCCAACGGTTAGTGAAAGAAAGAAAAGAAGAGCTAAGGAATGAAGAGGATCTGTCAGAATTCATGGATGAAGAATTTACCCAAATCAACTTGGTCGAAACCCGAGCATCGTCAGCTCTAATAGGAGCTCCAGCAGCTGCAGAGGGAGATGACCCAGAGGCAATGAGGCTACGTCTTCGGGAAAAGGATGACATAATTTATCGAATGGAAAAGAAGATGGAGGTGATGGCGGCTGCCCTAGCCACGCTTCAAAGTCAACCTCAACCCCAAAAGGAAACACCCCCGGAAGTCATTCACAATTCAAACGGAGGAAAGGAAATTACATCCGTCAACGGAGATGAGCATCCAAAGAAAGTTTTTGCTAAAAGTATACTACTAGAAAATGACATTAAAAACATGGTGGAACAGTAGATGCGAGAAGCCCTAGCCCAGTTCAAGAGTGGAGCATCTGTTCAGACGAGTAGACCTTACCCTGAAGCCGAACGAAACCTTGGTCAACTACATCCTTCGATGGAGAAATCTAAGCATGAAGTGTGAGCCACAGCTTCACGAACAACATACAATTGGTATCTTGCTAAAGAGTATTCATGGCCCAATAACACTTCTCCTCAAAGGATTCATAATCAAGACTTTCGAGAAGTTTCTTAGCAAGGCCGGAAGCTTGCAAAAGGAGGCAAAACAATTGAGTTTTGTCGACAAGACCGATAAGCAGAAGCCAGTAAAGGTATTCGAGAAGAAATCCAGAATCATCGCGGTAGTGGAGAAGGGTAAACAACCAATACAGATACAGCCAGAACGGCCGCAACCAAGTTATCAACCACCGCAGCAGAAATATCAACAAACTCAGCAGAATTATCAACAGCCTCGACCAAGTTATCAGTCGTCGCAGCATCTTGATCAACTACCCCCTCACCCAAGATGTGTCCTGAAAGAGCTTTTGAATAAGGAATACCCCTTCAAGAATTAAGCAGTGTCCAAAATGTTACACAGTTTAAGTAAGACGCCCGATTTTCAGCTACTAGAGCCCAAGAGGCTGGAGGAAGTCGAAAAGAAAGATCATTCGAATTACTGCCCTTACGATAGGATGCTCTGACATAAAATAGAAGACTGCTTCACCTTCAAAAGCTGGCTCGAGTATAACTTTAGTCCAAGGAATATAACGATCCCAAAAGAATACATGAAGGAGCCCCAGAAAGGAGGTTCCGTTAATGTTATTTCAACGGATCCTATTGTTCCGATAGACCCGTACACGACCGACGATGGATGGAGTACTGTTTGGATGAAGTCTTCGAAGAAAATATTGGATCACATCCAAACCGCTTCGGTGCGCGCTTCAATTCAAAGTTTGAAACTCGCTAAGCCGTCACTATCAATTGCAATCGAAGAACCACCCCAGAAGGAGGAAAGGATCGTAGAAGAAGAGAAGACCGAGGCTTCAAAGAATAGAGTAAGGTCTGCTTATCCTAAGATGGTAGTTTTGTGATTTGCGGGAGAAATCCCTCGGACCTCTGACACTGTATGATTATTTGTTTGCCCCTGTGGGGTACTATAATGATAAGAGTTATGGTGTTGGCTACATTTTGACTGTTTCTAACGATTACGTAACTAACGACAACTAACCTAACCCGGATCTCGATTTCGATACAAATAACAATTCTCAAATCATAAAAAACTTCGATGACACAACGAAGGAGAGGATGACCACAAAAACGGTTTCGAAAGCCCAAAAAATGACGAGTTCATTTATGAATTACGAGGAGCTTCGATTGGGATAAAATTGGAGTTATTAGATTTTGAAGCAGCTCCAGAAGAGCTAGTCATTCCGATTCAAGAAGAGACACCGGCAAATTCAGCACCAAATTCAGAAGAGATAACATAAGTTAATTTGAGGAGTGAAAAGTCCTACCCCCGAGAATGGGATCAAAAGATAAAGGAAAGCAGATGATTGCTCAGGAAGAGCCAACCCTGACAGAAGAATTACCCATTCGGGAAGAGGCTGAAGAGCCTAGTAATAAAGAAGATTATAACGTGATAGCCCATCTTCAGAACCTACCAGGAAAACTAAGCATCTACGACTCTCTGATCCTGTCAAAGGAGATGAGGGAAACTCTTATCAAAGCCTTACTTGATCCAGAAATTTGTTTAGCTCAAATAGCCGGTAATTCCTTAGATGAGGTTTGCTCGTTAAAAGGACAGTACGATGTTACTTTCACGAACAATGACCTACTGCTCGGGACAACCGATCACAATCGACCTTTGTACATCTCGGTCACTATCGGAAAGTTCACACTCTCCAGGGTGTTAATTGATCCGGGGGCATCGATCAATATAATGAATCTTCGAATGTTAGCATACTTGGAAATTGATGCCCGTGAGCTCCAAGCAGACAAACTGTTACTAAAAGGTTTCAATCAGAAAAGAGAAAGAGCACTTGGATCAATAACACTATCAATGAGGATCAGTGATTTGGCAAGGACAACCGAAAATTTCCATATAATTGATTCTGAGATATCGTTCAACGCTCTACTGGGCCGACCTTAGATCCATGAAAACTGGATGGTACCGTCATCTCTACACCAGTGCATAAAATATTATGAGGGAGGAGAAGAACAATGTATCAAAGGTGACTTACAACCGTTCTCCGTGCACCAAATTGGAATCCATGAAGATGTTGCATACTACGCACCTCCGAAGAAAACTATCTTCTCTAGAAATGCCACACCAAATGAAGTAAAAGAAACTCAAGGCAACGAAGAACCTTAAATTCTAGTTCAACAGTTACTCACCACTCCCTTACGGCGAGATGGTGAAGGTTTCTCTAGAACTCGCACCCGAGGTCGAGGCCGGGGACGAGGTCGAGGAGGAAATAGTGGAACAGTTGAATAGAATAATCTAGTAGTTAATGTTGATTGGGAGAGCAACTTTGAAGAAGAAGAAATCAAGAAGGAAGCAATAAAGAAAAATCAAAAGAAACCCCAGTTCAAGATCTCTCTTGAAGATGAAAAGGACAAAGAATACAAATCAATGTACGAGAAGATAAACCACTATGTACATACTATGACCCTAACTCCGATCTATCCTTGTAAGGTTGAGAGTATGGTGGTCAAGGAAGTACATTGTGGAGGTATTAAGCCAATCAAATTTTACCGGACGCTTCTTCTTCTTCCAATACTAAAAATGATATAAAATTTGAAGAAGTTGCTTCATCTGAATTAATGGAATTACCTTTTGAGTGGTATTCTCGCTGTGTTCAAAATTTAATTCAACGTGGTGTTTTACCTAAGTAGTGGTCAAAAGATTAATCAAACTCTTTGAAAAGTTATGGAATAATGCCAGTTGGCCTCCCAATTCAAAGCATGGTCTCAGATTCGACACAGTAGGGTCAGCTGATGTACAGGATTCTGTTTGGTTGTCACTTGCGAGCCTAATGAAGACTATCTGGAAGCTTTAGATGATCTCGCAGACTTGCCAATTGGAGACGCACTGCCAGAATTTATAAAAGAAATTAAATCTACAATAGATGAGTTAATGGAGTTAACTTAGGTACTAGCGAAGAGCCTAGAACGACCTTTGTTAGCTCCTTACTCAATGAAGAAGACTCCAAAAATATGATTAAGCTATTAATAGAATTCAAGGACTGTTTTGTGTGGAGTTATGATGAAATGCCTGGATTAGCTCCAGAAGTCACAGTTCAGAAGCTAGGAGTGGATCACATTGTTGTTCCAGTCAGACAAGCTCCGAGCAGAATGCATCTAGAGATCGAACAACAAGTAATAGCTGAAGTTAAGAAACTAATCGATGCTAAATTTGTCATTGAAGAACAATACCTGACTTGGTTGGCCAATGTGGTACCAGTCAGAAAGAAGAATGGTCAGATCAGAATCTGTGTGGATTTCAGAGATTTGATTAAAGCATGCCCAAAGGTTGAATTCCCGCTACCAATTCCAGAATTAATGATTGACATCGCTTCGACACACGAAGTCTTATCTTTCATGGATGGATCATCTGGATACAATCAGATAAAGATGACATCGAATGATGAGAAGCTCACAACCTTCAGAACTCGAATTGGAGTATACTGCGTCACAGTAATGCCTTTCGAATTGAAGAACACAGGGGCAACGTACCAAAGAGCAATGAAGAGGATATTTGATGATCTCATTCACAATCAAGTCGAGTTCTACATGGATGATGTGGTCATCAAAAACAAGTTAAAAGAAAATCACCTGTATGACTTGAGAACTATTTTCAAGCGATTAAGACAATTTAACCTTAAGATGAATCCCTGGAAATGCACCTTCGGCGTCGCCTCTGAGAAATTCTTAGGATTTGTCATCCGACATCACATAATTGAAATTGATCTGGAGAAGATTAAAGCTATCTTAGAAATTCCACCTCCCAAAACTTTTAAACAATTACGATCCTTTCAGAGGAAGTTAGCATATCTTCGATGCTTTATTGCTAATTTGTCAGGAAGGTGTCAGCCTTTTTCTTCTTTGGTTAAGAAGGATGCCAAGTTTAATTGGGACTCTATATGTCAACATGCCTTCGATGACATCAAACATAATTTAATGACACCTCCAGTATTAGCAGACCCAGTCTTGGGTCCACCATTGATACTTTATACAGTGACTTTAGACGACTCCCTCGAAGCCCTGCTAGCCCAAGTCAATGATGAGGGTAAAGAAAAATCTCTCTATTACTTAAATCGTCGTCTAATTCCGATGGAGGTAAAGTGTACTCTTATTGAGAAGCATTGTTTGGCCCTGATCTTTGCCGTCCAAAAGCTCAGGCACTACATGCTCTCACATAAGGTCAAACTTATTTCAATGTTTAATCCATTACAATATTTGATGACCCGCCCGACACTCTCTGGCAGACTAGCTAGGTGGTCAATGATATTATTGCAATTCTATATAACTTTCATTCCTCTTCGTGCCATAAAAGGACAAGTCCTAGCAGACTTCCTCGCAGAACACCCTTTACTGGGAAAATCGCCTCTCAATGATGATTTTCCAGATGAGCAGATAATGAGCCTAGAAGACCCCGATGATCGTGATCCACTTGAAAAATACCTATTTTTATGCCTTATTTATGATTTAATTCTTAAGGATATTATTCTTTAATGAAAGGTATTTTTATATTTTTGGATGTAGGTGATAAAAAAAGAGTTCAAGAAGAAAAAAGGAGCAAAAAGGAGTAAAAATAGAGCTAAAAAGCAATGTTGCCAACATTTAGGTCTGGCGCCTAGGCGCAAGAATCCGGGGCTTAAGCGCCAGCTCAATACAGAAACATATAATATTTTTTACGAGTTTGGGCAGTTATTTTGATAGTGTTAAGCGGTTATTAGACTTTCTGGAAGACTAGAAGTTAGTCATAATACATAGGACATGTGATACAATGCATCTGGACATAGGAAAACGGTTTTAAACATGAAGAGGTGTGATCCAAAGTGAAGAGGTGCAAAGACCTGGTCACGGACTCCGGAGCCTAGGCGCTAAATCCCGGCGCTTAGGTGCGACAGTTACCTTCTAGAAGATACATTGTATTTGGACGAATTTGAAGATGTGCCTTAAGCAACCCCAGGTCAAATTTGGAGCTCTATAAATATGAGTCAATTCTTTTGAATTTAGTGAGAAAAGTGCACCCTAAGGCCCCTTTTAGCACCATATAGCCCCCACGCATTCTTTAGTCCCCATCTAGACTTCTTATACTTTTAGGGAGCCACTTTCTTCTGCATTTAGTGAGTTTATTTTGAGTAGTAAGTGTGAGTTTTCAAGTATTGTTGCTGTTGAAGTCTTGTACCTTGCATTGGAGTCAATAGGAGTCAGCGGATCACTTGAAGGAACATTCCAGATAAGTATTTGTAACTTGGTTCAAAGTTTTATAAATATGTTTTGTTGTGTGAATTCAATGTGTTATGAGTAGTTAGTTTTCTTTCTCCTTTCAACTATGAAAAGATAATAAGATAATTGAATTTTGTTGGAGAACTTAACTTAAAATATTTATAAAAATTGTGATGATATTAATACTTGATCTTAATTTACTTTTTCAACTGGCCATTTAAATTGTAAAAACCTATTGAAGAATTTTGAGACCTATCCGGAGATGAGTTCTTAACTAGTAGATATCAAATGAATCCTTGGGTAATCGAAGGCTTTATACGGGTTATTAAAGGTGAAGTGCAAATAAATAGGAAAATATTATTTATTGGGTGTAGAATTGATTAGTTTTTAGAGTGACAAACTAAATTCTAATAATTTGGTCTATATATAGAGAACGGGTTACTGGTAAGGCCGACCATAGTCACCCTTGAACATCTAGTAGTGTGAGCCTAGATTAACCCATTCTACTAATAAAACATCCTGAACCGATCTATAGATTAGCCAATTTTCTTTATACTATCGAGCGAAGGTAAAGAATAGGAATGCTTTTATTTGGTACAATACCATAATCTATGTTCTCGACAAATGATAATTATTCTAAAAATCTTGGATTAATTAAAAAGGAGAAAATTGTTTTTTTATACCTGCATTAATCTTTATTTAATTACTTCTTACTTACATTTAGTAAAAATTTTATTAAAATTTAAAATCTGAATTTTGAAAAGAAATAAAAATAATAATTACTTTTAATTTGAAAAATCTAAAATATTTCTTAATTTTCTCATAATCTTCCATGTGGGATCGATAACCAGGACTCCAATAGAGCCATGTATTACTTGAAATGATACATATACTTGCGTTTGAAATTGTGACTTTTAGAAAAATTATTTTAAATATTTAAAATATAAATTCATAAATTCTTACATAAGTAAAGTCGTGAATTACAACCAAGTTTTTGGCGCCGTTGCCGGGGAAAGATATGGAAGAAAGCTAAAATGACAATTTTTACATTTCTCAAATTAAAATAAATTATACACTTTTATTTGTTTATATATATATATATATATATATATATATATATATATATATATATATATATATATATATATATATATATATAAACGAAATACCAAAAAGATTTTAATTTATTTTTATGCATAGTTCTGGATTTGAAGGATTATTACCTTTTGATTCTGAATTAGAAAGAACAGTTAAAAAAATAAAAAAAGGAAAACAAATTAAAAAAAATCAGGAAATCGCTAACTTACATAACAATAATCAAAATCCAATAGAAATCAATGAACAAAATGTTTATAAACCATTAAGGAATTATGCGAACCCTACAGCTGATGAACTTCATATTAGTATTCAAATGCCAGCTGTAGATGCTAATTCTTTTGAGCTTAAAACTTCTATTATTCAAATGGTTCAAAATAATCAATTTGGAGGAATACCAAATGAGGATCCAAATTTACACGTTGCAAGTTTCTTAGAACTTTGTGCTACCTTTAAATTTAATAATGTTTCTGATGATGCTATTAGGCTTAGACTCTTTCCATTTTCCTTAAAAGATAAAGCAAAGATGTGGCTTAATTCATTAGCAACTTGTTCTATTAAAACTTGGGCAGATATGGCACAAAAATTCCTTGCTAAATATTTTCCTCCTTCTAAAACTACTAATTAAGAAATGATATTACTTCATTTATGCAATTTGATGGAGAAACAATTTATAAAGCATGGGAAAGATTTAAAGTACTATTAAGAAAATGTCCTCATCATGCTTAACCATATTGGTTAATTATTCAAACATTTTATAATGAACTTATTGGATCACTTAGATCTATTATAGATGCTGCTACCGGTGGTTCTTTAATGGCTAAGACATTTGAAGAAGCTTATACTTTAATTAAAGAAATGGCTAATAATAATTTTCAAAGGCCTTCTGAAAGGGATAATCCTAAAAGAATGGTAAGTGTTCAAGATAATGAAGCCTTTTCTATTTTAGCTTGACCAGTGGCTGCGATATCTAAGAAATTAGAAAATTTTTCTATTAATATATCGCATGTAAGTAATGATAATTCTGCAAATGCTGATGATTCTCAAACAATAAAAACTTTACAAGCTATTGCTAGTAAAACTAATAACCCTTATTCTAATTATTATAATCCAGGTTGGAAAAATCATCCTAATTTTATTGGAATAATGGACATCAATAATGGAGTAATAATCAAGTTAATCCAATCGGAAATTGGAACTATCAAGGAAATTAAAACTATAGACCAACTTATCCTCCTGGTTTTAACAATCAGCTGAAAAAGTTATCTGTAGAAGAATTAATCATGCAATTAGGTAATCAACTACGAAGTCAAAACACTGCTATTCTTAATATTGAGAATCAGATGTTCAAATTGCTAATTTTATTAATTACAGACCTCAGGAAACACTACCTAGCAATGTCGAAATTAATCCTAAAGAAACTGGGAAAGATCATGAACAAGCAAAAGCTGTACAACTTAAAAGTTGAAAGGAATTAAAAGAGAAATTTAGAATGAAGTTGAAAAGAGAGATAAGTTGAAGAGATTGAAAAACCTAAAGAAACTCTTTCTCCAAGTAAAGATCAAACTGTAATTCCTATCAAAGTGGAAGTTAAAAGTCCACCACCACATTTTCCTCAAAGACTAAAACAGCATAAGCTTGACCATCAATTTTCTAAGTTCTTTTAGATTTTTAAGAAACTTACCATCAACATTCCATTTGCTGAAGTTTTGGAACAAATGCCAAGATATGCAAAATTTATGAAGGATATTTTAAATAAAAAAATGAAATTTGAAGCTTATGAAACTGTTGCATTAAGTGAAGAATGTAGTGCAATAATTCAGAAGAAATTACCTTAGAAACTTAAGATCCTGGATGTTTTACTATACCATGTGCTATTGGAGAAAAATTTAGTGGAAAAGCCTTATGTGATTTAGGAGCAAGTATTAATCTCATGTCATTTTCAATCTTTCGAAGGTTAGATTTACGAGAGATTTCTCCCACCACTGTAACCCTTCAGTTAGTTGATCAATCTATCACTTATGCTAAAGGAGTTATAGAGGATGTTCTTGTTAAGGTAGATAAATTTATCTTTCCTATGGATTTCATTGTACTAGTTATGGAAGAAGATAAAGAAATACCTATTATTTTAGGGAGACCTTTCTAGCTACCAGACGTGCTATGATTGACGTGCAAAAAGGAGAATTAACGATGAGAGTTAATAATCAAGAGATAACCTTTAATGTTCTGAAATTAATGAGGTATCCTGATAAAGAAAAATACTATCAGATGGATATTTTTGATTATATAATTGAAAAGCATTATCAAGAAAAATGTAAGGTCATTTCTAAAGAAAAAGATGATGAATATGTGTTATATGATGAGTCATTAACTAAAGAAATTGAAGTAAATGAAGAAACTTTATCTTAAGAAACTCATTATATTCATGATAATTGGGAAATTTTAGACACAACTAAAAATAATATATTTTTACCCTCAATTGAAAAAACCCTTGAACTGGAATTAAAAATGTTACCTGCATATTTAAAGTATGCATTTCTTGGAAATTCATTAACTTTATCTGTAATTATATCTTCAAATCTAAGCAAGGATCAAGAAGAAAAATTAATAGGATTTTGAATAACTATAAGAAAGCTTTTGGTTGGACTATTACAAATATAAAAGGAATAAGCCCTTCAATCTGTATGCATAGGATTTTAATGGAAGAAAATTGTAAACCCACTATTGAACCTCAAAGAAGATTGAACCCAATTATGAAAGAGGTTGTTAAAAAAGAAATTTTAAAATGGTTAGATGCTGAAACTATTTATCCTATTTTGGATAGTCAATGGGTAAGTCCTATTCATTGTGTTCCGAAGAAAGGAGAAGCAATTGTCATTGTTAATGAAAAAAATAAAATAATTCCTACAAGACAAGTCACTGGATGGAGAATTTGCATTGACTATCGAAAATTAAACAACGCCACTATTAAGGATCATTTTCCTTTACCTTTCTTGGATCAAATGCTGGATAAATTAGCTGGACACTCATATTTCTGTTTTCTGGATGGATATTCTAGTTATCATCAATTACTAGTTGCTCCTGAGGACCAAGACAAAACAATATTTACAAGTCCTTATGGAACATTTGCCTTCAGAAGAATGCCTTTTGGTTTATGTAATGCACGTGCAACTTTTCAAAGATGTATGATGTCAAAATTATGTGATTTAATTGTTAAAGGAATTGAAGGATTTATGGATGATTTTTCTTTTTTTGGAACTTCTTTTGAGTCTTTCTTGGGAGATATAACGAAAGTTTTGAAAAGATGTAAAGAAATAAATTTGGTTCTAAACTAGGAAAAATGTCAATTTATGGTCACAGAAAAAATTTTACTTGGACATAAAATTTCACAAATAGGTATAAAAGTTGATCAGGCAAAAGTGAAAATTATTGTTGAACTTCAACCACCTACTATCGTTACTGATATGAGAAGTTTTCTAGGTCATGCTGGATTTTATAGAACATATACAAAGGATTTTTCTAAAATTGCTAAACCTCTTTTCCATTTATTAGAAAAAGAAGCTAAATTCCAATTTAATGAAGATTGTCTAAATGCGTTCAATATTTTAAAATAAAAATTAACCACTGCACCTGTTATTGTTACACCTGGTTGGAGTAAATCTTTTGAATTAATGTGTGATGCAAGTGATTATGCAGTTGGAGCTTAATTAGGACAAAAATATGAGAAAAAATTCAAATTTATATATTATTCTAGCAAAACTCTAAATGAAACTCAAATAAATTACACTACTACTGAAAAAGAGCTTTTAGCGATAGTGCATGCCTTCGATAAATTTAGACCATATTTTCTTGGAACGAAATGTATCGTACATACTGATCAATCTACTATTTAGTATTTAATGTCTAAAAAGGATGCTAAACCTAGATTGATCAGATGGGTTTTACTTTTACAAGAATGTGATTTTCAAATAGTAGACAAAAAAGGAACTGACAACCAAATTGCTGATCATTTATCAAGAATCAAAAATACTAGAGAGAAGATTTCTGTGAAAAATATAAACGAGAAATTCCATAATGAACAGTTATATGTTGTTCAAGGATTACAAATGCCTTGGTATGCTGATATAGTTAACTATTTGGGTTAGCAATATTTTACCATATGGGTTGAATAACAAATATATTAAGAAATTCAAGAATGATTGTAAATCATATATTTGGGAAGATCCTCATTTATTTAAAATAGAAAGAGATTCTGTGATTCGAAGATGTGTACCTTATGAAGAAACTTTTACATTAATTCAAAAATGTTACGATTCTAAATTTGGAGGACACTTTGGAGTGGATAAAACTGCGTTTAAAAATTTAAATTCTTGATTATATTGGCCTACATTATTTAAAGATGTTGGACATTATGTGAAAACTTGTGATCGATGTCAAAGAATGAGAAATATATCCAGAAAAGATGAAATGCCTCTAAACTATATATTAAAAATTAAAATTTTTGATGTATGGGGTTTAGACTTTATGGGACCTTTTATACCATCATCTGGAAAGATTTATATTTTATTAGCAGTTGATTATGTTTCAAAGTGGATCGAAGCTGTAGCTTTACCTAACTGTGATTCCAAAAGTGTTTCGAAATTTTTAAAGAAGATGATTTTTACAAGATTTGGAATGCCCAGGGTAATTATCACAGATGGGGGAAGTCATTTTAGAAATATAAGAATTCAATCATTACTAGAAAAATTTGAAATTAAACATAGAATTGCAACTGCTTATCACCCGCAAACAAGCGTAATGGCTGAAGTATCAAAAAGAGAAATTAAAAGAATATTAGAGAAGACTGTTAATCCTAAAAGAACTGATTAGGTTGATAGACTTGATTCTGCATTATGGGCTTATAAAACAGCTTATAAGACACCTATCAGAATATCACCTTATCGGTTAATTTATGGTAAACAATGTCACTTGCCTGTTGAACTGGAACATAAATCTTATTGGATGATAAACGAGGTCAATTATGGTTTGAATGCTTCAGGCGAGAAACAATTATTACAATTGAATGAAATGGAAGAGATAAGAAATGAGTCCTATAAAAATGCAAAGATTTATAAGGAAAGAATGAATAAATTGCATGAAAAAAAAAATTTTAAGGAAAATATTTGAGCCTAGACAAGAAGTGTTATTATTTAATGCTCGTTTAAAACTTTTTCCTTATAATTGAGAAAGTATACCCTTATGGAGCCGTGGATATTAAAGATCCCAAAACTGGAAAAATATTTATAGTTAACGGATTAAGACTGAAGCCTTATATGGGAGAAATGAAACCAAATTACAAAGAAGCTTACGAACTGAGTCTACCCGATTAATTCAATTGATTAGGTCGAGCTGACGACGTTAAACCAAGCACTTTGTAGGAGACAACACATTTATTATCATTGTGATTATTTGTGATTTGAATTTATCTTAATTGTTGTTTGTATTTTGATCACACCCTTTTAATAGAACTATTTTTAAGACCGAAACTTTGTAAAATTTGACGATAGACGAAATGGAATCTAACGTGGTTCCGGCGCCAAGGCGCCAAAAGTCGGCACCTAATCGCCAGTATAACCATTGGTATCGATAGTCTGGCGCCTGGGCGCCAGATTCCTGCGCCAAAGCGCCACAGTTACAGATCGTGGAAAAACAAAAAATCTTCAGTTTTTCACAAGAAATCTCCCTATAAATTGCCCTATCTTCGTCCCCAATCCCTAAGAAACCTTATTTAAGACCAGAGCAATCCATTTTGGAGGAGTTAAGAGGATTTTGGAAGCAATGGATAGAGGAAATCATGGAAATGAGGTAAGAGACAAATCCCTCAAAGATCCTCAACCTTATTTTAATAGTTTTATTACAGTTAGTATGGAGAGGTTATTTAGTGGTTTGGAAAAGATTGAAGCGGAACTTAAAAGCATTCAGAATTGTTTGTACGAGATGTATCATCAAATTGAGCATTTGGAATGGCAAACGAAACTTCAATTATGGCAGCCTATCAAGACATTCAAGTAGCAATGTATGCGAAGAATAAGTGGATTGATGAAAAGATGGCTTTGGAATTTCCAAGGGTGTTGGTTTTCTATCTCTGCGGTCCTAACAAACTTCATTGCGAAAGAGATGGAAATTGAAGATCGGTGTTAAATTGATCTTTTGTGTATTTGAGGTGTGATTGAGTCAAGTTCTAGTGTATTGAATATCGATTTTGACTGTTTGCTTAATTGTTCAATGTGTGTTGTTGGATTGAAAATTTGCTTTGAATTTATGTTGTTCATGTTGTTTATAGAATGATGAACCTTGTTATAGTCTTGTTCTGGAATTTATTGAGCTTGCAATGAAAAATATGAATTGGAATTGAAGAGTTTGATTATATTTTAAGTTTGAAATGTGGATCTAAATTATCATTTTAAATTGATTGTGGAAATGTTTGGAAGATAAAAATTGGAGTAATACTCTCATATGAGTAACTAGAAGTCGAATTTGATAAGTTTTAGTGGAAAATATAATATTTAAATCGAAATTTTGGAAAGGCGAGTCTGGCGCCTAGGCGCCGGTTTGGCCTGAACCGAAACTTCATCTTCTTTTACCATCCCCACGCCATTTTTTAAGCCTAAGATTCCCGTTTGTCCTGTTTTCCCGCAAATTGACCCTAGAGATCCCATTCGAGGACGGATTTTTGAGTTTTTAAGCTTGAAATAACTCGATTTCTTAATCTCATGGTCAGATCTACATTCTAAACCAATTATTTTCAATTTTCACCATGAATTTTGCTCTCTTTAAAGAAAATCGAAATTTTGAAGAAAAAAATTGATTTTTAGAGTTAAATCTATGGATTTTTAAGCACTTTCAAGTTTGAAAAGTTTAAATTAGTTTATTTCATTTGATCCTATAAATTTATTTTGCATTTTTATTTCACGTTTAGATGGTACCTAAATCTAAGCGAGGAAAGGAACGAGAAAATTTTGAACGTAGCAAGTTTGCCACTGCTGCTGCACATTTTCGGTACAAAAATTTTACTACGACTAGGAAGTTTATCTCAGAATGAAGTTTTTACAATCCTGGAGGAAGGATTGAAGATACGATCGTTGTGCTCAATTGGCAACGATTCTGTTACTTTACTGATGTTGCTGTTATCCTTGTCGTCAGGCAGTTTTATGCAAATTTTGTGGATGCTGAAGAATATGAGATTTCGTAAGAGGATTTAGAGTAGGATTTACTCCAGAGCGAATCAATATTTTCTACGGCCTGCCGCCAAACATCGAGTGCTATTACTCTAGATTATCTCCATCTGAGGGAGATTTAGAGATGATTATTGCTTACCTGACAGATGGTACTGGAGCTTGAAAGATCCGGAACAGAAAATAGGTAAATTTTTCATCTTCTAAGCTTAATGGTGTTTCAAAGGCATGACATTACTTTATTTCTGCTCTCCTCCTTCCATCTAATCATTTGAGTGAGGTTACCAAGGACAGAGCTATCCTCAACTACTACTTACAGGAGAGAAGCCGATTGATGTTGGGAGTATCATTTATGATTCTGTAGAGGCTACTGCTCGTTCTAGCACTTCTATTGGACTTGGATTTCCATTTTTGATTTATTCTCTGTGTGAAAGTGCTGGAGTTGTTGCTGAGCTTTCAAAGGAAAAGCTCAAGTCTACAAAACCCATAGGAAAAGAATGTGTCAGTATCTATGACCGACTTCGAGGTAAGAGTTCTACTACACCTTCTAGTTCATTACCTACTACTGGTAGACCTTCTAATTCTGGACCTTCTACTTCTGCTACTGAGCCATCATCTAGTTTCTGGGAATCCATGCATGATACGTTTATGGAGCAGCAGAATGAGTTATTTCTAACTCATTGTAGAGTAGATACGATCGATAAGAATATCAATCATCTTTCTGAGTATACCCAAAGGAAGAGTGATTATGATGCTGAGTATTCTGAGTCTCTTGTAAAATTCCTGAAGGGTGATCATGATGTTCAGTTCTGTACATGTCCTAGATTTTCACCTTTTGTTGATCTGAATGATGTGGAATTTTCTTTTAGAGACGACGACGACGAGACTACAGATAATGATTAATAGTTTGATTTACCTCCTGAGATGTCTGCTTCTGTTTTTAGTTTATTTCTAGTATATTAGTGCTGATGAGTCTGATTTTTATTGTTGTTTGTTAGTGTTGATTTGTTTAATTAACTTTGTGTGGACCTTTTATGTTGAGACTGTTTTAGATCATCTTATGTGTTATATATTAATGACTGAAATATGGAGGAATTTTTATAATAAATTTTTGTTTCTGTTTCAGCCTATTGTTTAGTATTCATGAATAGTTAGTAGTTTAGCATGTTTTAAATAAATAATAATAATAATAATAATAATAAATTTTTTTTTATAAATTTACTCCTGCTCTGCAAACTTTTCTATATATGCTTAATCATTTCTGTTACATACATATAAAAAGCATGTGTAGAAGTAGAAATGAGTTTTTCCTTTATCCATCATCATTGTAACTAGATAAATTCCTGTTTATTTCTTTCTCTCATGCTTTAGAAAATTTTATGATTCATTTTTATACTAAAAATGAAGTTTGGGGGAAGGGAAAACATTTTTCAAATTTAAATATTATTTGTCCTTAATGAACTAATATTTTCTTTAAAAATATTAACATAACACAAGGAATGAAAAATTTATTTAAGATTACTTAAATTTTTGAATTTATAAATAATTTACTAGACTTAACTAAAATTTCAATAATTTTAATTGATTTTAAGAATAGAATTATTTAACTTAAAGATTAATAAGATTAAGAATTTTTTTATTTATAGTAAAGAGAATTGTATTTTAGAAATACTAAGGAATCAAGATTATTACTTGAAAAAGAAAAGATTGAAATAAATTTTGAAAAATACTTATTAAAAATGTCATATTTATTAAGTAAAAATGTATAAGTTTTTTAATATAATTTAAGGATAGGGAAGTTTAAAATCATTAACAGGCTATCCAAAAATAGTAATCCTCAAAAATAAAAAATGGAGGATTGTTAATATCCTTATAAAAAAAAAGAAAAAAAAAAGAAAAAGAAAAAAAAAGCAAAAAAAAAAAATGTGAGGAGAAGTTTGAGGAAAGCCTAATAAAAAATTGGCTTCGCTTGAATTATCTTATAGGAAGAAAACTAATTACATTTTTAACATCATTATTATGTACAATTATTTTTACTAGAAAAATGTTTCATGAAAGTCTTTTTCTTGTAAATATTCTATGTGACCTTAATATGATAAATTACAATTATTCTTGAAATAAATGAAAAATTGGAAGTCTTATGATTTGGTAGTTAAATAATCTTTAATTCTTAAAATTAAACTTAATTAGTGAAATTTGGTTAATGATTTGCTAAAGCATTTATAAAACCAAAAATTACAAGGAATCATAAATACTTAAATTTCATTCAAAATGTTATACATTTTAAGTAATAAAAAGGGTTACTTGAGGACAAGTAACGTTTAAGTTTGGGGGAATTTGATCCACTTGAAAAATATCTATTTTTATACCTTATTTATGATTTAATTCTTAAGAATATTATGCTTTAATGAAAGGTATTTTTACGTTTTTGGTTGTAGGTGATAAAAAAAGAGTTCAAGAAGGAAAAAGGAGCAAAAAGGAGAAAAATATAGCTAAAAAGCAAAGTTTCCAAAATTGTAGGTCTGGCGCCTAGGCGCTAGAATCCGGTGCCTAAGCACCAGCTCGATACAGAAACAGATAATATTTTTGACGACTTTGGGCAGTTATTTTGACGGTGATAAGTGGTTATTATACCTTTTAGAAGACTGGAAATTTGTCCTAATACATAGGACATGTGATACAATGCATCTGGACACAGGAAATTGGTTTTAATCGCAAAGTGGTGCGATCCAAAGTGAAGAGGTGCGAAGACCTGGTCACGGACTTCGGCGCCTAGGCGCGACAATTACCTTCTAGAAGATACATTGTATTTGAATGAATTTTGAAGAGGTGCCTTAAGCAACCCCTGGTCAAATTCGGAGCTCTATAAATAGGAGTCAATTCTACAGAGAAAAGTGCACCCTAAAGCCCCTTCTAGCACCATATAGCCCCCACACATTCTTTAGTCCCCATCTAGAATTCTCACACTTTAGGGAGCCACTTTCTTTTGCATTTAGTGGGCTTATTTTGAGAAGTAAGTGTGAGTTTTCATGTATTGTTGTTGTTGAAGTCTTGTACCTTACATTGGAATCAGTAGGAGTCAGCGGATCACTTGAAGGAACTTTCTAGATAAGTATTTGTAACTTGGTTCAAAGTTTTATAAATATGTTTTGTTGTGTGAATTCAATGTGTTCTGAGTAGTTAGTTTTCTTTCTCCTTTCAACTATGAAAAGATAATAAGATAATTAAATTTTCTTGGAGAATTTAACTTAAAATATTTATAAAAATTGTGATGATATTATTACCTGATCTTAATTTACTTTTTAAACTGGCCATTTAAATTGTTAAAACCTGTTGAAGAATTCTAAGACCTATATGGAGATGAGTTCTTAACTAGTAGATATCACATGAATCCTTGGGTAATCGAAGGCATTATGAGAGTTATTAAAGGTGAAGTGCAAATAAACAGGAAGATATTTTATATTGGGCTTAGAATTGATTAGTTTTTAGAGTGACAGACTAAATTCTAATAATTTGGTCTATAGAAAGGGAACGGGTCACTGGTATGGCCGACCATAGCCGCCCTTGGACATCTAGTAGTGTGAGCCTAGATTAACCCATTCTACTAATAAAACATCCTGAACCGATCTATGGATTAGCCAATGTTCTTTATACTATCGAGCGAAGGTAAAGAATAGGAATGCTTCTATTTGGCATAATACCATAATCTAAGTTCTCCACAAATGATAATTATTCTAAAAATCTTGGATTAATTGAAAAATAGAAAGTTGTTTTATTTATACCTGCATTAATCTTTATTTAATTACTACTTACATACATTTAGTAAAAAATTTATTAAATTTAAAATATGAATTTTCAAAAGAAATAAAAATAATAATTACATTTAATTTGAAAAACCTAAAATATTTCTTAATTTTCTCATAATCTTCCTTGTGGGATCGATAACCAGTATTCCAATAGAGCCCTGTATTACTTGAAACGATACATGTACTTGCGTTTGAAAATGTGACTTTTACAAAAATTATTATAAATACTTAAAATATAAATTCATAAATTCTTACATAAGTAAGAGTCGTACCCCACATCAGATCAACGTTGGGAAATGTACTTCGACGGAGCATCATCAGCACAAAGAGACAAAGAATTGCAAACGATAGTGCCTGGTAAGGCAAGAATCAGAATAATATTTATAAGACCGGAGCGGGGGATGTTAAGGTACTCCTACCATTTAGCAGAGCCGTGTATGAATAATAAAGCGTAATATGAATCTCTTATAACTGGATTGGAATTATCCATTCAAATGGGTATAACAGATATCAACATCTTCGGTGATTCACAGTTGATCATACAACAGGTCGCAGGGTAATAAAAAATTTTGAAACCAAGACTCAAGCAGTACTTCCAGTATGCAATGAAATTGTTAAAGCAGATTCCAAATGTGACGATCTACAAGATTCCCAGAAGAGAAAACGCTCTCACAGACGCGTTAGCCCGCCTCACAAAAGAATTTGTTTGCTTACTAGATGAATATGTTGAAATGTCAGGTCAAGGACGACAGGTCCTATCACAAATCGATATGGATGCAATACACAAATCAGAAAAAAGAAGAAGAAACAGTTGCAGCTGTGACAAAAAACGTAGAAGATTGGCGTCAACTGCTTGTAAAAACCTACAAACAGGAAACCTACCGGACGATAAGTCGGTAGCCTATCAGATCAAGAAAAGAACTCTATCATACGCCTTGATAAACAATGCCTTATACAGAAGGTCTTTTGATCAGATGTGGCTATGGTGCCTGAGCAGGTCCAAGGCTCGTAAAATTGTTAAAGAGGCGCACTCTGGACTTTGTGTTGCTCATCAGTCGGGTCCGGATATGAAAATGAAGATTAAAAGACCAGGGAACTACTGGCTCTCAATGACGACCGACTGCATGAAAGTTGCCAAGAGTTGTCACCAGTGCCAAGTGTATGGAGTGTTTCTACATCAACCTCCAAATGTGCTACATCTGACAATCGCATCGTGACCATTTGAGTGTTGGCGCACAGACATCGTGGGTCCGATAGAACCGCCTTCTTCAAGAGGGCATCATTTCATCCTTGCAGCGACAAATTACTTTTTAAAGTGGACGGAAGCAATACCGCTCAGAGAAGTGAAGGCACATCACGTGTTGCAATTCTTCAGGAGTCAAGTCGTCTAACGTTTTGGGGTACCGCGCAGAATTATCTCAGATAACGGGTCCACGTTCAAAAGTACGAAGATCAATAATTTTGTCAAAAGGCACAGGATCGAATAACGTTATTCGACAATCTACTACCCAAGAGAAAACTTCTTGGCCGAGGCATTTAATAAAACTCTCATCAAAATCCTAAAGAAAACTTCGGATGACAACAAGAGAAGTTGGCACGAGAAGTTATCAGAAGCCTTATGGGCCTACAGGACTACTTTCAGAACTCTTACTCAGTCTACACCTTACGCTCTAGTGTATGGGTCCGAGGCCGTCTTGCCCTTCGAGGTTCAGGTTCCGTCGCTCAAAATTGCAGTCGCAGATAAAATTACTACAGAAGAGAACCCCAGACTATTGTTAGAAGAACTGGAAGGCTTAGAAGGGAAATGACTCTTAGCACAAGAGAATTTAGAATTTTATCAAGCCAAGATGATCCAGGCCCACGATAAACTGGTTCGCCTAAGGACGTTCAAAGTAGGTGACTTGGTTCTAGCTCTCAAGAGGCATATTCTTTCACACTACAAGATAGGAGGTAAATTTAAACTGACTTAGGATGGGCCGTTCGTGTTCAAGACAGTTTACTCAGGAGGTTCCTTCCAACTTGTGAATTGCTGTGGAGAACGATCTATGCTTCCAATCAATGAACGATATTTAAAGAAGTATTACACAACCTGATATTTCGAAGGATGAACTTTAAAAATGAACTCTCATTCCTAGAAGCATGGACACAGTAATCACTTGTAACTGGGTCTGAACCCAAAATTAAAAAAAAATGATGAACAAAAGAATATGTGTTAAAAGAAAAATATGTGAAAGAAATCATCTAATTAATAAATTTTGAACTTTTCTTTCAAATCAAAACTCATTCCTGATTTTCCTCATCATTTCTTGTTTTATTAAGACTCAAACAAAATAAATAAAAAAAATTCATTAATAAATAAATTTTCTTATTGTTCTCGTTATTGATATAGCCCCCTGATTCCTTCCTTATTTTCGCAGGTAGATGTGGAACGAGCAGTTGATTCTAAACTTCAAGAATGGCGTGAGTCTAGCACTTAATGAAGAAAAGATGAAGGATGAGGTCGTGATTGAGATTGACTCTGATTTCACACCGGTCGAGTTACAATACAAGAAAGCCGATTGGACCTCGATTGACCGGGATGAGTTCCACAACTAGACAGTGGTGAAATTGAGTGGCCCGAGTCGGCAGGCTATCGACAAGAAAATGAAAATGAAAGCCGCTCGTGTAACTGGAGTAGATAAGAAATTCAAGTCCATGATTACTACAACAGATGGCAGGCTTGTCAGTGTCATGCCCACAGAGGTTCAGGAAGTAAGAAGCTACTCTCACTCCTACCCAGCAAAGAAACAAGAACCACCGCATTCACAAGATGCTGAGCAAGCTAGCGGTGGAGCAGCATAAAGAAACAGTTTCCACTGTCTGTGCAAGTACATCAAAGAAGCCTGTTTAGCGAGAACCAGAGAAGAAGAGATCAACCACAAGGACAGTAGAGAAAGTGAAGGAAATTTCAAAGAGATCAGAAACAAAATCAATGCCACAGCGTCAGGCAGGCACACCAGCTTTGAGGAATATTTTTACGAAAGCAACCCCGGAGGATGTCTTGATGGAGACTATCCCGGAGGAGGTGAGACATGTAGGAGAGCATGCTGGGACGTTACTAGACCTCGAGTGTTCCAGATGATTCCAGAGTACGAGCTAGAGAAGCTTCAGAAAGTTGAGAAGAAGACCTTTGAGTATTTTGAAAGAATTCGAGGCAAGAATATTAATATCCTGGAGGGCCTTGAGCTACACACGAATGTATTTTCAGATTTTGAGCAGCAACAGATTGTGGATTACATCTTCGACCTTTAGAAATTAGGCCGATCAGGTTGTTTACAAGGCAAGACCTAATCAGAACCCCAGAAATGGATGAAAGGAAAATGAAGAGTTACAATTTAATGTGGGTGTTGCTACAACTTTGCTGAAGACAGGAAAGGAAATCCACCGGGGATACTCCGTGGTAGTGATGTTGATCCAATGCCAAGAATTATTAAGAGGATGGTTAAAAGGATGGTGTCTTGGCAGGTATTACCTACAGATTGCATACCCAATAGCTGTATCATCAACATATATGAGGAAGGCGACTGCATACCTCCACATATAGATCATCATGATTTCGTAAGACCCTTCTGTACAGTGTCCATCATTAATCAGTGCAACATCATGTTCAGATCAGACCTCTGGATAGCAGGCCCCGGAGAATTCTGAGGGTCAGTGGAAATACCTTTACCGTTAGGTTTTGTTATGGTGCTAAAAGGAAAGGAAGCAGATATAGTGAAACACTGTATTACAGGGGTACCTTTTTAGTGAGTTTCCATCACTTTTAGAAGGATGGATGACAACAAGATATCTTTCCACTTTCAACCAGATCCAGAGCTAGAGAGCCTCCAGCCTTATGAACTGTGAGCTACATGAAAAATAGCACACTTCTAATGCGCATCTGAACAGCGTTTCCTGCCAAGGATGGCTTGGAAGGTGATGTTATTGCCCATGTGTCTCACTGTCCAGACATGGATTTGGCCAGACATTTTGGAAGAAACCGACAAGGATCCTGCATAGTCTATTTTAGATTTATACGGATTTTATAAGATGATTAATTTTCAAGGAAAATATCATCATAAGATATGTTTTATATATAGCTGTATGATGTATTTTCAACAATTTAAATGGAAACGATCGTGTCGTATTTTGCCTTCATTGCTTGAGTGCAAATTTATTGGGAACGCCATTAAGTTGAATGAGCCTCGAACGAAGAACGATTTGAAAATAAATAAATTAATTAATTAATAAAATGAAATGAAATGAACATAAAACAAGAAAAAAAAAAGAGAGAAAAGAAAATGAAAGAAAAAGAAAATGAATGAGAACTCTTTTAAGAATCTAAGTGTCAAAACAAATTTCAAATTAGCATGAACTCTAATTAAACAAAAATAAAATCTAATCATAAAAACAAACGAAACAAATCTAAACTTCAAATTGAATTCCAATCTGAATCCTTCTATTTGAATCTTTCAATTCTTTTTCAAATTGAAATCCGTTTGAAACTCTTCCAAAGTTCAAATCCTCTCCTCGACTTATCGCTGGGTCGAGTCTTTTCAGCTTGGTACACTTACCAGTTCCTTTCAAATCTTTTCCTAGTGTGCTAGAGGACAGGCTGGTTCTATTGACACGGAACCACGAATTTTATTCGATTTGGTTCTGATGGCATGGAGCTGGGCCCCTCCTCACACGGATCTCCTTTTCGAGAAACCCTTCGAGCGGGATTTGAAACACCCTTGTACCTGCTTTCAAGTTGATTCGTTCCCGCGGAAGATTCAAACTTCAACTTCAAACTTCTAAACATTTCAATCATTCTAAATCCTTTCGACTCTCTGTGATTTCTTCCCTTTTTTGAGAAGGTCACTGAGTCTACTGACACGGAACCACGAAATCCTTGATTTCTTTTTGATGGAATGGATTCACATCCTTCTCCAAACAATTAATCTTTGCTCAAATCATTTGGGATGTGAAACACCCTCATATCCCATTCTAAATTTCGAGGTTGGAGCCTAATTTCCAGCTCTCAATTTTAAGACTGGAGCCTAAATTCCAGCTATCTTTCAAATCTTGAGGCTGAAGCCTAAATTCCAGCTCTCTTTCAAATCTTGAGGCTGGAGCCCAAATTCCAGCTCACATTCTAAATCTCGAGGCTGGAGCCTAATTTCTAGCTCTCAATTTTGAGGCTGGAGCCTAAATTCCAGGTCTCTTTCTAAATTTCAAGGCTGGAGCCTAAATTCCAGCTCTCTTTTCAAATCTTGAGGCTCGAGCCTAAATTCCCATTCACCATTCAAATCTCGAGGCTGGAGCCCAAATTCTAGCTCTTTTTCTAAATTTCGAGGCTGGAGCCTAATTTCCAATTCTCATTCCAAATCCTGAGGCTGGAGCCTAAATTCCAGTTCTGTTTTTAAATCTTGAGGTTGGAGCTTAAATTCCATTTCTCCTTTCAAATCCTGAGGCTGGAGCCTAAATTCCAGCTCTCTTTCAAATCTCGTGGCTGGAGCCTAAATTTCAGCTCTCTTTCCATATCTTGAGGCTGGAGCCTAAATTCCAGCTCTCTTTCAAATCTTGAGGCTGGAGCTCAAATTCTAGCTCTCTTTCTATATCTTGATGCTGGAGCCTAAATTCCAGCTCTCTTTCAAATCTTGAGGCTGGAGCCCAAATTCCAGCTCTCTTTCCAAATCTCGAGGCTGGAGCCTAATTTCCAGCTCTCAATTTCGAGGCTGGAGGCTAATTTCCAGCTCTCTTCTTCGAGGTTGGTGCCTAATTTCCAGTTCTCTTTCTAAATTTTGAGGCTGGAGCCTAAATTCCAGTTCTCATATCAAATCCCGAGACTGGAACCTAGGTTCCAATTCTCATTTCAAAATCTAATTTCTTGAAAATCTTGCAATTTAAAATTCACCTCCTTTTTCCCCAACGAGTGTTCTGGAATCTTCAGTCTTGGAGGTTTACCAGATACTCCCTAGAGGGAATTTTCTAAGCTTTGTTCTAAGTGTGTCACTTAGACGTCTGTGTTGGTTTCGTTGATCTCCTCGGACAACGCCAATACGCGCGGTGTGCTTGGTTAGCACACCACACCTATTGGGGGTCCATTTGTTAACCTCATTTTTGGTGAGGTCTTTTCTTTCCTCTTTGTGCTTAGGATCTAGCCATAGGAATTCTCCTTAACTATCCTAGAAGACTAGAGATGGAACCGACCATTTAGAGATTCAAACCAAATCTAAACACTCTTTGGAATCCTACATGGATGGTCATCAACCTCCAAACCATTTGGAAGGTTAGGAACAATGTGCAGAAAGACAAGGATGAGTTCCTATAAGATGATCAAGCCTTAGGACAACCCTGGGTGGCCTGGTCTTGGTGAGGTCTTGCTTGCACACACTACACTCCTACACACACCCTAAACCCTAAACCATCTTTACCCAATCTTGACTACTAGTTCATTAGAGCACTCATATGGATGGATCCAAACCCCTAGCCCCTTGGGTAAGAGGGTTTGGAACAATATATGAGATGCTCAAAATGAGCACTTTCTTGGTCCATGGCTCAGCCTAAACTATTTCACTCCACTCAACCATAACCAAATTTCATTTTCCCAAAATTTTAATTTTTGACCCCATGACCCTAAACTCCACCTAAACTTACCCAAAATACCTCTAAAACCCTAAAAATATCCAAATTTACCAAAAATCGTCAAAAATCATTTTAAAATACACCATACCACTCAATTTGACCAAAATTACCCAAAATTGCCAAAACTTCCCAAAATTTACCCAAATTACCAAAATACCCCTCCTAGCCCAAAATTCCAAAAATTCTAAAAATTCCCAAAAAATTCTAGAAAATCCTAAATATTCCTAATTTCATTTTTTTCAGCTACACCACAACCCAAATTTGCCAAATTAACCCACTTACAACCCAAAATCCCAACTTGGCTCATTTTATCTCAAATGGATCCAATGTCAAACCATATCAACCCAACTGACCCCAATGTTGATCAAATTCAATTTTAAACTTCAATTAACATCCCCAATACCAATATAAACCAAATCCAAGCCCAAATTGGCCCACATTTGAGTTCAGTTCCACTTGAAATCTAAAATCCCCATTTTTGCTTAAATGATCCAAAATCGCCAATTTGACCTAATGTCAACCACTTTCCCAAAATTTTAGTCCTAAACCCTACATAACACTCCTATGAAACCCATGCAACATTTAGTTGTCCCAATTTGAGCCTAAGCCTAACCTAAATCCACTTGAAATCCCTAAATACCCAAATTTAACCCAAATTGAACACATGCCAAAAATCTCCCAAATTGATTGTGCTAACCCTAAAATTTCCACCCAATTGATGTGGGGAACTCTTCACCACATTCCCCTAGACTATTGAAACATTCGATTGGGTCTAAACCCCACCTTAGCCCAACTTAGACCCAAGGTGACCGAACATTACCAAATTAACCAAAATCCTTAAAATCCACCAAATTTACCCTTCAATTGAACTCAAAACCATTCTAAGTCTCCATGAAAAATTTTCATTGCAATCATGTGCACAATATTGCTTAAGAAATTTGGACTCAACTCAATCTCAACCCCAAGTTAGCCCAACCTTAACCCAAATGAACCAAATTGAACCTATGACCAAACCTAACTAAATTAAACCAAATGTGACTAAACTAACCCTTCCACAGCCTCCAAGTGAACCCTAGGAACCACCCTAGATCCACCTAACCCAAGCTAGGTGAGCCATAGACCAAAGGTCCCCCATTTTAGGGGATTTCTTCCCTTAAGTGGCTAAATATCTCTTTTGCATTACCCCAAATCTCCCCACAGCTGACTAATCACCATTAAAACCTCCCCCTGGCTCACTTGACCTGAGGCCCAGCTCCCTTGTCCTTACCGGCAAGCCTAGTCACCGAAGGGAACCAAAACTGAGAGCCACCTCCAAGTTAAACTCACATAAACTCCACCAATTGGCCACCTCAGCTAAAATTGCCACTGGGGCTCTTCTTCCCTCCACCTAAGCAGTTGAATCCACCCAGTAATTGGCTCCCAGCTCTGGCTAATGGCCCTGGATATATAAGCACCTCCTCTAGGCCAAACAAAGGTACTGAAATTTTTCTCCAAGAAACCCTCCCAAATTGCTCCCAGTCCTTCACACAGCATAGAGAAGCTCAACCCTCTGTATTTCTGCCCTAATCCCCATTGATTGAGCTCAATTTTAGAGCTCAATTTTAGGCTAGAAAACAGGACATCCCTGAAAACAGCACCAAAACCAAATTAACTCTTCCCACACCTTCACCAGAGGTAGAGAAGAAGTTCCCCATAGAAAGCCCCCTCACCAGGCCACCTATTTGCTTTATCATCCATAACACCAAATCGGGTCTGGTCACATTCATATCCAGACAATTCACTAACGCTCGAGGCTTCATCCCTAGCTTCCTTGGACCACCACGAAGGTATAAAGCATCTCTGATCGAAGCCTCACTTGTCAGAGCCAAGGTATTGAACTTTCCTTCCTCCCGAGCTTACAATGATTCTCCATTTTATTTGGCTTAATTTTGATGCATGTTAGCCATATGAATTTATAGCCCTTGTCTAGACGAACACATAGGATCAAACCTCGTGTGATTTGGTTGAGAAATGAGGGAGATCTTAGGGTTTTTGTGTGGACGGCTCTCGGGTTGAACCAGACGGAGACGATGACCAACAACCGTTGGATCGCACGTGTAACGAATGGATGGCCAGGATCACGCCGGATCAGTAGATGAGACAGAATCGCGGAGATGAGTGGCGCTGACTCAGAAGGCGGCACCCAACCAGGAGAAGCAGCGTGTGCTTTCGGAGCCACCATAGGTTGAGGTGGCGCTGACTGGTTTCAATAGGCAAATCCAATTTTCTGAATTATTTAAATACTAGAAACTTCAAAAATTCATAACTTTGCATAGAAAAATCATAAAAATAATCTAATAATACCCTCTTGCTCATTGAACAGAGGAGAATGATGTGGAAGAAAAAACAAAATTATTTACTTAGTATTTATTTTTAAACTAATTAAATACAGTAAACCATAAATCAATTTTCCACTCACACATACAATTCACTATGACTTGCTTTTATTCCCTCTGTCATTAGGAACATTCCCTAATTTTTTTGAAAGTCAAAGAAGGTCCCTATGGCAAGATATCTATTTTTCATGTTTTTGTGCCTATTTTGATATTTTAATTCCAATAATTAGCATATTACTTGGAAAATTTCAGTAAAATTAGGGTAAGTTCCCTATGACCAGAGGAACTTAGGAAATTATTGCATAAACTAAAACATTAAAAATAACTCTGATTTCTCACATGACCTCAAACCAATTTTGAATTAATTAGAATAAATTAAAAATGGAAATAACTCAAAATCAATCCTCCACTGTTCCATAGGATAATAGGAACCCCCATAAAAATTTTGAAGTTAATTGGAAATGGTTTAACCCATTAAATGAATTTTCTACATAACATAGCCAATTTGAAAATAAGAAATTCATAAAACCCAAAATATAATTCAAAGTTTCACCAAATTGATTTTGAGGGCTCTCTAATGTTAGAGGAGTCTAAAAAAATTAAAATTGGAACTTTCCTAAAAATTTCATTTTTCACCTATTATTGAATATTTTAATAATTAAAAATTATAAAATTCATAAAAATATTAAAATTTATAAAAATGTCATATTTGGTCTCCTAATCACTTGGGAACCAACGAAATTATTTTCCTAAGTGTCTAGGTAAAGATATTAAATTTTGAAGGCTTAAGTTAATTTTTAATACTTTCACTAAAATAATTCTTAAAATTCAAAGAAAAATCAGAAAAATATAAAATTTATTTATCTAAGTTCCTTGGGATCAGAGAGATATTAAAAAAATATATAAAACTTAATTTTCTACCTCAATCTTATTTATAATTAATTAATACTCCAAAATTTAAAATAATTATAATAAATAAAGTAAAATTCAAAAAATCACTAAAATTAGTCCAAATGGTCCTCTAGTCAATAGAAACTTCCTATAATTTTCCTAAGGATAGAAACTTCTCCTTGGATATGTTTTGGAATTTTCATTAAAAATCCCTATTTTCCGCTAAAATAATTATATAAATTAAATTAAACATAGAAAAATCACATTTTCTCCTCTAATGTCTTAATTGACATGTGAGTGTGGTGACATAAAAATTTCAAGTTCATTTGAGCTTAATTTAATAAATTATGAGATGAACTAGTTTAAGAGGGCATCAAGGTAATTAAGGAACTTTAACCTTAATTAAAATTTAGGCTAAACCAAAGGGAATGGGTAAGTATATGATCTTAATTTACCTTGTGAATGATTGAAACATAGGGAGTTAAGGGGTAGAAACTCATTAATCACCTTAAACTTTAAAGAGGAAATTTTAATTAATTAAATCACCTAAACTTTGGAAGATTAACTAAGACATGAATTATTAAGATTAGGAAATGTGATATAAGCAGATTCTAATTCTTTAAATTGAACCCCTAATCAATGGATTAATTCAAACATTATTTAAACATCAATTAAGGGAACCCTAAGAATGATGATTGAAACTAATAAAAGAGATAGGGAGATAATCTTAAAAATTTATAATCAAACTAAAACTTAGAACATTAAAACCTATTTAAAGTAAAAAAAAAATCAAATTAAAACAAACTTGAGATACCAAAACTAATCTTAAATTGTTTAAAACTTAAATTAAGACAAATTTGGAACATTAAGGTTAATTTGGAACAATTTATAATTAAAATATTATAATTAAATTAAATCAGTTTAAAATATTTAAAATTAATCTAAAATGTTAAGACCACTTAAAATATTAAAATTTAACTGAATTAAACAACTTGAACACTTTCCCAACTTAAAATAATTAAAAACTTCTAAAAAGATCAACCAAAACCTTATAGCTAAATTAAATCACTATAAACTATTAAGTCAAAATTCAAAATTCAGGATGGTTAGGTTCTTTAATGAACTAACTTGCTCCTAAAGGCTTTTTCATTATTATAACTTTTAAATGAAGCCTCAAATGAAATGTCACCTTACTCATAAGATAATCAAACATCCAAATTCATTGAGCAAGAGTCAAATAAAACTAGAACTCTAAATAACCTGGGTGATTGATTCATCACCACAATGAAACTAACTGAACTCAAAATAATCTCAAAAATGTTTAGGAAAATGTTCAGAATTAAGTTCCGAGCGCTTCCCTAACTTGATGGGATGTTTTAAAAGAACAGTGCGACTTCATTGTTCTTTGATGAAGAAAATCATCCCTAATCAAGCACGAGAATCTTGACGTCATAGGACTCGATAGACAACTAGGATTATAGCGTAGATTTGATAGGAATTAGTAGTCGACTAGGACTTTAACCTCGACATCATAGGGCTTGGTAGATAACCAGAGCCTTCTCATAGCTTTACCTATGTACTTGCTGCAAATATATAAATGCCCTTACATGTATTTTAAGTGCATGTAAAAATGACGGGAATGCCCATCAGGTACGCATTTAAGTTTATTGCAATTTAAATTCCACAATGTATGAAATGTCTTACTTTCCTGCATTATAAACTCATGAAAATGATCGAACCCAGCATGTTTAAATAACTCAATATTTAAACACCAACAAAACAAAATTGCAATTATAACTAAAATTAAAATGTCTCATTGGATGATTGGGAATCCCTCGGATGATGTAACCCACGTGTTGCTAATGAGATTTCCTACGGTCTAAATGAAAGTGTGGAACTCATTCAGTTGAGTTTAGCAAATTTATTTGGACTAAGTGAATCCTATGAAAATAGTGGTGTCGAGATGATGGAACCTGGGATCTTAACCGGATCTGCTTAATCAACTTTAAGATTTGTTTTAATGAAAACACTAAGCCATCTTAATATTAAACCTATCTAAAACAAAAAAACATTCTCACCCCCTGATTGTCACTTCTAAAAATAAACCTTCTGCAACAACAAGGAGCTTAGAGCAAGCATAGTGGGCAACACGGCCATCTTCAAAAGCAAAACAAGTCTTCATCAACTTAACCCTTCCTTAGTTTTAAATAACCAACCAATATGATTTCGAGGTAGCTTGCCTAGTGCAACACAAATCCTCAAATTGTCTTTAGGAAGTTGCATAATCGTATTATGCAAACTAAGCCCTAACTCGTCTTAGGACTCCGATGTAGTCATTTGGTATGACACAAACCCTCACATTTTTTAGGCTATTTGTATGATCATATCATACAAGTATAAGTCTTAATTAATTAAAATTGGCACGATTGCAACATTAAATAAATTCTCAAATTGAAGCCAAATAATAGGATAGTCAGGAAGTCACCGAAGTTCACTTCGAGTCCGTGACACCCCCTACTTCTCCTCTTTTGGACTCTTAAAATAGTTGTTCTAAATTTGATCTATTCCCTATTGAAATTTCCAAATCCAATTGTTTTAAAACCTTAAACTTCGAAATTCTTGAAAGCGAAACCACTGATCTTTATCGAGAGTTTTCTTAAGTGTCTCTAGACATTTAGGATGTAATTAACTATAGGGGCTTGCCCTTATAGGGAACTTTAAGAACCCAGGTAATTTAAACCCTGCTTAATTCCTTTATATTAAGTAGGGGAACTGATCAACTTATAAAATTAGTTCACATACCAAACGGATGTCACAAATCTATTAGTTTATTTAATCAAGCACCATTATTAAGCAGTGTGTCTATTCTTCGGGGTAGATACACGGTTTGTGAAGTGGTGCTCATTTATATAAACCTTTTGAAGTGTGAGATCAGTTTGACTTTATACTTTAATATTTTCAAACTTAAAAATCATTTTCAAAAATCAAAATACTACTTTCCGAATTATATATATATATATATATATATATATATATATATATATATATATATATATATAATAAACATAAAATTCTAAAACTCGCCGACAATTTCTGTAGGCGACTCCCTTTTCAAAACACATAACCCATAATAAGCCACACAAGCATGTCCAATAAAACTTTTTATACCTGTTATATTAGTTGGGGGTTGTAATCCAACAATAACATGGATTTTTGCTTGATCAACTTCCATTACATTTTTAAAATTTTATGACCCAGTACAATCCCTTCTATGACCTTAAATTGACACTTCTCCCAATTCAAAACTAAATTAGTTTCTTGACAGCACTTTAACATTTTAGTCAAATTATGTAAACAATAATCAAAAGAAGTTCCAAATACAGAAAAATTGTCCATAGAAATTTCAATTCCTTTTTCAATTAAATCTGAAAAGATAGCCATCATACACCTTTGAAAAGTAGCAGGTGGCATTCTATGAAAAGCAAATGTTCCGTAAGGATTTGTAAATGTAGTCTTTTCTTGATCTTCAGGAGTTATAGGTATTTGATGATAACCAGAATATCCATCTAATAAGAAAAAATATGAATGTCCTGCTAATTTATCCAGCATTTGATCTAATAATGGAAGAGGAAAATGATATTTTCTAGTGGCGCATTTAATTTTCTGTAATCAATACAGATTCGCCAACCAGTAACTTGTCTTGTTGGAATTAATTCATTATTTTCATTTTCAACAGCATTCACTCCCCCTTTCTTTGGAACGCAATGAATGGGACTAACCCAAGGACTATCAAATATTGGATAAATAATTCCAGCATCCAAGCATTTCAACATTTCTTTCTTAACCACGTCTTTCATAACTGGGTTTAATCTCCTTTGAGGTTCAATACTGGTTTTACTGTCTTCTTCCAAGAATATTCTGTGCATACATATTGATGGGTTAATTCCTTTAATATCTGTTATTGTTCATCCAAAAGCCTTTTTATACTCTTTTAATACTTCAATTAATTTTATCTCTTGTTCTATAGTTAATTCAGAAGATATAATAACAGGTAAAGTTAATGAATTCCCTAAAAAGGCATTTTTTAAATGAGAAGGTAATTCATTTAATTCCAATTTAGGAGCCTTTTCAATTGATGTTTTGAATTAA
The DNA here is from genome assembly GCA_022702705.1 of Papilionanthe hookeriana x Papilionanthe teres. NCBI lineage: Eukaryota > Viridiplantae > Streptophyta > Magnoliopsida > Asparagales > Orchidaceae > Papilionanthe > Papilionanthe hookeriana x Papilionanthe teres. The sequence continues at coordinate 61,864,111 of CM040433.1, forward strand.
TTACTTTCAGTTGTATCCAATAATTTTCAATTTTCATTAACATAATCAATATCTTTTATATCTTCATCAGAATCATTTTCATCACTTAAATCTTCAAGTTCTAAAAATTCTTCTACTTTAGAAATGATTTAACATTTTCTTGATAGTGTTGTGCTATGATATAATCACAGATATTCATTCTGTAACATTTCTCTTTGTTAGGATACCGCATTGATTTAAGAATATTGAATGTTACTTTTGATCATTAACTCTCATAGTTAATTCCCCTTTTTGTATGTCTATCATAGCACGTCCGATAGCAAGGAAAGGTCTTCCTAAAATAATATGAATCTCTTCATCTTCTTCCATATCCAGAATTTTAAAATCTACAGGGAAAATGAATTTATCCACCTTTACCAATACGTCTTCTATCATTCCTCTTGGGTGAGTAGTAGATCGATCTCCTAATTGTAAGGTTACAGTTGTAGGAGATATTTCTCCTAAATCTAACCTCTTAAAGATAGATAAAGGCATGAGGTTAATACTTTCTCCTAAATTGCATAATGCTTTTCCATGAAATCTATCTCCTATAGCACAAGGTATAGTAAAAAATTAGGATCTTTAAGCTTTTGAGGTAGCTTCTTCTGAATAATTGTACTACACTCTTCGCTTAGTGCAACCGTTTCAAAAACTTCAAATTTTCTTTTCTTATTAAGAATATCTTTCATAAATTTAGCATACTTAGGCATTTGTTCCCAAGCTTCAGCAAATGAGATATTAATGGTAAGCTTTTTAAATAGATCAAAAAATTTCGAAAATTGTTGATCCAATTTCTCTTGTTTAAGTCGTTGTGGATATAGGGGTGGAGGTTTTTCAAATTCATCTTGAGATAGAAATTGTTTCTCTTCTTCAATAATTATTTCCTTAGGTTTCTCAACTTCTATCACTTCAGTCTCTTTTTTAATTTTATTTTTCTTTCCATCCCTTAGTATTTTCCACTTCCAAGTAATACAGTTTTAATTTGCTCTTGATCTTTTCCATTTTCTCTTGGATTTACTTCAACAGTACTTGGAAGTGTTCTATATGGTTTGTTGTTAATTGCATTTGCAATTTGCCCCATTTCATTTTCAATATTTCTTATCGCAACATTTTGACTTTGTAACTGACTACCCATTTGTAAAATTAATTCTTCTATAAACAATTTCTTTTCCTTAAATTACTGGTTATTAAAACCAGGAGGATAAGAAGGTCGATAGTTATAATTACCTTGATTATTCCAATTCTCAATTTGTTTAAGTTGGTTGTTACCCCATTACGGATTTGCATTATTCCAATTTAAGTTAGGGTGAATTTGCCAACCTGGATTATAGTAATTGGAATATGGGTTATTAGTTTTACTAGTGATAGCTTGCAATGTCTCTAAATTTTGAGATTCATCGATACTTCTTGAATTATCATTACTTAAATGTGATAATTGAGACAAATAATCAAATTTCTTAGATATTGCAGCAACTTGAGATAATAAAATAGAAAAGGCTTCATTTTCTTAAATACCAACCACTCTTTTAGTATATACTCTATCAGAAGGCCATTGAAAGTTATTAGTTGTCATTTCTTCTATTAAAGCATATGCTTCATCAAATGACTTAGCCATTAAGGAATCACTAGCAGCAACATCTACAATAGATCTAAGAGAACATATTAATCCATTATAAAATGTTTGTATAATTAACTAGTCTGATAAAGCATGATGTAGGCTCTTCCTATGAAGTTCTTTAAATCTTTCTCATGCTTCATAAATAGTTTCTCCTTCATTTTGAGTAAATGAGGTTATATCATTTCAAATTTTTGTAGTTTTGGAAGGCGGAAAATACTTAGCTAGAAATTTTTGAGCCATTTCTCCCCAAGTTTTAATAGATCCTGTTACTAACGAATTTAGCTACATCTTAGCCTTATCTCTTAAAGAAAATGGAAAAGTCAGTGCCTAATAACATCATCAGAAACAGTATCATACTTGAAAGTAGCACAAAGTTCTAGAAAACTAGCAAGGTGTACATTAGGATCTTCAGAAGAAGATCCTCCAAAATGATTATTTTGGACCATTTGTATAATTATATGTTTAAGTTCAAATGAATTTACTGCTACAACAGGGATTTGAATGCTTAAGTGAATTTCATCAGCTGTAGGGTTAGCATACTCCCTTAAAGGTCTATGTAAATTTTGATGTTCATTTTCTGCAATATTTTGTTCCATATTATTTTGAGGTATATTAGCCATTTGTAGCAAATTATGAATTCGTTTCTCTTTTCTAATTTTTCTTACATTGCATTCTAATTAAGATATATAAGGTATTAATCCTTAAGATCCTGAACTTCGCATAAAAGGATTAAGAAAATATTTTTAATTAATAAAACAAAAAATATACTTTAAAATATAAATATTAATTTTATAAAAAAATTTATCTTTCTTTAATTATTTAATTTTTAGTGCTTATGTTTCCTCCCTGGCAACGGCGCCAAAAACTATGGCCGAACTTAACCCCAAATCTGATTAAGCTGCTAATGTACGATAATTAAAGATTAAAGTTTTTATAAATAAATATAAATCATACACTAGAGGTACTACGTAGGTATACGTATCGTTTCAAGTAATATAGAGCTTTCTAATTAAGCCCCAGATATTGATCTCACAGGAAGGTTAAGTACAAATAATTAAGAAAGAAAGATGAAAATCTATTTATAAACTAATCAACTAACAAGTACTAATATGCAAGTTATTAAAGTAGAAAATGTAAATAAAATTATAATTTAACTTCTTTAACATAATAAACAAAGTTTCTTTCCCCATACAAAATATTTAATGATTAGTAAATATCTAAATTAGTTTAAGAACTTTAGAGAATGTGGTATTGTGATGAATAGGAGCATATATATTCTTTACCATTATTACAACATCTAAAGAACATTGGCTAGTTTTAGAAGATTGTATCAGGATGTATAGTTAGTAGTAAGGGACGGAGTTCTAGGCTCTCACTTCTAGTTCCCCCCACCCCCAAGTGTTCCTATGGTCGGGCCTATTAGTGACCCGTCACCTCCTCTTAAACCAAATTGATAGAATTTATCCTATCAGTCTAAAAATATATTCAATTCTACGCCCTTCAAAGATTATCTCCCTATCTATTCATACCTCCCCCTTTAAGGATTTACCTTCTACCTTTCTAAGGGAAATGTGATACTTACAAGTTAAGAATACTTAGCCCACGGTCAGATCTTAAGAACTCTCCACAGATTTTAACATTACAAGTGATCACATTTTAGTGTAAATGAAAATTAGATAAAGTATTATCACAAATTATGGATGAAGAAAAATAAGTTCTCAAAACTAAATTAAATCCTTATTAAAATCATTTCATATTAGTAGAGAGAAAGAGAAGAAAACTAGAAAAAAAACATAGGATTAACACCACAAACCATATTTATATAATTCAAATTCAAAGTACAAAACTTAAGAACCAAATTATAAATACATATCTGAAATGATATCCAAGAAATCCTTTAAAGTTTCTCCGACTCTGATTGACTTCTACAAGTCTCCAACTCCGGCAATCACACCATAAACACTCTGAACTCTCACTAAAGAAAATTAAATAACACTACACACTCTTTAACTAAATGAAATGGCACGCGTATTTCACTCTTATAACACTTATACACTCCAAAAATGACCACACTTTGCTGTAGAATTGTTCTCTCTTTATAGAGCTTCGAAAATGATCAGGGGTTGCTTCAGGCACCTCTTCAAAAATTCGTCCAAATTCATTGAATATTTTAGAAGGTAATTATGGTGCCTAGGTGCCAGTCTACTGCGCTAATGGATGCATCTCTTTATGTTTTGATCCGCACCTATTCGTTGATTAACCGATTTCCTGTGTCTATATTCATTGTATCTTGTTTATAACATAGGGGAAATTGTCCAGAAGCTTCTAGATTGCTTCTTAGTTATCAATAACCGTCACAAAACCGTCCAAAAGTTCTCTAGATTTTCCTATTGAGTCTGGCGCCTGGGTGCCAGAGTCAGCCCTTTTTTCCTTCTTTTCTTCAATTGACTCATTTTTGCTTCTTTTACTCCTTTTTTTATTCTTTTTCTTCATAATACAACCAAAAACATAAGAAATACCTTTCATTAAAGCATAATATCCTAAAAATATTAGTTAAAAATGATATAAAATTTTAGTTAATTTTAAGGGTGATCAGCAGTCCATTCAAATTTCAGAATATGTGAGACTTTACATCCTGATCTCCTCACTAGGCTAGACAAAGTTTGGGTCTCTGATCCTGATGCTCAACCCTGGTGTAATCTTTGGATTATTCAAAAGAAAACTACTAGTCATCTCAGATCCTTGAATTAGGATAAGTTTGGTAATGTACATGAGAACTTAAAAGCAGCTGAGGAGGAAGTGTTTCAAATGTAAGCTAGATTTCAATTGGGTAGTAAGTCTGAAGCAGAATTTTCTCTAGCTAATGAGAAACTACTTTCAAATATCATATATCATGACACCTTTCTCAAACAAATGGCCGCCATTACTAAATTTGTTGATGGGGATAGGAACTCAAAATTTTATCATGCTTGCATTAACTACAGGAGAAAATGTAATATGATCCTCTCCATTACTAATTCAACTGGGCAAAAGGTCTCTACAGCTGAGGCAATTGCTACTAATGTTGTTGATCATTTTCAAAAGCTCTTTACTAGCAGAAAATTATTTAGAATACCTATTGAGGTTTCTCTCTTTGTTGAATGTCAAGATTATTTTCATGGGCAGGATTTATCTCAGGTGCCAATGGAAAATGAAATCAAAGCTTCCTTAGACTCCATTGATTGGAACAAATCAGTAGGACCTCATGGATGCACCTCCAAGTTTTACAAAACTAGTTGGGATAAAATCAGTAAGGATGTGATCCAAGCTGTTCAATGCTTCTTCAAGGGTGTTGATTCCCCTAGATATTTTATTGCTTCTACAATTGTTTTTTACCCAATAACAAAATTAGACAGATTTGAGGGACTTTATACCAATAAGCCTGACTAATTTCATCTCTAAGTTGATTAGTAAAATATTAGTTTGCAGACTTTAACCACATCTACAAAAACACATTCAAGCAAACCAAGCTGCATTTGGGAAAGGCAGAAATATTTTTGATAACATATTGTTAGCTCAAGAACGTTTTTGGATTTAGACAGAAAATGTAGAGGGAGTAATGTGATATTCAAATTAGACATTAAGAAGGCATATGATTCTAATAGTTGGGAATTAATTTTGGACACTCTTGTAGTAAGGGGTTCTTAACTAGACTTTCTCCAGCTGATTGAGAGATGGCAGAAATGTAGTGTTCACTCAGTTTTTGTGAATGGCAAAATTCATGGCTTCTTTAGTGCCACCAGGGGCAACAAACAAGTTAACCCTCTCACCCCTACAATCTTTATCCTGGCATTTGATTACATCTCAAGGTTGCTGAACAATTTGTTGGCTAACTCTCCTCACCTGGCTTATTAACATAAATCTAATATTGGAATCATTCATCTGTCATATGCAGATGATATCATTATATTCACTAATGCTTCTAAACCTACTGTCAAAGCTGTTTTTTTTAGCCTTCAACATTTTTAACAATCTTCCGGTATGGAACTTAACCTACAAAGATGTTAGTTTTTTGTTAGAATCAATTGAACGCCCCACATTAAGAATAAGATATCTGCAAACACTGGTTTCAACCAACCTTCTCTTTCTATTAATTATCTTAGTGTACAACTAATTAAGGGCAGAACCGAACAAACCCAATTTAATGAAGTAATTGACAAGATCAAGGCCCAACTCCTCTACTAGACAAACTCTTTCTCGTCTAATGAGGGGAAGAATCACCTTATTGAGAAGCATCTTGACTGCCATACCCTCCTATGCCCTCCAAATGTTCACGGTGAAGAAGAGCTTTCAAGTTATCCTTGGAAGGATTTTCAATAGATTTTTGTGGGCTGGTCAAAAGAAACAGTTCCATTGGCTCCCATAGAAGAAATTGTGCAAGCCTCTTCATGCTGGTGCTTTGGGGTTTAAGAGCTTACAAAATCTCAATTTTATTAATCTGTGTAAGTTGTGGATAGATTTAGAGCCGAAGAAATTCTTTGGGCACACTTCTTGATGGGGAAGTATTGCAGGAATGTACACCCCATTCTTGTCACTCCCAAGTTGGGTGAATCAAGGATATGGAACAAACTAGTACAAATAAGAAAATAGGCTAAGTAGCTCTTAATTTGGGAGCTGGGGGATGGTCAAATTAATTTATGGTTAGATTAATGGGTGTGGAATAGGGAGAAGCTATCTTGCACCCAACCTCATCCTAACTACAATTGTCAAGTAAAAGACTTTTGGGCTGAGAACTGACCAGAGAAAAATGTATTGAGAAATTCATACCAATTTTATATTAATATTGCACTTTAAAGAAATGTATTTTCTATTTTTTATTGCAGAAATAAAGATTTATAGATAATGGAGCAAAAAGATGAGAAAAGGAGCGAATCTGGAACTAAAAGGGATAAAAGAGACAAAAATTGAACTAGGCCTCCGACGGTGAGAAATAGGCCGCCGACGACGTGTTTTTCCCGAGAGCATTCAAATATATTATAAAGGAGCCCGCCGACAGCGAGCCTGAGCAGTTGGCCTATGTTCTAGAAGCCCGTTGACGGCGCCAACGAGCCTGCCGACTGCGAGAAGGTCGGTTCAAGCAATATTCAATGAATCTGGACGCTTTTTGAAGAGGTGCTTGATCCACTTAAAAAATACCCATTTTATGCCTTATTTATGATTTAATTCTTAAGGATATTATGCTTTAATGAAAGGTATTTTCATGTTTTTGGATGTAGATGATTAAGAAGAGCCCGAGAAGGAAAAAGAGCAAAAAAGAACAAAAATGGAGCTTATGGAGCAATTTTTAGAATTATTGGCTTGGCACCTAGGCGCCAGAGTCCAGCGCCTAAGCGCCAGTTCGATACAGACGCTGTTAAGTTTTTTTGATGAATTTGGGCAGTTATTTTGACGGTGTTAAGCGGTTATTAGAGCTTCTAGAATACTGGAAGTTACTCCTAATATATAGGACATGTGATACAATGTATTTGGACACAAGGAAATGGTCTGGATCGCGAAGAGGTGCGAACCAAAGTGAAGAGGTGAGATCGACCTGGTCACGGAATCCGGCGCCTGGGCGCCAGATCCCGAAACCTAGGCGAGACGGTTACCTTCTAGAAGATACATTTATTTTGGATGAATTTTGAAGAGGTGCCTTAAGAAACCCCTGGTCAAATTCAGAGCTCTATACATAAGAGCCTTTCTATAGAGAAAGGCGCCCCTTCTAGCACCAATCCCCCCCCTCTTAGTACACATACCCATTTTAGCCATTATAGTCTCTTCCACACTTAGGGTGCCACTTTATTTTGTATCTAGTGAGTTTATTTTAAGTTTTTATTGTGTGTAATTGATGTTGGAGTCTTTCATCATTGCATTGGAGTCAGTAGAAGTCAGCGGAGCTCTTGAAGGAACACTTCAGATAAGTATTTGCACTTTGGATCAAAGTTTTATAAATATATTTTGTTGTGTTATTTTAATGAGTTCTGAGTAGTTAGTTATCTTTCTCATTCCAACTATGAAAATATTATAAATTAATTAAATTTCGTAGGAGAATTAAATATAAAATATTTAAAATATTGTGATGATATTAATACCTGATCTTAGTTTACTTTTTAAATTGGCTATTTAATTTGTTAAAACCTATTGAAGAATTTTGAGACCTATCCGGAGATAAATTTTTAACTAGTAGATATCACATGAATCCTTAAGGTAATTGAAGGCTTTACGTGGATTATTTAAGGTGAAGTGCAAATAAATAGGAAGATATTATTTATTGGGCGTAGAATTAATTAGTTTTTAGAGTGACAGTCTAAATTAGAATAATTTAGTTTATATAAAGGTAGAGGGTCACTGGTAGGGCCGACTATAGCCACCATTGGACATCTAGTAGTGTGAGCCTAGATCAACCCATTCTACTAATAACACATCTTGAGCCTAACTATAGATTTGTCAATGTTCTTTGCACCTAAACCAAAGGTTAAAGAATAGAAATGCTTCTATTTGGCACAATACTATAATCTTAATTCCCTACAAAAGATAATTAATCTATAATTCTTGGATTAGTTGAAAAAGGAGAAAGTCGTTTCTATAATTGCATAAAATTACTGCTTACTCTACTTTCTTGCTTATTGCTTACTTTTTTTTAGTAAAAGTTATTAGTTAATTAAATTTGAATATATATAGATATATATATATATATATATATATATATATATATATATATATATATATATATATATGTATAAAGGTATATATAATTTGCTTAAAAAAATTTCAAAATATTGTTTTTATTTTACTTTTTATTTTTTCTTTTATTATCCATGTGGGATCGATAACTGTGGACTCCACTAGAGCCCTGTATTACTTGAATGATATGTATATTTGCTTTTAAAATTGTGACTTTTACAATAATTAAATCTAATAAAATTATAAAAGTAAACCTCGCACATCAAGTTTTATAAGCCATTTGCTAGGAATTAAATATTCTAAAAAGTGGTATCAAAATCTTGTATTTAGCTTAATTAAAGTCGCATCACATCAAGTTTCTGGTGCCGTTGCTGGGGAAAAGATAAGATAAAGTAAAAAGTAAAAGCAAAATTAAAAAATAAAACAAAAACAAAAACAACAAAAACATAAAAAAGAAAAAAAATTATTATCTTTAATTTTTTATGCATAGTTTTGGATCTGAAGGATTACTACCTTTTGATCCTGAATTAGAAAAAACAATTAAAAGAATTAAAAAAAGAAAACAAATTTCTAAACATAAAAAAATGTCTAACATAATAATAATCAAAATCCAATCGAAATTAATGAACAAAAATATTTATAAACCATTAAGGGATTATGCAAACCCTACAGCTGATGAACTTCATGTTAGTATTCAAATTCTAGCTGTAGATGCTAATTCTTTTGAGCTTAAAACTTCTATTATTCAAATTGTTCAAAATAATCAATTTGGAGGAACACCTAATGAGGATCCAAATTTACACCTTGCTAGTTTTTTAGAACTTTGTGCTACCTTTAAATATGATAATGTTTCTAATGATGCAATTAGGCTTAGACTCTTTCCTTTTTTCTTAAAAGATAAAGCAAAGATGTGGCTTAATTCATTACCAACTTGTTCTATTAAAACATGGGCAGATATGGCACAAAAATTCCTTGTTAAATATTTTCCTCCTTCGAAAACTGCTAAATTGAGAAATGATATTACTTCATTTACACAATTTGATGGAGAAACAAATTATGAAGCTTGGAAAAGATTTAAAGAACTATTAAGAAAATGTCCTCGTCATGATTTACCAAATTAGTTAATTATTCAAACATTTTATAATGGACTAATTGGATCACTTAGATCAATTATTGATGTTGTGGCTGGAGGTTCTTTAATGGCTAATACATTTGAAGAAGCCTACACCTTAATTGAAGAAATGGCTAACAACAATTTTCAATGGTCTTCCGAAAGGGTTAATCCTAAAAGAATGGCCAGTATTCATGATAATGAAGCCTTTTCTATTTTAACTTCACAAGTGGCTGCGATATCTAAGAAATTAAATAATTTTGCTATTAATATATCGCTTGTGAATAATGAAAATGCTGGAAATTCTGATGATTCTCAAACAATGGAAACTTTGCAAGCTATTGCTAGTAAAACTAATAATCCTTATTCTAGTTATTAAAATCCTAGTTGGAAAAATCAACCTAATTTTAATTGGAGTAATGGAAATCAAACCAATCCAAATTGGAAAAATCAAGGAAATTCAAACTATAGACCAACTTATCCTCTTGGTTTTCACAATCAGCAGAAAAAGTTGTCTGTAGAAGAATTGATCTTGTAACTAAGCAATCAATTACAAAGTTAAAACACTGCTATTCGTAATATTGAGAATCAGATGGGTCAAATTGCTAATTTCATTAATTACAGACCTCAAGGAACACTACCTAGCAATGTCGAAATTAATCCTAAAGGATCTGGAAAAGAACATGAACAAGCAAAAGCTGTAAAACTTAGAAGTGGAAAGGAATTAATAGATAAAACATGGAATGAGATTGAAAATGAGAAAGAAGTTGAAGAGATTGAAAAACCTAAAGATACCCTTTCTCCAAGTAAAGATCATACTGTTGTTCCTACTAAAGTGGAAGTTGAAAGACCACCACCACCTTTTCCTCAAAGACTTAAACGGCAGAAGCTTGACTATCAATTTTCTAAGTTCTTTGAAATTTTTAAGATACTTACCATCAACATTCCTTTTGCTGAAGCTTTGGAGCAAATGCCAAGCTATGCAAAATTTTTGAAAGATATTTTAAGTAAGAAGAGAAAATTTGAAGCTTATGAAACTGTTGCATTAAGTGAAGAATGTAGTGCAATTATCCAGAAGAAATTATCTCAGAAACTTAAAGATCCTGGAAGTTTCACTATACCATATGCTATTAGAGAAAAATTTTGTGGAAAAGCCTTATGTGATTTAGGAGCTAGTATTAATCTCATGCCATTTTCAATCTTTCGAAGGTTAGATTTAGGAGAGATCTATCCTACCACTGTAACTCTTTAGTTAGCTGATCGATCGATCACTTATCCTAAAGGGGTTATAGAGGATGTGCTTGTTAAGGTAGATAAATTTATCTTCCCTGTAGATTTCATTGTTCTAGATATGAAAGAAGATAAAGAAATACCTCTTATTTTAGGAAGACCTTTTCTAGCTATCGGTCGAGCAATGATTGATGTGTAAATAGGAGAATTAACAATGAGAGCTAATGATCAAGAGATAACATTCAATGTTCTGAAATTAATGAGGTATCCTGAAAAAGAATAATGCTATCGGATGGATATTTTTTATTATATGATTGAAAAGCATTACCAAGAAAGATGAAATGTCATTTTTGATAATAAAAACAAAGAATCTATGTTATATGATGAGTTATTAAATGAAGAGAATTCATCTGAAGAAGCTCATTATATTCATGAAAATTGGGAAATTTTAGACACGACTACAAATGAGATATTATTACCCTCAATAAAAAAGTCCCTGAACTGGAACTAAAAATGTTACCTGCGCATTTAAAGTATGCATTTCTCGGAGATTCATTAACTTTACCTGTAATTATATCTTCAGAACTAAGCAAAGACCAAGAAGAAAAATTAATTAGAGTTCTTAAGAGTTTTAAGAAAGCTTTTGGTTGGACTATTGTGGATATAAAAGGAATAAGCCCTTCAATCTGTATGCATAGGATTTTAATGGAAGAAAATTGTAAACCCTCTATTGAACCTCAAAGAAGATTAAATCCAATTATGAAAGAGGTTGTTAAGAAAGAAATTTTGAAATGGTTAGATGTGGAAATATTTATCCTATTTCGGATAGCTAATGAGTAAGCCTTATTCATTGTGTTCCGAAGAAAGGAGGAGTAACTGTCATTGTTAATGAAAAAAAATAAATTAATCCCAACAAGACAAGTTACTGGATGGCAAATTTGCATTGATTATCGAAAATTAAACAACGCCACTAGAAAGGATCATTTTCCTTTACCTTTCTTAGATTAAATGTTGGATAAACTTGCTGGACATTCATATTTCTATTTTATGGATGGATATTCTGGTTATTATCAATTACCTGTTGCTCCTGAGGATCAAGAAAAGACAACATATACAAGTCCTTGTGGAACATTTTCATTTAGAAGAATGCCTTTCGGTTTATGCAATGCACCTGCAACTTTTTAAAGATGTATGATGTCAATATTATGTGATTTGATTGATAAATGAATTAAAGTATTCTTGGACGATTTTTCATTTTTTGGAACTTCTTTTGAATCTTGCTTTGAAAATATAACGAAAATTTTGAAGAGATGTGAAGAAACAAATTTATTTCTAAACTGGGAAAAATGTTAATTTTTGGTTACAGAAAGCATTGTACTTGGACATAAAGTTTCACAAATAGGGATGGAAGTTGATCAAGCAAAAGTGAAAATTATTGTTGAATTGCAACCACCTACTATCGTTACTGATGTAAGAAGTTTTCTGAGTCATGCTGGATTTTATAGGAGATATATGAAGGATTTTTCTAAAATTGCTAAACCTCTTTGCCATTTATTAGAAAAAGAAACTAAATTTGAATTCAATGAATATTGTCTGAATGCGTTCAATATTCTGAAAGAAAAGTTAATTACTGTACCTGTCATTGTTGCACCTGATTGGAATAAACATTTTGAATTAATGTGAGTTGCAAGTGATTTGCAATCAGAGCTGTATTAGGACAAAAATATGAGAAGATTTTAAAAGTTATATACTATGCTAGCAAAACTCTTAATGAAACTCAAATAAATTATTCAACTACTGAAAAGGAGCTGTTAGCAATAGTATATGCCTTTGATAAATTTAGACCATATCTTCTTGGAACAAAATGTATCGTACACACTGATCATTCTGCTATTAAGTATTTAATATCTAAAAAGGATGCTAAACCAGATTGATCAGATGGGTTTTACTTTTGCAAGAATTTGATTTTGAAATAGTAAACAGAAGAAGGACTGACAACCAAATTGCTGATCATTTATCAAGAATCAAAATCAATAATGAGAAAATTTATGAAGAAATTATAAATGAAAAATTCCCAGATGAGCAATTATATGTCATTCAAGGATTACAAATACTGTGGTATGCAGATATAGTTAACTACTTAGCTAGCAATATTTTACCATATGGGATGAATTGTAAATATATTGAGAAATTCAAGAATGATTGTAAATCATATATTTGGGAAGATCCTCATTTATTTAAAATAGGAAGAGATTTTTTGATTCGAAGATGTGTACCTTATGAAGAAACTTTTGCTATTATTCAAAAATGTCATGATTCTGAATTTGGAGGACAATTTAGAGTGGATAAAACTGCATTTAAAATTTAAAATTTTGGATTTTATTGGCCTACTTTATTTAAAGATGTTGGACATTATGTGAAAACTTGTGATCGATGTCAAAGAATGTTAAATATATCCAGAAAAGATGAAATGCCTCTAAATTTTATACTAGAAATCGAAATTTTTGATGTATGGGGTTTAGACTTTATGGGACCTTTTGTACCACCATCTGGAAAAATTTATATTTTATTAGAAGTTGATTATGTTTCAAAGTGGATCGAAGGTGTAGCTTTAACGAACTGTGATTCCAAAAGTGTTTCAAAATTTTTAAAGAAAATGATTTTTACAAGATTTGGAATGCCTAGGATAATTATCACAGATGGGGGAAGTCATTTCAAAAATATAAGAATTCAATCATTGCTGGAAAAATTCGGAATTAAACATAGAATTGCAACTGCTTATCATCCTCAAACAAGTGGAATGGCTGAAGTATCAAACAGAGAAATTAAAAGAATATTGGAAAAGACTGTTAATCCTAAAAGAACTGATTGGGTTGATAGACTTGATTATGCATTATGGGCTTATAGAACAGCTTATAAGACACCTATCAGAATGTCACCTTATCCATTAATTTATGGTAAACATTGTCACTTACCTGTTGAACTGGAGCATAAAGCTTACTGGGTGATAAAGGAGTTCAATTATAATTTGAATACTGTAGGAGAAAAACGATTATTACAACTTAATGAGATGGAAGAAATAAGAAATGAGTCTTATGAAAATGAAAAAATTTATAAGGATAGAATGAAGAAATTACATGATAAAATGATTTCCAGGAAAATATTCGAGCCTAGACAAGAAGTATTATTATTTAATGCTCGTTTAAAACTTTGCCCTGGAAAATTAAAATCTAAATGGATGGGACTGTTTATAATTGAGAAAGTATACCCTTATGGAGCTGTGGATATTAAAGATCCCAAAACTGGAAAAGTATTTAATGTTAATGGATTAAGACCGAAGCCTTATATGGGAAAACTAAAATTTAATTACAAAGAGGCTTATGAACTGAGTCTACCTGATTAATTTAATTTATTAGGTCGGGCTAACGACGTTAAACCAAGCGCTTTGCGAGAGGTAACGCACATTTATTAGTTTGAGTTTAATTATCGCTGTAAGGTTATGCCTTGATTTTGACTAAATTTGTATATTACTTATGAAAAAAGAAGGCTAACAAGTCTGTATTGGCTTAAGCTAAATATTTTTTTGAAGTATATAGAAATTGGACTTAGACCACTCCATGACAAATGCGAGTAAAAAGGAGATCAAATTAGCCTTAGTTTATGATTATTTGTGATTTGAATTTTTCGTAATTGTGTTTGTGTGTTGATGATATTCGTTTATTAGACCTGTTTTTACGACCGAAACTTTACAAAATTTGACGATTGGCAAATCGGAGTCGATCGAGGTTCCGGCGCCTAGGCGCCAAAAGTTGGTGCCTAAGCGCCAGAATAACTGGCATATCGATGAATTCGGCGCCTAGGCGCCAGATTCTGGCGCCTAAGCACCGCGGTTACATATCTTGTAAAAACTAAATTTCTTCAGTTTTTCACACAAAATCTCTTTATTTATAGCCTATTTTTTGTCCCCAATCCCAAAGACACACTAATTTCGACCAGAACAATTCATTCTGGAGGAGTTAGGGAGGATTTGGAGGCCATGGATAGAGGAAATCATGGAAATGAGGTAAGAGACAAATCTCCTAAAGATCCTCAGCCTTATTTTAATGGTTTTATTGTTGTTAGTTTGGAGAAAATGTTTAGTCGAATGGACAAGATTGAAGCGGAACTTCAAAGTATTCGTAATCGTCTCCATGAGATGTACCACCAATACGAACACTTGGAATGGCAAACCAAAATTCAATCTGATCACATGGCTGCCTATCAAAATGCTCAACTAGAAATGTACGCGAAGAACAAATGGATTGATGAAAAGACGGCTTTGGAATTTCCAAGGGAGTTGGTGTTCTATCCCTTCGGTCCTAGCGAACTTCATTGCAAAAGAGATGGAAATTGAAGATCGGTGTTAAATAGATTCTATGTGTGTTTTAGGTGTGATTGAGTCTTGTTTTAATGTGCTGAATATTTGATGTGTGTATTTGCTTAAATTGTTCAATTTGTGTTGTTGGATTTGAATGTTTGCTTTTAATAGGTTGTTGATTGTGTTATTTATAAAACGATGAACCTTGATGCAAGTCTTGTACTGAAGATTGTTGAATTTGGAATGGATTTTAGTATTTTGAATTGAAGAATTTGGATACATTTATGAGGATCTATGCTTTTATTTTAAGTTGATTGTGAAAATATTTGGAGGTTATAAAATGGATTAATACTCTCATAAGAGTAATTAGGAGTCGAATTTGATGAGATTTGGGGGAAAATATTTAATTTAAATCGATTTTTTTGAAAAGGCGAGTCTGGCGCCTAGGCGCCGGTTCGGCCTGAACCCGAAAACTCATCTTCTTAATCCCCCCCCCCACGCCATTTTTGACGCCTAAGCTTCCTTCACCACAGTATTTTTGCGAAAATACCACTTAGAAATCCCATTTAGAGCCGGATGTGCAAGTCTTTGGGCTTGAAATCACCCGATTTCTTCATCTCGAGGTCAGATCTACATTCTAAACTCATTATTTTTTATTTTTACAATGGATTTTGCTCTCATTAAGAAAAACTGAAATTTTGAGAAAAATTTTGATTTTTTTTTATGATCAAATTCATGGCTGTTTAAGCTATTTCAAGTTTGAAAAGCTTAAATTAGTTTATTTTCCTAGATCCGATGAATTTATTTCATGTTTTTCTTTCATATTTAGATGACACCCAAATCTAAGCGAAGAAAGGAACGAGAAAACTTTGATCGTAGCAAGTTCGTCACTGCTACTGCACACCTCTGATATAATGATTTTGTTATGACTCGGAAGATTATCTCAGAGCGAAGTTTCTATAATCCTGGAGGAAGAATTAAGGAGACAATCGTTGCACTCAACTGGCAACAATTTTGTTATTTCACTACTGTTGTCTTTATCCCGATGGTTAGAGAGTTTATGCTAATTTCGTGGATACGGAGGAATACAAGATTTTCGTTCTAGGAGTTGGAGTAGGATTCACTCCTGAAAGTATCAACATTTTCTATGGCCTGCCGCCAAACATTGAGTTTTATTACTCAGGTTTATCTCCATCTGAGGAAGATTTGGACATAATCATTGCCTACCTGACTGATAGTACTGGAGCCTGGAAGACTCGGAATGGAAAAAGGATAAATTTTTCATCTTTAAAGCTTAATGGTGTTTCCAAGGCATGACACTACTTTATTTATGCTCGTCTCCTTCCATCCAATCATCTGAGTGAAGTTACCAAAGATAGAGATATTCTAAACTGCTGCATTCAAGAGAGGAAGTCTATTGATGTTGGGAGCATTATTTATGATTCTGTTGAGGCTACTGCTTGTTCTAGCACATCTATTAGACTTGGTTTTCCATCACTGATCAATTCTCTTTGTCAAAGTGTTGGAGTAGTTGCTGAGCTTTCTGAAGAAAAGCTTAAGTCGACGAAGCCTACAAGAAGAGAGAGTGTCAGCATTTATGACCGACTGCGAGGTAAGAGTTCTACTGCACCTATTGGTTCATTACCTACTTCAGGTAGAGCTTCTACTTCTAGACCATCTACATCTACTGAGTCATCATCTACATTTTAGGAAACCATTCATGATCAGTTCCTAGAGCAGCAGCATGAGTTATTCCTAACTCACTGCAGAGTAGATACCATAGACAAGAAGATTGATCATCTTTCTGAGCATACACAAAGAAAGAGTGATTAAGATGCTGAATATTCAGAGTCTTTAGTGAGATTTCTGAAGGTTGAGCAAGATGTTCAGTTCCCTACTCGTCCCAGATTTTTACCTTATGTTGATCCTAAGGATATGGAGTTCTCTTTTGGTGATGATGATGATGAAGCTACAGAGAGTGATTAGTAGCTCGACTTATCTCTAGAGTTTATTGATTATGTTTTTAGAGTGTTTTTTTTTTCTTGTACTGTTTATTGTGATGTTATTTTTTAGAGTTGTTGTGAACTTTTTATGTTAAAACTGTTTTTAGATTATCTGATGTGTGTTTAAGACTGAAATGTGAATGAATTTCTATAAAAGTTTATTTCTGTTTCAGCCTTCTGCTTAATCTGCATGAATAGTTAGTAAATTTGCATGTTCTAAAATAAATTTTTTTTTTGAAATTAACTTCTGCTCTACAAAACTTTTCTGTATATGCTTAATCATTTCTGTTATATTCATATTGAAGCATGTGTAGAAGTAGAGTATAGTTTTTCCTTACTACATCATTGTTATACTTAAATTAATTCATGTTTGTTTCTTTCTCTCATACTTTAGAAAATTTCATAATTCATATTTATACTAAAGCTGAAGTTAGGGGGAGGGAAAATGTTTAGCAAATTTAAATATTATTCGTCCTTAAAAAACTAATATTTTCTTTAAAAATATATTAACATAACATAAGGAATGAAAAATATATTTAAGAATACCTAAATTTTTTAATTTATAAATAATTTAGTAAACTTAACTAAAATTTCAAAAATTTTGGTTGATTTTAAGAATAGAATTATTTAGCTTAAAGAATAATAAGATGAAAATTTTTCTATTTATAGTAAAGAGAATTGTATTTTTTTTAAAATACTAAGGAATCAAGATTATTGCTTGAAAAAGAAAAGATTGAAATAAGTTTGGAAAAATATTAATGTCATATTTATTAAGTAAAAATGTATAAGTTTTTGAAAAATAAGTTAAGAATAGTGAAGTTCAAAATCATTAACAGACTATCCAAAAAAAGTAATCCTCAGTAAAAAATAAAAGATGAGGAGAAACTTGAGGAAATGTCTAATCAAAAATTGGCTTCACTTGAATTATCTTAGAGTAAGAAAACTAATCACATTTTTAACTTAATTTCTGTGTACATATATTTTTACTAGAAAAATATTTCATGAAAATCTTTTTCATGTAAATATTTTATGTGACCTTGATATGATAAACTATAATTATTCTTGAAATAAATGAAAAATTGGAAGTCTTATGATTTGGTAGTTAAATCTTCTTTAATTCTTAAAATTAAACTTAATTAGTGACATTTGGATAATGATTTATTAAAGTATTTATAAAACCAAAAAATATAAGGAATCTTAAATATTTTAACTTCATTCCAAATGTTATTTAATTTTATGTAATTAAAAGGGTTACTTGAGGACAAGTAACGTTTAAGTTTGGGGGAACTTGATCCACTTAAAAAATACCCCATTTTTATGCCTTATTTATGATTTAATTCTTAAGGATATTATGCTTTAATGAAAGGTATTTTCATGTTTTTGGATGTAGATGATTAAAAAGAGCCCAAGAAGGAAAAAAAGAGCAAAAAGGAGAAAAAATTGAGCTTATGGAGAAATTTTTGGAATTATTGGCCTGGCGCCTAGGCGCCAGAGTCCGGCACCTAAGCGCCAGTTTGATACAGACGCTGTTAAGTTTTTGTGATGACTTTAGTTAGTTATTTTGACGGTGTTAAGCAGCTATTGGAGCTAGAAGACTGGAAGTTAGTCCTAATATATAGGACATGTGATACAATGTATTTGGACACAAGGAAATGGTCTGGATCGCGAAGAGGTGTGACCTAAAGTGAAGAGATGCGAACGACCTGGTCACGGAGTCCGACACCTAGGCGCCAGATCCCGGCGCTTAGGCGTGATGTTTACCTTCTAGAAGATACATTGAATATGGACTAATTTTGAAGAGGTGTCTTAAGAAACCCCTGGTCAAATTCAAAGCTCTATAAATAGGAGCCCATTCTAAAGAGAAAGGCGCCCCTTCCAGCACCAAATCCCCCCCTCTTAGTTCACATACCCATTTTAGCCTATTCTAGTCTCTTCTATACTTAGGGTGCCACTTTATTTTGTATCTAGTGAGTTTATTTTGAGTGTTTATTGTGTGTATTTATTGTTGGAGTCTTCCATCATTGCGTTGGAGTCAGTAAAAGTCACCGGAGCTCTTGAAGGAACACTTCAGATAAATATTTGTATTTTTGTTCAAAGTCTTATAAATATGTTTTGTTGTGTTATTTTAATGAGTTCTGAGTAGTTAGTTATCTTTCTCCTTTCAACTATGAAAAGTTTATAAATTAATTAAATTTCGTAGGAGAATTAAATATAAAATATTTTAAAATATTGTAATTATATTAATACCTGATCTTAGTTTACTTTTTAAATTTGCCATTTAATTTGTTAAAACCTGTTGAACAATTTTGAGACCTATCCGGAAATAAATTCTTAACTAGTAGATATCACATGAATCCTTAAGGTAATAGAAGGCTTTACGCGGATTATTTAAGGTGAAGTGCAAATAAATAGGAAGATATTATTTATTGGGCGTAGAATTAATTAGTTTTTAGAGTGACAGTCTAAATTCTAATAATTTGGTTTATACAAAGGTAACGGGTCACTGGTAGGGCCGACCATAGCCACCCTTGGACATCTAGTAGTGTGAGCCTAGATCAACCCATTCTACTAATAACACATCCTGAGCCTAACAATAGATTAGTCAATGTTCTTTGCACCTGGACCAAAGGGTAAAGATTAGGAATGCTTCTATTTGTCACAATACTATAATCTTAATTCCCTACGAAAGATAATTAATCTAAAATTCTTGGATTAGCTGAAAAAGGAGAAAGTCATTTTTATAATTGCATAAAATTACCGCTTACTTTACTTTCTTGCTTATTGCTTACTTTTTTTAGTAAAAGTTATTAGTTAAATTTGAATATATATATATATATATATATATATATATATAAGGTATATATAATTTGCTAAAGAAAATTCCAAAATATTGTTTTTATTTTACTTTTTATTTTTATTTTTATTATCCCTGTGGAATCGATAACCAAGACTCAACTAGAGTCCTCTATTACTTGAACGATATGTATACTTGCGTTTAAAATTGTGACTTTTACAATAATTAAATCTAATAAAATTATAAAATTAAACATCGTACATCAAGTTTTTAAAGCCATTTGCCAGGAATTAAATATTCTAAAAAGTGGTATCAAAATCTTGTATTTTAAAGCTTAATTAAAGTCGCATCGCATCAGTGCTTAAGCAACCTTTGGAAATATTTCTCCCTCTTTAAATAGAGAAGATTTTAGGCCAAATAGGTGACCTTGGTTTGTCCTTGATGTGTCCTTGGTGTGTCCTTGGTGTGTCCTTTTTGAGTGTCTTATTAGTGTCTTTAGTGTGTAAGTGTGTTCTAAAAAGTATAATAGTGAGTTTAGTTGAGTGTGTTGTACAAGAAGGAAGAGTCAGAGGAACTTCAAGGAGTCTGCTTGGGGAGAAAATTTGAGATATGTTTTGTTTATTGTTTTATAACTTTAATTTTATATGAAATCTAAGTTTTGTGTTATTCTTCCTATGCATTCTGAGTAGTCTTCTCTATCTTTCACCTTGTTTTTGAGATTTTGTGAAAAGGAAAATTAAATTAGTTGTGCCTAAAATTTTCAATAAAAATTGTGATAATATTTTACTTGAATTTTAATTTACTTTCATATTGACCAATTAAACTGTTAAAATATGTTGATTTCACAACTAAAGTAAAGATTACATCCAAGATTCAGGGAAAGCAAAAGCTTTGAAAGGAGGGTGCAAATAATAGTGAGATATTATTTATCGGGCGTAAAATTGGATATTTTAGAGTGACTGACTAAAATATTCAATTCGGTCTTATCGTTTGGGTGCTGAAGTGTAGATGTTAGCCCTCAGGCGAGGGGAACGTGGGAGCTCCAATGTGAGAGCCGGTATCCTCCCAGCCTACCCGCAAATTCAGTAACCAAGCATAGGATTAGTCAATATTCTTTATCCCTGGACAAAAGGGTAAAGAATAGGAATGCCCCTATTTGGCACAATACAATTCTAAATAGTTTAATTATCCATTCACTAAATTCTCTTAATAAGGGGAGAGATACTTTTCTAAATTGCAATCTTCCATTCAAAAATTAGTAAATAGAGTTTAGTATAAGTGTTCTTTGATTCCGTATACTAGATAGTAATTGCAACAGCTTTATTTAGTTCATAATCTCTAACTTCTCTGTGGGATCTATATCTAGGACTCCATTAGAGCCCTATATTACTTGAAAGATACGTATATTTGCGTTGATAAAAGTGTAACTGTGTTATTATTTAATATTATTTTTACACTGGTTAAACACACATATAGCACCGCAGCACCCCCCGGTCATGTTTTTGGCGTCGTTGCCGGGGAAGTAAAGTAATTATTAAAGTAATTAATAAAATAGTTATTAAGATAATTACTAGAGTAACAGACTATTTTTTACTTAATTTGTGTATGCATAAATTTGGAACGAAAAATTTAAAACCTTGTGATTCGGAATTAGAACGCACATATAAAAAATTTAGAAAATAGAAAAGAGAAATTATAAATTTAAATCAAATGGAAAATAATCCAGCAATTGAAAATACAAATCAACCGAGACCTTTAAGAGATTACTCTAACCCTACATTAGATGAAATTCACTTAACTATCCAAAACCTGATGAAGCGGCTAATTCATTTGAGCTTAAACCTGTAATTATTCAAATGGTAAAGAATAATCAATTTAGTCGTTCACCAAATGAAGATCATAATTTACATCTCGCTAGTTTTTTAGAACTTTGTGCTACTTTTAAATATGATGGAGTATCTAATGATGTTGTTAGACTTAGGCTTTTTCCTTTTTTTTTAAGGGATAAGGCTAAGATGTGATTAAATTCGTTAGCACCTGGATAAATTAGAACTTGGGGAGAATTATCACAAAAAGTTCTATCCAAATACTTTCCTCCTTTAAAAACTGCTAAGCTTAGAAATGATATAACCTCTTTTAGTCAGTTTGACGGAGAATCGATATACAAAGCTTGGGAGAGATTTAAAGATCTTCTTAGGAAATGCCCACATCATGCGCTACCAGACATGTTAATTATTCAAACTTTTTATATTGGATTAGTAGGATCTCTTAGATCTATTATGGATGCTGCCGCTGGTGGTTCATTAATGTCAAAACCATTTGATGAGGCTTATTCATTAATTAAAGAAATGGCTACCAACAATTTTCAATGGCCTTCTGAAAGGCCAAATCCTAAAAAAATAGCTAGTATCTATGATTCTGATGCAATATCCATGTTAGCTTCTTAGATTGCTGCTATATCTAAGAAATTAGATCATTTTGGAATAAATTATTATCCTACTATAATAGAAGAAAATCCATCTGGATAATTTATGGATGCTCAACCTAGTAATGAAACTTTAAATGCTATTAATAATAGACCCAATAATCCTTATGCAAATTATTACAACCCTGGTTGGAAAAATTATCCAAATTTTAATTGGAATAATAATTCTACTAATCAACAATGGATGAACAACTCAGTAAACCCATTAGGAAATTTGTCTAACCAAGGAAATTCTAATTATAAACCTTCTTTACCACCTAGATTTAATAATAACTCTCAATTTAAGGAAAAGAAGTTATCTATGGAAGAATTAATATTAAATATATACAGAATCAAGGAAATCAGTTACAAATTCAAGGGAACCAATTACAAAATTAAGGAACAGCTATTAAAAAAATTGAAACTCAACTCGAGCATATCACTACTGCGCTTAATAATAGAATTCCTAGAACTTTTCCTAGTAATGTGTAAATTAATCCGAAAGACCAAGGAAAAGAACAAATCAAAGCGATACAATTATGAAGTGGAAAAGAGTTAGAAACAAGAATACAAAAAGAAATGGAAATTGAAAAAGAGAAAGTGGAAACTAAAAAAGAAAAGGATCAACAAGATCAAGATTTAGAATATCCATTAAAACCTATGAAAATTACTGTAGAAAAACCACCACCACCATTTCCTCAGTGATTAAAGCAACATAAAAAGGAAAAGCAATTTTCTAAATTCCTTGAAATCCAGAAGAAATTAACGGTAAATATTTCCTTTGTAGAAGCATTAGAACAAATGCCCAATTATGTGAAGTCTATGAAAGATATTTTAAACAAGAAGAGAAAATTCATAGACAATGAAACTGTTGCACTTAGCGAAGAGTGTAGTGCAATTATTCAGAAAAAGCTTCCTGAGAAATTAAAAGATCCTGGTAGTTTCACTATACCTTATGCTATTGGAGAAAAATTTTTTGGAAAGCTTTAAGTGACTTGGGAGCCAACATTAATCTTATGCCTCTATCAATTTTTAAAAGATTAGGATTGGGAGAAGTCTCACCTACTTCAATAACTCTTCAGTTAGCTGATCGTTCAATGACATATACAAAAGGAGTTATTGAAGATGTGTTAGTAAAAGTGGATAAATTTATCTTTCCTGTGGATTTTATTGTTTTAGATATGGAGGAAGATAAAAAAATACCCATAATTTTAGGAAGACCCTTCTTAGCCACTGGAAGAGCTATGATTGATGTTCAAAAAGGAGAATTAACTATGAGAGTAAATGATCAAGAAGTAACTTTCAACATTGCAAAATCAATAAAATATCCTGCTATTTAAAAAGATGATGAATGTTTTCGAATGGAAATTCTTGAACATCTACAAAATAAACATTTTAAAGAATACTTTGAAGATAAATCGAAATAGAAAATACGTAATTATTTCAAGAAGCGAGAAAATGAAGAAATAGATTATATACAAGAAAGATTTGAGATGTTGGATATTACAGAAAATGCTAAAAAGAATATAGTTCTGTCAATTATAAAACCTTCTGAACTTGAGTTAAAAATTTTACCAACTCATTTGAAGTATAAATTTTTGGGAAATTCTTTAACTTTACCAGTTATTATATCGGCAGAATTAAACAAATTACAAGAGAAAAAACTTCTGGATACATTAAAAAAGTAAAAGAATGCTTTTAGTTGGACCTTAGCAGATATTAAAGGAATTAATCCTTCAATCTGTATGCACAGAATTATTTTGGATAATGAACAAAAGTCAAGAGTTGATCCCCAAAGGAGATTAAACCCGATGATGAAAGACGTAGTCAAGAAAGAAATATTAAAACTGTTACACAATGGTATTATATATCCTATTTCAGACAGTGCTTGGGTAAGCTCAATTCATTGTATTTCTAAGAAAGGAGGAGTGACTGTTGAAGCTAATGAAAATATCAATTTAATAACGATCAGACAAGTTACTGGATGGCGTATATGTATTGATTATAGAAAATTAAATGCAGCCACCAGGAAAGATCACTTCCCTTGACCATTCCTAGACCAAATGTTGGATAGACTAGCTGGGCACAAATACTTTTCTTTTTTAGATGGATATACTGGCTACCATCAAATTTCTATTGCTCCTGAGGATCAAGAGAAAACTAAATTTACTAGTCCTTATGGAATGTTTGCTTTTCGAAGAATGCCTTTTGGACTATGTAATGCACCTGCAACACTCCAGAGATGTATGATGTCTATATTTAGTAATTTAATTGATGATGGAATAGAAGTATTTATGGATGATTTCTCTGTATTTGGAACATCATTTGACGCATGCTTGGATCATCTTGACAATGTATTGGAGCTATGCGAAAAAACTAATTTAGTTCTAAAATGGGAGAAATGTCAATTCATTGTTGCAGGAGGAATTGTATTAGAGAATAAAATTTCAGAAAATGGCATGGAAGTAGACCCTGCAAAAATTCAAGTTATAGCTAAATTACCACCTTATACTACAATGAGAGGGGTAAGAAGTTTTCTTGGACATGCTGGATTTTACAGACGCTACATACAAGATTTTTCAAAAATTACCGAACCTCTATGCCAACTTTAAGAAAAGGACAAGAAATTTGAATTTACTAAAGAATGCTTAAATGCTTTTGAATTATTAAAAGATAAATTAGTCACAACACCTACAATAGTTTCACCTGATTGAGAGAAACCATTTGAACTTATTTGTGATGCTAGTGATTATGTTATAAGAGCTGTTCTTGGACAAAGATACGATAAAATTTTTAAAGTTATATACTATGCTAGTAAAACTCTTAATAATGCTGAAATTAACTATACAGTTACAGAAAAAGAATTTTTAGCAATTGTATATGCTTTTGATAAATTTTGATCTTATTTAATTTGAACTAAATGTATTGTGCATATTGATCACTCTGCTATTAAATATTTAATTCAAAGAAGGATACCAAACCAAGATTAATCAGATAGATATTACTGATGCAAGAATTTGATTTTGAAGTAATTAAAAGAAAGGGAATTGATAATCAAATTGCAGATCATTTGTCAAGATTAGAATATTGTGAATTACCTGACACTGACAATGAAATTACAGACAGTTTTCCTGACGAACAACTTTATAATATAAATGAGTGGAAAATACCTTGGTATGCTGATATAGTTAATTATATTGTAAGTGATATTTTACCACCCATGCTAACTCTACAACAACAGAAAAAAATTCATTCATGATGCTAAAATGTATTTTTGGGATGAACCATATTTATATAAGCAATGTAAGAATCTTAATATTAGAAGATGTGTGCCTTATGAAGAAATTGAACAAATTATTCAAAAATATCACGATTCTGAGTTTGGAGGACATTTCGGGACTGACAAAACTGCTTATACAATTTCACAATCTGGATTTTATTGACCTACTCTTTTTAGAGATGTTTATAGATATATCAAAACTTGTGATAAATTCTAAAGAGTAGGTAATATATCAAGATGAAATGAAATGCCTCTGAATTTTATATTAGAAGTTGAAATTTTTTATATTTGGGGATTAGATTTCATGGGACCATTTATTCCTTCATTTGGAAATTCATATATATTAGTTGTTGTTGATTATGTTTCAAGATGGATTGATAAACAGGCCTTACCTTGTTGTGATGCTAAGAGTGTTTCAAAACTTTTAATGAAAAATATTTTCACAAGATACGGAATGCCGAGAGTGATTATCACTGATGGAGGATCCCATTTTAGGAATAATTATATTCAATGATTGGTAGAAAAATTCAATAATATTCATAAAATATTGACTGATTGTCATCCACAGACCAGTGGATTAGCTGATGTTTATAATCGAGAAATTAAACAAATTTTAGAAAAGACTGTAAACCCTAGTAGATTAGATTGGTCCACAAGACTAGACACTGCATTATGGGCATACAGGACTGCTTATAAAACTCTAATTGGAATGACTCCTTGCAGTCTTATTTATGGAAAGACTTGCCACTTACTAGTTGAATTAGAGCGTAAAGCATATTGGGCGAATAAAGAATTTAATTATAATTTGAAAGATGTTGGTGAGAAGAGATTGTTACAAATGAATGAATTAGAGGAATTATGAAATGAATCCTATAATAATGATAGAATCTATAAAGAGAAAATGAAGAAATGGCATGATCGGAAGATTAATCAAAAGAATTTTGAAACAGGACAAGAAGTATTATTGTATAATACAAGTCTGAAATTATTTCCTGGGAAATTAAAACCTCGATGGTTAGGACCTTTCAGTATAACTCAAGTATTTACATACGAAGCTGTTGAAATTGATGATCCAAAGACTGGAAACATATTTAAAGTAAATGAACACAAATTAAAACCGAATTTTGAGGGTAAAAGACCAAATTTTAAAGAGTTTTTAATGCTGAGTCAACCTGATTAACACTCTGAATATTCGTGGGGTTTGCCGTGATTGGAATGGATCGATTTTAGCTTGGTTTGCTGCTCCTATTGTTACTTCGACGCCTTTAATTGCTGAAGCTGAGGCTATTCTTTTTGGACTTTTAATTGCTAAGCATAAGAAGTGGGTGAATATTATTCTCGAAACTGATTCTTTAACTATGTTTGATATTTGTTCTTTAAATATAACCTCGTCATTGGAGTGTTTTATTACGTATTAAAAAGATTAAGGCTCTTTCAGTAGGATCGAATGTGATTTGGAATCATACTCGACGTGAAGGGAACTTTGCTGCTGATTGGATTGCTAGGCTTGGTGCAAATCTATTGAAGCCCATTGTCTCTGAGTTTGTCCCTCCGTTTTTAAACTCTGTGTTTGCTTTAGATACTTAGTTTTTGTTGGTTCTTATTGCGGTGTGTGTCGGTCTGGTCGGGTGAGTTGTATTTTTTCTTTTTTTGGAAGAAGGACCCAATTTTTTTTTCTTTTTTCGTTATTTATGTAGGGTGCGTGCGTTGGGACCTTCTTCCCGGTTTTGTACTTTATTTTTTGTGAGCAATAAAATTGAGCCATGTGCTCTTTTATAAAAATAAAAAAAAACCTGATTAACACTCTGAATAGGTCAGGCTGACGACGTTAAACCAAGCGCTTTATAGGAGGCAACCCATAGTTATCTTTATTTATGTGCGATGATTGTATATCTGTTTGATTTATTATTAGTTTGTGGAATAAATGAATTCTACTACTCAAATTTACCCTTATGATCATCACGATATTGGATCCATAGAAAAATATGAAAGGCATTTGGACCAGAGCGAAACTGGGCAATTTTTTCCTTGGCCGCCGATAGTGAGATCGAGCCCGCCGACACTGAGCTTTACCCACCAAATTCAGTTTGTATTATTTAAGAATACCGCCGATGGAGAGATCTACGCTGCCGATGGCGAGATCGGCGAATGAACAGTTTAGGGAGTTATTTTGACGGTTTCTGGCGGTTCTAAGTGTTTTAACACTTTAAAAACTCCTAGAACTCGAATTCTAAACTATCTACTTCCTAAAAACAATTTGAAACTCCAACAAAAACTCATCATTATGGCATCCAATCACCTTGAAATCCCTAGATCTCGTGTGTTCAATCGAAGAAAATTTATCAGTTGCGAGGCCCAGCGAATCTTCAATAAGGTAATGATGAAAAAGAGATTGATCAAGAAACGAGGATTCGTGAATAGAGGATTAGAGAATTCGACGACGCTTATCAAAGAGATGATTGTGCGACGACGTTGGGAAGTATTATGTTATACCACTTCTACAGTAGTCATCCCTGCGGTAAAAGAATTCTATTCCAATCTACACGGAATCAACAACGAAGTTGTCTATGTGTGAGGCAGATGGGTAACTTTTACTCCTTCTAGAATTAATAAGTTATATTCAATAGAGAATACACCTGTTTGTCACTACTCCAACTTTGTCCCTACAAGGAATAATATGAATGAGATCTATCGTTACTTGACTGATGAAGCGGAAGATTAGGAAACAAGAGAAGACAGGTATGTTAGTTTTTCTGCATCACTTCTAAACCCCATTTCTAAACACTAGCACTTCTTTATTTCTTCAAAACTGTTACCCACTATGAGGGTCAATAAAGTTTCTAAGGAGTGTGCGATTCTGAAATATTGTATTCAATCGGGACTACCTATTGATGTTGGTTTGATTATTGTGAAGTCTGCTTTAGGCTTGATTGTTCATGGATCAATTTATGGGCTTGGAATCCTTCTACAATTTTTGCACTATGCAGTCAGTACCAAGTTTCATATGAAGCTTGGGAGAAGGTACTTCTGCCTTGGAAACCTTTAGATCCAACTGATATATTTTCTACATTGGATGATGATAACGATTGAGCCATTATTGTGGATCAAACATCTCAGAGTTCTTTTTCAACCAGGCCCTTGACTGATAAAACTGATCTGATCTTACAGAAACTCAAAGGACTGGAAAACGAGGTACAAAATGTGATGGCTTCAATTAATAACATCTCTGGTTTATTTGATCATATTGACTGGAGAATGAAAGAACAGTTTGATCATTCTGGACATCTTGATGCTAGTTTCATACGGCTTATGAGAAAGAAAGGATGGATAGAAGAAGATTAAACTGAAGAATTCCATACAGACCCTTCTACAATCTTTTCGTTCATTTACATTCTATGGGTGATATCAGAGATGAGTTTAACACTTATCCTAACGAGTAGAAGACGTTTGTATTTGTTTATGTGTTGAATTAGTTTGAATTTAATTTGTGTAATCTGCACTTTTTGTTATTTTAGATTTCAATATTTTGATCTCAGTATAGATGAGATTATGCATCATTTGTTTGTTTTCAGCGTTTTGAGTATTGTGGTTTGGATTGCGACGCTGAATTTTATGTATTAAAGTTGAGAAAATACCTTTTTATAATGTTGTGTACGATTATTGTAAACACTTGAATTTTATATAAAATTTGTGATGTTTTATGTTGTGTGAATTTAATTGAGTTAAAATAGTATCTAATCACAGTAAAATATGTTTAAATCGATTGCTCGGACGTTAACGAGGCTTAATATGAATTAAAAAATAACAAAATATCAAAAATTTTAATTTTCAAAAAAGTCCATCGACAGCGCCCTCGACGCCACCGATGGCGACTTTTTCCAGAGATTTAAGCCATTTAGATTCTACGATTAGATACTAGTGTTATGTGTTTGTTGTTTTCTTCAATTTAGTATTGTTGTTTAGTTTATGTATTTTGATTATTATGTTGTATAAGTCATTTAAACTTTGTTGTATAAGTTATTTACATCAGTGTAATTGTTAATTTTTATATTTTAGACTGTGATTGTAACTCTGAAATTGATTTAGTGAATTGTATGTGGGTGTTGTGTTAATTGTGCTTAGTACTTTAATAGGTAAAGTAATTAAATGTAGTAGAAAATTGTGTTAGTATTTTGTACTTATTTCAAAATTTTTTTACCCAGCAAATTTTTTGATGATATATGTGTGTAGAAAGTTATTGACAGTACAAGTTAATTAAGTGATGAAAAGAACCTGCAGAATTTCGAAAAGAGAAATACCTAAAGCACGAAGGTATGATTTAAATTTACAAGATGTTTTCATTCCACCTATATGATTAGATAGAAAAATTTAAGTTTGGGGGAGGGAAAAACAAAATTTGACTATTAAATTGTTCTCAAATAAATATTTTCAAAAATTATTATAAAAATGATTTTCTGTAGTGAATTTAATTAAGTAAACTAGAATTAATTTATTTAACTATTATAGAAAGTTAAAAGAAATATTTTTTTATGATTGAACTAATTTTATAGATTAAGATATTTGGAATAAAAGGATTAGAATATAGTTAACTATTTAAAGTAAGGAAAACTATATTTTAAAATATTAAATTCTTTAGTATTTGTTTGAGAAAGAAAAGATTGAAACTCAATGATGTAAAAACTATGAAATACATAGAAGAAAAGGAAATGTTTCAAGTTTCAAATTCAGGAAGAGGAAAGTGAAGTTTAAAATCATTAACAGGCTATCTAGATATAGTAATCCTCACTTAAAAAAGAAAAAGAAGGATTGAAAAACAATTCTTGAAAAGAAAAGAAAAAAATATAGGATTGAAATGCAATCCAAATAAAAAGAAAAAGTAAGTGAGAAGAAGCTTGAGGAGATGCCTTATCAAAAATTGGCTTCATTTGAATCAACCTAAAGGGTAAACTCATTTACATTTCTGAACATATATATGGATTAGTCTTTTACTAAATAGTGTTTTCATGAATTTCCTATCATTTGAATATCTCAAGTAATTTAATATTGTAATATGTAGTCATTCTTGAAATAAATAGAAGAATAGAAATCTTAGACTTGATGACTAAATAACCTTACATCTATAGAATTAATTTAATTATCTAAAAAATCTTTCTAAGATATTTATGTAAATTAAATTCATAGTATTTCTGAATTAAAAATTTACTACAAATAATCAATATTTTTACGTAGTATCAAGATTACCTGAGGACAAGTAATAGTTAAGTTTGAGGGATTTTGACCAGAGAAAAATGTATTGAGATAGATAATGGAGCAAAAAGATGAGAAAAGGAGTGAATCTGGAAGAAAAAGGACTAAAAGAGATAAAAATTGAACTAGGCCGCCAACGGTGAGGAATAGGCTGCCGATGGCGTGTTTTCCCGAGAGCATTAGAATATATTATAAAGGAGTCTGCCGACGGCGAGATCGAGCCCGCCGACAGCAAGCCTAAGCAGTTGATCTATGTTCTATAAGCCCACCGACAGTGCCAACGAGCCCGCCGATGGCGAGAAGGTCGGTTCAAGCAATATTCAATGAATCTGGATGCATTTTGAAGAGGTGCTTAAGAAACCATTGGAAAGATTATTCCTTCTTTAAATAGAGATGATTTTAGGTTGAATAGGTGTCCTTGGTGTGTCCTTGATGTGTCCTTGGTGTGTCCTTGGTGTGTCCTTTTTTAGTGTCTTATTAGTGTCTTTAGTGTGTAAGTGTGTTCTAGAGAGTATAATAGTGAGTTTAGTTGAGTATGTTGTACAAGAAGGAAGAGTCAGAGGAACTTTAAGGAGTCTTCTTGGGGATAAAATTCGAGATAAGTTTTGTTTATTGTTTTATAACTTTAATTTTATATGAAATCTAAGTTTTGTGTTATTCTTCCTATGCATTCTGAGTAGTCTTCTCTGTCTTTCTCATTGTTTTTAAGCTTTTGTGAAATGGAAAATTAAATTAGTTG
Source organism: Papilionanthe hookeriana x Papilionanthe teres (assembly GCA_022702705.1). Taxonomy (NCBI): domain Eukaryota; kingdom Viridiplantae; phylum Streptophyta; class Magnoliopsida; order Asparagales; family Orchidaceae; genus Papilionanthe; species Papilionanthe hookeriana x Papilionanthe teres. The sequence goes on from CM040433.1 coordinate 61,895,674, forward strand.
TGCCTTAAATATTCAATAAAAATTGTGATAATCTTTTACTTGAATTTTAATTTACTTTCAATTTGGCCAATTGAACTATTAAAATATGTTGATTTCACAACTAAAGTAAAGATTACATCCAAGATTCAGGGAAAGCAAAAGCCTTGAAAGGAGGGTGAAAATAAATAGGGAAATATTATTTATCGGGAGTAAAAATTGGATATTTTAGAGTGACATACTAAAATCTTCAATTCCGTCCTATCGTTTGGGTGCTGAAGTGTAGATGTCAGCTCTCATGCGAGGGGTACGAGGGAGCTCCGAAGTGAGAGCCGGTATCCTCCCAGCCTAGCCGTAGATTCAATAACCAAGCATAGGATTAGTCAATATTCTTTATGCCTGGACCAAAGGGTAAAGAATAGGAATGCTCCTATTTGGCACAATACAAATCTAACTAGTTTAATTATCCATTCACTTAATTCTCTTAACAAGGGGAGAGATACTTTTCTAAATTGCAATCTTCCATTCAAAAATTAGTTAAGAGATTTTAGTATAAGTATTCATTATTTCCATATACTAGATAGTAATTGCAACTGCTTTAATTAGTTCATAATCTATAACTTCTCTGTGGGATCGATATCTAGGACTCCATTAGAGCCTTATATTACTTGAACGGTATGTATATTTGCGTTGATAAAGGGGTAACTGTGTTATTATCTAATATTATTTTTACACTAGTTAAACACACATATAGCACCGCAGCACCCCCCGGTCAAGAACCAATGGAACTGCAGATTAATGAATACACTCCTGACTAATGAGCAGATGCATCTTATTTAGAAAACAGTCTTTTGTCCTAAACAGAAGGATAAAATCACTACAAAGCAATGTCCCTCTCAGAAACTATCTTCTTTTCATATATTTAAAATTATTCCACTAGAATCAAGTAGAATGGGGTAAAGCCATATGGGGGAATTTATTAACCCCATCTATGTCATTTTTCTGTTGGAGGCTCTGGAAGATGTTACTCCCAACTGATGATATCTTGAAACTCAAAGGTTTGAGGGGTCCTTCTTGCTGTTTTCTTTGTATTGCTGAAGAAGAGTCCTGGGAGCATTTTTTATTTTCATATTTTTTTACAGGATCTTTGGGCTAGCCTTCTAGACAACTTGAATATAGATACTTTTAATTTGAGTTGGTCTTTTTTCTCAGATTGTTGTTTGAACTGGAATGCAGCTATACTTCTGGTAATTCCTTGTCTAGTAGCTTGGTTCATCTGGATGATCATAAACCAAGTTAAGTATGAGGATAAACCCCCATTGGTGCATTGTGTTGTAATTAACTGCCTTTCTTACATACATAAGCTAATCCAAATCAAAATTTCCCCAAACTTTGTAAGGATTAGAGGCCTGCTCCCAAAATTCAGCATAGTTTTGCCCTCTGACTCATTATGTGGACCCCTCCTATCTCTTGGTTGAAAGTTAACACTGATGATAGCTTTTGTAAGGATGTTTCTAGCTTTATGGTGTTTTCAGAAACTCCCAGAGGAAATGTACTCTCTTCTTCTCTTCTCCTACTGTGGCTTTTGGATGCCTTGGAGACTGAAATAATTTAATCTTTTGGGCTATCATCATTGCTTATAGGTGCAATTTTGGATAGCTTTTGGTGGTATATGACTCCCTCACATGCATCAAGATTTTAGAGAACATTGAACATCCTCCTTGACACATTAGCATATGGAAAAGTAGAATGGCCCCCTGTATCGATTCTTCCATGATCACCTTTGTACACACTCCCATGGAAGGTAATGGTCCTGCTCACTGGTTAGCAACATTAGGGAGAAATATTGAGTTTATTGTAATTGGCACTAACCCCCCCCCCCACTTAGCCTTTTTGTTACATGGGGACAGCTTGTTTATTCCTCACATACAAGCCCAATAATTGTACTTAAATGATTTCCTTTTAATATATTGCTTGCCACTTAGACAAGTTTTTGGATATATATATATATATATTAATAAAAGGGAATCATTATTTTACGATTGGAGTAAACCGTCCCCTTAATATACCAGTTTCCCCATATGTATTAATTCGACCTCGGGGGGATTTAAACCTGTGACAGAGGGGACTTACGAACTTGGCAGTCATCCAACAAACCAAGGATGCACATATATATATAATTTACCGGTTTCCCCATATGTGCTAATTCAATCCAGAGGGATTCGAACCCATGACAGAGGGGACTTACACCTAGGTCGTCTTCCAACTGGCCATGAATGTGCATATCTATATATATCCCAATGAAAAATTAATTTTTATTATAACTTTATTTCAATAACCTATTGATCGACATATCTTATATAAATATTTAACTTTTTTTTTCTACAAATAAATCCACTTGATTTAAAATATACTCAAAATATTTTTAAAAAGAATTATCCCAACAAAACATAATTCAATTCAAATCAAAATATAAATAAAAAAATAATAATAAAAGAAAGTATAGTGTTACCAAAAGCCGTTTGGAGTATAGATAGTTTTTATTCAGCACACAAATATTTTAAGAGAAGTTAATCATTATCATCATTTTAGTGTAATCTATCTAATAAAAAATAACTTTTTAAATTTTCATAATTAAATAATTACAAACAAGTGATGATTGAGGAGTCTACTCTTACTAAATTGTTTTCAGCAACTATTGTCAATGTAATATTGGTGTACCTCTCCATACTTATAGTTTGACACTAATTTGTTCTACATCAAATTGGCATATTGTTTACCTTTCGTTATATATGTCAGAATTATTTATATTTGATACAACATAAAAAAAATCATAATGATCTGTATGAATCTCAATATACATTTCAATAAAATGACTCAAAATATAAAATTAAAATGTCACCACTACAATTTATGATTAAATGAAGTGCCTCACTAAGAAGAACAAAATGACAAAGAATTGTCTTATCTCAATCCAAGAACCTAGATATGCACTTCAAAGAAATACTAAAAACCTTTAAGATTTAATTTTTTGAATCCTGAATAGTCTGTGAATTACACCCAATGAGCAAACTGTAAGAACATGAGAGAGAGAGAGAGAGAGAGAGATGGAGAGAGAGAGAGAGGGAGAGAGAGAGAGAGGTAGAGGGAATGCATAATATGAATAGTAATTTGAATTGTTGATTAGCATCTTCATTTGCAATGATCCCCCTATTTTTAAAGGAGGGAGTATAATATATGAACTTACGTGTCTACCCTTTCTTTAAAGGGAGCATTACAGGATATTATAAGTATTTTGCATGTATACTTATTTTGTTCAGCTACCATTTGACTTGGCCTGGTGAAATAAATAGGTTCTGATTTGGCAAGGCTTGTTTGTTCAACCATGCTGAATCAGGGTTGTCTGACATCCTTTGACGATCTTCTGGTTAATAAGACTCGATTCAATCAGTTTGGTTCTACTAATGGACTGTGCTAGTCTACTTGCTAACTATTAATCCCTAGATAAGGAGCTCATATTGGTAGAGTAAGACTAAGCTGCTGTGTAGAGGGTTCATCACCGTAATCTGACAAGAAGCTTATTCGTTGATGAGGTGATCATTCAGGGATGCTCAGTGTAGTTTTGTGATGGTTAGTTCTTGGCCCCTTGTGGGAATTTGAAGGGAGTTCACAGAGAGCCAGCAATACTGCATTGCTCCCCTAAATTTTGCTTTTTTTGATGGATATACCAGCTATCATCAAATACCAATTGCTCCCGAGGATCAAGAAAAGACCACATTTACTAGTCCTTATGGAACATTTGCTTTTCGAGGAATGTCACTTAGATTTTGTAATGCACCTGGAACATTTTAAAGATGCATGATGTCAATTTTTAGTAATATGATAATAGAATAGAAGTTTTTATGGACAATTTTTCTGTATTTGGAACTTCATTTTATTCTTCTTAAATAATTTAGAAAAATTTTTGGAGTTAAGCGAAAGACAAATTTAGTTCTAAATTGGGAGAAATGTTAATTTATGATTGCAGGAGGATGTGTACTTAGGCATAAAATTTTTGAACATGGCATGAAAGTAGACCTTACAAAAATTCAAATCATTGTGAAACTACCACCTCTTACTACAGTGAGAGGAGTTAGAAGTTTTTTAGGACATGTTGGTTTCTACAGAATATATATTAAAGATTTTACAAAAATTACTAAGCCTCTATGCCAACATTTAAAAATAGATAAGAAATTTGATTTTAATAAAGAGTGTTTAAATGCCTTTGAATTATTGAAAGAATAATTAATCACTTTCCCAATAATAGTTTCACCTGATTGGGAGAAACCTTTTGAACTAATGTGTGATGCCAGTGATAATGCAATTGGAACTGTTCTAGGATAAATGTATGATAAAATTTTTAAAGTTATATACTGTGCTAGTACGACTCTTAATGAAGCTCAAATTAATTATACCACTACTGAAAGGGAGTTATTAGTGATTACACTTGCTTTTGAAAAAAATTAGGTCATAATTAATTGGGACTAATTGTATAGTGCATACTGACCACTCTGTTATCAAATATTTAATGAAAAAGAAGGATGTTAAACCAAGATTATTCAGATGGGTACTTCTAATGCAAGAAATTGACTTCAAGATAGTAAATAGAAAAGGAACTGACAATCAAATAGCTGATCATTTATCTAAGCTGGAACAACATGAATTATCTGATTTTGAAGATGAAATTACAAAAAACTTTCCTGATGAACTTTATAATAATAAGGAATGGAATTTAATGTGGTATGCCGATATTGTGAATTATATTGTGAGTGATACTTTATCACTTAAATTTACAAAGCAACAATAGAATAAATTTATGTATGATGCCAAATTTTACTTTTGGGATGATCTATATTTATATAAACAATGCAAGGATCTAGTTATTAGGAGATGTGTGCCTTATGAAGAAATTGAACCAATTATTCAAGATACCACGATTCTAAATTTGAAGGTTATTTGGAACTTACAAAACTGCACATAAGATTTTACAATCTGGATTCTATTAGCCTACTCTTTTTAGGGATGTTAATAGATATATTAAAACATGGATCGATGTCAGTGAGTAGGTAATTTTCTAGAAAAAATGAAATTATCCTAAATTTTACATTGAAAGTTGAGATCTTTGATGTTTGGGGATTAGATTTTATGGGAAAATTTATTCATTCTTTTGAGAATATATATATATATATATATATATATATATATATATATATATATACAATGATTGTAGTGGACTATGTATCAAAATGGATTAAAGCAATAACTTTACCCGAAGTGACGCTCGAAGTGTTTCAAAATTTTTAATGAAAAATATTTTTATAAGAAATAGAATGTCGAGAGTTATCATTACTGATGGTGGATCTCATTTTCGGAATAATCTAATTTAGAGATTGGCTGAAAAATATAATATTATGCATTAAATCTCAACCGCTTATCATCCCAAGACTAGTGGTTTAGCTGAAGTATCTAATCGCGAAATTAAAAAAATTTTGGAGAAATTTGTAAATACTCATAAATTAGATTGTTCTACTAGATTAGATACTGAATTATGGGCATATAGGACTGCTCATAAAAATCTTATAGGAAGTCTCCTTATAGACTGATTTTTAGAAAGACTTGTCATTTACCAGTATAATTGGAACATAAAGCATATTGTGCGATAAAAGAGTTTAATTTCAATTTAAAAGATGCTGGTGAGAAAAGATTATTACAACTTATGAATTGGAAGAGATTAGAAATGAATCTTATGATTATGAAATAATTTATAAGGAGAAAATGAATATATGGCATGATCAAAAGATTATAAGAAAAAAATTTGAACTTGGACAGAAAGTTTTGTTATATAATACAAGATTGATATTATTTCCTGGAATTTTTAAAGTCTAGGTAGATAGGACCTTTTAATTTTATAAAATCTTATCAATTTGGAGCTGTTATATTTAAAATCCTAAAACTGGAAGAATATTTAAGTTAATGAGCATTGACTAAAATCATATTTTTAGGGGTCACGACCAAATTTTAAAGAGGTTTTAATGTTAAGTTATCCTGAATAAAACTAATATTTATCGGGCTGACGATATTAAACTAAGAACTTTATGGGAGGCAACCCATAGTTATCTTTGTTGTTTAGTTTGCCTGAGTTGGTTATAGTTGATATTATTATTTGTTAATTTTATATTTGAGTCCTACTCACTCATAAATATTTTAAATGATGATAATTATTGGTTTGTATCAAAGATTCAAAATTTTTTTAGACCAAAATGAAGTTTGGAGCAAAGCTAAGTTCTGGCACCGACTCGCCAGAATGGGCGCTGACAGCGCCATTTTACAGAAAGCATTACCAATTTTCGGGGCACGGGCACCGACAACACCCTATATAGTGCTGACGGTGCTGACAGAACGAGTTACAGTTTTTGGAGTTTCAAATGGAGGATTTTGGCAATTTTAAGCGGGATTTTTACCCCTATAACTCCCCAAAGTCATTTTAAAACCCTTGAAATCTAGAAAAACAAAAATTTAGTTCCAAAATTTACATCCCATGGCGTCCAACTCCATAGGATCTCCAAGATTTAGACGTTTCAATAAGAGAAAATTTATCTGTTTCGAGGCACATCGACTTTGCGACAAATTTCTTATAAAGAGGAGACTAATGAAGGAGCGAGGCTTTGTCAATTCAAGTATGATTGCTCCTAGTACTCGACTAGAAGAAATTATTATGCAGAGGCAATGTGAAGTGTTTTGCTACACTACAGCCGTAGTAGTCATTCCTGTGGTGAAGGAAGTTTATACAAATCTTCATGGAATCAACCAATGAGTCATCTATATGCAAGGTAGGTGGGTATCATTCACTCCTACAAAGATTAATGAACTTTTCAGGATAGAAAATGTGTCAAATCTATCATTACACAAATTATTCCCCTTCGAGAGACAACATGAATGAAATCCATCAATATTTGGCGGATGAAGGTGAAGATTGAGAGATAAGAGACAACGGGTATGTAAATTTCTCTACTACCTTACTGAATCATGTTTCGAAGCAATGGAATTTCTTTATATCTTTGAAGTTACATCCAACCATGAAAATTAGTAAAGCAACGAAGGAAAGTAACACTAAACTATTATATTCAACTGGAAGGTCTGTTGATATTGGTACCATAATTATGAAATATGTTTTGGGCCTTATTGTAAATGGATCAAATTATGGTTTTAGATATCCTTCCACTATATTTCTTCTCTATAGCTAGTCACAAGTGCCATATGAAAGTTGGGAAAAAGTAATTTTCCCTTGAAAGCCCATGGACCCGACTAACATTTATGACTACCAAGCAAATGGTGATGAAAATGATCTAAGCATAATTGTGGACCAACCATCTCAGAGTTCGCTACTTATTCAACCTCGCTTTCCTAAAAGTTCGCAGTTGATTCTGAAGAAGATCAAGAAACTGGAAAAAGAGGTACAAAATCTTATGAATTCAATTAATAATGTTTCTGAATTATTTGATCATCTGGATTAGAGGATGAAGGAACAATTCGATCATACTGGGCATATCAAAGAAGTTTTGATACATTTTATGAAGAAAAAGGCCTGGATTGAAGAAGATTAGACTGATGAATTCCCGTATTAACCCTTCTACAATTTGTTCATGCACCACCAATTCATGGGAGATATTAGAGAAGATAACACTGACATTGACGAGGAGTGGTGATTCTTTATTTTATCTAGTATTTGGTGTTTGAACCTTATTATGCTTTGATGTATTTAGTATTTAGCTTGCTTTATTGTGTGATTTCAGACTTATTATTCTTAGGATTTGAGTATATATTTTGCTTTTAGCGTTAGAGTGATATGGATTGATTGTGTTGCTGAATTATTATGTGGTGGAATGATTTATATGTGAATGTTTGTAATAGTGTATTTTAAATATAAAAGTGATGTTTTTGTTGTTTATGTAAAATTTTTATTAGTTTATCACTTAATTATTGAAATAGATGCTTAAAAAGGCTAATTATATGTTTAAATGACCTACAAATTATCGAAATCACAAAAAAAATTGGAACTCTAAAATCGGTCTGGCGCTGATGGTGCCCAAAACCCTAAACTTCCCAGATTGTCATAAAACTGCAAATTTGAGCAGTTGACCTCACTTTGACCATTTTCAACCTCTTGGCAAGTGACAGTGGACTTTTTATATTGCATGAACTTATGAACCTTAATTTATATATTTATAATGATTTTGTAAAGTCAAATCTTCAATGCAAGTATACATATCGTATCAAGTAATATGGGGCTCTAATAGAGTCCTGGTTATCGATCCCACAGGGAAGGCACGTTCCATACAATAAATAACATATTACTGAAATCCAATACTCAAATAATTAAAATTTAAGTTTAATTCTACTAACAAGATGCAAAAAATAGTAACAATTAAGCAAAGTTCAATTACCTCTAATATCTTTAAAACAGAATTAACTAACACACACACACACACTAAGCTTGTATTTGAAAGGTTTTGATATATATGAAAAGTATCTTTCCTCTTGCAACAAGTATATGATGTGTGAATGATGTAGAATGATTATTTATTGTATTGTGCCAAATAAGAGCATAAATTTTTCTTTACCCTCAAAAGAGTAACCCCTCTTCCAAGCATGAAAAGAACATTGACATATCCTATGTTCAGTCACTAAATCTAAGGCTAGACTGGTAGGATACCGGCTGTCACTACGGAGCTCCCACTATCCCTTCAACTGAAAGCTAACCTTCGAGTTTAGTTACTAACCTTAGGACCAAATTGGGGATCTTAGCCTATAACCCTGAAACCTCCAATTTAAAGTCCATCAAAACACATTTCCCTATTTATTTGCACTCAATTCCCATGAACTATGCAATTAATCCATGGACATTGAATGGATTCTTCATTATTATTGTAGGACACTAAATCCTTTCAGAGTTAATGTTCAACAATAGATTTTAACAATTCAATTGGGTAGATCGAAAAGTAAATTATGTTTGAAATGAAAAATCATCACAATTTCCTCAATACTTTAAAAGCACTTCAAATCCACATCGTCACATCATCACATCTCTATGGAAGAAAAAGACAAAGGAGACTACTCAGAATTCTTAGAGAACACACAATAAAACATGGATTTTATATATAAAAGAAAAGTCATACAAACCACAAAAGTAAATACAACTTATCTCTTCTCTTCCCCCAGCAAATCCCTTCAACTTCCTTTGAATCCTTTTCTCTCTTCTTTGCAACACTCAATTCCCTCTTTAGAATGGAAAGGAAGAAACAATATCTCACTTTACTCCTTCTCCTTCAGTCTTTAGAGAAGAATCCCTCTCAAATCCTCACTTCTACACTCTTCCCTTACAAACCCTAACACTCAACACACTCACACACACTAGAACTCTCACTACCACCACTTTCTCCCCCTTTAATTTTCGTCCAAAAACAGTTACTTATATGTTAGAAATGAAATCCCAAGAGTTTCCTTAAGCATCGCTTCAAAAAGTAGCCAAAACTCTTTAAATTTGAATTGCATCGAGCGCCGTCAGTGCTCTATCACCCGATTAAATCTGGAGCTCTCGGGAAAATGGCGCCGGTGGCGACCATTTTAGTGCTGGTGGCGCCTAAGCTATTTTTCTCCATTTTGCTCCTTTTCGCTCCGAATTTTTTCATTTTTGCTTCTTTTTGCTTCAATCACCAAAAATAATCATACTTCCAACAAATCATGAAAATACCTTTCTTTAAAGTGCAATATCACATAAAATGGGTAAAATTATATATCAAAAATAGTATATATTTTTGGTGCATCAAAATCCCACAAACTTAACTATTACTTGTCCTTAAGTAATCCTATTATTACATAAAAATATAATTCAAGGCAATGTTCTTTTCACCTGTAGGACACTAAAATTTTTCATTCAAAAGAATATATTGGTAAGACTTTTAGAAAGAAATTCAGTAACTCGGATCAAATCTACAGGTATAAGAATATTCAGCAATTAAGTCTAAGGGTTCTAGTCTTCTATTTATTTCAAGATAAACCATAATTTGTCACATTAAGAGTGCCTTGAAAGACTATGTGAAGAAGAAGTTCATGTAAACTTTATCAGAATGTAGGCCAACACTTTAAATATAAATTCAGAAATGAAATCAAGTTTTCCCTTTAGGGTGACTCAAGTGAAGCCAATTTTTGATTAGGCATCTCCTCAAGCTTCTCCTCATAAATATTTTTCTTTCCTTTTCTTTTATTTTTCTTATTTATTTGTTTCTTTTTGAGATTGTTTTTTAATCCTTCTTTTCTTTTATTTTCTTTTTCTCTTTTTTTAATGAGGATTACTATATCTGGATAGCCTTTAATGATTTTGAACTTCACTCTCCTCCTTTTAAAGTTCAAACTTGAAACACCTCCTTACTTTATAATTAAGGCTGAGCTTTATTATTCATTATAAAGTCACAATCTCTTCTTAACACACAATACTTCATGTCTCTTAACATTTCTAAAATACAGTTTTATTTACTTTAAATATTTAACTATAATCAAATCATTTCATACCAAATATCTTACCCCTATAAAATTAACCTTTATTACTAAAACGTTTCATGAAATTCTTTCATAATATTCAACTGAAATAAAAAGTTTTAGTTATCTAAAGTGAGGTTAAACTGCCAGAAGTTATGCTAATAATTTTTGAAAATATAATAATTGAGAACAAATAAGAGTTAATATTTTTCTACACTCTCCCAAACTTAAGTTTTTCAATAAATTTGAAAAAGTAGAGTGTAAAAGTAACTAACCTTTTTGTGCTGGGATCTTTAAATCTTCAAAAGCTATCTGGTATTAGTCAAAATTTACTGCTAGCAGGCATGAAATAGTTAGTAACAGTGATATAAAATTTTTAAACATTTACAGGGTAAAGAGATATTAACTTTAAACATCTAAACATCCAACGAAACACCACAACTACTAAACAAACTATCATAGCACACAATTTCAACTTTTCATTACAACATAATAGTACATTAATAGGTTTACACATCACTTGGAAAGTAAATAACTAATACATCACAAAAATACTACACATAACAAGAAAAATAGAAATTAAAACAGACAAACTACCAATCTTCATCACTAGGTTCATCAGCAGGGTCAGCAGGACCAGGTCTATACAGTGTATAGCTGGGGCAACTAGGGAATATCACATCAGTCTCCCCCCTCATGAATCTAACCTGTGCGTCATGATAGGCAATATCGAACCCAACTCTTCTTCTTATATAATATTCATTCACATCACTTCTAGCCTCAAACACATCCATCCTACCATGGGGTCTATCCATACTAGCAATCTGTAATCTCAGCTGCTCCATAATATCGGACAAAGTAGAGGGATTAGACGCAGATGGAATATCTAAACTCATAGTTGGAATATCAGTACTCTTACTCTCATCTCGTGCTCTCACATGAGACTCATAGGTATGAATGATAGTCTTTGTAATGGGTCTCAGTGGTGTAGCTACCTCTTCAGAACTGTTAAACTCTACTCCATACTGTTGTACGGCTTATTTTTAGGTTGAGTGTTTTATTTTGAAAAGGGGTCGCCTACAGAAATTGTCGGCGAATTTTAATTTAATTTAAATAAATAATTTGAAAAGTAGTATTTGATTTTGAAAATAATTTTTAAATTTGAAAATTTTAAGATATGAAATCAAACTGATCTCACGTCCCGAATAGTTTATATAAACGAGCGCCGCACTACAAACCGTGTATCTATCCCGAAGAATAGACACACCGCTTGATAATGAGGCTCGATTAAATAAACTAGAGAAGTTTGTGACATCCGTTTGGTCCGCGAACCAATTTTATAAGCCGATAAATTCCCCGTTTAATATGAAAACATTAAACAGGGTTTATATTACACGGGTTCTTAAAATTCCCTATAAGGGCAAGCCCCTATAGTTAATTACATCTTAAGTGACGGGAATCACCTAAGAAAACTCTCGATAATAATCGGTAGTTCGCTCTCAAGAATTTCAAAGTTTAAGTTTTCAATGGATTGAATTTTGGAATTTCAATAGGGAATGGATCAAATTTGGAACATTTTATTTTGAGAATTCAAAGGAAGAAAGGTAGGAGAAATCACAGATTCGAAGCGAACTTCGGTAATTTCCCGACTATCCTATTGTTTGGCTTGGATTTAGGAAAGCCCTAATGTTTATTTAGTATTTTGATCTTGCCAATTTTTATTAGTTAGGACTTATATTTGTATGATAAAATCATACAAATAGCCTTGAAGATGTGAGGGTTTATGTCGTATCGGACGACTACCTCGGAGTCCTAAGACCGATTAGGGCTTAATTTACATGACATGATCATGCAAATGCCTAACGAAGAGTTGAGGATTTATGTTGCACTAGTGCAAACTACCTCGAAGTCCTATAGCTTGGTTATTTAATTCTAAGAAAGTTTTGTCAAGTAGACTCGGGTTTTACCGATGACGATGGCCGTGCCGCCCACCATGCTCCGAGCTCCTTGTTGTTGTAGTGGTTTAGTTTTAGAAGTCATAAATTGGGAGATGAGAAAAGTGTTCTGGTTTAGAGAAAATCTTAAAATCCAGGTGTTTTTAATATTTTAATTAAACAAATCTTAAAGTTGATTATAACAACACCGGTTAAGATCCCACGGTTCCATCCTTCCGGCATCGTTATTTTTATCGTATTCACTTAGTCCGACTGAATTTGCTAAACTCAATCGAATGAGTTCCACACTTTCATTCGGACCGTGGGAAATCCCGTTAGTAACACGTAGGTTACATCATCCGAGGTATTCCCGATCATCCAACAAGACGTTTTAGTTTAGTTGTAGTTGTAGTTTTGTTGTTCTGTTTGTGATTAAATTTTGAGTTGTCTTATATTTTGAAATGTTGTGGCGGTGAATTTTATCTTGTAATGACTTTTAATTTAGTTTTGGTTTCAGCTTTTAGGGACTATCCTAAAGGTGTGGGTTTTCATGCAACAGCTTGTTTATCATGCAAGAAAAGTAAGTGCGATGCGATTAAATAAATTGCAATAAAGTAAATTGCAATAAAATAAAAGCGTACCCGGAGGGTCTTCCCGTCATCCCAAGCCGCACTTAAAACACAGTTAGAATATTTAAGCATTTAAAGTAAGTTCCTAGGTAAAGCTAAGGGAAGGGTTATGGTTTTCTACCAAGTTCCTAATCCTATAGCTAGTCATTTCCTATGACGTCTAGGTTCTTGTATTTTGGTTCGAGGACGATTTTCTTCATCAAAGAACAATTAAGTTCAATTGTTCTTATAAATATCCTATCATATCGAGGAAGTGCTTAAGACGAATCTTAAACATCTTTTCAATATTTCTAGGATTATTCTAAGTCCAAATGAATTTAATTATACAAATGAATTAATCGTCCGAGAATTCAAGTTTCTGTCGTTATCTTGCTTCGATGAACTAGGACATTTGAATATCTTATGAATGAAGTAGCCCTTCATTTAACACTCCTTTTAAGAGTTATGACATCACGAGCTTTTGAGGGCAAATGGATGTTCAAGTGGTTTATGATTTAATTTTAGTTAATGGATTTAAGTTTGGAATAGTGTTCAAGTTGTTTTAAGTCTATTTTCGAATTCTTTATGTCTTAGGTGATGTTATACTTAATTTAATTTAATTTAATTTAACTTAATTTAATTCAATGTGGTTTAATTTAATTTAATTTAATTCAAGTTAATTTAAGATAATATGATTCAATTTAATTTAATTTAATTTGATTTAATTTAATTTAATTTAATTTAATTTAATTTGATTTAATTTGATTTAATTTAATATGTTTTAATTTAATTTTATTTAATTTAATTTAATTTAATTTAATTTAAATTTAAATTTAGTTTTATTTTTAATTTTAATTTAATATTTTATTTTTTATGTTTTAAAGATGATTTAATTTTAATTGTTAAAGTATTAATGAAATTTTGATTGAATTTAGTTTAAATGTTTTAATTTTAATTTAATTTAATGATTAAGTCTTTTAGTATTTTAAATCTTGAGTTTGGATTATCATTTTAATTAGGAATTAAATATTATTGAGGTGATTAATTTAGGGATTTTTTAGATTAAAGAATAAATCTCTTCCTAATAATATCCCTATTTTAATAATTCCAATTTTTTTATTATTCTTCCAAGTTTAATTAATCATTTAATTAAGGTTTATTTTAATTATGATTGATGGGTTTCTACCCTTAATTATTTAAATTTCAGCCATCCAAATCAGATTAAGATCAAATATTTTACTCTTTCATTTTATTAAGCCTAAAGTTTTAATTAAGGGTTAAAATTTTAATTACCATTTTGCCCTTCAAGCTTAATAATTTCATAACTCACTAAATTGAGCTCAAATGAATTTGAAATTTTTATGTGACTTCACTCATATGTCAATAAAGACATTAGAGGAGAAAATGTGATTTTTCTGTATTTAATTTATTTATGTAATTATTTTTAGTGGAAAATAAGGATTTCCAAGGAAAATTCAATAATATGACCAAGGAAAATTTTCTGTCCTTAAGAAAATTATGGGACATTCCTAATGACCAGAGGACCATTTGGACCAATTTTGGTGATTTTTTGAATCATATTCTTTTTATTATAATTATTTTGAGTTTTGGAGTATTAATTAATTTAAAAATAAAATACAGGTTGAAAAATGAATTTTATATTTTTCAAAAATCTCTCTGATATCAAGGAAATCAGAGAATCAATTTTTACAATTTTATGATTTTTTTTTTGATTTATTAGAATTATTTTAGTGGGAATGCTAGAAAATACATTTTTTTTAATTTTAAAATTACCTTAGGGCTTTAAAATTTAATATCTCATCATAGAGACTTAAGAAAAATATGGGATTTGTTCCTAAGTGATTAAAATTTAAAATGTGACATTATGGTGAATTTTATTATTTTTGTGATTTTTATTATTTTTTTAATTATTAAAATATTAAAATAATGCAAAAAATCAACTTTTTTAGAAAATTGAAATTTTAATTTTCTTAAATTCCCCTAATATCAGAGAGGCTCCAAAACCAATTTGGTGAATTTTTGAAAAGCATTTTGAAAGTTATGAATTTTTAAAGTTTAAATTGGCTAAATGGCTTAATCAACCCATTTAGTAGGGCTAACCAAGTCCAATTGACTTCAAATTTTTATGGTGGGTTCCTCTAATCCTAAAGGTCAGTGGAGAATTTATTTCAAGTCAATTTGATGTATGATTAGCTCTAATTAATTAAATACCTATTTAGGGTGTTTAAGCCAATTAGGGTTATTCCAAGTGGATTAATTCAAAACCTATTTTTCCTAGGGTCCGCTAGTTATAAGAAACATCACCAAATTTTCCTAGAATTTATTTCACAACATGCTAATTATTGGATTTAAAATACTCAAAACAGTAACATGAATTTGAAAAATCAATAACTCCTCATAGGGATGGCCTCTGACTTTGGAAAATTCAGGGAATGTTCCCAAATTCAGAGGCTTCAAAAGCCCTATGGTCTCATGCCATGGTGAATTTCCTATATGCATGGAGAATTAAAACAATGCAGACAGTAAATAAATCATTAAAAATAAAATACTTGATGAAATTAAATGATTTCTTTTCCACATTATTCTCCTCTGTTCACTAAGCAAGGGGGTATTTTTATTTTATTTTTCTGATTTTTCTACACAAAGTTATGCATTTTTGAAGTTTAGGGAATTAAATAAATAGGAAAATAACCTAATTTCCTACTTATCCACGCGGCGCCGCGTCAACCTCGGCAGCTCCGAAGGGGGTACGTGTCGCGCTGTGATTGGGCGCCGCCATCTGAGTCAGCAGTCCCGGGACCCGCCTTTCGCGCAACATGTTCTGGTCCGACGCGATCCGAGCCGTCCATCCGATACACGCGCGATCCAACGGCTCCCAGTCATCGTCTACGACTGGTGCAAACCCATGACCGTAGACCTTCTAACCCTAATTTCTCACTCGATTCTCAACGGATTTTCGTGTTCTTATGCTCTATGGATTCGTCTTGAGAAGACGAACACATCCATACGGTAAAGATGTATTTAAATTGACTCAAATTAAATGGAGAATCTCTGTAAGCTCGGGAAGAAGAGTGATTCCATACCTTTGCTCAGAGAAGTGAAGCTTCGATCTGAGAGTTGTGTCACCTTCGATTGGATCCCAGCAAGCTCCGGATGAAGTCTCCTGGTCCAGTGAATTGCCTAGCTATGAAAGTGACCACGGCCGATCACAAAGCTTGGAGGCTGGAACAACCGGGTGGCCCTGGGGATGGGGCTTTCGATGGGAAACTTCTCCTCTTGGTCCGGTGAAGGTGTAGGACCGATCGATTTGAGGATTGGCTCACTGTGGAGAAGTGTCCTGGTTTTGGGCTAAAGTTTGAGCTCGAAATCGAGCTCAGTCGGAGGGAATTAGGTGGAATTCGGTGGGGATCAAGTGCTCTATGTGTGGAGAGTGATCTGGAATGATTTTGGCAGAGTTTCCTTAAGGTTTGGTTCAGCACCTCTCATGGCCGAGAAGGGGTGGTGTTTAAATAGGCATGGCTGGAGGCTCTCCCAGGGGGAGTTAGGGCTTGGGATCAGCTGCTCTTGGCAAGAGAAGAACAGCCATGGTGGCCATTGGGCATGGGGCAGCTCAGCAAGGTGGAATTCCAAAGTTTGGCTTCTCCCCATGTCTCGGCCATGGAGTTTTCCGGCGACCCAGGCGGCTGGCCGGCAGGCATGGGTCACCCTCAGGTCCAGGTGGGTCAGGGCTGGGGTTTAGTGCAGTCAATTGGCATTAGCCATGTGTAAAGGTGTTGATTCAAAGTGGAATGGGGAAGAGGCCATTTTGGCTTGATTTGGGTCAACCCACCATTTTGGGCTTGGTGCACCCTTCCAAGGACAATTTGGGCTGAAGGGAAAGTCACTTGGATCAGCTTGATTAGTGGGGTCAAGTCACAATCCAAGTACAATTAAGCTTAAGCAAGAGTTAGGGGAGACATGGGAGTGGTTAATTACTCTTAAGAGAATCATTAAAGGGTCCCCTCTTCTTGCCATTTTGGGTATGGTGAAGTGTCCAAGGCTTTCATGGCTCACATGTGGCTCATGCATGACTTCATGGCTCACCTTTGGCTTGGAAAAAGCTAAGTCAACTTTCATGAAAGAGGTTTTTTAGGAATTTTGGTAATTTAGGAGTGATTTGATGGGATTTGGAATATGGCTTGATTTGGAACCATTTGATGATTGATTTGAACTTAGGGATGATTTTAATTGAAGTCATGATGAAGAAGAGTGTCATATGGGCTTTGTATGAATTTTGGGCCTTTAAAATTTTGTGAAGATGGGCTTTTGAAATGGTTTAGGGAAGTAGGCTTTTAGATTTGAAAATAAATTTATGGATGGGAATTTTGTGAAGGATTGGGCCAAACAAATGTTGGGTTTAGCTCATAGATGTGTCATGAGTGATTTGAAGCAAGTTGGGAGTGATTTGGGTTTGAATTGGGTTGAATTTGGGCTTCTTTGGTGAATGGGTCAATATAGGTCAAATTGGGCTAACTTGGGCCAATGTTGGGCTAGGGTTGAAATTGATGTAAAATAAATGTTGGGAAATGTTTATGGGAGTGTTTCAAAGAGGTTTTGGCTTTGGTTGGGTTTTGATTTTGAGGTTTGGGCTCATTTGGGTTAGGTTTAGGTTTAGGTAAAAATTGGGCCTTTTAGCTTTGGGTTGAATTTGAGTGGGGTTTGGGTCTAAATTTTGGGCAAATCATGTTAGTGTTTTGTTTATGGGGATGTTAAGGAAGGTTTAGAAAAGATTTGGGGTTAATTGGAATTGAATTGGGTGAGTTTGGGCTAAGTTTGGGTCATGGGTCCAAATTGGGCTTTAAGGCCAAAAGTGAAATTGGATCCAAATGTCAATCAAATTGGACTTGGATTTGGTCTAGATTGGTGTTGGGGATGTTGAATTGAAGTTTAAAATTGTATTGGACTAGAATTTGAGTCAATTGGGTAGGTTTGGTTTGACATTGGGTTCATTTTGGGTTAAAATGGGTCAAATTGGGTGTTTTAATAAAAGTGGGGTAAATTGACAAAATTGGCCCATGGTGTAGTTGGACGAAATGAAATTGGTAATATTTGGAATTTTCTGGAATTTTCTGGGAATTTTCTGAATTTTTGGATTTTTTGGTTAAGAGGGGTATTTTGGGTATTTGGAGGGTATTGGGAGGTATTTTTGGAATTTTTGGTATTTTTGGGTATGGATGATCAATTTGAGTAATGTGGGAATGTTTAGGATTGATTTTGAGGAATTTTGGGTAATTTAGGTGGTTTTGCAAATTTTGGGTGGTTTCAAGGGTTTTGGGTAGGCTAAGCGGGTGTAGGGTCCCGGGGGTCAAAAATTGAAAATTTGTAAAATTGAAGATTGGGTGAATGTAAGTGGAATGAAATCATTTTGGTTGAGCCATGAAGCCATATCAAGCCCACATGAGCCATAAAAGGGACTCATTTGAGGCATCCATCTATGTTGTTCCTAACCCTCTTAGCAAGGGCTTAGGGGTTAAGGACCATCCATGTGAATCACCTTCATGAGTCGGGGAGGTCAAGTTAGGTATGGGTGTGTTTTTAGGAGGTGTGTGAAAGTGTAGTGTATAGGTGTAGTGTGTGTGTAAGTCAGCCCTTCGCCAGACCAGGCCACCCAGGGCAGTCCTAAGGCCAAAGAGTCCTATAGGAACTCATCCTTTAAACTTTCACATTTGATTTCAACCCTCTAGGTGATTAGGGGTCTACAATCAAGTTTGTGGAGTTTGCAGGGAGTTAAGAAGTGGTTTGAATTTCTAAGTGGTGGGTCCCAATTCTAATCCTCTAGGATAGTCAAAGGAAAAGCCTAAGGCTAGATCCTAAGTACTAAAGAGAAGAAGAGAAGACCTCATCAAAAATGAGGTCAACAAATGGACCCCCAATAGGTGTGGTTTGCTAACAAAGCACACCGCGCGTATTGGCGTTGACCGAAAAGATCAACCAAAACCAACACAGATGTCCAAGTGACACACTTGGGACGAAGTAGAAGAATTCCCGCTGGGGAGTGTCAAGTATGTTTCCAAGACCGAAGATTCTTGAACTCTCGCTGGGGAATGGAAAAGGAGGTGAGTTCCAAATCACATGACCTGGGGGAATTTCGATTTAGATTTTCGTTTTGTTTTAGTTTAAGTTTTGATGTGTAAGTTTAGATTTTGAGTTTTCATTTATATTGAAGTTTTGTTAAGATTAATTTTGAAGGGATTTGATTTGAAATGAAAATTGAAATTTTGTGGTTTTAGATGTAACATCCTCAACCTCAAAAGAAAATTGAATTGATTGGATTGAATCATTACAATGAGGAGAGATCTCAGAGCAATGTGGTATTGGATGTAAAATCCTTAACCTTAAGAGTTTGATTTTGATGTATTTCATTGCGATAGGGAAAGAGTCCTAAAGCAATGCAGTCTCGGATGTAAAATCCTCGACCCCAAGAGTTTGATTTTTATGTATTTCATTGCAATAGGGAAAGAATCCTAAAGCAATGCAGTCTCGGATGTAAAATCCTCGACCCCAAGAGTTTAATTTTGATGTATTTCATTGCAATAGGGAAAGAATCCTAAAGCAATGCAGTCTCGGATGTAAAATCCTCGACCCCAAGAGTTTAATTTTGATGTATTTCATTGCAATAGAGAGAGAATCCTAAAGCAATGCAGTCTCGGAAGTAAAATCCTCGACCCCAAGAGTTTAATTTTGATGTATTTCATTGCAATAGGGAAAGAATCCTAAAGCAATGCAGTCTCGGATGTAAAATCCTCGACCCCAAAGGTTTAAATTTTGATGTATTTCATTGCAATAGGGAAAGAATCCTAAAGCAATGCAGTCTCGGATGTAAAATCCTCAACCCCAAAGGTTTAAATTTTGATGTATTTCATTACAATAGGGAGAGAATCCTAAAGCAATGCAGTCTCGGATGTAAAATCCTCAATCCCAAAGGTTTAAATTTTGATGTATTTCATTGCAATAGGGAAAGAATCCTAAAGCAATGCAGTCTCGGATTTAAAATCCTCAACCCCAAAGGTTTAATTTTGATGTATTTCATTGCAATAGGGAAAGAATCCTAAAGCAATGCGATCTCGGATGTAAAATCCTCAACCCCAAAGGTTTAATTTTGATGTATTTCATTGCAATAGGGAAAGAATCCTAAAGCAATGCAGTCTCGGATGTAAAATCCTCAACCCCAAAGGTTTAATTTTGATGTATTGATATTGCAAAGATTTGTAGTGTTGATTTGAAGAGTGTGGAATTTCGGTGTTTCGAGAATTTCATGAAAGTTGTAAAAGATTTTCATGGAAGGAAAAAGATTAGGAGGGAACATGTAGATGTTACATATCCCATTCAAAAGAGTTGATCGAAAGTTGCTGGTTTGGATTGGATATAATTCCTCGCCATCAGATTCGATCCGTGTTAATGGAATCAACCGCTTCCATCCAGACAAGGGAGAGAGTAGAACGGATTGGATTTCAAATTTGGAAGGTTGAGTTTGAATTTGATTGAGGTTTGATTTGAGATTTGGAAAGTTGAATTTGAAATTTTGATTTAAAATTTGTGTTCATTTTGTTTGTCTTTTAACGATTCGAATTTTATTTTATCGTGAATTTGGAGTTTATTATTATTTTTTTTTTAGATTTTCAAGGAAAGTTTTCTTTTATTCTTTTTGTTTCTTTTCTGTTCTTTGTTCGAAGTTTATTTAACTTTAATGGCGTTTCCCAGTCAATTTGCACAAAAGAGGTGAAGGCCAAAAATGTGACATGGTTACTTTCATTCCAATCATGCTGAAGATACATCATACAACTCGATCTGGAATACATCTCATACAATCCATATAGACTCAAAACGGACTATGTATGATCTTTGTCGATCTATCCAAAAAGGCATTTGTCAAAAATCCATGTCTGAATAGTGAGGTGCATGGTCAATAACATCACCTTCCAAGTCATCCTCGGCAAGGATGCCGTATGGATGTACGTTGGAGGTGTGATATTTTCCATGCAACTCACAGCTCGTAAGGTCGGAGGCTCTCTAACTCCGGGTCTGGCTGGAAGTGGTAAGGTGCTTTCCTGTCGTCCATCCTTCGAAAGTAACCGAGATCCGCTTCATCGGTACTCCCGGTATGCAATGTTTAGCGACATCCGCTCCGTTGCCTTTTAGTATCATGACGGAACCTACCGGTAATGGTATCTTTATCGGCCCTCGGAACTCACCCGGGCCTCGCTATCCGGAGGTCGGATCCGAACATGATATTACACTCGTTCGGAAAAGAAACCGTGCGTAAAGGTCCGACAAAGTCGTGGTGATCTATGTGCGGGGGTATACGATCACCCTTCTTGTAAATGTTAATGATGCAAGCTGCTGGGTATGCAATCTACGGCAATACCCTCCATGCTATCATTCTTTTTACCATCCTTTTAATGACTAATGGCATTGGATCCACTCGGCCATGACGGAGTATCCCGGTGGGTTTCCCTTCCTGTCTTCTCGCGAAGTTGTAGCAGCATCCACATTGTATTGTAATTCTCCCCTTCCCTAGCATCCATCTCCGGGGTTCTGAGTAAGTGTTTTCACTTAAGCGACCTGCTCGGCCCATCTTTTTCAAATCCCGGATGCAGTCCATGATTTATTGTTGTTCGTATTCTGAGAACACGTCTGTATGTAGCTCGAGGCCTTCTAGTATATTGATCCTCCTGCCTCTGATTCTCTCGAAGTATTCAAAAGTTTTCTTCTCGACCTTCCGTATTCTTTCTAGCTCGTATTCGGGATAATTTGCAAATGGCGAGGCCTCGGTGACGTACTCGTGGGATATATGGCTCAATCCCTTCACGTTCTCCCGCATACCTCGGCTCCTCGGGGATGATGTCCGTCGGGACATCCTCCGGGGTTGCTTCGCAACAAGGTCATGCATTACCGGTGACTTTATCCGGTGGCGTAGCAGCCTTCTTTCTTCGTTCTTCTTGAGATTTCCCCGGTCTCTTCGTTATCCTCGGAGTCGGTCTCCTTTCTTCGAGTTCCCGGTGAATTGGTGTCCTCGAAGTGTATGTACTCGGCAGTAGCAACTGCCTCGTCGCGCTGGTCCGCTGCTAATTTAGTTAACATCTTGCTGATACGGCGATTTTTATTTCTTCGTTGAGTTGCTGTGAGAGTAGCTCTTCGTATTTCCTGAGTTTTTGTGGGCGCGGCGCTGACAAGCCTGCCCTCTGCTGTAGCGACCACAGATTTGATTCTCTTGTCTTCTTCAGTGTTTGTTTTTCTTTTCTTGCTGGTCGGATTGGTGGCTTGGGCCACCCACTTTCATTACTCGTCCGACTGGGCGGTTCCTCTCGGTCAATCGGGACCCGAGTCACTTTCCTCGTATTGCGGAGCCCGCCGGTGCGAAGTCTGAGTCAATCTCTATTATCACTCCATCTTTCACTCTCTTTTCATCAAGTGCAAGGCTTACGCCATTTCTAAAGTTCAGGACCAACCGCCCGTTCGACATTTCCCTGCGAAAAGACAAGGAAAAGGATCAGGGGCTGTACTAAGAACAAGAACATTAAGAAAATGTTTATTAAAGACAGTTTTTTTATTATTACTTTTGTATTTTTCAATTTAACAGGAATGAAGTGGGATAAGATCAGGAAAGAGATTTTGACATGGAAGAGAAAACAAGGAAAACTTTATCATCATGATTTTATTTATTTTAGTACATTTTTTATTATTTTTGGGTTCGGACCCAGTCATAAGTAATTACCTCACCCGTGCTTCTAGGAATGAAAAATTCATTCCTTCGAAACATCAGGTAGCGTAATACTTCTTCAAGTATCGTCCATTGATCGGAAGCATATGTCGTTCTCCTTGGCAATTCACTAGCTGGTAGGAGCCTCCTGAGTAGACTGCCTCAACCACAAATGGTCCTTCCCAAGTGGGTTCAAATTTTCCTCCTATCTTGCGGTGTGCAAGGATAGGTCTCTTGAGAACGAGAACTAAGTCACCAACTTTGAAGGTTCTCGGGCGGACCAGTCTGTCATGGGCTTGAACCATCTTAGCTTGGTATAGTTCTAAATTCTGCTGCGCTGCAAGTCTTTTCCCTTCTAGGCTTTCTAATTCTTCTAGTCGTAATTTGGCATTCTCTTCTTTCGTGATTTTGTTTGCAACTGCAATCCTGAGTGAAGGAAGCTGGACCTCTAAAGGTAACACTGCCTCGGACCCATACACCAGAGCGTAAGGTGTAGATTGAGTAGGAGTTCTGAAGGTTGTCCGGTAGGCCCATAAGGCTTCTAATAATTTCTCGTGCCAATTTCTCTTATTGTCGTCCAAAGTTTTCTTTAAAATTTGAACGATAGTTTTATTAAAAGCCTCAGCCAGGCCGTTTGCTCTCGGGTAGTAAATTGTTGAATACCGCCAGTCGATTCCGTGTCTCCCGACAAAATTGTTGATTTGCGTGCTTCGAATGCCGACCCATTATCCGAGATGATCCTGTGCGGCACCCCGAAACGGTAGACAACTTGGTTCTTGAAAATTGTAGCACGTGATGTGCTTTTACTTCTCTAAGTGGAACTGCCTCTGCCCACTTAGAAAAGTAATATGTAGCCGCAAGAATGAAGTGATGTCCTTTTGAAGATGGTGGTTCTATTGGACCCACTATATCTGTGCCCCAACATTCAAATGGCCACGACGCAATTGTCGGATGTAGCACATTTGGAGGTTGGTGTAGAACCACTCCATGCACTTGGCATTGGTGACAGCTCTTGGCGATTTTCATGCAATCGGTCATCATCGAGGGCCGGTAGTACCCTAGTCTTTTAATTTTCATTTTCATCTTTGGACTCGATCGGTGAGCGCCACGGAGTCCCGAGTGCACCTCTTTAACAATTTCACGGGCCTCGGACCCGCTTAGGCACCTTAGCCACATTTGATCAAAAGACCTTACGTATAACGTATCGTTTATTAATGCGTAGGACGTAGTTCTTTTCTTGATCCGATGGGCTAACGACCTATCGTCCGGTAGTTTTCCCGTTTGCGGTGTAGTTCATTAATGGCCGTCGCCAATATTCTGTGTTTTCTCGTCACTGCTGTAACCGATTCTTCTTCTTTTTCGATTTGTGTATTATGTCTATGTCGAGTCGTGATAGGACCCGACGTCCGTGAACCGACACTTCTACTCGATTCATCTTGTAAGCAGGCAAATTCTTTTGCGAGGCGGGCTAACGCATCTGCTAAAGCGTTTTCTTTTCTGGGAATTTTGTATATCGTCACATTCGGAATTTGTTCCAACAGTTTCATGGCACACTGAAAATATTTCTCGAGTCTTGGTTTTAAAATTCTGTACTGTCCGGCGATCTGTTGAATGATTAACTGCGAATCCCCGTAGATGTTGATGTCTGTTATCCCCATTTAAATAGTTAATTCCAATCCTGTTATGAGGGCTTCGTATTCTGCTTCGTTGTTTGTACACGGCTCTGTCAGGTGATAGGAGTATCTTAACATCCCCCGATCAGGTGTTATAAAGATTGATCCGATCCCTGCCTTACCGGGCACTATCACTTGCGATTCTTCGTCTTTGTGTGCTGAAGATGCTCCGTCAAAATACAATTCCCAACGTCGATCATCAGGGTCTTCTAAGCTCATTATTTGTTCATCTGGCAAGTCGTCATTGAGAGGCGATTCCGCCGCAAAGGGTGTGCCGCGAGGAAGTCCGCTAAGACTTGTCCCTTTACGGCACGAAGAGGCACGAAAGTTATATCGAATTGCAATAATATCATCGACCATCTGGCAAGTCTGCCGGAAAGCGTTGGACGGGTCATCAAGTATTGCAATGGATTAAATTTCGAGATCAGGTTGACCTTATGAGAAAGCATGTAGTGCCTGAGCTTTTGAGCGGCGAAGATCAGGGCTAAACAGTGCTTTTCGATTGCGGGATACCTTACTTCCGTCGGAAGTAAACGACGGCTTAGATAGTAAAGAGCATTTTCTTTACCCTCATCATTGACCTGGGCTAACAGGGCTCCGAGTGAGTCGTCTAAAGCCGCGGTATAAAGTATCAGTGGTCTACCCGAGACTGGGGCTGCTAAGACAGGAGGTGTCATTAAATATTGTTTAATGTCCTCGAAGGCCCTCCGACATTTCTCTTCCCAAATAAATTTGGCGTTCTTTTTAACTAATGCCGAGAAAGGCCGACACCTACTCGACAAGTTCGAGATAAAGCGTCGAAGATATGCCGCCTTCCCTTGAAAAGATCGTAGTTGTTTTAAGGTTTTGGGAGGCGGCATTTCTAAGATGGCTTTTATCTTTTCCGGATCGATTTCAATTCCACGATGTCGGACAACGAATCCTAAGAATTTCCCGGAGGTGACGCCGAAGGCGCAATTTAAGGGATTCATCTTAAGGTTAAATTGTCTTAACCGTTCGAAAACAATTCTCAAATCATACAGATGGTTTTCCTTTACTTTGCTTTTGATGACCACATCATCCACGTAGCATTCGACTTGATTGTGGATGAGATCATCAAAAATTCTTGTCATCGCTCTCTGGTAGGTTGCTCCTGCGTTCTTCAGTCCGAATGGCATCACTGTGTAGCAATATACTCCGATCGGTGTTCTGAATGATGTAAGTTTTTCATCTAGCCATTTTTATCTGGTTGTATCCTGAAGATCCATCCATGAATGAGAATATTTCATGTGTTGAAGCAATGTCGATCATCAATTCTGGGATCGGTAGAGGGAATTCATCTTTCGGACATGCCTTGTTTAAATCTCTGAAATCCACACAAATTCTAATCTGACCATTCTTCTTCCTGACTGGTACCACATTGGCTAACCAAGTCGGGTATTGTTCTTCACGGACAAATTTGGCGTCTATTAGCTTTTTAACCTCAGCTATGACTTGTTGTTCGATTTCTAGACGCATTCTTCTGGGGACCTTGTCCGATCGGGACGAAGTAGGATCCACTCCTAGCTTATGGACTGCTACCTCTGGAGCTAAACCTGGCATCTCATCGTAGCTCCAAGCAAAACAGTCTTTAAATTTCATTAATAACTTGATTATTTCTTCGGAGTCTTTTTTATTGAGTAAGGAGCTAACAAAGGTAGGTCTAGGCTCTTCGCTAGTACCTAAGTTAACTTCTGTTAACTCATCTATTGTAGATTTGATCTCTTCTTCGAATTCTGGTGGAGCGTCTCCAACTTGTAAATCTTCTAGTTCTTCTGTAGTTTTCATGCAGTCTTCATTAGACTTGCAAGTGACAACCATGCAAATTTCAGTATCGTCAACTGATCCTACTGTGCCGAATCCGAGACCATGCTTTGAATTGGGTGGACGACCGGAGTTATTCCATAAATTTTCAAAACGTTGTGATTGACCTTTTGTCCATTGTCGAGGTAAGAAACCACGCTGAATTAAATTTTGCACACAGGGATAGTACCACTCAAAAGGTAATTCCATTAATTCTGATGAAGTAACATCTTCAAATTGTACATTGTTTTCAGTTTTGGAGGAAGGAGCACCACGGTAGAATTTGATTGGCTTTGCACCACCGCTACGTACCTCTTTGACCTCCATACCCTCGATCTTATTAGAATGGATCGGGGTCAGGGTCATAGTATGTACATAGTGGTTAATCTTCTCGTACATCGAATTATATTCTTTGTTTCTTTCATCTTCGAGAGGGATTCTGAGTTGCGGCTTCTTCCGACTTATTGTCGCTGCTTCTTGTTTGATTTCTTTTTCTTCTTCAGAACTATCTTCCCAATCAACATTGATGGCAGGTTTCCCTCGTCCAATCGTCCTAACGTCTCCGCCACGACCTCGTCCCCGGCCTCGACCTCGGATGCGAGTTGTGGAGAAACCTTCACCATCTCGCCGTAAGGGAGTGGTGAGTGACTCGTTGGACTAGAATTTCGTGTTCTTCGTTGTCCCAAATTTCCTTTGCTTCATTTGTTATGGTATCTCCGGAGAAGATTGTTTTCTTCGGAGGTGCATAATAAGTCGCATCTTCATGGATTCCAATTTCATGTACCGGAGAACGGTTGTAAGTCACCTTTGATGCACTCGTTCCCCTCCATCGTAGTATTTGATGCATTGATGTAGAGATGATGGTACCATCCGGTTTTCATGTATCCATGGTCGGCCCAGTAGAGCATTGAACGACGTTTCTGAATCAATTATGTGAAATTTTGCGGTTGTCTTTGCTAAGTCACCGGTCTTCATTAGCAGTGTTATTGAGCCGAGGGCTCTTTCTCCTTTCTGGTTGAACCCTCTTAATAACATTTTGTCCGCTTCGAGCTCGCAAGCATCAATTTCCAAGTATGTTAGCGTTCGAAGATTCATTATATTGATTGATGCTCCTGGATCCACCAATACTCTGGAGAGTGTAAACTTCCCAATTGTAACTGAAATGTACAACGGTCGATTGTGGTCTGCTGTCCCAAGTAGTAGGTCATTGTCCGTGAAGGTAACACCTCGCTGTTCCTTTAACGAACAAACCTCATCTAAGGAATCTCCGGTCATTTGAGCTAAGCAAATTTCCGGATCAAGTAAGGCCTTGATCAGAGCTTCTCTCATCTCCTTTGATAAGATGAGAGCGTCGTAGATGCTCAGTTTGGCTGGTAGTTTCCTAAGATGGGCTAGCACGTTATAGTCCACTTTGTTTTCATGTGTCTCGGCTTCTTCCCGAATGGGTATTTCTTCTGTCGGGGTTGGTTCTTCCTGAACAACCACTTGCTTTCCTTTGTCCTTTGGACCCATTCTCGGAGGTAGAACTCTTCCACTTCTTAAGTTGACTTCTGTGATTTCTTCTAAATTTAGCATTGAGTTTGCTGGTGTCTCCTTCTGAATTGGAATGACAAGTTCTTCAGGATTGGCTTCGGAGTCTGAAGGCTCTAACTCTATTGTGATCGGAGCTCCTCGAAACTCGCAAATAGATTCGTTGCTTGTTGAACTCTCGTAGCCTCCCCGGTGGATGTCTTCTTTGTCGTTGTGATCGTCGAGATTGTGTATGATTTGAGAATTGTTATTTGTATCGGAATCGACGTCCGGATTAGGTTGATTGTCGCTAGTTTCGTAATCGTTAGAAACAATCAAAACGTAGCCAACGCCATAACCCTCATCATTATAAGATCCCACCGGAGTGAGCGAATAATCATACGAGTCGGAGGTTCGAGGGATTTCTCCCCGAATCGAAACAACTATCCTAGGATAAGCAGCCCCTAGTCTAGCCTTAGGAGCCTCGGTCTTCTCTTCTTCGTCAATTTTCTTCTTTTCTTCAATTGTCTCTTGTTGAGGTTGTTCTTCTATCGCAAGTGATAGCGCCGACTTGACAGTTTTCGAACTCTGAATTGAGGCTCGCACCGAAGCGGTTTGGATGTGATCCAAAACCTTCTTCGAAGACTTTGTCCAAGCGGTAGTCCATCCATCATCGGTCGCATAGGGATCTATCGGAACAATGAAATCCGTCGAGATAACATTGACGGAACCTCCTTTCCGGGGTTCCTTCATGTATTCTTTCGGGATCGTTATATTCCCTTTCCGAAGATTGTCGTTGAGCCAACTTTTGAAGGTAATACAATCTTCTATCTTGTGCCCAAGCATCCGGTGGTAAGGGCAAAAGTTGGGATCACCTTTCTTGTCGACTGGCAGTTGGAAATCTGGAGTCTTCATCAGGCTGCGGAACATTTTCGGCATCGCCTCATTCTTGAACGGATACTCCTCGCTCGAGAACTCCCTAAACGTACGTTGTGGATGAGGCGGTTGTTCATACCGTTGAGATGACCGATAGCCGGGTCGGGGTTGCCGGTAATTCTCGTTGAGGTTGTCGCGGCCGTTCGATGATATTTGTATCGGTTGCTCGCCTTTATCGATCGTTGCGACGATCCCGGACTTCTTTTCAAAAGTTTTCACGGGCTTCGTTTGTCCGTTTTATCGAGTGAAACTTAGTTGCTTTGCCTCCTCTTGCAAGCTTCCGGCCTTGCTTAACAACTTCTCGAAAGTCTTAATAGTAAATCCCTTGAGGAGAAGTGCTATCGGGCCATGGATGCTTTTAAGTAAAATGCCGACTGCATGCTGTTCTTGTAACTGTGGCTCACACTTCATACTTAGGTTCCTCCATCGAAGTATGTAGTCTACCAAAGTTTCATTCGGCTTCTGCTTCTCTACCACTAAATCACCTATAGTGATGTGGTGCTGAGCTCCGACAAATCGCTTGATGAAGAGGTTCTCTAATTCTGAAAATGTATTCACCGAACCGTTTGGTAATTCCGCATACCAATCAAAGGCAATCCCCGACGAGCCGCCGACAAATTGTCGGAAGAGTAAAGCATCACTTCCGCCGGCATTGCAACAATCGGCACGAAAATGTGCAACATGCTGCCGAGGGTTTCCGGTTCCATCAAAGGTCTTGAACGGAGGTGGTACAAAGCCTTTCGGATATTGGACAGCGTCGAATTCTTCAGGGTAAGGTCTACCCGTCCGAATGGATGTCCCGCTCTTTGATTGTGCCAAGGCTTCTCGCACTTGCTGTTCCACCATGTTCTTGATATCCTTTTATGGAATCATGCTTTGTGTTGCATCCTTCTTTAATTGATCATCCCCGTTGACGGATGTAATCTCCTTTCCTCCGTCTACAATGTGGATAACTTCCGGGGGTGTTTCTCTTTGGGGTTGAACCTGACTCTGGAGAGTGGCTAGGGCTACTGCCCATCTCTTCCATCCTTTTTGCCATTTGGGCGATCGTATCATCTTTCTCTTGAAGCTCGCCTTCTCATTACTTCGGCTCCTCTCTTTCGCGGGCCGCAGGAGCACCTTGTGAAGCCGACGAAGCTCATGTTTCAACCATGTTAATTTCTGCATATTCATCATCCATGAACTCTGACGAGTCAACTTCATCTCCGAACTTCTCTTCTCTTTCTCTTGCTAATCGCTGAATATCAGTTCTAAGCTTTTCCATAGCATCTTCTAGTGGTCTTTTCTGTACATCCTTGCAGTTGTCATGTGATAATTGTCGGGTTTCTTTCTCATGAGTCCCTTTATCTGCGGTAGCACTTTCTTCGGACTCAAGTCTCCCGACGAGACTTTCCTTTTCTGGTCGTTGTTTCGGTCTTAATTGGCCGGTAGTGGGACGCCATACCATCCTTCTAGCGACGAAGGCCTAGGACCGGATGGTCCGTCGGCTGAATGTCGGAAGGTGGTATCCTCCCTGATCTGTAAACCTGAAACAACAACAGGTGGACTAGCCTTCATCTTCTTATTTGGCCCTTCGCGAGCGATAGCGAGGTTCTACTCGCGGCCCAAGTCGGGATTTGGCCGGCACCCGCCCTATCCTTCTTAAAATTTCCGATACGAGGCATTTTTCTTTCTTTGCTAACTTCTCAATCACGGTACCGTAGTCGGGCAAATGGTGTAATCCTAGCTCTTTTCTTCTCGTTGTCGCTATAGTATGCGGGTCGAGGTAATGTGGAGGCAATCCTCGCGGACATTTTCCTCGTCGACTGCGGCGGAAAGGGGATGGAATCTACTTCCTTCCGAAAGGGGTGTATATTCGAGCAATGGTATGTATTCGGGTAGTGGTGTGTACTCGAGGATTTCTTCTAAGAAAGCGACTTCAGCAGCTCCGGCCTTCCCGGCAATCTTCCCCGCCTCGTTTCTTCTCCGAGTCCGTGTTAGGGGTGGAACCCTTGAGCTGGACCCAATTTCAAAAACGGAAGGTCTTGCACGGAAATCCGTACCCTCCACGGTAACATACTCGTTACAAATTTGAACTTCATTCCCCTTCAGTTTGGCGGAAGCCGGGGTAGGTGCAGAGAAGACTAGACCAGTGGGGGTAGAGATAACGGTCCTCCTTTGGACAGCGGTATTCCTCTCAGTTGGAACCCTTTGCAGGGGAGGAAATTCTTGAGTTGACTTAAGGTTGAACTCAATCATGGGTTTCTCAGTTTCTGGCACTTTGTCCATTAGTGCGAAGAGAGTAACGTCAGCGAACTTGACATTTGTGTTCTCGAATCCTTGTCCAAACCGGATGATCCCATTGTCGGGCGACTCATCCTTGTAAACGGCGAAGTCCGAGTCCATTGGTGAAGGAGAAAATCAGCTTTGGGGCTTCCATTTCGCAGGGTAGATTCCGATTGTCGAGTCCCAAGTTATGCTTCTTCTCATCGGGACGAAAAGAAAGGAATCGAAAAGAGTCCGAACACATTCTTGTTCATGTATATTTGTTAAAACGAGTCATTCATTAGAGGGTTTGTTTATTTAGAACAGAATGTTCAAAGGTGTAGAGAAGGTAATGAATTTGATTCAGAGTTGGAAAGGGAAAGAAAGTCTTATGCAAGACTTCTCGACTCGAAGGATCACTCCTAAACTAACACCTATTGGGGGTCCACCCCACCTCAGAAATGAGGTAAAAGGATTTCGGAACCTCTCTGTTTAGGGGTGTCTAAACAGTGGCTCCTAGATCCGAGAGAATGTTGGCTATACTCGTTCAAGGTAGAAATGAACAAAATATTCCAACGGAAAGAAGGGTAGTTTGATCCATTAGGGACATGGATACACTACCGATTTTTGAAAGCAGAACTATTTGATTAAAAATGGAGAGAGGAATTCTCCCCAGCGGAGTCGCCAGAAATTGTACGGCTTATTTTTAGGTTGAGTGTTTTATTTTGAAAAGGGGTCGCCTACCGAAATTGTCGGCGAATTTTAATTTAATTTAAATAAATAATTTGAAAAGTAGTATTTGATTTTGAAAATAATTTTTAAATTTGAAAATTTTAAGATATGAAATCAAGCTGATCTCACATCCCGAATAGTTTATATAAACGAGCGCCGCACTACAAACCGTGTATCTATCCCGAAGAATAGACACACTCGCTTGATAATGAGGCTCGATTAAATAAACTAGAGAAGTTTGTGACATCCGTTTGGTCGCGAACCAATTTTATAAGCCGAAAAATTCCCCGTTTAATATGAAAACATTAAACAGGGTTTATATTACTCGGGTTCTTAAAATTCCCTATAAGGGCAAGCCCATATAGTTAATTACATCTTAAGTGACGGGAATCACCTAAGAAAACTCTCGATAATAATCAGTAGTTCTGCTCTCAAGAATTTCAAAGTTTAAGTTTTCAATGGATTGAATTTTGGAATTTCAATAGGGAATGGATCAAATTTGGAACATTTTATTTTGAGAATTCAAAGGAAGAAAGGTAGGAGAAATCACAGATTCGAAGCGAACTTCGGTAATTTCCCGACTATCCTATTGTTTGGCTTGGATTTAGGAAAGCCCTAATGTTTATTTAGTATTTTGATCTTGCCAATTTTAATTAGTTAGGACTTATATTTGTATGATAAAATCATACAAATAGCCTTGAAGATGTAAGGGTTTATGTCGTATCGGACGACTACCTCGGAGTCCTAAGATCGATTAGGGCTTAATTTACATGGCATGATCATGCAAATGCCTAACGAAGAGTTGAGGATTTATGTTGCACTAGGCAAACTACCTCGAAGTCCTATAGCTTGGTTATTTAATTCTAAGAAAGTTTTTCTGAAGTAGACTCGGGTTTCGTCGATGGCGATGGCCGTGCTGCCCACCATGCTCCGAGCTCCTTGTTGTTGTAGTGGTTTAGTTTTAGAAGCATAAATCAGGAGATGAGAAAAGTGTTCTGGTTTAGAGAAAATCTTAAAATCCAGGTGTTTTTAATATTTTAATTAAACAAATCTTAAAGTTGATTATAACAACACCGGTTAAGATCCCACGGTTCCATCCTTCCAGGCATCGTTATTTTTATCGGATTCACTTAGTCCGGATGAATTTGCTAAACTCAACCGAATGAGTTCCACACTTTCATTCGGACCGTGGGAAATCCCGTTAGCAACACGTAGGTTACATCATCCGAGGTATTCCCGATCATCCAACAAGATGTTTTAGTTTAGTTGTAGTTGTAGTTTTGTTGTTATGTTTGTGATTAAATTTTGAGTTGTCTTATATTTTGAAATGTTGTGGCGGTGAATTTTATCTTGTAATGACTTTTAATTTAGTTTTGGTTTCAGTTTTAGGGACTATCCTAAAGGTGTGGGTTTTCATGCAACAGTTGTTTATCATGCAAGAAAAGTAAGTGCGATGTGATTAAATAAATTGCAATAAAGTAAATTGCAATAAAATAAAAGCGTACCTGGAGGGTCTTCCCGTCATCCCAAGCTGCACTTAAAACACAGTTAGAATATTTAAGCATTTAAAGTAAGTTCCTAGGTAAAGCTAAGGGAAGGGTTATGGTTTTCTACCAAGTTCCTAATCCTATAGGCTAGTCATTTCCTATGACGTCTAGGTTCTTGTATTTTGGTTTGAGGACGATTTTCTTCATCAAAGAACAATTAAGTTCAATTGTTCTTATAAATATCCTATCATATCGAGGAAGTGCTTAAGACGAATCTTAAACATCTTTTCAATATTTCTAGGATTATTCTAAGTCCAAATGAATTTAATTATACAAATGAATTAATCGTCCGAGAATTCAAGTTTTGCTGTTATCTTGCTCGGTGAACTAGGACATTTGAATATCTTATGAATGAAGTAGCACTTCATTTAACACTCCTTTTAAGAGTTATGACATCACGAGCTTTTGGGGGCAAATGGATGTTCAAGTGGTTTATGATTTAATTTTAGTTAATGGATTTAAGTTTGGAATAGTGTTCAAGTTATTTTAAGTCTATTTTTGAATTCTTTATGTCTTAGGTGATGTTATACTTAATTTAATTTAATTTAATTTAACTTAAATTAATTCAATGTGGTTTAATTTAATTTAATTTAATTCAAGTTAATTTAAGATAATATGATTCAATTTAATTTAATTTAATTTAATTTAATTTAATTTAATTTAATTTAATTTAATTTAATTTAATTTGATTTAATTTAATATGATTTAATTTAATTTTATTTAATTTAATTTAATTTAATTTAATTTAATTTTTAATTTAATTTTATTTTTAATTTTAATTTAATATTTTATTTTTTATGTTTTAAAGATGATTTAATTTTCATTATTAAAGTATTAATGAAATTTTGATTGAATTTAGTTTAAATGTTTTAATTTTAATTTAATTTAATGATTAAGTCTTTTAGTATTTTAAATCTTGAGTTTGGATTATCATTTTAATTAGGAATTAAATATTATTGAGGTGATTAATTTAGGGATTTTTTAGATTAAAGAATAAATCTCTTCCTAATAATATCCCTATTTTAATAATTCCAATTTTTTTATTTTTCTTCCAAGTTTAATTAATCATTTAATTAAGGTTTATTTTAATTATGATTGATGGGTTTCTACCCTTAATTATTTAAATTTCAGCCATCCAAATCAGATTAAGATCAAATATTTTACTCTTTCATTTTATTAAGCCTAAAGTTTTAATTAAGGGTTAAAATTTTAATTACCATTTTGCCCTTCAAGCTTAATAATTTCATAACTCACTAAATTGAGCTCAAATGAATTTGAAATTTTTATGTGACTTCACTCATATGTCAATAAAGACATTAGAGAGAAAATGTGATTTTTCTGTATTTAATTTATTTATGTAATTATTTTTAGTGGAAAATAAGGATTTCCAAGGAAAATTCAATAATATGACCAAGGAAAAGTTTCTGTCCTTAAGAAAATTATGGGACATT
Source organism: Papilionanthe hookeriana x Papilionanthe teres (assembly GCA_022702705.1). Lineage (NCBI taxonomy): Eukaryota > Viridiplantae > Streptophyta > Magnoliopsida > Asparagales > Orchidaceae > Papilionanthe > Papilionanthe hookeriana x Papilionanthe teres. The sequence continues at coordinate 61,930,440 of CM040433.1, forward strand.
CCTAATGACCAGAGGACCATTTAGACCAATTTTGGTGATTTTTTTAATCATATTCTTTTTATTATAATTATTTTGAGTTTTGGAGTATTAATTAATTTAAAAATTAAATACAGGTTGAAAAATGAATTTTATATTTTTCAAAAATCTCTCTGATATCAAGGAAATCAGAGAATCAATTTTTACAATTTTCTGATTTTTTCTTTGATTTATTAGAATTATTTTAGTGGGAATGCTAAAAAATACATTTTTTTAAATTTTAAAATTACCTTAGGGCTTTAAAATTTAATATCTCATCATAGAGACTTAAGAAAAATATAGGATTTGTTCCTAAGTGATTAAAATTTAAAATGTGACATTATGGTGAATTTTATTATTTTTGTGATTTTTATTATTTTTTTAATTATTAAAATATTAAAATAATGCAAAAAATCAACTTTTTTAGAAAATTGAAATTTTATTTTTTTTAAATTCCCCTAATATCAGAGAGGCTCCAAAACCAATTTGGTGAATTTTTGAAAAGCATTTTGAAAGTTATGAATTTTTAAAGTTTAAATTGGCTAAATGGCTTAATCAACCCATTTAGTAGGGCTAACCAAGTCCAATTGACTTCAAATTTTTATGGTGGGTTCCTCTGATCCTAAAGGTCAGTGGAGAATTTATTTCAAGTCAATTTGATGTATGATTAGCTCTAATTAATTAAAGACCTATTTAGGGTGTTTAAGCCAATTAGGGTTATTCCAAGTGGATTAATTCAAAACCTATTTTTCCTAGGGTCCTCTGGTCATAAGAAACATCACCAAATTTTCCTAGAATTTATTTCACAACATGATAATTATTGGATTTAAAATACTCAAAACGAGTAACATGAATTTGAAAAATCAATAACTCCTCATAGGATGGCCTCTGACTTTGGAAAATTCAGGGAATGTTCCCAAATTCAGAGGCTTCAAAAGCCCTATGGTCTCATGCCATGGTGAATTTCCTATATGCATGGAGAATTAAAACAATGCAGACAGTAAATAAATCATTAAAAATAAAATACTTAATGAAATTAAATGATTTCCTTTCTACATTATTCTCCTCTGTTCACTGAGCAAGAGGGTATTTTTATTTTATTTTTCTGATTTTTCTACACAAAGTTATGAATTTTCAAAGTTCTGGTAATTAAATAAATAGAAAATAGCCCTAATTTCCTACTTATCCACGCGGCGCCACGCCATCCTCGGCAGCTCCGAAAGGCCACGCGTCGTCTCCTGATTCGGCGCCGCCATCCGACTCAGCGCTCCAGGGGCCCGCGGTTCATGCACCATCGCGCTGTCCGGCTCGATCCAGACCGTCCGCTCGATACACGCTCGATCCGACGGCTCCCAGTCATCGTCTACGACTAGTGTGCACCCGTGACCGTCAACCTTCTAACCCTAATTTCTCACTCGATTCTCAACGGATTTTTGTGTTCTTATGCTCTTTGGATTCGTCTTCAGGAGACAAACACATCCATACGGTAAACATGTATTTAAATTGATTCAAATTAAATGGAGAATCTCTGTAAGCTCGGGAAGAAGAGTGAGTCCATACCTTTGCTCAGAGAAGTGAAGCTTCGATCCGAGAGTTGTGTCACCTTCGATTGGATCCCAGCGAAGCTCCGGATGAAGTCTCCTGGTGCAGTGAATTGCCTAGCTATGAAAGTGGCCACAGCCGATCACAAAGCTTGGAGGCTGGAACAAGCCGGGTGGCTCGGGGATGGGGCTTTCGGTGGGAAACTTCTCCTCTTGGTCCGGTGAAGGTGTAGGACCAGTCAATTTGAGGATTGGCTCAGCTGTGGAGAAGTGTCCTGGTTTTCGGGCTAAAGTTTGAGCTCGAAATTGAGCTCAGTTGGAGGGAATTGGGGCTGGAATTCGGTGGGGATCAAGTGCTCTATGTGTGGAGAGTGATGCGGAATGATTTTGGCGAGTTTCCTTAAGGTTTGGTTCAGCACCTCTCATGGACGAGAAGGGGTGGTGTTTAAATAGGCATGGCTGGAGGCTCTCCCAGGGGGAGTTAGGGCTTGGGATCAGCTGCTCTTGGCAAGAGAAGAACAGCCATGGTGGCCATTGGGCATGGGGCAGCTCAGCAAGGTGGAATTCCAAAGTTTGATTTCTCCCCATGTCTCGGTCATGGAGTTTTCCGGCAACCCAGGCGGCTGGCCGGCAGGCATGGGTCACCCTCAGGTCCAGGTGGGTCAGGGCTGTGGTTTAGTGCAGTCAATTGGCATTAGCCATGTGTAAAGGTGTTGATTGAAAGTGGAATGGGGAAGAGGCCATTTTGGCTTGATTTGGGTCAACCCACCATTTTGGGCTTGGTGCACCCTTCCAAGGCCAATTTGGGCTGAAGGGAAAGTCACTTGGATCAGCTTGATTAGTGGGGTCAAGTCACAATCCAAGTACAATTAAGCTTAAGCAAGAGTTAGGGGAGACATGGGAGTGGTTAATTACTCTTAAGAGAATCATTAAAGGGTCCCCTCTTCTTGCCATTTTGGGTATGGTGAAGTGTCCAAGGCTTTCATGGCTCACATGTGGCTCATGCATGACTTCATGGCTCACCTTTGGCTTGGAAAAAGCTAAGTCAACTTTCATGAAAGAGGTTTTTTAGGAATTCTGGTAATTTAGGAGTGATTTGATGGGATTTGGCATATGGCTTGATTTGGAACCATTTGATGATTGATTTGAACTTAGGGATGATTTTAATTGAAGTCATGATGAAGAAGAGTGTCATATGGGCTTTGTATGAATTTTGGGCCTTTAAAATTTTGTGAAGATGGGCTTTTAAAATGGTTTAGGGAAGTAGGCTTTTAGATTTGAAAATAAATTTATGGATGGGAATTTTGTGAAGGATTGGGCCAAACAAATGTTGGGTTTAGCTCATAGATGTGTCATGAGTGATTTGAAGCAAGTTGGGAGTGATTTGGGTTTGAATTGGGTTGAATTTGGGCTTCTTTGGTGAATGGGTCAATATAGGTCAAATTGGGCTAACTTGGGCCAATGTTGGGCTAGGGTTGAAATTGATGTAAAATAAATGTTGGGAAATGTTTATGGGAGTGTTTCAAAGAGGTTTTGGCTTTGGTTGGGTTTTGATTTTGAGGTTTGGGCTCATTTGGGTTAGGTTTAGGTTTAGGTAAAAATTGGGCCTTTTAGCTTTGGGTTGAATTTGAGTGGGGTTTGGGTCTAAATTTTGGGCAAATCATGTTAGTTTTTTGTTTATGGGGATGTTAAGGAAGGTTTAGAAAAGATTTGGGGTTAATTGGAGTTGAATTGGGTGAGTTTGGGCTAAGTTTGGGTCATGGGTCCAAATTGGGCTTTAAGGCCAAAAGTGAAATTGGATCCAAATGTCAATCAAATTGGACTTGGATTTGGTCTAGATTCATGTTGGGGATGTTGAATTGAAGTTTAAAATTGAATTGGACTAGAATTTGAGTCAACTGGGTAGGTTTGGTTTGACATTGGGTTCATTTTGGGTTAAAATGGGTCAAATTGGGTGTTTTGATAAAAGTGGGGTAAATTGACAAAATTTTCCCATAGTGTAGTTAGACAAAATGAAATTGGGAATATTTGGGATTTTCTGGAATTTTCTGGGAATTTTCTGAATTTTTGGATTTTTTGGCTAAGAGGGGTATTTTGGGTATTTGGAGGGTATTGGGAGGTATTTTTGGAATTTTTGGTATTTTTGGGTATGGATGATCAATTTGAGTAATGTGGGAATGTTTAGGATTGATTTTGAGGAATTTTGGGTAATTTAGGTGGTTTTGCAAATTTTGGGTGGTTTCGAGGGTTTTGGGTAGAGTTTAGCGGGTGTAGGGTCCGGGGGTCAAAAATTGAAAATTTGTAAAATTGAAGATTGGGTGAATGTAAGTGGAATGAAATCATTTTGGTTGAGCCATGAAGCCATATCAAGCCCACATGAGCCATAAAAGGGACTCATTTGAGGCATCCACTATGTTGTTCCTAACCCTCTTGCCGAGGGCTTAGGGGTTAAGGACCATCCATGTGAATCACCTTCATGAGTCAGGAGGTCAAGTTAGGTATGGGTGTGTTTTTAGGAGGTGTGTGAAAGTGTAGTGTATAGGTGTAGTGTGTGTGTAAGTCAGCCCTTCACCAGACCAGGCCACCGCAGGCGATCCTAAGGCCAAAGAGTCCTATAGGAACTCATCCTTTAAACTTCCACATTTGATTTCAACCCTCTAGGTGATTAGGGGTCTACAATCAAGTTTGTGGAGTTTGCGGGGAGTTAAGAAGTGGTTTGAATTTCTAAGTGGTGGGTCCCAATTCTAATCCTCTAGGATAGTCAAAGGAAAAGCCTAAGGCTAGATCCTAAGTACTAAAGAGAAGAAGAGAAGACCTCATCAAAAATGAGGTCAACAACTGTACACACACGGCATGAACTAGGGTAGGATCTCCTAATCCTCCAGTGGTCTCTCCTCTAGCAATAGACTTAATGTTGTTGAAGATAATAGCTCCAATATCAATCTTCTTCATATTCTGAATACAATAGTTCAGAATTGCTCTATCCCTTGTACCTTGTGCAGGGAAGTTAATCATCTGTTTTTTACTTAATTTTTCCCCTCTTCCGTCTGTCAGAAAAGCAATCACTTCCTTCATATTCGCCTCTCGTGTATCAAAATTTTCATATTCGTAAACAAAAGGGTCTGATAAAATACATTGATACGTTGAGGGGTAAATTCAACTATTTTTCCTCTAACTAGCACATATTCTGTTTCAGTCCAGAAAACATTTTCATAAAACTCTCTCACAACACCCAAAACAGCATTAGCAGTAAAAACACAAAATCTCTCCTATTTTCGCTCAGCAATTAACTTTTCAACAGATCCACCATGAATATCAAAACGTTCTATCCTAAATACACTTCTTATTATAAAGGTAAGAATTAAAATGAAATTGCGCTTTAACATTGACAAATCTTTCTTCATCATAATCAAATTTTATCTTCCCTTTACTCATCCTTGGAGCCATGTGAGTTTTAAAAAATTTCATGAAAATTCTAATAAAGTCCAAATGCATAATGTAACAAACTTCAAATACTATTCTAAACAAGTAAGAGCAAATTTCATCATACGAAATCTCAAAATTTCTTCAAAAATTTCAAAATTCTAATCTAAGCAAAACGAGAGATTCCTATGGTGAAAATCAAAAAATTTGAACTTAAAGTGAAGCTCTTACCAAGAGAAGTGTAGATCTAGTTTCGAAAAGCCTTGAATCGTTTCAAATCTAAGATCTAGCAAGCTCTAGGTCTTCAAAGTCATGAAAATGGAGGAGGAAGATGAAAGCAACGGAAAAAATCACGGGTCCCAGGGTCAAAATTGCGAAATAAAAGGGTTTTGTATTTTTCTGTATTCGGGCGCCGGCAATCCTCGATAGGGCGCAGCGGCGCTCAATAGGGCACCGACGACGCTCTAGTTTTTTAAATTGGCCAAAGTCTCTGGATTTGGCACCGACAGCGCCCATTCGGGCGCCGACGGTGCCAATGCAAAAAATTTTCTGGGACCGAATATTTTTTCGTAATTTCAATCATTTCATCCTCCACAATGATATTTAACACTTCATTAAGCATCTATTTCATCACATAAGCAATAACTAACACAATTATTACAGAAACAGTACTAAACATCACTTATATATATATAATCCACATTATAACATAAACACTAATATGTTCGGCAAATTAAATTAACAACCCTTAGATTTTTAGTGTTACAAGTACGCTACGATAAGCAAACACTGAAATCTAAGCACACACAATGAAATTAAACATATAAAATCCAAATGCAAACTAGAAAGCAAAGCAAAGCAAACACACATCAAACATAAGAAGAATCTAGTAGTCACTCCTCATCGGTCTCCGACTATCTTCCTCTCTGATATCTCTAATAGATTGTTGATGCACTAACAAATTTTAGAAGGGATGAAATGGGAATTCATCAGATGAATCCTCAGCAATCACATCATTCTTCTTCATCAGATTAATCATGCCCATTTCAATCTAACCAGTGTGATCAAATTGTTCCTTCATCCTCCAGTCTATATGATCAAGTAAAGCAGCAATATTATTGATGACATTCATAACGTTCTGTACCTCTTTTTCCGACTGCTTGATTCTCTTCAGTATCACTCTGGAACTTTCAGGAAAGTAAGGCTAAATCGATTGTGAACTCTGAGTTGGTTGATCAGTAAGTAGATCCATATCACCTTCATCTCCTATTGTTTGGTAGTTATAAAGATTAGTTGGATCAATAGGCCTCCAAAGAAGAAAAACCTTTTCCTAACTCTCATACGGAACTTGTGATTGAATACACAACAGAAATATGGTGGACGGGTGTCCAAGCCCATATTTAGACCCATGAACTATCAATCCCAAAATGGATTTCACAATTATATTTTCAATATCAATCATCCTTCCAGTTTGAGTACAAAAATTCAAAATAGCACTTTCCTTGGTTACTTTACTAATCTTCAAAGTTTTAAATAACTTTGCCAAAATAAAATAATTCCACTGCTTTAACACTGGATTTAAAGATACATACGGGAAACTAATATTTTCATTGTCTCTTACTTCTCAATCTTCATTTTTATCCGTCAAATAACGATACACATCATTCATATTATCGCTTGTCGCAGTAAAATTTGAATAGTGGCAGATAGGTGCATTCTTAATCATAAAGAGATCATTAATTCTCGTGGTAGTGAATTGTACAAACCTACCTCGCACAAAGACAAATCCTTGGTTGATCCTGCGAAGATTGGCATAGAACTCCTTCACAACAGGAACAACTGTGGCAGTAGTAATGTAACATAGCACTTCCCAACGTCTTTCCTTTATTATCTCTTCAACTCTTGTAGTAGGATTATCCATACCTCAATTAATAAAGCCTCTTTCCTTGATAATCCTCCTCTTCATCATCACCTTGTTGAATAATCGTTGTGCCTCGAAACTGATAAACTTTCGTGGGTCAAAAATACGAGATCGAGGGGTTTTTATAGAGTAGGAATCCATGGGATACGAATTAGGAAAGGAATTTTTTGTTTTTCTGGAGTTTGGAAGTTTAAAATAGAGTTTAAGGAGTTATAAAGAAGAAGAACCCGCTTAAAACCGCAAGAAATTGCATTTTGAAACTCCAAAAATTGTCAACAGGTTTTGGGCGCCGGCGGCGCTCAAACCCAAAATTCTATAAACATCTCTGTAATTGGGCACCGGAGGTGCCAGTGGTAAAAAATTTCACCGAACTTTGTTTGGCCTAAAATATTCCAATATCTTAATTTGATCCAATATTAATCAATTCTTAAAAGTATTTAGGAGTGATTAGGGTTCCACAATAACTATCTAAAAGCACAATTACAACAAACAAGCAAACACTCCAGAAAGATACATATGGGTTGCCTCCCATAAAGTGCTTGGTTTAACATCGTCAGCTCGACAAACCATTCAGTTAATCAAGAAGACTCAGCATTAAAACCTCTTTGAATTCGGGTTGAAACCCATCAAAGTAAGGCTTTAATCGATGCCCATTAACCTTGAAATTCTTTCCAGTAACAGAATCATGAATATCAACAGCTCCAAAAGAATGAACTTTTATAATTGTAAAAGGTCCCAACCATCTATACTTGAGCTTTCCAGGAAATAATTTCAACCATGTGTTGTATAACAAAACTTTCTGTTCATATTCAAATTTCTTTATCAATATCTTCCGATCATGCCACAATTTCATTCTCTTTTTATAGATGTCGGCATTTTTTTTTAGGTTGAGTGTTGTATTTTTTTAAAAGGGGTCGCCTACAGAAATTGTCGGCGAAATTTAAATTTTAAATTTAATTTAAATATGTATATAATTTAGAAAGTAGTATTTGATTTTGAAAATAATTTTAAATTTGAAAATTTTAAGATATGAAATCAAACCGATCTCACATCCCAAATAGTTTATATAAACGAGCACCGCATCACAAACCGTGTATCTATCCCGAAGAATAGACACACTGCTTGATGATGGGGCTCGATTAAATAAACTAGAAGATTTGTGACATCCTTTTGGTCTGCGAACCAATTTTATAAGCCGACAAGTTCCCCCGCTTAATATAAATGAATTAAACGAGGGTTCATATTACTCAGGTTCTTAAAATTCCCTATAAGGGCAAGCCCCTATAGTTAATTACATCTTAAGTGACAGGAATAGAAAACTCTCAATAATAATCAGTAGTTTTGCTCTCAAGAATTTCAAAGTTTAAGTTTTCAAGGGATTGAATTTTAGAATTTCAATAGGGAATGGATCAAGTTTGGAACATTTTGTTTTGGGAAAAAGAAAAAAAAAAGGTAGGAGAAATTACAGATTCGAAGCGAACTTCGGTAATTTCCCGACTATCCTATTGTTTGCCTTGAATTTAGGAAAATCCTAATGTTTATTTAATGTTTTGATTTTGCCAATTTTAATTAATTAGGACTTATATTCGTATGACACAATCATACAAACAGCCTCGAAGATGTGAGGGTTTATGTCGTACCGAACGACTACCTCGGAGTCCTAAGACCGGTTAGGGCTTAATTTGCAATGCAAATGCCTAACAAAAGGTTGAGGATTTATGTTGCACTAGGCAAACTACCTCGAAGTCTTATGGTTTGGTTATTTAATTCTAAGAATGGTTTTGCTGATGTAGATTTCAGTTTTGCTGACGACGATGGCCGTGCTGCCCACCATGCTTCGAGTTCCTTGTTGTTGCAGAGGTTTAATTTTAGAAGTCATAAATCAGGAGATGAGAAAAGTGTTTTGTTTTAGAAATCTTAAAGTCCAAGTGTTTTTTATGTTTTAATTAAAACAAATCTTAAAGTTGATTATAACAACACCGGTTAAGATCCCACGGTTCCATCCTTCCGGCATCGTTATTTTTATCGGATTCACTTAGTCCAGATGAATTTGCTAAACTCAATTAAATGAGTTCCACACTTTCATTTAGACCGTGGGAAATCTCGTTAGCAACACGTAGGTTACATCATCCGAGGTATTCCCGATCATCCAACAAGACATTTTAATTTAGTTATAATTGTAGTTTTGTTGTTCTGTTTGTGATTAAATTTTGAGTTGTTTTATATTTTGAAATGTTGTGGCGATGAATTTTATCTTGTAATGACTTTTAATTTAGTTTTGGTTTCAGTTTTAGGGACTACCCTAAAAGTTTTGGTTTTCATGCAACAATTATTTATCATGCAAGAAAGATAAGTGCGATGCGATTAAATAAATTGCAATAAGGTAAATTGCAATAAAATAAAAGCGTACTTGGAGGGTCTTCCCGTCATCCCAAGCTACACTTAAACACAATTTAGGATGTTTAATCATTTAAAGCAAGTTCCTAGGTAAAGCTAAGGGAAGGGTTATGGTTTTCTACCAGGTTCCTAATCCTATAGCTAGTCATTTCCTATGACGTCTAGGTTCTTGTGTTTTAGTTTGGGGACGATTTTCTTCATCAAAGAATAATTAAGTTCAATTGTTCTTATAAACATCCTATCATATTGAGGAAGTGCTTAAGACGAATCTTAAACATCTTTTCAATATTTCTAGGATTATTTTAAGTCCAAGAGAATTTAATTATACAAATGAATTAATCGTCCAGGAGTTCAAGTTTTGTTATCTTGCTCAGTGAACTAGGACATTTGAATGTCCTATGAATGAAGTAACACTTCACTTAACACTCCATTTAGGAGTTATGACAACAAGAGCTTTCGAGGGCAAATGGATGTTCTAGTGATTTGTGATTTAATTTAATTTTAATTAATGGATTTAAGTTTGGAATAGTGTTCAAGTTGTATTAGATTTATTTTGAATTCTTTATGTCTTAGGTGATATTATATTTAATTCAATTTAATTTAATTTAATTTAAATTAATTTGGTTTAGTTTTAATTTAAATTTGATTTTAATTTTAATTTAATTTAAATTTTATTTTAATTTGATTTTATTTTTTTTATTTAATTTAACTTAATTTAACCTGCTTTAATTTAATTTAATTTAATTTAATGTGGTTTAATTTAATTTAATTTAATTTAAGTTAATTTAATTTAATTTAATTTTAATTTTAATTTAATATTTTATTTTTTATGTTTTAAAGATGATTTAATTTAACTGTTAAAGTATTAATTTAATTGAAATTTTGATTGAATTTAGTTTGAATGTTTTAATCTTAATTTAATTTAATGATTAAGTCTTTTAATATTTTAAATCTTGAGTTTGGATTATCATTTTAATTAGGAATTAAATATTATTGAGGTGATTAATTTAAGGATTTTTTTTAGATTAAAGAATAAATCTCTTCCTAATAATATCCCTATTTTAATAATTCCAATTTTTCTTATTATTCATCTAAGTTTAATTAATTATTTATTTAGGTTTATTTTAATTATTATTGATGGGTTTCTACCCTTTAATTATTTAAATTTCAATCATCCAAATCAGATTAGGATCAAATATTTTACTCTTTCATTTTATTAAGCCTAAAGTTTTAATTAAGAGTTAAAATTTTAATTACCATTTTGCCCTTCAAGCTTAATAATTCCATAACTCACTAAATTGAGCTTAAGTGAACTTGAAATTTTTATGTGACTTCACTCATATGTCAAAAAAGACATTAGAGGAGAAAATGTGATTTTTCTGTATTTAATTTATTTATATAATTATTTTTTGTGGAAAATAAGGATTTCCAAGGAAAATTCAATAACATGACCAAGGGAAAATTTCTGTCCTTAAGAAAATTATGGGATATTCCTAATGACCAGAGAACCACTTGGACCAATTTTGGTGATTTTTTAAATTATATTCTTTTTATTATAATTATTTTGAGTTTTGGAGTATTAATTAATTTAAAAATAAAATAAAGGTTGAAAAATGAATTTTATATTTTTTAAAATCTCTCTGATATCAAGGAAACCAGAGAACCAATTTTTATAATTTTCTGATTTTTCTTTGATTTATTAGAATTATTTTAGTGGAAATGCTAGAAAATACATTTTTTAATTTTAAAATTACCTTAGGGATTTAAAATTTAATATCTCATCATAGAGACTTAAGAAAGATATGGGATTTGTTCCTAAGTGATTAAAATTCAAAATATGACATTTTGGTGAATTTTATTATTTTTGTGATTTTTATTATTTTTTAATTATTAAAATATTAAAATAATGCAAAAAATCAACTTTTTTAGAAAATTACAACTTTAATTTTCTTAAATTTCCCTGATATCAAAGAGGCTCCAAAACCAATTTGGTGAATTTTTGAAGAGGATTTTGAAAGTTATGAATTTTTTGAGTTTAATTTTGGCTAAATGGCTTAATCAACCCATTTGATAGGGCTAACCAAATCCAATTGACTTCAAACTTTTATGGTAGGTTCCTCTGATCCTAAAGGTCAGAGGAGAATTGATTTCAAGTCAATTTGATGTGTGATTAGCTCTAATTAATTAGAACTCCATTTTGGGTGTTTAAGCCAATTAGGGTTATTCCAAGTGAGTTAACTCAAAACCTATTTTTCCTAGGGTCCTCTCGGTCATAATAAACATCACCAAATTTTCCTAGAATTTATTTCACAACATGCTAATTATTAGAATTAAAATACTCGGAATAGTGACCTAGAATTGAAAAATCAATAACTCTTCATAGGGGAGGCCTCGACTTTGGAAAATTCAGGGAATGTTCCCAAATTCAGAGGCTTCAAAAGCCCTATGGTCTCATGCCATGGTGAATTGTATACATGCATGGAGAATTGAAAATGTGCAGAGAGTAAATAAATATTAATAATGAAATACACAATGAAATTGAATGATTTCTTTTCCATATTATTCTCCTCTGTTCACTGAGCAAGAGGGTATTTTTATTTTCTTTTTCTGATTTTCCTACACAAAGTTATGCATTTTTGAAGTTTAGGGAATTAAATAAATAGGAAAATAACATAATTTCCTACTTATCCACGCGGCGCCAACTCAACCTAGGCATCTCCGAAGCGCCGCGTGTAGTCTTCTGATTCGGCGCCGCCATCCGACTCAGTGATCCAGGGCCCCGCGGGTCACGTACCAACGCGCTGTCCGGCTCAATCCAGACCGTCCACTCGATACACGCTCGATCCGACGGCTCCTGGTCATCGTCTACGACTGGTGTGCACCCGTGACCGTCAAACTTCTAACCCTAATTTCTCACTCGATTCTCAACGGATTTTCGTGTTCTTATGCTCTATGGATTCGTCTTGAGGAGACGAACACATCCATACGGTAAACATGTATTTAAATTGACTCAAATTAAATGGAGAATCTCTCGTAAGCTCGGGAAGAAGAGTGAGTCCATACCTTTGCTCAGAGAAGTGAAGCTTCGATCTGAGAGTTGTGTCACCTTCGATTGGGTCCAAGGAAGCTCCAAATGAAGTCCCTTGGCTCAGTGAATTGTCTAGGTAAGATTTCGACCAAGCCCGATCACAAAGCTTGGAGGCTGGAAGCAATGGCTGGCCTGGTGAGGGGGCTTTTGCTGGTAAACTTCTTCCCTTGGTCTGGTGAAGGTGTAGGATCAATCAATTTGGGGATTGGTCCACTGTGAAGAAGTGTCCTGGTTTTTGTGCTGAAGTTTGAACTCAAAATTGAGCTCAGCTGGAGGGAATTGAGGCTGGAATCCAGTGGGAATCAAGTGCTCTATGTGTGGAGAGTGGTCTGGAATGATTTTGGCAGAGTTTCCTTAAGGTTGGTTCAGCACCTCCTTCATGGCCGAGAGGGGTGGTGTTTAAATAGGAGAGGCTGGAGGCTCTCCCAGGGGGAGTTAGGGACTGGGATCAGCTGCTCTTGGCAAGGGAAGAACAGCTGCAATGGCCACTGGGCATGGGGCAACTCAGCAAGGTGGAATTTCAATGCTTGGCTCCTTCCCATGTCTCGGCCATGGCGTTTTCCGGCGGCCCAGGTGGCTGGCCGGCAGGCATGGGTCACCCTCAGGGTCAGGTGGGTCAGGGCTTGATGTTTGTGAAGTCAATTGGTGGCTGCCATGTGTAAAGGGCTTGGATTAAAATGGTATGGGGGAGAGGCCATTTTGGGTTCAAATGAGTCAACCCATGGTTTTGGGCTAGGTTCACCACCCAAGGCCTGGTTTTGGACTGAAAAGAGTCACTTGGGTCAGCCAAGAGAAAATGGTGTGGTCTCCATAAAAATAGTTTAAGTTAATTTTGGGTTATGGTGTTGCATTAAAGAGGTTAAAATGGCTTAAGGAAGGCTTAGGAAAGGGCTCCCTCTTCTTGCCATTAATGGCTTGGTGACAAGTCAAACCCCCCATGGCTCCATGTGGCTTGCCCATGGCTTGCATGTGGCTCCATTTGGCTCATCCTTGGCTTAGGAAAAGTGGATTCATTTATATGAAAAAGGAATTTGGAAATTTTGGCAATTTAGTGGAAATTTAGATGGTGCTTGATTTAGGTTGATTTGATGATTGATTTGGGACTTAGGAATTGATTCTAATTAAAGGGATGATGAGAAGGAATTGTCAATGTGGGCTTTGGAATGGGTTTGGGCTTTTGGATTTTACTTTGGATGGGCTTTTAAAATGGATTAGGGAAGTGGGCATTTGGATTTTAAAATAGACTTTAGGATGAAAGTTTGGTAAAGGCTTGGGCCAAATAATTGTTGGGTTTGGTTTAGGGATGTTTCATGAGTGATTTGGAATAAATTTTAGGTGGTTTGGGTTTAGGTCAAAATTGGGCCTTTTAGCTTTGGGTTGAATTTGAGTGGGGCTTGGGTCTAAATTTTGGGTAAATCATGTTAGTGTTTTGTTTTTTGGGATGTTAGGGAAGGTTTAGAAAAGATTTGGGGTTAATTGGAGTTGAATTGGGTGAGTTTGAGCTAAGTTTGGGTCATGGGTCCAAATTGGGCTTTAAGGTCCAAAATGAAATTGGGTTCAAATGCCAATCAAATTGGACTTGGATTTGGTCTAGATTGGTGTTGGGTATGTTGAATTGAAGTTTAGAATTGAATTAGACCAGAATTTGGGTCAATTGGGTAGGTTTGGTTTGACATTGGGTTCACTTCGGGCTTAAAATGGGTCAAATTGGGGATTTTGACAAAAGTGGGGTAAATTGACAAAATTGGCCCATGGTGTAGTTGGACAAAATTAAATTGGGAATATTTGGGATTTTCTAGAATTTTCTGGGAATTTTCTGAATTTTTTGATTTTTTGGCTAAGAGGGGCATTTTGGGTATTTGGAGGGTATTGGGACGTATTTTTGGAATTTTTGGTACTTTTGGCTATGAATGATCAATTTGAGTAATATGGGAATGTTTGGGATTGGTTTTGAGGAATTTTGGGTGATTTGGAGGATTTTGGAAAATTTGGGTAATTTCAAGGGTTTTGGGTAGGCTAGGTGGGGTGTAGGGTCCCGGGGTCAAAAATTGAAAATTTAGGAAATTGAAGATTGGGTAAATGTAAGTGAAATGAAATCATTTTGGTTGAGCCATGAAGCCATATCAAGCCCACATGAGCCATGAAGGGACTCATTTGAGGCATTCACTATGTTGTTCCTAACCCTCTTAGCCAAGGGCTTAGGGGTTAAAGACCATCCATGTGAATTACCCTCATGAGTCAGGAGGTCAAGTTGGGTATAGGTGTGGTTTTAGGAGGTGTGTGAAAGTGTAGTATATAAGTGTAGTGTGAGTGTAAGTCAGCTCTTTCACCAGACCAGGCCACCCAGGGCAGTCCTAAGGCTAAAGAGTTCTATAGGAACTCATCCTTTAAACTTCCACATTTGATTTCAACCCTCTAGGTGATTAGGGGTCTACAGTCAAGTTTGTGGAGTTTTCAGGGAGTTAAGAAGTGGTTTGAATTTCTAAGTGGTGGGTCCCAATTCTAGTCCTCTAGGATAGTCAAAGGAAAAGTCTAAGGCTAGATCCTAAGTACTAAAGAGAGAAAAGAAGACCTCATCAAAAATGAGGTCAACAATAGATCCTATCATTATGATAAGATGCATTTCTAATTTCTTCCAATTCGTTAAATTGCATAAATCTCTTCTCTCCAGCATTTTTCAAATTAAAATTCAACTCTTTTATCACCGAATATGCTTTATGCTCCAATTCAATCGGTAAATGACATGTCTTACCAAACACTAGTCTAAAAGGAGACATTCCAATAGGGATCTTAAAAGCAGTCTTATAAGCCCATAGTGTTGTATCTAATCGAGCAGACCAATCTAATTTGTGATTATCCACACTTTTCTCCAAAATTTTTTTAATTTCACGATTACACACTTATGCTAAACCACTAGTCTAGGGAGGATAAGCAGTAAAGATTCTATGAATAATATTATATTTCACAATCAATCTCTTAATTTGATTATTCTTGAAATGGGATCCACCATCAGTTGTAATCACTCCCAGCATTCCATATCTCGCAAATATTATTTTCTTTAAAAATTTTGAAACACTCCGAGCATCACATCAAGGTAAAGCAATAGCTTCAATCCATTTCAAGACATACTCAACTGCAACCTGTATATATAAATTCCCAAATGAAGGAGTAAATGGTCCCATAAAATCTAATCTCCATAAATCAAAAATTTCAACTTCCAAATTATAGTTTAGAGACATTTTATTTCTTCTAAAGATATTACATGCTCTTTAACATCGACCACATGATTTAATATATTTGTATACATCCTTAAAAAGAGTAGGCCAATAAAATCCATATTATAAAATCTTAAAAGCAATTTTATCAACACTAAAATGACCTCCAAATTCACAATCATGACAACGTTGAATAATTAAATTAGTTTCTTCCTGTGGCACACATCTCCTAATAATCAGATCCTTACACTGTTTATATAGATAGGGATCATCCCAAAAATAAAATTTTGCATCATATTTAAACTTCTTTTGTTTTTGCCTTGTTAAATCAGGTGGTACAATATCACTCAATATATAATTCACAATATCAGCATACCAAGGTAAATTTCTTCACATAATATTATAAAGTTGTTCATCAGGGGTGTAACTTCCTTCTCAAATTCAAATAATTCATCATACTCTAATCTTTATAAATGATCAGTTATTTAGTTATTAGATCCATTCCTATCAATTATCACAAAATCAAATTCTCGCAGAAGAAGTATCCATCTAATAAATCTAGGTTTGATATCCTTCTTTTGCATTAAATATTTGATAGCTAAATGGTCTGTATGCACAATACTTTTAGCTCCAATTAAATAAGGTCTAAACTTTTCAAGAGTAAATACTATAGCTAATAACTCTCTTTCAGTAGTGGTATAGTTAATTTGAGCTTCATTAAGAGTTTTACTAGCATAGTAAATGACTTTAAAAACTTTATCATGCCTCTGCCCCAATGCTACTCTGATCGCATAATCACTAGCATCACACATAAGGTCAAATGGTTTCTACCATTCAGGTGAAACAATTATAGGTGCAGTGATTAATTTCTCTTTCAATAATTCAAAAGCACACAAACATTCATCATTAAAATCAAATTTTCTATCATTTTCTAGAAGTCAGCACAAAGGTTTAATAATTTTAGAAAAATCTCTTATATATCGCCTGTAAAATCTAGCTTATTCAAAGAAACTCCTCACATCTCTAACGGTAGTGGGTGGTGCCAATCTCTCAATCACTCGAATTTTAACAGGGTCGACCTCCATACCATATTCATAAAATTTATGCCCAGGCACAATGCCTCCTACAACCATAAATTGACATTTCTCCCAATTCAAAACTAAATTTGTTTTATCGCAAAGCTCCAAAACTTTTACTAAGTTTTCCAAACAGATTTCAAATGAAGTCCCGAATATAGAGAAATCATCCATAAAAACTTCTATTCCATTTTCTATCATATTTCTGAAGATAGACATCATACATCTCTGAAACGTTGCAGGTGCATTACACAGTCTAAAAGGCATTCTTCAAAAAGCAAAGGTTTCGTAAGAGCTAGTAAATGTTTTTTTTTTCTTGATCCCTAGAAGCAATAGGTTTTTGATGATAACCAGTATATCCATCCAAAAAGCGGTAGTACTTGTGTCCAGCAAGTCTATCCAACATTTGATCGAGAAAAGGAAGAGGAAAGTGATCTTTTCGGGTGGCGGCATTTAATTTTCTATAGTCAATACAAATTCGTCATCCATTAATTTGTCTTGTGGGTATAATTTCATTCCATTCATTCACTTCAACAGTCACTCCTCCCTTTTTCGGTACACAATTTATTGGAACCACCCAAGCACTATCCGAAATAGGATAAATAATTCTAGCATCCAGCCATTTTAAAATCTCTTTATTAACTACTTCTTTCATTTTTAGATTCAATCTCCTCTGTGGATCAACTTTCAGTTTATGTTCTTCATCTAATAAAATCCTGTGCATACAAATCAAAGGACTGATTCCTTTAACATCCGTTAAAGTCCATCCAAAAGTCTTTTTGTATCTTTTAAAATATCCAACAATTTTTGTTCTTGATATTTGTTTAACTTTGAAGATACAATAACTAGTAGGCTAGATGATTCTCCTAAAAACATATACTTCAAATGATTAGGGAGAATTTTCATCTCAAGTTCAGGAGGTTTTATTATAGATGGAATTAACCTTTTATATCCACCTTCCATAGTGTCTAATACTTCAAATCTCTCCTGACCATACTCCAAATCTTCATTCTTCTTATTATCTAAATTTTCTTCATTTTTAATTCATTCTTCAAACATATTTTCATACTTCGCTTCTTTTTCAAATATATTTTCAAAATGATCCTTTCTCAAATATTCACAGACCTCAATCCTAAAACATTCATTATCTTTTTCCATTGAGGGATACTTCATAGATTTCAAAATATTAAAGGTCACCTTTTGATCATTAACTCTCATGGTTAATTCTCCTTGTTGAACATCAATCACTGCTCTCCCAGTAGCAAGGAATGGTCTTCCCAAAATGATTAGAATTTTTTTATTTTTCTCCATATCAAGTACAATAAAATCCACAAAAAAGATAAATTTATCCACATTCACTAACACATCTTCCACCACTCCTTTGGGGTAAGTAATGGAACGATCAGCCAACTGAAGAGTCACAAATGTAAAAGAAATTTCTCCTATTCCCAACTATTTGGAAGTTGATAAAGGCATAAGATTAATACTAGCTCCCTGATCACATAAGGCTCTTCCGAAAAAAATTTCACCTATAGCACACGGGATAGTGAAACTACCATGATCTTTAAGTTTTTCCAGAAGCTTCTTCTGAATAGTTGCACTATACTCTCCGCTAAGTGCAACAGTTTCATGATACGTGAACTTTCTTTTCTTTTTAAGAATATTTTTCATAAACATAGCATAGTCAGACATTTGTTATATTGCTTAAACAAAAAGAATATTTATCGTTAATTTCTTAAGGATCTCCAAAAATTTTCCAAATCTGTTATCCCTATTTTGTTGCTTCAATATTTAAGGAAACGGAGGTGGTGGTTTTTCAACAGTAATCTTCATTGGTTCAAGAGGACATTCCATTTTTGGATAAATCTTGTTTGAACCTTTTTCAATATTCCCCTTCTCCTCTTCTATTTCAACTTCTCATTGTACTCTTGTCTTCAATTTCTTTCCACTCCTTAATTGAATAGCCTTAAGTTGTTCCTTGTTTTGATCTTTTGGATTGATCTCAACATTACTTAGAAGCGTTACAGAAGGTCTATTATTAAGTGCAGTGAAAATATGCCCCAATTGATTTTCAATATTTTTTATCGCAACACCTTGAGCTTGTATTTAATTTCCCATATTCAGAATCATTTCTTCAGTAGACAACTTCTTATCCTTAAATTGTGGGTTGTTATTGAATTCAGGAGGATAAGAGGGTATAAAATTGGGTATTTCCTTGATTTTTCGAATTTCCAACTAGATTTATGAAACTGTTCCCCCAGTCTGGGTTAACATTGGCATTGCTATTATTCCAGTTGAAATTTGGGTGATTCTTCCAACCCGGATTATAATACTTCGAATTAAGATTTATTAGATCTATTAATAGCATTCAAAGTCTCATAAGGTGTTTGAGATTCTGTTATCTGTCCATGTGAATTTTCCTTTAACACTTGGGGTGGTTGAGAATAATTCATTCATCATTGATCTATTTTCTTCGAAAGGGCTGCAATTTGAGAAACTATCATAGTAATCATATCTGAATCATGAACACTAGCTGCTCTCTTAGGATTTACCCATTCAGGGGGCCATTGAAAATTATTAGTAGCCATTTCTTCGATTAATGCATATGCTTCATCAAAAGGTTTTGATATTAACGATCCACCACCAGCAGCATCTATAATCGATCTCAATGATCCCACTAATCCATTGTAAAATGTTTGAATTATTAACCAATCTGGTAAATCATGATGTGGGAACTTCCTAAGAAGATCTTTAAATATCTCCCAAACTTCATATATTGATTCCCCTTCAAACTGACCAAAAGATGTGATATCATTTCTTAACTTAGCAGTCTGTGATGGAGAGAAATATTTTGATAGAAACTTTTGAGATAGTTCTCCCTAAGTTCTAATAGATCCAGGTGCTAACAAATTTAACCACACCTTAGCTTTATCCCTTAGTGAAAAAGGAAAAAGTCTAAGTCTGACAGCATTACTTGACACTCCGTCATATTTAAAAGTAGCACACAGTTTTAGAAAACTAGCGAGATGTAAATTTGGATCCTCATTAGGTGTTCCTCCAAATTGATTATTTTGTACCATTTGGATAATAACAAGTTTAAGCTCAAATGATTTAGCAGCAATATCAAGATTTTGAATAGTCACATGAATTTCATCTGCTATTGGGTTAGCATAATCTCTTCAAGGGCTTGACAAATTTCTAATTTCATTTCTCTGATTATCTTGATTATTCGCCATTTCGCAAGGATTCTTAGTTTGTTTTTATTATTTTTTAATTTTTATAACAGTATGCTCTAACTCTGAATCATAAGGTACTAAACCTATAGATCCACTACTATCCATATAAAATCACACAAATGCTCTAAAAAGTAAATAAACACACAATTACACACTACAAAGTAAAGGTTTTCAATTACTATATTATCAGTAGATACCGTTTATACCTCCCCCATAACAGCATCAAAAACTTAACTGCAGACTTTTTATATTACACGAACTTATGAACCTTAATTTATATATTTATAATGATTTTGTAAAGTCCAAACATCAATGCAAGTATATATATTGTATCAAGTAATACAGGACTCTAATGGAGTCCTGGTTATCGATCCCATAGGGAAGGCACGTTCCTTACAATAAATAGCGTATTACTGAAATCCAATACTCAAATCGTAATTAAAGTTTAAGTTTACATCTACTAACAAGATGCAGAAAATAGTAACAATTAAGCAAACTACAATTACTTCTAATATCTTTAAAACAGAATTAACTAACACACCCACACTAAGCTTGTATTTGAAAGGTTTTGATTTATATGAAAAGTATCTTTTCTCTTGCAACGAGTATATGATGTGTGAATGAAGTGGAATGATTATTTATTGTATTGTGCTAAATAGGAGCATAAATTTTTCTTTACCCTCAAAAAAGTAACCCCTCTTCCAGGCATGAAAAGAACATTGACATATCCTAAGTTCAGTCACTAAATCTAAGGCTAGGCTGGGAGGATACTGGCTATCACTACGGAGCTCCCACTCACCTTTCACCCGATGGCTAACCTTCGAGTTTAGTTACTAATCTTAGGACCAAATTGGGGTTCTCAGCCTGTCACCCTGAAACCTCCAATTTGAAGTCCATCAAAACACATTTCCCTATTTATTTGCACTCAATTCCTATGAACAACACAATTCATCCATGGACATTGAATGAATTCTTCATTATTGTTGTAGGACACTAAATCCTTTCATAGTTAATATTTTTCAATAGATTTCAACAATTTAATTAGTCAGATCGCAAAGTAAATTAAGTTCGAAATGAAACCATCACAATTTCTTCAATACTTTAAAAGCACTTCAAATCCACATCATCACATCATCACATCTCTATGCAAGAAGAACGACAAAGGAGACTACTCAGAATTCATAGAGAAGACACAATAAAACATGTATTATATATATATCATAAAATTCATACAAACCACAAAAGCAAATAAAACTTATCTCTTTCGCTTCCCTAAGAAAATCCCTTGAAGTTCTTTTAAATCTTTTTCTCTTCTTTGCAACACTCAATTAACTCTTTAGAATGGAAAGGAAGAAGCAATCTCTCACTTTACTCCTTCTCCTTCACTCCTTAGAGAAGAATCCCTCTCAAATCCTCACTTCTACACTCTTCTCTTACAAACCCTAACACTCAAAACACTCACACACACTAGAACTCTCACTACCACCACTTTTTCCCTCTTCAATTTTCATCCAAAAATAGTTATTTATATGTTAGAAATGAAATCCTAAGAGTTTCCTTAAGCATCCCTTCAAAAAGTCGCCAAAACTCTTCAAATTTGAATTGCACCGACATTGGGCGCCGGCGGTGCCCAATAGGGCGCCGACGCCTCTCTATCACCTGATTAAATCTGGATTTCTCAGGAAAATGGCGTCGGTGGTGCCAGAAGCTGGTTTTCTCCATTTTGCTCCTTTTCACTTTAAATTTGTTCCTTTTTGCTTCTTTTTACTCCAATCACCTAAAATCATCATTCTTGCAACAAATCATTTAAAAGACCATACTTTAAAGTGCAATATCATAAAAAATGGGTAAAATTATATTGTAAAAGTAGTATATATTTTTGGGGCATCAGCAAGGTCGAAAACTGTACCTAGGGCTTGCTTGTATTTGGATTAGAGGTGATTTCGAGGGTTTTAGAGGTTGATCTCATCTTCTCTTGGTAAGAGCCCTACTTTAAACTAAAAAAATTTTATTTTCACCATGGAAATCTCCTATATTAGGGAAATCTAAAAATTTGGTGTTGTTGAAGAAAGCTTTGAGATAATTGATCTATAAAAAAATATCTATTTCTTTATGTCTTAATTCTTATTAATTTCTAAGGATATTATGCTTTAATGAAAGGTATTTTTTGTGTTTTTGGATGTAGGTGATGTAAAAAGGTCTAAAAAGGAAAAAGGAGCAAAAAGGAGCAAAAAGGAGCAAAATTGGAGCAAAATATAAAAAAGTATTAAAAAATATGGCCTGGCGCCTAAGTGCCAGACTCGATACAAAAACTGTCAAGTTTTTTACAACGTTTGATTAGTTATTTTGACGGAGTGAGCGGTTATTAGACATTCTAGAAGACTGGCAATTGTTCTTTGATAATAGGACATGTGATACATTGCTTTTGGACGCTCCAAAATGGTTTTAAAAGCGAAGAGGTGCGAGCTAAAGTGAAGAGGTGCGAAGAACTGGACACGGTGTCCGGCACCTAGGCGCCAGACCGACCTTCTAGAAGATTCATTGAATGTGAACATGTTTTGAAGAGGTGCCTCAAGGCAACCCTTGAAGCCTATAAATAGGGGTCCATTTCTTCAGAAAACGTGCCCCTCCCATTGTAACCCTTTCTCTTATCTACTTTAGGATCTCTCATCCTTAGAGAGAGAAATAGAGAGAGAAATTTAGGGCCACTTTTATTTAGTTTAGTGAGTTTATTTTCAAGTTGTTGCATCTGGAGTTCATTACACTCGTGGAGTCGGTAGGAATCGAAGATCTGTAGAAGAAATATTTGAGATAACTATTTTTATATTTGATTCAAAGTTTATTTATCATGTTTTGCTATTTATTTTCAATGTGTTATGAGTAGTTAGTTTACTTTCTTCCTTCAATTATGAAGAGATAGATAAGATAATATAAAGATTCGATGGAGAATTGAAATTCAAAATATTTTCAAAATATTGTGATGACATTAATACCTGATCTTACTTTACTTTATAGATTGGCCATTTAAATTGTTAAAACCTGTTGAAGAGTTTTGAGACCTTGAAGGAGAAGAACTCTTAACTTGTAAATGTCACATGAATCCTTGGGTAGTCGAAGGCCATGTGCGGGCTATTCAAGGTGAAGTGCAAATAAATAGGAAGATAAAATTTAAAGGGCGTAGAATTGATAAGTTTTTAGAGTGACCGACTAAATTCTTATAATTTGATTTATAGATTAGGAAAGGGTCACTAATAGGGCCGACCGTAGCCACCCTTGGACATCTAGAAGTGTGAGCCTAGATTAACCCATTCTACTAACAATACATCCGGACCTTCTCTGTAAATTAGCCAATGTTCTTTGCGCCTGGATCAAAGGGTAAAGAATAGGAATGCTTTTATTTGGCACAATACCATAAATCAAATTCTCCAATTAATATTAAATTATCTTAAAAATCTTAGATTAATTGAAGGAAAGAAAGTTGTTTATTTTATATAGTTTTCATAAATCATTTTCTTATTATTGTTTTCTTTATTTGCATCTAGTAAATTAATAGTAATTTATAATTAAATTAAAAGATAAAAAAATATTTTTTTATTTAGAAAATTTATCACTATAATTCTTCCCTGTGGGATCGTACTGGGGTCTTTGTTTCAAAGCCCTATATTACTTAAATGATACGTATACTTGCGTAGTACCCCTAGTGTATAAAAATATTTTCTAAATTTACATCATATTAATTTTATACACTAGCCGCTATTTATAAATTGAGTCAAAGTTTTTGGCTATCTTTTGGAAGCGAATATTACTGCGTTATTTGTGGTCGGGTCAAGTTTTTGGCGCCGTTGTCGGGGAAGAAAGAAATAGAATAGTATAAATTTTCTTATAAAAAAATAATAATTAAAAAAATAAAAAAAAAGATATATATTTTATTCCTTATTTTATGCAAAGATTTGGTTCTGAAGGATTAATACCTTTAGATTCTGAATTAGAAAGAACAATTAGAAAAATTAAAAGGGAAAACAAATTCAAAAATTTCAAGAAATGGCTACTTTACAAAATCCAATTGAACTTAATGATCAAAATGTTTATAAACCATTAAGGGATTATGCTAACCCTACAGCTTGATGAACTTCATAGTAGTATTCAAATACCTACCGTAGATGCTAATTCTTTTGAACTTAAACCGTCTATTATTCAAATGGTGCAAAACAATCAATTTGGTGGATCACCAAATGAGGATCCAAATTTACATCTTGTTAGTTTTTTAGAACTTTGTGCTACCTTTAAATATAACAATGTTTCGATGATGCTTATTAGACTTAGACTCTTTCCTTTTTCTTTAAGAGATAAAACAAAGATTTGGTTAAACTCATTAGCAACTGGTTCTATTAAAACATGGGCTGAAATGGCACAAAAATTCCTTGCTAAATATTTTCCTCCTTCTAAAACTGTTAAATTAAGAAATGATATTAATTCGTTTAGTCAATTTGACGGGGAGACAATTTATGAAACTTGGGAAAGAATTAAAGAACTATTAAGAAAATGTCCTCATCATGCTTTAACTGATTGGTTGATTATTCAAACATTTTATAATGGATTAATTGGATCTTCAAAATCAATTATTGATGCTGCTGCTGGAGGTTCTTCAATGTCTAAATCATTTGAAGAAGCTTACACTTTAATTGAAGAAATGGCTAATAACAATTTTCAATGTCCTTCCGAAAGGATTAATCCTAAAAAGATGGCTAGTATTCACGATAATGAAGCCTTTTCTATCTTAGCTTCACAAGTTGCGGCAATGTCTAAGAAATTAGATAATTTTACAATTAATATTATGCATAATAACTCTGCTGATATTGAAGATTCTCAAACTATTGAAACTTTACAAGCTATTGCAAGTAAAAATAATCCTTATTCAAATTATTATAATCCTGGGTGGAAAAATCATCCTTATTTTAACTGGAATAATTCACAACAACAATTGGGTAATAATCAATCTCATCCCACTGTAAATTGGAATAATCAAGTTAATTCAAATTATAAACCTCCTGGATTTAATAATCAACAGAAAAAAGTTATCAATAGAAGAATTAATTATGCAAATGAATAATCAATTACAAAATAAAAATACTGCTATTCGTAATATTGAAAATCAAATGGGGCAAATTGCTACTTTAATTAATAACAGACCTGTAGGAACACTTCCTAGTAATGTTGAAATTAATCCAAAGGAAACTGGAAAAGAACATGAACCAGTTAAAGCTGTGCAACTTAGAAGTGGAAAGGAATTAAAAGAAAGAATGCAGAATGAAATTGAAAAAGAGATTGAGGTTGAAGAGATTGAAAAACCTAAAGAAACTCTCTCTCCTAGTCAAGATCAGACTGTTATACCTGTTAATGTGGAAGTTGAAAAACCACCACCACCTTTTCCTCAAAGACTTAAACAGCAGAAATTAGATCATCAATTTTCTAAGTTCTTTGAAATTTTTAAGAAACTTACTATTAACATACCTTTTGCTGAAGCTTTGGAACAAATGCCAACTTACGCAAAATTTATGAAGGATATTTTAAGCAAAAAATGAAAATTTGAAGCTTTTGAAACTGTTGCATTAAGTGAAGAATGCGGTGCAATAATTCAAAAGAAATTACCTGAAAAGCTTAAGGATCCTGGAAGTTTCACTATACCCTGTGCTATTGGAGAAAAATTTTGTGGAAAAGCTTTATGTGATTTAGGAGAAAGTATTAATCTCATGCCATTTTCTATCTTTCGAAGATTGGATTTAGGAGATATTACTCCCACCACTGTAACCCTTCAGTTAGCTGATAGATCTATCACTTATCCTAAAGGAGTTATAGAGGATGTCCTTGTTAAAGTGGATAAATTTATCTTCCCTGTAGATTTCATAGTACTTGATATGGAAGAAGATAAAGAGATACCTATTATTTTAGGGAGACCTTTTCTAGCTACCGGACGAGCTATGATTGATGTGCAAAAAGGAGAACTAACCATGAGAGTTAATGATCAAGAAATTAAATTCAATGTTCTTAAATCAATGAAGTACCCTGATAAAGAGAAATGTTATCGAATGGATATAATTGATTATTTAAGTGAAAAACATTATCAAGAAAAATGTAAAGTCATTTCTGAAGAAAATTTTGAATTTTTAATTGATGAAGATGAAGTAGTAGAACAAGAAGAGACTCATTTTGTTAAAGATGATTGGGAAACTTTAGACATAACTCAAAATGATATACTTTTACCCTCAATTAAAAAAGCCCTCGAACTCGGAATTAAAAATGTTACCTTCCCATTTAAAATATGTGTTTCTTGGAAATTCGTTAACTTTACCTGTTATTATTTCTTCTGAACTGAGTAAAGATCAAGAAGAAAAATTACTAGGTGTAGTAAAGAATTATAAGAAAGCTTTTGGTTGGACTATTGCTGATATAAGAGGAATAAGCCCTTCCATTTGCATGCATAGAATCTTAATGGAAGAAAATTTTAAACCTACTATAGAATAGCAAAGAAGATTAAATCCTATCATGAAAGAGGTTGTTAAAAAAGAAATTATTAAATGGTTGGATGCTGGTATTATTTATCCTATTTCGGATAGTCAATGGGTAAGTCCTATTCATTGTGTTCCGAAGAAAGGATGGCGAATTTGTATTGACTATAGGAAATTAAATAAAGCCACTATAAAGGATCATTTTCCTTTACCTTTCTTGGATCAAATGCTCGATAAATTAGTTGGACACTCATATTTTTGTTTTCTGGATGGATATTCTGGTTATCATCAATTACTTATTGCTCCTGAGGACCAAGAAAAGACAACATTTACAAGTCCTTATGAAACATTTGCTTTTAGAAGAATGCCTTTTGGTTTATGTAATGCACCTGCAACTTTTCAAAGATGTATGATGTCAATATTTTGTGATTTGATTGACAAAGGAATTGAAATATTCATGGACGCTTTTTCAGTCTTTGAAACTTCTTTTGAATCTTGTTTGGAAAACATAGCCAAAGTTCCGAAAAGATGTGAAGAAACAAATTTAGTTCTTAACTGGGAAAAATGTCAATTTATGGTCACAGAAGGCGTTGTACTTGGTCACAAAGTATCACAAAAAGGGATGGAAGTAGATCAAGCAAAAGTAAAAATTATTGCTGAATTACAACCACCTACTACTGTTACTGATGTGAGAAGTTTTCTAGGTCATGCTGGATTTTATAGAAGATACATAAAGGATTTTTCTAAAATTGCTAAACCTCTTTGTCATTTATTAGAAAAAGATGCAAAATTTGAATTTAATAAAGAATGTATTAATGCTTTTAATATTCTAAAAGAAAAATTAATAACTGCACCTATCATTGTTGCACCTAACTGGAATAAATCTTTTGAATAATGTGTGATGCAAGTGATTTTGCAATTGGAGCTGTATTAGGACAAAAATATGAGAAAGTTTTCAAAGTTGTATATTATGCTAGTAAAACTCTCACTGAAACACAAAGAAATTACACTACCACTGAGAAAGAGCTTCTAGCTATAGTATATGTCTTTGATAAATTTAGACCTTATCTTCTTGGTACTAAATGCATAGTTCATACTGATCATTCTGCTACTAAATATCTATTATCTAAGAAGGATTCTAAACCTAGACTTATAAAATGGGTTTTACTTCTACAAGAATTTGATTTTCAAATAGTAGATAGAAAAGGAACTGAAAACCAAATTGCTGATCATTTGTCTAGAATTAAAAATGATATTATTTCGGAAGAAAATATAAATGAGAAATTCCACGATGAATTTTTATATGTTATTCAAAGATGCAAAACACCTTGGTATGCTGATATTGTTAATTATTTAGTTAGCAATATTTTGCCTTATGACTTGGATAACTAATTTATTAAGAAATTTAAATATGATGCTAAATCTTATATTTGGGAAGAACCTCATTTATTTAAAATTGGTAAAGATTCTATGATTCGAAGATGTGTACCTTATGAGGAAACTTTTGCTCTTATTCAAAAATGTCATGATTATGATTTTGGATGACACTTTGGCATAGATAAAACTGCATTTAAAATTTTAAATTCTGGATTTTATTGGCCTACCTTATTTAAATATGTGAGACAATATGTGAAAACATGTGATCGATGTCAAAGGATAGGAAATATATCTAGGAAAGATGAAATGCCTTTAAACTATATATTGGAAGTTGAAATTTTTGATATATGGGGTTTAGACTTTATGAGACCATTTGTTCCATCATCTGGAAAAATTTATATTTTATTAGCAGTTGATTATGTTTCAAAGTGGATTGAAGCTGTTGCTTTACCAAACTATGATTCCAAAAGTGTTTCTAAATTTTTAAATAAAATGATATTTTCAAGAATTGGAATGCCTAAGGTAATTATCACTGATGGTGGAAGTCATTTTAGGAATATAAGAATCCAATCATTACTACAAAAATTTGGAATGAAACATAGAATTACAACTGCTTATCACCCACAAACTAGTGGAATGACTGAAGTATCAAACAAAGAAATTAAAAGAATTTTAGAGAAAACTGTTAATCCTAAAAGAACTGATTGGGTTGATAGACTTGATTCTGCATTATGGGCTTATAGAACAGCTTATAAGACACCAATCGGAATGTCACCTTACCGGTTAATTTATGGTAAACATTGTCACTTACCTGTAGAACTTGAACATAAAGCTTATTGGGTGATAAAGGAGTTTAATTTTAATTTAAATAAAGCAGGAGAAAAAACCATTATTGCAAATAAATGAGATGGAAGAAATTAGAAATGAATCGTATGAAAATGCGAGAATTTATAAAGAGAAAATGAAGATGTTGCATGATAAGAAAATTTCAGGAAAAATTTTTGAGCCTGGACAAAAAGTATTATTGTTTAATTCTCGTTTAAGACTTTTTCCTAGAAAATTAAGATCTAAATGGATTGGACCCTATTTAGTTAAGAAAGTATACAATTATGGAGCTGTGGATATTAAAGATCCCAAAACAGGAAAAAATTTTAAAGTAAATGGAGTAAGATTGAAGCCTTATTTGGGAGATATTAAAAAGATTTATAAAGAGGCTTATGAATTGAGTCAACCTGATTAAAGATTTACTTAAGTCGGGCTGACGACGTTAAATCAAGCGCTTTATGGGAGGCAACCCTTAATTATCTTGTGTTTTGAGTGTTTTTGTGTTTTGATGTAAGGTTATGCCTCGAACTTGATTAATTTTATATTACTGTAGAAAAATTTGATGCTTATAAGTCTTTGATGACTTAGGCTAAAAATTATTTTGAAGTATGTAAGATTTAAAAATAGGATCACTCTATTTTGAATATGAGTAAAAAGGAGATCAAGTTAACCTTCATTATGATTGTTTACAATGAGAGTTATTGAGTCTAAATTACTCTTACCAGTATAATTTACCTATCTTGGAGAACGAAATTTTGAAATTTGACGATTAGGCGAAACGGAGTTGAACATAGTTCCGGCGCCTAGGCGCCAGAATTCGGCGCCTAAGTGCCAGAATCAACTATGTATCAATAGGTCCGGCGCCTAGGCGCCAGATTCGGCGCCTAAGCGCCACGGTTACTGGGTCGTGCAAAAACCGAAAATTTTCAGTTTTTCACACGATTTTCCCTTTTAAATCAACCTATCTTCTTTCCTAACAATCAAGCAATCAAAATTACGTCCCTTGCACTTCATTCTTGAGAGATTTGAGAAATTTTTGAAGAAATAGAAGGAAGAAATCATGGAGAAGAAGCTAGGGACAAGGTTTCAAAAGATCCTCAACCCTACTTCAATGGTTTCATCGCTGTAAGTTTAGAGAAAATTTCTAGTCATTTGGATAAGTTTGAAGCGGAGTTTAAAAGCATTGGAGATCTCCTTCATGAGATGTTTCATCAAGTTGAACATCTAGAATGGCAAATGAAACTTCAATTTGATCATTTTGCGGCTTATCAAGATACTCAAGTTGAAATGTATGCGAAGAACAAGTGGATTGACGAAAAGACGGCTACGGATTTCCCGAGAGCGTTAGTGTTCTTTCCAAGTGGAATACACAATTTTCCTTGTGAAGATTAGAATATTCTGGTAATGAGATAGTTATTATGGTTTGTTGAGTCGTTGTATCAATTTAGAAAAATCGATTGTGTTTGTTTGTGTATTTGCTTTCATGTTCAATGTGTGTTGTTTTTGCTTAGAAATTGATATGTTTGAGTACGTAATAGGAACTTGAATCAAATATAGTACTTATCTGGAATGTATTGATCAATATTGAAGGTTATAAATGGAATTTGGTGAGTTTGATTGAAACCTTATGTTTGATTGGTAGATTTAATATTTAATTTTTTAAAATTTTTGAAAAATGTTGTGGAAGTTAGAAACTGAAGCTCTACTCTGATATGAGTAATTGGGAGTTGAATTTATGAATTTTGGTGGAAAATTAAATTTTTTAAAAAAAATTTTGTGAAAGGCGAGTCTGGCGCCTAGGCGCCAGAATTCGGCGGCTAAGCGCCAGTTCGGCCTATACCCGAGAATTTACTTAAATAACCCCCAAAAGCCATTTTTGACTCCTAAGCTTCATCTTCTTCCCCATTTTCACAAAAATATATTCTCTAGATCCATTTTGAGGTCAAAATATTAAGGATTTGAGCGCGAAACCACTCGATTTCTTCGTCTCAAGGTCAGATCTACACTTTAAACCATTTATTTTAGATTTTCACCATAGATTTCCCTAGGTTTTGCTAAGAACCGAAAATTTTGAAAAAATTTTCGATTTTTAGTGATTTCTTTGGATTTCTAAACTTATTTTAAGTTTTATAAACTTAAAAAGAGTTTAAATCTTTGATTCCTAAATTTGTTCTTGTTTTCTTTCACGTTTAGATGGCTTCAAAATCTAAACGCGGGAAGGCACGAGATAACTTTGATAGCAGCAAATTTTCTTCTGCGACTGCGGATTTTTGCTTTCATGAATTTGCGACGTCCAGAAAATTCATTTCTGAACGAAGTTTCTATCATCCTGGAGAAATGATCTAAAACACTATTGTTGCACACAATTGGCAACGATTTTGTTATTTTACTGTTGTTGCTATTATCCCGATTGTTCGAGAATTTTATGCAAATTTTCTAGATGTCGAGAATTATGAAGTCTTTGTCAGAGGAATCGGAGTAGGATTTAGTCTAGAAAGGATCAACATATTTTATGGCCTGCCACCGACTATTGAGTGCTATTATTTTGGATTATCACCATCTGAGGAAGAATTGGATATGATCATTGCTTATCTAACTGACGGTACTGGATCTTGGAAGATCAGGAACATAAAAAGGGTAAACTTTAAATCCTCCGAAGTAAATGGTATTTCTAAAGCATGGTACTATTTTATTTCTGCAAGATTGTTACCTTCCAACCACTTGAGTGAAGTGACTAGAGATCGAGCGATCTTAAACTACTACATTCAGGAGAGGAAGCCTATCGATGTCGGGAGCATTATTTATGATTCTGTGGATTCTACTGCGAGGTCTAGCACTTCTGTTGGATTGGGATTTCCATCTCTGATCTATTCACTATGTGTTAGTAATTGAGTCACTTCATCGATATTTCGAGGAGAAGTTAAAGTCTACCAAGCCAATTGGGCGGGAGAGTGTTAGTATCTATGATCGTCTTCGAGGGAAGAGATCGACCGCTCCTTCTACTTCTGCACATACTTCAGGTAGACCTTCTACATCTCGACCCTCTACTTCTACTAAGCCACCATCAGATTTCTGGGAATCAATGCATGATCGGTTTTAGAGCAACGACGGGGAGTTATTTCAAACTTACTGCAGGATTGATACTATTGATAGAAAACTAGATCATTTATCTGATTATACCCAGAGGAAGAGTTGCTGAGTATGATGAAGCCCTAGTCAGATTTCTGAAGGGTGAACATGATGTTAGTTTTCCTACTTTTCCTAGATTCACACCATTTGTTGCCTAAGGACGTAGAATTTTCCTTTGGTGATGATGATGATGATGAGGCTATAGCTAGTGACTAGTAGTTATAGATCTTTATGTTGAGCTACTATGTTAGTTTGTTTTGTTTGTTTTGTTTGTTTAGTTTTGTGTTTGATGTATGTTGATTGATTAGTGTTAAGATTCTGTTGTTAAAATATTCTTAGTATCTTGTGTTGAGACTGAAGTTAGAATTAATTTATATTTTGTTTTAGTCTAGTGTTTAGTATTTAGTAATTTTGCTCTGTTTTAATTCTGTTTCAAATTTAGTATCATCGTAAAATTAGTCTGCTTACTTTTTATACATGCTTAAATTTTATCTTAATTATTCATAAAAGCATGATAGAAGTTAATTTTTCTTTTTAAGATTGTTTTTACATACTTATTAAAAATTCTTAAGATTTTCTTTCTCTCATACTTTCAAATTATCATAGTATACCAAAACTTAAGTTTGGGGGAAGGGAAAATTTATTCAAAATTAAATTTTATTTGTCCTTAAAGAGCTAATATTTTCATAAAAATAAAAAAAAAATTTTAACATAACTTAAGGAATGAAGAATTAATTTGAGATCACTTTTATTTTTGAAATTATAAACAATTTAGTGAAAATTAACCAAAATTTTGCTAACTTTGATTAATTTTAAGAATAGAATTATTTAACTTAAAGAAGGATAAGATAAAGAATTTTTTCTATTCATGATAGAAATAATAGAATTTTAGAAATATTAAGTAGTCAAAAATTATCACTTGAAAAAGAAAAGATTGGAAATCTTTTTGAATTCTTATTTATGTTATAATAATTAAGTGGAAATGTATAAGTTTTGAAAATATAACTTAAGGATAGTGAAGTTCAAAACCATTAACAGGCTATCCAGATATAGTAATCCTCTATCTATATATAAAAAAAAAGAAAAAAAAAGAGAAGAGAGGAGAAGCTTGAGGAAATGCCTAATCAAAAATTGGCTTCACTTGAATTATCTTATAGGAAGAAAACTAGCTACATACTTTACTTAATTTTTATACATAAATATTTATTTAGAAAAGATTTTTCAAGAAGATCTTTTTCTTGTAAATAATCTATGAAAGCTTAATATAATAGACTTCGATTATTTTCAAAATGGATGGAAAGTTTGAAATCTTATGATTTGGTAGTTAAATATTCTTTAAATTCTTAAAATTAAACCTAGTTAGTGAAATTGGG
The DNA here is from genome assembly GCA_022702705.1 of Papilionanthe hookeriana x Papilionanthe teres. Lineage (NCBI taxonomy): Eukaryota > Viridiplantae > Streptophyta > Magnoliopsida > Asparagales > Orchidaceae > Papilionanthe > Papilionanthe hookeriana x Papilionanthe teres. The sequence continues at coordinate 61,963,562 of CM040433.1, forward strand.
TTAATAACTTACTAAAGACTTTATAAAATAAAAAATTATAAGGAATCATAAATATTTATCTTTTATTCCAAATGTTATATATTTTATATAGTAGAAAGAGTTACTTGAGGACAAGTAACACTTAAGTTTGGGGGATTTTGATCTATAAAAAAATACCTATTTCTTTATGTCTTAATTCTTATTAATTTCTAAGGATATTATGCTTTAATGAAAGGTATTTTTTGTGTTTTTGGATATAGGTGATGTAAAAAGGTCTAAAAAGGAAAAAGGAGCAAAAAGGAGCAAAAATGGAGCAAAATACAAAAAGTATAGAAAAATATGACCTGGCGCCTAGGCGCCAGAAGCTGGCCCTCGATACAAAAACTGTCAAGTTTTTGACAACGTTTGATCAGTTATTTTGACGGAGTGAGCGGTTATTTGACATTCTAGAAGACTTGCAGTTGTTACTTGATAATAGGACATGTGATACATTGCATTTGGACGCTCCAAATCAGTTTTAAAGGCGAAGAGGTGCGAGCCAAAGTGAAGAGGTGCGAAGAACTGGACTCGGTGTCCAGCGTCTAGGTGCCAGATTCCGGTGCCTAGGTGTCAGACCGACCTTCTAGAAGATTCATTGAATGTGGACATGTTTTGAAGAGGTGCCTCAAGGCAACCCTTGAAGCCTATAAATAGGGGTCCATTTCTTCAGAAAACGTGCCCCTCCCATTGTAACCCTTTCTCTTATCCACTTTAGGATCTCTCATCCTTAGAGAGAGAAATAGAGAGAGAAATTTAGGGCCACTTTTATTTAGTTTAGTGAGTTTATTTTCAAGTTGTTGCATCTGGAGTTCATTACACTGTGGAGTCAGTAGGAATCAGAAGATCTGTAGAAGAAATATTTGAGATAACTATTTTTATATTTGATTCAAAGTTTATTTATCATGTTTTGCTATTTATTTTCAATGTGTTATGAGTAGTTAGTTTACTTTCTTCCTTCAATTATGAAGAGATAGATAAGATAATATAAAGATTCGATGGAGAATTGAAATTCAAAATATTTTCAAAATATTGTGATGACATTAATACCTGATCTTACTTTACTTTTTAGATTGGCCATTTAAATTGTTAAAACCTGTTGAAGAGTTTTGAGACCTTGAAGGAGAAGAACTCTTAACTTGTAAATGTCACATGAATCCTTAGGTAGTCGAGGGCCATGTGCGGGCTATTCAAGGTGAAGTGCAAATAAATAGGAAGATAAGATTTAAAGGGCGTAGAATTGATAAGTTTTTAGAGTGACAGACTAAATTCTTATAATTTGATTTATAGATTCGGAAAGGGTCACTAGTAGGGCTGACCATAGCCACCCTGGGACATCTAAAAGCGTGAGCCTAGATTAACCCATTCTACTAACAATACATCCAGACCTGATATGTAAATTAGCCAATGTTCTTTGCGCCTGGATCAAAGGGTAAAGAATAGGAATGCTTCTATTTGGCACAATACCATAAATCAAATTCTTCAACGAATATTAAATTATCTTAAAAATCTTAGATTAATTGAAGGAAAGAAAGTTGTTTATTTTATATAGTTTTCATAAATCATTTTCTTATGATTGTTTTCTTTATTTGCATCTAGTAAATTAATAGTAATTTATAATTAAATTAAAAGATAAAAAAATATTTTTTTATTTCGAAAATTTATCACTATAATTCTTCCCTGTGGGATCGATACTGGGGTTTTTGTTTCAAAGTCCTATATTACTTGAAACGATAAGTATACTTGTGTAGTACCCCTAGTGTATAAAAATATTTTCTAAATTTACATCATATTAATTTTATACACTAGCCGCTATTTATAAATTGAGTCAAAGTTTTTGGCTATCTTTTGAAAGCGAATATTACTGTGTTATTTGCGGTCGGGTCAATAATCCATGGTGTAAAGTTTTTACCTATAATATTTTTCATTAGAGTTTACTAAATGACAATTTTGGAATTTATTTAGATTTATTTTCACATTTTCTAGAAATTTTGAAATGGCTCTAAGGATGAGTATGGGGAAGAGAAAGTTAGATTTTGATGAAAAGAACTTTGTAAATATTAAAGCACAATACCACTTCAACTTTAGCCTTCGAAGTAAGAAGTGTATACAAGATAGAGAATTTTAAAATCAGGGTGAAGTTGTGGAGCAGGTAATTGCAATCGGCACTGGGAAATATTCTATTATTTTTCTGTCATTACAATTGTGGATGTAGTATTTGAATTTTATGCTAATCTGCGATGGACTGAAGTTGATCAAGTGCTTGTTCGAAGAAAAATGGTAGAATTTACTGGTGAGAGAATCAATGCTTACTACCAATTGAGAGATACTTCATTCTGTGAGTATGAATCCTTTGGTAATATGAATACTGATTTAAATGAGGTAATTATTTTTCTTACTGATGGAAGAGGGGAATGGAAAATGAAGCAAAGGCAAAAGATAAATTTTCCTGCTTGTATGTTAAACATTGCATCTAAAGCCTGACACTATTTTATTTCTGTAAGATTACTACTTACCTATCATCATAAAGAAGTTACTAGAGATAGAGCTATTTTGAATTACTTTATTCAAAATATGAAAATGATTAATATTGGTGCAATTATTTATAAGAGTATCCATACTATAGCTAAAGGAGAAACCACTAAAGGATTAAGACATTCTGCCATAATTTACAAATTATGTGTACAATCATGAGGTTAATTATGACTATTAGAAGAGAAGATTTGAGTATAATGTAGCTTACCATGATACTCAGATGAGATTAATGAGGGGAGAATCTGGTGTAATATTTTCTACTTTCCCCCGCTATACTCCATACCAGCCTGAATTGGAAGATGAAGCAGAAGAAGAAGGAGAGGATGACTAGTAGATTAGTGTTCTTTTAGTTTATTATTGATGTGTAAACTTGTAAGTTTGTTATTGCTTTAATGTGATTGATGTGTGAGGTGATAGTACTTGGATATGTTAGTAAAGTTGTAATGAAACTTGTGTTTGTTTGTTTATTAGTTGGATTAAAAATGTAGTGGTTGTTTGTTTGTATTAGATGTTTAAAGTTTATATTTTAAAAAATTTTTCACCCTGCAAATTTTTAATATATTATGTAAAACAAAACTTCTAATTATTTTATGCATGCTAGTTTAAATTTTTTATTAATACCTGCATAGTTTCAGTAGTATCAAAAGCCCGGCACAAAAATATTAGTTATCTTTATGTTTTTCTCTCATTTACTAATTTGATATACATTGAAAAACTTAAGTTTGGGGGAGGAAAGATTAACTATTATGTATTCTCAATTAAAATACGTTTTCAAAATAATTTTTATATGACTTGAGGTAGTTGAACTTAACCTTAGAAAACTAAATTTTTTATTTTAATTAAATATCATAGTGAGATTTAAATGAAAGTTTTTAGTAATGAAGGTTAACTTTATGGGTTAAGATATTTAGCATAAGAGGATTAGACTATATTTAACTATTTAAAGTAAAGAATACTGTATGTTTGAAATATTAAGAGTCTTAGAAGTTTATGTGAGAAGAAAAGATTGGGAATCTTTGATGAATCATTTAAAAACTAATATATATCTATAAAGTAAGGAGATGTTACAAGTTCCAACTTTAGGGGAAGGAGAGTGAAGTTCAATATTATTAAAGGCTATCCAGATATAGTAATCCTGACTTAAAAAAAAAAAGAAAATACAAGAGAAAGAAAGAAAAGAAAGTATTGAAAAGCAATCTTTACATAGTAAAGAAAAAGAAATTATGTGTGAGGAGAAGCTTGAGGAGATGCCTAATAGAAAATTGGCTTCACTTAAATAAACTTAAAGGAAGAGCTTACTTTTATCTCTGAATTTATATTTAAGTATTAGCATCTTTACTAATAGAGTTCTCATCAGCTTCTTATTCATATGATACTTAAAAGAACGCTTAATGTGACAAATTATGGTTATTCTTGAAATGAATAGGAGATTAGAACTCTTAGACTTGATGACTAAATATTCTTACACCTATATTTTTCACCTAATTTAGTGAAAATCTTTCTAAAAATCTTGCTATTATATTAATTTAAATCAAAAATCATGGTATTCTTTAAGTAAAGTTCAATACAATGAGTCATATTTTATGTAGTAAAAGAATTATTTGAGGACAAGTAATAGTTAAGTTTAGGAGATTTTGATGCACCAAAAATATGTTAGATTTTTCATTTAAAGTTTGTACTCATTTTTTGTGATATTGCACTTTAAAGGAAGGTATTTTTCATTTTTTGTTGCAGGTATGATGATTTTGGGCATTTGGAGCAAAAAGAAGTGAAAAGGAACAAATTTGGAGCGAAAAAAGGTAAAATATAGAAACCTGTATTCTGGTGTCGATGACGCCAAAAAGGGCATCGACGACGCCCGATTCTAGAGAGCTCCATAATTTAAAGCGTGCTTGTTGACCTCATTTTTGATGAGGTCTTTTCTCTTCTCTCTCCTTAGTACTTAGGATCTAGCCATAAGGCTTCTCCTTGACTATCTTAGAGGACTAGAAATGGGACCCATCACTTAGAAATTCAAACACTTCTTGGCTCCCTTCAAACCCCACAAATTTGATTGTAAACCCCTAAGCCACTTGGAGGGTTAAAATCAAATGTGGAGGTTTAAAGGATGAGTTTCCTATAGGACTCTTTGGCCTTAGGATTACCCTGGGTGGCCTGGTCTGGTGAGGGTTGACTTGCACACACACTACACTCTTTCATACACATTCCAAAGCCCTAAAACTAACTTTAACCAATTTGACTCCCTGACTCATGTAGGTAACTCATATGGATGGACCTCAACCCCTAGGCCCCTAGCTAAGAGGGTTAGGAACAACATATTGAGTGCTTAAGATGAGTCCTCTCATGGCTCTTGTGAGCTTAATATGGCTTCATGGCTTCACGGCTCAACCAAAATGATTTCATTCCACTCACACTTAATCAATCTTCATTTTTCCAAAATTTCAATTTTTGACCCCCGGGACCCTAAACCCACCAAGCCTACCAAATGCCCTTGAAATTGCCCAAAATTTGCAAAATTGCCTAAATCACCCAAAATTCCTCAAAATCAATCTTAAACATTTCCCCCCACTTAAATGGATCATTCATGGCCAAATATACCAAAAATTCCAAAAATACCCCCTCAAAACCCTCCAAATACCCAAAATACCCTTCTAACCCAAAAATTCCAAAAATTCCCAGAAAATTCCAAAAAATCTCAAATAATCTCAATTTCATTTTTTTCAACTACACCATAAGCCAATTTTGTCAATTTAGCCCACTTTTACCAAATCCCCCAATTTAACCTATTTTTAACCTAAGAGAGCCCAATGTCCAACCAAACCACTCCAATTGACCTCAATTTTGATCAAATTCAATCCTAAGCTTCAATTTAATATCCCCAATACCAATTTAGACCAAATATAAGCCCAATTTGACCAACATGTGGATCCAATTTCAATTTGAAGCTTAAAGCCCAATTTTGGCCCAAGACTTAAACTTGGTCCAAACTAACCCAACTCAACTCCAATTAACCCCAAATCTTTTCCTAAACCTTGCTAAGATTCCCACAAACAAAACACTAACATGATTTGCCCCAAATTTGAAACCAAACTCCACCCAAACCTAACCCAAACCAAAAATCCCCAATTTGGCCTAAATCCATCATGAACCCAAATGAGCCAAATTCCCAAAACCAAAGCCCAACCAAAGTTGAAAACTCTTTGTCACACCCCCATAAACATTTTACAACATGAATTTTTCATCAAACCCAAAATTGGCCCAACCTTAACCCAAGTTAGCCCAATTTGGCCCATTTTGGCCTCATTACCAAAAAGACCCAAATTAAACCCAATTCCACTCAAAATCACCCCAAACAGGTTCCAAATTACTCATGACACATCCATAAACTAAACCCAACATTTATTTGACACAACCCCTCACCAATTTTCATCCATCAATTTATTTCAAAACCTAAAAGCCCACTTCCTTAAACCATTTTAAAAACCCATCCAAAATGATTTCAAAAAGCCCAAGACTTATTCCAAAGCCCACATGAAATTTCCTTTCATCATCCTTTTAATTGAAATCATCCCTAAGTCCTAAATCAATAATCAAATAATTACAAATAAAGCAACATGCCAATTTCCCCTAAATTCATCAAAAATGCCAAAACCCATTTTTATGAAAGTAAGCCAAACAAAGCCATTCACAAGCCATATGAAGCCATGAGAGCTTTGACACCTCACCAAGCCATTAATGGCAAGAAGAGGGGACTCTTTCTTAAACCTTCATTAAGCATTTTTAACCTCATCCATGCTACACTCTAAACTAAGATTAGCCACATCACCTTGGATGGGGACTTCACCACCTTTTCCTAGCTGACCCAAGTGACTTTCTCTTCAACCCAAACCAGCCTTGGGGAGGTGCACCTAGCGTAAACCATGACTTGACCAAACTGAACCCAAAATGACCATTCCCGCTTGCCATTTAAATCAAACCCTTTACACATGTCAAACCCCAATTGATTGCACCAACTTCCAGCCCTGACCCCATTGAGTTAGATGGTGACCCATGCCTGGCCGGCCAGCCACCACCACAGCCGCTGGAAAACACCAGGCCGAGAGCGTTATTTGGCTTCAAAAAATTCAAACCCACTGGCTGAGCTGTCCCAACCCAAATGGACACCATGGCTGTTCTTCTCCTCCCCTGAGCAGCTGATCCCAGCCTCCAATTGCCCCTAGGAAGCCCTCCAGCCACCTTTATTGAAACACCACCACCTCTCGGCCAAAAAATGTGCTGAACCAAAACCTTACCAAAACTCTGCCAATATCACTCCAGACCCTTCTCCAAACACAGAGCATTTGATCACCACTGAAATCCAGCCCTAAAACCCCCTCTGTGAGCTCAATTCCTCAGCTCAAAATCCACCCAAAATACAGGACACTTCACCACAGTAAGCCAACCCTCAAATTGATTGACCCTACACCTTCACCAGACCAAGAGAAGAAGTTCCCCAGCAAAAGCCCCCTCTCCAGGCTAGCCATTTCTTCTATCAGCCAAGCTTTGAAATCGGGCTTGGTGGAAGTCTGGTCTAGACAATTCACCAGGGCCAGAGGCTTCATCCCTAGGCTCCTCTAGCTCCAACGAACATGCCAAGCCCCTCTGATTGAAGCTTCACTTCTCAGAGCTAAGGTATGGAACTCCTCCTTCCCGAGAGCTTCCAGCAATTCTCCATTTCATTTGAGTTAATTTCATAGCATGTTAGCCATATAGATATGTTTGTCTCTTCAAGACGAGTTCATAGAGCATAAGAACATGAGATTTGGTGGAGAGATGAGGGAGATCTTAGGGTTTTAGTGTAGACGGCTCTCGGGACACACCAGTCGGAGACGATCACCAGCAGCCGTTGGATCATGTGTGTATCGGATGGACGGTCTAGATTGCGTCGGACGAACAGAAGGAATGGAACCGCGGGCTCCCGGAACGCTGAGTCAGATGGCGGCGTCGAATTGCGAAGTGACGCGTGGCCTTTCGGAGCTGCCGAGGTTGAGTCGTCACATTTGATTTTAACCCTAATTAATATTTAAGTTTAATGAAAGGGAGGGTAAAATATCTGATTTTAAAATTTTCATTAGATGATTGAAACCTAGGGAATTAAGGGATAGAAACGCATTAATCATCTTGAAAATATTTAGAGTGAACTTTAATTAATTAAACAATTTAAATTTTAGAAGAATAAGTTAAAATTCGGATTATTAAGATTAGGGGTATGATTTAAGAAGATATCAATTCTTTAATTTAAAATCCCTAAATGAATCATTTTAATAATGTTCAACTCTTAATCAAACTCAAAAATGATAATTGAAATTTAGTAATTAAATGAATAAAAAAGAAAATAAACCTTAATTAAATTAAAAGCTTAAAACATTAAGTGATTTGATAATCAAATTGAAATAAATTTAAAACTTTAAAATTAATTTGAAATCACTTTAAAAACAAATCTAAAACAAATTTGAAACATTAAAGAAAATCAACCTTAAGACAATTCATAATTAAAAACATAAAAAATCAAACAAATTAAAATTGACCTAAAGTGTTACAATTAAGTCAAATTAAATTTAAATCATTAAAAGTTTAATTAAATTTGATAATCTATACACCTCTTTTAATTCAAACAATTTAAAACACTTAAGAGAAAATCAACTTGAATTTTGAAACTAAATTAAATCATCCTAAATCATTAATTCAACTTTAATCAAAGCGGTTAAATTCTTTAACAAACTGATTTGCCCCATAAAAGCTCTCATTATCATAACTCTTAAATGAAGCATTAAGTAAAATGTCACTTTACTCATCGGATAATCAAATGTCCAAGTTCACTGAGCAAGAAGCAGAACTTACTAAATTCTTGGATGATTAATTCACATGTACAATGAAGATAATTTGGACTCAAAATAATCTCAGAAGTATTGAAAAGATGTTTTTGATTCGCCCTAAACACTTCCTCAATATAATGAGATGTTTTAGAAGAACAATTAAATTCAATTGTTCTTTGGTGAAGAAAATCATCCACAAAACACAAGAACCTAGATGTAATAAGAATTGACCATCTATAAGATTAGGACTTTGGTAGACAACCAAAACCTTCCCTTAGCTTTACCTAAGTGTTTCTTGCAAATATATAAATGCTCTAACATGTGTTTTAAGTGTAGCTTGGAATGACGGGAAGACCCTCCAGGTACGCTTTTATTTTATTGCAATTTACTTACCTGTACTGCACTTTACTTCTCTTGCATGATAAACAAGAATGTCACCCTGTATGAAAAATGAAACCTTTAGGGTAGCCACAATACAAAAACCCAAAACTAAATTAAAAGTCACAACAAGATAAAATTCACCGCCACAACATTCAAAATATAAAACAACTCAAAATTTAATCACAAACAGAACAACAAAACTACAATTACAACTAAATTAAAACGTCTCGTTGGATGATCGGGAATACCTCGGATGATGTAACCCACGTGTTGCTAACTGGATTTCCCACGGTCTAAATGAAAGAGTGGAACTCATTCAGTTGAGTTTAGCAAATTCATCTGGACTAAGTGAATCTGATGAAAATAACGGTGCCGGAATGACGGAACCGTGGGATCTTAATCGGTTATGTTTAACCAACTTTAAAATTTGTTTTAATTAAAACATTAAAAATATTTGGACTTTAAGACTTTTCTAAACCAAAACACTTCTCTCATCTCTTGATTGCCACATTCTAAAACTAAACCTCTGCAACCACAAGGAGCTTGGAGCATAGTGAGCAGCACGGCCATCGTCGTCAACAAAACTGGAATCTACATCAGCAAAACCTTTCTTAGTTTAAATAACAAGCAATAGGATTTTGAGGTAGTTTACTTAGTGCAACATAAATCCTGAGATTTTTGTTAGGCATTGTCATAATCATATTATGCAAATTAAGCCCTAACCAGTCTTAGGACTCCGAGGTAGTTGTTTGGTATGACATAAACCCTCACATCTTTGAGGCTATTTATATGATCATGTCATATAAATATAAGTCCTAATTAACTAAAATTGATAGGATTACAACATTAAATAAACTCTTAAATTGAAGCCAAACCATAGGATAGTTGGGAAGTCACCGAAGTCCACTTCGGGTTCGTGACATCCCCTACTTCTCCTCCTTTGTACTCCTAAAATAAATTGTTCCAAACTTGATCCATTCTCTATTGAAATTTCCAAAACTCAAATCCTTTGAAAACCTTAAACTTTGAAATTCTTGAGAGCAAAACCACTGATCATTATCGAGAGTTTTTTTAAGTGATTCCCTTCATTTAAGATGTAATTAACTATAGGGGCTTGCCCTTATAGAGAACTTTAATAACCCATGTAATATAAACCCTGTTTAATTCTTTTATATTAAGCAGGGGAACATGTCGGCTTATAAAATTGGTTTGCAGACCAAACAGATGTCACAAATCTTCTAGTTTATTTAATCGAGCCCCATCATCAAGCAGTGTGTCTATTCTTCGGGATAGATACATGGTTTGTGATGCGGTGCTCGTTTATATAAATTATTTGGGATGTGAGATCGGTTCGATTTCATATCTTAAAATTTTAAAACTTAAAATTATTTTCAAAATCAAATGCTACTTTATAAATTATATATATATATTTAAATTAAATTTAAAATCTAAAATTCACCGACAATTTTTGTAGGCGACCCCTTTTCAAAATACAACACTCAACCTAAAAATATGACGACAACTTCTGGCGACTCCGCTGGGGACTAGTTCATCTCTCCATTTTGATCAGATGGTTTTGCTTTCATAAATCGGTAGTGAGTCCATACCCCTAGTGGATCAAACTACCATTCTTTCCGTTGGCATACCACGTTCATTTCTGTCTTGAACGGGTATAGTCAACTCCTTTTGAATTTTGGAGCCACTGTTTAGACACCCCTAAACAGAGAGGTTTCGAAATCCTTTTACCTCTTTCTGAGGTGGGGTGGACCCCCAATAGGTGTTAGCCTAGGAGCTATCTTTTGAGTTGAGAAGTCTTACGAGACTTTCTCTTCCTTTCCAATTTTAAATCAAATCCTTTACCTTTCCTTTAACCTTCCTCCATTAATCATTTTGTTCCTAACAAACAAATCCTCTAATAAACAATCTTTTAATAAGTGAACTCTTTTAAATCACAAATACATCAAGATAAACTAAAAATGTGTTTGGACTCTTTCTTTTCCGTCTTAAGTTTTGCGACAAAAGGAAGCATAATTCGGGACTGATGTTCGGAATTTACCCTGCAGAAAATGACTGCACCAAAGTTAATTTTCTCCTTCACCAATGGAATGGACTTCGTCGTTTATAAGGATGAACTGCCCGAACAATGGAATCATCCGTTTTGGACAAGGATTCGAAAATACAGATATTAAGTTCACTGACATCACCCTCTTCACACTAATGGACAAAGTATCGGAAACTGAGGAGCCTGTAATTGAGTTTAACCTGAAATTGACTCAAGAGTTCCCTCCCCTGCAAAGGGTCCCAGCTGAAAGAAGTACCACTGTTCGTAGGAGGACTGTTCTCTACCCCCACCGGTCTAGTCATCTCTGCACCTACCCTGACTCCTGCCAAACTGAAGGGGAAGGAAATTCAAGTCTGTGATAAGCCTTAAGGTATAGATTTTGCTACAATACCACCTGTCTTTGAGATAGGGTCCAGTTCAAGAGTTGCACCCCTGACTCGGACTCAGAGAAGAAATAAAAGCAGAAAGATCGCCAGGATCGAGAAGGCCAAGGCTGCTAAAGTTGCTTTTCTGGAAGAGATTCCTGAGGAGGAGGAAGAACTGCCTAAGTATTCACCCTTGTTGGAAGGAAGTAGGTTTCACCCTCTCTCTGCTGCATCGGATGAGGAAGATGTCCGGAGGATCACCACTGCATTACCCCGACCTGCATACTATAGTGACTATAAGAGGAAGATGGCCAACACTACGCCGCTTACCCGACTGCAAGCCATAGTGGAGAAGCTAGCTAAGAAAGAAGGGTGCCCCGTATCAGAGATCTTAAGAAGGATGGGACGAGTGCCAGTCAAAACCCGCCTCGAACTGCAAGTAAACCCCGTCACTGCTCCGGAGAGGCTAAGGAAGAAAGTGCAAGCTAGTTCGCCTGTTGTCGTATCGGGACACCATAATAGGGAGGACAACACCTACCGACGCACAGCGACAGACCATCTGGTCCTAGGCCTTCTACTGCGAGAAGGATGGTGTGGCGACCTATTATTGCTGAACCGATACAAGCACAATGTTCTGGAAAGAAGAGTCTCGTCAGAAAGCCAGAATCTGAAGAAAGTACTACTGCATTAAAAGAAACTCCTGAGAAAGAAGTCCAACAGTCATCACATGACAACCGCGAAACCGTTTGGAAGAGACTACTTGAGGATGCTATAGAAAAACTAAGAACGGATATCCGACGGTTGGCAAAAGAAAGAGGGGAAAAATTGAAAACTGAAGTTGATTCATCAGAATTTATGGATGAAGAGTACGTCGAGATTAATATGGTCGAGACTCGAGCATCGGCAGCTTCACAAGGCGCTCCATCAGCTTCAAAAAGGGAAGAACTGGAAGTGATGAGAGTACAACTTCAAGAAAAGGATGATACAATTTCTCGGATGACAAAAAGGATGGAAGAGATGGTTGCTGCCTTAGCCACTCTCTAGAGTCAGCTGCAACCTCAAAAGGAAACACCCCCAGAAATTATTCACATCGCGGATGGAGGAAAGGAGATCACATCTGTTAACGGAGATGAACAACAGAAGAAAGATTCTACACAAAGCATGATTCCCGAAAAGGATATCAAGAACATGGTGGAACAGCAGGTGCGAGAAGCCTTAGCTCAGTCTAAGAGTGGAGCATCTATCCAGATGGGTAGACCATACCCCGAAGAATTTGATGTGGTCCAATACTTAAAAGGCTTCATACCACCTCTGTTAAAGACTTTGATGGAACAGGAAACCCCCGGCAGCATGTCGCACATTTTCGTGCTAGTTGTTGCAATGCTGGTGGGAGCGATGCTTTACTCTTCTGACAGTTCATCAGCAGTTTATCAGGGATTGCTTTCGACTAGTATGCAGAATTGCCAAATGGCTCAGTTAAGACTTTTTCAGAGTTAGAAAACCTCTTCGTTAAGCGGTTTGCCGGAGCTCGGCACCACATCACTGTCGGTGATTTAGTGGTGGAACAACAAAAATCAAACGAAACTCTAGTGGATTACATACTTCGATGGAGAAACTTAAGCATGGAGTGTGAACCACAACTTCAGGAATAGCATGCAATCGGTATTTTGCTGAAGAGTATTCACGGCCCGATAGCACTTCTCCTTAAAGGATTTACAATCAAGACTTTTGAGAAGTTGCTTAACAAGGCCAGGAGGTTGCAGGAGAAAGCAAAACAGCTAAGTTTCGTGGACAAGACCGATAAGCAGAAGCCTGTAAAAGCATTTGAAAAGAAATCCAGAATCGTCGCGGCAGTAGATAAAGGCAAGCAGCCAGTGCAGATACAGCCAGAGCGACCACAGCCTAGTTATCAACCACCACAACGATTTTATCAGCAACCTCAACAGAACTACCAACAGCCTCGACCGAGCTATCAGTCGCCTCAGCATTATGAGCAACCGCCTCATCCAATGCGTACCCTAAAAAAACTTCTAAATAGGGAATATTCATTCAAAACTGAAGCAGCAGCGAAGATGTTCCCAAGTTTAATTAAGACACCAGATTTTCAGCTACCAGAGCCTAAGAGGCCAGAAGAAGTCAACAAAAAAGATCATCCAAACTATTTTCCTTACCACGGATGCTCGAGCACAAGATAGAGGATTGCATCACTTTCAAGAGTTGGCTTGACGATAATCTCCAGAAAGGGAACATAACGATCCCGAAGGAATACAAAAAGGAGGTTCCGTCAATGTTATTTCAACGGATGTTATTGTTCTAATAGACCCTTACACGACCAATGATGGATGGAGTACCGTCTGGACAAAGTCTTCGAAGAAAATCTTGGATCATATCTAAAAAGCTTCGGTGAGCACTTCAACTCAAAGTTTGAAACCTGCCAAGCCGGAGCTATCGCTTGAAATTGATGAACCGCCTTAGAAGGATGAGAAGATCATAGAAGAAAATAAAACCGAGGCTCTGAAGGGTAGACTAGGGGCTGCTTATCCTAGGATGGTTGTTTCTGATTCAGGGGGAGAAATCCCTCGGACCTCTGACTCTGTATGATTATTTGCTCGCCCCGGCGGGATCTTATAATGATAAGAGTTTTGGCGTTGGATACGTTTTGACTGTTTCTAATGATTACGTAACTAACAACAACCAACATAATCCGGATCTCGATTTCGATACAAATAACGATTCTCAAATCATACTAAACCTCGATGACCACGACGAAGGAGAAGACGTTCACAAGGATTGCTACGAATGGTCAACAAGCAATGAGTCTATTTGTGAATTTTTAGGAGCTCCAATCACGATAGAATTAGAGTTATCAGATTCCGAAGTGACTCCAGAAGAGCCAGTCATTCCGATTCAAGAGGAGACACCGGTAGATTCACCATAAAATTCAGGACAAGTAACTGAAGTCGACCTAAGAAGCGAAAAAGTTCTACCTCCGAGAATGGGTCCAAAGGATAAAGGAAAGTAGGTGGTTGCTCGGGAAGAGCCAATCCCAGTAGAAGAATTGCCCATTCGGGAAGAAACTGAAGAACATGGTAATAAGGTGGATTATAACGTGCTAGCCCATCTTAGGAAGCTACCAGCCAAACTGAGCATCTACGATGCTCTGATCCTGCAAAGGAGATGAGGGAAACTCTGATCAAGGCTTTACTTGATCCAGAAATTTGCTTAGCTCAAATGGCCGGTAATTCCTTCGACGAGGTTTGCTCGTTAAAAGAACAGCGAGGTGTTACCTTCACGGATAATGATCTACTACTGGGAACAGCTGATCACAACTGATTGTTGTACATTTTAGTCACTATTGGAAAGTTTACGCTCTCCAGAGTGTTGGTTGATCCAGGAGCATCAATCAACATAATGAATCTTCGAACATTGGCATATTTGGAAATTGATGCTCGCGACCTCGAAGCGGATAAGATGTTACTAAGAGGCTTCAATCAAAAAGGAGAAAGAGCCCTTGGATCGATAAAACTATTAATGAAGACCTGTGATTTGGCAAAGACAACCACAAAATTCCATATAATTGATTCTGAGACATCATTCAACGCTCTACTGGGTCGGCCATGGATCCATGAAAACCGGATGGTACCGTCGTCTCTGCACCAATGCATAAAATATTATGAAGGAGGAGAACAGTGTATCAAAGGTGACCTGCAACCATTCTCCATGCATGAAATCAAAATTCACGAAGATGCAGCCTACTACGCGCCTCAAAAGAAAAAAATCTTCTCCAAAAACATTGTACCAAATGAAGCAAAAAAAGTTTGAGACGATGAAGAACCTGAAATTCTAGTCCAACAGTTATTCACCACTCCCTTACGACGAGATGCTGAAGGTTTCTCCAGAACTCGCACCCGAGGTCGAGGCCGCGGACGAGGTCGAGGAAGTGGATGGTGACATGGAAGGTATTGCCCGCAGACTGCATACCCAACAGCTGCATCATTAACATCTACAAGGAGGGCGACTGCATACCTCCACACATAGACCATCATGATTTTGTTAGACCTTTCTGCACAGTGTCTTGTGTCAACCAGTGCAATATCATGTTCGGATCTGACCTCCGGATAGCAGGCCCCAGTGAATTTCGAGGGCCAGTGGAGATACCACTACCGGTAGGTTCTGTCATGGTGTTAAAAGGGAATGGAGCGGACATCGCAAAGCATTGCATTCCAGGAGTGCTTGTTGAGCAGATCTCTGTTACTTTCAGGAGAATGGATGACAGAAATATTCCTTTTCACTTCCAGCCAGATCCAAAGTTAGAGAGCCTCCGGTCCTACGAGCTGTGATTTACATGGGAAATATCACACCTCCAATACACATCCATACGACATTCCTGCCAAGGATGACTTGGAAGGTGATGTTATTGTCCATGTATCTCACTATTCAGACATGGATTTTGACAGTTGCTTTTGAAAGAAACTTGAAGAATCTTACACAATCCGTTTTGGATTTATATGGATTGTATGAGATATTGAATTCTCAAGGAAAATATCATCATGTTTTGGAGCAAGATGTATGATGTATTTTCGACGAGATTGGAATGAAAACGACCATGTCATGTTTTGCCTTCACCTCTTTTTATGCAAATTGACTGGGAAGCGCCATTAAGTTAAAAAAACTTTGAACAAAGAACAAAGGGAAAATAAAAATAAATGAAAACTCTTTTAAAAATCTGAATGTCAAAACAAACTACAAATAAACACGAATTCTAAATAAATGTGAACCCTAAATTGAAAATCAAGCTAAAATCAAATCACAACAAGCGACTAAGACAAATTCCTGAATCTGAAATCCCCAGCCTTCGGCTATTCTCAAATCTCTTTTTGACTCTCCATATTTCCTTCCCTCTTTTGAGAAGGTCGACTGAATCTACTGACACAGAACCACGAAAATTTTTGATTTGGTTCTGATGGCATGGATTCATATCCTTCGCCAAATAATCAGACTTTGATCGATCCTCGTGGGACGTGAAACACTTTCACGTCTCATTCCAAATCTTCCGCTAAACTCAAATCTCCACAGCAAATTTCAACCCTTTAAACCTTCGAGACTGGAACCAGATTCCAGTTCTCTTTAAACCTTCGAGACTGGAACCAGATTCCAGTTCTCTTTAAACCTTCGAGACTGGAACCAGATTCCAGTTCTCTTTAAACCTTCGAGACTGGAACCAGATTCCAGTTCTCTTTAAACCTTCGAGACTGGAACCAGATCCCAGTTCTCTTTAAACCTTCGAGACTGGAACCAGATCCCAGTTCTCTTTAAACCTTCGAGACTGGAACCAGATTCCAGTTCTCTTTAAACCTTCGAGACTGGAACCAGATTCCAGTTCTCTTTAAACCTTCGAGACTGGAACCAGATTCTAGTTCTCTTTAAACCTTCGAGACTGGTACCAAATTCCAGTTCTCTCCTTTCGAGGTCGGTACCAAATTCTGACTCTCTTCCCAAGATTGATACCAAATTTCAACTCTCTCCCTCCGAGGCTGGTACCTAAATTCCAGTTCTCTTCGCAATCCCGAGGTTGGAACCTAGGTTCCAATTCTCATTTCAAATCCAGATTTCCTTGAATTGATTTTAAATTAAACCTCAATCGAAATTGAAACTCAAAACAAATTGAAATCTAAACTCACACATTAAAACAAACTCGGAATAGAAATTGAATGAAATTTAAATCAAATTTCCCCAGATCTTATGATCTGGAATTCACCTCCTTCTCTTTTCCCCAGCGAGAGTTCAGGGATCTCCAGTCTTAGAGATATACTTGATACTCCCAGCGGAAATTTGTTTCTACTCTGTTCTAAGTGTGTCACTTAGACGTCTGTGTTAGTTTTTTTGATCTCTTCGGTCAACGACAATACACGCGGTGTGCTTGGTTAGCACACCACACCTATTGGGGGTCCATTTGTTGACCTCATTTTTTATGAGGTCTTTTCTCTTCTCTCTCCTTAGTACTTAGGATCTAGCCTTAGGCTTTCCCTTTGACTATCTTAGAGGACTAGAAATGGAACCCACCACTTAGAAATTTAAACACCTCTTAACTCCTTGCAAACCTCATAAGTTTGATTGTAAACCCCTAAGTCACTTGGAGGGTTAAGATCAAATGTGGAGGTTTAAAGGATGAGTTCCTTTTTGGACTCTTTGGCCTTAGGACTACCATGGGTGGCCTGGTCTGGTGAGGGTTGACCTACAAACATTACACTTTCACACACATTCCAAATCCTAAAACCATTCATACCTAGCTTGACTTCCTGACTCATGTAGGTAATCCATATGGATGGTCCTTAACCCCTAGGCCCTTGGCTAAGCCTCAAATGAGTCCTCTCATGGCTCTTATGGGCTTGATATGGCTTCATGGCTTAACCAAAGTGATTCCATTCTACTCAAACGTGATCAATCTTTATTTTTCCAAAATTTCAATTTTTGACCCCAAGGACCCTACACCACCAAACCTACCAAGTACCCTTGAAACCACCCAAAATTTGCAAAATCACCTAAATTACCCAAAATTCCTAAAAACCAATCCTAAACATTTCCCACCATTCAAATTGATCATCCTTGGCCAAATATACCAAAAATTCCAAAAATACCCCTCAATACCCTCCAAATACCCAAAATACCCTTTTAACCCAAAAAATTCCAAAAATTCAGAAAATTCCCAAAAAAAGTCCAAAAAATCCCAAATATTCCCAATTTCATTTTGCTCAACTACACCATAAGCAAATTTTGTCAATTTAGCCCACTTTTACTAAAACCCCCAATTTGACCCACTTTTAACCCAAGTAGACGCAAGTCAAACCAAATCAACCCAATTGACCTCAATTTTGATCGAATCCAATTCGAAACTTCAATTCAATATCCCCAATATCAATTTAGACCAAATCCAAGCCCAATTTTATTAACATTTGGATCTAATTCCAATTTGAAGCTTAAAGCCCAATTTTGGCCCATGACCTAAACTTAGCCCAAACTAACCCAACTCAACTCCAATTAGCCCCAAATCTTTTCTTAAACCTTCCTAACATCCCCAAAAACAAAAAACTAACAAGATTTGCCCTAAATTTGAACCTAAACTCCACCCAAGCCTAACCCAAAACCAAAATCCCCAATTTTGGCCTAAATCCACCATAAACCCAAATGGGCCCAAATCCCAAAATCAAAGCCCAACCAAAGTTGAAAACTCTTTGTAACACTCCCATAAACATTTCTCAACATTAATTTTACATCAAATCTAACATTAGCCCAACCTTAGCCCAAGTTAGCCCAATTTGACCCACTTTGACCCCTTTACCAAAAAGTCCCAAATCAAACCCAATTCAACTCCAAATCACCTCAAATTTGATTCAAATCACTCATAACACATCCATAAACTAAATTCAACATTTGTTTGGCCCGATCCTTCACAGAATTTCCATCCACCAATTTGTTTTCAAACCTAAAGGCCCACTTTCTTAAACCATTCTAAAAGCCCACTTCCATCAAATCCAAAAGCCCTAAAATTCATCCAAAGTCCATATGACACTCTTTTTCATCATGCATCCAATTAAAATCATCCCTATGTCCTAAACCAATGATCAAATAATTCTAAATAAAGCTTCATCCAAATTTCCACCAAAATATCCAAAATCCTTAAAATCCATTTTTATGAAATTGACCAAACTTTTTCCAAGCCAAATGTGAGCCATTGAGCCAAGTACAAGCCACATGGAAGCCATGGAAGCCACTTTCCACCTCATCAAGCCATTAATGGCAAGAAGAGGAGATTCCTTCCTAATCCTTCATTAAGCCCTTTTAACCATATTCATGTCACACTCTAAACCAAGCTTAGCCACCTCACCATGGAAAGAGACCTCACCATTCTCTCTTGGCTGACCCAAATGATTCCTCCCAGCCCAAAGTCAAGCCTTGGGGAGGTGCACCTAGCCTAAACCGTGCCTTGGACCAAATCAAGCCAAAATTAGCCTCCCCCTTTCCATTTAAATCAAACCTTAGACACTTGTCCAAAGCCAATTGACTGCACCAAACTCCAGCCCTGACTCCCCTGAGTCAAATGGTGACCTGACTCTGGCCGGCCAGCCACCAGGCCGGCGGAAAACACCATGGCCGAGGAGCTTGGAATGAGCCAAGTTTGAAATTCTCACCTGCTGAGCTGCCCCACTCCAATTGGCCACCACAGCTCATCATCTCCTCCCCTAGGCAGCTGATCCCAGCCATCAATTGCCCCTAGGAAGCCCTGGCCATGGCTATTTAAACCAGCCACCCCCTCTCGGCCAAAAGGTTGGCTGAAATTAACTTTCACAGAATTCCTCCAAACTCCTCACAGAGCTTCCCCTAGCCAAGAGCAATTCATCCCCACTGTTCTCCTTCCATAAACCCCATTTATTGAGCTCAATTTTTTAGCTCAATTCTCAGCCCAGAACAGGACATCCCTGGAACCTCCACCAAAATCAAATTAAACTCACCCACACCTGCACAGGACCAAGAGAAGGAGTTCCCCAGTGGAAGCCCCTTCACCAGGCCAGCCATTCTCTCTATCGGCCAAGCTTTGAAATCGGGCTTGGTGGAAGTTGTACTTAGACAATTTGACAGGGCCAGAGGCTTCATCCCCAAGCTCCTCCAACTCCAGCGAACGTGCCGAGCACATTCAGTTGAGGCCTCACCGCCTGAACCAAGGTATGGACACTCCTCCTCCCAGAGAGCTTCCAGCGATTCTCCATTTCATTTGAGTTGATTTCAATGCATGTGAACCGTATGGATGTGTTCGTCACTTCAAGATGAATCCATAGAGTATAAGAACACCAAAATCCGTTGAGAAATTAGAGAGATCTTAGGATTTTATTGTGGACGGTCACGGGTGCACTCGTAGACGATGACCAGGCGTCGTCCGATCGTGCGTGTATCGAGTGGACGGATCAGATTAAGTCGGACCAAAGAATGGTACGTCAACCGTGGGCCCCCGGAGCACTAAGTCAGATGGCGGCGTCAAACAGGGAGGCGACGCATGGGCTTTCGGAGCTGCCGAGGATGAGTCGGCGCCGTATGGATAAGTAGATAAATATGGATTTTTTGATTTAATTAAATTCCTGAAACTTAGAAAATCCATATCTTTGTGTAGAAACATCATAAAAATAAAACCCTCTTGCTCGGTGAACAGAGGAGAAAAATGTGGAAAAAGAATTAAGTTAATTTGATGAGTATTTTATTTTTAATTAATTATTTACTCATTTCAGTATTTTAATTCTCCATTTGCATAAATAATTCATCATGGCATGAGACCATAGGGCTTTTGAAGCCTCTGATCTTGGGAACATTCCCTAAATTTTTCAAGGTCAGAGGCCATCTCTATGGCAAGTTATGTATTTTTCAAGTTTTTGTCACTATTTTCGATATTTTAATTCCATTAATTAGCATATTGCTTAGAAAATTCTAGGAAAATTTAGGGAAGTTTCTAAGGACCAGAGGACCCTAGGATAATTATGTTTTGAGTTAATTCATTAAAAATAACCCTAATTGGCCTAATTACTCAAAACTGAACTTTAATTAATTAGGGTTAACCACACATCAAAAGAACTTAAAAATAATTCTCCACTGATCTTTAGGATCAGAGGGACCTCACATAAAAATTTGGAATCAATTAGAAATGTTTAACCCCACTAAATGGATTAATTAAGTCACATGAGTAAAATTAAACTTTAAAATTTCATAACTCCAAAAATACATTTTAAAAATTCATAAAATGGGTTTTGGGACCTCTCTGATATTAAAGGAGTCTATGAAAATAAAAATTGGAATTTTTTAAAAATCTTCATTTTTCACCATATTTTAACATTTTAAATAATTAAAAAATAATAAAAATCACAAAAATATTAAAAATCATAAAAATGTCATATTTCATCTCCTAATTATTTAGGAACAAACCAAATATTTTTCCTAAGTCTCAAAGTAAATAAATTGAATTTTAAAACCTTAAAACAATTTTTGAATTAAAAAATGAATTTTCCAACATATTCACTAATTTAATTATAATAAATCAAAGAAAAATCAAAAAATTATAAAATTTATTTCTCTGAACTCCTTGAGGTTAGAGAGATTTAAGAAAAATATAAAACTTAATTTTCAACCTTTATTTTATTTTATAATTAATTAACACTCTAAAACTCAAAATAAATATAATAAATAAATATAATAAATAAAATATAATTCAAAAAATTACCAAAATTGGTCCAAGTGGTCCTTTAATCAGTAGAAACACTCCATAATTTTTCTAAGGACAGAAACCTTAGCTTGGTCATGTTGTTGAATTTTTATTGAAAATCCCTATTTTTCATTAAAATAATTATATAAATTAAATTAAATTCAGAAAAATCACATTTTCCCCTCTAATGTCTTAATTGATATGTGAGTGAAGTGACATAAAAATTTGAAGTTCATTTGAGCTTTATTTTGAGTTATGAAATAAATAAGCCTAAAGGTGTATAAAGGTAATTAAAGGATTTTAACCCTAATTAATATTTAGGTCTAATCAAAGGGGAGGGTAAAATATTTGATCTTAACTATTCTCATAGATGATTGAAACCTAGGGAATTAAGGGGTAGAAAACCATTAATTATCTTGAAAACATTTAAAGTAAATTTTAATTAATTAAATAATTTAAATTTTGGAAGATTAAATTAAAATTTGGATTATCATGGTTAGGGATATAACTTTAGAAGATATTAATTCTTTAATTTAAAATCCCTAAATAAATCACTTCAATAAGATCTAATTCTTAACTAAACTTAAAATTATAATTGGAATTAATAAATTAAAACTTAAAAGAAAATAACCCTTAATTAAATTAATATTTAAAATATTAAGTGATTTAACAATTAAATTAAATTAAATTTAAAAATTAATTCAACATCACTTAATAACAAACTTAAAGAAAATTTGAAATATTAAATAATATTAAAACAATTCATAATTAAGCATATAAAACAAATTAAGCTAATCAAAACTAACCTAAAATATCATAATTAACGTAAATCAAACCAATTAAAAGTTAATCTAGAATATTGCAATTAAATTAAAATTAAATCATTAAAGTCTAAATTAAATAATTTAAACTCCTCTTTCAATTCAAATAGTTTAAAACAATTAAGAATAAAATAACTTGAACACTATTCCAAACTTAAATTTATTAAAATTTTATAACTAAATTAAATCACCTTAAAACATTGATTCTAATTTTAAATCGCTGAAATTCTTAATAAATTGATTTGCCCCTAAAGACTTTTATCATTATAACTCTTAGATGGAGCATCAAGTGAGATGTCATTTTATTTATAGGATAATCAAACATCTTAATTCACTGAGTAAGAAATAAACTAAACTAAATTCTTGGATGATCAATTCACCAGTGCAATTAAATTCACTTGGACTCAAAACAATCCCAGAAGTATTGAAAAGATGTTTAGGATTTATCCTAAGCACTTTCTCAATATGATGGGTAGTTTTAGAAGAACAACTGAACTTAATTGTTCTTTGATGAAGAAAATCATCCATAAAACAAAAGAACCTAGACGTCATAGGAATTGACTAGCTATAGGATTAGAACTTTGGTAAACAACCAAAATCTTACCTTAGCTTTACCTAGGTATTTGTTGCAAAAAATATAAATGCCTTAACATGTGCTTTAAGTGTACCTTGGAATGACGGGAAGACCCTCCAGGTACACTTTTATTTTATTGCAAGTTACTTACATGTACTGCGCTTTACTTTTCTTGCATGTTAAACAAGAATGTTGCATGAAAACTGAAACCCTTAGGATAGCCACAAAACTGAAACCCAAAATTAAATTAAAAGTCACAACAAGATAAAATTCATCGCCACAACATTCAAAAGATAAAGCAACTCAAAATTTAATCACAAACAGAACAATAAAACTACAATTGCAATTAAATTAAAACGTCTTGTTGGATGATCGGGAATACCTCGGATGATGTAACCTACGTGTTGCTAACAAGATTTTCAACGGTCTAGTAAATTCATCTGGACTAAGTGAATCCGATAAAAATAACGGTGCCGGAATGATGGAACCGTGGGATCTTAACCGGTGTTGTTATAATCAACTTTAATATTCCCCTAACAAAATATTAAAAACACCTGGACTTTAAGACTTCTAAACCAAAACACTTCTCTCATCTCTTGATTATCATTTTCTAAAACTAAACCTCTGCAACAACAAGGAATTTGGAGCATAGTGGGCAGCACGGCCATCGTTGTCAGCAAAACTCGGGTCTACTTCAGCAAAACCATTCCTAGAATTAAATAACCAAGCCATAGGATTTCGAGGTAGTTTGCCTAGTGCAACATAAATCCTTAACCTTTTCGTTAGGCATTTGCATAATCATATTATGCAAATTAAGCCCTAACTCGTCTTAGGATTTCGAGGTAGTCGTTTGGTACGAAAAAAACCCTCACATCTTCGAGGCTATTTGTATGATCATATCATACAAATATAAGTCCTAATTAATTAAAATTGGCAAGATTACAACATTAAACATACTCTTAAATTAAAGCCAAACAATAGGATAGTTTGGGAAGTTGCCAAGATTCCTCTTGGATCCTCAGCTTCTCATACTTCTCTTCCTTTGGACTCCTGAAATAAATTGTTCCAAATTTGAACTAATCCCTTTTGAAATTTCCAAAATCCAATCCTTTGAAAAACTTAAACTTTGAAATTCTTGAAAGTAGAACCACTGATCATTATCGAGAGTTTTCTTAAATGATTCCCGTCATTTAAGATGTAATTAACTATAGGGTCTTTCCCCTATAGGGAACTTTAAGAACCCAGGTAATATAAACCCTGCTTAATTCATTTATATTAAGCAGGGGAACTTGTCGGCTTATAAAATTGGTTCGCAGACCAAACGGATGTCACAAATCTTCTAGTTTATTTAACCGAGCCCCATCATCAAGCAAAGGTGTCTATTCTTCGAGATAGATATACGGTTTGTGGTGCGGTGCTCGTTTATAAAAACTATTCGGGATGTGAGATTGGTTTGATTTCATATCTTAAAATTTTTAAAATTAAAATTATTTTCAAAATCAAATGATACTTTCTAAATTATATATATATATATATATATATATATATAAATTAAATTTAAAATTTAAAACTCGCCGACAACTTCTGTAGGCGACCCTTTTTTTTTAAAACACACAACCTAAAAATATGCCAACAAGAACTCCTAGAGAAAATACAAACATAACTTGATTTGAAATTAGAAATCATAGTGAAAACACAACAAGTTTTACTTAAAAACCAAATGTAAAAATAAAGATAAACACTTATTTGAAAATCCTCTCCACAAGACTCTGAAGTTCCTCTGAAATTTTGCCTTCCACTAAAATACTCCATAGACATTGGCGCCTAACTCCGAGGATTGACTCTCCTAAATTCTAACACAAACTATGATAAAGTAAAGTAGAAGAGTAAAGAAAATTTGGTGAGAAGAAGGCTCTCCTTTCTTTCTCTTTCCCTGGAATCAACTTCAAGTTTTCCTCTAACTTCTCCCACCAAAATTATCTCCTAAACTCTTCTCTTGGGTGTGACGCCACCTTCTGATCTTCAAGTGATCATTTTTAACAATTATCCAAAAGGTACCTTGGTGTCTCTTCAAATTATGTCCAGATTCAAGGTATTTACCAAGAATGCATCCATACGTTCAAATTTTAAATGAATTTTGGCGCTGATGGGAAGTTAGTGAAGTTTAAATCAAAGGATGCTTCAAAATACCCTTCAATTTTGCACCAAAATAAATTAAAATTCATAACTTTAATTGTGGCGTCTATGCGCCAGCCATCCGACACATAGGGGCTACAAGCCAATTTTTCACACCTTTCAATTTTTTCTCTAATGTTGATCCATTTTTGTTCCTTTCATCACAATTAGTCATCTTAATCATACCTACAAGAAAAAAATAAAATACCTTCCATTAAAGTGCAATATCATCACAAATAGGTATAAAAATGTACTTAAAAAAACTATATATTTTAGGTGTATTAGACATGGATCCAATTTGGGTTGAACCTAAGTATAAGTTATGTTTAACATAGGTTCAAGTTAGGTTGAACCTAACAGGTTTAAGTTTGACTTAGATTTGAGTTTGGTTGAACCTAAGTATAGAGTAAGATAAGTTTTAATGTATTTTAAACCTAAGATTTTTTATTTTGACTTATGTTCAAGTTGGGTTAAACCTAAGTATAGGTTAAGGTGAGGTTCAATGTATGTTGAACCTCAAAGGTTTAAGTTTGACTCAGGTTCAAGTTGGTTTGAACCTAAAATTTGACTTAAGTTTAATTTAGGTTGAGTCTACGGTTTACGTAGACATAGATTCAATTTGGATTAAACCTAAAGTTTATGTTGAATTAGATTCAATTTGGATTGAATCTAAAGTTTATGCTAAGTTAGATTCAATTTGGCTTGAATCTTAGGCTTGAGTTAGGTTGAACCTAAGAAAGTTTCACTTAAGTCCAATGTATGTTGAACCTAAAATTTGATTAACTTTGGTTCAAGTTTGCTTGTTTTATGCTCAATATGAGTCGAACCTAAGATTTGGTTAACTTGGTTCCAAGTTAGGTTGAACCGAAGTTAGAAGTTTATATAGGTTCAATATGGATTGAACCTAAGGTTTGGTTAACTTCGGTTTAAGTTAGGTAGAACCTAAATTAGAAGTTTGACTTATGTTTAATTAAAGATAGACTTAATTAAGGTTTAGGGTTTCTTAAGCCAAATATAATTAAAGGTTAAGGGTTAATTAAGTCTAATTAGGATTAAACTTAATTAGCGTTTAGGATTGCTTAATCCTAATGTAGATAAAGCTTAAAAGTTAATTAAGTCTTATTAGGGTTAGACTTAATTAGGGTTTAAAGTTACGTAAGTCTAATGTAAGTAAGCCTTAAGAATTAATTAAGTCTAATTAGGGTTAGACATATTAGGGTTTAAGTTTACTTAAGCCTAATGTAAGTAAAGCTTAGGAGTTAATTAAGTCTAATTAAGGTTATACTTAATTAAGGTTTAAGATTACTTAAGTCTAATGTAAGTAAGGCATAAGAATTAATTAAGTCTAATTAGGTTTAGACTTAATTAGGGTTTAAGGTTACTTAAGCCTATTATAAGTAAGGCATAAGAGTTAATTAAGTCTAATTATGGCTAGACTTAATTGGGGTTAAATATTACTTTATCCTAATGTAAGTAAGGCTTAAGAATTGATTAAGTTTAATTAAGGTTAGACTTAATTAGGGTTTTAGATTACTTAAGGCTAATGTAAGTAAGGCTTAAGAAATAATTAAGTCTAATTAAGGTTTGACTTAATTAGGGTTTAAGATTACTTAAGCCTAATGTAAGTAAGGCTTAAGAATTAATTAAGTCTACTTAGGGTTAGACTTAATTAGGATTTAAGATTACTTAAACCTAATTTAGTTAAGTTTTAAAGATTAATTAAGTCTAATTAGGTTTAGACTTAATTAGGATTTAAGATTACTAAAAACTAATTTAGTTAAGGTTTAAAGATTAATTAAGTCTAATTAGGGTTAGACGTAATTAGGATTTAAGGTTGTTTAAGCCTAATATGAATGAGGCTTAAAGGTTCATTAAGTCTAATTAGGGTTATACTTAATTAGAATTTATATTTGTTTAAGCCTAATGTGAATAAGACTTAAGGGTTAATTAAGTCTAATTAGCGTTAGACTTAATTGAGTTTTAAGATTACTTAAACCTAATTTAGGTTAGTTTTAATTGGTTAATTAAGTCTAATTAGGGTTACACTTAATTAGGGTTAAAAGGTTAATTAAACCTAATTTAGGTAAGCTTTTATTAGATTAATTAGACCTAATTATGGTTAGGTCTAACTAGGGTTTATGATTAATTAAAATTAATTTATGTAAGGTTTAATTGGATTAATTAAACCTAATTATAGTTAGTTTTAATTAGGGTTTATGATTAATTAAACCTAATTTATGTAAGGTTTACTTAGATTAATTTGACGTAATTAGAGTTAGGTCTAATTAGGGTTTAGGAATAATTAAACCTAATTTAAGTGAGGTTTAATTGATTAATTAAGTCTAACTAAGGGTTAGACCTAATTAGGTTTTAGGATTAGTTAATATTAATTTAAGTAAGGTTTAATTGATTAATTACACCTAATTACCGTAAGGTCTAATTAGGGTTTAAATGTTAACTAAACCTAATTTAGGTGAGGTTCAATTAGATTAATTCTACCTAATTAGGGTTAAGTCTAATTAGTGTTATTAAGTTAAACCTAATGTGATTAAGGTCTAACTTAGTTTAATTAGGTCTTAAGGGTGTGTTAGACCTAATTAGGGTTTATTAATTTTAAACCTTATGCGATTAAAGTCTAACTTGGTTTAATTAGATATAATTGGTGACTTAAACCTAATTAGGGTTTTATTTGTATTAAACCTAATGTAAATAAGGTCTAATGAGTTTAATTAGGTATAATGATGGGTTAAACCTAATTAGGGTTCATGATATTAAGCCTAATGTGGTTAAGGCTTAATTAAGGTTTATTAGGTCTAATAAGTGGTTAAACCTAATTAGAGTTTGATTTGAGTTCAAGTTTTACTTAGTCCATTGTGGAATGGGCAAACTAAATTGAATATTTGAATTTTTAAAGATTTTAAGGTTTTAATTATAAGTTTATAACTTTAATCCTAAAAGCTTAAGATGTCATTTTCATTTTTCCAATGGTTAAGATTTGTCATTTTAGAGTCTAAGTCTGTCACACTAAGGTTCTTAACCAATTATGAAGTTATTTCTCTTATTTCCTACTTCTTATAATTATTTTGAAAATAATTACTTAGGTTCCATAGGAAAATAAATATTCTTACCCACACACTCCCTCATCTCTTGGAAAATTCACAAAATGTTCCTAAAGATGAAATTATCTTTCGAAGAAAATTTCATAATTTTTAGACTTATAATTATTTTTAAAAAATAAAATTACTCCAGAGAGTAATTAATTAATTAAAAATAAAATATAAATCATTAAATTATGACTTTGGTCTTACAAATTTCTTCTCATCACCCTGAGTCTGAGGGTATTTTTATTATATTTTAGTGATTTTTCTGCGCAAAGATATGGATTTTTGATTAATTTAAGGTTAATGTGATTTAATTAAACATTTCATTAAACAGAAAAAAACCTAGGGCGACTGTTGACCTAACTTTTGTAAGGATCATTTCTAAACCACGTTGAGACAGGAAGTCTACCAATATTGACTCCCTAAATCTCACAATGGACACTAAACCCTAATGTCTAGGGTAAAGCCCTAATGAAGTCTTTTAAACATAAATCTTAATGACATCTTAAAATAATCAAATCAGTAATGACAAACCCTGATCTAATCAACTATTGATCAAACTGGTCAATCTTTGACCCAAATGGTCAACTTTAGTCAAGCTGCTCAATCCTTGACCAAATGACCACCACATTAACCAAACTGGTCGACCTTTGACCTAAATGGTCCAACTAGGTTGAACTGGTCAATCCTTAACCAAATGACCACCACATTAACCAAACTGGTCAACCTTTGACCTAAATGGTCAAATTTGGTCAAATTGGTCAATCCTTGACCCAATCACCACCACATTGACCAAACTGGTCAACCTTTGACCCAAATAATTAAATTTGGTCAAAATGGTCAATTCATAACCCCTTAACCATCACATTGACGTCATTGGTCAACCCTTAACCTAAATAGTCAAATTTGGTGAAAATGTTCAAACCATGACTTCATAACCACTACATTGACTACATTGACCAACCCTTGATATAATCAACTCAACATTGGTCAGGGTGACCAATGTAGAACATAAAGGTCACCACATTGATCATTGGGTCAATATAAACCCTAAAAGTGGCCAACATGACCAAATTAACCCAAAATTTCAAAACCCTTGGACCTCTTGACCAATCAAACTATGACAAGGTTGTAAATGTCTAATTGGTTATCCTTGGGCTAGAATGGATAAACTTGGGTCAACTTGGGTCAACCAAGGTCAACCCTAGTCAACTTTAATCAAATTTGTTCAAAATACCCAATTTTGTACCAAATTTGATAAAATTAATTAAATAATTAATTTCAAAAATTATTATAATCAATTTATTGGTAAATACTATAATTTTCAATTTTTTTAATTAAATACATATTTGATTAAAAGTGGAATTATGATTAAATATACATGAATTGAGTTTAGACATGTGACATCACATATGAAACAATAAATGACTTTCAATTTTAAAACCCAACAATGACATCATAAATGACATCATATGGGTTACACATGACCCGTGAGACACATTACCTATGAGTTAACACATTGGAAAACTCATGACACACCATTATAACCATGGCTAAACATTATCATGAAGACATCATGGTTAGTTAATTGAAGTGGCAAAACCTCCTCATCCCAAAGTATGAATCACCCTTTGCCACATGTTGAGGTGGCCGGCCATTTTAAATGCCATCTCACATGTTTCATGGACCACTCAATAAGTAGAAAACACCACTTAAGATCTCTCCTTTACCATGATTAACCAACATGAAAATTCATCATGGGGCCATGATGAGTAAGCATAGATGGTGTCAATTAACCAAGCCACCTTTGGGGAATGATTTGGGTGAGTCACTACTCACCTCTCCCCTCACTCAATCAAGGAGAAGCTTGCCTTAACCAACCCTTTCACCATGGCTAAAGGTCACCATGACGAAGCCATATAAGTGAATGTAAGGAAACCTATGAGTCATCTCCTCAAGAAAATTGTTGGTGACATGTTAGCCTATGTGGAAAGAGATTAACTAACTTACCTTGGATTCACCATTCATTTCACCTCCAACCCAATGGAAAGAAGCCAAGGCTTAGCCAAATCTAATGCATTAAATGTGTATTCATCATGGACTAACCTAAGAATGCTCAACCATGGTTGCCACTGATGTACCTAAAATATATAGTGTTTTTAAGCACATTTTTATACCTATTTTTTATGATATTGCACTTTAATGGAAGATATTTTCATTTTTTTCTTGTATGTATGATTAAAATGAGTGATTATGATAAAAGGAGCAATAAAAGATCAAATTTGGATCAAAAATTGAAAGATGTGCAAATTTGGTCTCTAGCGCCTGAGCGTCGGATGGCTGGCGCATAGGCGCCACAGTTAAGGTGATGAATTTTATTTAATTTTGGCGCGAATTTGAAGGGGTTTTTGAAGCATCCTTTGCTTTAAACTTCACTAAATTCCCATCAGCATCAAAACTCATTTAAATTTTGAACGAATGGATGCATTCTTAGTGGATACATTGAATGTGGACATATTTTGAAGAGACACCAAGGCACGTTTTGGAAAATTTTAAAAAGAAGACTTGAAGATCATAAAAAGAGTTGTTGTTGGAGGTTGTGATTAATGTTAAGAGTCAAGTTTATGTTAGAGAGTTATTGAGAGTACACCTTTCCACTTCACGACTTTTATTATCAATTATATCTAGTTT
Source organism: Papilionanthe hookeriana x Papilionanthe teres (assembly GCA_022702705.1). NCBI lineage: Eukaryota > Viridiplantae > Streptophyta > Magnoliopsida > Asparagales > Orchidaceae > Papilionanthe > Papilionanthe hookeriana x Papilionanthe teres. Next base: position 61,994,380 of record CM040433.1, read on the forward strand.
TTATTAAGAGTGGAGTAGAGATTTGGAGTCTACGGAGTTGGGTGCCAACCTCTAATGTGTCTTGTAAAGGGAAAGTAAAGTTTTAAAGGAACTTTAAGAGTCTTGTGGAGAAGATTTTCAGATAAGTGTTTATCTTAGTTTTATATTTGGTTTTAAAGTAAAACTTGTTGTGTTTTCACTATGATTTCTACTTTCAAATCAAGTTGTGATTGTGTTTCTCTATGGATTATGAGTAGTTTTCTTTATATTTTTCCTTTTAAATGATGAAGTAATTAAATTATCAAAGAAAGTTGTGTGAAGTATAGGATTTCAATGTTGGGAGAAGTTGTGATGATTCACTACCCTGCACTTCATTTACTTCTTGATTTGGCCAATTGAGATGTTAAAATTTGTTGGGAGATTATGTAAGATCCATTACGGTATTATCTCAATCAACAATTGGAAAGAATCACATGCAATTGTATGGATGAGAATTGTAGTCCATTTGGTTGGGTGCAAATAAATAGGAAGATATGCTTATAATGGGGAGTAAAATTAGAGGACTTTAGAGTGACAGGCTAAAGCCCCCTAACTTGGTTTGATGTGAAAAATTTTTTTATGAGAAGTTAGTCCCCAGGTGGAGGGAATCGAGGGAACTCTAGAGTGAGAGTCAGTATCTTTCCTGCCTAGCCCATCTACAAGGTTTCAAATCATCAAATTAACGAACGTTATTTATAGAACCAAGTAAGGGTAAAGAATATAATTGCTTCTATTTGGCACAACACATTTTAGATACTTCCACAACGAAATTCAATAATTATTATTGATTCATTGAAAGAGGAAAAATATATTTTATTCTCTTTTGCTTTAATACTATTTTATTGTTGTGTTAACTTTAATCGTTTGCTTTACTTTTTATTCAGAAAATACCAAAAACAAATTTGAAAAACTTTATATCTCAAAACATACTTTACAAAATCATTTTAAAAGTAAAAGTTATTTTTCTTAATTCTTTAAATTTTTATACATTTCCCTGTGGGTTCGATATCTCGGGGCTTAATCAAAAAGTCCTATATTATTTGATTGACGATACATATACTTGCGTAGTATCCCATATTATAATTAATTATAGTATAATTTCAAATCTAAATCATAAGCATAAATATTCAGCAGAGTCAAGTTTTTTGCGTCGTTGCAAAGAAAGAGAAAATATAATTTGAAAAACGTAAGGATAATATTCAGAGATCAAGTTTTTGGTGCCATTGCCGGGGAAATAAATTAAAAATTTGATTAAAGAAAATTCATGAAAAGTTAAGTTTTTACTTTTCATTGTTTTTGTTAGTGTGTTTTATTTTATTTTATTAATTTTGTATGCATAGTTAAAGTTCTGAGGGACTTGTGCCTTATGATTCTGATAAAGAGAACTATCAGAAAAATAAAAAAAAAATTAAAAATTCAGAAAAAAGATAAAAATATTCAAGAAATAGCAAATCAAGATCATCAAAATGTTGAAATCCATCAAGAATTTAGACCTTTAAGAGATTATGCTAACACTACTGGATGAACTTCATGGTAGTATTCAACACCTTGTTGTAGCTGCTAATTCATTTGAACTTAAACCTGCTATTATCCAGATGGTATCTAATAATCAGTTGGGGAGCATCAACTAAAAATCCTAATTTACATCTTGCTAATTTTCTAGAACTGTGCGCAAATTTTAAATATGATGGTGTTTCGGATGATGCTATTAGACTTAAACGTTTTCCTTTTTCACTGAGGGATAAAGCTAAGATTTAGTTAAATTCTTTAGCATCTGAATCTATCAGAACTTGGGGTGATTTAGCACAAAAATTTCTTGCTAAATATTTTCCACCATCGAAGACTGCAAAGCTTAGAAATGATATCACATCTTTTTATTAGTTTGAAGGGGAATCTATATATGAAGCATGGGAACGTTTTAAAGATCTCTTAAGAAAGTTCCCACACCATTCGATACCAGATTGGTTAATAATTCTGACCTTTTATAATGGATTAGTTGGATCTCTTAGATTTATTATCGATGCCGCTGCTGGTGATTCATTGATGTATAAACAGTTTACTGATGCTTATGCTTTAATTAATAAAATGGCTACTAATAACTTTCAATGGCCTTATGAAAGGTTAAATCCTAAAAAGGTAGCCAACATTCATGAAAACTATGCTTTTGCGATGCTAGCAAATCAAGTTGTTGCACTTTCAAGGAGGATAGACCAATTTTGGATGAATTTTTCTCAGCCAACTTCCATGATTGAAGAAACTTCATTATGCCAAATAGTTGATTCTCAAACTTCACCAGAAACTTTAAATGCTATAAGTAAGCCTAATAACCCATAATTCAATTATTATAACCCAGGTTGGAAAAATCATCCAAACTTTAACTGGAATACCAATAATCAGGGTGGTATTAATCAATAATGGGGGAACAACCAAGTAAACCCATTAGGAAACTGGAACAACAAAGGGAATAATAATTATAGACACACCTATCCTCTATGTTTTAAAAATACTTCACAATTTAAGGAGAAGAAGTTGTCTATAAAAGAAGTGGTCTTACAAATCGGAAATAAATTACAAAGTCAAGGAGCTACAATCAGAAAAATGTAAGGATAAATATTCAGGGATCAGCCACCTAGCTGAAAACTCCTTCAACAGAGGCTAAGGTATGGATGTTTGGACTCAAACCAAGCTCGAGTTTCACATTTTATGAAACAAACCAATTCAAAACTCTATCATCACGGTATAGATGGATTCTCTATCTCCAGAAGCTTTAGGAACAAATTCCATTCAATTCAATCAACAATTGAGTGAGAATTTGTACCTATATCGTGGACGATCTGCAGGATCAGAGGAGATGGAGGAGATAAATGGATACCGTCTGTTCCTGTGTTTGGAAACGAATGGCCCTGATTATATCCTAGTTGATCCCCTATTCTATGATCCGCAGCAGATCAGCCGTGTTTCGACTTATCCGAGGACACGCAGCTCCTTTAGAATTTTTCTGTTTAGTTAAGGTTTTAATTAAATGCTGATTAACCTTAAACTAATCAAAAATCCATATCTTTACACACAAAAATCACAAAAATACCCTTGGACTCAAGACAGTGAGGAGAACAATGTGGAATTAAAATTTTGAATTTAACATTTATATTTAATTTTTTATTAATTAATTTCTCTCTCGAGTAATTTAATTATTAAAAATTGTTTATAAATAAAAAAATATGAAATTTTTAGGGAATAACCTTTAAGTCCTTGGACACATCCCCTGATTTTTCTAAGGCTAGGAAAATTCTCTAGGATAGGGTTTCCTAATTTTCATGATGCTTTGTAATTATTTTTAATAATAATTATAAAAAAAATGAGGATATGGGAAATTAAATTGGAAATTAGTTAAGTAATTTAGGGAGATAAACACAAAACCTAAAATAACAAAACTTAGCCTTTGGAAAATTTAAAATAACATTTTGAACTCTTAGGGTTAATAATTATGAGTTATTTAATTTATATTTAATTAACCCTTAAAATCATGCATTACTTAGCTCATTTCACAAATGAGTTAAGTCAATTTTTGAACCTCACACTAATAGGTTCAAAAAAGCCCTAATTAGGTCTAATCATCATTATACTTATTAATTAGTTTAAGCCTTAATCAATAGGATTAAATGACAATTAAACCCTAATTAAATTAGACTTAAAACAAATTAAACCCTACTTTGGTCTAACCCATTAGACCTAATTAATCCATTAAGCCTTAATTACATATGACTTAATATCTTAAACCCTAATTAGGTCTAACCCTTTATACCTAATTAATCCATTAAGCCTTAACCACATTAGTCTTAATATCTTAAATTTTAATTAGGTTTAACCCATTAGACATAATTAATCCATTAAGCCTTAATTACATTGGGCTTAATATCTTAAACCCTAATTAGGTCTAACCTATTAGACCTAATTAATCCTTTAAACCTTAACTAAAATAGGTTTAATCATCTTAAACCCTAACTAGGTCTAACCCATTAGATTTAATTACACCATTAAGTCGTAAATACATTAGACATAATACCTCAAATACTAATAAATTCTAACCCTAATTAGACGTATATAACCTTTAAGCCATACTTACATGAGGCTAAAACAACCTTAAATCCTAATGAAGTCTAACCCTAATTAGACTTAATTAATCTTTAAGCCTTACTTACATTAGGCTTAAACAACCTTAAATACTAATTAAGTCTAACCCTAATGAGACTTAATTAACCTTTAAGCCTTACTTACATTAGGCTTAAACAACCTTAAATACTAATTAAGTCTAACCCTAATTAAACTTAATTAACTCATAAGCCTTACTTACATTAGGCTTAAACAACCTTAAATACTAATTAAGTCTAGCCTTAATTAGACTTAATTAACCTTTAAGCCTTACTTACATTAGGCTTAAACAATCTTAAAACCTAATTAAGTCTACCCCTAATTAGACTTAATTAACCCTTAAGCCTTACTTACACTAGGCTTAGACAACCTTAAATACTAATTGAGTCTAACCCTAATTAGACTTAATTACCTTTAAGCATTACTTACATTAGGCTTAAACAACCTTAAATACTAATTAAGTCTAACCCTAATTAGATTTAATTAACCTTTAGGCCTTACTTACATTAGGCATAGACAACCTTAAATACTAATTGAGTCAAACCCCAATTAGACTTAATTAACCTTTAAACCTTACTTACATTAGGCTTAAACAATTTTAAATCCTAAATAAGTCTAATTCTAATTAGACTTAATTAATACTTAAGTCCTACTTATATTAGACTTAAGTAACCCTAAATCCTAATTAAATCTATCTGAAATCAAAACCATAACTTAAGATCTAACTCAAACTTAACTTAGGTTCAATCTATATTGGACCTAATTCAAACCAAACTTAAGTTCAACCCATATTGAACTTAAGTCAAAATTTCTAACTTAGGGTTCAACCTATCTTAAACCCAAGTTAACCAAAACTTGAGTTCAAGCCAGATTGAACTTAAGTCAAAACTTCTAACTTAGGTTTAACCAAACTTGAACCTAAGTTAACCCAAACTTAAGTTCAATCCATATCGAACTTAAGTCAATACTTCAGACTTAGGTTCAACATAACTTGAACCCAAGTTAACCCTAACTGAAGTTCAACCCATGTTGAACTTAAGTCAAAACTTCTAACTTAAGTTCAGACTAACTTGAGCCCAAGTTAACCTAAACTTAAATTCAACCCATATTGAACTTAATTCAAAACTTATAACTTAGGTTTAACATAACTTGAACCCAAGTTAACCCAAACTTCAGTTCAAACCATATTGAATTTAAGTCAAAACTTCTAACTTAGTTTCAACCTAACTTGAACCCAAGTTAACCCAAACTTAAGTTCAACCCATACTAAACTTAAGTTAAAACTTCTAACTTAGGTTTAACCTACCATGAACCCAAGTTAACCCAAACTTGAGTTCAACCCATACTGAACTTAATTCAAAACTTCAAACTTTGGTTCAACCTAACTTAAATCCAAGTTAAACAAAACTTAAGTTCAACCCATATTGAAATCAGGTCAAAAATCCAACTTAATTAAATTTTAAGTTTAACCTACATTGGACTTAAATCAAACATATTACTTAGGTATAACCTAACTTAAACCTAAGTTAATCAAAATTTTAGATTCAACCTAAATTGAATCCAACTTAACATAAACTTTATATTCAACCCAAATTGAATCTAATTCAACATAAAATTTAAATTCAATTTGAACCTAAGTCTACCTAAACCTTAAACTCAGCAAAAATTGAACTTAAGTCAAAAATTAGATTCAACCTAATTTAAACGTGAGTCAAACTTAAACCTCTGAGGTTCAACATACATTGAACCTAACCTTAACCTATACGTAGGTTCAACCCAACTTGATCTAAGTCAAACTTAAACCTCTTATGTTCAACCTAACTCGAACCTAAGTCAAATTTAACTTATACTTGGGTTCAACCCAATTTAAATCCAAGTCTAAACTCAAACCCAACTTAAATTCAATCTACTTTGAACCTAACTCAAACTTAATTTAGTTTCAACCTACATTGAAATTGATTTAAACTTAAATTAGAATCGACCCACCTTGAATCTAATTCAAATCTTACTAAGGTCCAATATGCTTAAGTAAAACCTATACTTAGACATTTTTAGATTCAAATGACATTGAAGCTAAGATTTAAACATAAACATTTTTAGGTTTAAAAAAAATTGAATATAAAACATTACCTAACTTTAACTTTAGTCAAACTAAATCAAATGACTTCAGATTCAAATGACATCAAATCTAAAACTCTAACTTATGTTAGATTTTATTTAAGTCTAATCTACATTAGAGTTAAAACCCCTATATTCAAATGACATTGAATCTAAAACCTAATTCATATTAAAATCAACCAAAGAATTAAAGTCGACATTATTTCTTTTGAATTACTCTGACATTTTTTTCTTGCAAGTTGAAGACAAATTCTTCTTTAGATTTACTTTACATGTTATTATGGTGCAATAACTCTGTTTGCAGGGCGACATTCTAAAAATAGGACAAACGACAATAAAACAAAATTAAAACAACATCAAAACAACGACATTAACAAAACAAAACAAAAAAATATATAAACAACATTAAATTGACAAAACCAAAACAAAACAAAATCTAAACTTTTAGGATAGCCACAAAACATAAACTTTTAGGATATCCACCAAACAAATAATAAACTACAAGACAAAACAACAATAAAATGAAAAACAATAAAATAAAAGATGAAATTGACATAACAAGTGTTATTGACAAAAATCAAACTCGTAGGGTAATATGACATATTATCCCTAGGATCGAACGTTGACATTTTTTTCCTTGCTCTTGAAACTTCTTAGAAAACAAGTGTTAACATTAATCATAAGTTTTCTAAGATAATTTTAATTTTCTATGATGTAATTAACTATAAGAGCTTGCTCCTATAAAAGATTGAAGAACTCACGATAGGTATCGCACCTAGAAATCTCTAGTTATCAAAATTTCATATGTGATCATCCTTATATAAAATTTCTAGACTAAGGCATTCTAGAATATACTTTTATAGGGATTATCACTAACATTTATTATTCTAGTGTTTTCTATTTTATTAGCCCTTACTTTCTTCAAACTTCTTATTATTTAAGGATCCTTTACATGATCCAAAAGAACTAAGATATTTTGAAGTAGTGGTGACTCCAAAACACCAACATCGACATCGACATTCGAGAAAATCTCGGGTGGCTCCAGATGCCTACATGAGATTTTATTTGGTGACTCCGCTTAGGAGAATCTTTCTTCTCATCTTTGGTTAAATCACTTGTTTTTAACAATGTTTCGTCCTTTGACAGATAGGATCACTTCTTTCAAAATATAACTCGTTGAAGAGTTATTTTTGACATTTCATAATCAATAAAATAAAACAAAATAAATTCCTAGTTTATAAATGAGTCCGTGACATTTTGTTCTCCTTGAATTTTCAAAAAAGTTGTAATGGAATCCCCGAATTCAGTCTTTTCTTATTTTCAAGATCTCAATACACCAATTTATGAAGACTTTTACTTTTATCAGAATGAATTTGAATTATTTGATGAAACTGAATTTGCACTAAATAATCCTTATTAAACTGATATACAATCCTTCGAAGAATTCAATCTTAAACCTTATGAAGATTTTCTTAACATTATAGAAAACTTACCTCAATATATTCCTGTAGAATAATATAATTTTAAGGAAATGGAAGAAAAATTTGATATAAAAGGATAGAAAATCTATGTTGAGGAAGAAAATAACATTCTACCTCCGTCCATATATGAAGTTGGATCTTGTTCCAAGAATGTTCTAAAAACTCATTCCCAACGTAAAAATAAAACTCTTTCTCTCAAAAGAAAAAGGCGGTGGAATGAGAATAATGATTTTGAGACATCTGAATTTGAACAAAGTATTTTTGAGAACCCTTCCTTTTCAAAATAAAACCCATATTTTCCAATACCTGTTGAATATGAGGATAATAATTTCCAACCCGAAAGTTCTTCGTCAATTCACACCATATATTCTGTGTTTAAAAGATTAGCACGGAAAGAAATATGTTCAATTTCTAGGCTATTAGATAAAATGGGATGTGCATTTTCTACAACAATGAAGTTAAGAATTCTTGCAATTAAAGAACCTACATATTAAGAAATGGATCAGCAATTCTCATTAGACAGTGTACTCGAATACCAGTAAAACTCTGCCTGGGCAAAGAGTGAAAGATGTAACTGTCACAAAAGATAGGACCAAACATAACAAAGTAAAATCAGAAGCAGAAGATACATCTGCTAAAATGATGACTATGGTACAAATGCTGCAAAGAGGAGATCATTCTTATTCACAAAATAATGATATACTTCCAAGGATATCTCGTCCTATACTTAAAAATAATGTATGGAGACGAGAATCATCGGGAGGAATCTCGGATATTGTGAGTACCCCTGCAGACAGTTCTCAGGAAAGAACTTGTGATGAACGTCCTATAAAATTGTTCGAAGAACGATTGAAAAAGTTAAAAAATGATATAAAACAATTCTTAATAAGTAGAAACGAGTATTCTTTAAATAGTTCAAATGAGGAGGCTGCTAAACTAAACATGGTCGAAACATGATCAACCTCCTTAGCACGAGAATTAAGTGAAGAAGATATGATAGAAAAATTACGAGGGATTACTCAACAGTGAGATGAACAAATCAATCGTCTCGAACAAAAAATGGAAGAATTGGCGGCAGCTTTACAAAATCCACCAACGAATCCATCACCTATCGTTGAAATTATTAGGCCAGAGCAATAGACAATCTAGAGGACAAAGGGAGCCAACATAAGTTGAAGAGAGTACTCAAAAGAGAACAGATTCCTCTCAAAGTAGAATTCCTGAAAAAGAAATCACATAATTGGTGGAGCAAAAGATAAAAGAAACAATGGCTCAGGTGATGGTTGGATCATTAATTCCAAATGGTAGACCTTATCCAGAGGAATTTGATTCTTTCTAATACCCCAAAGGCTTTGTTCCTCCTCATTTAAAAATATTTAACAGGACCGGTAATCCTCGCCAACATCTTGCACACTTCAGAGCAAGTTGTTGCAATGCAGGAGGAAGTGATGCCTTTTATTTCATCAATTTGTTAACAGCCTCACAGTAGTTGCCTTTGATTGGTATGTGGAACTTCTTAATGGCTCTGTTAAAAATTTTATAGAGCTTAAAAGCCTCTTCATTCAAAGTTTTGCTGGAGCACAACACCATACAACAGTTGGTGACCTGGTAGTAGAAAAACAAAAACCAGGAGAGAGTTTGGTGGATTACATTTTACGTTGGAGAAATCTTAGCATGAAATGTGAACCTCAACTCCAGGAAGAACATGTTGTTGAGATCTTGCTTAAGAATATTCATGGTCCTATAGCATTCATGCTAAATGGATTTACACTAAAGACATTTGAAAAACTGTGCAGTAAAGCTACCAATATTCAGGAAGAAGCCAAGTAGATGAGTTTAGCCAAAAAGACAGAAAAGACAGAGTCTATCAAAACATTTGAGAAGAAACCATGAAATGTTGTAGAAAAGGGCAAACAAGTGATGCAAGTCCATCCTGAACAAAAGAAAAAACGACAGAACCAACCGCCACAACAGACAACTTCTCAATTACAATTTCAACAACCAGTTCCATAACCGACAGACAAGAGAACGATGATTGAAAGAATGAATAAGGAATATCCGTTCAAGACATAGGCTATTGCTAAAATATTCTGTAGCCCGCTAACGATGCCAGAGTTCAAGTTTCCTGAGGCTAAGAGGCCAAGGGAGGTTGACATGAAAGAAAATTCTAAATATTGTCCTTTTCACAGAATGCTTGGACATAAAATTGAAAAATGTTTTGTCTTCAAAGACTGATTAGAGCGCAACTTTAAAGAAGGGAATATAGTAATCTCGAAAGAGTACTTGAAAGAACCAGAAAAAGGTTTATTCAATATAATTTCGGTCAATAAACTTATTCCTGATCATGACGGCAAAGACAAAGAGGATATTGTTCAAGGTAAATCTTCTGAAGAGATTGTATCTTCTAGTTCTCATGTTCCTTTATCTTCCACTATGATAGTTGTCTCGGATAAAGGGAGGAAATCCCTTGAACCGATAACTTCTACTGTGAACAATAATAATCCCATTTTTGCTTACATTTTGTCTATTTTAAATAATACTTCTAAAAATAATCGTTTCAATTTCAATTCTGTAGACAATACTCAAATCATACACGATCCCGACCAGTCTAACGACAATCAAAATGATAATAACATTAGTGACAATTCTAACAACGATAAAAATGAAAATGAGTGTCACACTCCAATTACAAGGAACACCAATTTCCATAGAAATGGAACCTTCAGACTCAGAGACAAAAGAGTCGAACAATAAACTAGAAGAAATAATTGAAATTAATTTGCGAAGTGGAAAAGTTCTACCTCTTAGAATGGCTCCCGAAGAAAAAAACAAATTTTCACATTGGAAAAGATTGTTCCTTCGGTACATACACAATTATCTGAAAGAAATTAAGACAGTCCTCACAACAAAGTGGATTATAATGTATTAGCTCATCTGAGGAAATTACAAAATTAAGCATTTATGATGCCCTTATGCTTTCCAAAGAAATGAGGGAGTCATTGATAAAAGCCCTTTTAGATCGAGTCATTTGTTTAGCTCAACTTGCTAGTATCACTCAAAGTGAAGCTTGTCCACTAGAAGAACAGACAAAGATTACTTTTTCTGACAATTACTTGTTGCTTGGAATGACTGAACACTATCGTCCACTATACTTTATAGTAAACATAACCGACACGACGCTTTCAAGGGTGCTTATTGATCCGGGTGCCTCGATTAACATAATGAACTTAAGGACTCTTGTATATTTTGATATTGACGCATCTTAACTATCAAGAGATATAATGATGTTACGAGGATTTAAAAAACAAGGAGAACAAGCCCTAGTTTCAATAACTTTGCTCCTAAAAAAGGATGATTTGATGACAATGGCAAAATACCATATCATCAATTCTGATACCTCTTTTAATGCTTTACTTAGTAGATCATGGCTTCATGAACATAAAATGGTTCCTTCTTCACTACATCAATGCATAAAATATTTACAAAAAGGACAAGAAAGTTGTATTGTGGGAGATCTACAACCATTTTCATTCAATGAAATTTGAAGACATGAAGATGCAGCATACTATGCTCCAATAAATAAAACAATATTTTCTTGAGAAACAATGGTGAATATAAAGAAAGAAGACAGAAAAGAAAACAAATGAAAAAGATTATCCTTCTTCAACACAGACAAAGGGTTATAATTCTCATCAAATCCGCACCCGAAGTCGAGGCAGGGGACGAGGATGAGGGAAGGAAAACCTAACTGTCAAAATGGAGAAGGCATTGAAGTTCAAAATTCACCTGGACTCTAAAGAAGATGCAAAAGAAGAAATGACATCGGTGGTTCAAAAAGAACCTTAGTTCAAAATACCTCTTGAAGAAGATGACAAAGAAAAATAATTTGAGTCTATATATGAGAAAATTAATTGTTATATGCATGTTATGAACCTAACTCCAATCTCTTCTTCTAAAATTGAGGATTTAGTGGTCAAAGAAGTATATGGTGATGATAAAAAGCCAAGTAAGTTTAGACTTGGCTCTACTTCTTCTAGTACTGAAACTGATGTAAAATTAGAAGATGAAAATCTTGCAAAATCAATGAAAATCCCTTTTAAGTTGTATTCTTCTTGGGCACAAAAATTTATTCAAAATAGATTAATGCTTAAAAAATGGTCTTTAAAAAATCACAATTTATTGAACAAATGTGGGATAACAATAATGAAACCCTAACTCTAAAGAGGGTATTAAATTTGGCACTCTAGAACCTATAGATGATATGAAATTTTGCCTAGTCATCACCAAAGAACATTCTGAACAAATAACTAACCTTTCAATCGAAGATGCTCCTCCAGAATTGGAACAAGAAATTAAATCGATAGTTGATGAATTAAAAGAAACAAATTTAGGGACTGATGAAAATCCAAAACCAAATTTCATTAGTTTATTCCTTAACGACATGGAAGCAAAAGAAATTATTCTACTGTTAAAAGAATACAAAGACTGATTTGCCTGGACTTGTGACGAAATGCCTGCGCTAGCTCTAGAAGTCGCAATCCATATGTCGGCATATTTTTAGGTCATGTGTTTGGAAAAGAGGTCGCCTACAGAAGTTGTCGGCAAATTTTAAATTTTAAATTTAATTTAAATATATATATATTTTAGAAAGTAGCATTTGATTTTTGAAAATAATTTTTAAGTTTAAAACTTTTAGGAAATGAAATCAAACCAATCTCACATCCCGAATAGTTTATATAAACGAGCACCGCACCACAAACCGTGTATCTATCCCTAAGAATGGACACACTGCTTGATGATGGGGCTCAATTAAACAAACTAAAAGATTTGTGACATCCGTTTGGTCTGCGAACCAATTTTATAAGCCGACAAGTTCCCCTGCTTAACATAAAGGAATTATGCAGGGTTTATATAACCTGGGTTCTTAAAGTTCCATATACGGGCAAGCCCCTATAGGTAATTTCATCTTAAATGACGGAAATCATTTAAGAAAACTCTCGATAATGATCAGTGGTTTTGCTTTCAATAATTTCAAAGTTTATGGTTTTCAAACAATTGGATTTGGAGATTTCAAAAGAAATTAGCTCAAATTTGGAACAGTTAATTTTAGGAATCCAAAGGAAGAGAAGTAGGGGATGTCACAGACCCGAAGTGAACTTCGTTGACTTCCCGACTATCCTATGGTTTGGCTTCAATTTGAGAATATATTTAATGTTGCAGTCCTGCCAATTTTAATTAATTAGAACTAATATTTATATTACATAATCATAAAAATAGCCTCGAAGATGTGAGGGTTTATGTCATACCAAAAGACCACCTCGGAGTCCTAAGACCGGTTAGGGCTTAATTTGCATAATGTGATTATGCAAATACCTAACGAAAAGCTGAAGATTTATGTCGTACTAGGCAAATTACCTCAAAATCCTATGGCTTGGTTATTTAATTCTAGGAAAGGTTTAGTTGATGTAGACACAATTTTTGTTGATGAAGATGGTCGTGCTGCCCACTGTGCTCAAGCTCCTTGTTGTTGCAGAGGTTTAGTTTTAGAAAGTGACAATCAAGAGAAGAGAGAAGTGTTTGGGTTTAGAAAAGTTGAAAATTGAGATAGCTTAGTATTTTAATTAAAACAAATCTTAAAGTTGATTAAGCAGGACCGATTAAGATCCCACGGTTCCATCATCCCGGCACCGCTATTTTCATCGGATTCACTTAGTCCAAATGAATTTGTTAAACTCAACTGAATGAGTTCCACACTTTCATTTAGACCGTGGGAAATCTCGTTAGCAACACGTGTGTTACATCATCCGAGGAATTCCCGATCATCCAACGAGACGTTTTAATTTAGTTGTAATTGCAGTTTTGTAGTTTTTTGTTGGTGATTAAATTTTGAGTTTTTTAAACATGCTGGGTTCGACCATTTTCTCGCATTTATAAGTACAGGAAAGTAAGAAATTTAATAAATCGCTGGATGTAAATTGCAATAAATTTAAATGCGTACTTGATGGGCACTCCCGTCATTTTCACCTGCACTTAAAACACATGTTAAGGCATTTATATATTTGCAACAAGTACCTAGGTAAAGCTAAGGGAAGGTTCTGGTTGTCTACCAAAGTCCTAATCCTATTGCTAGTCACTTCCTATGACGTCTAGGTTCTTGTGTTTTATGGATGATTTTCTTCACCAAAGAACGATTAAGTTCAATTGTTCTTCTAAAACATCTCATCATATTGAGAAAGTGCTTAGGACCAGTCCTGAACATTTTTTCAATACTTCTGAGATTATTTCGAGTACAAATGAATTTCATTGTACAAGTGAATTGGTCATCCAAGAATTTAGTTAAGTTTTGTTTCTTACTCAGTGAACTTGGACATTTGATTGTCCGATGAGTGAGGTGACATTTCACTTGATACTTTATTTAAATGTTATAAATGTGAGAGCCTCCAGGGGCAGATTAGTTTATTGAGGAATTTAACCATCTTTAATTAAAGTTGAATTGTTGGTTTAAGACAGTTTAGTTTAGTTATAAAATTTTTGGTTGATTTTTTTAGAAGTTTTAGATTATTTAGGTTGAAAGAGGTATTTAAATTATTTAATTCTATTTAAATTTTCAATGATTTAAATTTGTTTTAATTTAATTATAATATTTTAGAATGATCATTAATTGGTTTGATTTTCACATTTTAATTGAGAATTGTTTTGAGATTAATTTTTAACATTTAAAATTTGTTTTAGATTGAATTTTAAGGGATTTCAAATTAGTTTTAATATTTCATGTTTACTTGAATATAATTATTAAATTATTTAATGTTTTAAACTTTTAATTTAATTAAGGATTGTTTCTTTTCAATTATTAATTTCAATCATCATTTTTAGAGTTAATTAAGAGCTGAATATTATTGGAGTGATTCGTTTAGGGATTTTAAATTAAAGAATTGACATCTTCTTAAGTCATATCCCGAACCTTCATAATCCAAATTGTAATTTATTCTTGCAAAATTTAAATGATGTAAATAATTAAAGATTCATTTTTTGATATTGGAGATGGTTAAATGGGTTTCTACCTCTTAGTTCCCCAAGTTTCAATCATCCAAGAGAGAATTTAAGATCAAATGTTTATCCCTCCCTTTGATTAGGCTTAAAGTATTAATTAGGGTTAAAATCCTTAATTACTCGTATGCCCTCTTAAGCATATTCACCTCATAACTCACTAAATTGAGCTCAAATGAACTTGAAATTTTTATGTCAGCTCACTCACATGTCAATTAAGACATTAGAGGAGAAAATGTGATTTTTTTCATTTTTAATTTAGATTATATAATTAATTTAATGAAAAATAAGAGTTTTAAATGAAAATTCAACAACATGACCAAGGTGAGATTTCTGTCCTTAAGAAAATTATGGGATGTCCCTACTGACCAGTGGATCCCTTGAACCAATATTGGTGATTTTTTTAATTATATTTTATTTATTATAATTATTTTAAATTTTGAAGTATTAATTAATTATAAAATAAATTTAAAGTTAATAAATGGAGTTTATATTTTTCTTAAATCTCTCTGACCTCAAGAAACTCAGAGAAATAAATCTTATATTTTTATGATTCTTCTTTGATTTATTAGAATTGTTTTAGTGGGAAGGTTTGAAAATTCATTTTTTAACATTAAAAATTACATTGAGCTTTTAAAATTCAATATCTTTTCCTAAGGACATAGGAAAAATATTTGGTTGGTTCCTAACTGATTAGGGAGCAAAATATGAAATTTTTGTGAATTTTATTATTTTTGTGATTTTTATTATTTTTGTGATTTTTATTATTTTTTAATTATTAAAATATTTAAAAATAAGTTAAAAATAAATTTTTTTAGAAAAATTCAATTTTAATTTTCTTAGACTCCCCCGACACCAGAGAGCCCACAAAACAAGCTTGGTGAAATTTTGAAATATATTTTTGATTTTATGAATTTTTCAAATTTTAAAATAGCTATGTCACTTAATTAATTCATTTAATGGGTTAAATTAATTCTAATTGGCTTGAAATTTTTATCTAAGGTTCTATGTATCTTAAGTGACAGTCGAGAATTGATTTCATGTGATTTTGATGTGTGGTTACTCTTAATTAATTAAAGTTTAGTTTTAAGTGTTTTGGCTAATTAGGGTTATTTTTAAGGAGTTAAATCAAACTATAATTTTCCTAGGGTCCTCTCGTCAAAAGATACTTTCCCGAATTTTCCTAGAATTTTCTAAGTAACATGCAAATTATTGAAATTAAAATGCTAAAACAGACGCAAAAATTTGGAAAATAGATAACTTGTCATAGAGATGGTCTCTGGCCTTGAAAAATTTTGGGCATGTTCCCAAGAACAGAGGCTACAAATGCCCTATGGTCTCATGCCATGGTGAAATGTGTGTGTGAATGGAGAATTAAAATACTCAAATCAGTGTTTAATTAATTAAAAAATTAAATACTCAACAAAATAAATTATTTCATTTTCCACACTATTCTCCTCTGTTCACTGAGTAAGAGGGTATTTTTAGTTTATTTTTGTAATTTTTCTATGCAAAGATATAAATTTTCAAAGGTCAGTGCATTTAAAAAATTCAAAAATACCCTATTTTCCTACTTAACCACGTCGGCGCCGCGTCATCCTCGTCTTGGTCGAACCTCCTCGTGGCGCGCTTCTATTTGACGCTGTCATCCGACTCAGCAGCCACGAGTCCTGCGGTTCATGCTCCATCTCTTCATCCGACGCCATCTGAGCCGTCTGTTGAAAACACGCATAATCGAACGGTCCATGGTCATCTTCTTCGTCTGGTGTGTTCCGAGAGCCGTCCACCCTGGAACCTTAAGATCTCGCTCATTTCTCATCCAAATTACATGAAATTTGATCCTATGTGTTCGTCTAAACGAGAGCTACAAATCCATATGGCTAATAGGCCTTGAAATCAATTTAAAAGAGATGATGAATCGCTAAAAGCTCGGGCTAAGGAGAAGTCTCCGTACCTTGGTCCAAGAGGTGAAGCCTCGATTGGATGTGCTCGGCACGTTCGCTGGAGTCCAAGGAGCCTACGGATTGAGGCTCTGATCCTGGTGAGCTGCCTAGGTATGATGTTTACCAAACCCAATTTCGAGCTTTGGTCTCCAGCACAAATGGGTGGCCTGGTGTGGGGGCTTCCACTGGGGAACTTCTTCTCTTGGTCTGGTGATGGTGTAGGGTTGATCAATTTGAGGTTTAGCTCACTGTGGTGGAGTGTCCTATTTTTTGGGCTTGAGATTGAGCTCAGAAATTGAACTCACAGAAGGGGGCTGGATTTCAGTGGGGATCAACTGCTCTAGGTTGTGTGAAGAGTTTGGGATCAATTTGGCAGAGTTTGGGTAAGGTCCAGTGCATCAACCCTTTTGGCCGTGGAGGTGATGGTGTTTAAATAGCCATGGCTAGAGGGCTTCCCAGGATCAATTCAAGGCTGGGATCAGCTGCTCAGGGGAGGAGAAGAAGAGCTCCAGTGACCACTAGCCATGGGACAGCTCAGCAAGGGAGTTTTGAATTTTTTGAATTCAAATGAGGCTCTCGGCCTGGTGGTTTCCGACGACTAGGGTGGTGGTCCGGCCAGGGTCCAGTCACCATCTTGACCAGTGAGGTCAGGGGTTGATTTTGGTGCAAGCAATGGAGGTTTGACCATGTGTCAAAAGTTTTTTAAATAGAATGGGGGAAGTGGCTCTTTTGGGCTTAATTTGGTCAAGTCATGTAAATGGACTTGGTGCACCTCCCCAAGGTCTGATTTTGGGCCGAGGGAAATCAGTTGGGTCAGCTAGGAAAGGGTGGTGAAGTCTCCATCTAAAGTGATGTGGCCAACTTGGATTAGAGTGTGACACAAAAAAGGGATTAAAGGCTTTAGTGATGGATTAAGAAAGAGGCTCCCTCCCCTTGCCATTTATGGCTTGATGAGGTGGAAAGGGTCTTACATGGCTTCATGTGGCTTAAGCATGGCTCAATGGCTCCATTTGGCTTGGGAGTGGCTTGGCTCACTTTGCATAAAAATGGATTTTATGGATTTTTGACATTTAGGGGTAACTTTGCATGAGGCTTGATTTAGCATTATTTGATGATTGATTTAGAACTTAGGGAATGATCTTATTAAATTAATGATGATGGGAATTTGTCATATGAGCTTTGGAATAAATTTTGGGCTTTTTAAATTTTGTGAAGTTGGGCTTTAAAAATGTTTTAAGGAGATGGGCTTTTGGGTTTTAAAATAAACTTTTGGATAAAAATTTGGTAAAATATTGTGCCAAATAAATGTTGCATTTAGTTTAGGAATGTGTCATGAGTGATTTGAAACAAGTTTGGGGTACTTTGGAGTTGAATTGGGTTTAATTTGGGTCTTTTAATAATAGGATCAAAGTGAGTCAAATTGGGCTAAAGTTGGGTTAAGGTTGGGTTAAAGTTGGTTTTGATGTGAAATTAATGTTGCAAAATGTTCATGGAGGTGTGAAAAAGAGTTTTTAATTTTTTTTGGGTCTTGATTTTGGGATTTGGGCTTGTTTGGGTTCATGATTGGTTTAGGCCAAATTAGAGAATTTTGGTTTGGGTGAAGTTTGGGTTCAAATTTGGGGTAAATTAATGTAGAGTTTTGTTTGTGGGGACTTTAGGAAGATTTCAAAATAACTTTGGGGAAAATTAGGTGACATTTGGGTTCAATTTGGGATGGATTGGGTCACTTGGTCAATTTTAGGCCTTAAGGGCCAATTTGGAATTTTTTGACGAAATTAGGTTAAATTGACAAAATTGGGGTATGTGGTAGTTGAATAAAATGATGTGGATAAAATTTTGAAATTTTTTTGATTTTTTGAGAATTTTTTGAATTTTTGGAATTTTAGGCTATTTAGAGTACAAGGAGGGTACATGAAGGGTATTGGGGGATATTTTTGGGAATTTTGGTATATTTGGTCATGTATGATCAATTTGAGTGGTGGAGAATGCTTAGGATTGATTTTGAGGAATTTTAGGTAATTTAGGCAATTTTGGAAGTTTGGGCAATCTCAAGGGTATTTGGTAGGTTTGGTGGGTTTAGGACCCCGGGGGTCAAAAATTGAAATTTTGGGCAAAATGAAGATTGATTAAATGTGAGTAAAATGAAACCATTTTGGATTAAGACATGAAGCCATATTGAGCTCACAAGAGCCATGAGAGGACTCATTTTAGGCACTCAATATGTTGTTCCTAACCCTCTTAGCCAGGGGCTTAGGGGTTGAGGTCCATCCATATGAGTTCCCTACATGAGTCAGGAAGCCGAGTTGGGTAAGAGTGGTTTTAGGGTTTAGAATGTGTGTGAGAGTGTGGTCTGTGTAGGTTAACCTGACCAAGACCAGACTACCCAGGGTAATCCTAAGACAAAGAATCCTATTGGAACTCATCCTTGAACCTTCACATTTGACATTTAACCTTCCAAAGGGGCTTGGAGGTTTATGGTCATCTGTGTGGGGTTCAAGAAAAGTTAAGAAGTGTTTGAATTTCTAAGTGGTGGGTCCCATTTCTAGTCCTCTAGGATAGTCAAAGGGAAAACCTATGGCTAGATCCTAAGCATTAAGGAGAGAAAAGACCTCACCAAAAATAAGGTCAACACCATAAACATGGGATAAATCAAATTGCAATCCATATTAAATAAGCTCCAAGAAGGATGCATGTCGAAATAGAACAACAAGTCATTGCCGAAGTTAAGAAATTGATTAAGGCTAGTTTTATACGAGAAGAAAATTATCCAACATGGCTAGCTAATGTAGTGTCGGTTAAAAAGAAAAATGGCCAAATTAAGGTCTGTATAAACTTCAGGGATTTGAAAAAATCATGTCCAAAGGATGAATTATCTTTACCAATCCCAAAATTGATGGTCGACATAGCATCCAAACATGCAATATTTTCCTTTATGGATGGATCATCAGGATGTAATCAAATAAAGATGTTTTCAGAAGATGAAGCAAATACAGCCTTCAAAACACCCATAGGGATATACTATTACAAAGTAATGCCATTTGGATTAAAGAATGTTGGAGCAACTTATTAAAGAGCCATGACACGGATTTTTGATGAAATCATACACAAATAAGTAGAATTTTATGTGGACAATTTGGTTGTCAACAGTAGATGAAAAGACGATCATGTGTACGATTTGAGAATTGTCTTCGAACGATTATGTCAATATAATCTTAAATTGAGCCCCTTAAAGTGTCCTTTAGATGTCACTTCAGGGGAATTTTTAGGATTTATTGTTCAAAACCGTGGGATTGAAATTGATCCCCTCAAAAATCAAAGCCATTCAAAATATGCCTCCTAAAAATCTAACCCAATTGCGATCCTTTCAAGAAAAATTAGAATATATACGTCGTTTTATTTCTAATTCATCAGGAAGGTGTCAGCCCCTCACTGCCCTAACCAGAAAAGATACCAAATTTGTATGGGATGAAAAATGCTAACACACCTTTGAAAACATCAAACAATACCTAACAACACCTCCTGTCTTAGCAGCCCCTGTGTTAGGAAGACCTCTAATCCTTTACACTGCGACATTGGATAATTTCCTTGGAGCATTATTAGCTCAAGTAAATGAAAAGGGAAAAGAAAATGCATTATATTATTTAAGCCACTGTTTGGTTCCGACTGAAATAAAACATCTAGCAATTGAAAGACATTGCTTAGCTTTGATTTTTGCAGTCCAAAAGCTAAGGCACTATATGCTTTCTCATAAAGTAACTCTTATTTCTAGAATTAATCCATTACAATACTTAATGACATGACCGACACTTTTTGGAAGATTAGCAAGATGGGTAATAATACTGCTCCAAATTGATGTAACATTTGTGCCACTATGTGTTGTTAAATGACAAATCCTAACAAATTTCTTAGCAGCACACCCAATTCCGACTGGATCACCTCTTAATGATGATTTACCTGATGAACAAATACTAGAAATATAAAATTCAGATATACAACGTGGGAATTGTACTTTGATGGAGCGTCCTCTGCTAGAAAAGACAAAAATAAGAAGAATATCATACCAGACAAAGCTGGGGTAGGATTAATTTTCATCACTACAGACAAAGCAATGTTGTCGTTTTCTTATCATCTGACCGAACCGTGTTATGCACCCACTGCGTGTGCTATTTTTCTGCTTGTTTTATGTTTGTATGTATGTGCACACACTAGAGCTTCCTCACAAGTATACATATCATATCAAGTAATACAGGGCTCTAATGGAGCCTCATTTATCGATCTCACGGGGAAGAGAGGTAAGAGGTCCTTAGTCAAATTCTAGTCCACTACTATCAGACCTTAGATTGGAAGGTCGATATAAGTGATGTTTTATCTTGAAACTACTCCTAAATGGAGATGATTATATGTAAGGATAATAATTATTCCTAAATGCAAATATTACTTCTTGAGATAACCATTTCTGAATAAATTGGTTTGGAGAATTTTGAGATAATAAAATCTACTATTCTAATGTAGTGAGTTGGATAATGTAAAGGAATGAGATGCATTAAATATTGTATGTGACAAATAGGAGTAATCCCATTCTTTACCCTCTTCCGAGAGCTATAAAGAACATTGGCTAATCCTAGGTTTAGTCCCTAAATCCGTGGTTAGGCTGGGAGGAAACTGGCTCTCTCTCCAGAGCTCCCACTTCCCTTCGCATGAAGTCTAACTCTCACTTTAGTTGCCATACACTAGGACTGAATTGGCAATTTTAGTCTGTCGCCCTAAAATCTCTAATTCTACACCCATCAAAGTATTTTCCCCTATTTATTTGCACTCAACCCCCATGAACTTCACCATACATGGAATTTGAATTTGGTTTCACTTCGTTGAGAATTACACCACCCACTCGGGTCTTAATGCAATTACAACAAATTTTAACACTACAATTAGTCTTTTTTGTAATGTAAATGAAGTGCAAGTAAAAACCATCACATTTATAATTAAACTTCTTCTAGCATGCATCTCAAAACTCTAAACAAGAATCCTACTCATTGCAAAAGAAAAGTATAATGAAAACAATGGCATAATCTTCCCATGCCACTATTTCTAAATAAGAAGAAAGAGTAAGAGAAAGACATCGCAAAGCATGAAGAAAACGCAACAGAAAACTTCATACCAAAGAAAATCTACAAAATAAGTGTTTACAAAATCATAAGATAATGAAGAACACAATACTTACTTTTTTCCCTTTGAAAGAAAAATGAAAATCTCTCCTACAAAGTCTCCTACTGATTTGTGCAATACAAGTACAAACTCTTAAAAATTCTCTCAAAATCCCCTCACCAATCTCTCCAAAAGGTATAAATCTACATCTCTACTCCAATTCTAAGATCTCTAAACATTCTTCATGTTTTTCCTAACATTCTTATCACTCTTTCTGAAATAAAATCGTTCTAATGTAGTATGGGACGAATTTCCCAAGAGGTGTCTTAAGAAACCTTCCAAAAAGCGTCCAGATTCAATGTATATGGACAATAACCGCTCCTGGCACCGTTTTGGACACTGTCGGCGCCTTATTTTTGTCACTCTCAGGTTTCTAGTGTCGCCGCGCCCATTCTGCGCAGCTCCACCATTTTGCTCCTTTTGACTCCGTTTTAGCTCTGTTTCGCCCCATTTCAGTTGTGTCGTGTTCCTAACAGATAGCCCTACAAAATAAGCATGAAAATAAACTTCCTTTAAAGTGTAACCTCTTTCATAAATATGCAAAAAGTGTAAAATATATTAAGCATAGAAAGACTTATCAAAATGTGTCAGGCCATAATTTGCTTTCTTGCTTGTTTTTGCTCTAAATTGCACTGTTTTTTCTTTTTCTCCAAAATTCCATTTCATGTAGCTAACACCAAAAAAATGCAAAATACATTCCTTTAAAGTGCAATATCATTAAAATAAAGCATAAAATGTATATGTAAAATCAAGTATTTTTTAGGCTTATCATCGTGCACGAATAATGAAGCTGAATATGAAGCGCTCATAACTGGTCTAGAATTCAAAATATTAATGGAAATAAAAAGTATTGACATTTATGGAGACTCTAAATTGATCTTTAATCAAATTAAAGGCAAATATAAGACTTTGAAACCTTTACTGGAACAATACTTTCGTTACACTCTAAAACTGCTTCAACAAATTCCTGATGTAGCTTTCTTCCTAATTCCGAGATGAGAGAATTCTTTAGCAGATGCCTTGGCAAAACTTACAAAAGAATTTTCTTGTCCAGAAGAAGTTGATATTCTGATCTCTATAAAAGGACGAAAAATTCTTTTCCAAATTATTATGAACAATCTGTAAAAAATTGGTGAAAACATGACAACAATAGTAATTGACGAAGAAATGGATGATTGGCGACAACCAATTATTCAATATTTTCAGACCAGAGGGTTACCTGAAAACAATTCTATCGCAACTCAAATCTGACAAAGAGCATTGTCATATGCTCTAGTAAATGATATTCTTTACAAACGATCTTAAATCTGACAAAGAGCATTGTCATATGCTCTAGTAAATGATATTCTTTACAAACGATCTTTTGACCAAATGTGGTTAAGATGCCTAAACCAATCTGAAGCTCAAGAGATTGTTAAAAAAGTTCATTCAGGTCTATGTGGTGCACACCAATCTGAACCTAAAATAAAAATGAAAATAAAAAGAATGTAATATTATTAGCCAACAATGATGACCGATTGTTTTGAAACTATAAAGAAATTTCATCAATGTTTAATACATTGAGTGATCATACATCAAAAGCTAAATGTATTACATCCAACCATTGCATCTTGGCCATTTGAATGTTGGGGCACAGTCATAGTGGGCCCTATATACCCTCCATCATCTAAAGGCCATCAATTTATTCTAGCAGCTACTGATTAGTTCTCCAATTAGGTAGAAGCAATACCGCTCAAAGAAGTTAAGGCAGAACAAGTTCTATATTTCTTCAAGACTCATATAGTTTATTGATTTTGAATTCTTCGAAGAGTCCTATCAGACAATGGACTGGCTTTTAAACATACAAAAAGTGAACAACTTTATTTAAAGACATGAGATTGATTGTAGACATTCTACAATCTATTATCTTAAAGCCAATGGTTTAGTTGAAGCCTTCAATAAAACATTGGTACAAATTTTAAAGAAGACATTAATTAATAGTACGAGACATTGGCATGAATGATTGATAGAAGCTCTATGGGTATATAGGACTACATACCAAACACCAACACGGTTAACACCATTTGCTTTGGTATATGGCTTTGAGGCTAATTTACCCCTTGAAGTGCAAATTCCTTCCCTCAGAGTTGCGGTCACAAACAAAATAACTGAAGAAGAAATGTCAAATTATGACTTGAAGAAATTGAAAGTTTAGAAGGCAAACGTTTACAAGCTCAGCAAAATCTTGAATTGTATCAGGCAAAAATGATATGGACAATGACATATTGGTTCATCCTAGAACCTTTCAAATTGGTGAATTAGTCTTAGTTCTCCGAAGACATATCCTCACTCATCGAAGAATAGGTGGAAAGTTTGATCCAATATGAGAGGGCCCGTATGTAATTGAAAAGACGTATTCGGGAGGATCTTATCAATCGGTAAACTGTAAAGGAGAAGTAATCCTGCCTCCAATTAATGGGTGGTTCTTGAAAAAATAATATGCAACAAGAAAATGATGATTTATTTATAAACTAGGAAAACAATGAATAAAATGTCAAATGAAATTTCTGATAATTGATGTCTTTCTTTAAACACTTCCTTCTGTTCATATAACATGTGTTTGTGAACATCATTTCTTGACAATAATGAATTTCATATTGACAATTAAGTTGACACTTGGTCTGATATGATTCCATTAACCTATCGCTTACAGGAAAATGTCGAACAACAAACTCATATTCACTTTTTAAAGTGATGTGTGTTTGGCATTGGACTGACGATGTATCGAGAAAGGATCAAGGATCCACTTGGATTTTGACATGACACAAATCAAACTCCTATATATTGGTTCATTATTTTCTATTGTGGATAAAAGGGAAGCTAAAAAGGGATTGCCTGGGATAGAATTCAAGGCCCGACAAGTAGATATCTCTGAAGAAAAATTGAAATAAATAAGTAAAAAACAAAAACATGACATTGGAAAATTGAAGTCAGTTGTAGTCGCTGCGACTCATGAAATCACAGAAACATCTATTGCAGGAGCCAACAAATTGACATCTAGGATGACTCGAGCCCAAAGATGTAATCAAAATAAATGACTAAAAGTGACATGAAAAGAAAGAGCAACAAGGCACAAAATTTATGGAAGAAGATACTTCTGAATTTAAATTTTTGATCCCTGAATACACACCTGAAGAGGTATATCATGTTCTAGGAGGGGAGAATTTAGATCCCGAAGAAGAAGAACCCATAGAAAGAATAGTTTTTGTGCCAACACCATACGTATCAGCTCTTGATCATACAACAACAGATGAACCGACTGATAGAAAAATTATTCCTGAGGAAGAATTAAGACGCATTATGGACCTTAGAAGATGATCCACTGAAAATTTGATAGCTTTTTAATGTCTATTTCATACCTGTTTTTGATGATATTACACTTTAAAGAAAGGTATTTTACAAGATTTCATGCAGATACAATGATTTTAGGCCTTTAGAGCAAAAGGAAGCGAAAAGGAGCAAATTTGGAGCAAAATGGATCAAAATGCTTTTTATTGAACTAGCGTTAAACGGCGCTGTCACCAGCGTCAGACCACGCCAATTTACAGAGACTTTTGGACCATAAGGTAGAAAATAGCGTCGGACGGCGCCCTATCCTGCACCGGACCACGCCCTATCCCGATTTCAAACTAGATTCAATGTATTTGGCTGGATTTTAGAGGGATGCTTGAAGAAACTCTTGGAAAATCAGTTATGGCTGAAATTAAACTATTTTGGAGTCAAATTTAGTGAGGGGGAGAGAGTCTAGAGTGTGAGGGAGTGAAGAGTAAGTGTGTCTTTTCATTTTTTTAGGAAATCTATGGTTTGTGTGTTCTCTTCTAAAGAGTGTAGGAGGAGAGGAAAAGTGAGAGATTTCTTCTTTCTTACTTATCTAAAGAGAGAATTGTGTGTTGTTGTGAAGAAAGAAGAGTCAAAGGAATTCCTTGAGATTCTCTTGGGGAAGAGTTTGAGATAAGTTGTCTTTTCTTTACATTGTTTGTATGATGTTGCTTTTATATATGTAATCCATGTTTTTTCATCTTTTCCTCATGAATTTTGAGTAAATTTCTTTGTCTTCCTCCTTTTCATGTGATTTGTTGATGTTGTGATATGGAAATGATGTGTTGAGTTATTATGAAAAATTTGTGGTGACCTTTTCCCTTCGTACTTCATTTAATTTTTAATATGGCCAAATAAATTGTTAAAACTTATTGTGAAACATATGTTCTGAAAGGATTATGAGTTCCACAACAAAAGTGAAGGTCACATTTAATTTCCATGAATGAGTGACGTAGTTCATGGGGTTGAGTGCAAATAAATAGGGAAATATATTTTGATGGATGTAGAATTTGAGATTTTAGAGTGACAGGCTGAAATCCCTAATTTGGTCCTAGGGTTTGGAAACCAAAGCGAGAGTTAGCCTTCAGGGGAAGGGAAAAGGAAGCTTTGGAGTGAGAGCTAGTATCCTCTCAGCCTACCCACAGATTTGGGGACTGAACTTAGGATTAACCAATGTTCTTTATGTGTTTGGAAAAGGGTAAAGAATAGGAATGCTCCTATTTAGCACAATACATTTGCATCCCTGATCTATGTCACTAATTCATCACATTATTATTGGAGAGGAGGAAGATTCTTTCTTACAACTGAATTTTGTTATAAATTTAGTCTTGTGTTAGTTTAACTTGCCAGAAAGTTAGAACGTACTTTACTAAAATTAGTAACTGCAACTGTTTGTTTCTCTTTTAAGATTAGTAATTACTTGCAAGTGTGCTGTGATTCAAAAAGTGATTTCTATTCTACATTATGAAATTAATTGCCTCCTCGTGGGATCAATAACCAGGACTCCACTAGAGCCCTGTATTACTTGAGTGATATGTATACTTGTGTTTAATTGTGTGACTCAATAGAAAACTAAATCAATATATATATAAATCTGAGTTCATAAAATTTGGCAATTTAAAAAAGTCACACCAAACGACACTCTTTCGAACAATTTAAACATATCGATAGTCGGACTATAAACATATTGGAAGGTATTAAATTGGTCATAAGAGTCTTTAATGAGGATGAACAGACTGTCATTGTTGTGCATATAACGGAAGCTTGAGATCTTGGACGAGCTGGAAGTTTGAAGAAAAGGACATTTCTGAGCCCAATAAATGGATACGCGGCAAAGAAAGGGTGATTATCCAATATGGATGTTGTTACAATTATGCCAAAAACCAAGATGTGGATCTTCCTGGGATTTTACAAGATGAACAAGTAGACCTGATGCCCGTAATCATTGTTCAAATCATCAAGCGACTAAAAACTTGGGATATAATTCCACATAGTTATATTCCTGACAGCTGCATCATCAACATTTATGAAGAAGGTAATTGCATCACGCCACATATTGATAGTCATGAGTTTGAGAGACCTTTCTCCATGTTATCACTCTTAAATAGATGCTCTATCATGTTTGGAAGAAAGATAAGGATTGTGGGACCGGGAGAATTTCATGGATCTTATTAAATTCCCCTTCCGCGTGGATCAGTCCTAGTCTTACAAGGGAATGGAGATGATGTTTCTAAACATTGCATACCGAGTGTGAGCAGATAAAGGATCTCGATTACACTACGAAGAATGCGCCCTGACAAATGGCTGGTCAGTTATGAACCTATGCCAGAGCTCAAGAGATTAAAACCTTTGGAACTAACATGACCTTATGAATATCCAAACACCTAGGACATATTTGATAGACAATGTCTTGGAGTGTTAGATAATTTAGTAGGTCTAGCGGTGTCCAAGGTTACAAGGACAACAAAAGGCAATTTGACAACTTTTGATATGATGTTATATAGATAGTTTGTAATGTGTGTCGTGTGACATATGATGTATGGTGCAAATTTTTTAATTTACAAAAATTAATGAAGTATGATTTAGATTTATATATTGATTTAAATGATAATGAGTCACACAATTAACACAAGTATAAGTATCGCTCCAGTAATACAGGGCTCTAATGGAGTCCTGGAATATCAATCCCACAGGGAGGCTTTACTTTTATGGTGTAGCACAGAAATCTCTTATCGAATCACAACACAATTGCAAGTGGTTTAATTATTAAAGTAAAGATAAACAGGTTCAGTTACTATTTTTACCAAAGCACGTTTTAAATTCTAGCAAGTTAAACTAATACAAGACAAAATTTATAACAAAGTTCAGTTGCAAAAAAGGGTCTTCCTCTTTTCCATTCATAATGTAATGATTATTGTGACATAGATCATTGATACAAATGTACAACAACAACAACAACAACAACAACAACAAAGCCTTAATCCCACTAAGTGGGGTCGGCTACATGAATCCTTTTTCTCCATTGCGTCCTATTTAGTGTCGAATTTTAGTTTAATTCTAATAAATTAAGATCATTTTTTTATGCAATAAGCCCAAGTTTTCCTAGGTCTGCCTCTGCCTTTCTTAACATAAATCATTGATACAAATGTATTATGACAAATATGAGCATTCCTATTCTTTACCCATATTTCAGTGTATAAATAACATTGGCTAATTCTAAGTTTAGTCCCCAAATCCGTGATTAGGTTGGGAGAATACTGGCTCTCATTCCAGAGCTCCCACTTCCTTTCACCTGAAGGCTAACACTCTCTTCAGTTTCTAAACATTAAGACCGAATTGAGGATTTCAGCCTGTCACTTTGAAATCTCTAATTCTGCGCCCATCAAAGTATATTTCCCTATTTATTTGCATTCAATCCCCATGAACTACATCTCTCATTCAGGGACATTGAATGTGAACTTCACTTTTGTTGTGGAACTCATAATCCTTTCAGAACATATGTTTACCAACAAGCTTTAACAATTCAATTGGCCAGATCAAAAAGTAAATGAAGTTCTAAGTTAAAAGTTCATCTCAAATTTTTCATAATAAATCGACACATCATTTCCATTTCACAACATCAACACATCACATGAAAAGGAGAAAGAAAGAAATCTACTCAATACTCATGAGGAAAAAATAACAAAACATGGATTATATATATAAAAACAACGTCATACAAACAAAGTAAAGTAAAGATAACTTATCTCAAACTCTTCCCCAAGCGAATCTCAAGGAATTCCTTTGACTCCTCTTCTTTCTTCACAACAACACACAATTCTCTCTTTAGAAAATTAAGGAAGAAAAAATCTCTCACTTTCCCTCTCCTCTCACACTCCTTAGAAGAGAAAACACAACCCTAAATTCCTATACAAAATGGAAAGAAAACTCTCTCTAAATTCTAAACTCTTCTCTTCCTTTCTTCCCCCCTTTGAAGTGTAGCTCCAAAAGTGTTTAAATTCAGCCAAAACTAAATTCCCAAGAGTTTTCCCAAACAACCTTTCAAAATCTGGCCAAATACATTGAATCTAGTTCAAAATCGGGATAGGATGTTGTCCGACGCTGGTAAGAGCGCTGTTCGGCGCATTATTCCTTCAAAACGTCATAACTCTCTAGAAACTAGCGCTGTCTGGCACTGGTGACAGTGTTATTCGACGCTAGTTCAATAAAAATGCACTTTTGTCCTTTTTCGCTCCAAATTTGCTCCTTTCCGCTTCCTTTTACTCCAAAGCCCCAAAATCATTGTACCTGCATGAAATCATCAAAAATACCTTCCTTTAAAGTGTAATATCATCAAAAATAGGTATGAAATAAATAGTAAAAAGCTATCAAATTTTCAGTGGATCAAGATGCCCCAAACTTAACTATTACTTGTCCTCAAGTAATTCTAGTTAATACATAAAATTATGATCCACTGCAATGAACTTTCTTTCTAGAATACCATAATTTTGATTTAGATAAGTACAATAGTAAAATTTTCAAAAAGATCTTTGAATAAATCAAGTAAATTATGCAGGTGTAAGAATATCTAGTAATCAAGTCTAAGAGTTCTAGCTTTTTATTCATTTCAAAAATGACTGTAGATTGTCCTATTAAGGCACTTAAAATGATTACATTAAAAGAAGTTTATGAGAACACTACTAGTAAAAATGTTAATCTACACATATAAGTTCAGGAAAGTAATTAAGTTTTCCCTTTAGGTAGGTCTAAGTGAAGCTAATTTTTTATTAGCCATCTCCTCAAGCTTCTCCTCACTTCTCTTTTCTTTTCTTTTGATTTTTTTCTTTTCTTTTCTTTTCTTTTACTTTTTTTTTTTGCTTTTATTTTCTTTTATTTTCAGTGAGGATTACTGTATCTGAGTAAGCTTTAATGATTTTGAACTTCACCCTTCTCACCCTAAATTTGAAACTTACCACATTCCTTTACCATATAAGGATTTCTTTAGCTTATTAATGATTCATCATAGAGTTAATCCTTTCCTATCACATAAAATTTTAAGATTCTTAATATTTCAAACATATTTTTTCTTACTTTAAATAGTTGACTCTAGTCCTATACTTTTATACCTAATATCTTACATCACAAAATTACTTTTCATTACCAAATACTTTCATTCAATTTTATAAAATACTTCAATAAAATCAAAATATAGTTATCTGAAATTGAGTTCTATCACAGGAAATCATGTTAATAATTTTAAAAATAATTTTAAAATGAGAAAAATTAACAGTTAATTCTTTCCCTTCCCCCAAACTAAATTTTTGAATATAATTAATATGGAAGAAAGAAAAGATTTAAATATAACTCATACCTCAATATGTTGGCTTTTCATACCTTTGAGTTTAAGCAAGTTTTTCTTCATAAATTAGAATAGTATACCTGAAATAATTAAGAAGCATTTCTATACACAAATACGGGTTAGAAGTTAATAAAGAAGAAGTTTAAAAACATTAAATAATGCACATAACTTTAAAATCCAACTTTTACTTTTACAAATTAAACTATCAATCTAAACACATAAAACTTTATTATTACATCACACACATCACAAATCAACATAGTCTACTACAAGTATATCAAAGCACACATATAACATCTCAGACACAAATCATAAGGAGTCTCAAGTACATCTCAAACACAAAACACAAATACATCACTAAGTTCAATGAAAAATAAAAATAAAAGACACAAACTACCAATCTTCATCTTCTGCAGGAGCTCCACCATCATCGTAGTTCTTTAGGCTGGTATGGAGTATACTCAAAGTAAATAGGAAATACAGTATCAGTATCTCCCCTAAAAAATCTCATTTGTGCGTCATGATAAGCTATCTCATATTCTCTCCACTGCACTTGATAATCATCATTAATCTTGTTCCTTACTTCTAGTCCCTCTACTCTGGTGTTTAACCTTTCCAACTGATCCATAACATCATGCAGAGTAGGCTCCCTTGATGTAGATGGTGTATCACGACTAGTAGAAGGCTCATCAGCTTTCTTACTCCATTTCCATCCTACATAGGCTTCATAGGTTTTTAGATTCAATTTATTAATGGGCTTCAGGGGGTGGACTACCTCATCATTATCTTCAATGACTACACCTGACCGAATACATAAAAAATGAATCAGACTATAGTTTCCCCTTTTGGGTGTCCTAATGCTCCTATAGTTTCCCCTTTTGAGCTTGTCATAAAACTTTTATGAATAATAGCCCTAATATTTATACTCTTCATGTTCTGAATACAGTAATTCAGAACAGCTCTATCAACAGTAACATCACTATGATGGTTAGTAGGTAACAGTCTTATAGAAAAGAAATAATGCCAAGCTTTTGACACAGGATTCAAAGTAGAAATAGGGAAGTTAACTTTTAGTCTCTGCTTAATCATCCATTCCCCTTTTCCATCAGTTAAAAAGTTCACAATCATATCCAATGCTTCATTTGTAAAAGAAAATTTTTCATATTCACAATGGTAGGGTTCTCTCAACTGATAAAATGTATTTATGCTGGCAGGGGTGAATTCAACCATTTGACATCTAACCAAAATGTATTCACTCTCAGAATAATATAGATTAGTATAAAATTCTCTAACAATACCCAACATCGCATCAGCAGTAAAATAATAGAAAATCTCCCATTGACGATTAGAAATCATATCTTCTAGCATTCCTCCAGGATTTTCAAAGGCTATTTCTTGAATACATTTCTTATTGCTAAGAAACATACTAAAACGTGAATAGGCTTTGTAATTCTCAAATTTACTTTCATCATATTCAAATTTCCTCTTCCCCTTAGCCAATCTTCGAGCCATTTGTCTAAAAATACCAAAAATCTTCAAATCAATTTTATAATTACAATGCAATGGACTCTAATATAAATTTAAAAAGATAAGAACTCAAAATCCATGGAAAATCTCCAAAGTTTCTCCAAAAACTTCAAAATTTCAAATCTTCCTAATGCAGGAGATTTCCACGGTCAAAATCGAAAAATTTTAGGTTAAAGTGTAGTTCTTACCAAGCGAAAATGAAATACGAACTTTTCTGACCACGAAATTGCTTCAAATCCAAATGCTAGTGAGCCTTAGGGGCAAAAATCGACCTTGGCTGGAGGTTGAAGATAAAGATTTGGGCAAAAATGGTGGGTACCAGGGTTAAATCTCAAAAATTTGGATTTTCGCGTAGTTTTCGCATTCGAGCGCTGTCCGGTGCTAGCAGCAGCGCCGTTCGGTGCATTATTCTGCAGAAATGGCCAAACTCTCTGACTTTTGGCACTGTCCGGCGCTGGTGGCAGCGTCGTTCGGCGCCAGTTCAAAAACTGGGCTTCCGACTTTCTTTTCCAATTTCGATCTTTTTAAGCCAACTTCGATGTCTAATTAGTCTAGTTAAGGATTGAATAATAACCTAAAGCCTTGCCAAATGATATTTTTTTTAACACAAACAACACATAACTTTACTTTCATATATAAAATCCATGAGTCATACACATACACACAACACTAAACATTACATATTTTCAAGTCATATAATCTTAAATTCAGCGTCACACACAAACACAACACAATAACGCTGAGTACTAAACAAACAAGCATGTCCAAATATAACATTCAAATCAAATAAAGTAAAGTAAAGCAAAGCAATATGATACACAAATACAAAAATACAATAATTAAGTTTCATTCTTCCTCCGAACTATCATCAATTCTAAGATCTCCCATCGATTGAGCATGAACAAATAAATTGTAGAATGGATGAAATGGAAATTCTTCAGTAGAATCCTCTTCAATCCAACCTTTTCTTCTCATCAATCGCGTCAAACTTCCTTCAAGATATCCAGAATGATCAAAGTGATCATTCATTCTCCAATCCAAATGATCAAAGAAACCAGAAAGATTGTTGATTGCATTCATTCGATGTTGTACTTCCTTTTCCAATTTCTTGATTTTCTTCAAGATAATCTGTAAACTTTCAAGAAAATAAGGAGGAATAGGTGTCGACCTTTGAGATGGTTGATCTTCAATAATGCTCATATCATTCATATCACCAATTGCCTAGTTATTATACGCATCTGCTGGGTCTATATGCTTCCAAGGTAGAAGTACTCCTTCCCAGTTTTCATATGGCACTTGTGATTGACTATAGAGGAGAAATGTGGTGGAAGAATTTCCAAACAAATACTTTAATCCATGAACAACCAATCCCAAAATAGACTTAACAATTATTGAACCAACACTATTAGGCATTCCCATTTGAATATAATAATTCAAAATACCACACTACTTAGTTACCTTACTAATTTTCATTGTTGGGAGCAATTTTGCACAAATGAAGTAATGTAAGTTTTTCGATGTAGGATTTAATAGTGTGGTCAAGAAACTTACATAATTGCTATCACTTATCTCACATTCATCGCTTTCATCAATCAGATATCTGTAAATGTCATTCATATTGTCCTTCGTTGGGCAAATTTGAATAGTGGTAGATTGACATATTCTCAATCATGTATAAATCATTAAACTTCGTAGGAGTAAATGTGACAAACCTACCTCGCACATAAACTGATCCTTGGTTGATTCCATGAAGATTTGCATAAAATTCCTTCACAACCGGAATAACTACAGCGGTAGTAAAATAACACAATACTTCCCAACATCTCTGAACAATAATTTCATCAATTCTATTCGTAGGAGAATTCGTACCTCTATTTACAAAACCTCGCTCCTTAATTAATCTCATTTTCGAGATTTTTTTTGTTGAAAAGTCGCTGCACCTCGAAACTTACAATCTTTCTACGGTCGAATACTTGAAATCTTTAAGTTTCCATCGAATCAGAATCCATTTAGATGAGAATTTGGGTTTTCCTCTTCGTTCCTTTGGAAGTTCTAGCATCTAGGGATGTTTTTTGGGAGCTCTAATGGAGGATTTACCGCCTAGAACTGCCAAAACTCAGATTTTAAAGATGAGAAACGATTTTCTGAATAGCAGTGCTGTCTGACGCTGATAGCAGCGCCGTTCGATGCCAGTTGAAATGTTCCAAACCTCACTTCGTTCAAATTTTTTCCAAATTTCGATATGATTCAATTCTTAAATGTTATTAATGATAATTAAGAAAGAATAAGACTTAATTAAGAAATAAACAACACAAATAACATATAAAATAAAGCACACACTCAATAACTGTGGGTTGTCTCCTACAAAGCACTTGGTTTAATGTCGTCAGCCCAACATAAATTTCAGTTATTCATGTTGATCCAAGATTAAAACCACTTTAAAATTAGGTCTATTACCTTCAAAATATGGTTTTAAACTTTGGCCATTAACTTTGAATATTCTTTCAGATTTTGGATCTTCGATAATCACAGCTCCAAACTGATATACTTTTACAACAATAAGATGTCATGTCCATCTAGATTTCAGTTCCCAGAAAATAACTTCAATCTTGTATTGTATAATAAACTTTTTGTCCTGGTTCAAATTCCTTTTTGACAATCTTCAGATCATGCCATATTTTTCTTCTTTCCTTATATATTATATCATTATTATATAATTCATTTCTGATTTCTTCCTATTCATTCAATTACAACAGTCTCTTCTCACCAGCATCTTTTAAATTAAAATTCAATTTCTTTATCGCCTAATATGCTTTATAATCTAATTCTACTAGCAAGTGACTGGTTTTTCCAAATATTAATCTATAAGGGGACATTCCTATAGGAGTTTTATAAGCAGTCTTGTATGCCCATAAAGTAGTATCTAATCTAGTAGACCAATCGAATTTTTCAGGATTAATGACTTTCTCTATAATTCGTTTAATTCCACGATTAGATACCTCTGCTATACCATTAGTTTGGGGATGATAAGCTGTAAAATTTCTATGCATAATGTTATATTTTTCCACCAATCTCTGAATCAGATTATTCTTAAATGGAATCCTCCATCAGCAATGATTACTCTAGGCATTCCATATCTTGTGAAAATATTTTTCATTAAAAACCTCGATACACTTTTAGCATCACACATAGGTAAAGTTATTGCTTCAATCCATTTTGATACATAATCAATAGCAATCAGTATATATAAAATTCTAAATGAAGGCATAAATGGTCCCATAAAATCTAATCCCCATGCATCAAAAATTTCAACTTCCAGAGTAAAACTAAGAGGCATTTTCATTTCTTCTAGATACTGCCTATTTTTTGACTTCAATCACAAGTTTTGATAAATTTATAAACATCTCTAAAAATTGTAGGCCAATAAAATCCAGATTGCAAAATCTTATGTGCAGTTCTATCAATTCTGAAATGTCCTCCAAATTCAGAATCATGACATTCTCAAATATTTTTTTCAATTTCTTCATATGGGACACATCTCCTAATAATAAGATCTTTACATTGCTTGTACAGATAAGGATCGTTCTAAAAATAAAATTTAGTATCACACATAATTTTTTTTTGTTGCATTGTTAAATCAGGTGATAAAATATTACTAACGATGTGGTTCACAATATCAGCATACCATGGTAAATTTCCTTCAATAATATTATATAATTGCTCATCAGGAAAAGTTTCAGTAATTTCCTTTTCAAAATCATCTAAATTAGGTTGTTCAAGTCTAGATAAATGATCAGCTATTTGATTATCGACCCCTTTTCTATTAACGATCTCAAAATCAAATTCTTGCATTAAAAGCATCCATCGAATCAGTCTTGGTTTTGCGTCCTTCTTTTGCATTAAGTATTTTATAGCAGCATGATCAGTATGCACTATACATTTAGCTCTGATTAAGTAAGATCTAAATTTTTCAAAGGCATATACAATTGCTAATAACTCTCCTTCGGTAGTAGTGTAATTAATTTGAGTAGCAGTAAGAGTCTTACAAGCATAGTATATAACATTAAACATTTTGTCATGTCTTTGCCCTAAAACAACTCCAATAGCATAATCGCTAGCATCAAACATTAATTCAAATGGTTTCTCCCAATCAGGTGAAACTATTACAGGTGTAGCAATTAATTTTTCTATCAATAGATTGAAAGCTTTTAAACATTCATCATTAAAATCAAACTTTCTATCTTTTTCCAAAAGTTGTCATAGAGGCTTAGAAATTTTTGAAAAGTCTTTGATATATCACATGTAGAAATCCAACATGTCCCAAAAAGCTTCTTACCCCTCTCACAGTTTTTTGAGGTAATAATTTTTCTATAACATGAATTTTTCGCGGGATCTACTTTCATGCCATATTCAGATATTTTATGCCCAAGTACAATTCCTCCTGCAACCATAAATTGACACTTTTCCCAGTTTAGGACTAAATTTGCTCTTTGGTATACCTCTTAAACTTTTTCTAAATTGCATAGGCATGCATCAAATGAATCTCCAAATACTGAGAACTCATCCATAAATACTTCTATTCCATCATCAATATATTTAATAAATATGGACACATACATCTTTGAAATATTGCAGGTGCATTACATAATCTAAAGGGCATTCTTCTAAAAGCAAAAGTTTAATAAGGGCTAGTAAATGTAGTTTTCTCTTGATCCTCGGGAGCAATAGGTATTTGGTGATAATTGTTATATCCATCTAGAAAGCAATAGTACTTGAGTCCAACAAGTCTATCTAGCATTTGTTGACCTCATTTTTGATGAGGTCTTCTCTTCTTCTTTTTAGTACTCAGGATCTAGCCTTAGGCTTTTCCTTTGACTATCCTAGAGGATTAGAATTGGGACCCACCACTTAGAAATTCAAACCACTTCTTAACTCCCAGCAAACTCCACAAACTTGAATGTAGACCCCTAATCACCTAGAGGGTTGAAATCAAATGTGGAAGTTTAAAGGATGAGTTCCTATAGGACTCTTTGGCCTTAGGACCGCCCACAGGTGGCCCGGTCCGGTGAGGGCCGACTTAGACACACACTACACTTATACACTACACTTTCACACACCTCCTAAAACCACACCTATACCCAACTTGACCTCCCGACTCATGAAGGTGATTCACATGGATGGTCCTTAACCCCTCGACCCTTGGCCAAGAGGGTTAGGAACAACATAGTGAATGCCTCAAATGAGTCCCTTCATGGCTCATGTGGGCTTGATATGGCTTCATGGCTCAACCAAAATGATTTCATTCCACTTACATTCACCCAATCTTCAATTTTCCAAATTTTCAATTTTTGACCCCGGGACCCCGACACTCCGCCTACCTACCAAAAAACCCTTGAAATTACCCAAATTTTTCAAAATTCTCCAAAATCACCCAAACTCCTCAAAATCAATCTCAAACATTCTCCCACCACTCAAATTGACCATTTTTACCCAAAATACCCAGAATTCCAAAAATACCCCCTCAATACCCTCTAAATTACCAAAATGCCCCTCTTGATCCAAAAATCCAAAAATTCAGAAAATTTCCAGAAAATTTCAAAAAATCCCAAATATTTCCAATTTCATTTTGTCCAACTAAACCACGGGCCAATTTTGTCAATTTACCCCACTTTTGTCAAAATCCCCAATTTGACCCATTTTAACCCAAAGTGAACCCAATGTCAAACCAAACCTACCCAATTGACCCAAATTCTGGTCCAATTCAATTCTAAACTTCAATTCAACATCCCCAACACCAATCTAGACCAAATCCAAGCCCAATTTGATTGACATTTGAATCCAATTTCACTTTTGACCTTAAAGCCTAATTTGGACCCATGACCCAAACTTAGCCCAAACTAACCCAATTCAACTCCAATTAACCCCAAATCTTTTCTAAACCTTCCCTAACATCCCCACAAACAAAACACTAACATAATTTGCCCAAAATTTGGACCCAAACCCAACTCAAATTCAACCCAAAACCAAAAAGCCCAATTTTGACCTAAACCCAAGCTTAACCCAAATAGACCCAAACCCCAAAATCCAACCCCAACAAAAGTTGAAACCTCTTTGAAACACTCCCATAAACATTTCCCAACATTAATTTTACATCAATTTCAACCCTAGCCCAACATTGGCCCAAGTTAACCCAATTTGGCCTACCATTGGACACTTTACCAAAGAGCCCAAATTCAACCCAATTCAAATCCAAACCACCTCAAATTTGTTTCAAATCAATCATGACATATCCTTAGACAAAACTCAACATTCATTTGGCATGGCCCATTGCAAATTTTTCTATTCAAATGCCCATTTTCTAACCTAAAGGCCCACTTCCTTAAACCACTTTAAAAGCCCACCCAAGACCATTTCAAAAGCCCAAGTTTTCAATCCAAAGCCCACATGACATTTCTCCATACCATCCATTTAATCAAAATCACTCCTAAGTTTCAAAATCATCATTAAACCATTCCAAATCAAGCTTCATGAAAATTCTCCACTAAAGTATCAAAATTCCTAAATTCTACTTCCATGAAATTGACCAAGCTTTATCCTAAGCCATAGGCAAGCCATGAACAAGCCATTCTCAAGCCACATGAAGCCATGAGGGCTTTGACTTGTCATTAGTCCATTTATGGCAAGAAGAGGGGGCTTCTTTCTTAAACCTCCCTTAAACCTTTTTTACCTTAAGCATGTCACACACTATACCATGCTTAGCCACCTCACCATGTATGGAGACTTCACTACCCCAATTCAGCTGACCCAAATGATTCTCCCTCAGCCAAAGGTCAAGCCTTGGATGGTGAACCTAGCCCAAATGCATGGATTGACCAATTTGAACCCAAAATGAGCCTTCTCCCATTCCATTTAAATCAAACTCCTTTACACATGTCCATGGCCAATTGACTGCACTAAACCCCAGCCCTGACCCCACTGGTCAAGATGGTGACCAGTGCCTAGCCGGCCAGCCACCAGGCTGCCGGAAAACACCATGGCCGAAAGCTCCCATGTGAGCCAACATTGAAATTCCCCCTTCTGAAATGTCCTGACCCGATTGGATGGCATGGTCGTTCTTCTCTTGCATGGAGCAGCTGATTCCAGTCCCTAACTCCCCCTGGGAGGCCCTCCACCCTCTCCTATTTAAACACCACCTCCTCTCGGCCATGGGAGGTGCTGAACCAACCTTAAGGAAACTCTGCCAAAATCTCTCCAGACTCTCCCCCACACTTAGAGCATTTCATCCCCACTGTTCTCTTGCCCTAATCCCCATTAATTGAGCTCAATTTTGGAGCTCAATTCTCAGGCCAGAGCAGGACACTCCCAAATCCTCCACCAAATTCAAATTAAACTCACCCACACCTGCACAAGACCAAGAGAAAGAGTTCCCCAGTGAAAGCCCCCTCTCCAGGCCACCCATCTGTTCCAGACTCCAAGCTTTGTAATCGGCTGTAGTCGAAATCATACCTGGACAATTCACCAGGTCAAGGGACTTCATCTGGAGCTTGCTTTGAGCCAATCGAAGGTGACACAACTCTCAGATCGAAGTTTCACTTCTCTGAGCAAAGGTATGGACTCACTCTTCTTCCCGAGCTTGCAGAGATTCTCCATTTAATTTGAATCAATTTCAATGCATGTTTACCGTATGTATGTGTTCGTCTCCTCAAGACGAATCCATAGAGCATAAGAACACAAAAATCCGTTGAGAATCGAGTGAGAAATTAGGGTTAAAAGGTTGACGATCACGGGTGCACACCAGTCGTAGACGATGACTGGGAGCCGTCGG
Source organism: Papilionanthe hookeriana x Papilionanthe teres (assembly GCA_022702705.1). Classification (NCBI taxonomy): domain Eukaryota; kingdom Viridiplantae; phylum Streptophyta; class Magnoliopsida; order Asparagales; family Orchidaceae; genus Papilionanthe; species Papilionanthe hookeriana x Papilionanthe teres. The sequence goes on from CM040433.1 coordinate 62,034,388, forward strand.
ATCAAGCGTGTATCGAGCGGACTGTCTAGATTGAGCCGGACAGCGCGGTGGTGCATGAACCGCGGGCCCCTGGAGCGTTGAGTCGGATGGCGGCGCCGATTCAGGAGACAACGCGTGGCCTTTCGGAGCTGCCGAGGATGGCGTGGCGCCGCGTGGATAAGTAGGAAATTAGGGCTATTTTCTATTTATTTAATTACCATAACTTAGAAAATTCATAACTTTGTGTAGGAAAATCCTAAAAAAAAATAAAAATACCCTCTTGCTCAGTGAACAGAGGAGAATAATGTGGAAAAGAAATCATGTAATTTCATTAAGTATTTTATTTTTAATTATTTATTTACTCTCTGCACTATTTCAATTCTCCATGCATGTGTACAATTCACCATGGCATGAGACCATAGGGCTTTTGAAGCCTCTGAATTTGGGGACATTCCCCGAATTTTCCAAAGTCAGAGGCCATCCCTATGAAGAGTTATTGATTTTTCAATTCTAGGTCACTATTCTGAGTATTTTAATTCCAATAATTAGCATGTTGTGAAATAAATTCTAGGAAAATTTGGTGATGTTTCTTATGACCAGAAGACCCTAGGGAAAATAGTTTTTGAGTTAACTCACTTATAATAACCCTAATTGGCTTAAACACCCAAAATGAAGCTTTAATTAATTAGAGCTAATCATACATCAAATTGACTTGAAATCAATTCTCCATTGACCTTTAGGATCAGAGGAACCCACCATAAAGAAGTCAATTGGACTTGGTTAGCCCTATCAAATGGGTTGATTAAGCCATTTAGCCAAACCTAAACTTCAAAAATTCATAACTTTCAAAATATTTCTCAAAAATTCATCAAATTGGTTTTGGAGCCTCTCTGATATCAGGGTAATTTAAGAAAATTAAAATTGCAATTTTCTAAAAAAGTTGATTTTTTGCATTATTTTAATATTTTTAATAATTAAAAAATAATAAAAATCACAAAAATAATAAAATTCACCAAAATGTCACATTTTGAATTTTAATCACTTAGGAATAAACCCCATATTTTTCTTAAGTCTCTATGATGAGATATTAAATTTTAAAGCCCTAAGGTAATTTTAAAATTAAAAAATGCATTTTCTAGCATTTCCACTAAAATAATTCTAATAAATCAAAGAAAAATTAGAAAATTGTAAAAATTGGTTCTCTGATTTCCTTGATATCAGAGAGATTTTTGAAAAATATAAAATTCATTTTTCAACCTTTATTTTATTTTTAAATTAATTAATACTCCAAAAATCAAAATAATTATAATAAAAATAATATAATTCAAAAAATCACCAAAATTGGTCCAAGTGGTCCTCTGGTCATTAGTAATGTCCCATAATTTTCTTAAGGACAGAAACTTTCCCTTGGTCATATTATTAAATTTTCCTTGAAAATCCCTATTTTCCACAAAAAATAATTACATAAATAAATTAAATACAGAAAAATCACATTTTCTCCTCTAATGTCTTGATTGACATATGAGTGAAGTCACATAAAAATTTCAAATTCATTTAAGCTCAATTTAGTGAGTTATGAAATTAGTAAGTTTAAAGGGCAAAATGGTAATTAAAATTTTAACCTATAATTAAAAATTTTAGGTTTAATTAAAAGGATGGGTAAAATATTTGATACTAAGTTGATTTTAGATGTTTGAAACTTAAATGGTTAAGGGTAGGAACCCACCAATCATTTTAAGAATAATTAAAGTAAACCTTAATTAATTAGTTAATTAAAATTTGGAAGAATAATAAAAAAAATTGGAATTATTAAAATAGGGATATTATTAGGAAGAAATTTATTCTTTAATTCAATAATCCCTAAATTAATCACCTCAATAATATTTAATTCCTAATTAAAGTGATAATCCAAATTCAAAATTTAAAATGCTAAAAGACTTAATCATTAAATTAAATTAAAATTAAAACATTTAAATTAAATCCTTCTGAGATTTCAATTAAATTAATATTTTAACAATTAAAATTAAATCATCCTTAAAGCATAAAAAAATAAAATTAAATTTAAATTTAAATTAAATTAAATTAAAACTAAAATTAAATTAAAATTTTAATTAAATTAAATTAAAAATAAAATTAAATTAAAATTTAATTAAATTAAAATTTAAATTAAATTAAATTAAATTAAATTAAAATTTAAATTAAATTAAATTAAATAAAATTAAATCACATTAAATTAAATTAAATTAAATTAAATTAAAACATATTAAATTAAATAAAAAATAATAATATCAAGTTAAAATAAAATTAAAATTAAATTAAATTAAATAAAATTAAATTGAAAGTAAAACTAAGCCAAATTAAATTAAACTAAAATTAAATTAAATTAAATTGAATATAACATCACCAAAGACATAAAGAATTCAAAATAAATCTAAAAAAACTTGAACACTATTCCAAACTTAAACCCATTAATTGAAATTAAATTAAAATCACAAATTACTTGAACATCAATTTGCCCTCAAGAGCTCTTGTTGTCATAACTTCTGGAGTGTTAAGTGAAGTGTTACTTCACTTATAGGATATTCAAATGTCCTAATTCACTGAGCAAGATAACAAAACTTAAACTCCTGGATGATTAATTCACTTGTATAATTAAATTCTCTTGGACTTAAAACAATCTCAGAGGCATTGAAAAGATATTTAAGACTCGTCTTAAGCACTTCCTCAATATGATAGGATATTTATAAGAACAATTGAACTTAATTGTTCTTTGATGAAGAAAATCGTCCTTAAACCAAAACACAAGAACCTAGACGTCATAGGAGATGACTAGTTATAGGATTAGGACTTTGGTAGACAACCAAAAACCTTTCCCTTAGCTTTACCTTGGTACTTGTTGGAATATTTAAATGCCTTAACATGTGTTTTAAGTGCAGCTTGGGATGACAGGAAGACCCTCCAGGTACGCTTTTATTTTATTGAAATTTACTTTATTGCAATTTACTGTACTTTTCTTTCATGATAAACAACTGTTGCATGAAAACCCACACCTCTAGGATAGTCCCTAAAACTGAAACCAAAACTAAATTAAAAGTCATTACAAGATAAAATTCACCGTCACAACATTTCAAAATATAAAACAACTCAAAATTTAATCACAAACGGAACAACAAAACTACAACTACAACTAAATAAAAACGTCTTGTTGGATGATCGGGAATACCTCGGATGATGTAACCTACGTGTTGCTAACGGGATTTCCCACGGTCTAAATGAAAGTGTGAAACTCATTCAGTTGAGTTTAGCAAATTCATCTGGACTAAGTGAATCCGATAAAAATAACGATGCCGGAAGGATGGAACCGTGGGATCTTAACCGGTGTTGTTATAATAACTTTAAGATTTGTTTTAATTAAAATATTAAAAACACCTGGATTTTAAGATTTTTCTCTAAATCAAAACACTTCTCTTATCTCCTGATTTATGACTTCTAAAACTAAACCTCTGCAACAACAAGGAGCTCGGGGCATGGTGGGCAGCACGGCCATCGTCATCAGCAAAACCTGAGTCTACTTCAGCAAAACTTTCTTAGAATAAAATAATCAAGCCATAGGAATTCGAGGTAGTTTTCCTAGTGCAACATAAATCCTCAACTCTTCGTTAGGCATTTGCATAATCATGTTATGTAAATTAAGCCCTAATCGGTCTTAGGACTCCGAGGTAGTCGTTCGGTATGACATAAACCCTCACATCTTCGAGGCTATTTGCATGACTGTCATACGAATATAAGTCCTAATTAATTAAAATTGGCAAGAACAAAACGTTAAATAAACATTAGGGCTTTCCTAAATTCAAGCCAAACAATAGGATAGTCGGGAAATTACCGAAGTTCACTTTGAATCTGTGATTTCTCCTACTTTTCTTCCTTTGAATTCCCAAAATAAAATGTTCCAAATTTGATCCATTCCCTATCGAAATTCCAAAATTCAATCCTCGAAAACTTAAACTTTGAAATTCTTGAGAGCGAACTACGATTATTATCGAGAGTTTTCTTAGGTGATTCCCGTCGCTTAAGATGTAATTAACTATAGGGGCTTGCCCTTATAAGGAATTTTAAGAACCTGGGTAATATAAACCCTGCTTAATTTCTTTGTATTAAGCAGGGGAACTTGTCGGCTTATAAAATTGGTTCGCGGACCAAACGGATGTCACAGATCTTCTAGTTTACTTAACCGAGCCCCATCATCAAGTAGTGTGTCTATTCTTCGGGATAGATACACGGCTTGTGATGTGGCGCTCATTTATATAAACTATTTGGGATGTGAGATCAGTTTGATTTCATATCTTAAAATTTTCGAATTTAAAATTATTTTCAAAATCAAATGCTACTTTTTAAATTATATATATATATATTTAAATTAAATTTAAAATCTAAAATTCACCGACAATTTCTATAGGCGACCCCTTTTCAAAAATACAACACTCAACCTAAAAATATGCCGACAGGCATTTGGGAAAGTTATCTTTTCTGGTGGCGGAGTTTAATTTTCTATAATCAATACATATTTCACCAACCAATGACTTATCTTATCGGTATAATTTCATCTCGATTATTTACAAGAGCAGACACTCATCCTTTCTTAGGAACACAATGAATTGGACCTGACCCGACCCGCAATAACACTATAATTTTTGCTTCCAAAAGATGGCCAAAAACTTGACCCAATTTATAAATAGCGGCTAGTGTATAAAATTAAAATGTTGTAAAATTTTAGAAAATATTTTACACACTAGAGGTACTACGCAAGTATACTTATCGTTTCGAGTAATATAGGGTATTCTGTTAAGACCCCAGTATCGATCCCACAGAGAAGCGAGGTAAGCAATCTTTTAGGCTAATTCCAGTCTATTTCTATAAGGCCTAAATTTGGAATGTCGATTAAAATGGATTTTCTAATAACTAATCCTAAATAAAGTTCTTAAATAAAAAGATAACATATGGATAAATTGGTTTGGAGAATTTCGAGATATTAAAAATTACCTTTCTCATGCAATTACATAGATAATGTGTAGGAAAGAGATGCTTAGAATTTTATGTAGTAGTGCCAAATAGAAGCAATCCTATTCTTTACCTTCGCTCGATAGCATAAAGAACATTAGCTAATCTATAATCGGTTCAAGAAGTATTATTAGTAGAATGGGTTAATCTAAGCTCACACTTCTAGATGTCCAAGGGTGGCTATGGTCGGCCCTACCAGTGACCTGTACCATTTTTATAGACCAAATTATTAGAATTTAGTCTGTCACTCTAAAAACTAATCAATTCTACGCCCAATAAATAATATCTTCCTATTTATTTGCACTTCACCATGAATAACCCGCATATAGCCTTCGATTACCCAAGGATTCATGTGATATCTACTAGTTAAGAACTCATCTCCGGATAGGTCTCAAATTTCTTCAAGAGATTTTAACAATATAAGTGATCAATTTGTAAAGTAAATGAAGATTCGGTATGAATATCATCACCATAATTTAATAAGAGAATATCTAAGCAAATCTTAATTCCTAAACATGCATCTATTTTATTACAAAATAAAAGTAAATGAAACTAATGGCAAAAGAAGTAAAAGGTTGATAGAATTATGTAATAAATTAAGTGTCAACAATGAACTTATTTCATTAGTATTCTATTATATTTATGCAACTATCTGTCACCTAGAAGCATCTAATAGATAATTTTATCATAAAAATAATTTTCCTACACACGCCACTACTTCATATTAAAAGAAAGAGTAAAGAAAATCACTTATGAAGTATGGATAAATCACGACAGAAAACTCAGTTTAAAACAAAGAAAATCCACTAGAAAGTGTTTACAACAAGTACAAGAGAATGAAGAATACAATACTTAACTTTTTCCCTCTGAAGGAAAGAAGAAGATCTCTCCACCAAAGTTTCCCACTGATCCATGTGCCGCTCGTACATTCCTTAAATAAATATCTCAAAATCCCTCACCAATCTCTCCATAAGATGTAGATATCTACATCTTCATGACTCTAAAATGACTAAGGGGGAAGAGAGAGAAAGAGAAAGAGAGAGAGAGACCGACCGAGGCCCCTAAGAGCGAGAGAGAGAGAGAGGCCCTTTTATTGTAGAAATGTCTCCTATTTATAGAGCTCTGAAAATGGTCAGAGGTCACTTAAGAAACCTCTTCAAATTCGGTCTAGATTCAACGAATCTTCTAGAAACAATTCTGGCGCCTAGGCGCCAAACTCCGTGCCCAAAATAGTCGCACCCTATCACTTTGGGTCGCACCTCTTCATGATTTAAACCACTCCAATGTGTCTAGATTCATTGTATCACATGTCCTATATATTAGGAGTAACTTCCAGTCTTCTAGAAGGTCTAAAAACTACTTAACACCATCAAAATAACTCCCAAAGTTGTCAAAAATCCATTTAATAATCGTTTTTGGATGATTATCGCGCCTAGGCCTTGAATCTGGAGCCTAGGAGTCATTTTCTCGTCTTCACCGGCGCCTAGGAGCCAGACCGGCGCCTAGGCGCCCGACCGGCGCCTAGGCGCCACCCTGTGTGCAGCTCCACTATTTTGCTCCATTTGGCTCCGTTTCACCCCATTTCAATTGCATTGCGTTCCTAACATCTTCACCTACAAGATAGACATAAAAACAACCTTTCTCAAAAGTATAATTTCATCCAAAAATATGTGAGAAATATAAAAGATATTAAGCATAGAAAGACATATCGATATCTGCTAAGTCAGAAATTTCTTCCTTGCTCATTTTGGCTCAAAATCGCATAGTTTTTGCTTTATTTTCTCTAAAATCATACTTTTGTACTTGAAGACAAAAATATGCAAATATCTTCCTTTAAAGTGTAATATCATTAAAAATGTGTATAAAATGAGCTTGAAATGTACATTAAAAAATAGATAATTTTTAAGTGGATAAATTCCCCCGAATTTAAACGTTACTTGTCCTCAACTAACACTATAGTCATGTAAAACCACATAAGCAAATCATGTGTATGAATTTCTTTACGAGTTTCTAAAATTTTGTTCTAGAAATGTAGTACTCCAATTTAGAAAAAAATTTAGTAAATGAGACCAATTTGAAGTTCAGAAATCTCTTAGATTAAAGAGAATGAAAATATATGTCTAATTCAGAAATACTTATAGATTTTTCAAAATATAGGGGTTAGACATTTTTATTTTCTTTACTTAAAATCTTTATTAAAAATAATTATACTAACTATATTATATTTTTAAGCTTAAGATTTTCTCAAATATTATACTTTAAAAAGTTCAGGTGTGGAACCAATTTTTGATTAGGCCCTTTAATCCTCAAGCTTCTCCTTCCTTTTTCACACACTATACTTTTCTTTCCCTTTTTTTTCTTTTCTTTTATTTTTCTTTTTCTTTTCTTTTTCTTTTTCTTTTCTTTTTCTTTTTCTTTTCTCTCTTCTTTTTTTTTCAGGCAAGCATTACTATATCTGGATAGGCCTTTAATAATTTTGAATTCCACCATTCCTTTCCTAAAGCATAAGTTAGATATATATATTTTACTTAGAAATATAATAACAGTTTTGAAAATTATTTTTCAATAAAAGAAATTTAAATATTGAAAACAAAAGTCTAATCCTTCTATTTTTCCAAAAATACAACTTTTCTTACTAAAGATGGTTACACAATATTTATCATTTCTTCACCAAGAAAAATTTAACTTTAAATTTTTCATGACTACTATAAATTTTAACTAAATTTTCTTACTCATTTCTATATTTAAGATTTTATTTCCCTAATATAACTTCATACACATAATTATTTTTCAATCAAAAATCAAATTTATTTATAGCATTTTTTAGGACAAATAAAATTTAAGTTTTTGAAAATTGTTTTTCATTCCCCCCCAAACATGAATTTTAAAATATTTTGCAATTAATTTCATAAAATGTAGGAGGAAGAAATATAAAAGTTAAATCTACTAACTATTACAACATCTTATCAAATTTATATACATGCATATTCAGGATAGAATGATTGCAGAAGAAAGCAAATCTAGCCTAAAACATGCTTATTATAATATTAAACTTAAAGGAAGTATATTAACCTTAAAATATATTTTTCTTCCTACCCTCAAACTTGAATTTAAACATGTATAGCATTCAGCACAAAAAATATAAGCATGAAGAAAATTAGTTCAGAAATTCTATCTACCACAAATGTTTGTCAAAAACATCTACAAATATTCATCCGGACATAAAAATTTTCAATATAAAGTAAATCTAAACTAAACATGCTAGAATAAAATTAAACTAAAGAAAGTTAAATAAGCAGGACAAGTATCAGCATAGAAATATATTTCAGTGTTCTTCAAATCTCTAAATTGTTGTAACACAAACACAAACACAAACACAAACACACAAACTAAAAAACATAGACTTGTAGATTCATAAACAAATATCAATTGAGGTTAATTTGATCTCCTTTCTACTCATATTTTCCCTCCTTACATTCAATTTCTAACGGAAGAAACTACACTAATAACGATAATCTGATAAATAAAAATAGTGCAGTTCATTCATATGTTGTTCATTAAGCAATTTCATGACCTTACTTAGTGAAAACAAAGTTAGATAAAGGAAGTAATAGAGCTGGCATGGAGAGGTCCAAGTCCAAACTCTACATGCTTCAAGGTAATGCTCAGCTCCGGTTGAGAACTGAGTTATAACAGACTCGTCAGCCTGCTACTACCAGAAGTAATATATAAATTTAGTCAAGGTCAAGGCATAACGTCACAACATTAATCTAATCTGCACTAAAGCAAACAAAAAACAACACATAAACATACTAGCAAAGATAACCATGGGTTGCCTCCCATGAAGCGCTAGGTTTAACGTTGTCAGCCCGACAAATGTTTCCTCCTGGATCAAAATTCCATTTTAATAATCCTTGATCAATCGTCCATTCTTTTTTAGGTCCAGGAATTCTTACAAAATTCTCAAATTTAAATTTTTCAGTCAGCTTTTCCATCTCATATTGATTTATATCATTGTTCATCAAGTTTCTTTCAAGATCCAATATCCTTCTATTGATTTTTTGAAATTGCACTTTAATATCATCCTTGAAATTTAAAAGAACTGGATCTCTATAAGATAGTTCAAAATCTCCCAAATTTTGGATTAGATTCTCGTTAGATAATTTAGATTCTGGATCAAATTCTTCTAGATTACTTTCTTGATTCAAATTATTTTCTAATTCTTCCCCTTCAAAGTTCTTTTCAAACATATCCTCAAATTCACTTCTAAGTCTTAGTTCGATATCTTTATTTTGTTCATCATTCATTTCCTTAAGGTTTATCTCAGAGTCATTAGGTAAAATCTTTGGGGGATAACTGTTGATTACATTAATAATCTGCCACAATTAATTTTATATATTCTTTATTGCGACCTCTTGACTTTCCAATTGACTCGCCATTTGATTAAAAACATTTTCTAAAATAATTCTTTCTTCTCATCTAATGTGTTGGAGTTAAATCTATAAGAAAAAGAAAGTTCATCATTTAAGTCTTCCCGATTCTTTTAATCACATATCTGAATAAATTGATTATCTTCCCAAAATTGGTATTCTCCTCTAAAATTAGTATTCCAGTTAAAGTTTGAATAATTTTCCCAACCTAGGTTGTAATAATCAAAATAAGGATAGTGCATCTCATGGTCAATTTTCATCATTTATAATCTAAATCTGAATATTCATTATATTGTTGATCCACCATTTTTACATTAAATTCATGGAGTCTTTTCTGATTCAACATCCTCCTAAAAGTTCTCTCTCAATCTGACGCGTACAAATCTAAAGATTTAACTAAAAGGATAGATATCAAAAATATTTTTGGTATTTTTAATTTTAAAATAAACACAAAATAATTAAACACATGATATAATAATAATAATAATAATAATAATAATAATATAAATTCCAAAACTAATTCTTACAGGTTTAACTAAAATTCACCTAAATGTTCATACCATTCGATCCCCGGCAACGGCGCCAAAAACTTGACCCGACCCGCAATAACGCAGTAATTTTTGCTTCCAAAAGATGGCCAAAAACTTGACCCAATTTATAAATAGCGGCTAGTGTATAAAATTAAAATGTTGTAAAATTTGAGAAAATATTTTACATACTAGAGATACTACGCAAGTATACGTATCATTTCTAGTAATATAGGGTTTTCTGTTAAGACCCCAGTATCGATCCCACAGAGAAGCGAGGTAAGCAATCCTTTAGGCTAATTCCAGTCTATTTCTATAAGGCCTAAATTTGGAATGTCGATTAAAATGGGTTTTTTAATAACTAATCCTAAATAAAGTTCTTAAATAAAAAGATAACTTATGGATAAATTGGTTTGGAGAATTTCGAGATATTAAAAATTACCTTTCTCATGCAATTACATAGATAATGTATAGGAAAGAGATACTTAGAATTTTATGTAGTAGTGCCAAATACAAGTAATCATGTTCTTTACCTACGCTTGATAGTATAAAGAACATTGGCTATAGATCGATTTAGGATGTATTATTAGTAGAATGGGTTAATCTAGGCTCACACTTCTAGATGTCCAAGGGTGGCTATGGTCGGCTCTACCAGTGACCCGTTCCCTTTCTATAGACCAAATTATTAGAATTTAGTCTGTCACTCTAAAAACTAATCAATTCTACGCCCAATAAATAATATCTTCCTATTTATTTACACTTCACCATGAATAACCCGCATATAGCCTTTGATTACCCAAGGGTTCATGTGATATCTACTAGTTAAGAACTCATCTCCGGATAGGTCTCAGAATTCTTCAACAGGTTTTAACAATACAATTGATCAATTTGTAAAGTAAATGAAGATCCGGTATGAATATCATCACCATAATTTAATAAGAGAATATCTAAGAAAATCTTAATTCTTAAACATGCATCTATTTCATTACAAAATAAAAGTAAATGAAAATAATGACATAAGAAGTAAAAGGTTGATAGAATTATGTAATACCAACAAGGAACTTATTTCATTAGTATTCTATTATATTTATGCCACTATCTGTCACCTAGAAGCATCTAATAGACAATTCTATTATAAAAATAATTTTCCTACACATGCCACTACTTCATATTAAAAGCAAGAGTAAAGAAAATCACTTACGAAGTAAGGAGAAATCACGACAGAAAACTCGGTTTAAAACAAAGAAAATCCACTAGAAAGTATTTACAACAAGTACAAGAGAATGAAGAACACAATACTTAGCTTTTTCCCTCTGAAAGAAAGAAGAAGATCTCTCCACCAAAGTTTCCCACCGATCCATACGCCGCTCGTACATTCCTTACATAAATATCTCAAAATCCCTCACCAATCTCTCTATAAGATGTAGAAATCTACATCTTCATGACTCTAAAATGACTAAGGGGGGAAGAGAGAGAGAGAGAGACCGACCGAGGCCCCCAAAAGCGAGAGAGAGAGGCCCTTTTATTGTAGAAATGTCTCCTATTTATAGAGCTCTGAAAATGGTCAGAGGTCACTTAAGACACCTCTTCAAATTCGGTCCAGATTCAACGAATCTTCTAGAAACAATTCTGGCGCCTAGGCGCCAAACTCCGTGCCCAAAATAGTCGCACCCTATCACTTTGGGTCGCACCTCTTCATGATTTAAACCACTCCAATGTGTCTAGATTCATTGTATCACATGTCCTTGTTGACCTCATTTTTGATGAGGTCTTCTCTTCTTCTCTTTAGTACTTAGGATCTAGCCTTAGGCTTTTCCTTTGACTATCTTAGAGGACTAGAATTGGGACCCACCTTTTAGAAATTCAAACCACTTCTTAACTCCCTGCAAACTCCACAAACTTGACTATAGACCCCTAATCACCTAGAGGGTTGAAATCGAATGTGGAAGTTTAAAGGATGAGTTCCTATAGGACTCTTTGGCCTTAGGACCTGCCACAGGTGGCCTTAGTGCAGTAAAGGGCCGACTTACACATACACTACACCTATGCACTACACTTTCACACACCTCCTAAAACACACCCTTACCCAACTTAACTTCATGACTCATGTAGGTGATTCACATGGATGGTCCCTAACCACTAAGCCCGGCTAAGAGGGTTAGGAACAACATGGTGAATGCCTCAAATGAGTCCCTTCATGGCTCATGTGGGCTTGATATGGCTTCATGGCTCAACAAAAATGATTTCATTTCACTTACATCCACCCAATCTTCAATTTTCCAAATTTTCAATTTTTGACCCCGGGACCCGACACCTGCCAACCTACCAAGCCCCGAATAGCCGAATTTCTCAAAAAGTTTTCAAATTACCCAAAATTCTCCAAAATCAATCCCAAACATTCCCACATCACTCAAACTGATCATCCATATCCAAAAATATCAAAAATTCCAAAAATACCCCCAATACCTTCCAAATACCCAAAATACCCCTTTTGACCCAAAAATCCAAAAATTCAGAAAATTCCCAGAAAATCCCAGAAAATCCCAAATATTCCCAATTTCATTTTGTTCAACTACACCATGGGCCAATTTTGTCAATTTACCCCACTTTTGTCAAAACCCCCAATTTGACCCATTTTAACCCAAAATGAACCCGATGTCAAACCAAACCTACCCAATTGACCCAAATTCTGGTCCAATTCAATTCTAAACTTCAATTCAACATCCCAAACACCAATCTAGACCAAAGCCAAGCTTAATTTGATTGAAATTTGGGTCCAATTTCACTTTTGGCCTTAAAGCCCGATTTGGACCTATGACCCAAACCTAACCCAAACTCACCCAATTCAACTCCAATTAACCCCAAATCTTTTCCAAACCTTCCTTAACATCCCCATGAACAAAACACTAACATGATTTGCTCAAAATTTAGACCCAAACCCCACTCAAATTCAACCCAAAATCAAAAAGCCCAATTTTGACTTAAACCTAAACCTAGCCCAAATGAGCCCAAACCCCAAAATCAAAACCCAACCAAAGCCAAAACCTCTTTGAAATACTCCCAAAAAACATTTCCCAACATTAATTTCACATCAACTTCAACTCTAGCCCAACTTTGGCCCATGGTAGCCCATTTTGGCCCACTTTAGCCTCTTTACCAAAAGCCATATCCAACCAATTCAAACCCAAATCACCTCAAATTTGTTTCAAACCACTCATGAAGCATCCCTAAACCAAACTCAACAATTATTTGGCCCAAGCCTTTACCAAAATTTCATCCCAAAAATCCATTTTAAAATTCAAAAGCCCACTTTCCTAAACCATTTAAAAGCTCATCTAAAACCATTTCAATGAGCCCAAAATTGATTCTAAAGCCCATATGACATTTTCATTTGTCATCCATTTGATGAAAATCATTCCCTAAGTTTCAATTCCATTATCAAATAAATCTAAATCAAGCACCATGCCAAATTGCCCAAAAATACCAAAATATTCCTAAAATCCATTTTCATGAAATTGACCAAGCTTTCCCCAAGCCGAAGGTGAGCCATGAAGCCATGCATGAGCCACATGTGAGCCATGAAAGCCTTGGACACTTCACCATACCCAAAATGGCAAGAGGAGGGGACCCTTTAATGATTCTCTTAAGAGTAATTAACCACTCCCATGTCTCCCCTAACTCTTGCTTAAGCTTAATTGTACTTGGATTGTGACTTGACCCACTAATCAAGCTGATCCAAGTGACTTTCCCTTCAGCCCAAATTGGCCTTGGAGGGTGAACCTAACCCAAAACCAAGGGTTGACCCATTTAGACCCAAAACTAGCCCTTTCCCATTCCACTTTGATTCGAACCCTTTACACATGGCCAATGCTAATTGATCGCACAAGCCTCAGACCACGACCCACTGACCTTGAGGGTGACCCATGCACGGCCGGCCGGCCACCCGATCATGCGGAAAACGCCATGCCCGAGACCTTGGGAGTGAGCCAACATTGAAATTCTCCCTTGCTGAGCTGCCCCATGCACTAGTGGTCACCATGGTTGTTCTTCTCCTCACCAGAGCAGTGATCCAAGCCCTAACTCCCCACAGGTGGCCCTCAAGCCATGCCTATTTAAACACCACCCCCTCGCGGCCATGAGAAGAGAGTTGCAAAAACCTTGCCAAAACTACGCAAAATTGTTCCGGACCCCTCCTCATACACGAGCACTTGATCCCCAGGTGAGATCCCCCTGCCATTTCTTCTCTGTGAGCTCGATTTCGAGTTGAAATCCGAGCCGAAAGCCGAGGACACTCCTCCACGGTGAGCCGATCCCCAAATTGATTGTCTCTACACCTTCACCGGACCGAGGAAGGTGTCCACCGATAAAAGCCCCATCTCCGGGCCACCCGGTTGCTCCGGACTCCGAAGCTTTGTGATCGAGTCGTGGTCGAAGTCCAACCTGAGACGATTCACGGGACCAGGGAGACTTCATGCGGAGCTTGCTAGGATCCGGTCGAAGGTGCAACAACTCTCGGATCGAAGCTTCACTTCTGCGAGCAAAGGTATGAACTCATTCTTCTTCCCGAGCTTACGGAGATTCTCCATTTCATTTGAGTAAATTTCGATGCATGTTTACCGTATGGATGTGTTCGTCTCTTCGAGACGAATCCGTAGAGCATAAGAACACGAAAATCCATTGAGAATCGAGTGAGAAATTAGGGTTAGAGGGTTGACGGTCACGGGTGCACACCAGTCGTAGACGATGACCAGGAGCCGTTGGATCGCGCGTGTATCGAGCGGACGGATCAGATTGCGCCGGACCAGAGAACGTTACGTGAGCTGCGGGTCCGGGACGGGCGGCTCGGATGGCGGCGCCCGATCGCGGCGCGACACGTACCGCTTCGGAGAGGCTAAGGATGCGCTGGCGCCGCGTGGATAAGTAGAAAATTAGGGGTATTTTCTATTTATTTAATTCCCTAAACTTGGAAAATTCATAACTTTGTGTAGAAAAATCAGAAAAATAAAAGAAAAATATCCTCTTGCTCAGTGAACAGAGGAGAATAATGTGGAAAAGAAATCATTTAATTTCATCAAGTATTTTATTTTTAATAATTTATTTACTCTCTGCATACATTTAATTCTCCATGCATTCATACAATTCACCATGGCATGAGACCATAGGGCTTTTGAAGCCTACGAATTTGGGAACATTCCACTGAATTTTCCAAAGTCGAGGAACCATCCTATGAAAAGTTATTGATTTTTCAAATGCATGTTGCTATTTTGAGTATTTTAATTCCAAAAATTAGCATGTTGTGAAATAAATTCTAGGAAAATTTGGTGATGTTCCTTATGACCGAAGAACCCTAGGAAAAATAGGATTTGAGTTAATTCACTTAGATTAACCTCTAATTGGCTTAAATCCCCAAAATAGATCTCTAATTAATTAGAGTTAACCATAGATCAAATTGACTTGAAATCAATTCTCCACTGACCTTTAGGGTCGGAGGAACCCATCATAAAAATTTGAGGTCGATTGGACTTGGTTAGCCCACTAATTGGGTTGATTAAGCCAGCTTAGTCATTTTAAACTTTAAAAATTCATAACTTTCAAAATATCTTTCAAAGATTCACCAAATTGGTTTTGGAGTCTCTCGATATCGGGGAGTTTAAGAAAATTAAAATTTCAATTTTCTAAAAAAGTTGATTTTTAATATTATTTTAATATTTTTAATAATTAAAAAATAATAAAAATCACAAAAATAATAAAATTCACTAAAATGTTATATTTTGAATTTTAATCACTTGGGAACAAGTCCCATATTTTTCCTAGGTCTATTTAGTGAGATATTAATTTTTAAAGCTCTAGGGTAATTTTAAAATTAAAAAAATATATTTTCTAGCATTTTCACCAAAATAATTATAATAAATCAAAGAAAAATCAGAAAATTGCAAAGTTTGGTTCTCTGGAATCCTTGATATCAGAGAGAATTTTAAAAATTATAAAATTTATTTTTCAACATTTATTTTATTTTTAAATTAATTAATACTCCAGAATTTAAAATAATTCTAATAAATAAAATATAATTCAAAAAATTACAAAATTTGGTCCAAGTGGTCCTCTGGTCATTAGGAATGTCCCCTAATTTTCTTAAGGACAGAAACTTTCCCTTGGTCATGTTATTGAATTTTCCTTGGAAATTTCTCTTTTCTACAAAAAATAATTATATAAATAAATTAAATACAGAAAAATCACATTTTCTCCTCTCATGTCTTTATTGACATATGAGTGAAGTCACATAAAAATTTCAAGTTCATTTGAGTTCAATTTAGTGAGTTATGAAATTATTAGGCTTAAAGGGCAAAATGGTAATTAAAATTTTAATCCTTAATTAAGACTTTAGGTTTAATAAAAAAATTAACAAGTAAAATATTTGATCCTAATCTGATTTGGATGATTGAAATTTAATAATTAAAGGGTAGAAACCCATTAAGCAATTTAAAATGATTAAACTTTAATTAAATAATTAATTGAATTTGGAAGAATAATAAATTTGGAATTATTAAAATAGGGATATTATTAGGAAGAGATTTATTCTTTAATTTAAAAATCCCTAAATTAATCATCTCATTAATACTCAACTCTTAATTAAAATGATAACTCAAATTTAAAATATTAAAAGACTTAATCATTAAATTAAATTAAATCATTAAACTCTTTCGAAAAATTTCAATTAAATTAAATTAAATTAAATTAAAATTAAATTGAATTAAATTAAATTAAATTAATTAAATAAATTAAATTAAATTAAATTAAATTAAAATTAAATTAAATTAAATTAAGAAATTAAATCAAATAAATTGAATTGAATTAAATTAAATCAAATCAAACTAAATTAAAGCTGAATTAAATTAAATTAAAATAAATTAAATTAAATTAAATTGAATTAAATAACCTCACTTAAGACATGAAGAAATAAATCTAAAATAACTTGAACACTATTCCAAACTTAAATCATTAATTTGAACTTAAATTTGAATCACAAATCATTAAATATCATTTTGCCTTTAGGAGCTTTAGTTATCATAACTCCTAAATAGAACATTAAAATGAAATGTTACTTCACTTATAGGACATTCAAATGTCCTAGTTCACTTGACGCAAGTTAACAAAACTTGAAAACCTCGGACGATCGATTCATTTACACAATTAAATTCATTTGGACTTGAAACAATCCTAGAAATATTGAAAAGATGTTTAAGATTCTTCTTAAGCACTTCCTCGATATGATAGGATATTTACAAGAACAATTGAACTTAATTGTTCTTTGATGAAGAAAATCGTCTTGAAAACAAAAACACAAAGAACCTAGACGTCGTAGGAAACGACTAGCTATAGGATTAGGAATTTGGTAGAAAACCATAAACCTTTCCCTTAGCTTTACCTAGGAACTTGCTTAAATATTCTAACTGTGTTTTAAGTGCGGCTTGGGATGACGGGAAGACCCTCCGAGTACGCTTTTATTTTATTGCGAGTTTATTTTATTGTAAATGCACTTTATTTTTCTTGCATGATAAACAACGGTTGCATGAAAACCGACACCTTTAGGACGGAAACCAAAGCTGAAACCCAAAATTAAAATAAAAGACACTACAAGATAAAATTCACCTCCACGACATTTCAAAATATAAGACAACTCGAAATTTAATCACAAACAGAACACAAAACTACAATTACAACTAAATTAAAACGTCTTGTTGGATGATCGGGAATACCTCGGATGATGTAACCTACGTGTTGCTAACGGGATTTCCACGGTCTAAATGAAAGTGTGGAACTCATTCGAGTTGAGTTTAGCAAATTCATACTGGACTAAGTGAATCCGATAAAAATAATGGTGCGGAAGGATGGAACCGTGGGATCTTAACGGTGTCGTTATAATCAACTTTAAGATTTGTTTTAATTAAAACACAAAAAACACTTGGAAATTAAGACTTCTCTAAACCGAACACTTCTCTCATCTCTTGATTTATGATTTCTAAAACTAAACCTCTGCGACAACGAGGAGCTCGGAGCATGGTGGGCGGCACGGCCATCGTCGTCGGCAAAACTTGAACCTACTTCAGCAAAACTTTCTTAGAATTAAATAACGAAACCATAGGACTTCGAGGTAGTTTGCACTAGTGCAACATAAATCCTCGACTCTTCGTTAGGCATTTGCATTGCAAATTAAGCCCTAACCGGTCTTAGGATTCCGAGGTAGTCGTCCGATACGACATAAACCCTCATATCTTCTAGGCGATTTGTATGATTCTATCATGTAAATATAAGCCCTAATTAATTAAAATTAGCAAGATTAAAACATTAAATAAACATTAAGACTTTCCTAAATCCAAGCCAAACAATAGGATAGTCGGGAGATTACCGAAGTCCGCTTCGAATCCGTGATCTCTCCTACTTTTCTTCCTTTGAATTCCCGAAAATAAAAATGTTCTAAATTTGATCCATTCCACTATTGAAATTTCCAAAACTCAATCCTTTGAAAACTTAAACTTTGAAATTCTTAAGAGCGGAATTATTGATTATTATCGAGAGTTTTCTTAGGTGATTCCCATCACTTAAGATGTAATTAAGCTATAGGGGCTTGCCCTTATAGGGAACTTTAAGAACCCGGGTAATATAAACCCTGTTTAATAGTTTCATATTAAGCGGGGAATTTGTCGGCTTATAAAATTGGTTCGCAGACCAAACGGATGTCACAAACCTTTCTAGTTTATTTAATCGAGCCCCATTATCGAGCGGTGTGTCATTCTTCGGGATAGATACACGGTTTGTGGTGCGGCGCTCGTTTATATAAACTATTCGGGATGTGAGATCAGTTTGATTTCATATCTTAAAATTTTCAAACTTAAAATTATTTTCAAAATCAAATACTACTTTTCAAATTATTTATTTAAATATAAAAAATTCGCCGACAATTTCTGTAGGCGACTCCCTTTTCAAAATAAAACACACAACCTAAAAATATGCCGACAGTCCTATATATTAGGAGTAACTTCCAGTCTTCTAGAAGGTCTGAAAACTACTTAACACAGTCAAAATAACTCCCAAAGTTGTCAAAAATCCATTTAATAATCGTTTTTGGATGATTATCGCGCCCAGGCCTTGATTCTGGCGCCTAAGCGCCGTTTTCTCGTCTTCACTGGCGCCTAGGTGCCACCCTATGCGCAGCTCCACTATTTTGCTCTGTTTCAACTCCGTTTCGTCCCATTTCAGTTGAGTTGCATTCCTAACATCTTCACCTACAAGATATACATAAAAACAACATTTCTCAAAAGTATAATTTCATCCAAAAACATGTGAGAAATATAAAAGATATTAAGCATAGAAAGACATATCGATATGTGCTAAGTCAGAATTTTCTTCCTTGCTCATTTTGGCTCAAAATTGCATAGTTTTTCCTTTATTTTCTCTAATATCATATTTTTATACTTGAAGACAAAAATATGCAATTATCTTCCTTTAAAGTGTAATATCATTAAAAATGTGTATAAAATGAGCTTGAAATGTACACTGAAAAATAGATAATTTTAAGTGGATCAGACTCACCCAAACACTATCAGAAATAGGATATATAATTCCAGCATCTAACCACTTTAAAATCTCTTTTTAACCACTTATTTCATTATTGGGTTCAGTCTCCTTTGTGGATCAACACTTGGTTTGTGTTGTTCAGTCAATAAAATTCTGTGCATACAAATCGAAAGACTGATTCCTTTAATATCAACTATGGACCAACCAAAAGTCTTTTTGTATCTTTTTAAAGTTTTGAATAATTTTTGTTCTTGATATTCATTAAAATTTGAAGATACAATGACTGGTAAGGTAGATGATTCTCCTAAAAACATCTACTTTAAATGATTAGGAAGAATTTTCAGCTCAAGTTCAGGGGGTTTAATGATAAATGGAATCAAACTTTTATGTCCACTTTCTATAGTATCCAATCTTTCAAAATTTTCCTGAACAAAGACTAACTTTTCATTCTTCATATCATCCAAATCATCTTCATTTTCACTTTCATTTTCATCCTCACAATCCAGATTTTCTTCAAATACTTGTCTAAAATGATCTTGTCTCAAATAATCACAGACTTCCATTCGATAGCACTCATCATTTTTTTCAGTTGAAGGGTACTTCATAGATTTCAGAATGTTGAAAGTTACCTCTTAGTCATTAACTCTCATAGTTAATTCTTCATTTTGGACATCAATCATAGCTCTCCCAGTAACAAGTAATGGTCTTCCCAAAATAATTGGAATTTCTTTATCTTCTTTCATATCTAATACAATAAAGTCCACAGGAAAGATAAATTTATCCACCTTTACTAATACATCTTCCACAACTCCTTTAGCATAAGTGATAGAACGATCAGCTAGTTGAAGAGTCACAGATGTAGGTTAAATTTTTCCTATTCCCAATTTTTTGAAAGTTGATAAAGGCATAAGATTAATACTAGCTCCAATATCAAATAAAGCTCTTCTGAAAAAATTTTCACCTATAGAGCACTAGATAGTGAAACTACCTGGGTCTTGAAGTATTTCAGGAAGCATTTTTTGAATAATTGCACTGCACTCGCCGCTAAGTGCACAGTCTCGTGGTCCTTAAACTTTCTTTTTTTTTAAGTATATCCTTCATAAACTTTGCATAATCAGGTATCTGCTCTAATGCTTCAACAAAGGGAATATTAATCGTTAATTTCTTAAGAATTTCCAAAAATTTTGCAAATTTTTTATACATGTTCTATTTCTCTAGTCTTTGAGGAAAAGAAGGAGGTTGTTTTTCAACAGTTATCTTCAATGGTTCTAACCGATATTCATCTGGATATATCTTATTATAATCTTTCTCAATGTTCAATTCCTCTCTTTTAACTTCGACTTCATTTTGAACTCTTGGTTCCAATTCTTTTTCACTTCTTAATTGCATAGCCTTAATTTTCTCGTTGTTTTTACCTTTTAGGTTAATCTCAACATTCTTTAGGAAGATTCCCAGAAGGTCTATTATTAAGCGCAGTAAAGATATGTCCCAATTGATTTTCAATGTTCTTCATTGCAACGTTTTGAGCTTGAATTTGATTACCCATATTCAGAATCATTTCTTGAGTTGACAACTTCTTTTCCTTAAATTGTTGATTACTATTAAAACCAGGAGGATAAGAAGGTCTAAAATTGGTATTTCCTTGGTTGTTCGGATTTCCAACTGGATTCATAGGATTGTTTCCCCATTGCGGATTAACAACAGCATTGGTGTTATTCCAGTTGAAATTTCAGATGATTCCTCCAACTAGGATTATAAAAATTTAAATAAGGATTATTGACTTTATTATATATAGCATTCAATGTTTGATAAGACATTTCAGTGTCCAACATCTGTCCTGATGAATTTTCTTCAAACACTAGGAGTGTTGGAGAATAATTCATTCCATATTGATCTATTTTCTTAGAAAGTGCAGTAATTTGAGATATTATCATAATTATCACATCAAAATCATGAATGTTGGCTACTCTCTTAGGATTTACCCACTCAGAGGGCCATTGAAAATTATTAGTAGCCATCTCTTCAAGTAACAAATATGCTTCATCGAAAGTTTTTGACATGAATGATCCTCCAGCAGCAGCATTGATAATCAATCTCAAAGATCCTACTAATAAATTATAAAAGGTTTGAACTATTAACCAATCTGGTAAAGCATGGTGTGGACATTTCCTCAAAAGATCTTTAAATCTTTCTCAAGCTTCATATATGGATTCTCCATCAAACTGACTAAATGATGTGATGTCATTTCTCAACTTAGCAGTTTTGGAAGGAGGAAAATACTTCGACAAAAACTTTTGTGAAAGCTCTCCCCAAGTTCAAATAGATCCATGTGCTAACAAATTTAACCACGCTTTAGCCTTATCCCTTAATGAAAAAGGAAAAATTTTAAGCCTAATAGCATCGTTCGACACTCCATCATACTAAAAAGTAGCATACAGTTCTAGAAAACTAGCAAGATGTAAGTTAGGATATTCATTAGGTGTTCCTACAAATTAATTATTCTGTACCATTTGGATAATAGCAGGTTTAAGCTCAAATGAATTAGTGGCAACATCAGGATTTTGAATAGTTAAGTGAATTTTATCTGTTGTTGGATTAGCATAATCTTTTAAAGAGCTTGATACACCTAAACTACATTGTGTTTTTATGCACATTTTTATATCTATTTTTGATGATATTGCAATTTAATAGAAGGTATTTTGTGTTTTTCTTGTAGGTATAATGAAAATGAGTGATTATGATGAAAGGAGCAAAATTGGATCAAATTTGGAGCAAAAAAATTAAAAAATGAAAAATTAGCCACTGGCGGCAGGTCAGCGCTTAGCCGCCACAGTTAAAAATCAAATTTTCTTCCTTTTTAGTGCCAATTTCAAGGTATGTTTGAAGCAACTTTTGGTGGTGAATTCCTTAACTTCCCATGGGTGACAAATTTGAATGATGGGATGCATCTTTTGGTGGATACGTTGAATCGGGACATAATTTGAAGAGACATCAAGGCACCATTTGAGTTATTATTAAAATTATGTCTTGAAAGTCTTTAGAGAGTGTAGGTTTGTGTGTAGGAGTGAGTCTAGTTTTCAAGAGTATTTTCTAAATTTCAGAGTTATCTTCTAGTTTCAAAAAGTTTTACTTTCAATCTTTTATTATTTATAGTTTAGTTAGTTTAGTTTTATAGTAGAAAGGGCTGGTGTGAAATTTTCTTTCCACCAATTTGTCTTTCATCCATTTATCTAGTTTTAATTGAAGTCTAAAGTTAGAGTTGGAGTCAACAGAGTTCGGCGCCAACCTCTGTAGTGTTGTCCTGTGGAAAGTCAAGTTTGAAAGGAACTTCCGGAGTCTTGTGGAGAGGATTTTCAGATAAGTGTTTACTTTTATTTTCATATTTAATTTTTCTTGTTGAGTTTTCTTTATGATTTCTATTTTCAAATCAATGTTTGTTTATGTTTTCTCCATGAATTCTGAGTAGTTTTCTTTATCTTTTTCTTTCTTAAATGAAGAAGTAATTAAATTATGTACGATTGTTGTGGAATGTATAAGTGTTTAAAGTTGGAATAAGTTGTGAAGATGTAATTCCATAAAATTAATTTAATTCTTAATTTCGCCAGTTAAGATATTAAATTTGTTGTGAGATTATGCAAGATCTAATGCGGTATTGTCTCAAAAAATGAATGGTTTAAATCACATGCAATTATATGGATGAGAATCGTAGTCCATATAATTGAATGCAAATATATTAGGAGATATGTTTTTAATGGAGAGTAAATTTAGAGGTCTTTAGAGTGACAGGCTAAAGCCCCCTAATTTGGTTTGATATTTTAATTTTTTTATGAGAAGTTAGCCCCCAAGTGGAGGGAATCGAGGGAACTCTAGACTGAGAGCTGGTATCTTCCCTGCCTAACCATGTTCAAAATTTTAAGATTTCAAATTAACCAATGTTCTTTATAGAACCAAGTAAGGGTAAAGAATAAATTTGCTCCTATTTATCACAACACATTTAAATACTTCCACAACAATACTTTCAAAATTATTACTGTTTTATAAGAGAAAAAAAAGATATTTTATTTTCTAGTGTTTAATACCGCATTTTAAAGTTATGATAATTTTCATTTCCTGCTTAGATTTATATCAAAAATACCAAAAATAATTTTTAAGCTTTTCAAATCAAAACATACTTTCAAAAGTCATTAAAAAAGTAAAAATATAATTTTCTTAACTCTTTAAAAAGTTTTTACATTTCCCTGTGGGTTCAATATCTCAGGGCTTAATCAGAAAGTCTTATATTACTTGATAAACGATACGTATACTTGCGTAGTATCCCATATTATAAAATCATAATTTTTATATCTAAATCATCAACACATATATTCGGTGTGCAGTCAAGTTTTTATCGTCGTTGCCGGGGAAATTAATTAAAACTGCATTTTTAAAGAAAATTAAGAAAAATTTAAATTTTAACTTTTCTTTATTTTTGTCAGTGTGTTGTGTTTTGTTTTATTTTATTGTTGTATACATAGTTCAGGTTCTGAGGGACTTGTGTCTTACGATTCTGAATTAGAAAGAACTATCAGAAAAATCAAAAAAGTTAAAAATTCTGAAAAAGATAAAAATATTCAAGAAATGGCAAATCATCAAAATCAAAATATTGGCATCCATCAAGAATTCAGACCTTTAAGAGATTATGTTAACCCTACAGTGGATGAACTTCATGGTAGTATTCAACACCTTGTTGTAGCTACTAATTCCTTTGAACTTAAACCTACTATTATCCAAATAGTATCTAATAATCAGTTTGGGGGAGCAACAACTGAAGATCCTAATTTGCATCTTGTTAATTTTCTAGAGTTGTGTGCTACTTTTAAATACGATGGTTTTTCGGATGATGCTATTAGAATTAGATTTTTTCCTTTCTCACTAAGGGATAAAGCTAAGATATGGTTAAATTTGTTATCACCTGGATCTATCAGAACGTGGGGTGATTTAGCACAAAAATTCCTTGCTAAATATTTTCCACCATCGAAGACTGCGAAGTTGAGAAATGATATTACATCCTTTTGCCAGTTTAAAGGTGAATCAATATATGAAGCATGTGAAAGATTTAAAGATCTTCTCAGGAAATGTCCACATCATTCGATACCAGATTGGTTAATAATTCAAACCTTTTGCAATGGATTAGTTGGATCTCTTAGATCAATTATCGATACTGCTGCTGCTGGATCATTAATGTTTAAACAGTTTTCTGATGCTTATGCTTTAATTAAAGAAATGCCTATTAATAATTTTTAATATCCTTCTGAAAGGTTAAATCCTAAAAAGGTAGCCAGTGTTCATGACAATGATGCTTTTGCAATGTTAGCAAATCAAGTTGCTGCAATTTCAAGGAAGATAGACCAATTTAGGATGAATTTTTCTCAGCTAAATTGCATGATTGAAGAAAATTCATTAGGTCAAATGGTTGATTCCTATTCTTTACCAGAAACTTTGAATGTTATAAGCAAGCCTAATAACCCATATTCCAATTGTTATAACCCAGGTTGGAAGAATCAACCAAACTTTAACTGGAATATTAATAATCAGGGTGGTATTAATCAATAATGGGGGAACCATCAAGTAAACCCATTGGGGAACTGGAACAACCAAGGAAATAATAATTATAAACTAACTTATCCTCCATGTTTTAACAATGTTTTACAATTAACGGAGAAGAAGTTGTCTATTGAAGAAGTGGTGTCGCATATGGGAAATCAATTGCAAATTCAAGGAGCAACCATCAGAAATATTGAAAATCAATTGGGGTAAATTGCAAATTCATTAAGTAATAGATCCCAAGTAATGCTTCCAAGTAATACTGAAGTGAATCTAAGAGATAAGAATAAAGAGCATGTAAAAGCAATTCAACTGAGAACTAGAAGAGAGTTGGAAGGTAGAGTTTAGAAGTAAACTAAAGTAGAAAAAGAAGATATTGAAGAACCAAAAGAGGATGCTCTAAAAGGTTTGGAATGACCAATTTATCCACCTATGGTTGATTTGGAAAAGCCACTGCCTCCATTTCCTCAGAGACTTCATCAACAAAAGTTGGATAAGCAATTTTCAAAATTCTTGGAGATATTTAAGAAGCTTACCATTAATATTCCATTTGCTGAATCCTTAGAACAAATGTCAAGCTATGTGAAATTTATGAAGGATGTTCTCAACAAAAAAAGGAACTTTGAAGATAATGAGATAGTTTCACTTAGTGAGGAGTATAGTGCAATAATTCAGAAGAAGCTTACTGAAAAGCTTAAAGATCCTGGTAGTTTCACAATTCCATGGGTAATCGGAGACAGATTCTATGGAAAATCTTTATGTGATTTGGGTGCAAACATTGACCTTATGCCTCTATCAATATTCAAAAGACTGAGATTAGGAGAAATAACCCCAACTACTGTAACTCTGCAATTAGCAGATCATTCGATCACATATCCAAAAGGAGTTATAGAAAATGTTTTGGTTAAAATGGATCTATTTATCTTTTATGTTGATTTCATTGTACTTGATATGGATGAAGATAAAGAGATACCCATCATTTTAGGAAGACCTTTCCTAACCACAGGCAGAGCAATGATAGATGTGCAAAAAGGAGAATTAACTATGAGGGTTAACGATCAAACTGTTACATTCAATATTTTGAAATCAATGAAATATCCTGCAATAGGTAAAGATGATGAATGTTTTGGGATGGATGTTATCAGATATTTGAGTGAATTTCATTTCAAGTTAACTTATGAAGAAAAATCTGAAAGAGAAGAATCGGAACATAAGCAAGAAGAGGAGTTACATCATTCTGAAGATTTTCAAGAGGAAGAATTAAATTATATTCATGAAAAGTTTGAATTGTTGGATATGACTGAAAAAGATGAATCTTATAGTCCATCAATTGAAAAACCTCCTAAACTTGAGTTAAAAATGCTTCATGATCATTTAAAGTATGTTTTTTTAGGTGAATCCTCAACCTTGCATGTGATAATTTCATCTCAATTGACTGAAAAAGAAGAAGAGAGTTTTCTTGAAATTTTGAAGAAGTATAAGAAAGCCTTTGGATGGACAATTGCTGATAATAAAGGAATCAGTCATTCAATTTTTATGCACAGAATTCTTATGGAAGATAATTGCAAACCTTGGGCTGATCCCTAAAGGAGATTAAATCATATCATGAAAGAAGTTGTTAAGAAAGAAATTTTGAAGTGGTTGGATGTTGGAATTATCTACCCTATTTCAGATAGTGCATGTGTTAGTCTTATTCAATGTGTTTCTAAGAAAGGAGGACTAATTGTGAAAGTTAATGAAAAGAACAAAATGATTCCAACAAGATAAGTTACAGGATGGCGAATATCCATTGACTATAGAAAATTAAATCTTGCCACTTGGAAAGATAATTTTCCACTCCCATTTCTGGATCGAATCGTTGGATAGATCGTCGGGCATAAATACTTTTGTTTTATGGATGGATATACTGGTTACCACCAAATTCATATTACTCCTGAGGATCAAGAGAAAGCTACATTTACCAGTCCTTATGATATGTTTGCTTTTAGAAGAATGCCCTTTGGTTTATGTAATGCCTCTGTTACATTTCAGAGTTGTATGATGGCTATTTTCTGAGATTTAATTGAAAAGGAATTGAAGTTTTTATGGATGACTTTTCAGTATTTGGAATTTCATTTGAATCATGTTTAGAACATTTGTCTAAAGTTCTAAAACGCTGTGAAGAAACTAATTTAGTCCTTAACTAAGAAAAATAAAAATTTATGGTAGCAGAAGGAATCGTATTGGGACATCAAATTTTAGAAAAAGGTTTAGAGGTAGATCCTACAAAAAATTCAAGTTATCTCTAATTTACCTTGCCGGACCAATGTAAGGGGAATTAGAATTTTTCTGGGACATGTTGGATTCTACAGATGTTACATCAAAGACTTTTCAAAGATTACAAAACCTTTATGCCGTTTACTAGAAAAGGATGCAATTTTTTATTTTGATGATGATTGCCTAAAAGCTTTTGAAACATTAAAAGAAAAATCAATCACTGCATCTGTTATAATTTCACCAAATTGGGAAAACATTTTGAATTAATGTGTGATACTAGTGATTATGTTATTGGTGTTGTTTTGGGTCAGAAATATGATAAAATTTTCAAAGTTATTTATTATGCTAGTAAAACTCTTAATGAAGCTCAAATTAATTATACCACTACTGAGAAATAATTATTAGCTATAGTATTTATTTTTAATAAATTTCGATCATACTTAATTAGAACTAAATGTGTGGTGCATACTGATCATTCTGCTATCAAATATTTAATGAAGAAGAAGGATGTGAAGCTGAGATTGATTAGATGGATTCTTCTTTTGCAAGAATTTGATTTTGAGATAGTAGATACGAAGGGTTATGATAATCAAATTACTGATCATTTGTCCAGGCTTGAAAATGAAAAATCTCTCTATGATACTAAAGAAATTAATGAACATTTTTTTGATGAAAAATTATTCACTGTTAATGAGTGGCGTGTTCCGTGGTATGCCGACATAGTAAAATTTATTGTCAGTAATATTATACCATATGGTTTGACATACCAGGAAAATAAGAAGAAATTTTTATTTGATGTTAAAACTTATTTTTTGGATGAACCCATTTTATATAAACAAGAAATTTTTATCTGATGCTAAAACTTATAATTTGAAGATGTATACCTTTGGAAGAGATTTATGAAATTATTCAAAAATTTCATGATTCTGATTATGGGGGACATTTTGGAGTTGAAAGAACTTCATATAAAATCTTACAATCTAGATTTTATTGGCCTACAATTTTTAAGGATGTGAATGCTTATATTAAAAATTGTGATAGATGTCAGCGTGTAGGAAATATTTCTAAAAGAAATGAGATGCCCCTCAATTATATGTTGGAAGTTAAAATATTTGATGTTTGGGGATTAGATTTCATGGGTTCATTTACACCATCTTTCAGAAATGTTTATATTTTGATAGCAGTAGACTATGTTTCCAAATGAATTGAAGTTATTGCTTTACCTTGATGTGATGCTCAAAGTGTTACGAAGTTTTTAAGAAATAATATATTTTGCAGATTTGGAATACCAAGAGTAATCATAACTGATGGGGGAAGTCATTTTAAAAATGCGATTATTGAGAAATTAACAAAGAAATATCATATAAATCATCACATTGCTACTACTAATCATCCTTAAACAAGTGGTTTAGTTGAATTATCCAATCGTGAAATTAAAAGAATATTGAAAAAGACTGTTAATCCAAACAGAAAGGATTGTTCAATCAAACTGGATTATGCTTTGTGGGCCTATAGGACTGCCTACAGAACCCCTATAGGAATGTCCCCATATAGGCGGTTTTTTTGGAAAGCTTGTCACTTGCCTGTTAAACTTAAGCATAAAGCATATTGGGCTATTAAAGAGTTCAATTATAATTTGAAAGATGCTGCTAAGAAAAGATATTGCAATTAAATGAGCTTAAAGAGATAAGGAATGAATCTTATGAAAATGCTAAGATTTAGAAGGAAAAAATGAAGTTATGGCATGATCGGAAGATTCTTACTAAAAATCTTATGCCATGATAGAATGTTTTGCTGTATAATGCTAGATTGAGAATTTTTTCTGGAAAACTTAAGTCCAAGTGGATGGGTCCATTTATTGTAATAAAAGTTTATTTCTATGGAGCTGTGGATATTCAAGATCCTAAGACTGGAAAAATATTTAAAGTTAACGGTCATAGACATAAACCTTATTTTTCAGTCGATCAACTTAAATCTGATGAGAATCTGATGTTGGGTCATTCAGAATGAGTTCTGGGTATGTCAGGCTGAAGACGTTAAACTAAGCGCTTTGTGGGAGGCAACACATAATTATCGGTGTGCTTTACTTTATGTTTGCTTTGTGTGCTTTGTTTGGTTTGTTTTTATGTTTTGGTAGTAGTATTTTGAAGTTTTTATGTCATAGTAGTGTTTATTTGACCTTATTTTATGACTTAGAGGAGCCAAAATGAAATTTTAGACATTTGGCAGACCTGTGTTAAATTGAGCACTGGCGGCTAAGCGCCGCCTAGTTGGCGCTTAGGCGCCGGAGTTATGAAACATGTGATAAATGAGGTTCTAGAAGCCTAGATCGTGTGGAAGTGGTTTTGGAAGTTATTTTGGAGTTTTAAAACGATTAAGGGTGGGTTTATGCACTTCTAAAGTCTATGAAAAGGCCTTGGATTAAGAGAAACACTTGCCCCAAGTCCTATTTTTATTCTTGAGTCTTAAGAAGAGTGTTTTGAATGCATCATGTCTTCCTGGGCGAATGAGATTAAGAAGAAAGAGGATTCTGACAAGAGTAACTTTATTAGTGACAGTGCTAAAGAGTTATTCAATGGATTTCTCGCCGTTAGTATTCAAGGAATTGCAGAAAAGATTGCAATGATCAAAGCCTGAGTGACTTCAATCGAAGCAAAGATTAATAAAACTAACGCACATTTGGAACATATGGGATGGCAACTCAAGATGCTATTCAATCATACAAGTCACGTGGAAGAAGCGGATAAAGCGATGTTCCTGAAGAACAAGTGGTTAGAAGAAGAAGATGTAAGAGTGTTCAATTATCGCCCGTTCTATCAGATTTATATTCCAGAAGGGTCAAATGGAAATAATAGTGGTTCTAGATGTATTCCACCTACTAGAGAGTGGAATTAAATGTTGGTTTGATCTTGTAGTTTGTTTTGCATATCTTATGTTTTATGTGTTTTGAATGCTTTATGTTTGTGTCTGTTGCACTTTAATGTGATATTGATACATCTTAGTGAGGTAAATCTATCTTTATGATTATTAAGTTCGTTTGTATTTAGGAAATTTCATCCTAAGTGTTTGGATATAAATTTATAGTTTGTATTAAGTGTGGTTTGATTTTAATGAATATAAGTTTGTGTTTGGGTGGAATTTGATCGGAATTGATGGATATTAAAGTTTGAAATTGGAGTTTTGGAGATTTATTAAGAAAAGACAATTATTTTGAGAAGATTAAGGGTGATTAACTAAGTGGTTTAGTGCATTTTCTTAATTGTGAAAATCTTGGCACTGGCGGCTAAGCACCAGATTACCGGTGCTTAAGCGCCAGATTTCACGGCTAAGCGCGGAAGGCCTTGCGCTTAGGTGCCGGTTCGCAAAAATTGGTTTTCAGCAGTTAAAAACCCAAAAATCGCCATTTTTAACTTCCCTGTCATCTTTAAGCTTTAACCACTTTAGACTTAATACCTTAAATACTAGTTAAGTTTAATCCTAATTAGACTTAATTAAACTTTAAGCCTTAATTACGTTTAGCTTAAATAATCTTAAATCCTAATTAAGTCTAACCCTAATTAAACTTAATTAACCTTTAAGCCTTACTTACATTAGGCTTAAACAACCTTAAATACTAATTAAGTCTAACCCTAATTAGACTTAATTAACCTTTAAGCCTTACTTACATTAGGCTTAAACAACCTTAAATATTAATTAAGTCTAACCCTAATTAGACTTAATTAACCTTTAAGCCTTACTTACATTAAGCTTAAACAACCATAAATACTAATTAAGTTTAAACATAATTAGACTTAATTAACCTTTAAGCCTTACTTACATTAGGCTTAAACAACCTTAAATATTAATTAAATCTAATTATACTTAATTAACCTTTAAGCCTTACTTACATTAGGCTTAAACAATCTTAAAACCTAATTATGTATAACCCTAATTAGAATTAAATAACCCTTAAGCCTTACTTACATTAGATTTAAAAAATCTTAAAACCTAATTAAGTCTAACCCTAATTAGAATTAATTAACCTTTAAGCCTTACTTACATTAGGCTTAAACAATCTTAAATCCTAATTAAGTCTAATTCTAATTAGACTTAATTAATTCTTAAGTCCTACTTATATTAGACTTAAGTAACCCTAAACCCTAATTAAATCTATCTGAAATCAAAACCATAACTTAGGATCTAACTCAAACTTAACTTAGGTTCAATCTTTATTAAACCTATTTCAAACAAAACTTAAGTTCAACCCATATTGAACTTAAGTCAGAATTTCTCAATTAGGTTCAACCTAACTTGAACCCAAGTTAACTCAAGCTTGAGTTCAACCCTTATTGAACTTAAGCCAAAACTTCTAACTTAGGTTCAACCTAACTTGAACCTAAGTTAAACCAAACTTAAGTTCAATCCATATTAAACTTAAGTCAAAACTTCAAATTTAGGTTCAACAAAAATTGAACCCAAGTTAACCCAAACTTAAGTTCAACCCATATTGAACATAAGTCAAAACTTCTAACTTTGGTTCAACCTAAATTTACCCCAATTTAACCCAAACATAAGTTCAACCCATATCGAACTTAAGTCAAAACTTCTAACTTAAGTTTAACATAACATGAACCCAGGTTAACCCAAACTTAAGTTCAACCCATATTGAACTTAAGTCAAAACTTTTAACTTAGGTTCAACCTAACTTGAACCCAATTAACCCAAACTTAAGCTCAACCCATATTGAACGTAAGTCAAAACTTCTAACTTAGGTTCAACCTAACTTGAACCCAAGTTAACCCAAACATAAGTTCAACCCATAGTGAACTTATGTCAAAACATCTAACTTAGGTTCAACCTAACTTGAACCCAAGTTAAACCAAACTTAAGTTCAACCTATATTAAACTTAGGTAAAAAATACAAGTTAATTAAATTTTAGGTTTAACCTACATTGAACTTATGTTAAACTTATAACTTAGATCTAGCCTAACTTAAACCTAAGTTAATCAAAATTTTATATTCAACCTAAATTGAATGTAACTTAAAATAAACTTTAGATTCAACCCAAATTGAACCTCATACAACATAAACTTTAGATTCAATTCAAATTGAACTTACGTCTACCTAAACCTTAAACTCAACCTAAATTGAACTTAAGTGAAAACTTAGGTTCAACCCAACTTGAACCTGAGTCAAACTTAAACCTCTGAGGTTCAACATACATTGAACCTAACCTTAACCTATACTTAGGCTCAACGCAACTTGAATCTAAGTCAAACTTAAACCTCTTAGGTTCCACCTAACTCGAACCTAAGTCAAATTTAACTTATACTTAGGTACAACCTAATTTGAATCCAAGTCTAAACTCAAACCCAACTTAAGTTCAATCTACTTTGAACCTAACTCAAACTTAATTCAAGTTTAACCTACATTAAACTTGATTCAAACTTAAATTAGATTCAACCCACATTGAATCTAATTTAAATCTTACTTAGGTCCAATATGCCTAAGTCAAACCTATACTCAAACATTTTTAGATTCAAATGACATTGAATCTAAGATTTAAACATAAACATTTTTAGGTTCAAACAAAATTGAATCTAAAACTTTACCCAACTTTAAGTTTAGTTAAACTTAACCTAATGACTTCAGCTTCAAATGACATCAAATCTAAAAGTCAAACTTATGTTAGATTTTATTTAAGTCTAACTTATATTAGAATTAAAACCACTAGATTCAAAAGACATTGAATCTAAAACCTAACTCGTATTAAAATCAAGCAAAGAAATAAAGTCGATATTATTTCTTTTTAATTACTTTGACATTGTTTTTCTTGCAGGTTGAAGACAAATTTTGCTTTAGATTTATTTTACATGTTATTTGGGTGTGCCAACTCTGTTTTGCAGGGCGACATTCTGAAGATAGGACAAATGAAAATAAAACAAAATTAAAATGAAATAAAAACAACGACATTAACAAAGCATGATAAAACAAAATATAAACGACATTAAAATAACAAAACAAAAAACAAAACAAAATTTAAACTTTTAGGATAGCCACAAAACCTAAACTTTTAGGATAATCACCAAATAAATAATAAACTACAAGGCAAAACAACAACAAAACGATAAACAACAAAATAAAAAATGAAATCGACATAATAAGTGATATTGACAAAAATCAAACTCTTAGGGTAATATGACATATTACCTCTAGGATTGAACATTGACATTTCTTTTCTTGTTCTTGAAACTTCTTAAAAAATAAGTGTTAAAATTAATCAGAAGTTTTCTTAGACAATTTTAATTGCCTAAGATGTAATTAACTATAGGAGCTTGCTCCTAGAGGAGATTTAAGAACTCAGGATAGGTATCATACGTAGAAATCTGGTTATCAAAATCTCATATTTGAGCATCCTTATATAAATTTTCTAGAATAAGGCATTCCCGAATTTCCTTTTATAGGGATTATCACTGACATTTCTTATTCTACTATTTTCTATTTTATTAGCCCTTACTTTCTTCAAACTTCTTATTATCTAAGGATCCTTTATATGATCCAAAATAAATAAGATTTCTTGAAGATTAGTACAATATTTTAAATAAATAGAGTGGCAACTCCAAAAACAACAACATCGACATCGACATTCAAGAAAATCTCGGGTGGCTCCGGATGCTGATAGCGACACGTATCATAGGATCCGTCGAAACATGCTTAATCCGCCGTGGGGAATAAAACACAGGATCTTATTCTGTTTGATCAGAGCCGTCCATTTTTTAAAACAATAAAAATGGATGACATTCGTTTATCTTCCCCCCGTCTGGTTCATCACGTGAACCGTCCATGATTTAGGCATAAGATCTTGGTTAAATCTTAATGAAACTTTTAAGGGAATTGTTTCAGAAGCTTCATCATGGCAAGACAAGCATATCTATACGGATTTATGAGTATTTTGAAATGGTTTCTATCATAATGTCTGAAACCAAGCTCAAATTGAGTTATTTCGGCCATACCTTAGTTTGATGAGATGAAGCCTCAATCAAATTTGTTTGGAATGATCTCTAATTCCTTGCGAAGCTCCTGATATGTCCAATTTGGGGTGAAATAAGGTTCCAGTAGGAATTCACCAAAATGGGCTCACGGCTATGTGCTAGGTTGGGCTAGAGCTTGCGGGAAGGCTCAATTTCGATTGAGAACTTCTTTGTACACCTCAGGGAAAGTGTAAGAATGCTTAATTTAAAGATTGGAAGAGGTTTGTTTCAGACCCAAAATATGTCCTATTTTGGGGTATTTCGAGGTGCCTAAATTTAGAGGAAGCAATAGATTTCAAGGCTTAATTCCATGGGGGATCAATTGCTTAGGTCCAAAGGAAGAACTTTGATGTTCAAAATTTCAGAAATTGGGCAGTGTAAATAGGTCTTCTCTCCTCTCTTAGGGCTCTTAGGTTAGTTTATAGTCATGGAGGCCATGGGGAAGCTTTGGGCTGGTTTGTGTTCACCTAGGGGAGGTGTTAGTCAATGCCATCATTGATCAAGATGGTATTTTGACTGAGAATTATCCTCTATGGTTATCCCAAGGTGGCATCTTTAATGAGCTCTCCATTATGATGAAGATTGGATCAATTTCATGTCTCTCTTCCATTGAGCACTCTATAAGGTGGATAGAGTTCCTAGAATGAATTGGATTTAACCTTCCCCATGTAATCTTTCTAGCTCATTCGATGGATTCAAGGTAAAACACTTAAGCTTTGCTTCCATCATTAACATGGCTTAGTCATGATGGTTTTTAACCATGGTAAGGGAGGTGATTTAAGTGATGTTCCTCTCCCATTGGATAGTCCACAAGGTGCTTGAGATGTCACTTGTATTGGCCGACCACCTCATTTCAATGAAACAAGTGATTCATGTTTTATTTGAGGGGATATTAACACATAATCCCTCCTTTATCTTATTTCCTTAAATGGCCATGATGAGCTCTTTATTTAATGAAATAGATTTGGTATATGTCCATTGGCTGGGGAAGAGATGTGTGGTAACTCAAAGTGAGCAAGTCATTTTTCATCCACAATGTCATTTAAGGTTTTGTGAAAGCATGACACATAAACCTCCATCTTTCTAATTTTTCAAAACTTGGTATTTATGAGGTCACCCATGATGTAAGGGTGATCTAAACTTCTCCTTTCTTCCATTGGCTAGGGTTGGGGGTGCCTTCCACCTAAACATTCATGTCACTTTCCATTTTAGGATGACATGACACATATATTTTTCCTTCATGACGGTGTCATGATTAAATCTTAACTTTAATTAAAGGTTATAATTAATGGGTATTTTATGTCATGATGAGTCCAATGGGTTATGGGTGACCCATTTATGACTCACCATAATTTAGATTTAATTTCAAAAATCAAATATGAGATTTTGATGTCATGTATGATGTCATAGGTTTGAATTTAATTTTGGGTTATTTGATTATAACTTAATTTTCAATTAATTATATAACTAATTAAAAATGTGTGAAATTATAATATTAACCCAAAAATTGGTCAAAGTGATTTTGGATGTTGACCATTTGACCAATTTTATTAATTTGGTCCAAAATTGTGTATTTTGATAAAGTGGACCAAAGTTGACCATAATTGACCAGGGTTGACCAGTTTAGGTCAATATGGGGGTCATTGGGTTAATGTGATGGTCATTGGGTCAAGGATTGACCATTTTGACCAAATTTGACCATTTAGGTTAAGGGTTGACCAATTTTGGTCAATATGGTGGTCATTAGGTCATGAATTGACCATTTTGACCTACTTTGACTATTTGGGTCAAAGGTTGATCAGTTTGGTCAATGTAATGGTCATTAGGTCATGGATTAATCATTTTGACCTATTTTGACCATTTGGGTAAAAGGTTGACCAGTTTGGTCAATGTGGTGGTCATTAGGTCATGGTTTGACCATTTTTACCTAATTTGACCATTTGGGTCAAAAGTTGACCAGTTTGGTCAATGTGGTGGTCATTGGATCATGGTTTGCTCATTTTGAACCATTTAGGTCAAGGGTTGACCAGTTTGGTCAATGTGGTGGCCATTGGGTCATAGTTTGACCATTATGACCTAATTTGATCATTTGGGTCAAAGGCAGTTTAGTCAATGGTTGATTAGATCAGGGTTTTTCATTGCTAATTTGATCATTTTAGGATGTCATTAAGAGTTTAGTTAAAAATGCTTCATTAGGTTTTACCCTAGACATTAGGGTTTAGTGACAATTGGTAAGATTTAGGAGGTCAATATTGATAGATTTCCTTTCTGAAAATGATTTATAAATGATCCTCACAAAAGTGAGGTCAACAACATGCTATTAATCTCGATGTGTAGAAGATAAAGGATTATAAGGTGGAAAATTACATATTTGCCTATGCTTTAATAGGGGTGTTATAGGGTATTACTATCTTTTCTCGTGTTTTTTCATATTTATAACTGATTTTGATATCCTTTAATTTGCCTGTACCTTCTAACCGGTAGGTCTTCGAGTCGATTGACCAAGATGGTGTAGGTCGGCTATTTTTATTAGATACCGGTCGGTTTTCGCTCTAGGGAGCTGGTTGGCTTGGGAGAGTTAGCCAGTTGGCCTTAGGGTTTCAGGTCGTCTTGCTTGTAGTCATTTATCTTTTGGGCATTTTGCTGTAATTTGCTGGTGTGGATGTTTGAATCTTATTGGATGTTCACCAACATTAAGTCGGCTGACTGTCGGTTGCCTGATAGCTTTTCAGTAAGTTGACTTTATGATTACTTGTAGCTTTTTGTCAGGGGGATATTCCTCTTGATTATAAGACGTTAGATTACCTCAAGATTCATGCAGATCATTTTTTGATGCACATTATTATTTTTATTAATCTTCTATACTCTGGGTTTCATTTAATTAAGTAGTATTTTTTTAAAA
Organism: Papilionanthe hookeriana x Papilionanthe teres; assembly: GCA_022702705.1. Taxonomy (NCBI): domain Eukaryota; kingdom Viridiplantae; phylum Streptophyta; class Magnoliopsida; order Asparagales; family Orchidaceae; genus Papilionanthe; species Papilionanthe hookeriana x Papilionanthe teres. The sequence goes on from CM040433.1 coordinate 62,071,710, forward strand.
ATATTATTATTGCAATATTGAGATTGAAGGTTATTTATCTCAAGTTCCATTACTAGCTGACTGAATTATCATATGGTCCAAAGTAAGAGAGCTGCATTGCAATAGTGGACGACCCAAAGCCAGCGGCATTATAATGTCGTGTCTTCCCAGATGCTCCCACTGTTTCTCTCTCCTTCCACTTTCCATTTCCGTTCGCATCTCCTCCCCGAAGCTCCGCGCCCCGTCGTTCCTCCGCCCACGAAGCCGCTTTCTGTTGCCCTCTTTTGGGCTGATGTCGTCCTTAGCCGACGGAGCTGCTTGCCGGCTCCTCCACCTCAACTCCACTGCCGTTGCCTCTCTCGAAAACAGCTCTGGTGGCACCAATACGTCACCCGCCCAGTCTTCTTCTTCCCCTTCCGACAGTTCTCAGACGGAGAGCGGAGAAGAAGGTATTAGTAATCTATTTCTGCCATATGGGGAAATTGATCTTTGGCCTCCATCCTTTCTTTGGACCGAATTTGCCAGGTGTTTTAGTCTTGATGGGGATCTGTGAGTGAGCGTTGCGTTTATGTTCACGTGGGATGATTTAGTTTCCTGCTGTTTTCCTTAGTTGGCTAGTCCTTGCGAAAGTAGAAAATTTGTTCATTTTGGGGTGCTGTTTCGTTATTATTTATTTCTCACGTTAGCTGCACATTTTAAATGTGTTTGTCAAAATTTATGAATTTATTGATCGATCGTGCTTGATACTTCTGTAGGATTGATTGTTTCTGCTTATTTGTATTATGTTTCGTTTAGCTTGTAGATTATGTGAACACTCTAGTCTTACTCTATTTGTCACGATGTTTCTCGTCGGTGACTTCCTGTCCTCTGTCCTGTTTAAGCTTCCCAATTCCAGTTTTTCAATGAGCAATGTTTCTTTCCAGTGGGATTGAGATTCATGCCAATTGTCTGATATTGTATTTTCTTGCACCTCTTATTTTTTTTTATCTGTTTGTGCTTCCTTAATTGCTAATTTCCATGGATTGTTTAATTTTCAGACTTGCTAATCTTTGTGAATTTTGTACTTTGGGTCTTTCTACTTCCTAAAATTGAAATGTTTTGGAAAGCCTTTTCATTTATGGCTGATGTTAATATTGACTTGAATAATTTAGTGCTTTTGTATGTTTGTATTCTTGTGTTTTTCAATTAGGCTTTGACATGATTGCAACTATGTTTAGACCACTGTCATTCAATTTTGTTAAGTATAATCGCGATCATCTTTGCTATGTAGGGGCTTAACCAACTTTATTTTTGAGGGCGGGCTAAATCACAAAATGTTTATTTTTTTTGCGGTATTGGGGGAAAAATATAACGAGGGAGAGGGAAGGGAGGGGGGGTGGGTGGGTGATGGGGGCAAAATTATGAAATTGTACTTAACAAAAAACTATTAAAATTTACTACTTATATAGATAAATCTGAAATTTCCCTCTGTGGACATTACCTAGTTCCATACCTGTTGCTATGCTGCAAAAAATTATTGTTTAGGTTGATTTTAACCAAAAGAAAAGAGATTAACTCATTGCTGGTTGTCTTATTTGGTTTAGATTTGCTATATGGATACCAACTACCTCCTAAGGAGATAAGAGACATTGTAGATGCACCTCCCCTTCCGGTATTATCGTTTTCTCCTCGTCGAGATAAGATACTTTTCTTAAAGCGCAGATCTTTGCCGCCCCTGTCGGAGCTTGCAAGGCCAGAAGAAAAGCTTGCTGGAATAAGGATTGATGGAAGTGCTAATTCAAGGAGTAGATTGTATGCCATTGGAATTGCCGGTCATTTGAGTTAGATTTGTTAAATTGCTGTTTAGGGCTTGTTTGGTATCACTTTTGTTTTCATTTTAAAAATATGTTTGTTTGGTTCACTTTTTGCATGTTTTTATGTTTTTCTAAAAAAATAAATTAAATTGTTTTTAAAAACATTTAAAACGTCAAAATGTTGTGTTGAGTGTTTAAAAATAACTATAAGATGTTACAACATTGTTTTATTTAGTATAACCATAAACAAAACAAAATAAAAATAAAAAAATATAAAAATCAAAAGTGATTCCAAACGGTCCCTTAGTATTTACATGTTCTGATTCAAGATGCCTAATAGCATATGCATTTAGGTCTTTCTACACTGGCATAGGGATCCATTCCTTATTGAGTGATGGCACACTTGGCCCAGAGAAGGAGGTGCATGGCTTTCCAGATGGCTCAAAGATCAATTTTGTTAGCTGGTATACTCAAATTTAGGTTTTTAATTATGAGTTTTCATTTCTCACAAGATTTTGTTTTCTAAATTTTGTTTCACAAAACTAATATTGAGCTTAAGATTTTTAAATCATATTTGTTGTGGAAAACACACAGTTCATTTTTACTTGATCATTTTGTTTATAAATCAATATCGCCTGAAGCAAATTGCATGTTGTTACCTTATGATTCAATGATGTTACACCTTTCTTTTATGGATGCAAATGTGAATATATATGTGGAATGTTTCTGGAAATATGGGCATATGAAATGACTGAAATTTGAAAGGCCATCGAAAGTTATGAACATAAAAAATGTATGGCGAGCTTTCTCATTTCACAACTTCTAAGAAAGAAAATAAAAATATTTAATGTTTTGATTGTTGCCACAAAACTTGGTAGGTTAGAGTGCAAGATAATTGTATTGTTTGGTTATGAGAATAACCTATTGAAGATAGGATTTTAGTGGTTATACTTAGGCGTTTAGAACATGCAGTAAAGAACAATAGCTGCAACAATGACGGGGTAGCCTATTAAAAAGGTGTTTTAAAGGTGTAAAATCAAGGATTCACACAAAAATGGCTTCCCATTAATTAGAGTTAACACCGCACACTGTCAACGAAATGAGTGATGATAAAGGAATCATAAAACCTTCAATAAATAGTTGAGAAAAGGCAAATGAAGTTGATTCTGTTTGGAATTTGTAAACAAAGTGTACTTCTTGTCTCTATTATATAAAGAGCTTTGTTATAGCTCATGTTATGGGTTTATTTAAATCAAAAGATTCTTGATTAATAAAATTTATATTTAACTGATGTTATAAAGTCAATAAAAGATGTTCTATTTGTAGAATAAGTTGACAATATTTTTTTTCCTAAGGAGTGAACTAGTTTTTAAAGCAGTGAAAGAAATTGGCATTTGGTTGGATTTGCATTTAAGAATTTCCATAAGTCACTTTCTTCTGCTAGTTATTTTGCTCTTTATTTAATTTTTTTTAAATATAATGTATCTTTTCAAATGATAAAGATATTTTTCCTGATTGTCAATGCATGAGATCATGGTTTGAAACATCATCCGAAAGGACTAAAACTAATGTATTTGCTTATAATGGATAAAATTCTTATTTAGAATAAGTTGAAGGAAACATTTCACAACATTGATTTTAAGAGCAAATGGTTCTATTTAAAAATTTAAAAAAACTTTCTCTCAAAATTGTTATTCTATAATTATAATTGAATGAGCCTTTCTGCTGATGGAATATACGGGGATGGGTTGATCTATGGAGTTTTATCCATACATTGTTTAGAGGTTATTTATGTGTTTCAAACTTGCGACCTTTATGTCACAGTGAAGCTAACCTAAGCATTGCCTTACCTCTTATAGCAATAATTTATATACAATTTAAAGTACCTAATATTATTGGGCTTTTAAATAAAATAATTATAGCAAGATTTTAATACGCTTCTAATTTAGAAAATCATCTAATGTATTGACTAAATGTTTTCATTCTCATCATCCAAATTTATTTATGCAATGCAATTACTTTAATTAATTATTATGTATTTATTATTTTCTTAAGTAATAATTACACAAAAATGTAATTGTAACTTGAAAGAGTGGTTATCATATTGGTCTGGGGTATGTGATTCATATCGCGGTGCTAACATATCATTTTTAATCGTTTAGAACTTGGCGTCGTTGAAAAAATCTATTTCATATCTTAAAATCTTTGAAATAATATTTTCAATATAGTTTTTATAATTTTAAATTAATTAGTATAAATAAACTGAAGCAAAATTGACTTCAACACTGCAACTACTCCTAACATTAAAAGCAAGTTTTGCAGTGACACCAAATCAACTTTGAAAATGTTGGATGAAAATTTCTTAAGAAAAGAAGTTTTCCCTTTTTTTCTTGCTCTCTTTTTATTGTGCGAGTGCAAGACATGGTTGTTTCATGGGGTGATTAGGGTTGCTTGTTACAAATTTTTAAGAAATTGAAAATTTTCTACTTTATAAAGATGATACATGTCATTTTATGTTCTATAAGAAGTTAGCAATGACTATGAATGAAAATAACACATTAAGATAGGTTAGTGAAAATTTTAGTCTTTTGGTAGATTGGTTTATTCCTTTAAGCAGAGGCAATGTGATGCAGAAGCTTGAATTTTGCCTATGCGGGATGAGAGGCTAGATTTCCGTCCCAAACAACACGTTATAAGATTTTTCCTGCCTACAGGGCAAGCCGACCCTTCTGTGCCCTTCGATTTACTTTTCTTGTTATATAATTAAGGTTTTTATTTGCCTTAGTATAAATAGATTTTTTTAAAACATGTAAGGGGACTTTTGCTTTGATATAAAATAATTTGGAGATTGTTTTTTTCTGCAATTTGGCTTGTGCAGAGCTGTATCTATCTTCTCTCTCAAATTGTAGTTTTGTGGCTTGATTGAGAATAGGTCATTGAGCCTCCTTGATGTTTGTTCCTATTGTCTTGAAGGGCGCCCCTTGTATAAACTGAAAAAGTAGCTGCCCTCTTTTCTATTTTTCATCTCTTACACCCTTTCAAATTTCCTTATTGATCATTCTACTTCATCTAAGAATCCTAGATTAGTGTCATTTGATATCTGAATGAGGTTCCTACCAACTTTCTAACCCTAACAATAGATCTTATTGTCGTATAAATTTATATCTTAAACGGCCCACACATCCACCAATTCAAATCCTAACCATAAAATTAAGCACCCCACACTTTTTTCACTTTCGGTTAACGCTAAACCCAACTCTTCCATTGTCCGAAATACTAAATTGTGGAGGACCCATTATGACTCCAAGAAGAACACAGAAAGGAGTGTTCAAAAGCTTAAAATGGATGATATGCAACGAAAAATCTTTTAATTGCAGCAAATATTTGTCGAATTTTAAAGGATAACTCAAAGAAGTTATCCCTAGCCTTAGTGGTGACACGCAATATCGAGAGGGAGAAGTTAGCCCATTCCATAAAAACTCTAGTAATAAATTAATGCCTTGGCGATTTGACGTTGAATATCATAAAAGAGATAATGACTCAAGTGAAGTTTGATTTATCAGAATTTGACAGTCATATAGATACATATAAGTTCATTGAATGAATATTTGATTACAAGGATGTTCTATTAGATATGAGAGTTAAATTAACATTCATCAAAGTCAAGAAGTGCACTTTCCTGTTCTGGAAAAATTAGAAGTTCCTTAGGCACAAAAGGGAATAGTAAGATTACTACATGAACTAAAATGGAGAGGGAGATGCAACACAATTACACTTCCTAATTGTCGACATGATTTGTTCCTAAAATTTCACAATATGCACCAGAGAGATTTACCTGTGAAGGTTTATATGACTGAATTTGAATAACTCATGTCGAAATATGAGTGAGTGGAAGTAGAGGGGTATATAGTGGTAAGGTCGTTTGGAGTGTTGAAGCCATTTGTTAGTAAAGTGGTACGACTGTAGACATATCAGTCTCTACTTGGCATACATATCCTACTTTTGAAGGTGGAGAAATAACATTATCACCCGAGGATTGCCATACCCTATAGTTAGGGCTCGACCTTAAGGTCGAATAACAAGAGTACACATACTAGAACACCCAAATTAGCCCCAAGGTGAGAAATTGATCATGGGTGGAGAGATGGTAGGGGGATCCAACATCCTCAAGACCCTTCCATCCAGGAATTGCTTCAAGTTCCATTACTTTGTGCGCATGACATTTAATTGCATGTAGAAGAGGATGATTTCTTTCGCTGATTAGGGACTCATGAATGAAGTGGACAATAACATTGAAGATGCAGGAGAAGGTGAGGATATTGAGGAGTATTAAATCCCTATTAATGAGTGAGAGAGATATTAGTTCTTTGGTGAATCCTTTCAATTGATCCTGATAGAGAGCAGTAGTTGTTGTACTATAATATCTTTCATAGCTATTGCATTGTGAAGGAAAAACGTGTGTAATTTTATCATTGATAGAACCAATTATGATAAGATAATGTTTATCACATGATGGACAAAATTGAGCCTTATCATACAGAAGCACACCTAGTCATATTCTTTATCTTTGTTGAAGAAAGGAATGAGATTATTGTTGATAGGAGATGCCTAGTTGAGTTCTCTATTGAAGATAAGTTTATAGAGTAAATGTGGTATGATGTTGTGTTTATGGATTTTTGTTACATCTATTGGCCACCTTTAGCAGTATGATTTTCACTAGTTTTGATGGCTACAAAAACATATATATATATATATATATATATATATATATATATATATATATATATTATCAAGAATGAAATTCGTTTTATACTTCTATTTTGGAGCGTCTGATGTCATCGGCATTTTTAGATTTTGAGACCATAGTGCCCCACACTACTTTTTTTCTAGGACATGAGAGAGACACCAATAGGACTATAATTGGTGGTTTTAGAAGATAGTGAGTTCAAGGCGTTGATATCAGAGATATTGAAACCCCCTTGAAGGAGTTTCAGTATGTTCTCACTGACAGTATGCCTCATGAGTTGCCACCATTGAGACAGATCCATCATGATATATATTTCATCTCGAGATTAGTTCTTTCAAATCTATTTGCTTACATGATGTGGCCAACTGAGTATGAGGAATTGTAGAAGCACAATGCTGACCAAATGATTTGAGGCTTGGTTCTTGAGACTACTAGCATGTGTGTAGTTTCAACTCTGATTGTGCTAAAAAAGACGAATCTTTTCACGTGTATTGATAGTAATACTGAGAATAAAATTACCACTTAGTATCAATTCTCCATGCCATAGTTGGATGATTTTTTGGATTATTTGCACGGGCTAGCATCTTTTTCAATATTGATTTGAACAATGGTTATCACTGGACCTGGATGAGACTAGGAGATGAGGAAAGATATCTTTCAAGGCTCATGATGGATTGTAGGAGTGGACAGTCATGCCTTTTGGCTTGTTCAGTGCTCCCAATACTTTGATGTGGCTGATAAACCAAGCATATTTGGCTTTCATAAAAAAATTCATTGTTGTATATTTTGTTATACATTTTAATGATATATTGGTATATAATTGTTCGGTGGAGGATCACTTGAAGTACTTATGATAAGTTATTGATGTGTTTTAGATAATACAATTAATCGACACTAAGCAAAGTGTCACTTTCTGACTATAAACTTGTTTTCTAAGATATATTGTATCAAAAGTTGTCATTAAGATTGATTTAACCAAGATCGAGGCTATCATGAACTGGGATGGTCCATTCATTTACTCAAATACGCCAGTTTCATGGACTATAATATCTTTATATTAAGAGTTTATTAAAGATTTCAGTTCTTTAGCATCATATTTGATGAAGCTTCTCAAGTCAGATAAACCTTCTTAGTCAAATGAGACACATGTTAGTTTTGAAGCATTGAAGCATCAAGTTACCCAAGCCTCTATTCTCATTCTTCTAGATTTCAGCCAGTTGTTCTAGGTTGAGTTTGATGCCTCTAATGTGGGTTTTGGACTATGCTAAGTCAATGTAGACACCCCATCACCTTCTGTAATGAGAAATTGAAGAACTCTAGACGAAATTATTCCACTTTGATAATGTGCTTTATACTTTAATAAAAGCCCTCAATCACTAGAGTCACTATCTGCTGGCGAATGAGTTCTCTTTTTATATTGACCATGAGGCATTGGAGTTCTTAAATAAACATAGCAAGATGTAGGGTAAGAATGTCTCCTGGATAGAGCTTATTTATTTATTCCATTTTATGTTCAAGCATAAAACTGAGTGTCAGAATGAGGTGCTTGATACTCTTAGTCATGTTGTTTATGGTAGTTGGCTTTGAAGTGTTAAAGCATGCATATGCCACTCATAATGATTTTTTAACACTGCCAGTGCCGGGTTCGAAGCCCTAGATGCAAAAAGTGGGGGTTGTGTTAGCTAGTCGACAATAAACATAAAATTTTTGTTGAAAAATCAAGAAATGAATTCCTTAAATCATCATGTAAATGCTAGGGCGTCCCCTAGAAATGATGCGCTATATGACTTGAATACAAAGAAAAGTGTGCAAGGGCTGCTACATCAGTGCTCGGATGTAGTGTTAAATAAGCAAAGGTTTCCATATTATGGACGAATGCAGACCAAAAAAATTAGTGTATAAAACTAAAATTAAGATAAGATCTTAGAATATAAGTACTCTCACAGGTAAATTAATAAAATTAATACATGTTATGGTTTATAGGAAGATAAATATTTTATACATTCAAGAAACTAAATAGTATTAGAGAAAAAGCTAAGGATATTGATAGGCTAGGTTTTAAACTTTGGTACTCAGGTAGGAGTCGCAATAAAAATGATGTAGGTGTAATTATATATAAAATTTTCAATGAAAATGTTGTAAAATTTAATATAACTGAAGATAGAATTATAGCTCTAAAGGTTGTTGATACTAAAATTTTTGTCAATGATATTGCCTAACATGAAAATTCTCCTAATCAACAATTAGCTTTCTCTGCTCCTAAAGTCATAGGGAATTCCTACTTCTGTGGCTGTGGTCATTAGGGAGTAATCTACCTATTTCTGGTTCTCGTTCACAGGATAGTAATTCAGCTACCGAATCAACTATAACTTATCAAAATTGTCATAAAACATGTCATTCGGTTTCCATTTGCTGGCATCGAGCTAATCTCGATTACATTCCTTCAACTCATGCTTTCACAGCTACTGTCTCCAATTGGTTGCCTGACTGGTGATCTACTGCTCACCTGACATCAAGCCTGAACCAACGTCAGCTAGCAAGTCATACTCCTGGGAATGAACAGGTGATTGTGGGAAATGGATAACTGTTCTAGTTCAAGACCAAGGTGATAGCATTTTAAATACTCATACACGTATGCTCCTTCTCCCTAACCTTCGACATGTACCTTCATTGTCCCATAATCTCCTCTCTGGAAACAAACTGGCCACTAATAACAATGTGGTAGTTTTAGTTGATGCTTCCCTATTCTCTATATTTGATCCACAAGCCAACAAAACCTTGCTCTAGGGACTTTGTTCAAAAGAACTGTACCCTATTGGTAACGGCGTGAAATATGCTTTATCTGCTTCGACTCCTAGATCTTCCATGTGGCACAAAAGTCTTGGCCATATCACTCATGAAAATATAGCTAATATCTCAAAGAACTATCCATCCCTACGTATATCACCTACAATACATCATTGTGATAGTTGCAAGGATGCCAAAAGTCATAAGAAACCTTTTCCTTGCACATAACAGGAATTGATTCATTTGGATGTATGGGATCCATCTCCAGTCAATTTAGTGCAAGGCTATAGATATTACTTTGTATTTTGTTGATGTCTCATGGTTATACAGGGTATTTCCTATATTTAATAAATCTACTGCTGCTCATAAATGTATCTAATTTATACAAATGGCACATATCAAATATAACAAACCTATCAAAATTCTTCATTCTGATAATGGTGGGGAACATACCAACAATGTTTTACAGAATTTTCTCACTGAACACAGCATACTTCATCAATTTTCATGTCTTTATAACCCACAGTAAAATGATATTACGGAGCTAAAACATCGTCACCTAATCAAAACTGCAGGCACATTTTCTTCATGATGCCACCTGCATATAAATTCTGGGCAAATACCTTCCTCATGCCAACCTACCTTATTAATAGGGTGCTATTCAAAAACGCATAACTAAAATCTCCATATGAACTCTTACATCACACATTTCCAAATTACTCGCACCTTAAAGCATTTGGCTGCCTATGTTATTCCTGGTTGCAACCTCAAACACCTCACAAACTAGCTCGTTGCTCGACAACATATGTTTTTCTAGGCTACTCATCTCCGTGGTGGAATATTTTTTTTTTTTTGATTTCGCTATGTTCATTACAAATCTTGAAAGATTTTCAATTGAATGATCATATATGATATTGAACAAATAATATACCACCTCGAGGGAAATAAATATTACCTTAAAAATAGATCTAATCATTCAAATTATGAAAATTTTAAGATTATGGATCTATGTGAACTAGCTGTTTCTCCTCTACTTTATGGGTGTAAAATATGATTTTTTTTATTCTAGAGAAATAGGATTAATGTAGCCGACCCCACATAGTAAGATAAAAGCTTTGTTGTTGCTATTATTGTTGTTGTTGTAGAGTTTGGTATTCACAAGGGCCAAGCCTCATAAGTTACTTATAACTCCAGAAATGTGAATTCCAGAGAAAACCCTTGATTAAAATATTATCTCATGTTATTCAGATTTTAAGGTTGAAATTTCAAAATTGAGATTTCAAATGTGACGAATGAATCCAAGTTTAGAATTTCGGAAGAATTAAGCTCAAAAGCTGGGACTTACAATCCAATGATTGTGTCATGGAAAGGCCCAGGTAGAGGGAATTGACCATCGTAGGGATGAAGGTTTACCCAGAAGACTAAAAAATAATGCTGATTAAAGAGCTTTGAGTTAAAGACATGGTTAAATAAAATGGTTTAAAATGGGTTTGATGAATTGATTGATTGAGGAAGTTAAGTTTCAAGATTTGAACTGTGGAATCTGGTTTGGTAGACTGATGTCGGTTTGTTTGAGTTTGAAGGATTCTTAAAGTACTTGGTAGAGTTGTGTAGAAAAATATTCTGGACGGATGTAAAAATTCTAATTTCAACATAAGCCTAAATTCTGTAAGGAGCTTAATGGATGGACTAACCTACAATTTGTCAATAACACCCCTGGTTAAGATGCCTATGACTTTTCATCGTCTTCATTGCATTGATATCCTTCAACTATGAACCAGCCTTGTAAATTGAAATTTTCACTTGGCATCATAACGATGACAAATAGATGGTTTCCGAGTTAAAGTGGTTAGTGATGTCTTCGTCAGCAACTATGAGTTACTTCATCTTAGAGCATCTACATAATTTCGGGGGTAAGACTATTTATTTTATCACAGTCTTTAGTAGTACTAGTTATGGGTACCTAGTAAACTGACATAGACTTCTAGACTGGACTAATCTAGGGTATTTATGACCTTCGGTTTTGTTTTTACGTTGGCTAACCTAGGGTTTCAAGGTTGATTTACGTAGATTTGATTTGCATGATTTAGAGTCAGCGAAATTTAATTTGTTTTTGGAGTTTAATACTCGATTTGTGATTTGCTTTGATTCCTAGTGTGTCTGTCACAGTGAAAATCAAGACTCTTCAAAATTTAAAGTTAGATTGACATTATCCATTTAGTTTTGTCCTTTTAAGTTTGGTTCTCCTTGTTTGAAGTTTTATGTCACTTTTATGTTCACGGGAGTCAATTTTTTAAAGTTTCAAATAGTTTAAAGATTTTGAGTTGCTTAAGTTTTAAAAAATTTATTTTTGAAGTTTAAATCTTTTCAAAGTTATTTTGATCTACGCGTCTTTATTATATTAAGTTGATTGATTTGATGATTCGAGTTATCTTAAGTTAGTTAGTTTACTTAAATTAATTAGTTTAAAGTTATTAGTGATCTTTAGGTTATTTGGTTTAGGGGTTAGAATTTAATTTAGGTCATTTAGGCCTTATTTGGGATCTCTTTCAGTTTTTTATCTTTTATTTTTGGAAATAAAAAATTAAAAATAAATAAAAATAGTGTTTATTTATTCATTTTCTTTTTATTTTTGTTCTTAAAACACAGGAGTTGTGTTTTCAAAACATAAAAAATACAAAAATTGTGTTTTTGCTGTTTTAAAATATTTTTTTTAGAGTTATACCCTAAAATCTTAAATTAACACAACCAAATAAGCCATTAATCCATAACTTTTAAACTTGCTTAATTAACTCATTAATAAATTAATAAAATTATGAAAATTACTTTTTAACTAATAATCATCTAATCATGTCATTAATTGTATCAAAATGAATTTAATTAACTTGTAATTAATCAATTTAATAATAAATATACTTAATTAACTTAATAATTAATCAATTAAATACAAAATAATTCAAATAAAATATTAATCATTTAATTAAGTTAATAATAATAAAATTTAAAACTTAAATTATTTAAACATATCATTAATATATAAATAAATAAATAAAACATTAAACAAGTTAATTAAATTACTAATTAATGAATTTATTAAATATTTAATTAAATTAATTGAAATTTTGATTAATCCATAAAACATTAATAAACTTATCAATCATTAATTTTTATTAAGTTTAATTTAATTTTAATAATTCACCAAAATACTAATTAACCTGCTAAATAATTAATTAATTTTAATAAATAAATAATTAATTAATTTCAATAATTCACCAAAAGTTAATTAGCATTGTTAGGATCAATAAAATACCCAAACAAATAATTAACATGTCAAATAATTAACATGTTAAATCATTTATTAATTTAAATAAATAATTAGTTAAATAATTTCAATAATTCATCAAAAATTAATTAACATTGTTAGGAACAAGAAAATACCCAATCAAATGATTAACATGTTAAATAATTAATTAACATATTAATTAATTAAATTAATTAACATGTTAACTAATCAATTAATTTAAATAAATAAATAATTAAATAATTTTAATAATTTACCAAAAGTTAATTAAAATCACTAGGACTAAACCAAACATACTTTATATTTTTTTGTTTTTAAAAACATATAAATCATTATAGTACCAAATGCGTTTACGAAAGACATAAGACAAATAATAAGAAAAAAATAATACAGGCTGAAAGCAAAAACAAAATCAGAAAACAAAAAATAATCCCAAACGAGACTTCAGTTTAAGTTTCTAAATTATTTTAAGTTAGTTAAGTATTTAAATTACTTTAAGTTAATCAGTTTAAGTATTTTAGTTATCTTTGGGTTATTTAGTTTATGTGTTTTTAAGTTACTTTGTTTAGTTTAAGTATCCAAATTATTTTTTAGTTAATTAATTTAAGTGCTCAAGTTATCTTAGATTAATTAATTCAAGTGTTTTTAAGTTACTTCAAGTTAAATACTTCACATATTTTTAAGGTTTCATCCAACTTAAGTGTTTAAGATTGTATTATTTTTAAAGTTTACTTTAAACTACTTTTACGTTGTTTTGAGTTAGCTTTTAAACTATTTTTTAAAATTATTTTAACATTGTTTCAAAATTTCCGTTTAATTATTTTTAATTTTTTTCATAAATTAGTTTTAACTTATTTCTTAAATGATTTTCAAATCAATTTTAAATTATTATTTATTTATTTTAAACACATGAGCTGATATATTTCTCTTCTTTTTTTAAATATTTTTGGGTTTACAAGGAGAACCTATTCATAAGAGATTTTCTTTCTTGCTTTTTTTTTATCCATTTTTATATACACATACACATTATATGGATTTAGAATAAACTAAACATGAGACATATAGAGTGCAACATACATGAAACATGATACAAACAAAGTGACTAGATTGCACACGGAATACATAATAAAGCTAAGCTAGATAGGCTCATGTTAGGTTAGACGTGAGTTCGTCTAGGGTTAGGCTAGGGTTGAGTTGGTTTGTTAGGTTTAAGCTTGGTTAGACTAGGTAGGGCTAGGTTGGGCTAGGGTCTGCTAGGTTGGGCTAGAGTCAGGGTAGGCTAGGCTAGGGTCAAACTAGGTTGGGTTAGGTTGGGCTTGGTTTGACTAGGTTGGGTTCGGGCTGGGTTGGTGCTAGATTGGGTTCGGGCTAGGTTGGGGCTAGGTTGGGTCATGGTCAAGTTAGGTTTGGCTATTTTGGGCTAGGATCAGATAAGTTTGGGGTTGTTCGGCTGGTCAGGCTCGGCTGTGTTTGGGTTATGCTAGGTTGGGCTAGGGTTAGGCTAGGGCGGGCTAGGGTCGGGCTAGGTTCGGTGTTGGTTGGGTTAGGATGGACTATGTTGGGCTAGATTGTGCTAGATTGGGTTCAGGCTAGATTGGGTTTGAGCTTGGTTGGGTTCGTGCTAGGTTGGGCTAGGTTGGATTTGGGCTAGGTTGGGTTCGAGCTAGGTTGGGTTAGGGTCAGGCTAGGGTCATGCTAGGTTGGGCTCAGGTTAGGCTAGGTTGGGTTAGATTAGGCTAGGTTGGGTTCGGGTTAGATTGGAGTTAGGGTGGGTTGGATCAGATTAGGTTAGCGCTAGGTTGGATTTGGGCTAACCTAACCCAAGCCTAACCTAATTATTTCATTTAATTAATTTTCCTAAGGAACATAAATAAGAAAATATAAAATATAAAATAAAATAAAATACAACTTACATGGAGGAAAGATGATCGGAGCCAGAGAGGGAGGAAGAGGGCCGGAGAACCACCTGACTGGAGAAGGGAGGAGGAAGAGAGGTGCCCAGACTGTGGAGAGGTGGAGGTATTTACAAGCGACGGAGAGCTCGGGCCTACGTCGGGAACAATTAAGCTCGCACGGATCGATCCCTCGAATAACCATGGAGCTTCTAGGGCTCGTTGATGACTGAAGACACGACTTTTGCCTCTAGAAATTGAGCGGGAGAGTAAGGCGCCATTACGCCTAGGCGCTACTTTGGTGGCACCAAGGTGCTATGATGCCTAGGCGCCCCTTTTTGTGATGCTTTGGCTTCTTGTGAGGAAAGCTTAAGGCTTGGATTGGAGAGTTTGCTCGACTCATTTGATAGACAAAAAAAAGAACACAATTTGGTCGAAGTAGTCAAAATCTAATGGAAATTCAGGTTACAGTGTGGGCCCTACCCAGGAGAAAAATTGAGATTTTTGGTGAAATTTTAGATGAGCTTCAAATTGGATAAATTTTTAGTGAAATTTCAGATGAGCTTCAAATTGGAGTTGATTTGAGTTCATTTCGAGGGCAAAATCGTAATTATTGTCCAAATTATTGTAGGCTAGATGAGCCCCAAAATAGAGTCCGATTTGGGTGCAGAGGGTCTCATTTGAAAGGTTTCGACTATCCAGACGCATTTGTGGAGTCAATTTTGCAAAAAGACACTGTTGAAAACTTTTTTACTTTAGTCGAATTTTCATGCATGCTAACCACATAAAATTTTTCATGTAGAAAATTGTTCGACAGCCGTCAAAAACTTATTTCATACTATTCATACATTGATGATGAACCAATTGTAGCTCATAGAGAAAACTCCAAGCACTACACACTTCTGTAGGGAAAGGATAATCTCGTGGCATAAAAATGATAATTCAGAATATTCCCTCATCGAGCTGTATTTTGTTTCAACTTTAGGATCTGATTGAAGTTATTATATTTGAGCCATTTTGTGTGTTTTATTTCAAGTTTATTTTACATATTTGAGGCAGGTGAAGGGTTAAACAAAAGCGAGGCTAACAGCCAACACTAGGGATATAGGCATTATAATCCTCCTATTGGACAATTGATTATCTCCAGGCATGTAAGCTTCAATGAACAATCCTTTCCTTATGCCAATCAAACATTGAACTCAACCCCAAAATCCCCACACCTCACCCAAATCCCTTTCTCCTTATCCCTGTATCGTACCATACTCCATATCAAACTCAAACATCATAATGAATGCGAACCATAAAATGCTCTCTCCATGTATCGATCCATCTTCGTTCTCTTCTTCTCAAGTTAACTTCCTCTCTAAACCTATCTAACCATACTACACAATCCTTAGCCCCTCTCTATAGCAGCACCCTAAGCTGACCCGTTAAAAAATTGATCATCTTAAATCAGCTCAGAAACTAAACCTATCCCACCAAATACAAACAAATTTTAATCCACCCAGGCATCCAAGCAATTTCATCAGCGACAGAAGAATTTCGTTCTCTTTAAACTCTAAGAAATTTGGATTTTGGTTCTCTACCATCCAAACAACCTGTTATTGAAGCTTGATAGACCTATTGTACTAAATTCCACTGGATGGTACCATTGCTCGGTATAAAGCCCAATTAGTTATTCAAGGCTATAAACAGGAATTTTTTGAAATTTAGGAAAGATATAACACTTAATATTTCTAATTAATCAATTCATATCAATTATTTAGAGATAAAGGAAGCAACATAAAATAGGAAAGGTTATAAATCCAATTCAAGTACATAAATCTAAATGATACCTGGAAATAAATGTATATCAAGAAATAAATCTAATCTCCATAACTTCTAATAGGAATAAATTATTTCCTAATAAAACTTCTAATACTCTCTCTCAAGTCGAAACATGATTGAAAATCATTTTCAACTTAGATTTGAAAACATCAAACAATGGAGGAAAAGCTTCGGAGGAAAGCTTTCCTGCAGGAAAAAATTCGTAGGAGGGCCTGATACAAGAAAAAATTTCATAAGAGGGCTTGGTGCAGGAAAAGGCTCTAGAGATGGGTCTGCTGCAGGAAGAATTCTGGTGGATGACTTGCGTGAAAAACTCTGGAGGGTTTGATGCAGGAAAACATCTGGAGGAGGGTCTGTTGTGGGAAAAACTTTGGAAGAGGTTTGTTGTCAGAAAAGCTTCGGAGGAAAGCTTGCTGCAGGAAAAGCTTCGAAGGAAAGCTTGCGGCAGGAAAAACTCCGGAGGAATTCTTGTTGCAGAAAATGCTCCGGAGGAAAACCTGCAGTAGAAAAAGCTCCGGAGGAATATCTATTGCAGGAAGAACTCCGTAGGAGGGCCTGGTGCAAGAAAAAAAAACTCCATGCTCTTCAGGACAACTGTTATGGAAAAGAGATCTTGATGCTGCTCTTTTCTAGTGGCCTTACTTTTGGTAGAGACAGTCACGACGTCGTTTGCGTCGATGTCGAAGGTGACGTCAATCTGGGGCAAGTCTCATGGTGCTGGAGGAATGCCAACGAGCTCGATTGGCCAAGCAGTTTGTTGTCGGAGCCAGCTCTTCGCCCCGGAGGACCCGGACACTGTCTGATTGTTAGCTGCAGTGGAGAACACCCGACTCTTCTTTGTAGGAATGGTAGTGTTCTTGTTGATCAATCTTGTAAAAATACCACCAAGGGTCTCAATTCCAAGAAACAATGGAGTCACACCCAAGAGAAGTAATTCCTTATCATCTCCTCTGAGAATCCCCCTTGAATAGTGGCTTCCAACGCATAGCTTCATCAGGATTTATGCCTTTGCTCGGTACCTTCCTAAAGATCTCCTGAACTATT
Source organism: Papilionanthe hookeriana x Papilionanthe teres (assembly GCA_022702705.1). Lineage (NCBI taxonomy): Eukaryota > Viridiplantae > Streptophyta > Magnoliopsida > Asparagales > Orchidaceae > Papilionanthe > Papilionanthe hookeriana x Papilionanthe teres. The sequence continues at coordinate 62,089,080 of CM040433.1, forward strand.
TTTTGAATCTTAGGCACTTGAGTCAGACCCTCCCACAAGTAGAAACTCATCCACGTCTTTAGAAGCAGTTCTTGCATCCTTTAAAAAACCCTTGCATGGATTTCTAGTCCTCCCAATCAAATTATTCACCCAGGACTCAAATTTAGATATTTTCGACATACTATTTAGATGCATTGCCCCTGTTGTATCAGTTGTTATGAAGAGAGGTTAATTTCAGTCTGGGACATAGAAGAAAGTTAAATTTTGGTCTTCTCAGGAACTTGATGAAGCCTTTGTAGGGGGAGAATTCCGACGGCTAGGGCATGCAGGGAGAGAATTTTAGTGACGGGAAAAGCTATTGGAGGGAGTTCCGACGGCAGGAAAGGTTGCAGGAGGGAGTTTGGATGGCGGGGCCTACAAGTAGAGGAAGTTTTCAGCGAGGTTAATGTCAGTTTGGACATGGAAAAAAGTTAAAGTTTGGTCTTCTCAGGAGTTTCATGAAGCCTTTGTTGGGGTAGAGCTCTGACGGCTAGGGCATGCAGGGAGAGAATTTTAGTGACAGGAAAAGCTGTTGGAGGGAGATCCGATGGCGGGAAAGGTTGCAGGAGAGAGTTTTGACGATGGGGCCTGCAGGTAGATGAAGTTCCAAGCGAAAAGATTGAAAAGAGGAGGTAGAGAAGGGCCTGTAACACGACAAAAATTGCTGGCTGCAGGGAATATAAAGTTTTCCCGTTGCAGGAGACTCTACAATTTGTTTTAAGTCTACTGATACCACGTTGAAATCTAGAATAATGCAGAATTATTTTATTGATATGAAAGGGATATAAATAACCATTATATGAATACTAGAGTAGGAAAGACAAAAAGAAATAACACGAAAGGAAAGATATAACACCTACTATCTCCAATTAATCAATTCATATTATTTTAGAGATGAAGGAAACGACATAAAATAAATAAGGAAATAAATCTAATCCAATAAAAAAAATTAAATGATACTGAGAAACAAAATTATATTTGGAAATAAATCTAATTAATATTTATAACTTCTAACAGGAATAAATTATTTCGTAATATAACTTCTAACAAACTACAATGAAACATTCTGACGCGTGGGCTGGGGGAAGGGGCTGAAACGGCTGATCAGTTTAGCTAGAAGAGCAAGAGCCGACCATCCATTATTCATGGCTAGGTTGGCCGCCCAAGGGGGAGGGTCTTCCCCACCTTAGTTATATACTATTATAAATATGCTCTTTTCTTTCTCTAGGATTAGTTTTTATTGAGTTTTCTGTCAGGACAACCGTCAACATTCCTAGTTTTTCTCTTTAGGGTTTTCTTCGAGGATGAGTGATGCTTTGATTGTATCTCGCTTTGAGGCGGCGTTTATTGTCGACTCTCCATCCTTCGCAACCTCTCTTTTGTTACCACCGTCGCTATACCTATTGCCAACTGCCCAAGGACAGCAGTGTTGCTGTCTATTGCAGCCCCCAAACCCTTATCCTGTCGTTTTTGCTTCCAGCATCCTGCCTCGTGCCGGTCACCTTGCTACAACCGCCCTACTAGCCCAACTTCGGTCGTGAACCCCACTCTCGTATGCTGCAACTAGCCCCTCTCCTACCTGTTTTTGCTTACAGCCGCTAGGCCCCTGCCATTTACCATGCTACAGCCGTCCCTACACACCCCAACTACCTGCCAACCCCATTTTCCTGCTACGTACCGCAACCACAGCCTTTTTGCCACCAATCCAGATCCTTTTACACCATCAACCATCTGTTCTCCTATCCCGCCATTACAGGATATTGGTGTCGTGTTTTTTCTCCTATTGTGATTCTTGCTAATTTCAGTAATAAAGTTATCGTTCTGTTATGGCTTTTGTGTTAACTTTGATATCAAATAGTATCATAAGTAGCCTAACCCTAATCCTATCCTAGGATTTTCTGCTAAATCTCGAACCTTCTCCACTAAAATTTTTTCTTTCCTACCACAAAATCCCATTACTAATTCCATAAATCCCAAACCTTAACCATGCCATCATGGCGATACATGCCTTAACTTACCCAAGAAGAGATGCAACGAGAGCTCCGCCGTCTTCAACATAGGCTTGCGGAGATGGATGCTGGAATCCATGGGGAGATTACCTTCGATCGCGATATGGAGAGTTGAAGGGAGAAAGGGACGAGGATCTGAATCCCTTTCCATAGGGTTGACTTCATTGATGAGGAAGATAGACCCCAACTCTTAAGAATTTAGTATCAGAGGAAGTCGAGAGAGAGGAGGCTACATATGGAGGACATAGAGATTTTGGCATCAAAGTGGATACACTTGAATTTGCTAGAGGTATGGATCCAAATAACTTTATTAAATGACTACAATCCATTGAGGATCTTTGAGTACAAAGAAGCGTCATAATACAAGAAGGTGAAGCTTGCAGCCATCAAATTGAGGAAGAGCGCCTTCTTGTAATGGAAAAACTTGCTGTCGTAGGAGAAGGGTTTGGGGGCTGCAGCAGACAATATCGCAGTTGCTGTTCAGTGTGAATGAGAAGGTATGTAGTCTTGTCATCGATGGAGGGAGCAACAAGAACTTGATGTCTATACAAATGGCGAAGAAATTGGTCCTTATTAATTAGTGGTATTCCCAGTCTTATTCTCTGACGTGGCCGAAGAAAGAGAACAAGGTTGGCATTAACTGTAGGTGCCCAGTGGAGTTTTGATTGGATACCAGCTACAGGATTAGATTTAGTGCCATGTAATCCCATGGATGCATGCCACCTTTTGTTGATGAGATCATGACAATTTAACCATAGGACCCAACACGATAACTTCATAAACATCTACTCCTTCACCAAGGAGGGGAAGCATATCATTTTATTTCTTCGGTGGAGCTTGGGATCACTCTCTTGCTAGCAGATCAGCGTAGGTGGAACTAGTTTTAGTGACGATAGAGGATGATATGCCCGAGGCATCGATTCCAGAGATGGGACAATCACAGTAGAGAGCATTTTAGGACATTAAGATCGATACCTTACCGCTAGACCGCCACCATTCGGAGAGGTTCAGGCTCCTCTCACTTTAGATCAGGTTGAGCCGACGTTGAATTATTTTAAGAGGATTCAGTAGCATATGCATGACACGCAGACTGAACTCAGCTAAGTAGTAGGGCCCAGCAGGGTGGATCAATATGGATGTATGCTTGCAAGTGGAGGAAACTCCTCTAATGATTTGTGAGATAGCATTGTTGACAATGGGATCTGGGAGCTACTGAACCGCAGTCGACGATTGTTCAGTCCCAGGAGGTTCCAACAATTCCGTCACCATCAGTGCAGTCAGAGCTTCAACGAATGAGGTTGAGTCTCCCCCTGCCTGGGAGACCGGCATAGTGGCTAGAGGGGCTGAACCAGCTGACCGATTTAGCTATACGGGCAAGGGACGATTGGCCCTTGCTCTAGGCTAGGTTGGTCGCTCAAGGGGGAGGAGCCTCTCCCTCCTTAGTTATCCACTATTCTAAATATATTTTTTTTCTTTCTTTAGGGTTAGTTTTTCCTGAGTTTTCTATCAGGGCAATTGTCGGCGTCTGCAATTGTCCTTCTTAGGGCTATATCTGAGGACAAGTGGTGCTCAGATTATACCTCGCTCCGAGTTGGTGTTTATCCCAGACTCTCATCCCGCACAATCTACCCTCCGCTGCCACCATTGCAGTAATTGTTGCAGCCCGTCCAAGGACAACAACATTGCTGTCTACTTCCGTTTCTATTTCCAGCCGTCAGGCGCCTGCTGTTTCCCTTGCTTCAGCCGCAAACACCACCCCCTAATCCTACTTGCTGCAACTGGCCGCTCTCCTCTTCGTATTTGCTTTCAGCCACCATGTCCATGTCGTTTTCCTTGCTACAGGCGTCCCTACTCCCGCCAGCTACAGCCGCCAACTCCATTTTCCCACTACTTGCTGCAACCATAACTTTTCCTAAACCAACTTGGCTGGCATCCACCAATCCCGATAACTTTACACCACCGAGCAACGATGTTTGGTGACTTTTTGTGTTTTCGTTCTTGTTCTGAGTCTTGTTTATAACCCCTTTGAAGTTCAGCAATAAAATTATCCTTCTGTTGTGATTTTTGGGTTAACTCTAGTATCACATTCATTCCATTGCTAAGATGCCCACTCTTTGCATCCTATTTATCATAGCTTTTCTTAAACAATGGTCTATTCTTCAATTTGATGTTTCTAATGCATTCTTACATGAAGCTTTATTGGTCATGAATTTCTTAATCATGTTTGCCTACTCAAAAAGACATTATATGATCTTAAACAAGCTCTCCTCAAATGATTTGCTTCTCTATCTGAATTCTTTCTAAGTTCAGGTTTTAAATTCAACAAAGCTGATCCAAGCCGTCTCATATCTTATCAAGACAAGGATAATATCTGTGTTTATATATGTGGATGCTATTCTTATAATTGGGAATAACTCGCAAACTATTTTAATAATTATATCCAAATTAAATTCCAGTTCCTAAATGAAATTATTTTTCCAGTTTCGCATTTCCTGGGCATTGAAGTTTACAGGACAGAAAACTACCTGTTCTTAGACTAGCAAAGGTATCTTTTACAGCTCTTACACGCCGCTGAATTGGATGGCTGCAAAGCTGTGTCCATTCCTTTACTGACTAGGAAGCACCATGACTCTATCTTTGAAAGCCTTTTCAGCAACCCGACCCTATGCATACAATTCACTGGATCCTTATCTTACTATTACTAGGCTAGATATATCATTTGTTATCAACTTTCGGTGTCAACATATGCACAAACCAACCAAGTATAATTTTTAGCTACTCAAGGTTACTTCGTTATTTAGAAGGAACCAATCAATTCGGACTCCTTATTCAACCAAGTAACCTCACTCTACACACTTATTCTGATTCTGACTGGGCTATTGATCGGAGTTTGACTTCAACCAGCTCCCGTCTATTGTGATAATATCTTAGCAATGATGCTTGCGAGTAATTCTGTTTTTAATGCTCGCACAAAATATATTGAGATTGATTATCACTTAATCAAAGCTCAGATCAACTCCAAATAACTTCATGTTCATACACCCCACCCAAGATCCGTTAGGTCATATTTACTTGAGCTCTATCCAAATCATGTTTTAGTTTGCTTCGTTCCAAGCTGCAAGTCTATTTGAGACCCATCAGCCTGTCAAGGAATAATAACACTGAAAGCAGCAAATCAGTTTCTGCGTACTTCAAGATACCTGATAGCAGTTTACGAGAATAACAACCGTCTCCTGGGTTGTTACAACCCTGTCAAGGAATAATAACACTGAAAGCAACAACTGATTGTTGAGATGTGCTCTTTCCTGAAATTCACAAACTACTTTTTATATTGTAACCATGTCTTCTTATCTGTATGCTGAGAATATGTTTCACTATACTTTCTATTTGCTGCAATGTCGGCCGGCTTTTTTTTGCTTTAAAAGAATATAAAAATTTGGTGATTTAGTTTAATATAAAAAGGTATATGATTTTGAAAGTAGTGTATTTTAATTTTGAAAAATGAGACCGCCTGGATCTCATTTGTCCAGTAATTTTGCATAATCGTGCCTGGTGTCACAAACGATACACTCTCTCGAAAGATTAATGTATCCTGTGACGGTAGACCCAATCATACGAACTAAAAGACTCGTGACATCCGTTTGATCTACGAACATTTATGTGTGACCGACAAGTTCCCCTACCTAATAGAAAGACTAGGTAGGGTTTATTTTACTGGGTTTCAAGTTCCCTATAGAGGCAAGCCCCTATAGTTAATTACATCCCGAATGACGTAGTATCACTCGAGAAAACTCTCGATAGTGATCGGTGGTTCTGTCTTCAAGAATTCAAGGGTTTAGGTTTTCACGATAGGACGTGGAAAAGCAAGTGGGAGTGGCTCAAATGGTAACAGTTATTTCCGGGAGTCCAAAGAAAGAAAAGGTAGGGGATGTCACAGATCTGAGGCAAACCCCAGTGACTTCCCAACTATCCATGGTGTGTACTGCGTTTTGGAGACGATATTAATTAAGTGTTTGATCCTGCCAATTTTATTATTTCGGACTTACATTCGCATAATACCCGATTATGCAAATAGCCCGCAGAGATATGAGGGTTTACGTCATACCGTACGACAACCTCGGAACCTAAAACGTGTTAGGACTTACGCTGCGCAACACGGTTGCACAGAAGCCTAAAGAGGAGAATGAGGGTTTATGTCGCGCTGGGCGAGCTACCTCGAAGTTCTATAGGTTTTTATTTAAACTAGGAATGAGTTTTGCTGAAGAAGATCCTTTTGTTGCTCGATCCAAGCTCCTTCATTGTGCTGCCCACGGAGTCAGTCCAAGCTTCTTGCTGAATTAGCAGTCCTAATATCTAAAGTTCAAATGGTTTTGTCAAGTGTGTTCCAATGTCTCAGGTTTTATTGTTGTTTTCAGTTTTGCATGCAGAGTAAAGTAAATTGCAAGTAAAATTGCTAGAAAGTAAAGCGCAGTGAAGTAGACAAATGCAATTGCAGTACTTAAAATATAAATGCATACCTGGGCATCTGCTACCATTGTATGATTTGTATTGCAAGCATGTATGATTTGCAGTGGATTTAAATAAACTTGTCGGAAAAGTAAACAGAGCGAGAAAACCGGACACGAAAGTCAGAAAATAAAGAGAACGAGTCGTAGAAATCGCAAACAAAACTCATAGTCACATATGGAAGATCAAGACTGAGTATAAGACATTGGAAAAGGTGGGGGCTCAGAGTTGGACTGTGTGTTATCCGACCTTGGATAAGAGTTACCGACCCGACGATCTAAGGAGGGTAGTCCTTAACCCAATCCAAGTGACTAATCATGGACCTTTATATATTTTATAAGAAATAAATTCTTTGATTTTCATGCTAAAGTTGTTTATGTTTTTCATGCAGAGTTTTGTTTTTAACAAGCAAAAAAGATTTTTTTTTTTTTGTAAAATATTTGAGTCCACAGGCTAGTCACTCTAATCGTGCTAGGACTACTGACGACCTAAGATCGTCGGAGCAACAATCCACGCAAAGTCAGGCGAATAGTATCATCGGTCCTTTCTCTCTCCTTATGGAGGTCATCGAGTAGGAGATACTATTCTAATTATCACTCGTATCCCTCGTATAAGCACACATAAGCATTATTATCATCACCTCGCCACCTAAACCTCGGACTTATACTCAGCCGATGATCCATATGTGGCAAAACAAATGTCCCCAATTACCAGAAGGATCTGAGTGTAATGCTCAAGCTCAAATCCCGGTGCATTGAGTTTTATTATTGGTTAAGTCATTTTAGAGAATTCCAAAGTTGATTTAATTAGGGAAGGGTGAACTAAGCCTCGGTGCGTCCCCGTGTCTAGTGTCTCGAACAGTTTGTGAATTAGGGTCAGGTACTTAGTTTCACTATGCATTCGAAGCTTAGGTGGACAGGCTCTCACCTATGGTGTGCTCCTAAGGTATAGGAAGCCTATGCTGTGAATTAGGTGTGTGGCTCTCACCTAAGGTGTGCTCCTAAGGTATAGGAAGCCTATGCTGTGAATTAGATGGATGGGCTCTCACTGCAGGTGTGCTCCCAAGATCTAGGAGGCTTACACTCGTGGGTTAAGTAAAGGGGTTTCACCTAGGCGTGTGCACCTAAAGTTTAGGAGGCTTACACAGAGGACTAAGTGAATGAATTCTCGCTTAGAATGTGCACCTAAAATCTATGGAGCCTACACTCTAACTTGTGCTTGAAGTTACTAAGAGTGATTTACCCTTCCTCAAGTTAAATCAGAAATTCCCCTTTTTGTGACTTAACCGTTTAACAAAAGCAAGAAAAAAAACAAATGAAAGGAGAAGGTTGACCGACTTTCAAAAAACAACAAAGCCAAAGAGAATAAACAACATGTGAGTCGACCGAGAAAGCGTTTAAATTTTCCAAAACTGTAACTAAACCGGACCCCAAGAAGATTGTTTAAACCTACTCTAAGACAGTGTTTTGATCGACCCATGAGTTCTTCAATTCATCATAAACAAAAAGAAAGCACAAAAAGCCACTGAATAGATTCGAAAAGTAAAGCCCAAGAGCCATGAAACGGTGCCCAAAAGTGTAGCCCTCCAGTCACCAAAGCAGGTCCAAGAGTGCGGCCCACAACAACATTTTCAAACAATTCCAATCAATGGACAATCAGCCAAGAAATCAACCCAAAATCTCTTCTAAAACAGTGAATACAAAGATCCCAAATTAGCTCAAAATCGTGCCCAAGTCGTTCCAAAAAATCAGCCCCAAAATGATACTTAAAACAATAATAAATCAGTCCTAAAATCACATAAAAAAATCACAAATCAGTCCCAAAATCGTCCCAAATCATCACTTAAATAGCTCAAAATCGACACCAGTAATGACTCCAAAATAGTTGGAATATTGGGTGGTATAAATGCAAAAGCAAAGTTCAGGAGTAAGGCATGTAAATGCTTAGGTTTGGCATGAATTGTAACATCTTGTGGCGACCTAAGATTTAAGTTTAGGTGCTGATATGTAAATACATTAGTAATTAATCATATGCATGTAATTCTTCCCTGACTAAAGAAAATTAATTGAATTGTAGGCATATGAGTGCAGGAATAGAAAATAACTCCAACAGCACAAATCATGATCACCACTATCAGCTTGATCTATGTATTTGGGTTTAAGCACAAATAGAAAGATAGAGACAATGAAATGCATGAGCAGAAGAGTAGCATACCAAACTGTTTAACGGATAAACTTCAGATTTAATCCATAAAAAAAAAATTCAGATTTAAAGTTGCGGCCAACTCACTGCATAAATACCTGCGAGGAAGAGGACAAGTCGACGGAGAGCTTCGAGCTGAAGAGGGAGAGGCAAGTGAAGCTTCGGTGTTGAGTGGAGGCGAGTGAGGCCGAATCGAGAGAGGGGAGCAGGTCGCACTATTTGGGTCGCGCGAGCAGTGGCGGGATCGAGCAGTAGAGGCAAAGCACGTCTCGGTGCAGAGGATCTGAGACGAGGCAGGGGTCTCGAGCAGCGGAGGAGGAGGGAGGTTTCCTTGCGTGAAACAGGGAAGCGGGCCGAGCTCAGCGAACGTAAGAGTCTCGAACGGGAGAGGAAGAGTGGAGCAGAAAAGTTCCTGTCGAGCAGCTACAGATTGGGAGAGGGGTCGTCGTTCGGCCGAAAGAAGCGATGCAGGGCTTCGGAGGAGAGGAGGTCGAGCGAACCGAGCGGGCGACCTTCGGTCTCGTGCGCAGGGAAGAAGGCGAGGGGGGTTGTTCCGCTTGAGGGCCTTCGGTCTTGTAAGAGGCGGCGAGCAGGTTCGTAGAAAAAGCAGGTGAGCGGGGAAGACGAGCGCAGCTGGCGAGCAAGGAGGAGTTGCGGGTTTCCGGTTCGCAGAGGGGAGCGGGAGGATGAGTTTCGGGTGAGCGTGAGAGGGGACGGCGACACAAGATAGCTCTGTGTAGAGGAGAGGCGAGCAGGCGAGGAGGACGGGATCGAGCGGAGGAGGCTAGGCGAGCCGAACGTCTGTTCGGTCGAGCGAGGAGAAAGGAGGCGGAATCGAGCGGCAGCGGGAAGCAAGCGTCGAGCGTAGGGTGCGGACGGGCTTCGGTTTGCAGAGAGGAGCGGGAGAAAGGAAGCGAGCGGGATTCAGAGGAGCTGGGAGGATCACGGTGCCGAGCTAATGTCGAATACCTTAAATCAAGCATCCCGCCCAATTCTATAGCCGTTCCGCCGTTACAGGTAATTGGGCGCCAAAATTAATACTTTCCATGCAGGGGCAGCTTGGTTAGGTAAATATTAACTCTTAATTAAATTTAATTGAGAGGGAATTATGTGGCTGATTTGAATTTTAAAAATTTGAAATTTGAAATGGCCCTGGCTCGTGTTCAGCCTATGTCGGGCTCAAATTGAACCCGGGCTGAGTCCGAACCCGTGCCTCGCTAATTAAAAAAAATGTGCATCGATTTTCGTGTCACTCGCGCGCGCGCGGGACCATGTCAATATGGGTATCATTCCTAGCTAAAGTTGACGTCCCGGATGCATCCGTGCGGTCTGTTTCGTCATCTGGGGTCGTCTGGACAAGTTCGCCTACGATCGGGCCAGAATAGTGTTGAATTGTAGTGTGCGCGAATTCGAGTCATCAAAGGGTTCACTTAAGGCCGTTTGATCCTATGAGAACTCATTTTCGGGCCCTCTACATGTTAGTCACTTCGCCACCTGAGTCAGGGAGTCGAGTCTTTGGGACTACTCACGCGAGGTCTCACAAAAATGGGTCAAGAAGTGGTTCGAAGTTCTATGTGAGGTGGGCTCCGTTACTAGTCCGCTAGGATGGTCAATACGGAATTCTTAAAGCTAGATCCTAGGGTCTAGGAGGAATAGCCTAAGACCTCACTAAAATGAGGTCAACATGCAAATATACCTATTATTAGGTTGCTGGTGGGTCTTCTTCTGTTGCTGTATTATATCTTTTCTTCAAGCCTTATCTCAACTATTTATACCACTTATTTGGTTGTATTTATGAATCCTGATATCTCGCGTTGTCCCTGGTAAATGTTCGATTGCCTCATAAACTGATTCTGCACAAATTGTTTTCCACAATTTCTGCGCAACAAACCTTTTGTATATTCCAAATAGACGTTATAATTAGTATAAACCTGGATATTTTGAGATTGGATTGCCCTATGAGCACCAAGCAAAATCCTAATACTAAAAGCTGCCTTTTTAAATGATAGCCATGCCAGCCAAAATACTAGCACTAGTTTCTTCATCTGCTAATACTATGATCCAAATTCAGTTTCTTATATACAGTAGTTTTTGATTCGTCCACCGCAATATCAGTGAGACAACCATTTCCTTTTGTTTTAACTAATTTTATTGGTAATGCAATCATTACATTTATTTTAATGTATTCAGTTTAACGTGGATGTCATAAAAAATCCGAGTATTCTTTTAATCTTGACCTTTTTTTCCTGCAATTAATCCGTAACTTTTTCTAAAACTAGGTCAAAAGATGGGCGTCATTTGGCTTTTAGCATTCGTGCAGATGAGGTGACTAGATGATTTATTTTAAGTTTTTTTCTTTATATTATTTTTGAATGTACTCATATGCCCATATGTTGAACTAGGAAGACAACAAATGCAGCAAGTTGAGAGTATGGATTGCAGCTGTTGATTCGGGACAGGCTAAGCCACTTTTTCAGTCAGATGATATATATTTGAATGCGATATTTGAGAAGTTAGTATTAAATTATGTGCCCTTTTGGATCACTTTTAATTTTTTGATTTTTATTTTTTGGTATTTTATTTATTTTGTTTATATTTTATTTCATTTATGTTTTTATTTGAAATAAAATATATTTTGTATGTTGTAACATGTTTAATTATTTTTAGAAAGCACTTTTAAAAACAAGCTAATTTGTTTTTGAAACAAAAAATAAAACATACAACAAATGCAGTGAACAGACATGCTTTTAAAATAGGAGCAAAAAATTAAATATAAAAGTGATCCCAAACATGCCCTCACATTATCATTCACAACAAAAAAATTATCCTTCATTTACTAACATCTTTATTTGATGATTATGTAGCTTTGTTTGGGTTGATGATTCAACATTATTAGTTTGCTCCATTCCTGTTACTCGCGGATCACCACCGAAGAAACCCCTGGTTCCTTCAAGCCCAAAAATTCAATCAAATGAGAAGCAGAACATTGTTCAAGTTAGAACTTTCCAAGATCTGCTGAAAGATGAACATGACAAAGATTTGTTTGACTACTATGCTGTTGCACAGCTGTTATTGGCCTCCTTAGATGGGAAAATGCAACCAATTGGGCCTCCTGCTGTTTATACATCAGTTGATCCATCTCCTGATGGGAAATACTTATTAGTGTCCCTTATGCACCGGCCATATTCATTCACGGTTCCCTGCTCACGATTTCCAAAAAAAGTTGATTTATGGACGGCTGATGGGGAGTTTATTAAAGAAATTTGCGACTTACCTCTTGCTGAACATATTCCAATTGCTTTTAACAGCGTGCGTACAGGAAAACGTTCAATTAATTGGAGACCAGACAAGCCTTCAACAATTTACTGGTAATTTTGCTCATTCTACTTTTCTTTATATTTTTTGAAAGCAAAATTAAGATAATAGAAAATTAATCCGTAGGCGTAGTCATAATTTATGGCTGCTCTCTGCCTCTTAATTGTCTGTGCCCTCCCACTTCTTTTTTCCTCCCAGTATGCACTATTGTGCTTGATGTTAGTGGTGGAAAAAAGTAAGAATCAATTGGAGCTTATATCGATATAATAAACTGCAATTTTGTTTATGCTTCATTATTAACTTCTGTGAAGAATAGTCTTAGTACTTTGAGAGTTACAAAAGATGCTTCTGTTGATTTGAGCCTTTGATAAAGCCGGGCTCATGGTTTGAAACTTTTTAAAATTTCCTGTGTTCTTGGTTTTAAATCATCACAAATGTGGAGAGAGTCTGTATATTCTAACCGCTTGCTTGTACTTGCTAAAACGAATAAGGTTGATCAGAACAGGCTATTTCTTTGAGGAAAAAATATCCATTATTCTCTTTAAGAAAAAAAACAAATTTTTATATTTATTTTTCTATAGTAATGATTCTGTGAAGGAAGCATTTATCTATTCAATCTTGACATTATATTAAATTTGCCTTCTCTGAAAATTGTAAACATCTCAGCTGTATTAAAATGACCGCAAAAACGTTTTCTACTGGATAGATGCGAGTGACAGAATTTAATATTTGATGATGAAATCAGAAATACGGATCGCCACTTACATAGTTGAGCAATTTTGTTTAGAGTAGATAAACTTTATGTTAAAAGATCTGGAAGGAGGAGAGGATCTAAGTTAATATGGATACTATTTGTTTAAAATAATTTATGAAGAATGTGCTCGACATCGGAGGTTGAAATGAAAAAGAGTGAATGAAAAATATGGTTCATAAAGCCAACTGTAATTTGTTAGGATAAGACTAGTTATAATGATGATGAAGTTTCTTATATTCAGATGAATTTCTTTTGACGGTTCTTTGTTTAGAGTGGTATTATAGGGGCTCACCTTATTTTGAGTTATGGCGGTTTCTTGCAGTTGATGTTTCTCTTGCCACTTTTACATCTTTGCGGAAACACATTGACATCAGTAAATCCTTGAGGACTATCTTCCCCCTTGGGGAACATTTCTTGTTGATTCTCATGGACGAAACAAGTCTTCTCATGCATCATTGATAATCGTTATCATATAAGCCATCTTCTTTTGTGTCTATAAAGTATTTACATCTAACAACTGTTAATAATATCAAATTTGCTATTGCTATGGGCGATCACATTATGTTCAACGACTCTTTCTTTGGGGCCATAGCCAAAAGAGGTAAGACCTACATTATTTCTATTGAGAGAGCAAGAAATGAAGAAGATCGGAGCAATGATTATCAAAGACTCCTTTTGGGACAATCACCAACATAGCACTATAATGAAGAAGGAATTGCATTATAAATTTCACAATAATTGTGTCTTTGATATTCTCATACTTTCACCTCTTTTAGAGATGATGGCATATGACAACAATGATGATTATGCAATAATGGAGCTCATGAGTCACTTGTTCGCAGTTGGATAAAGTTATGGCCAACAAAAAATCATTCGAGGCTTGTTATAGCAAAGTTTTGTTAGAATCCATATGATACAATGGGCACCTCTTCCTCGCTCATCGCAATATATGGCTTTCAGTTATCTTAAGTAGGTTTACCTAAGAATGGGGCTGTGTGCAGTCTAGGCACAAGTGTCAAAAAGAGAAGAAGTAAAAATAGTGGGGAAGCGGATTATATATTCTGAAATAATCCATCAACTATATCAATTTAGTCCCAGAGTATCACATTTCTCCAATTTAGTCCATCGACTTGTAACTAGTTTAATCCCAGAGTATCACATTTCTCTATTTTAGTCCAAGGATATCACATTTCTTCAATTTAATCCATCAATTAAAAAAAAAAAAAAAGAAAAAACAATTCAAAATGGTCCCTCATATAGAAATTAATATCGATCTCAATTTAGTCCCGAGAGATGATTTTGGATTATTTTTATATGGTTGAGGGATTAAATTGGAGAAATGTGATACTCTTGCATTAAGGTGGTTATGCATGAATAATCTGGGGAACTATTTTAGAGTTTTATCCCAAACTAATCCCCAAATATGTATATTACATGCTAGATACTTTTTTGGTCATGTGAATTTAAAGGAGTGAAACCTAAACCAGTTGTCACAAATATGGATAGAAAATAGGAGATGTGAAAGCTTCCAAATCAAGTAGCTTTCAGTTATTAAAAATGATAATTAAAAATAAACTTTTGGTTTTTAAATGTGATGCATAAATACAAGTTTCTTCTAGACTACAAACTAATGTATAGAGATAATAAGAATTTTATTTGACTCTATTTATTGTTCATTACTTATATAAAATAGTTTTTTTTTTATTTATGTTTTATGCTTACATGTTGATAATTTACATGACATTAAAATTTCATGGTTATTAATGTGATCATAAACGCATCACATACAAAAGAATAATGTTTAATTAAAATAATATAAAAAAAATTTTAAGTAATAAATTTATATTGGAATCCTTAATCCTATAATTATTGATACGTTACACCTTCATTATGAGATTTCCTTGTACAATATATTAATGTGCGAGTCATTGACGATGAAAATACTTTATATAATATGATTATTTAATACCTAAACAAGATTATTTTGAATCTTAGATAATTTCATTTTTAAATAAATTATTCAAATTAAAAACATGATGATCGTACATAGATTAATCTTAATCCCGAGAAATTAATGGCTCATATTTATGTTGTGTTCTTTGTTTATTTGATACATAAAGAGTCATCTTGTTTAATTTTTGGAACATAATTAATTAAATAGCCAAAAATGTTAATTTACATGATTGAATATATTCCTTCTTTATGAAGTTAGAAAATAATAATTCTCTTGAATATTGATTTGCTTTTGCATAGTAATAGCACTTAATTTATAATCAGATTATAAAGTTATTATTTATTATAGAATCAATGGTACTTATAAAACAAAGATGTATTTGGAGAAGCCAACAGAATTAACCCAACTCTAAGTATGAAGCATGAATGAAGGATCAATCTCTATGTAATGAATAATAATTAATGGAATATTCATTTTCTTTAATTTATATCTGCAATTTCAGGAGAGTATGAAACCGTTATGGGGCTCCTAGAAGGGGTGTTGGAATACAAGAAAGAGATAGGGAGTTATGGGAGGGGTAAGGAAAGCGGAAGGAATAATAACACAACTGAATTTCGGTGTGAACGACGATTGGACACGAACTAGAAGAGGAAAACTGCCGTTTTCTGTTGCTCAACAGCAGCTTTCTCCTGTCAAACAGCAGGGAGGACGAGCAAACGGCGAAACGGTGGGGTATGGGCTATGAGGGAGATCCACCATCAATCCTGAGAAAGCTACAAACATACCACTTGCAAAAGAAATTATACAACAATCTAAAGGGCATAAAACAGAGAACACAGTATCCAAAACACAAACACAATTATTAATGATCCCCAAAATAGAAAAATAAAACATATAAATTGCCTCCTACTAGAAAGAAATCCTAATTAGAAGAAAAGGGATAAGAAATAAGCTAGAAAAGAAAACAATTCCTTCCGAATTTGCCAACCGGATGAGATTTTCCTTGAAAGATGTGCATTTTGCATTAAAATATTTAAAAAAAGAGGGCAAAAAGTACCGAGCCTATATAAAAGTGTGATCTATCAAGGATAGAAGGAAAGTTCATTATAGGTACTTGTTTCAAAACAAAGCTTTCATGTAAAGCCCAGTTGGCACAAAAATTAGCGGCCTTGTTGCATTGTTCAGGAATTTGTAAGAGCAATACCTGTTTGAAAGCATTGAGGATGTCAAAATCCTCACAATTCTATGGTCGATCCCTTCAAACGTTACTAGTGGTAGACTTTTGAAGAGAAGAGATGATATTGGAGTTGTCATTCTCAATTATAATTCGCGCTACTCGTTTTGGATTGTCTTGGAATCGCGATCCCTGAATCCACATTATTGCAGACTTCTTGCAATTGGGACTTCGACGTCCCGTAATTCTGTTGATCCCGTGTCATGGTGTAGTTTTAAAATTTTTTTGACATAACATTAAAAATAATGAACTAGATGTGGATTAAAGATTTTAATAAATTTTGTTTATTTTATTGTAGCTTGGAGTTCAAGGTTTAAAGTTTTTCATGCCATTTTTTATTTACTTTTAGACAAATAGTTAATGGAATTTAGAATTATTGAATTCAAAGTTGTTGCTTCTTCCGAAATTTTTGTGATCTAAAGATATAAAAGAAAGCAATCACATTTATTATTTTTTATCACAATGTTTTTTTTATGGCCCAATCAATTAGTTTTGAATTAAATGATTTCTTAAATATCAGGATAATTTTAGTTAGTTTAAGAGCAGCATTATATATATAAAAATGGGAATATTTTTTTTGTTAATAAGATGCATCTCTTCATCCAAACATAATTTTGAATGGTTCTTATGTATAGGCAACATGTCTCTTCTTCCAAACATCATTTTATATGTTTGTTTTATTTTTTTTAGAGAAAGATAATTGTTCAGAAGTTCAAAAACAATCTATCATGAGATAAGCGTTGCCAAGAGACTGTGAGAGTAATCTTTCTCAATATTGAGACACCCACACGTCCATTAGTGAGTAGTAAAAGTGAGATGAGGAACTTCTAAGTTGTACCAAAAAAAATAGTGTTCATGTTATCAAACTAATGAAAAGTAGGCACAATTTTTTGTGAATTACTTTTTCTTATTAGTTAACGCATCTATCAAATATTGATATATTTTTGTAAAATTTATGTTATATACTGTCCTATTGGGCACCTTGAATCTGCTATTTAATCAATTATCTGGTTTTCAAAATCAACAATTGTTAACATAGCTAGGCTGATGCTTTAATTTTAGTTACCATAACCTAGTATTCTTTAACTAATTGTAATTAAATCAGTTTTATATAAATCTAAAACTAGATATACTATAATCGTACTATTAACTTTGATATACAGTTTATTGAGTATTTTAATTTGATAAAATGATTATGATATAATCTTACAAAAATTAAAGGATCTCATTCATGTCTCCCCTTCATGTTAACGATTTTTTTCGAATAATATTTATTTGGCAACTCTTGGTTTAGTGCATGATTCTTATTTTACTTTTGTAGACATTCTTTATGTCGAACCAATAGTATGCTAGGAAACATCCTGACGTGTTCCTCATCAATGAGAAACTCGTTTCAAATTTGATGATATTATTCCTATCACACTTCCAAGTCTTTTGTTGACATTTGAAGGTCAATTTACAGAAATGACGCCCCAAAATTCCATAAAACCTTGTTGAGAGACGTAGTATCATATAAAGTGACCTAACTGGGGGAAAGATACTTTGAACCCGTACAAATTTGTTTTATCTCCTCATACCTCTACAAGATATCTTTTGTCAGTTTAATTTTTTAATATATTACATTCCTTCTTACACGTCTTTCTACTTTCCCAATAGAATGTTTCTTGAAGGACTGAAGTGCTTACCAGTTTTTCTTATAGGACAGCTTACAGGAATGCAACCGTTAGCATGAGTGAATACTCACATATTGAAACTTTGAAAATAATGCTTACAAACCATAACAAATGATCATAGCTGAACTTGTGATTAATGAATCCAAATATATTACCCTAAACTTTATTGCCATGTGTTTGAATTTTAGTAGTTTCAGATCAATATTTTTACTTCATCTCACAGTGCTTATTATTTTGATGTCTTGATTGCTTAATGTTTGGGATTATCTCAATTCCCCCCCTCCATTTTTAGCTGAAATAAACCTGAACCTCCATTCTGTTCGTTCTTCTTTTTGTCTCATTTAGAATGGATAATCTTGTAGGGTAGAGACGCAAGATGGAGGTGATGCCAAAGTGGAAGTTTCACCACGCGATATTGTTTATACACAGCCAGCTAAGTTTAGAAATGGAGAAAAACCTGATATCCTGCATAAACTTGATCTTCGCTATGGGTATGCCATGTTTTTTTTTTTAATTCTTTTCTTCTCATGTGAATTGGGAGCTAATGTGATTCATACAAACTGCAGTTTTTTTTTTTATAATTTTTTTATAAATTTAGAGTTTGAATTTATGACATATGTGCATACGGACCATCCTTTAAAAAATAAAATGATATGACATTTTGGATTTTAGTGACCTTGTTAGGTTTCTTACTTGGGTTTTGTTTGGAGCGGTGGTACAACACCGCACCACAGATTTGTCTATTTGGGTAAACTGCATTTTGACAACTTTTCAAAAAGCTCCTGCTGATATTTGCGTTTTCTCACCGGTTCTTGCTTGGTGAGGTGACAACTTTCTAGATTATTTTTCAGCAGCTTTTTAAACAACAGATTATTTTCAGCAGTTTCACAACTGCTTTTTAATTTGCTGCAACTACCCCAAATAGGCCCTTAATCTTTGTAGTCCTCGAGTAGAACTACACATTTGACGATAATGCTACATGAATACTATTTATGGTTAATAATCATGTAATAGCTAAGAACCATCGATGTTTTTTTTTCATTTTTTAATTTGCTTTAGTAGTTTCATAAAAGTATAATGTTGCATTATTGGGAGCTTGTTTTTTAAAAATTACAAATTAGTAATGCAATGTTTTACTTTACAAAAGCTTTCATGTGCAATAAATTAAACCAAGCAAGCAAAACAAACTGCTCCTTAATCCTTCTTTTTGCTCTGTGGACTATGGAACTAAGAAGTTAGAAGACTATATTCTTCATACTTCCCCCTAGTGCTGCTTATAAATTTGGAGATTTTTTTGTACTACCACTGAAAAAAACTCGCAATAAAAATGCCATTGGTGAATAAAAGGAATGGTGTAATCCCATAGCTTGGCCAGTTGATGTGTGGGAATACCCCTTTATTCTCGTTACTATTGGGTGGCTTGGCCTGCTTTTGTTAGTCAAGCTTGTCCAGGTTAAATAATGTGGTTAACTTGACCGGATTTAGTTAGATAATGAAAGAAACAAAGTATAAAGTGAAATAACTTTCTTTGCACTATACTTGGGTTATGAAGGGCATGAACAAATATTCTTTTACTTTAGTAACTTTACATACAGGACAGGTATAAATTTGAATGTAATTGCAGCTTGTCCAGGTTAAATAATGTGGTTAACTTGAGGGGATTTACTTCGATAATGAAAGTAACGAGCTATAAAGTGAAATAACATTCTTTGCACAATACTTGAGTTATGAAGGACATGAACCAAGTGTTCTTTTACTTTAGTAACTTTACATATATAACTTTAAATGTGTATACTCTATAATCAAATTGAAGAACTTGTCTTATATATACTTTGTTTTCTTTATTTTATTTAGTTATCCTTTCTTAGAATCATATTTATCGTATCTATTCTTCTCTTCTCTTATATTTTGTAGGGGTATCTCATGGTGTGATGACTCCCTCGCCTTGGTATATGAGTCTTGGTATAAAACTCGTCAGACAAAAACTTGGGTAATTTCTCCAGGCCACAAGGATGTAAACCCGCAAATACTATTCGATAGATCATCAGAAGATGTCTACTCCGATCCAGGATCTCCAATGATGCGGCGAACAACTGAAGGAACCTATGTTATTGCAAAAATAAGAAACAAAGATGAAGGAATTTACATTTTACTCAACGGAAGTGGTGCAACACCAGAAGGAAATGTTCCATTCTTAGATTTATTTGACATGTGAGTTTCTATTACCTACTTATTGAAATCATATATTTCACTGAATTCTAAGAGGAATCCTATTGACAGACAAACAGGAAATAAAGAACGAATATGGCAAAGTGACAAAGAAAAATATTATGAATCAGTTGTTGCATTGATGTCGGATTATAATGATGATGTGCTAAATATCGAGCAACTAAAGATACTTACTTCCAAAGAATCAAAAACTGAAAACACACAATATTTCATACAAAGCTGGCCAGACAAAAAAACTGTGCAAATTACTAATTTTCCCCACCCATATCCACAACTGGCTGAGTTGCAGAAGGAGATGGTGAGGTACAAGAGGAAGGATGATGTTCAACTTACCGCAACGCTTTATTTGCCTCCTGGTTACAGCCCATCCGATGGGCCGCTCCCATGTTTAGTCTGGTCTTACCCAGGAGAATTCAAAAGCAAAGATGCAGCAGGGCAAGTTCGTGGCTCTCCAAATGAGTTTGCCGGCATAGGCCCCACATCAGCTCTTCTATGGTTGGCTAGAAGGTATTATTCAGTTAGATTTACTAACTAAATTCAAACTTGAATTTAGAGTGCTAATTTTTTCGAAAACTTGAAGAGATGAATGGTAATGCTTTGGTTTCTGATTGCATTTAAGGTGAAATCAGCTATGCATTTAACTGTGGTTAAGCTTAATTCAACTTGGTTATCATTTGTTTTTTACTGCATAAATAGACGCTCATTCTGCCAAATATTAAATATTTATGTAGTTAGTGAATGCTATCTCATCCTACTATTTTTTTTGGTCTGATTTGTGTGCCTCTTTAATTCCTAGTCTTGGCTTTCCTGACCTACGAGTCAGTTTGTTCAATTAGACTATATTTATGAATTTAAGGTCCATGTGAGCATTCATCTATTTCTACTTCGTTCCGGTTAATTTTAATGGATGGTGTGCTAATTATTTTTTTTTAAAACTTTCAACTTGTTTTATTCACAAAAAGTGGATTATCCTTTCCCTGAACTTGAAATTTTGTTGGGTGAAGCGACGGGGATTTACTGTAAAAAGGAAATTATTCTATTATTCCAAATATTATGTCCATTTCTATCTAATCAATCTTAGTCATGTTTGAGACTTTGCTGGGTCTTTCAAGTCAGGTCTTCCATCTTCAACCTGATACCGGAGTTAACCCATGATGATGAAAGACGAATATTATTAAGCAAATAGGGAAGATACAATCAAGGCTCGAAACAATAAAGAAGACAATAAAGACAAGAACAACACGATCCGACTATTGCTTGAGGAGGGTATCAGTGGACTTCGACAGAGAGGGGATGGCCGGTGACTGTAGTCAGATGGAGCAGCAGGTGTGGGTGGCTGCCTGAGGCTTGGAGGGGAGCTACAGGTGTCTGCGGGCTACAGTAAAGGAGGTCGGAGAAGGCAGCAGGTGTGGGTGGCTGCCCCTTAAGGCCTGAAGTTGTGTGGCAGTTGACTGGAGGTGCTGGGAGGATTCGTTGGCCGATGTAAGGTGCTGGAGATGGAAAATATTCTTAAACACTCTAGAGGTGTTTTTTACTTTAAAATATGATTTGACATTCTGTTAAAAAAATAGCATTTTATTAAAATAGCATCACTTTAAGGACTTGGTATGTTCATGGAAATCTTATAGCTTGTGCAACATCAAGCAAAATTTTATTTTTTTGCATTGCAATGCCAGTATATTATTGTTCAATGCATTCTCTCAAAAGGACGTGTTCACTAAATTCTTTTTTCTATCATCAAAGTGTAGAATTACATATTTTTTTCCGAAATTGATTTCAATCACGGCATAACTTTTTTCATCCATCAGGTGGATCTAGCACAAATGAGCATGATCATCAATGAATGTTTCAATACATTTTTTCTATCAAAATTTGTAGTAACTCATGTTAACCGCAACACCCTAGCTAGATCAAAGGATTGTTTTTCAGTCTACCTATACAGTCAATTTGTACTTAAAATGACATCAACAATCAAAGGTGTATGCACGTTTAATATTATTGGGTTTGTTAAGAATCATTCCAACATTTAGTTATGTTGTTAAGCTTCAAAATATTTCAATTATTTGGCTGTGGCCAATTCAGTTTTAAAACTTGACAGTCCATAATTTAATCCATCGACTATAAAAAGTTGATGCAAAATGTTTCCTTGGGACTAAATTTTTATCTTTTTTGTGTAATCAAGAGATTAAAGTAGGATCAATTTTGTATCAGATTTTCTACATAAGGGAACTTCATGGATCAATTTTTTTAAGTCAATGGGCTATGTTAGAGAAATGTGATTGTCTTTGATTAAATCGATCCTACATGAACAGTCGGGGGACTATTTTGGAATTTATTATTTTATTTCTGTGAATCATTGATGAGATCTAGCTTCCAAATAACTTGTCAACTGCTATACCCCTGGAAATATCTCAGTAAATGACTTTTTGTGCAAGTTGCCCATTCTCAATTTGTCATTTTAACAAATGGTTACTTTCTTCTTCCTGTTATTTCTATTATAATGAAACCAATCTTATCACATAATTTTGTTTTTTCTGCAATTGATCTCCTTCTTCTTTGCAGATTTGCTATATTGTCTGGACCAACAATTCCAATCATCGGTGAAGGTGATGAAGAGGCAAATGATCGGTATTTTTGTCGGCATGATTGCTTATTATTTTTAACTATATTAGTGCATTAGTTTTCTATTTTTGGACAGCTTTCAAGAAATTAGCTGTAATGGCATTGACTCCTATCTCTTACACCTTTCCAACGATGTCAATACCGCATCTTTTATAAATTATTAACATACATTTCTTATTTTTCTATTTTTGGATTATTATACCTGCAACATTCTTAGCGAAGTCATTTTCTATTTTTTCCTCTTCTTCTGTTTTTCCTTTTGTCCAGTGCTTTCATGGCTATAAAATATTGAATGCTTTATATAATTCACATATATACCACCCAATTCCTATTTATTTACATATCTAACACCTAAACTTTACTTTTTACATTTATACCAACCCATGTTTTTCTTATCGCATAAAAAATATGTCCATTTTAACTTTTAAAAAGTGAAATTGACCTTTTGATGCATAGTTAAGATGCCATGTATGTAAAATTTAAAGTTGAGGTGTTATATATGTAAATTCTAAGAATTGAGTGGTATGTATGTAAATCTTCTTTCCTTTTTAAATACCATGAACCATTTATTTCTAAATAGAAAGCATGCTATTTTCTCTTAATAGAAAAGTAAAATTTTTCTTTACTATCATCACACCCATCATCTCTACATGTGTCGTGCATGACTCCTTTGGTCAAATGGAGCTGAACTCCATTTTATCTATGCTTTACTTTGCCGATCTTTATCAAATTTAAAGTGAAAGCTCAGAAATATCAAATGAAACGTATACTAGCTTTGACCACCATCTTGTTTTGCTTCCACATACATAGGCAGTCATTAATTTATATGACTTTTTCCCAATTTATGGTATGTTTTTCATTGTGGAATGTTATTTGCTACACATTAATATTGGCTGTTCTTGTCATGGAATATTTATTTCATAAGATTTCTTCTCTGAATTAACTTAATAAGGTTCGGCGCAATCAATTTTTTAAATTTATTATTATCATTTTTATTTTTATTTGCAGCACAATTAGTTAAATGGCTTATCTCTAGCACATTTAAAAATTAAAGCAAAATTAATTGCGCATAACTGGCAACAGAATTTATATGAGAAGCATGGCACAAAGCTATCTAATTAAAAGCAGCTAACTCCTCTCTGTCAAAAATCGTTGTTACTCTTACAATTTTCTAGTATTTTTTTTTGTACTTTCACAAAAGAAAGTATATACTTTTTTAAAATGGCATGTACAATAGGTGTTAAAAGTATATACTTATAGTATTTTAAACAGGTACGTGGAACAGTTGGTTTCCAGTGCTGAGGCTGCGGTTGAGGAAGTTATAAGGAGAGGGGTAGGTTTTTCTTGAATTGTTACCTACGGATATTAACGCAATTAGTTTTTGCATATGAACCTTTCTTATTTATGCTTGATAATTTATTTAGGTTGCTCACCCAAACAAAATTGCTGTTGGAGGTCATTCGTATGGGGCGTTTATGACAGCTAATCTCCTTGCACATGCGCCCCATCTTTTTTGCTGCGGAATTGCTCGGTCTGGGGCATACAATAGGACACTAACTCCTTTTGGATTTCAGGTTTAATTTTTGGGATATTTACATACCTTGCACACAATTCTTATGTAATTACTATCTCACACCTAAACTTTCACATTTACACACATAGCACTTTGATATTTCAAACCTATGCATGAAAAGGTGGATTCATTTTTAGAAGTGGTAATAGTGCTATTGCTGATGTGATATTAAAAATTTGAGTGCTATGTTTAAGTATGAAGATTTTGATGTGAACATGTATTTACTTAAGAATTCCGTGCTATGTTTGTAAATGCCCCTAACTTTTTTTTTTTGTTCTGACCGCCCAGTTTCATCTTCTCTTCCCTACAAGGTTCCTTTTCTGCATAGTAGAATGGCATCTGCCTTCCAGTTTTATTTTTTTATTTTTATATTTTATTCTTTAAATTTCCACATGATGACTATTTATGAACTAGGCTTTTCTGATTAGCATTTTGATACAGAATGAAGACAGAACGTTATGGGAAGCTGTCAATACATATGTTGACATGAGCCCTTTTATGTCAGCGAACAAAATCAAGAAGCCACTTCTGCTAATTCATGGAGAAGAGGATAATAATTCAGGAACTCTGACAATGCAGGTAATGAAATGCTCCTTATCTTTATTATTTTAGATTTTTCTGATTAAAATGTTTGATAATATAATTCTCGTGATAGACTTCATATTTGTTTCTAACAATGTTGAACTTCTATCAAGAAATAAAAGTATTTTTGTGCCTTTTCCTTTTTAATTAAATGGAAGCATTTATCTGGCCACTTGTGTGATAGAAAAGTACCGCCTAGACTGAAAGGAAAATTTTATAAGAGGTGTTGAGACCTGGAATGATCTATGGCATTTAATGTTAGCCTTTAAAAGAGAGGTATAATACTAAGTTAAGTGTTGCCGAGATAAGAATGATTAGGTTGATGAGTGGCTTTACACTTAGAGACAAAATTCGAAATGAAAATATCCATGATAGGGTTGTTGTAGCTCCAGTGACGGACAAAATTAGAGAGAGTCTTCTTAAATGGTTTGGTCACATTAAACATTGACCATTGATGATCCGATTAGGAGAGTAGATGTTTTACACTCGACTTATGTTAAGAAGGAAAAGATAGACCTAGGAAGACTTGGGCTTTTTGTATAAAAAATGATCTTAATTTATTATATAATTAATTTAAAATATTACATTTAATAGGACACAATGGAGAAAAAGGATTCATGTAGCCGACCTCACTTAGTGGGATTAAGGCTTTGTTGTTGTTGTTATTGTTGTTGTTGTTGGAAGCATTCATCTAACCATTTAAATGGAAGCATCAAATGGAGCATTGGGTTAACAAGTGGCTTTATAGGATTTTGATAAAAGAGAACGTAGTAGACCCAATCAGAAAGAAAATCCCTATAAGCAACCATGAATTGTATCGTCCAATGGACTCTTGCAGATATGGTGTTGAAGTTTATCCAAGGGGGCAAATTTAGTCAACTTTAGTTCATGGAAGAACTTTTTCCAATCAAATGTGCCTTTATGATTCACAACTCAAAGGGTAAAAAATGGTTAGGGAATATACGGTACGCAACTATGATTGCAGTATAATAGTATTATTTTGCTGCAACTACCTAGTCAGAGGGCTCTGGTCATAATCATTACTTTTAGTGGGGGCCAAACCACGTTGACATAGGACTTGGGCCACTTTTTACTAGAGTGAAATTATTTTGTGTATGAGTATAATGATACACTTGATGTGATATTCATTTTTTATGGCTTGAAGTCAATCAAAAGCTTGTTACCCTGACAAATTTCTTCGGAGGGTGGATGTGATTTGCTTTAAGTTTTTGAAGTGATTAATTTTTAACTTCGAGTATTTTTATGATTTCTTTTTAAATGTTGAATTAAAAATTATTCTTTCGATTGAAATCTTCTATGAATCGGCCATTATCGGAGATTTTGAATATTTAAAAAATATATGTTTGAAATTTATTTAAAATTCATCAATTTTGATATCTTTAGAATACGAGTCTTCTCAATTTCAGTTCTAATGAGGATGATCAAACTAAGTGATTTGGATTTGTAAATTTGTATATTTGTGATTTAAATATTCATTAAAATTACTTGTGAGACTTATTACCCTGCCCTAAAGATAAGGAGGCCCGATGAGAGCGTGCAGTGTTTGATTATCCTGAATTTGACTTAAATATACGAGTTCTTTAATTTTAAAACAAGCTTAGATATTTTCAAAAGAACATTGCACACTTTTCAGAGCAAGTGATTAAACAAATTTAACCCGCACAACATTCCAAGACTATCCAATTTTAAACATTTAGTTCATTTGGGTCATGACTTCGACCTGATAGCTTACATTAACTAAGCTAGAACCTTACTTTACACAAAATTTCATAACTTCTAATATATAAAACATCAATTAAGAAACCATAAAGTACACTACATAGAAATCAAAACATTCAGAAATAACAACATAATTTGTAGACAATCTCTCATATAACATATAATACTATCTCACTACCCATTAGAAATGAAGGTTCTCTCTGACAATGTTAAATTTACTTTAGTTGGAAAATTCCAACTTGGGCACCCTAAGATGGATAAAGTCAGAAAATATTTCGAGAATTTGAAACTCATTGGCGGATGGAAATTGAGAGTGTTAGATGACAGACATCTACTTATTCGGATACAAAAAGAAGAAGACTATGCTAGACTTTTTGCGCAATAATCAGTTTTGATTGCTGGCACTCAAATGCAGATTATTAAATGGACTCCTGATTTTGACCCATCTAAGGAGCCTCCTATTATTCCTATGTGGTTCAAACTTCCGGGGTTCCCCTTTCATTTGTACAATCCGCGTGCTTTGTACAACATTAGCCAGGCTCTCGGTACTTCTCTCAGAGTGGATGCTCCTACTTTTGATATGGTCTCCCAAGGTGGTGCTAGGGTTCGAGTGGAGAGAGATTTCACTCTCCCTGATGTGGATCGTTTTTGGATCACAGATGGTGCGGATGGTTTTTGGCAGGAGGCTGTGGTGGAGAGCGAGCGCTTCTTTTTGCCGGCGATTGCAAAATGTTTGGGCACATTAGAGAAGCATGCTTATAGACTACATCCTCCTCGAGGAAAAGGTGCAGTAGGCCTTCTGCTGTTGTTGGAAATTCCCAACATGGAGTTGACGCTACCCTGGCTCAGGAGACTAGGGTAGCATCTGATGCTGATAATTCAGCTGACTCGCCTTTCGGGGACTCTGTTGTGAAGGCTGTCGGGGAGACTCCTCAGCAGGTTGCACCAGTTGCCACCCCTGTGGCTACCGTGGTTACTGAACAATTTGGAAGGGTGGCCCTTCCTCCTGTGATGCAAACCGCCCAGGCGGTTAGAGAACCAATCACTACATCAGCTTCTCCCACTGCGGATCTGACGACTCACACTTCGGAGGATCAATGGCAAGTGTATACCTCCAGGAGGAAGAAAAAGACGGGGGGTACCTTGCTACTTGGGAATCTTATGGATGACACCTTGGTCTCTCCCGCGATGGGAATCAGCTCCGGAGCTCGATTATCGAATGCGCTTCAGAACCATGGAAGAGGAGCGCCTGCGACCTCATCCATTCGAAAAGTTTTAGTTGCTTGGTTTATACTAGTCCTATCTTTTGTACTTTTATTTAAGTTGCTTTTTGTTTCTTTGAGTTGGGCTCCACCATGGGGCCCTCTCTTTCTACTTGTTTTGTAAATCCCCTCTTTGATCTTTATTGAAAATGGCCCTAGGGCTTTTTGGAAAAAAAAAAAAAAAAAAAATCTCACTACCCATTAGAAAACAATAAGAAAATAAATTATATTTATTTCACAACCTATTATTAATTAGCTGTAGTCCTCCTGTAAATAAAATCTCCTCTTACACAAATCTACAATTTTTTTGAATTAAACAATTAACTTCAGCGGTAAGTTTTCACAACTTATTGAGAAATTACAAACTTATTATGCATAAAATTCATATGCAAGTGCTATACATGGATAACCAAAATTAAAATGTAATTCATTACTTAATTAAAAATTAAGCTTTTATTTTAAATTTAACTATTCTTATTTCAAATTATGTATTTATCTTTTTTAATCTATGTAGGAAGTTATGTCTGGATTACCGTCGTACTCAAAAGTATCCTCAAAATTATGCCAATAGATGCTCTCAAAATTTTATACCCGAAGGTTCACTTTTATTATTTTCATTCTTTTTTTCGTGCACGTGTACATTGCACCATCTGACAGTACATCTAGGGGCAATCCTGAATTACTTACGCTTTTACATATTATTTTCTTTAAATTACTTCCTTTAAAAACATTGAAGGATCATATTCATTTTCTTTCTTTTTATTTCATTTAAATAATTCTTAAGCTTACGACATGGACACAAATTTGATATAATTATAAAAATAGTTGTTTGAAGCTTTAAGAAGAGTCTTTATTTAATTTAACATAACTTTATTTATATATGAAAATAATTACTCACCTTTGTCTTAAATGACCGCTTTATAAGCTTAATCGTCTCATTACTTGCTTTTACTATATCCTTCTTTTTACTAATTTTGCCCAAACCATGATTCAAAGCCCAATTCATTTAATTTAATTTTTTTTAACCACTATTTAAATTCATTAAATCATACCTAATAACATGTATTTAATTAAACAAAATATTTTATTAAAATAAACTCCCAAACTCTTACCTTACCAAAGTATGCTCGGATTGACCTCTCTCCTCCCGTAGCTTGCACACTTCATCAACTTCTCATTCCAAACCGAAATTTCTATATTTTGAGTCATGATTCAATGAATCTTTCTATGGACATTAATTAAACACAAATTCTCTCTCTCTCGCTTTCTCTCACACACACGCACATATAAATTTTATTAAATAACTCAAAATCTTAGATCACTTTTTTAAACCTCGATTGACAGCCCTAACCCACACACACACGACTACCTCGTTTTCCTCTGCCTTCGATGTCGACTAAACCCCGCATAGCAGATGCCTGCGGTTGTCTTCCTTCTCCATCTTCACACCAGAGCCACTCGACTTGGGTTTCACCATGGCTAATTCTCCACTTCAAACATGACGTTGAGCCCCACCTTCTCCTCACCCTTCTTTGGCGTCGATCAATTTTCCTCCACGCATGCCAACACAATGCAACATCGGCCTCGATAAACTCAAATAAACCCATATTAAGCAGCGACGACGACTACTCATGCAAAATGCATAGGGAGCCCTTGATTCTTCCTCTTCTCCTACACAAAAAGGCTTCTATCCAATTTTTTTTCCCTTGCATTTTGTCTCTCACATGAATCCACACAGGAGGCAGTACTTCCAATCATAGATAAGTGCTTGATCTCTCTACTCGTCCCAACTAGTGCTAACACACAACCCTTCCTCTTCTTCTTTGTCTGCCACTCTTGCTCTCTCAGCTGATACGAGGAAATGGACCATGCCTGCCCCATCCTTGAACTTTTAAAGACGAAGCCATCTAATAGTTACTCCATGCTGATTCTAAATTCTCAATAACATTCTTATTTATTGTAGTTATTACAATCTCTCATCCTTATAGAATTTCATGCTCGAAAGTTAACAAGTTTAATTACCTCAAATGTATAGTTGCAGATATCTTTCTTGCATATCATAAATTTTCTCTCAAGTAGTGTCTTTCTTTGATTCATGCTTTCATAAAATTTTCACAAATGTAATCTTTCTATTACGAAGCTTCTTCGTATCATATTTCAATATTCTTTTTGGATTCTTAATACAAGTCAAATTAGATTGTATGAGTTCGCTATCACCCTACATGATTCATCTTTAATATACTTTCTAATTGAAGAAATGTCAAAACATCATATTTTTCTTACAAATGAGCTAGTAAAGCCAATCGATAAGCCATTTTCAATTCCCTCCACAATCTCATATGGACCTACATGTCTTGGACTCCGTCTTATTTTTTTTTCTAAAATGTTGCATACCCTTCAATAGACTGACTTTGATGTAGACAAGCTCTCTAACTTCAAACTCTACTAGCCTGCGCTTATTATTATAATATTTTCTGTCTATCCGGCCTGCTTTTAAATGTCTTGGACTTAGTCTTATTTTTTTTCTAAAATGTTGCATACCCTTCAATAGACTGACTTTGATGTAGACAAGCTCTGTAACTTCAAACTCTACTAGCCTGCGCTTAGTATTATAATATTTGCTTTGTCTATCCGGCACTGCTTTTAATCTGTCTCTAATCGGCCTAATTTCCTTTGTATCATCATCAACTATGTCAGCTCTATTGACAATTTATTCACTTGATTCACTACAACATAAATGTATCCTGCCCTTTCCTTTGTACAAAACTTCATATGGAGCCATTCCAATGCTAGCTTGTTAATTGTTATTGTAAGAAAATTCCACTAAATGTATATGTGTCTTCCACCAAAGTCAAGGACACAATCTTAGTAGATTCTTTTATGTCCGAATAGTCCTTTCTAAGTGGCTATCTATTTGAGGGTTAAAGATTGTACTAAAAGTCAATTTAGTATCCAAATTCTTTTGATTATTCTTATATAATTTGTAAGTAAATCTATCATCTCTATCGGAGGGATCGACCTTGACACTCCATACAATCTCACAATTTGATACATATATAATTTGACTAATCTATCAATTTGATCTGTCTTTCTAATAATCAATAAATGGGCAGACTTAGTTAAGCTATCAACATTTATCCAAATAACGACATGACTCTGACACGATTTCTGCAATCCAATCACAAAGCCATAACGATCTTTTCTTATTTCTACTCTGGAATTGGTAAGGGCTGTAAGTAGCTTCTAAAACTTTGGTGTTTGGCCTTCTGTAGCTGACGTGTAGGGTATTTGGCCAAACTTCTGCCACTGTCCTCTTCAATCTTGGCCGCCAAAATGTTTCTTTGAGATCCTGATACATTTTTTTACTCCTTGGTTGAATAATATAGTTAAATAAATGTGCTTCCTCCATAATCTCCCATCTCAAATTGTCAACATTTGAAACATAAACTTTGCCTTTATATTTCAAAAAAGCTATCCTGATCTAACACAATTTTTCAAACTGACTACTTTTAACTTACTCTAGGATTTTCTTAAAACTACTATTTCTGGCTAATGAATTCCCAATTCTACCATTTAAAGGTGGACTCCACGGTTAACTAATTTTGTTGAACCATACTATCGTCATTATTACTATTTATAGATAGCAAATCCTTAAGTAACTGCTTCAATGATTAAATTAGTAGTTAAAATTACCTAAAAACTTTTTGCTAATTGCATTTGCCACCACATTTACCTTTCTTGGACGGCTTTGAATATTAAAATAATTATCTTTAATAAACTCCAGCCATCTCTTTTGTGTCTGATATAGCTCTTTCTGAGTAAATATGTACTTAAAAGTTTGGTGATTAGTAAATAACTCGTATCTAACTTCATATAAGTTGTACCTCCATATCTTAAAGTTCAAACATAACTGTTGCAAGATCCAAATCATGTGTGAGATAAAGTTTTTCATGGTTATTCAATTGTCTTGAAGCATAGGCAATAACCTTTCCATGTTGTATTAGTACATGACCCAAGCCTTTCAAATATGCATAATTGAAAAATTTGAAACTCATCTGGTCCTGAAAGAACAACCAACACTAGAGCAGGTATTTAATAAATCTCCAGCTTCTGAAAAGTCTTCTGACAGCGATCTGATTATTCAAACTTCACCATCTTCTAAGTCAACCTTGATAATAAGATAATAATCTTGAAAACCCCTTTACAAATCTCCTGCAATGACTAACTGGGCCTTGAAAACTCCTGACCTTGATGACAATAGTAGATCTTGGCTAATCTGCAATCACCTTGATCTTATTCTAATATTTATATATGCCATCTCTATTGATAATGTGCCTAAGAAAAATCATACTTTTAAGTCAAAATTCACATTTAGAAAAATTAGCATATAAGGTTTTCTTTTTCAAAGCCAGTAGAACATGTAAATGATTTGTATGGCTGATTTCATCCCTCGACTACACCAGGATATCATCTATAAATAAAATAACAAAGATATCTAAAAAGTGTCTGAAGACTTTTATTCATCAGATTCATAAAAACTATAGGAGCAATAGTCAGTCAAAATGACATCATCATATCCGGTCAGGAAAATCGTCTTCACTACGTATTTCTTTTTAATTCTCAACTAGTAATAGTTTAATCTTGATTAATCATTGAAAATATAGTTACTTTTTATAATTGATCAAACAAGTCATCACTCCTCGGCAATGGGTATTTATTTTTAACCGTAAGTTTATTCAACCCTTTGTAGTTAATGCATATTTTGAAGCTCTCATCATTGTTTACGAATTATATTGGAGCTCCCCAAAGTGAGGTTTGATGTATCCCTTATGTAGCAATTCCTACGATTGAATTTTCAACTCTTGTAACTCCTTAAATGTTATTCTGCATGGTGCCTTGGATAGATGCTCAACACCTAACAAGAGTAGTAAAACCAATCTCTTGCACTTGTGGTAATCCTGATAATTTATCAAGAAAAACTTTTGTATATTCACTTACAATTGAAATATCACCCAAAAACATTAGTTAGAGATATTTGTTACTTGTGAAAGAAAACATTGATTTCCATGATTCAACAATTTGAATGCTTTCAAATATGTAATTATCATGAATGTTAATCCTCTATTACCTTAAATTTCTCCCAACGTACATTTATTTTAATAAATTTTTATTGCAATCTATTATGAAAGTTTTTAAACAACCAATCTATTCTTAAAATTACCTCAAATTTTAGTAAGTGTAACACAATAAGTTGTGCGTCAAAATTCTTTCCACCAATTACTAACTTCATCTCACATAATTGATTAATTTTCATAGAAGTATGATTTGACATTGATCACAGGCATTAAGATATTCAATTGCATCACTTTAACCAATTCCTTGGCTATAAAAAATGTGATGCTTTTGAATGAAATAGTAATCTCATTGGCCTTTTTGGAGATATATGATACATTTTATTAAACCATTGTATTTAATATTTAAGACCGACTTATTAATGTATCTAACTTCTTTCAGAATATTATGAACGATATGACATAACATAAATTTTACTATAATTAGAAGTACTCTCAATTGAAATTACTTGAATGTAAAACGTACTTGTGATATCTTTAGGAGAGTCCTTAGTTTCCCCTTGTGAAAGTGCGTCCCTTGGCTGAACATTCTGTTGGGTTTGATCAGGATTCGACACGGATTCTGATGATTCACCTGCCCTCAGCATGCCAAAGCCTCTCCAAGGTGGTTCAACATTTGCCCTTAGAATCTGTTAGAGCCCTCTATCCCAATCTAAAGCAATTCCTTGCCATCTCTTCTGGTTGGTGGCACCAAAATAAGTGTTAGATCTTGCAAGACACTCATCCTTATGAATCCTTTCACACTTGTCACACTTCTTCGCTTTAATTTGGCTGCCAACACTATTGGATTGCCTTTAGGTCCCATATTTCCTAATTGGAAGGATTGCCTGCCCCGAGGACTCTAAGGAAACCTGGATGCATCTGAATTTATAAATATGGCATTGAAACCATGCTTTACATTTTGTGATTTCTGAACTATGAATTAGGGCTTGGGCGCAGCGGCATTACTTTTTTGATCAATAGGGCACTGCTATATGTGTGTTGGACTATTTGCCTCTTGCATCATAGTATCTAGCTCTCTTTTTTTGACTCTCAAAATCTTTTTTCGGTTGTTGTGGCATGCTCTATTTTATGTTTTGGCATTATCAAACAGGCACCATGCGCTGTGTGAAAATTTGCAATTGTACTCGACATAATATATTCCACCAGTAATTTGCACACTAAGAATAGCATAATATTGACACAAAATATAAGAAGAATACCCCACTACTTTGTACACAACAAATTCAGAGAACTTAACGTAGAATTCATTAAATACACAACTTTGTGCACTTAATAGTAAAATCAATTTTTTGCACTGGTAGTAACCCTTATATTCACATTTTCTAGGATAGGTATTCAAATCCTTCGATTTTTATAAAAATATTTCAAATGCATCTGTAATTTCCTTGAATTATACTTAATTCCCTTGGACAATATTCAAGCTTCATCGAATGAATATTTTAGAAATTTACAATGCCCCTTGTATATCCTTTTGAGCGAAATCGACAATCTTGTTGAGGTAGAAACGGTGAGATATAGTACAAACTTTTTTCTAATTTTTTTTGTAACCTATAAACAATAAAGTGGAGAAAGTGTAAATGGGCTAAACACAAAAACGTGAATAAAGCAAAGAAGGGCTTGGGTTTTGGGTTCACGGTCCTCTATTGCGGGTGTGGTGTTCGAGTAAGTGGAGTTGCAAAGCCCAAATAGAAATAGTAAAATGAAGAAGACAAAGGCCTCCGCGGTTGGTGCAAATTGAGAATGGGTCGGAGTGGTTCATGTGACAGAGAGGAGGAACAAAGTTTTACCTTTCGATTGGTGGGGTTGAACGACTATAACATTGGGAATATTTTTGTCTTTGTTGGATGTCACCGTTGTGGGTGTGGAAGACCTGCGAAGGAGAAAACAATGTCAAGAATGACAGGGTATCGTGCGAGTCTTACAAATAGGGAAAAGGCTTGCAACTTTATGAACGGAGGAGGGGTGGAGTTTCGTTTGTCTGTTGCGTGCAAATAAAGGTGATAGAACGCGAAGGGGATAAGGACCTCTACTTTATCATGTTGGTTTTGAACCAGTGGAAAAGGACGAAGCGAAAGGGGAACAACAGAGATATAGGATTCTCTGGCTTCTCCTGCTATTTTCAGGATGAATTGGAGCGGAGTATAGGGAAATAGGCGAGGGAGATGGAGCAGAGATGTGCGAATGAGGGCTTGGGTTCAATTTGGTGAGATAATGGACGTATAAGGCTGCAATAATAGTTGTGGAAGGCTGATAGTAGGATTAGTTATACGGGAATAGTAGTTTAGAAATGTTCAAAATTTAATTTGACATCAAATAATTTTAATTAAACTTAATTAGCAATATTAATGTTGACTTTAACCTTTTCTTTTTTAACAGAAACAAATGTCTCCTAATAATTTTGGCGCGTGCCTGAAGCGGATCATATTTGTTACAAATTGATTGATCCAATGGGTGGTGTCCAAAAGCTTCATCGGACATCACTTTGCGAATTTCATTTTGCTTATGTCCGGGAATGTTGACCGGACGCCGATGCAAAATCACAATTTGAATTTTTGGTGCACATGCATATATCATTGGAGTCTTGCTTTACATTTGATGGACTTATGAAAGAATTGATTTGAATTGTGTTTAAGGACTTTTCAAGTGAGTGAACACACTTTCAACCCTAGCTTTATGCTTTGATGGACCTGTTGAATGAGGGATGCTAGTGACCTAGCTTTCATGTTTTGTTGAATCAGTAGACATAAATCGTTGGCCTTGTGCTTGGCGCTTTATTAGACTAGCTGTTAATCGAATTTCCTTAGTTCGTTCATGAGCTTTGAATGAACTTGGGATAACCTCTTCGGCTCTTTTCTTTCTGCTTTGATGTACTTATTTCAAGAAGTGTTGTCTCTTGGCATGTGCTTTATGCTTGATCAGACTTTTTGGAATAAGTTAGAATTTCTTAATTTGAATAGGACAACAATCTTAGCTTAATGCTTTATTGAATGAAGATCATTCTATTTGATTTCTCTTGAAATTTTGTTTAATCAATAAAAATTCCATAATTTAGTCCACTTGAACTTTATCAAATTGGATAGCTTAGGATTTGATAGTCTTTGTCATTAGACTAGCAAAATAGAAGCTTCTTCACTATTATCGTTTTTATGGCATATTGAGTGGAAAGAGCTGGCAACCACTAAGACATATTTTGGCTTGTTGGCTTCGACCTTCTTGACTCATTTGAATCTTAGATTTGGACTTTAAGAACTTGTTCTTCTTCTGCTTAATAAGCTTGAGCTTATAGACTTTAGGGATTTTCTTTTATCTGCCAATTTGTGAAAAAAAACCTCTAGATTTGAAATACCTGGACTTGTCACATTTGATGGATTTGAGAGTTAGGCAACTCCTTAACAAGATGAGGACTCTTCAACTGCAATTATTTTTATGACTTGTTGAGTAAGCTTGTTCTTTTACTACCATTGTTTTTATGGCTTGTTGAGTGAAGAGAGCTATCAACAACTTATCTATATGTGGGATTATTAAGGTTGACCGTTTAGGCCACTTGAGTTATAGACTTGATTGTGGTAGAACAAACTTCTTTTTGACTTATTAAATCTTGCATATCTTGAAGCCTTTTCAATTAAATCTTCAAAATATTTGTTAATCAAATTGAGAAATCTTTTCCTGCTAAATTTTATCATAGATAAATTTTTCTTGATAGCAAAATTCTTAAGCAAATATTTAGGAATTTCAGCATAGAAATATGATGTCAACCCAAAAGGAATGAGATCTCGATGATAGGCATGATGTCGACCTTTGTCATTGGGTTTCTCAATCATAAGTTTATTGTCGCTAAAAAAGAGGGCCCTCTTGTTTGATAAAACACATTTAACGATTTTGACATTGAGTGTGATGTCAACCCAAATAAACTGCAAAAATACCCCAACTTATGAGAGGGTTTTATGATTGGTTACAAACACATTCTTATATTACAAGAGTTTCCAAAAAAATCTTTTGTAATTTTCTTTGGCTTTTTTTTTTTTTTGATTGGCTTTGTCGGCCGCTGAAAGTGTGCGTCTTTGAGATTTAATTTAATATATATATATATATATATATTGATTTTTGAAAATAAAACTTTAAATTTTAAAGTATGAGAATGAACAAATCTCATTTGTTTAGCAGTTTGAATGAACGAGCATTATATCGCAAGTAACGCGTCGATCCCGAAGAATAGACACCCTATTTAATGATATCGCTCGATCAAATAAATTACGGAATTCATGACATCTGTTCTGGTCTGCGAACCTCTATGTGGAGCGACAAATTCCTCTATTTAATACAAAAAAATTAAATAGGGTTTATATTATCTGGTTTCATAAAGTTCCCTATAGAGGCAAGCCCCTACAGTTAATTACCCCTCAAATGACCAAAGTCACATGAGAGAACTCTCGATTTAGATCAGGGGTTTCTATCTTCATGAATTCGAGGGTAGAGTTTTCAACGAAGTGTGCTAATAGGAAATCCAATAGGTGAAAGGCGCAATGTGGAACAGTTATTTTCAGAGTCAGAGAAAAGAAACGTAGGGGATGTCACGGATCTCGAGGAGAACCTCGATGACTTCCCAGACTATCCTATGGTTGGTCTTTAAATTTTGGAAATGAATTTATTTAAGTTTCAATCATGTCAATTAATTATAGGAATTACATTTACATAATCACCTGATTATTGACCCGACTCGCAATAACGCAGTAATATTCGCTTCCAAAAGATGAGTAAAACTCGACCCAATTTAAATAATGGCTAGTGTATAAAATCAAAATGTTGTAAAATTTTAGAAAATATTTCACACATTAGAGTACTTACGCAAAGTATACTTTATCGTTTCAAGTAATATAGGGTTTTCTTTTATAACACCGGTATCGATCCCATGAGAAGCGAGTAGAAAATCCTTTGAGCTAATTCCAGTCTATTTCTATAAGCGCCTAAATTTGGAATGTCGATTAAAATGAGTTTTCTAATAACTAATCCTAAATTAAATTCTTAAATAAAAAGATAACTTATGGATAAATTGGTTTGGAGAAATTTGAGATATTAAAAATTACTTTTCTCTGCAATTACATAGATAATGTGTAAGAAAGATATGCTTAAAATTAATGTAGTAGTGCTAGAATGAAGCATTCACTATTCTTTACCCTTTGCATGCACATAAAGAACATTAGCTAATCCATAGATCGGTTCGGGATGTTTTATTAGTAGAATGGGTTAATCTGAGCTCACACTACTTAGATGTCCAAGGTGGCTATGGTCGTCCTACTACAGTGACTCGTTCCCTTTCTATAGATCAAATTATTAGAATTTAGTCCGTCACTCTAAAACTAATCAATCTGCGCCCGATAAACAATATCTCCCTATTTATTCGCACTTCACTTCGAATAAGCCGCACGAGCGCTTTCGACTACCTGAGGATTCATGTGATATCTACTAGTTAAGAATTCATCTCTTTCTGGTCTCGAATTCTTCAACAAGCTTTTAACAATACAAGTGATCAATTTGTAAAGTAAATAAAGATCCGGTATGAATATCATCACCATAATTTAATAAGAGAATATCTAAGAAATCTTAATTCCTAAACATGCATCTATTTCATTACAAAATAAAAGTAAATGAAAATAATGACATGCATAAGTAAAAGAATTGATAAAACTATATAATAAATTAAGTGTCAACGAGAAACTTATTTCATTAAGTGATTCTATTATATTTATGCAACTATCCGTCACCTGTAAGCATTTAATAGATAATTCTATCATAAAAATGATTTTCCTACGTACGCCACTACTTCATATTAAAAGAAAGAGTAAAGGAAATCACTTGTGAAACATGGATAATTCATGACGTGAAAACTTGGTTTAAAACAAAGAAAATCCACTGAAAATATTTATAACAAATACGAAAATGAAGAACACAATACTTAGCTTTTTCCTCTGAAAGAAAGAAGAAATTCTCTCCACCAAAGTTTCACACCGATCCATGCGCCGCTCGTACATCCCTTACATAAATATCTCAAAATCCGTCACCAATCTCTCCATAAGATGTAAAAATCTACATCTTCATAACTCTAAATGACTAAAATGACTAAGGGGAAAGAGAGAGACTATAGGGTGCGATTTTCTCTGAAGGAGTGAACTCTTATTTATAGGCTCCAAGGGTTGCTTTGAGGCACCTCTTCAAAATGTGTCCAAATTCAATGAATCATCTAGAAGGTGTGTCTGGCGCCTAGGCGCCGGACACCGCGTCCAGTTCTTCGCACCTCTTCACTTTGGCTCGCACCTCTTCGCTATTTAAACCGCTCCAATGTGTCTAGATTCATTGTATCACATGTCCTATATATTTGGAATAACTTCCAGGCTTCTAGAAGGTCTAGAAACTACTTAACACCGTCAAAATAACTCCCAAAGTCGTCGAAAATCCGTTCATAACCGTTTCCGGATGATTCGGCGCCAGGCCTTGATTTTGGCGCCTGGCGCCGTTTTCTCGTCGTCATCGGCGCCTACGCGCCGGTTTTGGCCCCTAGGCGCCACCCGTGCGCAGCCTCCACCGTTTTCGCTCCGTTTGGCTCCGTTTCAACTCCGTTTCGCCCCATTTCGCGTTGCGTTGCGTTCCTAACATCTTCAATTACTGAGATGAGCATAAAAACAACCTTCTCAAAAGTATAATTTCATTCAAAACATGTGAGACATATAAAAGATATTAAGCGTAGAAAGACATATTGATATGTCTTAAGTCGAAGTTTCTTTCTGCTTCATTTTGGCTCAAAATTGCATAGTTTCAGCTAATTTTCTCTAAAATCATATTTTTATATTTGAAAACAAAAATATGCAAAATTACTTCTTTTATAGTGTAATATCAAAAAATATGCATAAAGTGGGCATGAAATGAACACTAAAAATATGTACTTTTTTCATGGATCAATTA
Source organism: Papilionanthe hookeriana x Papilionanthe teres (assembly GCA_022702705.1). NCBI lineage: Eukaryota > Viridiplantae > Streptophyta > Magnoliopsida > Asparagales > Orchidaceae > Papilionanthe > Papilionanthe hookeriana x Papilionanthe teres. The sequence continues at coordinate 62,128,845 of CM040433.1, forward strand.
TGCAAATAACCTGGAAGGTAAGAGGATTTATGCTGTATCGGACGACGACCTCGAAATCCTAAGCGAGTTAGGTTTATATTATACAACATGGTTGTGCAAATGCCTAAAAAAACAGGTGAGAATTTATGTCGCACATGGCTGTGCAAAACCCAAAAGAAAGAAGAAATGAAAACAAAGAAAATCGAGAAAAAAAGCAAAAAAACTTCCGTGGAGAACCTCGAAGAAAATCACGAACAAGCGCGAAAAAATCGTAGCAAAAACCACAAAAACACTAAAAGAAGAAACTCACACTTGTCACGCTAAACTCATGGAGGACCGTAAGAAAGCTATGGGGCACCTGAAAAAAACCGTAAGCATAGTGGCGGGAACGACTCAGAGCTGGATTGTGTGCGCCCAATCTTGGACAAGAGCTACCGAAACAGAGGGCAGTCCTAACCTCGACTCGAGTAATTAGCCGTGGACCATTACTGATTTTCATTCATTTTAGTTTGCATGCATATAAAATTTTATAAGAAATAATTTTGTTGTAGAGGAGATTTTGTTTCAAAAGTATTTATTTTATAAAGTAGTACGATCATGAGTAATCACTGTCTAATCGAATTGTGACTACTAACAACCTAAGGGTATTTGTGTAATGATCTCACAAGACTGGCGAATAGTATCGTCGGTCTCGAGCCTCGACTCCAGGTGGAGATTTTACGCGATGGCGAGGGGATACTATTCTAATTCTCTCTTTTTTAAGCACACATAAGCATTATCGTCGCCGTCAAACCCTAACCACCCTACTTACTGGCGCTGCTGATGGCCTACATATAGCCTAAAGGGGCTATATGTGCACACCTACACGTCCCCTGTAGGTGCGGACATTGAACCAAAAAGCAAGGAGAAAATCAAGGGACGGGGGATCAATGAAAGCAGAGAGGAGAAAACAATTCACCTAACACAGAATCGTAAAACGAGGTGAATTGGTTATCAAAATCAATCAAATCAAGTCAATCACCCCGGACTCCCGACAATTCTCACTCGTCCTAAAGAAAGAACCTAGACGTGTCGCTGCTCTCATGGAGTGACCTGGATCCTTAGGGTGGTGTCAAACCCATTCCCATGACACTCAAGTAATGACAAAGAAAAGAGAAACATAAAACAAAGCTGCGGGGAAGACCCCTAAACCTTAGACCTTTACTCGGTGCCCCTCGAACCCCAACAAAAACCAAGCATCTTTACTTTCAGATTTTGAAAATAAACACCCACGCATCTCATATTTTTGAAAATGAGGCCCCATGCTTTCAGGTTTTATAAAGAAAAACATTATTCATCCTCAGATTTTGCATACAAGCCACCCAACATACTCAGGTTTACATAAAAGCCCAAAAAAAGTTCTAAGATTTTTCACAAAAACCCCCACAAATTTCAGATTTTGTTAAATAAAAGCTCAAGCATTGAAAATCTTGAAGAATAAAAGCCCTCTCACTTCAAGCATACATGTGACATAGGTGAAGGAGAAGCAAGAATACTTGTAATCATGCATATGTGGTGATTAGCATGTGAGAAATACAAAGGACTCCAAAACTTTTAGATTTTAACAAATGAGGTCCAACATATGCGGATTTTTAAGACCTTCACACCGCGGCGAATTCAGCCCATAAACGTATTTTTAAGACCTCCCAACACTGTCACAAAGTTAACCCAAAGATTGCAGAAATGCAGTCGAATGACGAGCTCAAAACGAGGACCTCCATAAGGCAAAACCGAAACTCAACAGCGAGTTCAGAATCGAGGCAAAAACCGAAACCGGACGGCGGCTCGAACGAGGCCCTCCACAAGACAAAACTAAGGCACAATATCTTAAAATCGAAGGGGGGGGGGGGGAGGGGGAGGGGGCTCCATGAAGCCCAGAAACCGAAACATAAAGCAGGCCCAAAACAGGACAAACAAGGCTCCTAGACAGTTCAAACCGAAACACAAAGTAAGGCAAAACAGAGTTCCCAAACAATTTAGACTGAAAGCCCCTCGGCAGACCAAAAGGAAAGAGGCCAAACTCCAAATTCCATAAAGCAAAGCACTACGCATCTCAAGTGTTGACTAAATACGTAAGATAAGGTTTCAAATTTTGCAGACATGCCATAGATTCAAAATAAATTCCTCCTGTTTCCATATACCGTGCATAACTTCCATCAATTGCAAGTTCGTTAGCATATGCAACTAAGTAATGAAATAAATGGAGTATAGATTGCCATAGGAGCTTTCTAATAGGTGTTCCCACATAAAGACCCTCCAAACAATGTTATTTTGCACATGCCATGTTTCAGATTTTGCAAAGTAAGCGAGGAGTTTCGAAAATTTTTATAAGAGAAGCTCTCCCATGTAATAAAATAGCCACATGTTTATGTACTCAGATTGAGGAAAACAGAGCTAACACTCATCAGAAACCTAATCAAATTTCAACTAACCAAGCAAATATAGTTCCACTTTTTGAAACCAGTTAAACCAACTTTCAACATTGAAGCCTACTAAAACTTGTATGAATCTCAGCACCAGCGTATGATAGATGCACTAAATCTTGCCATAAAAAAAACCTCTTGACCAAAAAACAGAAAAACTGAGCAGTGAAGGAAGGAGATCGTATCTCAGTAGCCAAACAACCGACCGAGTAGAAAAAGTATCGAGTAATAATAATAAAAAAAAACGTCAAACAGTTAGGCGAGAATGTTGAGTGATCTAACTGGAATGCCGAGCAGTAATTTTGGCAGCACCTCCCCTCTTCCCGAAAATTTCGGCCAACCTCAGAGAGCTCCCCGAGTAGGGTTTTTATAGCAAGAGGAGACGAGAAACTCACCTCGACTTACCTGGGCGGTGAGCCGGATGCGACAAGGAGCGGGAGAAGTGGCGACAAAAATTGCTAGGGGAAGTGGGAATCGGGCCGCAGAGGGCGCAGAAGGCGTGGCGACAGAAGGGGAAGCTTTACCAGGGGAGCGTACGAGGAGGGGGACCGCGGGCGAACTCTCGCGACAGGGAGAGGAGAGCGGCTCGGCAAGTATTCGGCCGAGCCCTAGGATTCGACTCGTGACCGAGAGGAGACGGTTTCGCGGGTGAGGGTGTGAGCGGCGTGCGTGTGTTAGGGAATTAGGGATTTAGGTTTTAAGTAGGAAAAGGAAAAAAAAAACTTATTTTATTATTTTATTTTATTAAACATGCCGAATTTCGTGTCGTTTACTCGCGCTCAGAAACATAACAAATTATACGTCCCTCCCTAGCAACTTCGACGTTCCGGACACATCGGTGCAGTCTGTTTCGCGATCCGAGGTCGTTCGGACAACCTTGTTGTCGGTCGGGCCGAAAGTACGTTAATTCTGATCCTTCTGAAATTCTGACTTTGATGTCGACCGTCCTAACATTCTGACTTTGGTCTTGATCCGTTGCGGTGAATTTAAAGCGTCGAGGCCGTGAATCGAGAAATTTGTGCGCGGTGGTGCAAGAAACGTGCACGAGGCTATCCTAAGGTCTGGTGGTCATTTGGGAACTCAATTTGGATTCCCGACATCAATTCCAACTTGCTATGAGCTAGAGGTACGGAATTTCGTCCGGGACTCCAAAAGAGTAAAGTGGTGGCTCTGAACTTTCTAAAGCGAGGTGGGCCCACTGCTAGGAGTCTAAGATCGTCGGGGAAGCTCTTAAAGCTAAAACCCTAAATCCTATGAGTAGAACTAAACCTTGACAAAAGTGAGGTCAACAAATGGACCCCCAATAGGTGTGGTGTACCGGACAGACACACCGCGTGTATTGGTGTTGATCGAATAAGATCAACAAACCAACACAAAACCGCCTAAGTAAAATACTTAGGGCAGAACGCAGAAATGAGAAAGAGAGTTGTTTCCGCTGGGGAAACACAAGGTGAATCTTTAACCTGGGAGCTTAGGAATTTTAATTTTCAAATTTCAAATTTCAGACATGGATTTAATTTCGGTTTTGGCTTTAATTTCAATTTCAACTTTAATTTCAATTTTGATTTTACGCAGAGAAAAGAGTAGGGCGAAAGCCCACCCGAATGCATTTTTATGCAGAGAAGTAGGGCGGAAGCCTATCCCGAATGCTGAAACTGTTTTGATTTCAATTTCAATTTTGTGTTGAGAGGGTTGAATGTTGAGATTGCTGAGAAAAGAGTAGGACTGTGCCTATCCTAATCCGGAGAACTGCTGAGAATTGCTGAGATTTAGTTTATGCAGAGATTTGTAAATATTTAGTAATGCAGGGCCTGTAAAATCTTGCTGAGATTTATGAATGCAGAGATTGTAGATATTGCTGATATTTATGGATGCAGAGATTGTGAAAACATTTTGTAAAATGCAGAGAATGTTTAAAGAAGTCATGTAAATGCTGAATTTTATCGAAATGCTTGTGCAGAGATTTTTGAAAATTCACAAGGTGTAGAGTTTTTTTGTTTTGTTCAAATGTTGACTTTTATTTTGTTTGATGCTGAGTTTTATTTAGTTGCATTTGTTTTAGGATTTGGACCCGGTTTTAGACAAGCGCAGCACCGGTGCTTCGTAGAACAAGACTGTCTTTGAAACATCAAAATGTACAGTACTTCTTGAGGTATCGTCCACTGACTAGGGACCAGTGCTAGAAGATAACTCACTCTTTAAGGTGCTATCGGAATCACATTCTTTCAAGTACCTATAAAGGTGTGTTATCTCTAAGGACATCGCTGAAGAGGACAAAACTCTGTAGCTTCGTTTGTAGCAGTCATCATTTGATTTGTTATAGATTTTGTAAAGGTTGTTGAAGTTGTCTTTGAGAAATTGCTCTGACGTTCTTCGAATTGACATTGAAGTTGTAATTGCTGGATACTGAAGGATAAGACTTCCGGGTTCAATTTCCGTTAATCGCCAACAACGTGACCCTTTCTTTAATTTTTTCTTTCCAGGCCTAAGCAGATTTCAAAATTTATGTTCATGTGTGTAAAATATTTTTCACTGTCCAAAGATTTTTACGAGCCGATTAATGACCAACTAAAGGCGTAGAATCGATCGACTTCTTTTCGAAGCATAATATCGGAGAAACTTCTAAGGTTGCTTTCGAGTTTTATTAATTAGGGAAGGATTAAGACAGCTAATTTTTGATTATATGCTTTGCTCAGTTGCTTCTCGGGGAGCCTTTTTCTTTTATTTCCTATTTTTCTTTTCTTTTCTTTTCATCGATTTTTTCGTTGAGGATTACTTATATACGGTGGAGCACGTGTTAAAAATTTTGAATGTCCGAATTGGGGCACCGATTTTGATTTTGTGCTCACCTCAAGCTTCTTCTCAGGAACACTCCTTTTTTTTTTTTTTTTTTTTTTGCTCCTTTTGTTTTCTGAGAATTAATCTATCTGGCAGGGCGTATTTTATTAAATATTTTGAATGTCGAAACTCCCCTAATTAATAATTCCGAAATATTCCTTAACGTGAATCCTGAAATATTATAACTTTTTCGAAAGTCCGGACCCAGCGACATGGCAGGAAATTAAAAGGCCGTGATATCCAGAGTCGATTACTCGTATTTAATACAATATTTCGTTTTGAAATTTACTTAGGACCCAGTCCAAATTCCTTAAAGTGAAGGACCTAGCCATTAGGGTATTTACTTCATTCTTCCCGAGGTCGTGGTCTTAGCAAAATATCCAATTTTTAGCTTTCCAAATATTGAGCAATTCTGGACAAAAACAAACTCCTTTTTCTTTCATTCATTGTGATAGAAGATATGGTACAACTTAATACTGATCATGCTGAGCAACAAAAATAGTACAATAGTAATAAAAAAGTGTCCCGTCCGTTGCCGGCTGCGTAGAAATCAATTGAAGCAAACAAATCACCGAATTCATATTTATAGAATCTCTTCAAGTTCTTTTCAAATATTCATCGGGGATCGTTACGCTTCCATTCTTGAAGTTCTTCTCCAACCATTCTTTGAAGCCGATACTGACCTTCGATGGTGTGCCCGAGCGATTCGTGATATTGGCGATAGTTGGGATGATTCTTCTTGTTAACCTCCGTCGGTTTCTTTACTCGGGCAATATGAACTCGGGCTTTTTAATCAGAGTACGGAACATCCGTGCTTCTTGCTTCATCATTGAAGGGATATACTTTGTTCAACAAATCGGTCATAGGCCGTCCCCGCCTTCCATCCGCCGGAGTGGCCTCTGCTTGAGGATGATTGTTGATCGTGTTGCTTATTGTACTGTGGCCATCTTGTTGTACATGCTGAATATACTGCCGTGGGTGTGGACCATACCACTGAGGCGGCTGACTGAGCTAAGGAAGCGGCTGACTGTATTGATGTGGAAACTGACCGTACTGAGGCGGCTGCTGCTGCTGACTGTATCGAGGTGACTGCTCGGTCTGTATCTCTATCGGCTGCTTTCCCTTGTCGATCGTTGCCACTACTCCGGATCTTTTCTCAAAAGCTTTCACCGGTTTGGGCTCTTCAATCTTTTCTTGCGGCTCTGCATGCTTGATCTCTTCTTGCAGACTGCTGGCTTTGCTCAATAGTTTCTCAAACGACTTGATGGTGAGTGATTTAAGCATGAAAACTATCGGTCAATGGATATTCTTGAGTAAGATCTCAATTGCATGTTGCTCCTGCAATTGGGGCTCGCATTTCATGCTCAAGTTTCTCCAACATAGAATATACTCCACCAAAGTCTCCGTGAGTTTCTGACGTTCCATTACAAGATCTCCAATAGTAATGTGGTGATGTACTCCGGCGAATCTCTTCACGAACAAATTTTCTAACTCTGTAAACGTCTTGATCGACCCATTTGGCAGTTCTGCGTACCAATCAAATGCAATCCCTGAAAGACTGCTCACGAACTGGCGGAAAAGTAATGTCTCACTACCCCCCCGCGTTGTAGCAACTCGCTCGGAAGTGTGCAACGTGCTGACGGGGGTTGCCCGTTCCATTGAAAGTCTTAAAGGTTGGTGGCACAAAGCCCTTAGGATATGGGACGACATCGAACTCCTCCGGGTAGGGTCTACCCTTTGAAACTGACGCGCCCCCTTTCGATTGGGCTAAGGCTTCCTTTACCTGCTGTTCGACCAGCTGCTTAATGTCTTTTTCTGACACTATATTCTGAATTGAATCTTTCTTTGGCGACTCATCTCGGCTTGCAGAAGCAACCTCCCTTCGTTCGTTGGTAATATGGACAATCTCCGACTGGCTCATCTCCGGAGATGCCACCTGCTGTGAGTGTGACTGTCATTGCATTGTAGCCATAGCAGTCATCATTTCTTCGATTTTCTTCTCGAGACGGCTGATATGTTTATCTCTTTGTTGGACGACCCTCTGCCACTCATCCGCGGCGTTCTCCTCACAAAGAGGAGTGTCGCTCGCAGCTAACATGGTTGGGGTCTCGACGACGTTGATTTCCGCGAAATTTCCTGCCATGTAATCTGTTAAGTTGTAATCTTCATCTTCAAAGTTTTCTTTCTGATCTTTAAACAGTTGTGCAATGTCAGCTCGAAGCTTTTCCAAGACAGACTCGATTGACTTTCCTTTGATAACTTTAAGATCAGTCAGGGATTCTTGAGAAACATCACTTATTTCCTTGAACAGCAGTGTCGTCGTGCAGAAGCTAATCAAATCACACGAAATCATATTTATAGAACCCTTTTCAGGTTCTTTTAAATACTCATTCGGGATCGTTAAGTTTCCGCTCCCGAAATTCTTCTCGAGCGATCATTGAAGGCTGAAGCGGTTTTTATGGTGTGACCGAGCAACCGGTGGTATGGACAGTACTGAGGATGATCTTTCTTGCCGGCCTCCTCTGGCTTCTTTGGCTTCGGTAGTCTGAATTCTGGTCTCTTTATCAAGTAACGGAATGTCTGCGACACTGACTCCTCTTTGAATGGGTATACCTTGCTTAATCCTCGATTCATTATTGGACCCTGTCTCACATTTATCTGGTATGGTCTCAACTAGAACGACTGTTCTTTAGACCGTTGCGGTTGCTGTCGCGGCCGCTTGATCTTCAGAATTCCCTGATCGCGTTTCCATTCCTGTGCCTTTGTCATTTGTACGGACTTTGAATTAGACTCAATCTTGAATTTAGAAGACGACAAAACACAAGCAACGACTGATTCTTTCTCATGTAGAATATCTTTTCTTTTAGTTAGCGGAGCGACTGATACAGCGGTAGTGAATCCGATAGTAGGAGCAGAAATAGCCTTTGGAGACGTCCCAACACTCGTAATGACAACAGAGTTCTTTTCAATCTATTCCTTCTTTGACATGGGGAGTTCCTTAACAGACTTCAGGTTGAACATTACAATAGGCTTAACGGACTTGCTCATTTCAGGCTTCATCATTTCAATAGCCACGTTCCCGAACTTAGCTTCAATATCATTGAACCCTTGTCCAAACTTAATGACTGCCAGATTAGGCAACTCATCCTTATTGACGACAAACTCTACTCCGGAGGCGAAAGAAAAGATCAACTTTGGCGAAGACATCGTTCCTGGCATTTAAAGAATTTCTGGAAGTCAGTAACGTCCGTGCCTTATAGTTTCAACGGAAGTACTCAATCTACCGCACTTGTACTGCAAACTGGGCAATTCTCTTATTTTGTTTGGTGCTTTCAACTTATTTTATCTTTATTTTTCGGCTTTTAAATTTGTTAACATTGGTCATTTAATTTCAAAATTTGAGTGAAAGGTACGAAAGTAGAAGTTTGGTTTAATTTGCCGACGACAAATCAAATCCGAGAGACATGGAGCAAAAGTGAAATTCAGGACCCAGTCCTGGGCTAAATTCACAACGCATTTCACGCACTAACACACCTATCGGGGATTCGACCACACACAAAAAGAAAACCCTAAAGATTCCTGAACCACTCTGTTTAGAGATGATCGAACGGATGGTTTCGAAATCGAAGAATTGATCGTATCTTGCCAAGAAAGAAATGAGCAAAACATGCTAACGGAAGAATGACAATTTGGACCATGAAGGTCATGGACACATTGTCGATGTATGAAGATAGAAAACTTCTGATCATAATGAAGAGTAGAGCTAGTCCACGTGAGTCGCTGAGAAAATTTCGGCCGTGACGATATATATATATATATATATATATATATATATATATATATATATTGATTTTTGAAAATAAAACTTTAAATTTTAAAGTATGAGATTGAACGAATCTCATTTGTTTAGCAGTTTGAATGAACGAACATTATATCGCAAGTAACGCGTCTATCCCGAAGAATAGACACTCTACTTAACAATATCACTCGATCAAATAAACTACGGAATTCATGACATACGTTACGATGCTACGAACGCTTTATGTGGACCGAACAAATTCCCTATTTAATACGCTAAAGAATTAAATAGGTTTTATATTCTGCAGGTTCGTAAAGCTCACTATAAAGCGAGCTCTACGATCAATTACCACTCGAATGACCGAAGTCGCATGAGAGAACTCTCGATTTAGATCGGGGGTTTTATCTTCGTGAATTCGAGGGTAGGGTTTTCGACGAAGTGTGGTAATAGGAAATCACGATAGGTGAAAGGCGCGATGTGGAACAGGTTATTTTCGAGTCGAAGAAAAGAAAGGTAGGGGATGTCACGGATCTCATGGAGAACTTCGATGACTTACATACTTATCCTATGGTTGAGGCTTTAAATTTTGGAAATGAATTTATTTAAGTTTCAATCCTGCCGATTAATTATAGGAATTACGTTTACATAATCACTTTGATTATGCAAATAACACTAGAAGGTAAGAGGATTTATCGTTGTATCGGACGACGATCTCGGAATCACAAGCGAGTTAGGGCTTATATTGCACGACATAGCTGTACTGAGCACAAAAAACAGGTGAGGATTTATGTCGCACTATGCGAACCACCTCGAAGTCTTATTGCTTGTTATTTAGACTAAAGAAAGATTTTGTTGATGTGGACATAAGTTTTGCTGTTGAAGATGACCGTGCTACCCTCGAAGTCGTGCTCCGTGCTCCACGTCGTAGCGGGGTTGCAGTTGCAGATCTAAAGTTTAAAGTGAACATGCAAATTGTTGTGTCGGTGTTTTATTTCATTATGATTATTTTCCTTTTATTACTGTTGTATTGCAAACATGAGTGTACTATTACTGATAACGGGAGCGATAGTAAAAGAAAGCGAGGAAAACGAGTATATCTTCTGTTAGGCGATAAACATCTTACTGCTAAGCAGGGAGTACGTCTTACGGAAATAAAACATGTTATATTAACGAAGCAGACACTAAGGAAAGTAAAACATCTTACTGCTAACGAGATATATATCTTTGAAAAAGTAGAGCATGTGACGTAGTAAAGGAAAAAAAGGAGGTAACAATGCTTCTGAAGTGTACGTAGGCGGCGATTACCGCGATATCTCGCTATACGTTTATTATTCGATTTTATTGTTTCTACGAGAAAAGGCGTCGACGCGAAAACAAAAACAAGAGTGAACGTAGCAAGGAAAATCTGACTAAGTAGGGGTACTACCGTACGTGCAGGAAAAGCGAAGTTTGAAACCGAGAATAAACCCAAAAGAAAGAATGAAAACAAAGAAAATCGAGAAAGAAAGCAAAGAACTTCCGTGGAAAACTTCGAAGAAAATCACGAACAAGCGCGAAAAAGTCGTAGCAAAAACCACAAAAACACTAAAAGAAGAAACTCGCGGATGTCACGCTAAACTCGCGGAGGACCAGTAATAAAGCCACGGGGCACTCGAAAAGGGCCGTAAACATAGTGGCGGGAAAGACTCGAAGCTGGGCTCATGTGCGTCTCGATCTTGGACGAGAAGCTACCGAGGCAGAGACCCTACAGAGGCCGATCCTAACCTCGACTCGAGTAATTAGCCGTGGACGCTTGCTTGATTTTCGTTCATTTTAGTTTGCGTGCATATAAAATTTTATAAGTAAAAAATAATTTTGTTGTAGAGGAGATTTTGTTTAAAAGTATTTATTTTAAAAAGTAGTACGATCCATAATGTGCTAGCCACTAATCGGCCAGGATTACTAACAGCCTGAGGTATTTGTGAGAACGGTCTCGCCGAGAATTGGCGAATAGTATCGTCGGTCCCAAGCCTCGACTACGAGTGGAGATTTTACGCAATGGCGAGGGGATAATATTCAATCCTCTCTTTTTAAGCACACATAAGCGATTATCGTCGCCGTCTAGCACCATCACTCTACTTACGGCGCTTGGCTGATGGCCCTACATATAGCACTAAAGAGGTATATATGCACACCTACACGTCACTTGTAAGTGCGAACATTGAACCAAAAGCGAGGAGAAAATCAAGGGACGGGGGATCAATGAAAGCAGAGAGGAGAAAACAATCCACCTAACACAGAATCGTAAAGCGAGGTGAATTAGCTCTTAAAATCAATCAACTCAAGTCAATCACCCCGGACTCCCGACAATCCTCACTCGTCCTAAAGAAAGAACCTAGACGTGTCGCTGCTCTCATGGAGTGACCTGGACCCCTAGGGTGGTGTCAAACCCATTCCCATGACACTCAAGTAATGACAAAGAAAAGAGAAACATAAAACAAAGCTGCGGGGAAGACCCCTAAACCTTAGACCTCTACTCGGGGCCCCTCGAACCCCAACAAAAACCAAGCATCTTTACTTTCAGATTTTGAAAATAAACACCCACGCATCTCATATTTTCGAAAATGAGGCCCCAAGATTTCAGGTTTTATAAAGAAAAACATTATTCATCTTCAGATTTTGCATACAAGCCACCCAACATACTCAGGTTTACATAAAAGCCCAAAAAAAGTTCTCAGATTTTTCACAAAAACCCCCACAAATTTCAGAGTTTGTAAAACAAAAGCTCAAGCATTGCAAACCTTGAAGAATAAAAGCCCTCTCGCTTCAAGCATACATGTGACATAGGTGAAGGAGAAGCAAGAATACTTGTAATCATGCATATGAGGTGATTAGCAGGTGAGGAGTACAAAGGACTCCAAAACTTTTAGATTTTCACAAATGAGGTCCAACATATGCAGATTTTTAAAACCTTCACACCGCAGTGAAATCAGCCCATAAATGTATTTTTAAGACCTCCCAACACTATCACAAAGTCAGCCCAAAGATTGCAGGAAATGCGATCCGAATGACGGAGCTCAAAACAGGACCTCCATAAGACAAAACCGAAACTCAACGAGCGGTTCAGAATCGGGCAAAAAACCGAAACCGATCGGCGAGTTCGAACAGGCCCTCCACAAGACAAAACCAAGGCACAATATCTTAAAATCAGACGGGGAGAGGGGGCTCCATGAAGCCCAGAAACCAAAACATAAAGCAGACCCAAAACAGGACAAACAAGGCCCCTAAACAGTTCAAACCGAAACACAAAGCAAGGCAAACAGAGTTCCCAAACAATTTAGACTGAAAGCCCCTCGGCAGGCCAAAAGGAAAGAGGCCATACTCCAAATTCCATAAAGCAAAGCATTACGCATCTCAAGTGTTGAATAAATAAGTAAGATAAGGTTTCAAATTTTGCAGACATGCCATAGATGCAAAATAAATTCCTCCTGTTTCCCTATACCGTGCATAACTTCCATCAATTGCAAGTTCGTTAGCATATGCAACTAAGTAATGAAATAAATTGAGTATAGATTGTCATAGGAGCTTTCTAATTGGTGTTCCCACATAAAGCCCCTCCAAACAATGTTATTTTGCACATGCCATGTTTCAGATTTTGCAAAGTAAGAGAGGAGTTTCAAAAATTTTTATAAGAGAAGCTCTCCCATGTAATAAAATAGCCACATGTTTATGTAGTCAGACTGAAGAAAAGAGAGCTAACACTTATCAGAAACCTAATCAAATTTCGGCTAACCAAGAAAATATAGTTCCCCTTTTTGAAACCAGTTAAACCAACTTTCAACATTGAAGCCTACTAAAACTTGTATGAATCTCAGCACCAACGTATGATAGATGCACTAACTCTTGCCATTAAAAAAAACCTCTTCACCGAAAAACAGAAAAACTGAGCAGTGAAGCAAGGAGATCGTACCTCAGTAGCCAAACAACCGACCGAGTAGAAAAAGTATCGAGTAATCAAACAAAAAAAAAACGTCAAACAGTTAGGCGAGAATGTTGAGTGATCTAACTGGAATGCCGAGCAACGATTTTGGCAGCACCTCCCCTCTTCCAGAAAATTTTGGCCAACCTCAGAGAGCTCCCCGAGTAGGGTTTTTATAGCAAGAGGAGAGGAGAAACTCACCTCGACTTACCTGGGCGGTGAGCCGAATGCGACAAGGAGCGGGAGAAGTGGCGACAAAAATTGCTAGGGGAGGTAGGAATCGGGCCGCAGGAGGCGTGGCGGCAGAAGGGGAAGCTTTACGAGGGGAGCGTACGAGGAGGGGGACCGCGGGCGAACTCTCGCGACAGGGAGAGGAGAGCGGCTCGGCGAGTATTTCGGCCGAGCCCTAGGGTTCGGCTCGTGACCGAGAGGAGACGGGATCGCGGGTGAGGGTGTGAGCGGCGTGCGTGTGTTAGGGAATTAGGGATTTAGGTTTTAAGTAGGAAAAGGAAAAAAAAACGTATTTTATTATTTTATTTTACTAAACATGCCGAATTTCGTGCCGTTTACTCGCGCTCAGAAACATAGCAAATTATATGTCCCTCCCTAGCAAATTCGACGTTCCAGACACATCAGCACAGTCCGTTTCGCGATCCGAGGTCGTTCGGACAACCTTGTCGTCGGTCGGGCCGAAAGTACGTCAATTCTGATCCTTTTGAAATTCTGACTTTGATGTCGACCGTCCTGGCATTCTGACTTTGGTCTTGATCCGTTGCGGAGAATTTAAAGCATCGAGGTCGTGAATCGAGAAATTTGTGCGCGGTTGTGCAAGAAACGTGCACGAGGCTGTCCTAAGGTTCGGTGGTCCTATGGGATTTCAATTTGGATTCCCTACATCAATTCCAACCTGCTATGAGCTAGAGGTATAGAATTTCGTCCGGGACTCCAAAAGAGTAAAGAGGTAGCTCTGAACTTTCTAAAGCGAGGTGGGCCCACTGCTAGGAGTCTAAGATCGTCGGGGAAGCTCCTAAAGCTAGAACCATAAATATTATGAGAACTAAACATCGACAAAAGTGAGGTCAACAGGCTTGAAGGACATTTTGTTGGGCTTTTATAACAAATTGTAATGGAGAGTGATGAACAACTGAAATTGACTCGTGCTGACTTATATTCAATGACCCCTGTTCCAACTGGCATTAAAGATATCTTTCATTTGATTATTCTCGACTTGTTGGGGACTGAGAAATGACCAAAAATATATCCCACCGACATAAAATTGATAACCCTTCCATCTGCGGGGCTTAAGCGATGGTCTTCTATTTGATTTTTCCTTATTCATTAGTTGAGAGAACCTCAAGATTTGGATCACTTGACTTATCAAGCTGGGTAAGCTTTAGTAAGATACGAATTGTCATTAGATGGACGAAATATGAGTTTTTTTAACTACGACTATTTTTATGGCTTGTTGAGTGAAGAATGTTGTCAATGACTTGACCATATTTGAGTTTGTTGACTCCTACCTTCAATACCTATTTGTCTTAGGTCCCTTTTGGGTCAGCTTATTTGGTGCGGTGACGTTTAGAAAATGCACTTCGCCTGTTTGGGTAAACTGTGTTTTGGCAGCTTATGCATTTTCAAAACGTTGCAAACAGTTTTTTCACACTGCACCTATCTTGGTGCGGTGGCAGCTTTCTGTCTGCGGTCAGGCTTTTCCAAAAAAATAAAAATTTGTAATAACCACCACACCTTGCTTATCATCAGATTGTTTTTAATCAGCTTATCAACAGATTATTCAATAAGCTGCAGCTGCCCCAAACAGACCCTTGGACTCGAGTTATGACAGAATTTACACTTCTCCAATTTGATATGTTGAAGCTCTCGAACTCAAAATTCTCTTAACCTTTAGATTTGTGACAAGTCAAAGAGGTGATTCTTTCTTAATCAAGGATCATCTATTTTGTGTCTTGCTCATATCTCCTTAATTGATAAATCTGAATCGTGACAAATTTGAGGGAGCAACCTCTAAATTTTGAGATTGCATTTAGTTTAACTTGTCTGATTAATGGCAGTATTGCACATTCACTTAAATGTAACTTCGACACTAAAATATTAAATATGCAATCGGGGAACTCATTTGTCACGTTGTCGACCAAAATGATAAAATATAGAATATATTTGGGGATCTTATTCCAAAGCTCGATGTCGACCCAAAATAAATATAGGTATCCCTTATCTTGATAGCAAAGAAAACTATCGGTAGCCTTCAGTTTAACATAAGTTTATGCTAGCTTCTTTGTTCTTGTGCCTCGCATTCCATCAGATTTTTTTTTTTAAGAAAAGAGCAAAGTTCCTTTAATTTGTGCTTAATGCTTCATCAGCCTTTTGAAGAGTTGATATTTCAACTTGGTAATGACTTGAAGCTCAACTAGCTTCTTTCTTGGAAAAGGATCATTTAGTTTTGCTTTGATCCGTCGATTGATTGAGAAAAATTGATTAGTCTAGATCATTTGACTTTTTGAAGTTGGATAGACTTCTTGTTAGTAGACTGATAAATAAGGTTCATCAATACAACATTGACTTGTTGAGTGAAGAGAAATGCTAGCAACTTAGCCACAACTTGGCTTGATGTGGTTGGCCTCTGTCTGAGTCCTAGATTTAACAAAAAAAAGCCTTGTGCTTTGTTGTCGTTAGATTGACAAACAGGTCTCATCACTATGACTTTGGCTTGTTGAGTGAAGAGAGAAGCCAACAACTTAGCCTCATCTTGGCTTGTTGAGTGAAGTAAAAGGTCAACAACTTGGCCACATCCGGGCCTGTTGACTCTGGCCTCCGTTCAAGTCCTAAACTTGAGCAGAAGAAGATTTATGTTTCAACTTAACTGACTGAAGCTTATAGATTTTGATAGATTTTCTCGCTTTACATTTGAAATCTTAGCAAGTTTTGAAGATGAACCTCTAACCTTGAGAATCATCTTATAATGTTTTGTTTGAAACTTACTCTTTTGGGATTGTCAAACTGAACATAATCTTATCTTTGACAGCTTGAACATCGTTCCAGGGATCTTAGTATAAAACACAATGTCATCTTAGTTACTTTGAAATCTCTACCATGAACATGATTTCAACCCAAATGGAGGAAGACCTTAGTGTTAGGTCTGATGTCAACCCTTATGGCTTGGTGATCTCGGTCTTGAATTTGATATTTATCCAAAATAAAAGTTGGTCCTCTTGTCTGATGAAGAAGGGACTTTAGTATTCGGTTCACTTAATAATGTTAGTTTTGGGCATGATGTTAACTTGAATTCATGAGATCTTCAAAATATTTCTCTTCTAGCAAAAAGGAATGATATGAGTTTATAATGAATCTAGGGATCTGACTATGAGTGCATGTCAACCTAGATGATAGGCCTTTGATTTGGAGTTTAATGTCACATCGAATAACTGTTTCCCTTGTTTGGCAAAGGGGTTTTCTCAACACATGGTAGATGTATTTGGGGATCTCAACATTTAGCTCAATGTTGACCCAAATGATTCATAAGGTTCCTTTTCTTCGAACCATATTGCGGCACAGATCACCTCTTTCAAGATTATGCAGGGGTGAGATCCACCTCACGAATATGATGACTTTAAGCAAAAATATTTGAATAATAGAGCAAAATAGTTGCAACAATGTAATTTGCAACATCTTATAATATATAGGTATTCATGCTAGTGAGCTATTTGATGCGGATTTATTTTCAAAAGAGAAGTTAGGCTACAATCTTATATTAAAATGCCAAACTTAAAAAAAAATGAATATGATGAGTTGAGCTTTTGGTATTCATCAAGAAGTTATATTATAAATTGGGTTTCTTTACAACTCGCTCACTATTCATCATAAAAAATTCTGTGACACCATTCTAGGTATCCTAGAATGTGTGGGAGAAAACAAAAAAGAGTTGGATAAGTTGTATAATGGGTAATGGAGATGGGAGGGTTGCTAGAGGCTGAATTCTAGCATGAACGAGGGTGACAGCGATTCTTCTGCAGAGAGATATAAGTTTGCTATAACTAAATGGCGGATGGAAACAGGTTCAAAGGGAGGGTAATCCTTCGAATCTGTGAGAAAGATAACTACCTTGATCCAATCAGAATATCGGCACATCACCTAATAGGGAAAAGAAAAGCCCAACAATCCAATAAAGAAAACAGGGAGAAAAGTCTACAAATAATATAAACCAAACTAGAAGTTTGTCATACTAGTTCAATACAAACCTAGTTTATAGTTCCAAAGCAAATTGACCCTAATAATAATAAAAAATAAAATTAAAAAGGGCCACAACCCAACAACGGGTTACAAATGGGAAAGAAATCCCTCCCATTCGGAGAAAAGGCACGGATCTATCCTGCTCTGATCCCAAATGCGGATACTGCACCCACTTTCGCTGGAGCTCCCATGCTACTCTCATTTGGTGGGAGAGGCTTTGCCTTTTTTTTTTCCTGAAAACATTTTAATCCTCATAATAGAATGACAAGTCAACAATGTTAAATATAAAAAAAAATTTTAGTCTCCCAATAAGTCAAATTTTGTATGCATTGTCATCAATGCTCTTAATATTTTTAAGAGTGCCTCAGATCTTGGCTTGGGATTATCAAAAGATCATGTAGGATATTTTTCCTCCTTCAATCCCATCCACACAAAATCACCTTTCTTAAAGGGCTGGGTTTTCTAGGACTTGTTTGCCTGTTTATGATATTTGGAGAAGTTTATATTGCTCTTGTTTCTGTTTGCCGCAAGCACTGCACTTTCCTCGATGGCAATTGGAGTTTCAAATCAAATCCTTTTGCTCCTGCTAACGCTAGCCGGCCATTTTTAAATACACTAGCTATTCTCTTCCCCGAACAAACCATCTGTTCTCTTGATCTTAAGACCTAACCGATTGAAAGGTGCGATGAGCTACTCTATCCTGCCTTATTTCATTCATTCAGAACTGACACAGAATGTTATGCTTAGCAATTTACACTTTTATCTGCTCATGAAAAGCTTAAATTCTCTCAACTTTAGCTGTATCGATACTAACACCAAAGGTGTAAGAGGATTCCGCCTATACACAATCTCAAAAGGGTTGTGACCTGTGGACTAACTATTAAAACGGTTGTAGACAAAATTATGCTACAGAAGGACCAAATCCGTTGTTGTTGTTCTTTCTCACAAAACACCGGAGGAGATACCTCAAACTGTGATTACAACCTCTATCTATCAGTCTGTCTGTGAGTGAACTGTTGATTTGAATTGAAGCTTTGTATCTTCTTTACCCCATAAGTCCTCCAAAAGTGGCTAAGAAATTTCATTTCCCTGTTTGAAGTAATGGTATTGGGTATATCATGAAGATAAACTACCTCGATGAACTATATGCCTACAATGTGTGTTGTGTCAAATGCTTTGACAAGGAACAAATATGCTATCCCGTAGAAATGGTCTTCCAATAACATAATAAAATCCTCCACTTTGTATGGGACAAGCGCAGCACAATCCATGCTCATGTCTAACCACGGCCTTTGGAACGAAAAGGGAGTGTGTAGGCCTTTTTTTCTATTCTTGAATCTTAGCCAATGACATAGTCTGCATTGTCTGACATGTTTTTAATAAAAATTCTCTTTCGCTAAGATAAATGCCTTGTCTCTACCAAATATCTTGGCATCCCTCCATTTTGACACCCTTGTAAAATGCCCTCCCTGAGTGGACTCAGAGGAATGCACACTCTTTCCTAGAAGAATAGATATCCAATAGATTTGTGATATTGCTCATATGGATTATCTTGCAACCAGGTCCAAATATTTTAAAAGCTTTCGTCAGTAGCATACAAATCCTTCAACACTTCAAAATCAACCACCTTAGACTGTATGGTAGTAATGATTAAGAGATGACAACTTAGTGCATCTACTATTACCTTGTTATGATTCCCTTTTTTATATTTGAGAACAATGGAATAAAGATAGAAATTTCACTCATGAGACATGTATGCCATCTAGCTTACTCTAGAAATTTAAGAATCTCAAGGCCTCCTGATAAATATAGAGAGTAAACTCATTCACTAATAGATATTGACTCCAATGATCGAATGTTCTAACAATAACATAAAATTTCTTGTCATAAGTAGAGTATTTTCTTTTAGAATTATTCAATTCTTCACAGTAGAAAGCAATAAGATGTCCTCGATTTAGCATAGCTCCAATTCTCATATTAGAAGCATAACACTAACTTGAACACTTGGCCAAAATCTAGAAGTGCTAGGATAGGGGCTTGAGTAGCTTGGAGCATCAAAATTAGTCTGTACCTCATCTAACTAATCAAATCTATCCAAGGTCAGAAGCTTTATCAAGGGTGTCATGATTGAGCTGAAATTCCTGATAAACCAATCCATGAAATTGATGCGTCTTAGTGAATGTTTATGGGATAGGTCAGTTCACAATTATTTCAATTTTTGTGTGGTCCATTCTTTGTGTGGTCCATTATGATGCCAACAACTGAAACTATATATTCTGCAAAACATCCCAGTGGTGCAAAAAAGTGACACTTATTTGGATGACCATAGAGCCGTTATGTCCAGAGAACTCCGAACACCTATCATAGATGCTGCAAATGCTCCTCTTCTAAACACTGTATACTGGAATATGGTCAAAATTTATAACTATGAATTTTCTAATGAAGGCTCAGACGTCACGGTTTATCTATTAAATGAAGTCTAGCTGCATTGGACAAGCCAAAGAACGTTACTGCCCCCATATGCAATTTATCTCTGGTTTGAAGGTTGTTTGCTACTCATCCCCTTGTCTCATCTTGAGCAGGTGATAACCACTACACAAATTAATCCCGGAGAAGATATAGACTTTTAGTAATTGATCAAACTAATCATCCAATCTCAGAATGGAGGATTGATACTTGATTTTGATCATGTTTCTTGCCATGTATCTATACAGATGCACTATGAACATCTTTTTTTGGGAAAAATTAAAACTGACACAATACATGGGCTGCTGTTGCGAACTAATCCTCAATCCATCAATCCTCAACCTATTTTTGTAGCTCCGCATATTTTGCTCGTTGCATTCGTTAAGCTGGTCTATTGAGGAGCACTGATCCCAGGATATGGTCTAAAGCATGTTTAATCTCTCGTAGGAGCGACAATCCATGTGATAAACTATCAATCGAACATCCTAAAACTTTTCTAATAAAGGTTGCGTTGCCTCAAGTATTTGCTCCTCCATATTATCTCTTCTAACATTACTAAGGTTAGTCCCACTAACACATCTCTCATAATTGGTAGAAATGTGGCACGTGATACTAAAGCTTCGATCTCTGTTCGATATTCATCACTGTTGACTTCTATAATGATAACAATATAATACACTTTCTAGCTTTGATAAATGTGTAGGTGTTTTGTAGCCATCATGAAATGTATCCCTTTCATACTACCATGCCCGACTCGAAAGAATGTGACACACATTCATTGTCACGGCATCACACCAAATTTTATCATGCAGTTTGTCTTCAATTGAAAATTCTACCAAAGATCTCTTGTGAACACTAACCTCATCTCCCTCTGAAGTCAGGGAATATGA
The DNA here is from genome assembly GCA_022702705.1 of Papilionanthe hookeriana x Papilionanthe teres. Classification (NCBI taxonomy): domain Eukaryota; kingdom Viridiplantae; phylum Streptophyta; class Magnoliopsida; order Asparagales; family Orchidaceae; genus Papilionanthe; species Papilionanthe hookeriana x Papilionanthe teres. Next base: position 62,149,482 of record CM040433.1, read on the forward strand.
TTGCGAATTGTTTGAGCTAGTGGGGCTTAATTTGTTAACAATTTGTGTAGATATCACATTTTTTCAACTTTCACCATCTATAATGAAATTGCACACATTCCCATTCATAGTACAATGGGTACAGAAAATATTATATTTGAGCCACTGCTGATCCCTCTTGGGCTCGATCTGGAGAATTTATTGAACCATAATCATCTCACCATCATTTACAGGTAGTTGGTACTTCTCTCCAATATCCTCTACCGAATTTTCAATTTTTGCCTACTCGACTGCACCTTGCTCAATAAAAGAAATCGCTCTCTAGTTCAGATAGTCAGATGCAATATGCTCTTATCCATGGCATTTGGAAGACTTTATAATGGAAAAATGTTTTGGGTGTGTTAGTCTAGTTAAATGTCAATCATCCTTTCCTCTTCTGCAGGTTTCTTTTTACGGGGGCTAAGTCTGGGTACTTTGGTTGGTGTGCTTCTGCTGCTCAATCTAATTTTCGATCCCTGTTTGACAGGTGGTTTTGACCTCATATTACCTTGTTATCTTCATCTTCTTCATGACTAAGGTTTGAACAATCTGCAACATCCAATAAGGTTGTACTTCCAATGAACGACTTCAATCATTGCAGATACCGGGCTATGGTTTTTTCTTCGGGCTCCACTAGTTCACAGTTCACAAACTCAGTAGTGTACTCTACTGAGAGATTCTAATGTTGTAGGTGGTGAACTGTCAAGAATATGTCTTCATTGTGATGTACTGGCAGATAATTGCGATGTATCTTCCTTTTTATTATTGACAATATAGTAGTTTTATTTGTTTTTTTGCTCATGTTGGCATATGCATTTCAAATATCTCCCACCATAGAGACATTGTTATTTAACTACTTAATAGTGTCTAGCTTTACTTTTCCGTTAGGTGTAACGTCTTTATACCCAAATAATTGTTCCACCGCCTGTAGCCTCTGAATGAACTCATCGTGATTCATGCGACTGCCAAAACAAGGTAAATCTACATTTACTCCAAAATCATGATCTCTCCTTGATGAAATGAGTTTTCATCCCTGACTTCATCTGGGTGGTCACCATTATTACCATGGGTGACTTCCCCATGTTGCCTTCTTTAAAAATTGATGAGCATCTACTGCAAATGATGAATTTTTTTGTTCCATATCATCTATAGTAATCTCTTGAACATCTTGTTGACGGTATCTCCTTGAAGGCATGCTAGCTTGATATCAGATTTAACCCCAACAATAAGCAAAGAAATATTATTAATGGAAAAGTCAATATGTGGTTACAATTGACACACTAAAAGCCAAGTAACGACAACAGATACAGACAAACACATCTATAATTGTATCCCCAAAGGATGATGGTTGGTTTGTTGGTTTTTAAGTGGGAAGGCTGCTTGTAGGATAGTGGAGGTGGCAGTGGTATAACAGATGAGGGTAAGTGTGATGTGATAAAGAAGATGGTGGGAAGGAGTAGACTGCAGAGGGAGACATCAGGAATCAAGGGACTTACGTTGGGAAGGTTGGGTGGTGGGGGAACTGGTTGCCATGGGACTAAAAGTAGGTCACAGGAACCGTAAGGCAGTGTGATGGCTGATTGGCGGCTGGAAGTTCTTGGTAGGGTGGGAGATAGGGTGGCTGAGAGGTAGAGGGATTGCGGTGGCTACAGGATGCCTGCAACTGTGATGGAGATGGTTGCGGCGGTAACAACGGGAATATTGTGGATGATGGGAAGGCCGTGGGTGGTCACTTCCCTGGGTTGAAATATAACCAGAGTACCACTCGTTTTCGGATACATCCCTAGACGGGAAAACATGAGACATTGACGGCTGTCCTGATAGAAACATGGGCAAAATTGAAAATTTAAAATACACCAATCAAATAGGTAAACCTTAGATAACTAGGATTGGATCCAGCAATGGGTAGGCGTCAAGCCAACGTGGAAGAGTTTGTTGGCCCTCCCAGTTCTGGATCGGTTTGGTTCAGACGAAGGAATCGTGGATACGCTTCCGTGCTTCCTTTACGACCACGCCGTGTTTCTTTCTCTAATTAAAATTCCAGCTAAAATGGAATTTACTGTTTAGGGTTAGGGTTAGGGATACTGCAAGGTGTGTGATGTGATGATATATATATATATATATATATATATATATATATATATATATATATATATATATTAAAAGCCCTAGGGCCTATTTTATTAACAGAAAATGGTTACAAAGGATTTGAGGATAGGGCCCAATAGATGAAGCCTAACCTCTATGATACAAATCAAACATAAGGATATAAAGGACAGAAAAGGAAATTACAAATAATAGTGGCTAAGAACGAAATCTCCAAGGCAGTGCTCTCGCTCTGGTTCCTGGCGATCCGGAAAGTAATCTCTTAAGTGCTAATCCATTGCCAGGGGTAACCAAGATATCATCAATTAAGTCTCCAAGCCTACCCCCCGGCTTCTTCTTCTGTCGAGAATAAACTTGCCAATCTTCTTCTTCTTCTCCTTCTTCATCTTCTGCTTCTGAGGATGGATCCTTCTGAGCATAGAAGGAACGGTAGGTGCAACGATGGGTATCACTTGGGGGTGTCTTCTCCTTCTACTAAATTTTTGAATATACCGGTCGGACTCCACAGCATTAGTGGCCACAGAAACATCACGAGGAGAAAAAGGAGGAGCTATCTTTTCCACCTCCGAGGTTCTAGCCACTGGGGTATTCTCAATTCACTCCACCTCTACCGTAGGTGAAACAAACGAGGGTGAAAGGGTAACAATAGTAACCAGTTCATTAACCTGTCTAAGGCCAACTTCAGAAGGTTCCTGCTCTTCAAGTGATACAGAGGGGGCGGGGGGGGGGGGGGCAATGTCCCACAGAAATCCCAACCTTACCTTTAGAGTTTAATGGTCTCTTAGATGGGGGATAAAGCCTATAGCACCTATCCCTGGTGTGCCCAAACATTCTGCAGTGAGGACAGTAATAAGGCTTGTGCTCCATAACCACCTCCTGCCAAACATTGTCCTGATCAGAGCCCACCCAAATTCTATGGACATCTGGAAGAGTAATATCCCTCTCAATGAGAAGCCTAGCAACATCAAGTTTAGTCATGTTGTAAGTTGTAGCATCCATTTGCAGGGGGGGTATCAAGGGCTCTGCCAATTTGAAACAAAACATTTTGATTGAAGTATCTATAAGGGAGGCCGCAAACTCGAACTGAATAGAAGCCACGAGGAGGTTCGTAGAGGGTCAAAATCGGAGTCCACTTTACTATCCTCATTTCGGTCTACTGCGATGAAAACGATGCTGTCAGCGAAACAATCTAGCATAGTCCTCCTCCTCTGTTAAATGAATCAGTAGACGTATTCCATCCAACAATCCCATCTTTCAAGCTCCAACAAAGTGGAGTGAGTCAAAGGAATTCCGCACCAACTCCATTTTAAGATGTCCCAAAGCAAACTTACCAATAAGAGTAAACTTCACCTCCTCATTCAATGCATTTAATTCAAACTCTGAAAAAATAATGGTAGGAGAGCTATCTTTCTCCTCTAGCGGGTGAATAAAAGATCAAGAACCTCTACCTGCCGCAACATCTTGGAGAGCCTGCGGAAACATCAAATATTCTGGTCCTTTAAGAGTAGCCATATCTTGTCCCACCACTCCAGCATAGGTAGCCTTAGACCGAGCAGCGTTGGTCTCAGCCATAGAACCCAGAGCAGCAGCAGCATTCACGAAGTCAGACGAAACAGAGTCAATCGAACCAGAGCTGAAGCCATTGAAAACGTCGGATTTAAAATCCACTCAGAAATGAAACTTGTCGAGCAGAGGACCCGTGCTCATGCGATCCTTGTCCCGTCGCTCGAACCTGCAGCAATCAACGCCGTGCTCTGCCACGCGGACGACGCCGAACGAACGGGCTGGTCTGCCGAGGACGCGAACGCAGACGAAAGCGTCGAACCGATTCCTGCAGCAAATGGTCGAGCAGACGCAGACGACGACGAAGAAGCAGTCTGCGACGCCGAAGGAGATGCGAGACGACTCGGCCAGCAGCCGACGAAATGGAGCAAACGAGAACGGTGAAGATGTCGGCGGCCAATGCTGGGTTTCGCCATCGGGCGAAACCCTAGCAGAGCTACCGGAGGACCCCGCCATATGTCTGTATATGTATGTATATATATATATATATATATATATATATATATATATATATATATATATATATATATATATATAGATTTAGATATATATATTTGTGTGGAGGTGTTTGGTTATGTTATTTGAGTTTTAGTTTGGGAGCAAGAAAGACTAAAATTTTAGGTTTTGTCGGGCTTTGATGCTAAATGGCCGACCCCACTTGGTGGGTTAAAAGCTTGTTGCTGTTGTTGTTGTTGTTGTGGGCTTTGATGCTAAATAATACCGTTCTAGGTTTCCTAGATTGTGTGAGAAAACAAAATTTTCAAGTAAATTGTAGGATGGGCAATGAAGGTAGGAGTGGTGCTGGGGCTGAATTCCAGTGTGAACAGCACCTGGACAGCGAGTTGTCTGCAGAAAACAAACAGCAGTTTGCTGTTTCTTAACAGCAGATGGCAGCGGGTTCAGAGTGGGAGAGTAATAAATGAGGAACCCTACTAGGCTAACAAGAAGATATGTAGAAGAAATTAGATCTCTCAATATCTGGTTTTCACATATTTTCAGTGCTCTGTTTAACCATGCATCTAATTTAAACATACAAAATTGAAAACTGGAATAATAAATTGTATATAATTAAATTTGTTCAATGATATGCCTCAGTTCTTTTGTTAATTGGCTCTTCATCCTTACATTTAATTTTATCCAATTGAATTGACAGACTCATAAGCCTGAAGTCCATAAAACAGCATAATCCATTGTAATTTAAAAACCTAATTAAATGGGTGATGATGGATAAATCTGCCAACCAAAATACTCGCAATTAGTGGCGCTTAAATATCCTATGATGTATCCTAATAACAAACAAAAAACCATGCCACCCCATAATGCATAGGCAGTTGACTGGCAAGCCACCGGTGGCAACTACATTCCTGAAATAACTGGAGCTTCAGTTGCTATAGTCCCACATCACAATAATAGAAGTTATAATAAAAACTAATGAAATTCGAACGAGTAATTTTATCAGGTAAAATAAAATTTTGATACAATTTTATTTTTTTATGTTTTTTAATCATATCTTTATTTGCTAAATAAATATTGTTCTCTCCATTAAAATAATGTGATTTTGCATTAAACTTCAAGACACCATGCTCAAACTATTTTTGGTAGCGGTCTAATGAACGGTTTAGATGGCGAGATAAATAAACACTCTTCAATTTATTGTAGGAGTAAAATTTTGAGCTTGTATTCAGAAAAGAATAATTTCAATGAATTTGTTTTTATAACTATTTGGAAGTGAACTTCTAATGAGGGCATTACAAGCAGTCTATTTTTTCATATTTTATCAAAGACGAAACATTAGTAAATAGATCGCCAAGTTATTTGGTTGAAGATCAACATCTATAATCTTTAAACTTGCATTTGAAGTTGGTAACGTAGAAACTTAATCATATCAAAATGATTTTTTCTCCATAAAAAGATTGTGTGGGTTGTGATTAAAAAATTCAAAGTTGCGATGAGTGAAAAATCATAGACTAATCTTCTCTGGCAATGTGAATCACGGGGAACCTCATTATCATGGCATGTGATTGATTATTAAGGAAGAGAAATAGTGATAGGCGAGGAGAAAGAAAGTTTATTTTGCACATTATTTGTTTCAAGTGGCATATACAATACTATCTCCGTGCCCCAATTTTACCTAGTATTGTCTGGATTACTTCAAAAAGCAACTGTGAAATTCTTTGAAAGAAATTGATATTCATCCCATGGCATAGTGAGCCCATGAAACATACGCCCTCTAGCATCCATCATTTATGTCTATGAAGCATCAATTATGTTCATGGAACAATCTCTGGTTTGGTGATTCTGCCATTTGAGAGTCATGGCTATTCGGCTAGAGAAAGCATCATGTATGTTCTGTATTGATAATTCTAAAAGATGTTTGAGGAGTGGAGGAAGAATATTTTGGGCATCAGTTTTAAGAATAAAGAGTGTGCAAATTATAGAGGAATTAAGTTGTTGTTTCATGCTTTAAAATTATTGGAGAGGGCAATTGAACATAGTTTAAGACATTACAAAGATTTCTAACAATCAAATTGGATTTATACCGGACAGGTCTACTATGGAAGGTATATATTTATTGAGAGGTTTGATGGAGTTCAGAGATAATAAAGAGGATCAACATATGATTTTTTTGGTTTAGAAAAAGCTTATGATAATATCTAGCCTATGTTAAAAATGTTTTAGATTCGGCTTATGTTAAGAAAGGCAGAGGTAGACCTAGGAAGCTTTGGGCATATTTTATAAAAAATGATCTTAATTTATTAGAATTAAATAAAAATATGAGACTACATAGGACGCAATGGAGAAAAGGATTCATGTAGCTGGCCTCACTTGGTGGGATAAAGGTTGTTATTGTTGTTGTTTTTGCTTAATTTTTTTTGTTTTCTTAATAATTAATTAATTATTTATTTATTGCTTAATTGTTACTGCTTTGCAATACTGCAGTCAGATCGCTTCTTTAATGCATTAAAGGGCCATGGAGCAGTCTCTCGTTTGGTGATTCTGCCATTTGAGAGTCACGGCTATTCGGCTAGAGAAAGCATTATGCATGTTCTTTGGGAGACTGACAGATGGCTACAGAAATACTGTATTGATAATTCTGAAAAATTAGAAGAATCACATGATTCCAAAACTGAAGCTGACAAAACTCCTCTATCCACTGCTGGACTGGCTGCCACTGAACCACGGGAAGATGATGGATCTAATCCTACTACTATGAGGTCACTATTATGGTACTTTTTACTTTACTCCTTCAACTTTCTAGGAGCGCTATTTACGTACGGAGCATGCGCGCAGTTCTGTGTGTGTACTCCCCCAAATAACCTCCCAATAACTCAGTTATTAGGGGGTTATTGAGAGATTATTGGGGTATTAACTCCAATAACCTCTAAATAACTCCTCAATAACCTCTTAATAACTCCTCAATAACCTACCAATATCTTCCGCGGTTCCGCGCTCATGTTTGGGGGGTTATTGTGAGGTTATTGGGGGTATTAACCCTAATAACATTCACATGACCCCCTAGTACGCATGCAGAACTGCATGCGTACTGCGTATGTAATTTCCCCTTTCTAAACTGTCACTTGATTTCATTTAACTCGGTTGTGATTTGCATCTGTGTTTAAATTCATTTTGTAGCTCTTGATATAAAGAATTACAGCATAATCCAACTAATATCAATGAGTCATTTTCTTCAGATGATTAAATGAAATCAAATGAGTGGAAGCTGCCAAAGATGGCAATAATTTGCAGGATGACTGTATGAGCACACAAGTGCTTGAAGCATCACTAGTATTCGTTGGCCTTAACGGTACATATGTTCCAAGTTAGTACGTCTGGAGCTTGATTATATTGAGGGGTTATGATTTGATTGCTGTTATTGATCAACTCTATTTCTTTGAGTTCCAAAACTTTTATCAATTCTGGATATCTTTCTTTCTCTATCTTAATAATTTGACATTAAGGCTATAAGGGAAATAAGTGTGTTGGAATTCTTACTCTTGTAATGTTTATTTATTTTTGTTTGTTTATCTGATTAAACAACTTTGATTAGAATTCTAAAACTTATTGTATAAATGAATTTGTTTGATCTTTGGCTCACATCTTCATTTGTGTTTGAACAAATTTAGTTTGTTGTTTAACAAATACTTCATGAAATGTCGTATAAAAATTATGCATATTAATAAAGGTATGTGATGAAAATAACCACTAAATACTTAAATCTGTAGATTTATGTTTTTTAAATATTTTAGTTTCATCAATTTAAATATTACTTGATAAATAATGCTATTTTTTATTAAAATTTATTAGTGAGAATACATCTGCTAATGGGATTGTAATTTACTATATTCGATTCAGGCTTAATTATGGTTTGAATTCAATAACAAATTTAAGAACAAGGATTTTAAACTCTGGTCATGCTCAAGTGCAGGTTGAATTTAATGAGAAAATCAATGATGGGATTCAGAGTTTAAATTTAAGGAAAGTTTACATATATATATGACAAGTTTTTGTCTTTGTGTGTCTAATGACCAAAATTTAGGGTTTGTATGGGGTTGTTTTTCTTTGTGAGGCATACTATTAAAGCGGGCGGAAAGCGGGCTGCGGGATCGGTCTTGTGTTTGTTGCTAATGTTACATATTGCTCTGTGATTCCTACTCTTTCGCGAACGCTCCCTGTCTTTTGCCCTAGCATCTCGACTGGTGTTCTCGAGCCTTCTCGAGAACCCCTTTGCGCCTTCTTCTTCCTTGACGAAGAACGAAGCCCAAATTAGGTAATCGTAAACCCTCTTCTTCGCTTGTTTTTAATCTTTTCCCAGCTTTGATTCCGGGTTAAAATGCTTGAGAGAAGATCGACTCATTGCTCTGCAACATATGCTTGTGGGTGGCTCCTCCTTATGGAAGGTAGCTCGATCCGTGAGCTTCTGAGGCATGAATGAAGAGTATTTAGGTGTGTTTAACATGAGGTGAAAGAGTTCTCTTTACAAACGAGATTTGTTTCTTCCAAAAATCGAGCAAAATTTGAAAACATAAGCTTAATAATAACCATATTACAGTGCTCTTGTAAAAGAATAAAATGATGAAGCACTCGATTCTCAATGTTTATATGTATGTGTAAGGAGAAAGAGGAGAAACTTTGAGATTTGTGTAGGATGCCACAAATTCACTTCTCCATAAAACTTTTATTTATTTATTTATTTATTTTGGGAAATTTAGGATATGTTTGGGGCAGCTTATTGCCTGCGGCAGCGTTTTCAAAACGCTGTTGTCTCTTTTGGTTGGAGCGTTTCCACTGTGGTATGAGAAAATGTGTTTTAATTTTGTAAATAACGTGGCTCGCAAGATGAACCCCGTGGGCCTTGTTTGTTCATTAATTATTACCCCAGGTCACCCGCTTCACTCGTGCGCGCCTGCTTCTCCTCTCCTCCACGCAGAAGAAGCCTCGCTCGACCTGTTCTCCACTAAAGGCCTAGCCCTCGATCCCTTCACTCCTGCCGATGAACTCCTCCACGCAGGCGAACTTCTCCACGTCGACGATCCCCTCATGCTCTCTTTTTTTGCGCACATTTGTTGTCCCGGCGAACTCCACTTTTGTTGTACCAAAGTGCAATAACTCAATTTCAATGACCGAATAAGTATAACATAGCTCATGTAAATTTAAGCTGTATTATTAAGCTTAACTAAGAACAATAATGGATACAGAAGTGCAATAATGAAACAGTTCTGAGCTTATAACTTACAGTTGCTTTGCCTATCACTATGAATCACATTAGTATACAGGTAAATATAAATAAGGAAAAAAAATCTCTACATGCATGTCAATCATGTCCTATGTATTTACATATCTGTCACTTAAGTTTTTGAGACGAGGTTGTCTAACGAGTTAGGCCTTATATTGATTCTTGATATGATTTTTATCAGTAAATTTGGTAGTTAAATGATGAAAAAAATCTTGGAGATGCCATACGAGTAAGGCTTGGAGAATGGTTTCTGTATATGTTACTGGGAATATATTGTACTATGTGTTAGTGGTATAGTTTTGGTTAAAATGTGGAAGTTTACCTAATCAGCTATTTTTCAAACGCACAAAATAAACAGCTTAACAGTTTATCCAGGGGCAGAATAATCATTTATCTAGAATCAGTAGTTTCCCAAACACTCCAACCAAACAATCATCCAGCTTATTAGGATAAACTATTGTTCAGCAGATTATCAGGATAAACTGTTTATTTGGATAAGCTAATAAGCTGCAGCTGCCCCAAACAAACCCTTACTTACATACTGCACAATTATTATTTATTTACATATCTAACACTCAAAACTTAATACTTAATATCACCTTGGAGCTATAAACCCGTGCAGGAAAATGTATGTTTAACTTTTGAGAAAATAATAATTGTCGTATTTTTTTATTTAATATTAAAAATTTGAGTGTTATGCATGTAAATGTTAATGTTTAGGTGTTATGCATGTAAATACATAATAATTGTGTCTTATGCATGTAAATGCCAATTTTTTTCTTATCTTGCTCATCAATCCTAAGCAATGGTCTTTCCTTAACCATAGATTCACATGGTGATGGTTAATTTAGTTCATCGACCCAAGTTATTGTTCTTTTATCCTGTTTATTAGTAGTTCTAATCAATATTTGAATTGAAATATACAATTTGTGTTTTATTATTTTTTCTTTTTAGCCATTCTTGCGTAGGGAAGTGTTTATTTATTATCTATGAGAAAGCCACATATCACCTCTCCATCTTTTCTATGACTCTAGTACTTTATATATGATTTATGTGTTAGGTAATTTTGGGCTTCGATTACATAGTTTTCTATGTTGATTAACCCGAGTGGGGTCATAGTTTTCTATAATGCTATCATGTTACATAGTTTTTTGTGTTAACTGGAAGGAGCGAAAAAACCTGTCTTCATTAACATTCATCATCAACGTGCCCATTGAGTGAAAAGTTCAGTACAATACAAAAGAAATAAAATGTTTATCAATCGCATGATTGAAATATTGAAGTTTTAATTTTCCCGCTTTTAGGAAAGATGAGCTTCAGAAATTCAGGTATATCCCGAAGATTGCTATGTCACTGCGGAGTAGAGACTTCCTTTCTGAGATCACGTCAGCCCCATAGCTACGGTCGACAGTTTAACCGATGCCCACAGGGCCTTGTAGAAAAGTAGGACTTTTTCCGATGTGCTAATGGCCAGGTTGATTCCATTGCTGAAAGTGATCGCGAATTGATTGCATTATTGGAGGATAGTTTAGGGCAAGACATACATCACCTTCATGTTAAAAATAATATAATCATTACTTTACTTATAATTTTATTCATTTTTTTCTTTTTCTTTAGCACTTTCGGTTCTCACTGTTAAGTGAGTTGTGTATCTGAATTTTTGTTATGTTTTCAAATGAATTTCTGTATTTGAAATATCAAATATGTGGCTGCCATAGTTATGTTTTAAACAGCTTTACTAATTATGAGCAGAATTGATATTTTTCCAGAAACAACTGCTTCACAGTTATGTTCACACAGCCGCAACAAATAGACAACTAGCTCCCCCGTAGCAGCTTAATGAGGCAATGCAGCTAGAGCTGAAAAATTGAGAAGTTTGAGCTACCTTAAACAGACCCTTAGTATATGCACTTAATATTTTGGTGTCGTAGACTTTTGCATGAAAAAGTGTATTTCATTTTCAGTGATATTTTGATGTAATGTCAGAGATTTGAGTAGTATACTAATGCTTAGATGTTATATATGCAGGTAAATAAGAATTATGTGCCTTGTATGTAAGTGCCTCCAAATTTATTCATCTACAAATCAATTTGACAATTTGTTTGTAAATGTTTAATGATGAGCTCATAAGCATATGATGAGAGATTGTTTGAGAAATCAGTAAAAATCCTAGAACATAAAGCATTTGAGGAGCCATAAAATTTTAGAATTTTGTAATGATGAGTAGGCTTTTAACATCTTAGCTAAATTAAACATATTTTATATGACCTAATGGCTAAGTGCTTCTCGACTGATAGGTTCGAGACCCAAATTCTCCTTTAGGAGCTGTTACTGCTGATCTATATAGTGCTTATTTAATTATTTTTTTATAATTACTTCCAAGGGTTGTATTAAAACATTCGAAATGTGTTGTGTCATAATGAAAATGAAACTCAAAATACATAAGTATTACGTAGTATCATGTAAATTTTCTTTAATCTTTTGTTCTGCTTAATGAATGGCTTCCTTAGACTGCTATCGTCATTGCTTTGTCCCTCTCTCCCAAATATTGAATGCATGAAGAACTTATTTTAGTGACCGTGAGGGTGCACACTCAAGCAATTGCATTATAAATTAAACTGTATTACAAAGAAATCAAATTAACATAAGAAGACAGAGTAAAAAGATCCAATGAATGAACAATATTCTTAAAAGAAAAATGGATAAGCCACCAGGTGCTCGAACTAAAAAAACATTTCTTATAGAGGCTCCATCCAAGAAATCTGGTACAACCAGGGAACTCTCAAATCCAAACAACAGTGACAGGATTGAGAAAACCATCCACTAGCCAATACTACAACATAACAAATCAGTGCCAGTAGAGACTATAAATCAACAGAACATAACGATAGTGCCTCATGACTCGAGCAGTGCCATCAAAATGAATTATGGAGCATGAAATACATCTCAGATCGTAGCAACCATAAAATGAAACCATCAACATGAAGTAAAAAATGACAGCAAGGACTGTGAGGTTAAAAGGTAAGAACAAAGATCGGTTGAGCCTCAGATGCTTAACAGGAATCATCAAAGCATCAAAAACCATCAAAACCAAAACCTAGACCAAGTTATAATAATATTTATATCTTATCAATTTAAGAAAACTGAAAGACTAATAATATTTCAAGTGAAGCGAATGTAGAATATGAGAATATCAATAATATTCAAGAGATTAAAAGTTTTCTAATGCAAAAAAAGAATAATAGTTAGCAACCATTCCAAATAAAAAGAACAAAAAAGACTAACAAGAGAGGTAACTTGAGAGTCAGACCAACGACCAACATCCCTCTAAAGATACATAAATGAACAGCATGCGCCATCCTCCCAAAAACTAAAAGAGCAAGACAAATAGACTTGCAAAAAGAATCCAAAACCAGCCATCTTTCGAATGAAAGAGGTGCAAAAATTAGTAAGTTCAATCCAACCCAGAATCCATAATGAGCAAAACAAGTAGCTCAATAGCTACAACCAAAAGCCAACAATTTTAATAGAATAAAACTATTTAGAATCATACCCAAGTGCCAAAATAACGAAACGCCAAAAGCACAATAGAAATACACTGAAACTAATAAAGGTTATAAAGTACTTGACTAATGGAGGGAAGTTCCTACCTAAACTTCCATTTCATATATTTTCATTTAATAGTCCAACAAATGTTCTATATGAGAAAATACATGATGCTAATAGTATGACTAAAAATCCTATAAATAAGTTCAATCCAAAGATAATGCACATTAGAATGACAACAAGAAGATAAAACTTTTTATGAAATTAGAGGTTAAAGTATATGTATGAAAGAGAACTTAAAAGATATTACCACCAACAAGAAAGAAAATTTCATACAAAATATAACCCTTTAATAAAAGAAGTGAGGTAGGGCATTCAAAAAATACATGTGAGTGTGTCTTAGGAGAAGAGAGACAAAACACATAAGTATTATGAGCAGGTATATATTAGACATTAAGAATAACACTAGATTTAAGCTCTGAGTGAATGATAAATTAAACGATAAAGATAAATCTGATAGAATAACCATTAAAACAAACATAATTACTCCACTAGACTTTAGGAAAATTGTCATTAGCAAAAAGAAAGACTTTTTTTGTGTACAAGTTTATTTGAATCTAGCAAAAAACAAGTGCTTCGATTATTAAATATTGAGAATAAGATGAATCTTTATGTTAGATATCATATTGCTAAGTGTTGGAGTCCATTCTCCATTAGAGATAACTTTTCAAAGTTTAGTATTAGCCAGGAAATCAGACCACAAGAAAATAACGTGGCCAAATTTTTTAGAAGAGATGAACCATTCAATCATGTGCATAATAAAACAATAAATTGCTGTTAGTGTTAAATTGACAGAACAAACCATGCTTAATTCTTATATTTGCTTTCATAAAAACTTTTCGAAAGGTAAAAATCTTGCAATTATTAGGGCACTAAAAAGACCCATAGTAACTAATACACCGCTGGGAGAGGTTAGAATTAGAGGTGCAATGCCTCCAGATAATTTTAGTTTTTCATTAATGATTTTATGAGATCTTTTTATTCTTTTGTTTTAATTTCATTTCTTATTCTATATTTAATATTTTAAAAAAATGTTTATTTATTATATTTTTATATATAATATTATTATTTCTTTAAAAATAATTATATTTTTAAACACATTTAAATAACTTATATGTGTTTCTAATATTTTAAAATAGCTAGTCTTGTTTTAACAGACATAGCATGCTTTATCTTAAATATACATATAAATAAAATAAGATAGAAATAATAAGTACAAAAAAAAAAAAAAAAAAAAAAGAAAACAAAAAGGATCTCAAATAGCCACTTAAGAAAACGAAGCAATACATTTTAGGGGTTAATTCAAAGTTTTTCTTATTTTGTTTATGTATCGATTTGAAAAAAATAAGTTAGTTGGTGTAGTATTTTTAAATACACTTAAAATATCTAATTATTATTTAAATTATTTTTTAAAAATATTTTGATTTATTTTTAAAATCAAACAATAAGAAATAAAAAAATGTATAAAAATATAATAAATAAATATCTTTTAAATATAAAAATAAATGTAAAAATGATCTCAAATAAAAGGTTAAATAAAAATTATATCATTGTCAACTATGTTGCATCTATTTTTGTTTTTTTTTATAGATAATGGAGGGTTTTAATAGTGATTACGTTAATGTTTTCAAATTAAAAGGGATATTCACAAATAAAAGATAGTATCATTTACATATATTCCACTATATTCCTATGTATTTACATATGTTGTACCAAAACATTACTTTTTTATATTTTCAATACCAAATCTTTCAAATCACATAGAAAAATCAGTAATTTAATTTTTAAGAAGTGAAATATATGTATATGTGATGCTTGCTAGAAGATTCACGGTAATAGAGTCATTATTTAGCGTCCTAGTGTTGCAAAAAAATTAAATACACACTTAAATAATTAAGAGAAGTAAGCAGGGCGAGACACCTCAAATTTTTACGTGAAAAACCCTAGATAAAATATCATGGAGCACAACATAGTCAAAATTAATCCACTATAGTTTGATAGATAGATTTACATGCCTTTGTCCCACTGGCGGGGAATAGACACATGGTTACAGTGTTCGTCTGCAGAAGCCAGAAGGACATGTTGGACAACGGTTGGGAGCGATTGCATTTGTTAGAACTTCGGTACACATCAAAGTGCGTCACTGTGTGTTGTTTGAAATGAGGAATAACTCTGTAGATTTCTTTGTTGTTCCACACATTGCTTTGTCACATAGAAAGTTAGTCGCTACTCCATACATTTCTTCGTTACTGTGCAACGTCAGCCTTGGTTCAGCAAAGTGCTTCGTTTCTATGTGGCGTTGGTCGTCGTTCAACAAGGTGCTCTGTTGCTCTACAAAGTGCAAGCGATAGTTGACGGTGGTCAACAATAGCGAGCGAGTGGTGCTCGATGGTGGTCGACACCGACAATAATTGGAAGCGTTTATCAGATCAGTAGTACCAAACACTGTGTTTCAACTCCTCTCAATGCTCCTCCTCCAAGCTCCGGTTTTGATCTGATTTAAGCTCTAGGTCCCTCTTTAAGAGGGGTTAGGCTCTATCTATAATTTGTGGAGACTTCTCTACAAATAAGGATGGAATCTAGATCAATCCATTGGACAACCCAAAGATGTTCTCTCAATTGGACAATATTCTGTGGACATTCAAGACTTTAATGATGTTGAAAATGAAAGATTTTGGGCTTGTTGGACATGTCGTCGAGACACTCAATTTGATTGTAAACTTGTCAAATTTGGAATCCGTTTGTCCATCCAATTAGACACTAGAAGCTTCAAAAAATGATTTATTGTCTTGATCCAAGCTTGATCTGAATCAAACTAGGCTAATTTGGGGTCATTGTATTTGTCTTGTCAATTTTTAATGAGTTTGAATATTTTTTGCTTTAAACATACCTCGTGATTTGTGCCTAATGATGAAAATATCTCAATGGTATATCAGCAGGTAAAGTGGCATATATGTAAAAAAATAAAGTTTAGGAAAGGTCGTACATATGTAAAAAATGAAGTTTCTGTGTTATCTATACACACACAGAGACACACATACGAATTGTGTTTTATGTATGTAAATCTTCATAAAAGCTATAGTATCTCACAAGTGCACCCACAATCTGTTTACATGACACTACTTCAGGAAAGAAAATATTACGTCCAAAGTTTTGATGTACGGACTCCAATTAAAATTTGATGTGTGTCCTTATCTAAAAAGCGGAGAAGCCTAAAGCTCATCCATGCAGAGGAGTACAACATGGTTGTCCTAAAGATTTTTCTCCAATACAACTATATTGTACTCTATGACTTTCACATCGAATTGTTTGTTTGAATGTTTTTTATAATATGATTGTATAGATGAAAAACCTTTAGTACAACCATGTTGCACTCTATGACTAGTCTACGATAAGACTCCAAACGTAATATTTTCTCCTTACAAGTAGCAATAATTCATGTACAGCTGTGTTTGTGACAGATTTTTGTCCTGAAAAAAAGTTTATTATTTGGTGGAATAATGTAAGATCATGAGCTAAAAAATCTGTAAAGTGAATTGTAGAAATCAGAGCTTCATATAAGCTTTGTTTTTTGGGTGGCTACAGCGCTCAAATCATTGGCTATAATCTATGAAGCAATGATAGTGTTGGACTTGCTATTTAATGTTTACCATTAAATATTAAAAACATGAGTTTATTTGTATCTTGTAGACACCAGTTGTAATCATGATCTAAAAAATTGGATCAGATTGGCCTGTTAAACCATAAACTGAACTTCTCGTTTGCCAGCTTGATCTTACTCCATAATACTTTCTTATAGAACTAGTTAGACATGCATTAAAACCAGTTAATTGGTTCAATTTTTTATGAATCTCTCAACTCTAATTTTGATTCAATTTTAATTTTTTTTTTTCCATTTCAAAACTTTGCTTGTAACACTGCCACATGTTATATACAGCTCATGTTACTTTACTAGTAATGAAAATTATGATTAAATATGATTTGCAAATTTTAAGAATTCATGATACATCATTTTGGTATAGTTATTCAAAATTTAATTTAGATGTTTATTATAATGAATGTGGTAGATTTTTACGAGTCACTTTTCTAATCAGAATAAAATAAAAAACTTGTACAACCTCTGAAGTCGGTCAAATGAATAACAAAGAGGTTATATGGAATTATTTTTATTTTTAATTTTCATATTTTTTATTTATATTTTGATTTGATACGATACATGTTTGATAAATTAAATAAAACAAAATGCTTAAAAATACTCTAAATATCAATTTTTATAATTGTTTAAAAAATTATTTTAATTTTTTAAAATAAATAATATATGAAAAAAAACTAAACATATTTTTTAAAAATAAAAGTGGAAAAATATAAATAAATAATAAATAAAATTTCTCTCAAACAAGTTCTAAAATTCTTTATGGCATGATTATGTTAATATTGAACTAAAACATGACCTTTTTATGTTGATAGTTATAAAGAGCCAGCATACCAAGTATGATTTTAAGTATATATATATATATATATATATATATATATATATATATATATATATATATATATATATATATATCTATTAAATAATTAATTAAGTAGAAGAAAGGTTGGATGAAACAAAATCATTGACCCCATATTGGTTTCCCTTTAAAATTATTTCATTTTTAAAACATAACAATTTGAATTGATGCGCTGCACAGTCGACAGAAAGCACCATAATGTGCGCACCTCCTGTCAAATTTTTTAGGTATGAAATAGCTGTAAAGTAGTGTCACTTCTACGAGATGTAATAATGATAGTTATATTTTATATCAAATGACAACATAATGTTATTAAATAAAATCTAAATGAAAGTAGGTTGAATGTGCATTCACAAATTAGATGAATTAGTTTTTTAAAACAGTGTTTTTATGATCACAAATTATGATTTTATATGAATCTTTTTAGAGAAGACTATTATAAAAACTTGTGTTGGTATAAGATTTTGTATGAAATTGATGAATATAATCATATTTATATAATATAAAAGATTTACTTTTCTTGCCTCATATTTATAGTTCTCAAATTATAACAAAGTCATTGGATGATATGTTGTAGCCGATCAACTAATTGGTGTCCCCATAAGGCTTATGCTCCATTCCTTTTGATTCTCTAAATGATGAAAAAGTAGAAACCAACAGTATCATGATAAAGAGGTAAAACCAATCATATCAAGAAAATAATTTCTATCTGCTTCGAGTAGTCGCATTAGCTATACTTTATTTGATAATAATAATAGTACATTTTCAATATGTCAACATAGTGTTCTCATCCTCACCTTTTAAAGGGTCCATTGGCAAAAGAGAAATAAGCTTTGGGGTTTTGGGTTTGGAGGAGACTCTAACAGTGGATTTGTAGTGGGAGGAGAAGTTACCACTGTGATAAAAAAACAATATCTACCTTGTTTTGTACCAATGAAAAGAGGAAAAGAATGAACATAAAGGAAAAGTGATCCTCACGTGTACTGATGTCTATGAGGGCCAAATGTCGACATTTTTACTTAATCTATAATTATATATTTTTAGTTCTTATGATATGTAAAGTGCTATTTAGTTGGGATTTAAGCTTATAATATAATAATGCTTAAGATTATACTTTCATACGCTTGGCTTGATTCATAATAGTGCATCAAAGTGTATTATATAAACATTATCTTTAATTTTTATATGGATACAAACATTGATATTTTCTTAAAATTTTCATTATATATATAACATGAGGTATCATATTTACTCATATAAAATTTTAAGTTGTTTCATGCTTAAGTGAATCCAATATTCACGAAATGTAGAAAGAAAACATGTATTTTCAATAGATATTTCTTTCTGGAAACTTAAATAAGAGAGAAATGAGCCAAATTAACTAGAAGAGAGAGAGAGAGAGAGAGAGAGAGAAGAGAGTATACTGCTTTAGAAAAGACGAGTTTCTTTTCATTTGTATCATTCATCCTCCATCACAAATTTTGAATAATTATAATTTAAAATAGCTAAAATTTATTAGTAATATATTAATAATTATCTTTATGGTTTAGTTTTATACTTATTAGTCAAAATCATATCTTTGGCTGTGGTCGATATATAGAATAAGAACATCAAATTCATCAATTTTCTGTATTTATTTAAGTCAATTGTCAATTATGTGATAGAAAAAGAACAATAAAAAGTTATATAAATGCTCAAGTTTTGTATTTATTACTCACCAATGAAAATTATGCAATACATGCAATATGTCATCAGTGTACTATGTACTAGGCTCAAAGTCATTTGAAGTCTTTGTATAATTCATAATTATTTTCTTATGCAATACGAATCTTTCCATTAAATAAGTTTTGATGTATTAAGTCTTTGACAGAAGTTTTGAATGAGCACGAAGGATTTTGAGAGGGCAATGAAAAAAAAAAAAAAAGCGGCATTTACATTATCACTACCCAAATCCTATATACCTATTTACATATCTACCACCTAAAATTTATTTTTTATATTTATACTAAAATCTTTCATATCAAATCAAAACCACCACCATTATAATTTTAAAAAAGTGAAGTACATCTTTTAATGCATAGGTAAGTTGTAAAAAGTGAAGTTTAGATGTTAGACATGTAATTACATACGAATTTAGTGGGACGCATGTAATTCTCCCAAAATAGAAATAGGAAGTTTGAGAATGTCTTTGCTTAATTGTGAATCGTAGAACTCTACAGAGAGAAACTCTACAAAAAAATATAATGGTAAAAGATTTGGTCAAATGAATATATAATAATGCACTGTATGTTCATGTTTGATGAATGATCACTTATTTGTATGTGTGATCAAAATCGAGTGTGCATGATGGCTATAGAAAATAGCAAGAATATCCAGACATATTCACAGTGTTATCGCTCTTTTATTAATTCAAACTAACGGGCGAGTGATCCCCGATAGATATAAGTGCAACGGTTGCCAAAAACTTGACTCCGCTGGATATAAGTGCGTTGATGATTTAAGATATGAAAATTATGATTTTATAATATGAGATACTACGCAAGTATACGTATCGTTTATCAAGTAATATAGGACTTTCTGATTAAGTCCAGAGATATCGAACCCACAGGGAAAAGTTGAAAATCTTTAAAGGATTTTAGAAAATTATCTTTTTACTTTCTTTAATTTTTTTTGAAATAGTATGTCTTGATTTTGAAAAGTTTTAGAAAGTTGATTTGTCTTTTGAAATTTTCTTAATAAAATGCTAAGCAATGAAAGTAAAGGTTTCAAAAACTAATAACACTGGATATAAAAATACTATTAACTAAAATATCTTTTTCTTTCCTTTCATTAAGTAGTAATAATTCTTAAAGTATTGTTGTGGAAGTAGTTAAATTTTGTTGTGACAGATAGAAGCAAATGTGTTCTTTACCCTTACTTGGTTCTATAAAGAACATATGTTAATTTGAAATTTATATTGTTTTGAAAATGGTTAGGCGAGGAAGATACCAGTCTCTCACTCTAGAGTTCCCTCGATTCCCACCACCTGGGGGCTAACTTCTCATAACAAAACTCAAAACTTCAAACCAAAATAGGGGGTTTTAGCCTATCACTCTAAAATCCTCTATTTTTACTCCCTTCTATAAAAATATTTTCTAATATTACATTCACTTATATGGACTACAGTTCTCACCCATATAATTGCATGTGATTCCTACTAACTTTAATGAGATAATATCGCACTAGATCTTACATAGTCTCAAGAAATTTTACAACTTAACAAGCCAAATTAAGAAGTAAACAAAGTTCTCAAAATCAATCTTCACAACTTCTTCCAACTTTTAAACACTGATACTTTCCACAACAATTCTCTTTAAATTAATTACTTCTCCATTTTAAGAAAGAAAAAGATAAAGTAAACTACTCAGAATGCATTGGGAAAATATAAAAACATATTGATTTGAAATTAAAAATGATAAGAAAAATAATAAACGAAAGCAAGTATTGATAAACTAAATAAAAGTAAACACTTATCTGAAAATCCTTTCCACAAGACTAAGGAAGTTCCTCTGAAACTTTGACTCTTTGCTAAACTACTCCTCTGAGCAAGTCTCCAAACTCCGATGACTCAGAATACAGACTTCAGACTTCAATAAAAACTAAACTAAAAGAAAGAAAAGAAGTGGGAGAAGAACTCTTAACTCCAACCCTTTTCTCCTTTCTACTCTCTACTCCTACTCTAAATAAAAACTTAAAATGCAGTGAAAGAATCTCCTAAATTTCTCTCTTCGAAATACAGTGAAGAGCCTCTTCAATTCTTCCCTTCTTCACTTCTAAGACTCTCTTTAAATAGTGAACTAAAAGGTGCCTTGGCGTCTCTTCAAAATGTGTCCAGATTCGATGTATCTACCAAGGAACGCACCCCTTTATTCAAATTTGCCGCCCAAAGGAAGTTATGTACGTTACCACCAAGAGTTGCATCCATTCCCTTTTGAATTTGGCGCAAAATCTAATTAAAGTTCGATTTATAACTGTGGCAGCTAAGCGCCGGTCCAGCGGCGCTTAGCCGCCAGTGCCAAATTTTTGATTTTTGATTTTTTTGCTCCAAATTTGATCCAATTTGGCTCCTTTCATCATGACCATCTATTTTCATCATACGTGCAAGAAAGACACAAAATACCTTCCATTAAAGTGCAATATCATTAAAAATAGGTATAAAAATGTGCATAAAAATACTATATATTTTAGGTGTATCGGCGAGTTCTAAGAAAATGATGAATAAATTTGACAAGTTCTTTATCTGAGAACCTTAAAGGAGTTTACCAAGAACCCCAAATAAACATTCGAATCTCCCTTAGGAAATGCATCATGTGGAACATATGAGTAATGGATTCTTGCAACACACCAAATGGTACAAAACATTGGCAAAGCATGCAAGTATACGTCTTGTTCAAATAATATACGTAACAGAGTGTATATCGATCCCATGAAGAACGAGCAAATTTCCAAATTATAAACAGTTTTTTTACCTAGCCTTACGAAATGAAGTTATGATGTTTTTTAAAATTAAGTAATCCTTACCTTCAAAATAGTAAAACCTAAGCTAACAAGGTAAGAATTTCAGCGAAGTTTTCTAATTCGAGAAAAATAATGCCTTAAATTGGTTCCATAAGATGGTAAGTTAAATTATGTGATTCAAATTGTAAGGACAATGCATAGCAGTTCTCCTTCTTATCCCCTCCCGGGCTTCTAAGAAGGTTTGATAGTCATACAATTTTACATTTCTAAATCAAGCAATTAGCCCAAGTTCATATATTTTCCTACAGGATTGCACTAACCTATAAGTTATATCCCAATTCTCCAAGTTGTTGTGCTTTAACCTAGTCATTCCATTCCGGATTCTCTGAAACTCGAAGATCACAAATAAATTGAAGGTTAACACACCACCTCAAACAAAATCAGGAAAATCATACAAGGAAACAATTCTAAAAATTTACACTATACCAATTCAAGGGAGAAAGATAATTCTTCTCACCGATTAAGCTTAAGAACAACAACAAAATTAATTCATTAAAAGGAAATATAAAAAACACAAGTTTAAAAGATTAACCTCTACATCAAGAATATTGTATACTTGTCTCTCTTCCTTCTCCAAATGAACTACTGAGTTTACATGCATGTTTACACACTCAAAAAATCTTACAGTCGCTCCGCACTACACATAATTATACTTGGAACCCTTTTCTTTGGCATTTTCTCTTCACTCCAGTGCATGTTGAATCCCCTGTTCAATCTTTGGCAGAGCCTTTTAAGGCTTCCATGGAAAATCAAAACCTGTGATCCACTCAAACCATCAAAACATGTGAATTGAAGCTTAGGCACTGGTCCATAGTGCCTACCTGCTGGTCTCTATATCTTATGCGTTGACAGTCTGACGCATACTAGGGTCACTGTTCTAGGGAGGTGCCCGCTTTTGGAGCTTGACTTGCAACACTTAGGCATTGAGGTTGTGAAGCCTACTTTCCACATACTTTGTATTTTAGAACTAATTATGACTCTGTGGGCACTTAGGCACCTAGACATTGCTCATTTACTTAGCTTGTTTCTTTGGTTCTTCAAATTGATGAATCTTCTTCCCCAAATCCTACAAAATACATCACAAACAACTTTTAGAAGCATATATTTAACATCAAAATTGATTAAATAGAACAAGCACACACAAACACACACACACACTGTTGACCTCACTTTTGTTGAGGGCCAGTCTCTCTTCTTTTGAAACCTGTAATCTAGCCATAGAACTTATATGTTGACTATCCTAGAAGACTAGTGATGGAACCCTACCCATTAGAAATTCTAAACACCCACATCATTAGTTTTAACTTTTAGAACTTAGTAGGATGGAGCCAAACATGAAGGAGCTCAAGAAGGGTTCCCATAGGATTGCCTGAACTTAGGGTTAGCCCTGGGTGGTGTGGTCTGGGTCAGTCTTGACGTAAACCCATTACCTACACTCACAACCCAAAACCTTAAACCAATCATGCTTAGCGTGGTTCCCCACTGGAAACTCATGTGGGTGGTCCCCAAAACCGTTAACCATAGGCTAGGGTTTGGCTAGGACCAACCCATGGAGGATCCAAAATGGGTTCAACCTTGGTCCAATGACAAAAAGGGTAATTTTATGATTAACATTCTCAATTGATCCCAATTTTTCCAAATTCCCAATTTTGACCTTTTTACCCCTAAACCTTTCAAAAATTACCAAAATGCTCCTGAAACCCTAATTTTCCCAAAATTATCCAAATTCTCAAATTCCATTTAAAAATTATTTCAAACCATTCCAAACAACTCAAATTGCTCAAAATAATCCAAAATACCCTAAATTCCCCAAATATCCCCAAATTTGCCAAAATTACCAAAATACCCCTCATGCTCTAAAATTCATTAAATCTCCAAATTCATTCCAAATGTCCCTAAAATCAATCTGAACCACCAAATATCTTCAATTTCACTTAAATTCACCAAAATCAGCCAAAATTTGCCAAATTTTCTAAATTGCCCAAAAATGCCCTAATTCTCAAAATCACTCCTAATTTCCACCAAATTGATTTTAAACTCACCCAATTTCAAGTCTAAACTCAAATTCATCATTTCCAAACCCAATTTGAACCAAACACAAGCCCAATTGAACCCAATTTCAAACTCAAATTTCAAGCCCAATTTAAAATCACTAATTTGATCCCACCCCTAAATTCCATTAAATTGAACCTCATATCCAAACCAATTTTCCTAAATTTGAATTCTAAACTCTCCAAAACATTCCCTTAGAACAATATGAACTCTCAATTAGACTAGATCCAAGCTCAAACCTAACCTAAATCCAACTCAAATCAAAACCCCAATTTTGCCTCAAAATTTAAAATTTCCCAAATTGAACTTCATGGCAGCCCAATGATAATCAAAATTGACATCCAAATTCCTCGTATCAACATTCCACACCAAATTGAAGTCCCAATTGACTCAAATAAAAACCTTAGACAAGTCCAAATCCAAGTCCAAAATTAATCCATGATTTTGAGCCTAAAACCCAAACTCACCTTAAACTATTTGGTCCAGCCCAACCATGACCACAACAACCATCTATTGGACCCTAAGACCCAACCTAGATCCCGTTAGCCCACCCTAGGTGAGCCATGGACCAAGGGTCACTTGATTTGGAGGATTTCTTCCCATATTTGGTTAAGTGATCCAAGATTGTCATTACTTGACTAAACCTCTACCTTGATCACCATTATACCTCCCTCTGATCTCCCTAACTTAGTTAGCCACCACCTCAGCTCTAGCCAGCCACCCAAGTCACCGGAGAGCTCAAAACTGAGATGGCCACCCCACCTTTGAACCCAAAAGTGAGCCCATCCCTTGTGGAGCTTCGCCATTGGATGCTTGCACCGCTTAGACCTCCACTTCAGCTTCTAGAGACTAGCCAATCAGAGCCCAGGACTCACCCCTTGTTCATGGCTATAAAATCCACTCCCTCAACATCCAAATAGCAAGAGTGCACCAATTCCTGGTGAAGACCTACCAAAATTCTCCCAGAGCTTCCTCAAGTATTCCTGAGTGCAACCCCACTGTTTTCTAGCCATCTCACCCATTAACTGAGCCTAATTTCTCCACCCAAAATCACCCAAAAAAGGACAATATTCAATCATACCATAGACCTCAAAAAACCTTCAAATTGATTTAGCCTTAACCTTCCCTAGATCAAACGAAGAAGATCCCCACTAAAATCCCCATCCCTAAACCTTTCTGCACCTGACTTCTACCTAGGCCGTGCCACCTGCAGGAGGAGTTTTTACACAGCCTCAACCCTATCTCAAACTAACACTTAGAGGAGGTTCACTAGCTCCCAACGAAGCCCTAGAACCATCCCAATCGAGGCCTTACCTTTTCGGCTCAGGTATACATCCAACCCCCAAAATCTGAGCTCGGCTTAGGCTTTTGTGAAGATCTTAATTTCATGCTTGATTAACCATATAGATGTGTTTGTATAGACTAGATGAAGGTGTAGGAACAAACCCCATATGATTTAGTTCAGTATCGAGCGAGATATTAGGGTTTGAGTGTGGACGGTTCTCAGTTTACACCTGTTAGGGGTATTTTGGTCATTTTGGAAATTTTTTTTGGAAATTTGGGAAGTCTGGGTAATTTTGGATAATTTGAGTGGTAGGGAGTATTTTGGAACTATTTTTTGGAAATTATGGGTAATTTGGGTGACTTTGAAAATTTTCGGGGATTTTAGGGTGTTGGTGGCATTTTAGGTATTTTGGGAATTTTGGGTATTTTGGGGCAAAGGGGTTAGAAATTTGGAATGTTTTGGAAAATTGAGGTTAGTTGAAGGTGAGTAATATGGACTTGCTTAAATTGAGAAATGGACCAAGGGTCACCCTCATTTGGTCCTCTATGTGTTGGTACTAGCCAAACCCTAGCCTGAGGCTAAGAGGTTAGGAAAACTACTTACATGAGTTTTCAACGAGTTAGGGGATCAAAGGTGATGTGCCTTGTTTAGGGTTTTGAGTGTGTAGTGCAAGTGTTGTGTAAGCTCCAGACCTCCCGGGGTGGATCCTAGGGCCTGACCATCTATTAAGAAACTTCGCCTGGGTTTCCTTATGCTTAGTCTCTTCCTCCCAAAAACAGGAGGTTAAGCCTTAAGCATATGAAAACTCCCAGTGAAATGAGAAAAGGTTGAATTTCTATGGGAAGGGATTCCATGGCTAGTCTTCTAAGAAAGTCACCAGGAGAGTCTTATGGTTAGACCCCAGGCTATTCTAAAGGAAGACTAGACCTCAACCAAAAGTGAGGTCAACAAATGGACCCCCAATAGGTGTGGTGTGTTAGGCAAGCACACTGCACATATTGGTGTTGACCGACGAGATCAACAAAACGAACACAATTGTCTGGGTTAAAACTTAAGACAAAACGTAATTTAGAGAGGAAGTTTCTGCTGGGGATTAAGAGATAGAACTTCAAGTCTCGGGAACTCTCGCTGGGCAAGGAAAATGGAATACCTTCATGAGAGAAGCTATGGATTTCAAGCTTTCAAACTCTGAAGGAGTCCGATCCGAATCGATTTGAAGTTAGAATTTGGATTTAAATTTTGAGTTTGAAATTTTAATTTGATTTTGAGATTTCAAATTTTAATTTTAAGTTTCATGGAACTTATAGAAATTTCAGAATTTATGGATTCTTAAATTTGAAGATTATAATTTCGTTGGGAAAATTTTACGTATAGAGGGGAAGCCGGAATTTTAGTACCGATAACGGAAGGATGAGAGCTGGAATTTACGTATCAGCCTCAAAAATGAGAATCGGAATTTCAGTACAGACCTCAGAAATTTCGTGGATGTGGAAAAATTTCTCAAAAGGGTAATGGAAAATTAGGGAATTTCGGGGGAATCAGACGACTAAGCTCCGTTTCCGGAATTTCATGGAAAGCGAAAAATTTCTTAAAAGGGAGATGGAAAATTAGGGAATTATAGGAAATCAGACGACTAAGCTCCTTTCCAGGAATTTCATGGAAGGCGGAAAAATTTCTCGGAAGGGTGACGAAAAATTAGGGAATTTTGGGAAATCAGACGACTAAGCTCCGTTCCCGGAATTTCATGAAAGGCGGAAAAATTTCTCAGAACGGTGATGGAAAATTAGGGAAATTTGGGAAATCAGACGACTAAGCCCCGTTCCCGGAATTTCATGGAAGGCGGAAAAATTTCTCGGAAGGGTAAGGAAAATTAGGGAATTTTGGGAAATTGGACGACTAAGCTCCGTTCCCGGAATTTCATGGAAGGCGGAAAAATTTCTTGGAAGGATGATGAAAAATTAGGGAATTTTGAGGGAATCGGATGACTAAGCTCCATTCCCGGAATTTCATGGAGGGCGGAAAAATTTCTCGGAAGGATGTGGAAAATTAGGGAATTTCGGGGGAATTGGACGACTAAGCACCGTTCCTGGAATTTCATGG
Organism: Papilionanthe hookeriana x Papilionanthe teres; assembly: GCA_022702705.1. NCBI lineage: Eukaryota > Viridiplantae > Streptophyta > Magnoliopsida > Asparagales > Orchidaceae > Papilionanthe > Papilionanthe hookeriana x Papilionanthe teres. The sequence continues at coordinate 62,177,014 of CM040433.1, forward strand.
AAGGCGAAAAATTTCTCAGAAGGGAGATGGAAAATTATAAAATTTTGGGAAATCAGACGACTAAGCTCCGTTCCCGAAAGTTCATGTAAGGCGGAAAAATTTCTCGGAAGGGTGATGGAAATTAGGGAATTTTGGGAAATCGGACGACTAAGCCCCATTCCTGGAATTTCATGGAAGGATGAAAAATTTCTCAGAAGGGTGACGAAATATTAGGGAATTTTGGGAAATCGGATGACTAAGCTCCGTTCCCGGAATTTCATGGAAGGCAGAAAAATTTCTCAGAAGGGTGATGAAAAATTAGGGAATTTTGGGAAATCAGATGACTAAGCTCCGTTCCCGGAATTTCATGGAAGGTGGAAAAATTTCTCTGAAGGATGATGGAAAATTAGGGAATTTTGTGGGAATCGGATGACTAAGCTCCGTTTCTAGAATTTCATGTAGGGCGGAAAAATTTCTCAGAAGGATGTGGAAAATTAGAGAATTTTAGAGGAGATCTTTGGGAGGAAAGCTCAAGGCGTCACATTATGTGGGAAAGCTCAAGGACTCATATCCGACCTAAGAGGTGACAGAGGGGAATCAGAATTTAGCTACTGATCCCAAAATTTAATTTGAGGAAAATTGGGTAAAACTTGGCATTTGATTTTCAAAGAAAGCAATTTTGGAGAAATTCGGTCAAGATCGGTAGCCATTGAAAGATTTGTAGAATTTCGAGATATTTTGAATTTTGATAAGTGGCGCTATGTGAAAAGCGCCAAATTTTGCTGAGTGCCCGCAAAAGCGAGGGATTTGAAGATGAATGCAAAGACTAATCATTATTATTATTTTTGTTTTATTTCATTATGTTTCATTTGATTTAAATTTTGATTCTGATTTAAATTTCGATTTGATTTCATTTGACTTAAGTTTTGGGTTCATTTCAGTTTTAATTTCATTTTGTTATGATTTATCCTTTTCTTCTGCATTAATTTTTTTGTCCTTTCCATTTTGGAACCAAACACGTAGTTCAACGGCTTTCGACTATCGTACTGAAAAGTAAGCATTTCTGAAAAAAAATTTCATTAATTATGCTGGAAGTAGTACAACTGATCATATGCTGACAAGCGTCCAAGAGTATATCATTTGTACAAACTGAACCAAACTGACATATCACATCATCTGGCTGCTGCAAAAATGGTGACAACGACTGTCATGACCCATTGTAAGGGGGTAGATTTCTGCTATTTGAGACTGCTGCGGGGACGAGCCAACCTGCCAAGGTTACGCTCCAGAACAAAAGTCCCCTCGCGAACACCCAAAGGTACATCCGTCACAGTGGCAAAAGACGAAGGCTCTCCAGTTCTGGATCTGGCTCATAGTAAATTGACGCTTTGTCTTCATCCATTCTTCTGAAGGTGATTGACACCCTTTTCCTTCGGACTCCTGAGATGCAGTTCTTTGCCAATATGCTCCATTTTCTTTTAACACAAGTACTGATCCTACTGGTAGGGGGATTTCAACAGAAACTCAGAATTCTCCCGGTCCGACAATTTGGATTTCTCGTCCAATTAAGATATTGCTTTCACTTATAAAAGAGACCGTACAGAAGGGTCTCACAAAGTCATGGTGGTCGATATGAGGTGGGATACAATCCCCGTCCTTGTAAATATTTATGAAGCAGCTGTTAGGAATACAGTCTGCCGACAACACAGGCCACGCGACCATCCTCTTTATAATTTTCTTAATTTGTGGTAGCATCGGATCCACCTCATCATGCTGTAAAATCCCCAGGGGATTACCTTGTTGATCTATCGCGAAGTTATAATATCAGCCACACTAAATAATGACTCTGCCTTTACCTCCTTTCCATTTTAACAGCTCTGTATATGTTTTTAGCCTCAGACGGCTCGCTCTGCCCAATGCCTGTAGAGTGTTGATGCAGTACAAAATTTCATCTTCATCCTTCCTCGAGAATACATCAGTGTATAACTCGAGTCCTTCCAGGATATTGAAAAACTTTCCCTGTATGTCTTCGTAATGTTGAAATTCTTGCTTTCTAATTCTTCTAATCTTTGCCATGACGTTGTCTAGAACTCCTCGCGGCGGCGGAAATGGTAAGACAAACTGACGTACGTACGGCTCTACCTCAAGATATTCCTGACTCCTGAGTAGCATTGAGGCAGCTGCATATGCGTCAAATGTTCCATATTCTTCAAGCTATAAAACATTACATTCCAGGCACTCTGAAAATGCCCCTGACACCGTAGACAGTCTGGGTAAACCCGAGTTGCAAGTCGAACACCTAGTCAAAATTTCTTCCTTTGGATTGAATGTCGGCACGGGATCCTCTGCAGTCTCCGGCTCAGTATCGATGCACGGTGCACTGTCATCAGTTTCTCTCATTTCAAGATTGTAAGAATCTTCTAGAATGAGCGATAGTGCAGCGGTTAGCTCCTGAGCCTTTCTCCTCACCATCCTGCCCAAGAGGCGACATTTACAGTGATTTGCATTTCTTTCTTTTGTACGTACCAACGGCGCATCTCTCGGCTGAAGCAGCAACAAGAACACCTTATGGAGTAGTGATCATGGATGGAACCTGAGTATGTCTTGTGTCGAGGAGGTGTAAGTTGACGAATCCCCCAGTTCCTCCGTTTCCTAATGTTTGTCCGGCCTCTCTACGACCACTTTTCCTCATTGAATGCATATCTGTAACCCTCTTTTCGTTTGTTTCCTTTTCAAGACGCAAAGTCCAAGCCGTTTACGGAGGCAAACACCAACTCGCAACCCGAGACCGCTTGCACAAATATATAGGGGAAATGTCAGTGGGTGGTGTTGTGCATAAACAAGAATAAAGACAAAAATCATTATCTTTCAAGTTTTAATAAGTTCTATAATTGTTTTGATGTCATTATCTTATTTAAAATAATTTTATGAGGTTTAGAGATTTAGAAATTTCAACAAGCGTGTTTTATTCTGTGAGAAAATTTACTTTAATTCATTTAACTTTATTTTATTACAAAATTTGGACCAAGTCACAGACGCTGGCCCTACTCTACATCAGAATGAAAATATTTCTTCAGATTCCTCATGTCGCGTGGTACTTCTTGAGATATCATCTATTTATCGACAACATGGGTCTCTACCCTTGAGAATCTACCAACTGGTACGATCCTCCATAGTAAACATTTTCCACCATGAATGGTCCTTCCCAGGTCGATTCAAACTTTCCACCTATCTTGCGGTGTTCAATAATAGGCCTACTGAGAACGAGCACAAGGTCATCAATTTTAAACGACCTCGGGCGGACCAATTTATCGTGGGCTTGAATCATCTTTGCTTGGTAGAGTTCCAAATTATGCTGTGCAAGCAATCTTTTTCCTTTGAGAATTTCCAATTTCGCCAGTCCTAATTTGGCATTCTATTCTGTTGTAATTTGATTGGCGACGGTAATCTGGAGTGATGGTAGCTGAGCTTCTAGGGGAAGGACTGCCTCGTACCCATACACAAGTGCATACGGTGAAGACTGCATCGGCGTTCTGACTGTCGTCCTTTAGGCCCACAAAGCTTCTATAAATTTCTCGTGCCATCCTCTTTTGTTCTCATCGAGTGTCTTCTTTAGAATTTGAATGAGCGTCTTGTTGAAGGCTTCTACCAAGCCATTTACTTTGGGGTAGTAGATCATAGAATATATCCAATCTATCCCATTCCTTCTAACAAAATTCTTGATTTTTGTGCTTTTGAAGGCGGACCCATTATCAGAAATGATCCTACGCGGCACACCGAAGCTGTAGACAACTTGAATCTTGAAGAACTGTAGAGCTTGCTGTGCTGTAACCTCCCGTAGCACAACTGCCTCTACCCACTTGGAGAAGTAATCTGTATCTGTGAGTATGAATCTTTGTCCTTTCAAAGACGGGGGGTCTATCAGACCCACTATATTTGTGCCCCAACACTCGAATGGCCACGAGATGATCGTGGGGTGTACAACATTCTGAGGTTGGTGCAAAACCACTCCGTGCACTTGACACTGATGACGTTTCTTTGTTGTATCCATGCAGTCCGTCATCATTGTTGGCCAGTAGTATCCGAGTCTTTTGATTTTCATCTTCATTTTTGGTCCTGACTGGTGAGCTCCACACAATCCGACATGTACTTCTTTGATGACTTTCTGTACTTCTGCACTGTTGAGGCATCTGAGCCACTTCTGATCGAAGGATCTTCTGTATAGAACATTGTCAACTAAGGCATATGAGAGAGTTCTCTTCTGAATTTGATACGCGGATGATTTTCTTCTGGCAATCTTCCTGTTTGCAAATATTTTATCAATGGCTGACACCAATCTTTTGTATCATCTAACACAGCAGCTGCTATCTCTTCTCTTTCAATCTTATGTAGACTATCGAGGTCGATCTGTGACAAAACCTGACATCCTTGTACTGTAATATCTATAGAATCTTTAGGTCGGCAAGCCAATTCTTTAGCGAGTTTAGCTAAAGCGTCCGTGTGGGTGTTGTTTGCTCGAGGAATTCTAGAGAATATCGCACTTGGGATCTGCTCGAGCAGTTTCATCATGTACCAGTGGTATTCTTCTAATCTCAGTTTCAGAATTTTGTATTGTTCTACCACTTGTTGAATGATGAGTTGTGAGTCACCATAAATGGCAATGTCTGTTATTTTCATTAGTATTGCTAATTCCAAACCGGAGCTTCATATTCTACTTCATTATTGGTACATGGCTCTGACAAGTGATAGAAGAATCTCAGCATCGTTTGATCTGGAGTCACGAAGATTAAACCAACTATTGCTTTTCCTGGTATCACAGTCTATTGTCCTTTATCTCTTCGGGTTGATGATGCTTCGTCGAAGTACATTTCCCAACGTCTGGCACTGGGCTGTACTATTTGTAGTATCTGTTCATCTGGTAGTTCGTCATTCAGTGGGGACCCAGCTGGCAGTGGGTGCGCTCTGAGAAAATCTGCGAGAATTTTCCCTTTGATAGGGTGAAAGGGCACAAAAGTTATGTCAAATTGCAATAATATCATCGATCATCTTGCTAAGCGTCCGGAAAGTGTCGGTCGGGTCGTCAAGTAGTGCAACAGATTAACTTTCGAGAGTAAGTTGATTTTATGAGATAACAGGTAATGTCTAAGCTTTTGAGAGGCAAAAACCATGGCTAGACAATGTTTCTTAAGGGATTCATCTTTAGATTATATTATCGTAATCGTTCAAATACGATCCTCAAATCATTTAGGTGATTGTCCTTTACTATGCTCTTGATAACCAAATCATCCACATAGAATTCCACTTAGCTGTGAATGAGGTCATCGAAGATCTTCGTCATTGCTCTTCGATATGTCGCTCCTGCATTCTTCAATCCGAATGACATCACAGTGTAGCAATAAATCCCGATCAGAGTTCTGAATGATGTAAGCATTGCATCTTAAGGAGCCATCTTGATTTGATTGTAACCCGATGATCTGTCCATGAAGGAGAAAATTTTGTGTGATGACACAATATCCACCATTAATTCCGGTATTGACAACAAGAATTCATCTTTCAGACATGCTTTATTCAAATCTCTAAAGTCGACACACAATCGAATTTGTCCATTTTTCTTCTTTACAGGTACGATGCTAGCTAGCCATGTCAAATATTGTTCTTCTCAGAAAAAGTTAGTGTATATTAATTTCTTTATTTCTTCTGTAATTTGGTGTTCGATTTTGAGGCACATTCTTCTGGGAGCTTGCTTTACTGGTGTTGTACTTTGATCCACTCCTAGTCGGTGAACTGCAACCTCGGGAGATAGTCCAGGCATTTTGTCATAACTCCAAGCGAACCAATCTTTAAATTCTGATAGTAACCTGACCAAGTCTGTAACCTCTTCTTTGCTGAGCAACAAATTTATGAAAGTTGGACGGGGGTGCTCCTTAGTCTTGAGGTTAATCTCTTTTAATTCGTTAACAGTTGATTTTATTTCTTCTTCGAATTATGACGGAACCTCTTCTATTGGTTGATCTTCATATTCATCTTGGATGTCCAGGCAATCTTCTATTGGCTGACTAGCAACAACCATGCAAAATCCTAAGTCATCGATGGGTCCGATCGTACCGAACCCAAGACCTTCTTTTGAGTTGAGTTTCTTTCCTTTTGTATTCCATAATTTTTCAAACGATTGTAACTTATCTTTTATCATTTGTTTGGGCACATATCCTTGTTGAATTAACATTTGTATACATGGCGATAAGTAACCAAAAGGTAATTCCATTAATTCATTAGAATCATTTTCTTCAAGAGTTATACAAGGTTCAAAAGTAGAAGGAGAAGCTTTATAAAACTTTATCGGTTTAAAACCATCATTATGGACTTCCTTAAGTTCCATACTCGCGATCTTTTGAAGATGGATCGGAGTTAGAGTCATGGCTTGAAAATAATGATTAATTCGATCATACATTGATTCATATTTATCTCTTTCTGTGTCATCCATAGAAATCTCAAACTGAGGCTTTCTTTGAGTTATCATCATTGTTTCTTTATCTTCTTCAGAGCTTCCTTCTACTTCAATGCTGATCGGCGGCTTCATCCGTTCCACAATCTGGTGAGTTCTTCCTTGACCATGTCCCCTGCCTGGACCACAGATGCGTGGGCTAAAAGAACCTCCACCAACTCGTTGCGAAGGAGTGGCAGGAGATCGTTGATCTGGAGCTGTATGGTCCCGTTGTCGTAATTCTTTTGAATCTTCTACTTTACTTGTCACAATTTCTCTTGAAAGTATTATTCTCTTCGAGGGAGCGTAGTAGGAGGCGTCTTCGTGAATGTCTACTTCATGTATTGAGAAAGGTTGTAAATCTCCCTTAATGCAATGTTCTTGTCTATCCTTGTAGTATTTAATGCACTGGTGAACCGAAGGCGAGACCATATTGTACTCATAAAGGCACGACCGACCTAGCAGGGTGTTGAACAATGTATCTGCATCGATTACATGGAATTTAATAGTTTTTACTAGATTTCCAACTTTCATTTGCAGTGTTATAGATCCAAGGGCTCTTTCTCCTTTCTGATTGAATCCTCTTAACATCATTTTATCCATGGACAGTTCTTGAGTATCGATGTCCAAGTAAGCTAGCGTTCGCAGACTCATTATGTGAGCGACAATTCAGGATCCACCAATACTCTAGAAAGTACAAACCTGCCGATGATGACGGAAATGTAGAGCGGACGGTTGTGATCGGCTGTACCGGGTAGCAAATCTTCATCAGTGAAGGTTACGCTAGGTTGTTCCTTTAAAGTGCAAACTCCATCTGAGGATGTTCTAGCCAGTTGTGCTAAGCAAATATCCGGATCAAGCAGAGCCTTGATCAAAATTTCTCTCATCTCCTTTGACAGGATTAGAGCATTTATAGAACCTCTTTCAGGTTCTTTTAAGGTATCATTATATTGTCTTCCTTGTAATTCCGCTCGAGCCAATCCTTAAAACCGAAGCAGCTTTCTATGATGTGTTTGAGCATCCTGTGGTAGGGACAGAAATTTGACTGATCCTTCTTGTCCACCTCTTCCGGCTTCTTTGGCTCGGGCAATCTGAACTCGGGCTTCTTCATTAGATTCCTGAACATCTTTGCTACAATGTCGTCTTTGAAAGAGTAGTTTCTGCATAGCCGTTCTGACATTTTGGATCCTGTCGTCCATCTGTCATGTATGACTTCTGCTGCTGACCAGACTGACTGCTATGCTATGCACGAGGCTGACCATACTGCTGAGGCTGACTCTACGCCCGACTTCTTATCGTATGCTTTAGCAAGTATTTTTTTCTCTGTCTTTTCTGCAGGCTCCATGTGCTTGACCTCTTCTTGTAGGCTTCTGACTTTACTGAGTAGCTTTTCAAAGGACTTGATGGTGAGACCCTTAAGCATGAAGGCTACCGGACTGTGGATACCCTTGAGTATCTCGATCACGTGTTGTTCTTGTAGCTAAGGCTCGCATTTCATGCTTAAGTTTCTCCACCTGGGAATGTAGTCAACAAAAGTTTCGTTGAGCTTCTGCCACTCCACACGAGATCTCCTGTGGTAAACATGATGTCGGGTACCGGTGAATCTCTTCATGAATAGGTTTTCCATTTCTGTAAATGTTTTTATTGATCTATTGAGAAGCTCGACATACCAATCAAAAGCTATTTCTGATAGGCTGCTGACAAACTGACAGAATAACAAAGCTTTACTTCCTCCTATGTTGCAACAACTAGCTCTGAAATGTGCTATGTGCTGATGAGGATTTTCCTGAAAGTCGGGGGCACGAAGCCTTTAGAGTAAGGAACGACATCGAACTCCTTCGGTAGGGTCTACCCTTTGAAACTGATGCACCTTCTATGGACTGAGCTAAGGCCTCCCGAACTTGTTGTTCGACCATTTGTTTAATGTCTTTTTCTGGCAGATTCGGAGTCGGATCTCTTCTTGGTGGTTCATCGTCATTGGCTGAAGTGACTCCTTTCTTTCATCGATGATGTGTATAATATCAGGCCGGTTGACCTCTGGAGATGTCATTGGTCCTAGCTGTGACTGTCCGTGGAGGGTAGCCATGGTGGTCATGGCGACGGTCATCTCCTCCATTCTCTTTCCAGATGGCTAATCTGTTCATCTCTTGTCAGGATAGTCCTTCGCAGCTCATCCGCGGTGTTCTCCTCACTAGAAGCATCGCACACATATGACTTGAACCGTGTTTCAACCATATTGATTTCCATGAATTCTTCATCCATGTAATCTGACAAGAAGTAATCCTCATCATTAATATCCAACCCTCGTTGTTTGTCTAACTCAAAAATTTCTACCTGGAGCTTTCGAACTCTATCATCAACTGTTTTCTTCTAAGTCAGATTTAAATCTGTAGGTTTCCCTCTGTTATCACTCATTTCTGCAACTGATTCAGAAGCAATGGCAGCAGTGGAAACGGGAACATCAGACTCATGATCCATCTTGTGGTCAGCAGACTTTTCGGAATGTACTGGTGCAACACCTCTCGGTAACCACACTTTCCTCTTAAAAGTCGACGTCTTGAGACGAGGTGTCTCGGCGAGGACATCGGGGTGATGAGGGGAAGTGTGCTCTATAGTGTCTAGACCATGTATAGAGGAGAATAATCCTCTCTTATTCTTTCTCTTTTGGGGTTACTCATTATCATCGACAGTTGGTACTCTCGGACCCAGCCGAGACCTGACTGAATTGCTTATAGTAGTATCATCTGTAGCAGCTGTATCAACACGCTTCCCCAAACGGTCATTGACGGAAACTCAGATGAGTCTTTGATACACCTAAAAATGTACTACTTTTTATGCCATATTTAATAATAATATTGCACTTTAAAGGTATATTTTCTTGTGTTTTTGGTTGCAGGTGCATAAAATTGAAACATTTGGAGTAATTTGAGCAAAATGAACAAAAATTGACCAAAATGGAGCATACTGGAGCATTCCAGGCTAAAAAAAGGTCTAATTGGACACTTAAGTACCTGTTCCTGGCACTTAAGCACCAAATTTGGCGCTTAGCCGCCAGACACTGGCGCTTAAGCGCCAACCCGACAGTGCTTAGGCGCCAGTTACGGTTTTGGGCTTAATTTCTTCAATATTACTCAGATTTTGACGATTTGCGATGCTTTGTGAACCTTATTTTGAGGGCCATAAAATGGACTTTCTAGAAGAGTTGGGAGTGGTTATTAGGAGTGATTTTTGAAGACATGTGTCTTTTGGGTTGAAGAGGCACTTGAGGCACCCTTTGGAAGATTCATTGAACCTAGACTATTTTGAAGATGCACCTAAGCATCTATTGGGATATTATAAATATGGATTTGAGATATTTTAAGAACTCTCTTGAAATTTCTTGACTCTTTAGAGGAAGAAGATTTAGAAGGATTAGAAGAGAAGAAGACTTGGAGGAAAAGAAGATCACTAGAGCGTGAGCCCCAAGTGGGGCAACATGGTGAGAGAGAAAGAAAGAGTGTGAGAATTTCTTCTTTTCTTTTCACTTATTATTGGAGAGGATTGCAAGGAGATTGCTTTTTCTATACAAGGAGAGTTTGGTTTTCATTGTATTTTGATTTGAATTTAGTAGTTTGTTTGTATGGTTTCAAATACTTGTTAAATGAAAAGATCTTGTTGTTTCTCCATGTGTAGTGAGTAGTTTTCTTTACTCTCTCCTCTTACAATGAACTAGTATGCACATGTAGGATATAGAATTGAGTAGAGTGAGAATATATTTTGATGATTTTACTTTGTTCTTCATTACATGTAAACTTGATCAACTTGCATGTTAAAATATGTTGTGAGAAAATGTTAAAATCTCTGTGGGATCGATATTCGGGGCTTAATCAGAAAGCTCTATATTACTTGATAACGATACATATACTCGTATAGAATCCCTTTAAAGATATAAATTAAACTCTCATTTGTATGGGCATTAATTTTTTGGTGTCGTTGTAAAGAAAGAGATATAATTGAAAGGAAATATAAAGTATAAAAATGTAAGCATAAATATCTGGGATCAAGTTTTTGGTGCCGTTGCTGGGGATCGCAACAGTTGATCTTGACTTTTAGGAGGATTTTGGTTGAAGTATTTAGTCTTAGACTTGGAATATTGTAGTGTCGTAAAAGCTATTTTGTGTGAAAAAGTATTTTTTGTATGAAAAAGTGTTGTGAAGAAACTGTTTGTGTGAAAAATAAGGTGTTTGTGAAAATATTTTCTTGTGTTGAAAATATTTTTTGTTTAATTGTTAATGTATTGTATGTTGTGTTATGTATGTGAACTAAAGGATCTACAAGACTTGTGCCTTATGATCCTGAGTTAGAAAAAAAAATGAAAAAAATCAAAAAATAAAAAGGACTTAAAAAAGTAGAAACGGAAATGGAAAAAATTTAAAATAATAACTTGAAAAATCATCATAAATCATTGAGGGATTATGTAAATCCTACGATAGGTGAAATTCACTTAATCCCTATCGTAGAAGCTGAGTCGTTTGAACTAAATCCTTAGATTATCCAACTGGTGCTGAACAATCAGTTTGGGGGAACTCCTTTGGAGGATCCCTATTTACACTTATTAATTTTTGTAAAACTTTGTGCTACATTTCGTTATAATGACATGTCAGATGATGCTGTTAGACTAAAACTTTTTATTTTCTCACTAAGGGATAAGGCTAAAGTATGGTTATACTCATTAGCACCTGGCTCTATTAAAAATTGGGAGGAGTTAACTCAGAAATTCCTAGCTAAGTATTTTCCACCTTCAAGTACTACTAAACTTAGAAACGATATTATCTCATTTTGTCAGTATGAAGGGGAATCATTATACGAAGTTTAGGAAAGATTTAAGGAGCTCCTAAGAAAGTGTCTATACCATGCTTTGCCTAATTGGTTAATCATTCAAACTTTTTACAATTAGTTAGTAGGATCTCATAGGTTCATAACTGATGCTGCTGGTGGTGGTTCATTAATGTCAAAAACATTTGATGAAGCATATGCATTAATTGTACAAATGACTACAAATAAATTTCAATGGCCCTCTACATGGGTAAATCCTAAAAAGGTAGCCAGTGTTCATGATACAGATGCTATTTCAATTCTTGCATCTCAGGTTGCTGCAATATTAAGAAAGTTGGACCAATTTGGAATGAACCATCCTCAATTTACTCCAGCAAGTGAGGAAAGTTCATTAGAGCCTATGATTGATTATAACTTATCATATGAGACTTTAAATACTATAAACAACCCATATTCTAACTTTTACAACCCAGGTTGGAAGAACCATCCTAATTTTAATTGGAATCATACTACTGGGGGTGGAAACCAACAATGGAAAAATAATCATGCAAATCCTAATGAAAGTTGGAATAATCAGGGGAACAAAAACTATAGACCTTCATATCTATAAGACTCTAACAATGATTAACAATTTGATGATAAGAAGATGTTTATAGAAGAAGTGGTATTGTAAATGGGAAACTAGTTACAAAGTTAAAGTGCTACAATTATAAACATAGAGAATCAACTGGGACAAATTGCTAATTCACTTAGCAATAGACCCCAAGGAACACTTCCTAGCAACATTTAGATAAAACCTAAAGAGAACGATAATGAACAAGTAGAAGCTGTCTGATTAAGAAGGGGAAGAGAGATAGAGGATGTGGTTAGAAAAGAGAAAAAATTTGTGAGAAAAACAAAGGAAACTAAAAGACCTGAAGAACATGTTTCTAAAGATCTGAAAAAATTAATATCTCCAACTAAAATCAATTTAGAAAGACCACCACCTCCATTTCCTTAAAGACTTAGACATCATGAGTTAGATAAAAAATTTTCAAAATTCCTGAAAGTACTTAAGAAGTTAACGATAAGTATTCCTTTTGCCAAAGCTTTGGAACAGATGCCAAGTTATGCAAAGTTTATGAAGGATATTTTAAGCAAGAAAAGAAAACTTGGGGATTACAAGACAGTTGCACTATGTGAGGAGTGTAGCGCTATACTTCAGAAAAAGTTTCCTCAGAAACTTAAAGATTCTTATAGCTTTACAATTCCTTGTGTAATTGGAGAAAAACTATGTGTAAAAGCTTTATGTGATTTAGGAATGAGCATTAATGTGATGCCTCTATCTATAGTTAAAAGTTTAGGTTTAGTTGATATTTCTCCCAATACTGTAACCCTTTAGTTAGCTGATCGATCTATCATTTATCAAGAAGGGGTTATAGAAGATGTGCTTGTTAAAGTTGATAATTTTATCTTTCTTTTGGACTTTATTGTATTAGATATGGAGGAAGATAAAGAAAATCTAATTATTTTTGGGAGACCTTTCCTTGTTACTGGACAAGCTATGATAGATGTACAAGAAAGAGAGTTGACTATGAATATTAATGACCAAGAAGTAACTTTTGATGTATTAAAGACTATGACATATCTAACTGAGAGAAAAGATGATGATTATTTTTGGATGGATGAAATTGATTATCTAAGTAAAGACCATTTTCAAGAAAGTTTTGAGAGTAAGTTAACAGATGAGATCAAAATGGACTTTCATGATGAGTTGAAAACGTTATTTAAAGAAGACTGTATGTATGATCAATAAAGATGTAAAATGATGTACGTTATTGAAAATAGTAAAATTTTAATTTCATCTGTTGAAAAATCTCATGAACTTATGATGAATGTACCCCATACAATTTTAAAGCCTACCTATTTAGGGAATTCATCTACATCAGTAATCTTTATATCTTCAGATTTGACTCAATCACAAGAAGAACTTAAATTGAATGATGAACATGATAAAGTTATCGAATTACGAGTTGGAATAGAATTTGAGGATATATTTCAAAAGAACTTTGAGTTGAGAAAAGAGGATAATGATTTTGAAAGACCATTAGAAGATAACATGAGACAGAAGAATATCTAGAAGAATTTGATCCAAAATCTGAATTATCTAGAGAGAATCCGATCCAAAATTTGGGAGATCTTGAAGTATCTTTTAGATATCCATTTCTTATAAGTTTCAAGGAAGATATTAATATGCAAATTGAGAATTTCATTAGAAGAATATTGGATCTAGAAAGAAATATGTGGAACAATGATATGAATCAATTCAAAAAGAAAGAGCTGAAAGAAAAATTACAATTTAAGGATGTTGTAGGAATCCCTGGATCTAAAAAAAATTGGGCGATTGATCAAGGATTACTTAAATTAAATTTTGATCCAGGAGGAATCATTTGTCGAGCTGGCGACGTTAAACCTAGTGCTTTATATGATGCAACCCATAGTTATTAGTGTGGTTTGATTTAGTATGCTTGAGAGTTATAATTTTTAGTGTTGTATTGTGTTTGCTTTAGTATGGATGGATCAGATCGATTGATGTTTGATGGATGTTTGGATTGTTAGTGTTTTGGGTTAATGTTGTGAGGTTATGTCTTGGTGTTGACCAAAATTGTTTATGACTTCTGGTAGTAGCAGACTAACGAGTCTGTTACAACTTAGTTTTCGGAGCTGAGTATTACCTTAAAGCATGTAGAGTTTAGACTTGGATCACTCCATGTCAACTCTATTACTTCCTTTATCTAACTTTGTCTTTACTGAGTAAGGTCATGAACTTACTTAGTGAACAACATCTGGATGAACTGCACTACTTTTATTTACCAAATTGTGTATACCTTAAACTTAGAGTAAACCTGAAATTGGAAACACATGAGTTTTTATAATAGGGGAATTCTGGTCCAAGGGAGATAACCATATAAAAAATCTTATATTACACCCATGTTATTAGTGTAGTTTCTTCCATTAGAAATTGAAAGTAAGGAGGGGAAATGTGAGTAGAAAGGAGATCAATTTAACCTCAGTTATTGTTTGTTTATGAAATCTGTAAGTCTATGTATTGGAGTTTGTGTGTCTATGTTTGTGATTCAAGTTGAATGAGACATTGGAGACAAAAAAACTTATCTTAATATTTTAAACTTGTTAGCATCCATCAATTCCTTTAAAAAGCTTAAAATGTGTTCCTGTTTAATCTTCAGTTTGTACTTTCTATAATTTAAAACTCCTTTATAGTGTGTTGACCTCATTTTTGATGAGGTCTTCTCTTCTTCTCTTTAGTGCTTAGGATCTAGCCTTAGGCTTTTCCTTTGACTATCTTAGAGGACTAGAATTGGGACCCACCACCTAGAATTTCAAACCACTTCTTAACTCCCTGCAAACTCCACAAACTTGATTGTAGACCCCTAATCACCTAGAGGGTTGAAATCAAGTGTGGAAATTTAAAGGATGAGTTCCATGGGACTCTTCGGCCTTAGGATCGCCTCGGGTGGCCTGAGCACGGTGAGGGGGCCGACTTACACACACACTACACTCACACACACACTACACTCATACACTACACTTCCATACACCTCCTAAAACCACACCTATACCTAACTTGACCTCCCGACTCATGTAAGTGATTCACATGGATGGTCCTTAACCCCTAAGCCCTTGGCAAGAGGTTAGGAACAACATAGTGAATGCCTCAAATGAGTCCCTTCATGGCTCATGTGGGCTTGATATGGCTTCATGGCTCAACCAAAATGATTTTATTCCACTTATATTCACCCAATCTCCAATTTTCCAAATTTTCAATTTTTGACCCCCGGGACCCTACACCCGCCAACCTACCCAAAGCTCTGAATAGCCCAAATTTCTCAAAAATTTCCAAATCACCCAAAATTCTCCAAAATCATTCCCAAACATTTCCACATCACTCAAACTGATCATCCATAACCAAAAATACCAAAAATTCCAAAAATACCCCCCAATACCCTCCAAATACCCAAAATACCCCTCTTAGCCAAAAAATCCAAAAATTCAGAAAATTCCCAGAAAATTCCAGAAAATCCCAAATATTCCCAATTTCATTTTGTTCAACTACACCATGGGCCAATTTTGTCAATTTACCCCACTTTTATCAAAATCCCCAATTTGACCCATTTTAACCCAAAATGAACCCAATGTCAAACCTAACCTACCCAATTGACCCAAATTCTGGTCCAATTCAATTCTAAACTTCAATTTAACATCCCCAACACCAATTTAGACCAAATCCAAGCCCAATTTGATTGAAATTTGGATCCAATTTCACTTTTGGCCTTAAAGCCCAATTTGGACCTATGACCCAAACCTAACCCAAACTCACCCAATTCAACTCCAATTAACCCCAAATCTTTTCTAAACCCTCCTTGACATCCCCATAAACAAAACACTAACATGATTTGCCCAAGATTTTGATCCAAACCCCACTCAAATTCAACCCAAAGCTAAAAGGCCCATTTTTGACCTAAACCCAAACCTAGCCCAAATAAGCCCAAATCCCAAAATCAAAACCTAACCAAAGCCAAAACCTATTTGAAACACTCCCATAAATATTTCCCAACATTAATTTTACATCAATTTCAACTCTAGCCCAACATTGGCCCAAGTTAGCCCAATTTGACCTACATAGGCCCATTTACCAATTAAACCCAAATTCAAACCAATTCAAGTCCAAATCACACCAAATTGACTCCAAACCACTCATGACACATCCCTAAACCAAACTCAACAATTATTTGGCCCAAGCCTTTACTAAAATTCCATCCTAAAATTCATTTTAAAATTCAAAGGCCCACTTTCTTAAAAGGCCCATCCAAGACAAATTCAAAAGCCCAAAGTCCATAACAAAGCCCACATGAAATTCCTCTCATCATCCCTTTGATTTAAAACACTTCCTAAGTTCTAAAATCTATCATCAAATAAATCCAAATCAAGCCTTATGACAATTCTCCTTAAATCCATCAAAAATTTCAACATCCTTCCTCATGAAAGTTGACTAAACTTTTCCCAAGCCAAAGATGAGCCATGAAGCCATGCATGAGCCACATGAGAGCCATGGGATCTACTTTCCACCTCACCATACCCAAGATGGCAAGAGGAGGAGGCCCTTTCCATATTCCCTTAAAGGGATTAGCCACTTCCATGACTCCACTAAACCTTGCTTAAACTTAATTGTACTTGGATGGTGACCCTTCCCCACTAATTATGCCGACCTAAACCACTTTATCTTCAACTCAAACTAGCCATGGGAAGGTGCACCTAGCCTAATCCATGCATTTGACCAATTTGAGCCAAAATACACCCTTACCCCATTCCACTTCGATTCAAACCCTTTACACATGGCAGCCACCAATCGCCTTCACAAACATCAAGCCCCGACCCACCCGAACCCGAGGGTGACCCATGCCCGGCCGGCCGACCACCGGGCCGCCGGAAAACACCATGGCCGAAAGCTCACATGTGAGCCAACATTGAAATTCTCCATTGTCGACTTGTCTCAACCCAAATGGATAGCATGGCCGTTCTTCCCTCGACCTAAGCAGCTCGATCCAAAGCCCTAACTATCCCTGGGAGGCCCTCCACCCTCTCCTATTTAAACACCACCCCCTCACGGCCATGAAAAAGAGTTGCACAAACCTTGCCGAAACTCTGCCAAAATTGTTCCAAACCCTTCTCCACCCTTAGAGCAATTGATCCCCAGTGTCAATTTGCCCTAATCCCCATCGACAAAATCCAATTTCTCAACCGAAATTCCACCCAAAACCAGGACACTTCTCCACGTAGATCAATCCTCAAATTGATTGGTCCTACACCTTCACCGTACCAAGAGAAGGTGTCCACCAGCAAAAGCCCCATCTCCAGAGCCACCCGAGTTGCTCCAGCCCTCCAAGCTTTGTGATCGAGCTGTGGTCGAAGTCCAACCTGCAGACAATTCACTGCACCGGGAGACTTCATCCGGAGCTTGCTAGGATCCAATCGAAGGTGCAACAACTCTCGGATCGAAGCCACACTTCTCCGAGCAAAGGTATGAGCTAATTCTTCATCCCGAGCTTCGGAGATTCTCCATTTCAAATGCTTTAATTTCAATGCATGATAACCGTATAGATGTGTTCGTCTCTTCAAGACGAATCCATAGTAGCATAAGAACATGAAAATCCATTAAGTATCGAGTGAGATATTAGGGATTTAGTGTGGACGGCTCTCGGGTAAGGACACTTGGGGACGATGAACGGATGCCGTCCATTTAATACACGCGCGGACGAACGGCCAGGATCGCGTCGGATGAGGAGACGGAACGATACAGCGGGCCCCGGGACGGCTGACTCAGATGGCGGCGTCGAATGAGATCGCGACGCGTGTGCCTTCGGAGATGTTAAGGATGACGCGGCGCCGCGTGGATAAGTAGAAAATTAGGGGTATTTTCTATTTATTTAATTCCCTAAACTTCAAAAATTCATAACTTTGTGTAGGAAAATCATAAAAATAAAATAAAAATACCCTCTTGCTCGGTGAACGAGAGGAGAATAATGTGGAAAAGAAATCATTTAATTTCATCAAGTATTTTATTTTTTATAATTTATTTACTCTCTGCATACATTTAATTCTCCATGCATGTATACAATTCACCATGGCATGAGACCATAGAGCTTTGAAGCCTCCGAACTTGGGAACATTCCCCGAATTTTCCAAGGTCGAGGCCATCTCTGTGAAAAGTTATTGATTTTCAAATGCATATTGGTGTTTTGAGTATTTTAATTCCAATAAATAGCATGTTGTGAGATAAATTCTAGGAAAATTTGGTGATGTTCCTTATGACCAGAGAACCTTAGGAAAAATAGGACTTGAGTTAATTCACTCAGATTAACCCTAATTGACTTAAACACTCAAAATAGGTCTCTAATTAATTAGAGCTAACCATACATCAAATTGGCTTGAAATTAATTCTCCACTGACCTTCAGGATCAGAGGAACCCACCATAAAAGTTTGAAGTCAATTGACTTGGTTAGCCCTATTAATCGGGTTGATTAAGCCATTTAGTCATTTTAAACTTTAAAAAATCATAACTTTCAAAATATCTTTCAAAAATTCACCAAATTGGTTTTAGAGCCTCTCTGATATCAGGGGAATTTAAGAAAATTAAAATTTCAATTTTCTAAAAAAGTTGATTTTTAATATTATTTTAATATTTTTAATAATTAAAAAATAATAAAAATCACAAAAATAATAAAATTCACCAAAATGTCACATTTTGAATTTTAATCACTTAGGAACAAACCCCATATTTTTCTTAGGCCTATTTGGTGAGATATTAATTTTTAAAGTTCTAGGGTAATTTTAAAATTTAAAAAAAAAAAGTATTTTCTAGCATTGTCACTAAAATAATTATAATAAATCATAGAAAAATCAGAAAATTACAAAATTTGCTTCTCTGGCTTCCTTGATATTAGAGAGATTTTTGAAAAATATAAAATTCATTTTTTAACATTTATTTTATTTTTAAATTAATTAATACTCCAGAACTTAAAATAATTCTAATAAATAAAATATAATTCAAAAAATCACAAAATTTGGTCCAAGTGGTCCTCTAGTCATTAGGAATGTCTCATAATTTTCTTAAGGACAGAAACTTTTCCTTGGTCATGTTATTAAATTTTCCTTGGAAATCTCTATTTTCTACCAAAAATAATTATATAAATAAATTAAATACAGAAAAATCACATTTTTTCCTCTCATGTCTTTATTGACATATGAGTGAAGTCACATAAAAATTTCAAGTTCATTTGAGTTCAATTTAGTGAGTTATGAAATTATTAAGCTTAAAGGGTAAAGTGGTAATTAATTCTTTTTTTAATTAAAACTTTAGGTTTAATAAAAAAATTAACAAGTAATATATTTGATCCTAATCTGATTTGGATGATTGAAATTTAATGATTGAAGGGTAGAAACCCATTAAGCAATTTAAAATGATTAAACTTTAATTGAATAATTGATTAAATTTGGAAGAATAATAAAATTGGAATTATTAAAATAGGGATATTATTAGGAAGAGATTGATTCTTTAATTTAAAAAATCCCTAAATTAATCATTTCATTCATGTTTAATTCTTAATTAAAATGATAATTCAAATTTAAAATATTGAAAGACTTAATCATTAAACTAAAATTAAATAATTGAACTCTTTAATTAAAATTAAAATGAATAAAATTAAATTAAATTAAATTAAAAATTAAATTAAATTAAAATTAAATCAAGTTAAAAATTAAATTAAAAAAATTAAATTAAATTAAGAATTAAATTAAATTAAATTAAATTAAAAATTAAATTAAATTAAATAAATTAAATTAAATTAAATTAAATTAAATCAAATTAAATTAGAAATTAAATTAAATCAAATTAATTTAATGTAACATCAAACCAAACTAAATTGAATTAAATTAAATCAAATTAAAAATCAAATTAAAAAAAAAAAATTAACTTAAGTTAAATTAAATTAAATTAAACCACATCACATTAAATTAAGTTAAATTAAATTAAACTAAATTAAATATAAAGACATGAAGAATTCAAAATAAATCTAAGATAACTTGAACACTATTCCAAACTTAAATCATCAATTTGAACTTAAATTTGAATCACAAACCATTTGAACACCAATTTACCCTCAAAAGCTTTAGTTATCATAACTCCTAAACAGAATATTAAATGAAATGTTAATTCACTTATAGGACATTCAAATGTCCTAGTTCACTGAGCAAGTTAACAAAACTTAAACTCTCGGACGATTAATTCATTTGTGTAATTAAATTCATTTGGACTTAAAACAATCCTAGAAATATTGAAAAGATGTTTAGGATTCTTCTTAAGCACTTCCTCAATATGATAGGATATTTATAAGAACAATTGAACTTAATTGTTCTTCGATGAAGAAAATCGTCTTCGTACTAAAAACACAAAGAACCTAGACGTCATAGGAAATGACAAGCTATAGGATTAGGAACTTGGTAGAAAACCATAACCCTTCCCTTAGCTTTACCTAGGAAACTCGCTATAAATGCTTAAATGCTCTAAATTGTATTTTAAGTGCAGCTTGGGATGACTGGAAGACCCTCCGGTACGCTTTTATTTTATTGTAATTTATTTTACTGCAATTTATTTAATCGCATCGCACTTACTTTTCTTGCATGATAAACAACTGTTGCATGAAAACTTACACCTTTAGGACAGAAACCAAAACTGAAACCAAAACTAAGATCAAAAGTCATTGCAAGATAAAATTCACCGCCACAACATTTCAAAGTATAAGACAACTCAAAATTTAATCACAAACAGAACACAAAACTACAATTACAACTAAATTAAAACGTCTCATTGAATGATCGGGAATACCTCGGATGATGTAACCCACGTGTTGCTAACGGGATTTCCCACTGTCTAAATGAAAGTGCGGAACTCATTTAGTTGAGTTTAGCAAATTCATCTGGACTAAGTGAATTCGATGAAAATAACGATGTCGGGATGACTCGAACCGTGGGATCTTAATCGGTTCGTTTAATCAACTTTAAGATCTCGTTTTAATTAAAATGTTAAAAACACATGGAAATTAAGACTTCTCTAAACCAAAACACTTTTCTCATCCCCCGATTTGTGATTTCTAAAACTAAACCTCTCGCAACAACAAGGAGCTCGGAGCATGGTGGGCAAGACGGCCATCGTCGTCAAGAAAACTCGAACCCACTTCAGCAAAACTTTCCTAGAATTAAACAACAAAGCCGTAGGACTTCGAGGTAGTTTGCCTAGTGCGACATAAATCCTCAACTCTTCGTTAGGCATTTGCATTGCAAATTAAGCTCTAACCGGTCTTAGGATTCCGAGGTAGTCGTCCGATACGATATAAACCCTCACATCTTCGAGACTATTTGTATGATTTTATCATATGAATATAAGTCCTAATTAACTAAAATTGGCAAGATTAAAACATTAAACAAACATTAGGACTTTCCTAAATCCAAGCCAAACAATAGGATAGTCGGGAGATTATCGAAGTTCACTTTGAATCCGTAATTTCTCCTACTTTTCTTCCTTTGAATTCCCAAAAATAAAATGTTCCAAACTTGATCCATTCCCTATTGAGATTCAAAAATTCAAATTCTTTGAAAACTTAAACTTTGAAATTCTTGAGAGCGTGATTATTGATTATTATCGAGAGTTTTCTTAGGTGATTCCCGTCACTTAAGATGTAATTAACTATAGGGGCTTGCCCTTATAGGGAATTTTAAAGAACCTGTGTAATATAAACCCCGTTTAATGTTTTTATATTAAGCAGGGGAATTTGTCGGCTTATAAAATTGGTTCGCAGACCAAACGGATGTCACAAACCTTTCTAGTTTATTTAATCGAGCCCCATCATCAAGCAGTGTGTCTATTCTTCGGGATAGATACACGGTTCGTGATGCGGTGCTCGTTTATATAAACTATTCGGGATGTGAGATCAGTTTGATTTCATATCTTAAAATTTTCAAATTTAAAATTATTTTCAAAATCAAATACTACTTTCTAAATTATATCTATATTTAAATTAAATTAAAAATTCGCCGACAACTTCTGTAGGCGACCCCCTTTTTCAAAATAAAACACACAACCTAAAAATATGCCGACATAGTGTTATGTCAAGTAAGTTTAGGCTAGATTTACTTTTTACTGATAGTCTCTACCATGTGCTATTTGTTAATATTTTTGTAGAATGTGTAGTAAATTGTAAAAGTGATCTTTTCCTACCGCATATTTTTATACTAGATTGTTACACATGTTTGAGATTATGTTTGGGGGGGGGGGGGGAAGAAAAATGTTTCAAATTTAAACCTTACTTGTTTTCAAAAAAACTACAAATAAATTTGTATTTTATTTCTAATGATTATTGTTATGTGGAGTCATCTTAAGAATGTTAGAATTTTAAGTATTTAAATGGAGTAAAAAAACTTAGTTGATATTTTTAGTGAAAGGGTGAACCTATAGTTAAGGATATTTAGTGGAGAACATGGGAAAATGAATAACTATCAATAGTAGGAAGAAATGTATTTTTGGAAAATTAAGGATTCTTAGAATTTTTATTTTTGAACATTTTAGGCTCTTTTATAAAGTGTTTAAAAAAATATATGTATATCTTTTTAAGTAAAGGAAAGTAATAAGTTTTAACTTTAGAGGAGGATAGTGGAATTCAAAATCATTTAAGGAATTCTCTAGATATAGTAATCCTCACATAAAAAAAAAAAAGAAAAGAGCAGAAAAAAATGGATAAAAAAGATCCTGAAAAAAAAAGAGAAAAAAAAAATGTGAGGGGAAGCTTGAGGAGAGGTCCTAATCAAAAATTCATTTCACATGAGTTTTTCTATAGTAAAGAACTTGGAACAATCTTAAGCATGTTTTTTATACATGTATTAGTTAATTTTTTTTAAGAGAGTTCTTAAGTCGAGAAAGTAAAGTTCATAGGATCCGAAGTTTGAAAAATTTGCATATTTTTCCGAATTAGATAGGAAAACAAATTCCCAAGTTTGATGATAAAAATTTTAGACCCTGGGCTAGTCTAATTCACTAGAAGTTCTTTTAAGTTGAACTATCACATTTTTAGAACAAAATTTTAACAATTCTAAAAGCTGACCCATTAACTCTAATCTACAAAAATTATTTTAAAAGTGTAGTATTACTTAAGGACAAGTAATATTTAAGTTTGGGGGATTTTGATACACCTAAAAATGCACTACTTTTTATGCCATATTTTATAATGATATTGCACTTTAAATGTATGTTTTCTTGTGTTTTTGGTTACAGGTGCATAAAATTGAAGAATTTGGAGTAATTTGAGCAAAAGGAACAAAAATGGACCAAAATGGAGCATACCAGAGCAAAACAGGTCAAACCGGAGCATACCAGGCTAAAACGGGTCAAATTGGACATGCACCTATGTCTAGCGCTTAAGCACCAAATTTGATGCTTAGCAGCTAAATACTGGTGGTTAAGCGCCAACCCGACGACGCTTAGGCGCCAGTGACGGTTTTGAGCGTAATGTTTTCAATATAACTCGGATTGTGACGATTTTTGATGCATTGCGAAGCTTATTTCGAGGGGAATTCATTGGAAATGATAAAATGGACTTTCTGGAAGAGTTGGGGGCAGTTAGTAGGAGTTATTGTTGAAGAGATATGTCTTTTGGATTGAAGAGACACTTGAGGCACCCTTTGGAAGATACATTGAACCTGGACTATTTTGAAGAAGCACTTAAGCATGTCTTGGGATATTATAAATATGAATTTGAGATATTTTAAGAACTCTCTTAAAATCTCTTGAATCTTGAGAGGAAGAAGATTTAGAAGGATTAGAAGAGAAGAAGACTTGGAGGAAAAGAAGATCACTTGGGCGTGGCCCCAAGTGGGGCGACAAGGTGAGAGAGAAAGAGAGAGTGTGAGAATTTTCTCTTTTCTTTTCACTTGTTCTTGGAGAGGATTACAAGGATATTGCTTTTTCCATACAAAGAGAGTTTGATTTTCATCAGAGATAAGTATTTTCATTGTATTTTGATTTGAATTTAGTAGTTTTTTTGTATGGTTTCAAAGACTTGTTCAATAAAAAATTCTTGTTATTTCTCCATGTGTAGTGAGTAGTTTTCTTTACTCTTTCCTCTTACAATGAATTAGTATGCATGTGTAGAATATAGAATTGAGTAGAGTGAGAATATAATGTGATGATTTTACTTTGTTCTTCATTTACAAGTAAACTTAATCAACTTGCATGTTAAAATCTGTTGTGAGAACATGTAAGAAGCAATGTGGTATTGTCTCAGTCAACTATTGGTAAAATCACATGAGATAATATGGGTGAGAATGTAGTCCTTATGGTTAAGTGAAAATAAATAGGGAGATATGCATGTTTAAGAGGTGTATAATTAGAGGACTTTAGGGTGACAGACTAAAGCCCCTAATTTTGTTTGATGTGAAAAGTTTTGTTATGAGATATTAGCCCCCAGGTGTAGGGAGAAGAGGGAACTCTAGAGTGAGAGCTAGAATCTTCCCTACCTAACCCATCTAAAAGATTTCAAATCATTAAATTAACTTATGTTCTTTATAGAACCAATTAAGGGAAAACAATATAATTGCTCCTATTTGTCACAATCTCTCTCGCTACTTGTTTTACTTTTACACATGTCACTAATTTTATTGTATGAGGATGAGTACTTTTAATATAATTAAACCCCAGTTTCTGATTTTCATTAAGTATTTTAGCATTAGAAGTAATATTGTAGTGATAATTGTAGTATATAATCAAAACCACACTTTTATCAAACTTCCAAGCTAGTGCGTGTTATCGTAGACTTGAACTTCTCTTGAAAGCCATTGTGATTAACCGCAATCTTCGTGGGATTGATATTTGGGGCCTAATCAAAAAGCTCTATATTACTTGATAAAGATACGTATACTTGCGTAGAATCCCTTTAAAGATATCAATTAAACTCTCATTTACATCGGCATCAAGTTTTTGGCGTCGTTGTAAAGAAAGAGATATAATTGAAATGAAATATAAAGTATGAAAAATGTAGCATAAATATCTGGGATCAGTCTTTCCATTTCAAGAATTGTATTCTTAATTTTAGGGGATATTGTAGACCCCATCCTCTTGAGAACTTTGGCGACAGAACAACCTTCTATTTGAGATAATCTTCACAAAAGGGTGTGGGCTCGGGTGATAAGTTTGGGCCTTCTCCTAGTCTTATTAAGATCGGTTGGTGTTGGAAGTATAGTGACAATCCTATGGAGGCTTTCGTCTCCAGTAGTGCCAGCTAACAGGTGGAACCTACTACCTCGAAGGAGAGGAGAGGTGTCCGGTAAGACGAGTTCCTCCTGTTGAGGAATCTCATCAATTACTGGCAGATCAGTGACCCGTGTTTTGGCCACCCTGTGCTACGGTTGAGGTTTCTTCTTTGAGATTTGGTTAGCATGGGAGATCTAGAACTTGAGCCAACTTTGAAGAGTGGAGGTGGGACAAGAAAGGTATCCTCAGAATCATCTTCATGCAAAATCTCTTTCCCTTTGGCAGATGGTAAAGTAGGTGCAGTGGCGATGAAGCCAGTGGCAGTAGAGGTGACAACTCTCCTTGGCACGGAGATGGTTGACCTAACGGGAGCAGAGGTTATCTTCACCTTCTTAGCAGAAGGGAAATCTTCATGGGAGCTCAGGTTGAACTCAGCAGACGGTTTGATTTACCAGATTTGTTAATAATTCAAACATTTTATAATGGATTAGTGCGATCTTTGAGATTGATTATAGATGCCGCTGCTAATGGATCATTAATGTTAAAACCTTTTGATGAAATATATTCATTAATAGAAGAGATGACTACTAATAATTTTCAATGGTCCTCTGAATGGGTAAATCCTAAGAGAGTAGCTAGTATTCATGATTCTGATGCTGTAATTATGATATTCTGTCAAATTGTTGCCCTTTCGAAGAAAATATTTCAATATAGAATGAATTATTATCAAACAACCCCAATGTTAGAGGAAAATTTAGCAGGATAGATAATAGAATCTCAAACACCTTATGAGACCTTGAATGCTATAAATAATAGACATAAAAATCCTTACTCGAACTATTATAATCCTGGTTAGAAGAATCACCCGAATTTCAACCTGAATAATAACATCAATGCTACTATTAAACTGCAATGGGGAAACAATCCTATTAACCCAGTTGGAAATTTGAACAACAAAGGAAACACCAATTATAGACCTTCTTATCCTCTTGGCTTTAATAGTACCCCATAATTTAAGGAAAAGAAGTTATCTACTGAAGAATTAATGTTGAACATGGGCAATCAATTACAAGTTCAAGATGTTGCAATTAAGAACATTGAGAATCAATTAGGACATATTTTCACTATGCTTAATGGAGAGTGTAGTGAGAAGAAAGTTCGTAGATCAAGAGACTGTTGCACTTAGTGGAGAGTGTAATGAGAAGAAGCTTCCTAAAACACTTAACGACCCTGGTAGTTTCACTATCCCGTCTGTTATAGGTGTGAAATTTTTTGGAAGAGCTTTATGTGATCTAGGGGCTAGTATTAATCTTATACCTTTATCAACTTTCAAAAGATTGGGAACAGAAGAAATTTCCCCAATATTTGTGACTCTTCAGTTGGTTGATTGTTCCATTACTTATCCTAAAGGAGTGGTGGAAGATGTGTTAGTGAAAGTGGATAAATTTATCTTTCTATGAATTTTATTGTATTAGATATGGAGGAAAATAAAGAAATTCCAATTAGTTTGGGAAGACCATTCCTTGCTATTGGGAGAGCTATGATTGATGTTTAAAAATGAGAATTAACCATGAGGGTTAATGATCAAGAGGTGACCTTTAATATTCTGAAATTTATGAAATATCCCTCAACAGAAAAAGATGATGAATGCTTTTGAATAGAAATCTGCGATTATTTGAGAGATGATCATTTTAAAGAAGTGCTAGAAGAGAAAATAAAATTATGAAAATGGGGAGTGTGAGGATGAAAGTGAAAAAGAAAATGATTTTGATGATATGGAGAATGAAGAGTTAGACTATGTTCAGGAAAGATTTGAAATGTTGGATACCATGGAAAGTACTGATAAAAGTTTAATTCCATCAATCATAAAATCTCCTCAACTTAAGATGAAATTCTTCCTAATCATTTGAAGTATATGTTTTTAGGAGAATCATCTACCTTACCAGTCATTGTATCTTCGAACTTGAATGAATATCAAGAACATAAATTATTAGAGACTTTAAAAAGAAACAAAAAGGCTTTTGGTTATACCTTAGCAGATATTAAAGGAATAAGTCCTTCAATCTGTATGCACAAAATTTTGTTGGACGAACAACATAAACCTAGAGCTGATCCGTAAAGGAGATTGAATCCAATGATAAAAGAAGCAGTTAAAAAGGAAATTTTAAAATGGCCTGATGTTGGAATTATTTACCCAATTTTAGACAGTGCTTAGGTAAGTCCAATTCATTGTGTTCCTAAGAAGGGAAGAGTGACTGTTGATGTGAATGAATGGAATGAAATTATACCAACAAGACAAATTAATGGTTGGCGAATTTGTATTGACTATAGAAAATTAAATGCCGCCCTCTTCCTTTTCTAGGTAAAATGTTGGATAGACTTACCAGACACAAGTACTATTTCTTTTTAGATGGATATATTGGTTATCATCAAATACCAATTACTCCTGAGGATTAAGAGAAGACTACATTTACTAGCCCTTATGAAACTTTTACTTTTTAAGGAATGCCCTTTGAATTATGTAATGCACCTGCAACGTTTTAAAGATGCATGATGTCCATTTTTAGTAGTCTGATTGATAATGGAATAGAAGTATTCATGAATGATTTTTCTGTATTCGAAAATTCATTTGACATAATTTAGAAAAATTTTTGAAGCTTTGCAAGAAAAAAAATTTAGTTATGAATTGGAATGTCAATTTATGGTTGCATGAGGAATTGTGCTTGGGTATAAAATTTCTGAACATGGTATGGAGGAAGACCCAGCAAAAATTTAGGTTATTAAGAAATTACCACCTCCTACTACTGTGAGAGTGGTAAGAAGTTTCTAAGGACATGTTGGATTTTATGGGCGTTATATAAAAGATTTTTCAAAAATTACTAAACCTTTTTGCCAACTTTTAGAAAAAGATAAGAGATTTGATTTAAATGAAGAATGTTTGAATGTCTTTGAACTATTAAAAGAAAAATTAATTACTATCCCTATAATTGTTTTACCTAATTGAGAAAGACCATTTGAAATTATGTGTGATGCCAGTGATTATGCGATTGAAGTTGCTTTAGGGGAAAGGTATGATAAAATTTTTAAGGTTATTTACTATGCCAGTAAAACTCTTAATGAAGCTCAGATTAATTATACCACTACAGAATGAGAATTATTAGCTATAGTGTATGCCTTTGAAAAGTTTAGACCGTATCTGATTGGAACTAAATGCATAGTGCATACTGACTGTTCAGCTATCAAATATCTAATGCAAAAGAAGGATGCGAAAGCAAGACTGATCAGATGGATTCTTCTAATGCAAGAATTTGACTTTGTGATAGTTGATAAAAGGGATCTGATAACCAAATTACTGACCATCTGTCAAGATTAGAGTATTATAAATTATCTGAATTTGAGAAGGAAATTAAAGAAACTTTCCATGATGAGCAACTTTATACTATTATAGAAAGGAATTTGCCTTGGTATGCTGATATTGTGAATTATATTGTAAGTGATATTGTACCAACTGATTTAACAAGGAAACAACAAAAGAAATTTAGATATGATGATAAATTTTATTTTTGAGATAAGCCCTACCTATATAAACAGTGTAATGATCTTATTATTAGAAGATGTGTGTCGTATGAAGAAACTGAACCAATTATTCAGAGATTCCATGATTATGAACTTAGAGGACATTTTGGTGTTGATAAAACAGATTATAAACATGAATTGTAGGGTCTACTTCTATACCTTTTTCTGAAATTTTATGTCCAAAATAATTCCTCCTGCTACCATAAATTGGAATTTTTCCCAATTAAGAACTACATTTGTTTAAGAACATTAGATATGTGTTGTATACATGATTCAAATGAAGTTCCAAACACTGAATAATCATCCATAAGCACTTCAATTCCTTTTTTACTTATATCATAAAAAATTTCCATAATACATCTTTGAAATGTAGCAGGGGCATTACATAAACTAAAGGGCTTTCTTCTAAAAGCAAAAGTACCATAAGGACTGGTAAACATTGTTTTCTCTTGATATGTAGGAGCAATTTGTATTTGGTGATACCTAGTATAGTCATCCAAAAAACAAAAGTATTTATGCCCTGCTAGTCTATCCAACATTTAATCTAGAAAAAGTAGTGATCTTTCCTGGTGGCAAAATTTAATGTTCTTTAATCAATGCATATTCGCCATCTTGTAACTTGCCTTGTTGGTATAAGTTCATTCTTTTCATTAATAATTACAGTTACTCCTTTCTTAGGAAAACAGTCAATAGAACTGACCAATGCACTAGCAGAAATAGGGTAGATAATTTTAGCTTCTAACCACTTTAAAATTTCTTTCTTAACAACTTCTTGTATAATAGGATTTAATCTCCTTTGAGGATCAGCCATGGGTTTGCAGTTTTCTTCCATATGAATTTGTTGCATACAAATTAAAGGAATGATTCCTTTAATATCATCTATAGTCCATCTAAAGGCTTTCTTATATTTATTTAAAGTTTCAAGCAAAATCTCTCCTTCTTCTATAATTAAATTTGAGGAAATTATAACAGGAAAAGTTGAGGAATCATGTAAGAAGGCATATTTTAAATGTTTGGGAAGTACCTTCAATTCAAGTTCAGGAGGTTTTTCAATTGATGGACTGAAAGATTCATCTTTATTTGTCATGTCAAAAACTTTAAAACATTCTTGAATAGAATTTAATTCTTCCTCAATAAAATCGTCAGATTATTGTGCTTCCTCTTCTTGTTCGTGTTCCAACTTTTACATTCAGATTTCTCTTCATATGTTGCTTTGAAATGACATTCACTAAGACATCTCATTACATACATCCTGAAACATTCGTCATCTTTAACTTTTGCAGGATATTTCATTGACTTTGAATTATTAAACGTCACAGTTTGATCATTAACAAGCATAGTTATTTCACATTTCTGCACATCTATCATTGCTCTTTCTGTGGCTAGGAAAGGACTCCCCAAAATAATTGGTATATCTTTATCTTCCTCTATATCAAGCACAATGAAATCAATAGGAAAGATAAAATGATCCACTTTTACTAAAACATCTTCTATAACTCCTTTAGGATATGTTATCTAAGGATCTACTAACTGCAGAGTTACAGTAGTAGGATTATTTCTCCTAATCCTGGTCTTTTAAATATAGATAATGCCATAAGGTTAATTCTTGCACCTAAATCACATAAAGCTTTCCCATAAAATTTTTCTCCAATTGCACATGGAATTGTGAAGCTGCCAGAATCTTTAAGCTTTTCAGGAAGTTGCTTCTGAATTATTGCATTGCATTCTTCACTAAGTGCAACAGTCTCATTATCTTCAAACTTCCTTTTTCTATTGATAATATCCTTCATAAACTTCACATAGCTTGACATTTATTCTAAGGCTTCAGCAAATGAAATATTAAATGTAATTTTCTTAAAAATCTCTAAGAATTTTGAAAATTTCATATCCAACATTTGTTGTCGAAGTCTCTGAGGAAATGGTGGTGGTGGCTTTTCTAAATCAATTTTAGGTCAAGAAATAGGTCTTTCCAAACCTTTCTGAGCATCCTATTTTGGTTCTTTAATCTCTTCTTTCTCTACTTCAATCTCTTTTTGAACTCTACCTTCCAACTCTCTTCCACTTCTCAGTTGAACATCTTTTACTTGCTCTTTATTTTTATCTCTTGGATTTATCTCGGTATTACTAGGAAGTGTTCCTTGGGATCTATTACTTAATGAATTGGCTATTTGTCTCAATGAATTCTCAATATTTCTAATTGTATCTCCTTGACTTTACAATTGATATCTCATTTGTAGCACCACTTCTTTTATAGACAACTTCTTCTCCTTATACTATGAAGGATTATTAAAACTTAGAGGATACGTATGTCTATCATTATTATTACCTTGATTATTCCAATTCCTCAATGAGTTTATTTGATTGTTCCCCCATTGTTGATTACAACCACCCTGATTATTGTTACTCCAGTTAAAGTTTGGATGGTTCTTCCAACCTAGGTTATAATAACTGGAATATGGGTTTTTAGGCTTGATTATGGATTTCAAAGTTTCTAATGATGTTTGAGAATCTACCATTTGGCCTAATGAATTTTCTTCAATCATTGACATTGGTTGAGAAAAATTCATTCCAAATTGGGTTTTCTTCCTTGAAATTACAACAACTTGATTTACTAGCATTGAAAAATCATCAGATTCATGAATATTGTCTATCTTTTTAGGATTTAGCCTTTTAAAGGAAATTTAAATTATTTATAGCCATTTCTTCAATTGAGGCATAAGTATTATTTAACTGTTTAGACATTAATGAGCCATCAGCAGCAGCATCGATGATTGATCTAAGAGATCCAACTAATCCATTATTAAAAGGTTGAATTATTAACCAACCTAGTATTGAATGATGTGGGCACTTTCATAAGAGATCTTTAAAACATTCCCACGCTTCATAAATAGATTCCTCTTTAAACTGAGAAAAAGATCTAATATTATTTATATGCTTAGCAGTCTTTGATGGTGGAAAATATTTAGCAAGAAATTTTTGTGATAAATCATCCCAAGTTCTGATAGATCCAGGTGCTAAAGAATGTAACCATATTTTAGCTTTATCTCTTAATGAGAAAGAAAAATGTCTAAGTCTAATAGCATCATCCAAAACACCATTATATGTAATTGTAACACATAATTCTAGAAAATTGGTAAGATGTAAAGTTGGATTTTCAGTTGGTGCTCCCCCAAATTGATTATTAGATACCATTTGGATAATATCATGTTTAAGTTTAAATGAATTAGCCCCTACAATAGAAATTTGAATACAATAATGAAATTCATCTACTGTTGGGTTAGCATAATATCTT
This sequence comes from Papilionanthe hookeriana x Papilionanthe teres, assembly GCA_022702705.1. Taxonomy (NCBI): domain Eukaryota; kingdom Viridiplantae; phylum Streptophyta; class Magnoliopsida; order Asparagales; family Orchidaceae; genus Papilionanthe; species Papilionanthe hookeriana x Papilionanthe teres. The sequence continues at coordinate 62,209,013 of CM040433.1, forward strand.
AAAGGTCTAAACCCTTGATGGATATCAGTATTTTGATTATTTTGATTTGCCTAAAATAAATCTAACAAGTTTAAATAAGATTTTAAAAAATAAAAAATTAATTTTTCTCTCAAAAAAGTTTTCTTTATTTAATTCCTTCTCTGACAACAATGCAAAAAACTTGATCCAGCGATATTTAAGCTTACGATATATATATATATATATATATTATAAATTGATACTCCTTTTAATAATATTTTTATGTGGATAGTACGCAAATATATATATCATTTATCAAGTATAGGACTTTTTGATTAAGCCCCAATATATCGAACTCACAAGGAAAATGATAAATAAAGGAATTATATTCTAGCACAGAAAACAGAAAATTAATTTTTTACTTTTTAGAAAAAATCTTACTCAAACTAAAAATAATTTTCTTAGGAAATATAATTCGATTCTTTTTGTTAGTATTTATAATTTGAAATGAATGTAAGCAACCACTTTTTCTAAAATTTTGTAAGATGAAAACTTATGCAAATGAAATATTGTTTTCCTTTTTATGATCAGTAACAAGTTATGAAAATTTTTGTTGTGGAAGTATCTAAAATATGTTGTGCCAAATAAGAGCAATTTTATTCTTTATCCTTACTAGAGATGCTATAAAGAACATATGTTAATCTACTGTTTTAAAAATCTTGAAGACGGGTTAGGCAGGAAAAATACTAGCTTTCACTCTAGAGTTTCCTTGATTCCCTCCACTTGGGGGCTAACATCTCGTATCAAAACATAAAAAAATAAATCAAATTGGGGTCTTTAGCCTAACACTCTAAATTCCACTAATTTTACACCCATCAAAGTAAATCTCTCTGTTTATTTACACTCAACCATATGGATTACATTCTCACCCATACAATCTCATCTGATTCTTTCCTATTGTTGATTGAGATAATACCATACCAGTTCTTACACGTTCTCACAACAAATTTTAACATCTTAATTGGCTAAATCAAGAAGTAAATGAAGTGTAATGTTTTAAATCAGCACAACTTCTTCCAACATTGAAATCCTATACCTCACACAACATAATTCCACAACTTTATTACTTCATCATTTTAAGAAAAAAGATAAAGAAAAATACTCAGAATCCATGGAGAAAATACAGTCACAACTTGTTTTAAAAGTAGAAATCATAATGAAAACATAAGAAGTCTTAATTAAAAACTAAATAAAATAATAAAGATAAAGACTTATCTGAAAATCCTCTCCACCAAACTCTTGAAGTTCCTTTGAACACTTTGCTTTCCCTTACAATACTCCTTAAAGGTTGGCGCCCAACTCTATGGAATCTAAATCTCACTTCTAATCCTAATACAAACTGTAATAAAGTAAAGTAAAGATGATGAAGTGAAGAGGTGTGTTCTAAAATAACTCTCTAACATAAACCACACTCTTAAACATAAACCACACCCTTCAACATCAACCCCTTTTTTGACCTTCAAGTCCTCTTTTTATACTTTTCCAAAGGGTGTCTTCGTATAACTTCAAATTGTGTCTAGATTCAACATATCTTCCAAGAGATGTATCCATTCAAGAGAGATTTAATTTAAATTTGGCGCAATAGGAAGTTACCCACCTTCTTACCAAGAGGTGCCTCAAAAATCTCTTCAAAATGATGCCTAAAATTAAATAACTCCTCTTTTATAACTACCACACGTAAGCACGGGGTTTCAACACTTAACCACGAGCTTGCTTGTGTATAAGCTCCAGATCTGGGTGCATAGCCGTGGGGCCTTGCCGCGTAAGCACGGATTTTGGCACATAGCCAACATAGATCAATTTTTCAATTTTCTTCACTTTGCTCCGAATTGTATTCTTTTTCACTTCTTTTATCTTAACCATCCATTTAATGATACCTGTATGACAACACACAAAATATCTTCCATTAAAGTGCAATATCATAAAAAATAGGTATAGAAATGTGTATAAAAATACTATATACTTTAGGTGTATCAGACACCACCATCCACATAGCTGCCTAGTCAGCACGTGCTTTATGCATCATTGATCCATCTGACTACATCACCATCTGTTTGATACACGAGCAATCAGGTGGCTCTCCTTCTTCTTCTTCACTTGGTGTATCCCGTGAGCCGTCCAGCTTCTAACCATAAGATCTCTTCCTAAACTCAACCAAATCACATGGGGTTTATTCCTAGAGCTTCATCTAGTCAAGACGAGTTTATCTATATGGTTTATCATGCATGAAATTAATTTTCTTTCATAAAGTAACAAATTGAGCTTGATTTGGGGGAAAATGGTGCATACCTTTACCTGAGAGGTGTGGCCTCAATCAGATGCTTGTAGAAGCTTGCTTGGGCTTGGCGAACCTCCTGGATGTGTTGGTTTGGCTTGGTGAAATGTCTAGTTCAGAACTCCTCCAGTAGGTGGGATGGCTGAGGAGAAAGCCAGGTGTAGAGGGCTCTAGAGATGGGGCTTCTTGTGGGGAACTTCTACTCTCACTCTAGGGAAGCTCATGGATTAAAAAATTTAGGGTATTGTGTGTGTAGTGAAGTGTCACGTTTCTAGTTTGATTTTAAGCTAGGAAATTAAGCTCATATAGTTGTGAAGGTGGCTAGAAAATGGCTGGGTTAAGCTTAGAAGGGCTGGGAGACTCTGGGAGCAATTTGACAGAGTTTTCCCTAGGTTTTGTTCACTCTCCTTACTTGGGCATGGGAGGTGGTGGCTTAAATAGAGGGGCTTAGGGTGGTAGTCGGCCTTCAATTTGCATGTGGTTTGCTGCTTAGGTGGAGGGCTGAAAGGTGCCAGTGACCAATCAGGGTGAGACACATTGGATGGGTGGAATTGGGTTTGGCTTGGTGTGGGGTGGCTCTCAGTGTTGGCTCTTCTGGCGACTAAGCTGGTCAGCTAGGGTGGTGCTCATGCTAGGGGTGGTTGGGTGAGGCAGTGAGTAGGCCCTAATGGTGATTAACCCGAGTGGTGATGGCTTTGGGTAAAAGATCTTCTTGTTTTAACAAAAAGATGGGATGGAATCCCCTAATTCATGGGACTCTTGTTCCATGGACTAGGTTGGGCTAGGTGAACCTAGCTTGGTTCCTATGGTTCAAATGGTGGCTGTGGTGAACTTGGCTTGGTCATTTTGGCTAGGTTTGGTCACATTTAGGACTTGGGTTTAAATTTGGGTCTTCCAGGTCAAGCTTGGCCTAGGTTCGATTTTGGTTTGATTTAGAGTCAAGCAATTGATCAATTTGATGGGCATAATTGTCATGAAGTGCTCGGAAGAGGATTTGAGTGATTTTGAATTGGCCAGGAGGGTTAATTTGATGGAATTTGGCTTAGGTTCAATTTGGGTTCATGTGGGTTAGACTTGAGTTTATATTAGGCTAGGGTTCGGCTTAGGATTAATTGAATGTTTGGAAGTGCTTAGGAGAATGTCATGAAGATTTTAGAATATTAATTGAGTGGATATTTTGGGGTTATATCATTCAATTTGGTGGCATTTAGGTATGAGGCTAATTTGGGGTAAAATTGAAGATTTTTACTTGGGTTGGATTTGGGTTGTGTTTGGGTCTAGAGTTGGATCAATTGATGGATTAAATTGGTTTGGGGAATGTTATGAATAGTTTGGAATTCAAATATGGGGAAATTGACTTGATCATGTGATTCAATTTGGGGGAATTTGAATTTTGATTTAGGTTGGAAATTAGACTTGGATTTATTTTAGATTAAGATTAGACATGATGAATTTTAGTTTAGAATTAAAATTGTGTGAAGTTGGGGTCAATTGGGTGGACATTGGGGGTGATTTGGGTATTTTGGGCCTTTAGGGGCAACTTAGGGATTTTGGTCAGTTTGAGTCAATTTGGTCAAATTGGGCTCATTGGATGGTTTCAAATTCGTTTTGGGGACATTTGGGATGATTTTGGAGATTTTGCGAATTTTTAGAATTTCTGGATTTTCTTGGGTCATGAGAGGTATTTTAGTCATTTTGGCTAATTTTGGGGCCATTTGGGAATTTTGATTAATTTGAAGTATTTTGGTCAATTTGGGTTATGAAGAACATTTTGGAATGATTTTTGGAGAGAATTTGGGAATTTGGGCAATTTTGGGATTTTTAGTCAAATTTGGGGTTTAGGGGTACTTTGGAGAATTTGGTGGAGTTTTTAGGGGTAAGAGGTTAAAAAATGGAATTTGGTCAAATTTAGTGCCAATTAAGAATTTCAACCTGCTTAAGCCATGAGACCAAGGGAAATCCTATTTTGAATTCTCCATGTGCTGGTCCTAGCCATCTTAGCCATAGGCAGAGGGCTTAGGGGAACCACCCACATGAGTTTCCAAAAGAGTAGGGGGATCAAGCTGGAGGGAGTTTACTTTAGAGTTTAGGGTAGTGAGTGTATGTGTAGTGTAGGTGTGAGTGTGTGACCTAGCCTAACCAAGACCAGAACACCTAGGATTTACCTTAAGACTTGACCATCCTATGGGGGACTCCCCTTGAGCTTCCTTATGCTTAGCCTCATTCTACTAAGTGCTATAGGTTAGCCTTAAACATATGAAACTCCAAGTGAAAAAAAGAAGCATTTTGAATTTCTAAGGGAGAAGGGTTCCATCACTAGTCTTCTAAGATAGTCACCAGGAAAGTTCTATGACTAAATCCTAGGTTCTTCTAAAGAAAGACTATACCTCAACAAAAGTGAGGTCAAAAGGCTCAAATCAACCCATGGGTAGGTTGTTCAATCTGTTGACCGATGGCTGCAACAAATGAATGGTAGGCACAACAACAGGTTAACCTCCCTCCATTTATTTGGCGAATTGTCAAAGAGTTTGATGAAATAACATTGTCTTTGGTGTCTTCAACTATTTTCTTGTTGTAAGTGAGATACTTAACTAGCCTCACACCTTCAGGATGACTTACTTCTCCTGTCCTCTTTATAGTCTTGGGCCTCTTTATACAGTCAGTCTGGCCTTCTGCGCCTGGCCTTATTGTAGTGCCAGGCCTCTCCGCGTTGTTTGGCCAGCTTATTTCAATTGAATTCTTTTTTCGAGACATCTCACACTCAGGGCAGCTATCCTCCCCCTATTGCTTCTTCTTCCCAAGCTCCTTCTCACAGTGAATTCATAATGCAAAGCACCTGAAGTCTTTTGACAACATTTCCTTGGTAATGAAGTCATCCAACAATTTTTTGCTGCTCATCATTTTGACTCTTCTAGAATCAACTAACTAGGCAACACACTCTCAAATGATAAAGATAACAAAAGAACTAACATTGCCCTATTTAAAGAGAGCCATGGGCACAAAAATTTTGGGAGTTCAATTTTTAAAATACAAAATACAAAAATAAATAATATACTTTCTAACATTAAATTCTCTTGTTCTTATCACATCATGACTATCAAGAAGAAAGTGAAATGGAGAACTGAATACGTATGTTAGAGATGGCTTTGTATTAATCTTTAGGATATTCAACGAACTAAAAGATATAAGTATGGTTAAGGATGGCCCACTGAAAGGAGATTATCAATCATGTTAGCGAAAGATCAAAATGTTTAGTTGACCAGCTACAACACATTTGGAGCAAGACTCGGAACTGACCAAATGAAGGCCACCCAAGTCAAATCGAGACTCATCGAATTGAGAGAAGGAACAAGTGCGCACTCGTCCAAATTTCAGCAATCGTCTTGTAGGAGTCTCCAAATCTTTCAGGAGGCTGAAGGTGCTCATCACTAAAACGCACCTTGAACCCTCTTGATGGATCATCTGTCAAAGGGGGTAGTCTATCTGTCTGATTACAATGATTCACCCTCTACACGACAACCTAGTTTCATCCTAGCAGCACGAGTTTTCTATCTAGGGGTTCACGATCAACAAGCGGACTAAAACAGTCGACCGGTTGACTCATGCCGATCGAATGAAGTTCGGACGACCAAATGACCACCAGAGCCGACCGGCTTGCCCGACTCAACAAAGTCAGTTGAATGGGCCTGACAGATCCAAGGACTAACAACCTCATCTGGCTGAGTAAAAGCGTAGCCGAGGGATAGGTCCATTTATTTTTTATACCTAAAATACTTGTAACACCCTCATACAAGCAGAGACAAGCATCTAATTGTGCACTTTATAACTCACTTGTTCAAAAATAGGGGATCATTTCTATAGTAAAGGGTTAACTAGTTATTATTTAAAGAGCCAGTCCTTTACTGTGCACACACAAACTCTATCTCCTCTCTCACTCACTCTCATATTTTACGCTCTATTCATTGGATGTGATTCACTGAACAGATCCACAGTCAACAACTTTTAATGTTTTTTACATTATAATTCAACTGATTTTTTTTTTGTAATTTAAAGTTTTATTCTTGAAATTTTCATAATCCTAGATAGAAATTTTAAAGCAATTTTTAATTTTGTTATTATTTTTATTCTTGCAAGTTTTCTTGGGGCTTTGTCTTCCTTTAAGTTTGGATAAATTTTTGGAATTCCTCTTTTGCTTTATTAGTGATAAAGAATCTGGTTACTGCTGGTGTCAGTTTTCTGAAAATATCAAGTGGCTGCTTCTACCTTTGTTGTTGGATTTTGGTTGTTTTTGTTGTCATTCAGTGAAAGCTTGGGACTGTGGCTTCCATACTTCAAGCTGCTAGAAGTATTTCTCATATACACCTTTTTTCAGGAAGATCCGAGTGGCTGCTTCATTGTCTGCTGCAGATATTTGGAGTATTGTTTTTGGCTTTTTTTTTTTTATTTTTTTTCCAATTTGAATTAGGTTTATGTGATTTTTATTTTTGGCATCCTTGGTTAGTTTGCCATTCTTGTTATTGTATAATTTTGTTGAATAAGGCGTCATCCCCCTTTTTCCAAATAAAAAAGAATTGATATTTTAATTCGAATGTTTGAAGTTCTAATTGATACGAAGGAGATATAGAATCCGTTTCATTTTTTATAATTGGACTACATTAAATCGACGTAAACGACTCTAATTCTACACTTGGGTGGTATCATTGTAATTCCCTAATTAGAAAGCATTCGATCACAAACGCTCTTTTACGTGGAGAGTTTGACTAGCCACGAATTTATATTGCAGGTATTCCATGGTGGCCCGGGCTGACCAAATGGTACATGCCAAAAGAATAAACGATCAGTGTGAACACAAATATTCTATCATTAACAATTCAAAATATTGATTACAACTTTTAATATATATAATTATACTTTATTTTCGCGTCTTTGTATTCTGCCCTTTAATATTCTATATTTTTCTCTGTTAAGATTCGTTTCACATTTGGAATGATTCGAACTGCGGACATGAAAATGCCATTTAGATCTTTTCCGAAAGAGAAACCCCTCTTATCTGTCTAATTTGTCTGAAGTAGGCCGAGCACTGTTTATTTAAATCTATTTATTATTTTATTAAGTTGTTTTCAGCTTGATTGTGATATAATTTTCAAAAGTAGGAATGGCTGGAGCAAAAATATTGAAGAAAAGGAAAGGTAATCAAGAATTGTGGAGTCGTGAGTGAATAATATTTTGCATAACATGTCTCTTATTCTGATGATGAGCAGAATGATCCTGTTTAGTGATATTATTAATGATGCAAACTTGTTTGACATAGGCTTTGTGGGACAAATCTTCACTTGGAAACGGGGGAGAGTTAGCTAGACTGTATTTTATGAAATCAACATTGGCTAAGCAAGTTTTTAACAACAAAAGATTTTCATTCACTTTATTCTAGGTCTGATCACAAGCTATTACTATTAAGCATCTCAATCACTACTAAACCTATATATGGCCCATTTCATTTTCTGAACATGTAGGCTAACCATAATGATTTTATGTTATGTGTGAAGAGAAATTAGAACACTGATAGTCTGGGTAATACTTGGAATGATAAAAAGTCATGGACATCTTGACTTAGTGTGTTATTCCCAAATTCAGGTTAGTTCACCTATAGCCTCCTATTTAAAGATGTTTAGGTTAGGACTTCATCTCTATCTAAAAATCTACTAAGCAATCAAACCTTTTAGACTGGAATGTTCCTTAATTCAACATAACCCAGTCTAATCAAACCTAAGTCAATCTTATGTTTAATCGAATTCTAACAAGATCAACCTTTTAAATCTAAACTCAACCTAAACTTTAACAACCCCAAAGAGTCTATACCCATATCAAATTTCTAACCAAATCCTTTTTTTAATCTAAACTCAACCCTAATCTAACTAAAAACCAAAATCAAATTCAAATCCAGTCAAAATCCAACTCAAATTCAAATTATTTCTCAAACCTTATTCAAACCTTATACCATTCCGACTGTCAAATGGTGGGCTCAACAACCATAGAGTTAAATATTTGAAACTCAACTAAAGTCAATCTTTACCCAAAACTAACCCTTTTTATTGAAGTCTCCAACCTATCATCTTATAAATATTTCATAATGAATAAGAGAAACATAAGGCATAACTTTAATTGAGAGTTTTCTCAAAATTAATTTCTGAAATGTAATTAACTATGGGGGAGCCCCTACATAAGTACACCGGACACCAGAGTTAGAAATAAACCTTTATCTTATACCCATAAGTTAAGAGAAAATTTCTGGCTCGACAGATCCATAAATCACAGAGGTTTTCCTTATCCAAATGATTAGATCCATTCTAATTTAAGATTTCTATCTTTCAAGTAGATTATTATTTGAATGTCATTTTTGATCATTTAAATAGAAATCTTTTGAGGTTAATGATGGTCCCTAATAAAGAAAAAAAAATCCCACCAAAGGTCAACATGGATCATAATTGATCAATGTGAAATAAAGACCATGCACTTTTCTTGGCATCTCTATTCATGCAATGTGTGAGTATAAAATTAGGGTATGCCACTCTTCATAAATGAATATGATAGACACACTTGCGCACTTCTAAATGTGGTAGATATCTCTTAAAAGGATATATTTCTGAGCTTAGATTACAAGCTAAACATCATTTGATGGTTAAACGATCTAATTTGTTCAACCAATTTGATAAGCTAATTGACTCGATCAACTTAGACTGCCCTGTTATAAGGCATAGCATATCAGCTATAGCTTTTTTTATTACTTAGTTGGTTCAACTCTAATCTGCGTACTTTAACATCTGATTGATATATAATGTTTTTTCTCATCGATAGTTGCCTTGCCAATTCTAAGGGATGCATCCTTTTATGATTAAACTACCTTGTGTATCTAACCTTTTAATATTTTTGATTGACTCAATAAATCTTTATTTTCTTGTTAGAAAATAGACATGCCATATGAACTACAACACTTTGCTTATCTATCTGGTTCAAGTCTTGTCAGAATAACTTGATGTTTGGCAACTTCTTGATACCGACTCAATTAATTTTTTATCATATTATTGAAAAAAATTGACATGTCGTATCAGATAGAGTGCTTCCTTATTTAATTGATTCATGTCTTGTTGGGGTACTTTGATACTCAGTTATATCGTGATGCTATATCCAGTAAGGATTACCTCGATTAATCCTCACAAAAGCATCGTATATGGGTTCGACCACCTCGTTAACCCAACCTACTTTACAATTTTGATCAAATTAATTGATTTTATTTATTTTCTTGAAGACATGTTTAATCTGTTAGACTACCTCATTTATTTAGCCAGTCCATGTTTAGTCGGGATACCGATACCCAACTATACTGTGATATTATATTTAGTAGGAATCACCTTAAGTGTTTCTTACTAAAGAATCTTATGTCGCTAGACCACCATGCTTATCTAGAAAGAAATTTAATTAGACCACCTTGAGCTTTTTGTTGCTTGATTACATATTTGATGCTTTACACAATGAGAGCCATTTTGACTATCATGTTAATGCTTTGTGCGAGAGCATCTTTGAGCATTAAAAATTACCTATGCTAATTCAACCTTCTCAATTGACCATACTTTCTAGTCATTGGTTGACTATGGTTTAGTCAAGTTTCCTTGGACTTTAAAGCCACGTGATCTGATCTTTTATGTCTTACTCGATGAAAGAAATATTGAATTTCTAGTTAGTTCTTCATGCAAGAGCATTGAGAGTGGAGAATATTGTAGTCTTCTCAATTAACCATACTATCTGGTCACTAGTCTATTTCAATTTAATTAGCCCCCCTTGGGCTTTATATTCACCTGATTAAAATTTGAGTGAATCCCTTGACGAGAAACACATTGAATCTGTTCTTTACGAGACAAATAATAGATGACTCAAATTACACAAGTTAATTCAGCCTTCTAAATTGACCATAACACATAACCACTAGATAGTTTTGATTTAAATCAAGAAACCTCAGGTTTCATAACCACCTAATTAAACTTTGAGAGCTTCCCTCAACGAGAACTATAATTAATTCTTTGGTTAGCTCTTCATAGGAGACCATGATATATGGTTCAAATTACATGATAAACTCCAAATGTCTCCTCTAATATTGCAAATATGGTCAACTAGACTCGAACTTTGTTGTGTTGTTTCAAAGGAAGGTCAGGTAAACATCAAACTTTTCATCTTTACCATTTCAATTATGATCGAGTAGAGAATAATAATCTTTTACCTTTTCTCTATTGTTTTGATGTGAGGACAGATAGAAATCAATTTTCTTTTATTTTTTCCCTCTTGTTTTAAAGTAAGCTCTGGCTAACATCAAACTTTTCTGATCTATAGTTTTGAATATGTTCAAGTAGAAGATGAAAGTCTTTATCTTTGCACTATTGTTTTGAAGTAAGGTCTAAAAGACATTCGTATCTTTTTATTCTTCCTCTGCTATATCGAATGAGCTCAAGAAGATGTCGAACTGTTCTTCTCTAGTATTTCAAATAAGGTCAATTAGAGAATGAAGTTTGAAGCTTCTCAAAACATACAAAAATCTAGTTGGTTCTTTTATGAGAGCATCATTTTTTAATAGTACACCTTGACTGGCTAGCCAACCCCTCAGCCATACCATGTCCAGTTTATCTGGTTTCAATGAGTTTTCCTTTGCCTAGCTCACTTTATCTAGCAAGTCAACCCCTCAGCCATACTATGTCTAGTTTTTATGGCTTGACTGAGTTTTCTTTTGACTGGTGCACCTCGACTAGCAAGTCAACCACTTAGCCATACATTGTCTAGTTTATCTAGCCTGACTGGGTCTTCATTTGACTAGTTCACCTTGACTGGCTAGCCAACCCCTCAGTCATGTCATGTCTATTTTATTTGATCTGACTGAGTTTTCTTTTTTTATCTTTACTTGGGAAGTCACCTCGATTACTCTGAAAGTTCTAGGGATGCATCTGAAAAGTACACTGTGCCTTGATGGAGAAACAAATTTATTAAGGGTCCTTCCTTTTTTGGCTTTATTTTTTGAAATCTTTCATGCCTGAAACATGTTTTTGCTCTTATGGGGATGTATTTTTTAATAAATATGTTCCTATGATTCACAATATTGATGGAAACCACTTCATGCATAAATCAGACACAAATCATTTCAATTGCTAAAAAAGTCATCTAGACGACCTCCAATTATAAAACGGACCGTGCGAGTGCATCTGAAATGTTAGCTTTGCTTATGGAGGACACCATTTTTTTTAGTGTTTCAAGCATGAGTAAAAAACAGACAATACAAGGAACATAAAAAAAAGGAACTAAAAATTTATTTCCTTCAAAAGCCTCCCTTTCTCCTCATACGAAAAGTGGATGGTGCCCTAGACACCTTTTTTCACCTCTCTATGCCTCCTTCCCTCTCCATCAAAGCTTCCTCATGCTCAATACATTGGCCTCCTCTCACCTAAGACCCTTTTGTTTTAGACCCAAAACCAATGTCAACAATCTCCCCTTCAGCTTGAAACCCTTCCTTTCTCACAGTTTATTCACTAGTCATCTTTCTCTCATGCAATGCTAGAAAGTTCATTTTTTCTCTATATGGAAACCATCGCATTCGTGAGAAAAACGTTCACAGCACTGTCGACATTAGAGCTAGTAGGAAGGCATCAGCTGGATTGTGGTGCATAAAGGTCTGAAACTGCCATCTTTCTTCTCCTTGCACACTACCCTTACCCCAAAGAATGGAGAGCAACGGCAGGATCGTAACACATAGATATTCAAAAATTCTATCCTTTTATTCCTTTCGCACTATTCCTACAAAAAGTTATAGAGGTAGGTGAGAGAAGGAAATTTCATATCTTCCTTTCATGCAAAAACCCAATCCCGATTTCACGCAAAGACATTATCATGCCAACCAAACCATCTTTGTTTGGCTATGATTTGGAACTAGCTAGGGAGGCAACGGTAGGATTGCTACTCATAGGATGCATGGAATATAACACGCCCTCTAACGTCACAAATGAGAATGACTTTAAACCCTTATTATTCCCTTTTAGCAAGCTATTTAGGGTTCATGTTAAAGATAAAAGATTAAAGCTGGTGTTATAGGAAGGCCCCATAAGTTAGGAGCTTTTTTGTTGTGATCCCCTAAAGTCCTTGAATTTTCCTTTACAGTTATAACTCCAAAGAAACCTATATATGAGTTTGTATTAATCCCATGTTTGTGTCAGTGATTCCAGTCTTTTGATGGAAAGACAATCTTTATGAGCCTAGATAACAAAGATCCTTGTGATCTTTTTATTCCCTAGTTTACGAATGCTTTTCCCATGAAATCCCTTCATTTTACATTGAGTAAATGGAGGTGGATCTTTTAACTCCTTGTGAGACAATTGTTTTGTACAACTCTCCATCACCAAGCTTAGTTCCTTATGAGATTGTTAAGATGAGTTTAGTTTATCATTGAGCATAGTGGGCTTCATTTCTTATAAGTGTGCATTTCATTTTTCATATGCATTTGCCCTGTGGCCTAGCTTGATGCACATATCTCTCACGTACATGAAAATCTTTTTGGCTTAATGTTGGTATGTTTGAAAGTCATTGTACATGAAATTATATTTTTTCATGGTTGTACTATCTAGCTTTTCGCATAAGTGTGGTGTCTCATTGAGAGCCTAAACTTGCAATATCTCAACTTACATATGTCATTTTATGTGTGTGGTTAGATGTTTTCTGGCCTCAGTGCAAAATTCTCCTTAAAGAGAATTACGTTACCTCACTTCATATGAACCACCTTGAAGTTCTTAAGTAGCTTACATTGTGTAACTTAGTATGAGTCATACTCTTTAGCCCATGAACACATCTAATATGCAACATGTGTTCACTTGGGTGTATGACTCTCACCTAGCACGAGTTATACTACCCAAAATTAATGTCATCATTTGTAGTTTGTCATGTGTGTGTTATTTACCGTGAGCATGTCAAGCATTGATTGTGCTTGTCTCTTGCTGAGCTAAAGTATAAATATAATTATATTTTTATTACGTATCTGCATCATGTTTTGAACCTATTTTAAAACTAACACATCTATAGCTTAGACCATATGTAAGGTCAACTTTTTAAATCATTTATATGCATAAAAGCATCATTCTTGTTGCGCTCATTAGAACTCTTAGTTTCTTAGGATGGGACTGGGGTCAGCGACCCCATCAAAAAGATACACCAAAATTAGCCACACTTTCTCACACACTTAGATGATGTGTTAGGAAACCATGTATATAGATGCTAACTAGAATGAGGTAGGGTGTAGTTAGGATTTTCATAGGCTTGCTAGAATAGACTAGCCAAGAAAGTTGCTTGCACATTTCAGTGTGATTAACGAGCTCGAGACTTGCGCACTAGCATATTAGGAAAACCTTCTTGTAGGGAGCTATTTTTGCTAGGGAGGAGCTTAGTGATTTAAGCTAAACATTTTATGTAGATGTTGGTATGCTCTCCTTCTGCTGGTCATGGTTCATTATGCTACATTTAAAAAAACCATGTTAACATCTTTATTATAGATTGTGTCTTTATGAATTTTGCATTTATTTTATTTATAATCCTTAGGGGATTTTATATTAGAAATAAGGTACAGGTACGAGTTCTAAGGTGCTTGATGTGTAGAACCATGTAACATAGACCAGGAGTAATTTACTTGTGTCTCATACCCTAATTTTGATTTTTTTAATTCTTGTATAGAATTAAGACTAGGTATATATATGTGGGGTCTTGCAACTTTTTTATTTTCTGGGATATATTGCCAGCCCATTGGTACCTGACCTTTTTATTATTTTCAATTGGCTTGTTTATCTTTGTGCTGAGTGTTGTTATTTTTTCTTTCTAGGCTTTTGGTTTGCCTGGGAAGCTCATCAAAAATGCAATAAAGGCTTTTCAGGATTACAATATTTCATTTCTATAAAAGTCCTAATAATTATGTTTTGAGCTTAATCAAAATTTAGGAGTAAGATTGTAAAATTTTAAAATGAGAGTTTTATTTCTTGTTTTTTACTTTTCTGCATGGCCTTCATGTTAGCATGTTAGTTTTAAAATGCCGTGCATAGCATGAATATCTGCCCTTCTTCAACCTAACTGGCTAAGAATTCTATTATTATTTTGTGCTTATCTATCACGACTAGGGTGTTAGAGAGGATCTGTGACCCATATGGTGTACAACTCTTTTGCGGGAGTGTTTCTAGCTTGGTAGTTGGACCTCTCTTTCCCTTATTTCCAAAGGTATCCTTACCACTTTCTCAATGGGTATACGTCCTACTACCAATTCCTCCTATGGAGGGTCATAGTGGTTAGTGTTCTTTCCTTTGACCCTAGGGCTATCGAGGTCTCCTTAGACGATGTAGCATATAAGTTGCTTAAAAGTGTCTCTGCTTGAATTGGGTTAACTACGTTCACAACCAGGTAGACTTAAGTTATATGCCCTTTCTATACTTTTGATACCTCATTGATGTCATCTCGCAGGTCATGGTTGCCAACAGGCTGATCTAGCTAAAGATATGCTACTTTTTCATATACATTTTATGCTCATTTTTGATGATATCGTACTTTGATGAAAGATATTTTGCATGTTTTTAGTATTGAGTATATGTAATGGAGTTTTGAGGAAAAAGGAGCGAAGATGGAGCAAACCATAGTTATGGAGCAAGTGGCGCCTAAGTACCACTTATGGCGCTTAAGCGTTAGATTACATAAGAGCCTAGCGTCTAAGCGCCAGATCCAGTGCCTAGGTTCCAGTGATGGTTTTCTTTGGTAATTCAATGAATTTGGATGAATTTTGAAGAGCATGTTATGTGACTCCTGTTTGGAATTAAAAAATTATAAAAAGAAGAATCTGGAGAGTCCAAAATGGGGAGGCGGAAAAAGGAAAAGGGAAAAAAAGGAAAAAATAGAGAGGATATGTGTAATTTGAAGTCTTTATTTTTAGTTTTCTTTTGAGTCGTGTAAGAAGAGTCTGGAGTTTGTTTTAAAGGAACAACATAATTTTCTTAGGGAGAAGCCTGAGATAAGTATTTTGCGTTCTTTTTTATGTTTTACTTCATTGTGTAAACTTGGTAATATATACAAATTTATGTGTTTATGTGTTATCTCCATGAATTCTGAGTAGTTTTTTTCTTTCTCTTTGTGATGTGAGTTAATAATGCGTGGAATTAGAATGGTTTGAAGATTTTCATTATTCCAAAATTATGATGTTATTATCATTGTTTCTTAATTTACTTTGCAACTAGTCATTTGTAATGTTAAAATCAGTTGCAAAACATAATGATCCGAGAGGGCTATAATTTCACACAACTAGTGAAAACCACGTTAACGCTTGGAATGAGAGGAGACCTAGTCTATGGGGAGTGGAAATAGATAGGGCGATAAATTTTTTAGGGCTTAGAATTGGTGATTCTAGAGTGACAGACTAGATTCTTTCCACTTTGATCTAAAGTTTGGAACCTTATGCCCGGTTAGTCCTATAGAGAGGGCACAGTGGGTAATATGGAAGTGAGAGGCTAGAACTTACCCAGTGATCCCAAAATTTTTATGCTTGCATTTTATATATGAATTAATGATTTTATAAAATTTACTTTGCAAACTTCTCTTTAATAATAAATTCTTTAGGGCATAGAATTGGTGATTCTAGAGTGTCACTGTTTCTTAATTTACTTTGCAAACTTCTCTTTAATGATTTTATAAAATTGGATACTACGCAAGTATATGTATCGTTATCAAGTAATATAAGACTTTCTAATTAAGCTCCGAGATATCGAACATACAGAGAAAGTATTAAATAAAGAAAATAGAAAGATAACTTTTTACTTTTTAAGAAAGATCTTACCCAAACTAAAGATAATATTATAGAAAAGAAAATTCAATTCTTATTGTTAATTTTTATAATTTGAAATGAAAGTAAATAACTACTAAACTAAATTTTTATGGGATGTAAGCAAATGCAAATAAAATATATTTTTCCTATTTATAAATCAGTAACAATTCATAAAATTTTTGTTGTGGAAGTATCTAAAATGTGTCGTGCCAAATAGAAGCAATTATATTCTTTATCCTGACTATAGATGTTATAAAGAACATAGGTTAATCTATTGTTTGTAAATCTTGAAGACGGGTTAAGCAAGAAAGAAACTAGCTCTCACTCTAGAGTTCCTCAATTCCCTCCACCTGGGGGCTAACATCTCGTATCAAAACATAAAACAAGAAATCGAATTGGGGGCTTTAGCCTGTCACTCCAATGTCCTCTAACTCTACACCCATCAAAGTATATCACCCAATTTATTTTGCACATAACCATATGGATTACATTCTCACCCATATAATCTCATTTGATTCTTTCCAATTGTTGACTGAGATAATACCATAATGGTTCATACATGTTCTCACGACATATTTTAACATCTAAATTGGCCAAATCAAGAAGTAAATGAAGTGCAAGGTTTTAAATCATTACAACATCTTCCAACATTGAAATCATAAACTTCACACAACATACTTCCATAACTTTTATACTTCATCATATTAAGGAAAAATATAAATAAAACTACTCAGAATTCATGGAGAAAATAAAATAACAACTTGGTTTAAAGGTAGAAATCATACTAAAAACATAAGAATTTTTAATAAAAAACTAAATGTAAAAACAAAGATAAAGACTTATCTGTAAATCCTCTCCACCAAACTCTTGAAGCTCCTTTGAAAACTGTGCTTTTCCTTATAATACTCTATAGAGGTTGGCGCCCAACTCTGAGGACTCCATTTCTCTAATATAATCCTAATACAAACTATATTTAAGTAGAAATGGTGAAGTGGAGTGGTACATTAATTAAAGGACTCTCCTACACTAGCTACACACTTTACAACAACTACAACCCACTACACAATAAAAAATTTAAATTACTCTCTAATTACTCTCTCTAAATTCTCTCTTCTCTGATCTTCAAGTCTTTATTTTTATACTTTTCCAACAAGTGCCTTCACATCTCTTCAAAATGTGTCCAGATTCATTGAATCCTCCAAGAGATGCATCCATCAATAGTAATTTATTTAATTTTGGAGCCAATAGGGAGTTACCTATGTTCTTACCAAGAGATGCATCAAACACCTCTTCAAAATGACACAAAAAATTAAATAACTCCTCTTTAGTAAACACCCTCGCATAAGCGTGAGGTCCCGGTGCTTAGCTACGAATCTTCTGGCGTGTAAGCTCCAAATCTGGTGCATAGCCGCGGGGCTCTGGCGCGTAAGCGCCATCTGGGCGCTTAGCCGCCATAGATCAATTCTGCACCTTTCTTCATTTTTGCTCAAAAATTGATACTTTTTTACTCCTTTCATCAAATCTATCCATTTAATCATACCTGCGAGAAAAAAACACAAAATACATTCCTTTAAAGTGCAATATCATCAAAAATAGGTATAAAATGTGTATAAAAATACTATACAATTGAGGTGTATCAAAATCCAACAAACTTGAAATGTGACCTGTCCTCAAGTGACATTTAATCGTATAAAAATCATACAGGTAAATTATGTGGATGAGTTTCTTTAGGAGTTTTTAAAATTTTTTTCTAGAAATGTAGTAGTCCAATTTAGAAAAAATTTTAGTAAATGAGACAATTTAAAGTTTATAAATCTCTTAAATGAAGGTTAATGAAAAATAGTAGTCCCTATCTTAATCATAAATACTTGTAGATTTTTAAAAATATAGGGCTTAAGCATTTTATATTCTTTACTTAAAAATCTTTTCTAAAGATAATTATACTAACTATATCATATTTATAAGCTTAAAAATTTTCTCAAATCTTGTACTCTAAAAAGATCAGAGGTAGAACCAATTTTTGATTGGGCCCTTAAATCCTCAAGCTTCTCCTTCCTTTTCACATACTATTTTTTATTTTTTTTTCTTTTCTTTTTCTTTTCTTTTTATTTTCCTTTTCTTTTTATAAGGCAAGGATTACTATATCTGGATAGGCCTTTAATAATTTTGAATTTTACCCATCCTTTCCTATAGCATAAGGTAGATATATATCTTTTACTTAAAAATATAATAAAAGTTTTGAAAATTATTTTCAATAAAAGAAGGTTAAGTATTAAAAACAAAAGTCTAATCCTTCTATTTGTCCAAAAATACAACTTTGCCTACTAAATATAGTTATAAAATATTCATCATTTCTTCACTAAGAAATTTTTTGCTTTAAAATTTTCATCCTTACTATAGATTTTAACTAAACTCTCTTACTCATTTTTATATTCAAAATTTTACTTCCCTATTATAACTTCATTAACATACTTATTTTACAATTAAAATCCAAATTTTATTTATAACACATTTGACAACAAATAAGATTTTAAGTTTTTGAAAATTATTTTTCATCCCCCCCCAAAACTTTAAAGTTTTTATTATGATAAAACACTTATGCAAAGTTAAAAAGATACATGGGTAGAAATTGAAAACTATAAGTATCATGCTTGCAGGAATTTTTATATCACAAATATGCTGGTAGAATAATTAAAAACAAGAATGAAAATAACTAGATCAAATTTTAACTTCTCATTTTATAGAAATTTAAAGACTTCTTAAGTAGTGGAAAAAATAGAAACAAATTCACACATACTTAAATAGAAATCCATAACTAAAATATATGGTCTTAAATTGAAAAATTAAGCATGAAATTTAAATAGTGGATTTTATCAGTATTTTAAACCTTCCTAAACAGTATCTGGAATAATTTGTGAACTAACAAACAAAATACAGTAGCAATTTTTTTAACACATTTACAATAACAAAAAAAATATAAACTATCGCATCACATAACACAAACAAAAAACATCCACAAATAACATAAAAACAAACTAATGTAGCTCATCAACTTTTACATCTGTCACGATTACCACAAAATAGTCCACTTAACAACCATAAATAGTAAATAAAACAACACATATAGAATAAAAATTCTAACACACATCCCAAAACATAACACAACACAACAAAAACTATAAATCCTAATCCTCATCTTCCTCCACATCATCATCCCATTCATTCCAGGTATGTGTAGGCACAAATGGGGTATATTGTGGATGAGAAGGTAACATAGCACCATAATCACCTCTGATCAATTTATCCATATAACTGTGATAGTTCATCTCATACTCACTATGTTTCTGAAGGTAGTCCCCAATATGATATACCTTTCCCTTAATATCATAAAATCTATCCGCAGTATAATTGATATTATCTTTCATTTTATTTAAAAATTCATAATATCTTTCATTTTATTTAAAAATTCATATTACTTTCATTTTATTTAAAAATATAGTTGATATAATACAATAAATGAATAAAGAAAGAAAATCCCATACCTGACCCGACCTGCAATAACGCAGTAGTTTTTGCTTCCAAAAGATGGCCAACAACTTGACCCAATTTATAAATAGTGGCTAGTGTATAAAATTAAAATGTTGTAAAATTTTAGAAAATATTTTACACACTAGAAGTACTTATGCAAGTATACGTATCGTTTCAAGTAATATAGGGTTTTCTTTTATAACCCCAGAATCGATCCCACAGAGAAGCGAGGTAAGAAATCCTTTAGGCTAATTCCAGTCTATTTCTATAAGGCCTAAATTTGGAATGTTGATTAAAATGGGTTTTCTAATAACTAATTCTAAATTAAATTCTTAAATAAAAAGATAACTTATGGATAAATTGGTTTGGAGAAATTCGAGATATTAAAAATTACCTTTCTCTTGCAATTACATAGATAATGTGTAAGAAAGATATGCTTAGATTTAATGTAGTAGTGCCAAATAAAAGCATTCCTATTCTTTACCCTTTGATCCAGGCACAAAGAACATTGGCTAATTTACAGATCAGGTCCGGATGTATTGTTAGTAGAATGGGTTAATTTAGGCTCACACTACTAGATGTCCAAGGGTGGCTATGGTCGGCCCTACTAGTGACCCTTTCCTAATCTATAAATCAAATTATAAGAATTTAGTCTGTCACTCTAAAAACTAATCAATTCTACGCCCAATAAATAATATCTTCCTATTTGTTTGCACTTCACCTTGAATAACTCGCACAAGGCCTTCGACTACCCAAGGATTCATGTGATATCTACTAGTTAAGAATTCATCTCCTTCTAGTGTCTCGAATTCTTCAACAGTGTTTTAACAATACAAGTGATCAATTTGTAAAGTAAATGAAGATCCGATATGAATATCATCACCATAATTTAATAAGAGAATATCTAAGCAAATCTTAATTCCTAGACATGCATCTATTTCAATACAAAATAAAAGAAAATGAAAATAATGGCATAAGAAGTAAAAGATTTGATAGAACTATATAATAAATTAAGTGTCAACAAGGAACTTATTTCATTAGTATTCTATTATATTTATGCAATTATCTGTCACCTAGAAGCATCTAATAGTTAATTCTATCATAAAAATGATTTTCCTACGCATGCCACTACTTCATATTAAATGAAAGAGTAAAGGAAATCACTTACGAAACATGGATAATTCACGACAGAAAACTTGGTTTAAAACAAAGAAAATCCACTAGAAAGTGTTTACAACAATTACAAGAGAATGAAGAACACAATACTTAGCTTTTTCCTTATGAAAGAAGGAAGAATATCTCTCCACCAAAGTTTCCCACTGATCCATGCGACGCTCGTACATCCCTTACATAAATATCTCAAAATCCCTCACCAATCTCTCCATAAGATGTAAAAATCTACATCTTCATAACTCTAAATGACTAAAATGACTAAGGGAGAAGAAAGAGACAATATGGTGCGATTTTCTCTGAAGGAGTGGCCTCCTATTTATAGGCTTCAAGGGTTGCCTCAAGGCACCTCTTCAAAATGTGTCCATGCTCAATGAATCTTCCAGAAACCAACTCTGGCGCCTAGGCGCCGGACACCGCGTCCAGTTCTTTGCACCTCTTCACTTTGGCTCGCACCTCTTCGCGATTTAAACCGCTCCAATGTGTCTAGATTCATTGTATCACATGTCCTATATATTAGGAATAACTTCCAGGCTTCTAGAAGGTCTAGAAACTACTTAACACTGTCAAAATAACTCCCAAAGTCGTCAAAATCCTGTCCAATAACCATTTTTGGATGATTCTGGCGCCTAGGCCTTGAATCTGGCGCCTAGGCGCCATTTTCTTGTCGTCACTGGCGCCTGGGCGCCGGGTTTGGTGCCTAGGCGCCACCCTGTGCGCAGCTCCACCGTTTTGCTCTGTTTGGCTCCGTTGCAACTCCGTTTCACCCCATTTCAGTTGCGTTGCGTTCCTAACATCTTCACCTACAAGATAGACATAAAAACAACTTTTCTCAAAAGTATAATTTCATCCAAAAATATGTGAGAAATATAAAAAATATTAAGCATAGAAAGACATATCAATATGTGCTAAGTTAGAATTTGTTTTTCTTGCTCATTTGGTCTCAAAATTGCATAGTTTTTGCTTCATTTTCTCTAAAATCATATTTTTATACTTGAAAGCAAAAATATGCAAAATTACTTCCTTTATAGTGTAATATTATTAAAAATATGCAAAAAGTTAGCATGAAATGCACACTAAAAATAGGTACTTTTTTTTAATGGATCAATACCTGCAGTAGTAACAGCTCTGACAGAACTCCAAATACAATCATAAATAATCTTTCCAATATCGATCGCCTTCCTCTGCTGAATACAATAACTTAAAGTAGCTCTTTCTCTCGTCACCTCGCTCAGATGATTGGTAGGAAGTAACTTGGATGATATGAAATAATGTCAGGCCTTAGAGGTGGCATTCAACTTTGAAGTAGGGAAGTTAACTCTTCTCTCATTATCAATTTTCCATAATCCCCTTCCATCAGTCAAAGAAGAAATAATTTCATCCAAAACTTCCTCCATAGGATTATAATTCGAATAGAAACAAAATGTATTCGGCAACAGTAGATAAAATTCGTTATTACCTCGGGAGTAAAATGTTCCAACTATCGTCGGACCAAAACAAAGTTTTCTTCTGACTCCGGAGATTTACATAAAACTCCCGTACAACAGAAATAACTGCTATAGCCGAGAAGCAGCAAAATCTATCCCAAAGGCATCTAACAATCATATATTTTATCACTTCGCCTGACTTATCAAAACCTCGCTCCTGAATTAGTTTACTTGAATGTAAAGCTTACACGTAAAGATCTTGAGCTTTTGAACTAACGAACTTGTCTGAATCGAAAGTGGATCTCGCCTTGCTCCTCTTTAGTGCCATTTCTAAAATTTACATAAAAATTACCATAAATTCCACATTTACCTCAAAATCACTAAACTCAACTCCTAAAGGCTTAAACCACTAAACCTAAGTAATTTCATAAACTTTTTTATCAAATTTTCACCATGAATAGTGATTTTCAGATTTCTCAAAAATGCACTCAAACTATACGGTGAAAATAAAATATTTTTACGTAGGAGTAGTGCTTTTACCTCAAGAAGATCAAATCTAGCAATTTCCACTTGAAATGGCTCAAAAAATCGCAAATGTTAGTGATGCCCTAATTTCCTAAGTAGTGAACATCGAAGGAAGATGAAGATGGATGTGAAAAATTTGTGATTTTTTTGGTTTTTAAAACATGAAAACCGACTTTCACGAACCGGCACCTAAGCGTGAAAGTATGGCGCTTAGCCGTGAGCTCTGGCACGTAAGCGCGGGGTCTCGGCGCTTAGCTTCGAATTTACTATTTTCTATTTTTTTTAACCCTTTAATCATTTTAATAAGTATATCATCTCCTTATAGTGTTCTTATCTCTAGAATTATGCTTGTATAAATGGATTCAACACAAGTTTCACACAAACGTAAACTCTTTACTTAAATAAAAAAAATACAAATTACAAGTTCAAACCACAAGCCTTAATCCTAGATCTTTGGATAAGATCTCATCTTTTCTACTCACATTTAAACATTTAAATAAAACAATAAAACAAAAATTTAAAACACAAACACATTTATAACACACTACAAGATATAAAACACTAAACCGTAATAATTTACACGAATGACTAACACTAATCACAAAATAATAACTTAACACAACATAAGAACTTAATTCCATTCTCCATTAGGTGGAATATATCCTTCATTAGTTCCATCTAAACCATTTGGTATATAGATTTGATAGAACGGACGATGGTTGAAAATCTTACTGAATCTTCTTTTATCCACTTGTTTTTCAAAAACATCGCTTTATCTGCCTCTTCAACATGACTAGTATGACTAAATTGCATCTTTAGTTATCATCTAATATGTGCTAAATGTGCGTTAATTTCATTTACCTTTGCTTCGATCGACGCCACATCAGCATTGATCTTTACAATCTTCTCCGATACACCTGGAATACTAATGGCCAGAAATCCATAATATAACTCTTGTGCACTCTCACAAATAAAATTCTTCTTATTTGTATCCTCTTTCTTCTTAATTTCACTCTCCCAAGAAGACATTTTTCTAACTTCAACTCTTCTTTAAGGTTTTTATGATGGAAATTTGGAATGTGATGAATATCGTTTAATCAGGCTCCATGCTTTAAAATCATTCTCCCACGTTTAAAATCCATGAAATCACATCCCATACAACGTCCCCATGATAATGGCTTCTAGAACCTCATTTTTCACTTTTTTCATAACTCCGACGTCTAAGCACCAATTGCTAGTGCTTAGCCGCCAGTGCTCATTTTAGCACAGGTCTGCTAAACGTCCGAATACTCATTTTAACTCATCCAATTTATCAATTAAGGTCTCATTAATCTCCACTAACATAATATAATCAAAATACTACTATATAATTCTTACTTCAAACCAAAGAAAACACACAAAACAAACTTAAAGCAAAGTACACCGATAACTATGGGTTGCCTCCCATAAAGCGCTTGGTTTAACGGCATCAGCCTGACATACCAGTACTTACTCTAGGTGATCCAAAATCATATTCTCATCAAGTTTAAGTTGATCCACCGAGAAATAAGGTTTCAATCTATGACCATTTACTTTGAATATTTTCTCAGTTTTGGATCTTTAATATCCACAGCTCCATAGAGATAAACGTTTATTACAATAAATGGGCACATTCACCTGGAATTAAGTTTTCCAGCAAATAATCTTAAACTGGCATTATATTGTCAAACTTCTTGTCCTTGCTCAATATTTTTATTCAGAATCCTACGATCATGCCACATCTTCATCTTTTTTTTGTATATCTTAGAACTTTCATATGATTCATTTCTTATCTCTTCGAGCTCATTTAATTGCAATAATATTTTCTCACAAGCATCGTTTAAATTATAATTGAACTCTTTAGTATCCTAATATGCTTTATTCTCAAGTTCAACTGGTAAATGACAAGCTTTCCCAAAAATTATCCTATATGGGGACACTCCTATAAGTCCTATATATAGTCCTATAAGCCCACAAAGCGAAATCTAGTTTGATTTAGTAATCCTTTTTGTTTGGATTAACAAATTTTTCTAAAATTCTTTTAATTTCGCGATTGGATAATTCAACTAAACTACTTGTCTCAGGATGAAAAGCAGTAACAATTTTATGGATGATATGATATTTCTTTACTAATTTCTCCATACTTGTATTTCTAAAAGGACTTCCCCCATCAGTTATGATTACTCTTGGCATTCCAAATCTACAAAATATGTTCTTTCATAAAAACATTACAACACTTGGAGCATCACATCGAGGTAAAGCAACAGCTTCTGTCCATTCTGATACATAGTTTACTATTAAGAATATGTATAAATTTTCGAAAGGTGGTATAAATGGTCCCACGAAATGTAATCCCCAAACGTTAAATATTTCAACTTCCACCATATAATGGAGGGGAATTTCATTTCTTCTACAAATTTTGCCTACACGCTGACATCGATCACAATTTTTAATATAAGCATTAAAATCCTTAAAATTTGTAGGCCAATAAAATTCAGATTGCAGAATTTTATAAGCAGTTTTATCAACACCAAAATGTACCCCAAAATAAGAATAATGACATTTTTGAATAATTTCATAAGTTTCTTCTAATAGTACCCATCATCGAATAATTAGATCCTTTCCTTATTTATATAAAAACTGGTCATCCTAAAAATATGTCTTAGCTTCAGATAAAAATTTATTCCTCTGTTGGTATGTCAAACCATAGGGTATAATGTCACTAACAATAAAGTTTATAATGTCGTCATACCATGGAACACACCACTAATTGATAGTGAACAACGTTTCTTTAGGAAAATGCTCATTAATTTTCTTCATGAGAAAAGATAGATTTTTCATTTTCAAGCCTGTACAGATGATCAGTAATTTGATTATCCTCACCCTTCCTATCTACTATTTCAAGGTCAAATTCTTGTAAAAGAAGAATCCATCTTATCAGTCTTGGTTTTGTATCATTCTTTTTCATTAAATATTTAATAGCCGAATGGTCAGTTTGCACCACACATTTAGTTCCAATTAAATATGATCTGAATTTATCAAAACCAAATACTATAACTAATAACTATTTTCAGTTGTGGTATAATTAATTCGAGCTTCATTAAGAGTTCTACTAGCATAATATATCACATTGAAAATTTTATCATGTTTTTATCCTAAAATAGCTCCAATAGCATAATCACTTGCCTACACATTAATTTAAAAGGTTTTTCCCAATTTTGTGAAAAAATAACTAGTTCAGTGATTAATTTTTTTAACAGCTCAAAATATTTTAGGCATTCTTCATAAAAATTAAAAATTGTATCTTTTTTCAATAAATGGCATAAAGGCTTAGCAATTTTTGAAAAGTTTTTAATATAACTCCTGTAGAATCCAACATGTCCTAAAAAACTCCTAATCTCACTTACATTTGTTGGGTAAGGTAAATTAGCGATTACTTGAATTTTTGCAGAGTCAACTTTCATATGTTTTTCTGAAATATGATGTCCTAAAACAATTCCTCCTACTACCTTAAATTACCTTTTTTACCAATTAAGGACTAAGTTTGTTTCTTCACAGAGTTTAAGAACTTTAGATAAATATTCTAAACATGATTCAAGTGAAATTTCAAACACTGAAAAATAATCCATAAACACTTCAATTCCTTTTTCAATTAAATCACAAAAAATTTTCATCATACATCTTTGAAATGTAGCAGGGGCATTACATAAACCAAAGGGCATTCTTCTTAAAGCAAATGTACCATAAGGACTGGTAAATTTTGTTTTCTCTTGATCCTCAGTAGTAATTTGTATTTGATGATAACCAGTATATCCATCTAAAAAATAAATGTATTTATGCCTAGCTAGTCTGTCTAACATTTGATCAAGAAAGGGAAGTAAAAAATGATCTTTTCTAGTAGCAATATTGAATTTTCTATAATCAATGCATATTCACCATCCTGTAACTTTTCTTCTTGGTATAAATTCATTCTATTCATTAATAGTTATAGTTATTCCTCCTTTCTTAGGAACACAATGAATAGGACTAATCCATGCACTATCTAAAATAAGGAAGATAATTCCATCATCTAACAACTTTAAAATTTCTTTCTTTACAACTTCTTTCATAATAGGATTTAATCTCCTTTGAGGATCAACACTGGGTTTGTAGTTTTCTTCCATAAGGATTCTATGCATACAAATTGAAGGACTGATTCCTTTAATATCAGTTATGGTCCATCCAAAAGCTTTCTTATATTTCTTTAAAATTTCAAGCAAACTCTCTTCTTCTTCAGTAGTTAATTTCAAGAAAATTATAACATGCAAAGTTGAGGAATCACCTAAAAGGCATATTTAAAATGTTTAGGAAGTAACTTCAATTCAAGTTCAGGAGATTTTTTAATTGATGGACAAAAAGATTCATCTTTATTTGTCATGTCCAAAACTTCAAAACTTTCTTTAACATAATTTAAGTCTTCCTCAATAAAGTCATCAGAATATTGTGCTTCCTCTTCTTGCTTATGTTTCAACTTTTCACTTTTATATTTTTCTTCATATGTTGCTTTAAAATTGAATTCACTCAAATATCTCATTGCATTCATCCTTAAACATTCATCTTCTTTATCTATTTCAGAATATTTCATTGATTTTGAAATATTAATTGTCACATTTCAATCATTGACACACATAGTTAATTCCTCTTTTTGTACATTTATCATAGCTCTTCTTAAATCTAGGAAAGGTCTCTCCAAAATAATAGGTATTTCTTCATCATCCTCCATATCTAACATAATGAAACCAACATGAAAGATAAATTGATTAATTTTTACTAAAACATCTTCTATATCTCCTTTAGGATATGTTTTCAAACGATCTGCTAACTGTAGAGCTATAGTAGCTGGGGTTATTTCTCCTAATCCCAGTTTTTTAAATATAGATAATGGCATAAGGTTAATGCTTGCACCTAAATCACATAAAGCATTCCATAAAATCTATCTCGGATTGCACATGGAATTGTGAAGCTACGAGGATCTTAAAGCTTTTTAGAAAGTTTCTTTTGAATTATTGAACTGCATTCTTTACTAAGTGCAACAGTCTCATTATCTTCAAACTTCCTTTTTCTATTTAGGATATCCTTTATAAACTTCACATAGCTTGACATTTGTTCTAAGGCTTCAACAAATGGAATTTTAATTGTAAGTTTCTTAAAATTTTCTAAAAACTTTGAAAATTGCTTATCCAATTTTTTTTGTCGAAGTCTTTGAAGAAATGGTCATGGTGCCTTTTTTAAATCAATTTTTTGTGGAGAAATAAGTCTTATAAACCTTTCTAAGCTTCATCTTTTGGTTCTTCAGTCTCTTCTTTTATGCTTCAATCTCTTTTTGAACTCTACCTTACAACTCTCGACCAATTCTTAATTCAACAACTTTTACTTGCTCTTTATTTTTGCCTCTTAGATTTATCACTGTATTACTAAAAAGTGTCCTTTAGGATCTATTACTTAAAGAATTGGCTATTTTTCCCAATTGATTCTCAATATTTCTATTTGTAGCTTCTTAAATTTGCAATTGATTTCCCATTTGTAACACCACTTCTTCAATAGAAAACTTCATCTCCTTAAATTTTGAATTACTCTTAAAACCTGGAGGATAACTAGGTCTGTAACTATTATTCCCTTGGTTATTCCAATTCCCCAATGGGTTACTTGATTGTTCCCCCATTGTTGATTATTATCACCCTGAATATTTTTATTCCAATTAAAGTTTGGATGGTTCTTCCAACATGGGATATAATAATTGGAATATGGGTTATTAGTCTTGTTTATGACATTAAAATTTTCTAATGATGTTTGAGAATCTACCATTTGGCCTAAAGAATTTTCTTCAGTCATTGAAATTAGTTGAGAAAAATTCATTCCAAATTAGTCCATCTTCCTCGAAATTGCAGCAACTTGATTTGTTAATATTGCAAAAGCATCAGATTCATGAATATTGGCTAACTTTTTAGGATTTACCCTCTCAGAAGGCCATTGAAAATTATTTGTAGCAATTTCTTCAATTAAAGTATAAGCACCATTAAACTGTTTAGACATCAATGAACCACCAGTGACAGCATCATTAATAGATCTAAGAGATCAAACTAATCCATTATAAAAAGTTTGAATTATTAACCAATTTGGTATCGAATGATGTGGAAACTTTCTTAGGAGATCTTTTAAAGGTTCCCATGCTTCATAAATTGATTCCCCTTCAAACTGGAAAAAGGATGTAATATCATTTTTAAGCTTTGCAGTCTTTAGTGGTGGAAAATATTTAATAAAGTATTTTCTTTAGTCATTGAAATTGGTTGAGAAAAATTCATTCAAAATTGTTCTATCTTCCTTGAAATTGCAGCAACTTGATTTGTTAATATTGCAAAAGCTTCAGATTCATGAATATTGGCTACCTTTTTAGGATTTACCCTCTCAGAAGGCCATTGAAAGTTATTTATAGCCAATTCTTCAATTAAAGTAAAAGCACCATTAAACTATTTAGACATCAATGAACCACCAGTGGCAGCATCATTAATAGATCTAAGAGATCAAACTAATCCATCATAAAAAGTTTGAATTATTAACCAATCTGGTATCGAATGAAGTGGACACTTTCTTAGGTGATCTTCAAAACGTTCTCATGCTTCATAAATTGAATTATAAATAGATATAATATCATTTTTAAGTTTTGCAGTCAATGGTGGTGGAAAATATTTAGCAAGAAACTTTTGTGCTAAATCACCCAGAGTTTTGATGGATCTAGGTGCTATCAAATTTAACTACATCTTAGCTTTATCCCTTAATGAGAAAGGAATAAGTCTAAGTCTAATAACATCATCCGAAACAACATCATGTTTAAATGTAGCACACAATTCTAGAAAATTGGCAAGATGTAAATTTGGATCCACAGTTAGTGCTCCCCCAAACTGATTATTAGATACCATTTAGATAATAACATGTTTAAGTTCAAATGAATTAGCCCCTACAACTGGATTTTGAATACTGCCATGAAATTCATCTACTGTAGGGTTAACATAATCTCTTAAAGCTCTAAATTATTAATGGATTTCAACATTTTGATAATTTTAATTTGCCATTTTTTGAAGATTTTGATCTTTTTCTATATTTTTAATTTTTCTTATTTTTCTTATAGTTCTTTCTAATTCAAAATCATAAGGCACAAAACCTTCAAAACCTGAACTACACATACAAAATTCTAAAACACAATAAAATAAAATCAAACAACAAAAACAATAATTTCCTAAAATAAATCTCACAAGTTTAAATAAGTCTTTAAAAAGTAAAAATTTGTTTTTCTTAAAATTTATTTTCCAATAATATTTTAACTTTCTTTATTTTCTTTCTTTTCCGACAACGACACTAAAAACTTGATCCCGAGATATTTATGCTTACGTTTTATATATAAATTGATACTTCTCTTTAAGGATATTATAAAATGGAATACTACGCAAGTATATGTATTGTTATCAAGCAATATAAGATTTTCTGATTAAGCCCCTAAATATTAAACACACAGGGAAAGTATTAAATAAAGAAAGCAGAAAATTAATTTTTTACTTTTTAAGAATGATCTTACCCAAACTAAAGATAATATTCTAGGAAAGAAAATTCAATTCTTTTTGTTATTTTTTATAATTTGAAATGAAAGTAAATAACTACTTTAACTAAATTTTTATAAGATGTATGCAAATGCAAATAAAATATCTTTTTCCTTCTTATAAATCAATAACAAGTAATGGAATTTTTTTTGTGGAAGTATCTAAAATGTTTCGTGCCAAATAGGTGCAATTATATTCTTTACCCTCACTAGAGATGCTATAAAAAACATTGGTTAATCAATTGTTTTATAAATCTTGAAGACAGGTTAGATAGGAAAGATACTAGCTCTCACTCTAAAGTTTCCTCAATTCCCTTCACCTGGGGGCTAACATCTCGTATCAAACATAAAACAATAAATCAAATAGTGGGCTTTAACCTGTCATACAAAAGTCCTCTAACTTTATATCCATCAAATTATATTTCCCTATTTGTTTACACTTAATCATATGGATTACATTATCACCCATATAATCTGATGTGATTCTTTCCAATTGTTGATTGAGACAATACCATTCCAGTTCTTACATGTTCTCACAATATATTTTAACATCTTAATTGGCCAAATCAAGAAATAAATGAAGTGTAAGGTTTTGAATCATTACAACTTCTTCCAACATTTAAATCCTATACTTCACACAACATACTTCCATAACTTTATTACTTCAGTAGATTAAGGAAAAGATAAAGAAAACTACTCAGAATTCATGGAGAAAAATATAATCATAAATTGGTTTAAAAGTAAAAATCATAGTGAAAGACAAGAAGTCTTAATTAAAAACCAAATGTAATAACCAAAAAGACTTATCTGTAAATCCTCTCCACCAAAATCTTGAAGTTCTTATGAAAACATTGCTTTTCCTTACAATAATCCTTAGAGGTTGGCGCCCAACTCTTAGGACTCCAAATCTCTATTCTAGTCCTAATAAAAACTATATTTAAGTAGAAATGGTAAAGTGGATAGGTAAGGTAATAAAAGAACTCTCTTACACTAACTACACACTTTACAACAACCACAACTCACTACACAATAAACACTCTAAATTACTCTCTAATTTCTAACTCTAAATTCTCTCTTTTTTTGATCTTCAAATCTTCTTTTTATACTTTTCCAACAGGTTCCTTTGTATCTCTTCAAAATGTGTCTAGATTCATTAATTCCTCCAAGAGATGCATCCATTCAAGAGTAATGTAAATTAAGTTTGGTGCTAATAGGGAGTTACCCACATTCTTACCAAGAGATTCCTCAAATACCTCTTCAAAATTGCTCAAAAAATTAAATAAATCCTCTTTAGTAAATGTCCGCACGTAAGCGCGAGGTCTTGATGCTTAGCTGCGAGTCTTCTGGCGTGTAAGCTCCAAATCTGGTGCATAGCCGTGAAGCTCTAGCGCGTAAGCGCCATCTGGGCGCTTAGCCGCCAAAGATCATTCTATGCATTTATGACATGGAATGAGCTATGAAAGCATCAGGATGTTTTAATTTAAGATAACTTTCCTTAATACACCAATTTTACTAGCTACCACATTATTAATGAAAAACTTTTATTTTTTGAGAGTATTCTTTGCCCATAATATGTAATTAACCAAAGGGACATATTCATTTGGGAGTTATGCATGATTACAAAATGAAACGAAAAACTAGTTTTCTCGTTTTCAGTTGCTTATGTATAGATTTTCTTTGTGAATAACGTGTTTCAAGGTGTTTTGATTTGAACTCATTTAGAACATATACTCTTTACTTATTAGATGAATTTTACCCTACATGCGTTCTCCATGTTTCGTTATGGACAATTTGTTTGTCTAAATTTTATCATATGTTTCTTTTTTTCCAGTCCTTTCTCTTCTTTGAATCATTTCGACAACAAGCTGGTGACTCTAAGCCATAAAAGGAACAAAAACAATGGAGTTAAAAAGTTGATATACTTTGGTAGCTCAACAAGTATAGATATAACTGGCAGCAAATGCTATGATTTATTGTTATGAAGGCAATAATCCATCATGAATAATGTAGACGGTGGTAGTAGTGCCAGCTTTACTTAGAGTTCGTACTTGCAAGCTATGGTAGTAGTTAGTCATGTAGGTAGCAGATGGATGCTTCAAGAAAGTTGGTTGGACATAAAGGTTGTAGTAGAAATTTACTTTGGCTTTAAGAACATTGTAGGACATAAAGGCCAGAGTTTAGGGTTAAATGAGTTGAGATAATGTCCATAGGCCGTAGAGGCTAAAGTTGAGAGCTATGTGAGCTATGAGCCACATATACTGTAGTCGGTCACATAGACCATAAGGCAACACGCAACAACACCAATAGGCCATGGGGGGCTGGAGTTTGGGGTGCATGAGATATGGAGCACATAAGCCAAAGTAGGTCATATAGTTCATAGTGGTGGGTGATACACCTAAAATATGTAGTATTTTTATACACATTTTTATACCTGTTTTTGATGATATTGCACTTTAATGGAGTATTTTGTGTATTTTTTGTAGGTATGATTAACTAGATGATTGCGATGAGAGGGGTGAAAAAGGATCAAAGTTGGAGAAAAATAGAAGAAAAGTGCAAAATTGATCTATGACTGCTAAGTGCCTGGACCTGCGCTTACACGCTAGAGCCCAGCGGCTATGCGCCTAGATCTGGAGCTTACACACCAGAAGACTTGCGGCTAAGCGGTGAGACCTCACGCTTACGTGCGATAGTTACTTTAGAGGATTTATTTAATTTTAGGCATCATTTTGAAGGGGTTTTTAAGGAATTCCTTGGTACAAATGTTTGTAACTTCCTATTGGAGCCAAAATTAATTTATATTACCCTTGAATGGATGCATCTCTTGGAGGATTCATTGAATTTGGACACAATGTGAAAAGACAAAGGCACCTGTTGGAAAATTATAAAAAGAAGGCTTGAAAATCAAAAGTGGTTGTGGTTGGAGAGTGTGTGGTTTGTGTTTATTATTTAGGAGAGTTCTTCTGTTAATACACCACTCCACTTCACCATTTCTACTTACTTTACTATAGTTTGCATTAGGATTAGAAGAGAGAATTGAAGTCCTTAGAGATATGTGCCAACCTCTAAGGAGTATTGTAAGGTAAAGCAAAGTTTTCAAAGAAATTTCAAGTGTTTGGTGGAGAGGATTTTCAGATAAGTCTTTATATTTGTTATTACATTTGATTTTTAATTAAGACTTCTTATCTTTTCAATATGATTTCTTCCTTTAAACTATGTTGTGATGGTATTTTTCCATTAATTATGAGTAGTTTTCTTTAGCTTTTTCCTTAAAATGATGAAGTAATTAAGTTGTCAATGGATGTGGTGTGAAGTATAAGAAATCAATGTTGGAAGACATTGTAATGATTCAAAACCTTGCACTTCATTTACTTATTAATTTGGCCAATTAAAATGTTAATATATGTTGTGAAACATGTAAGAATAGGTATGGTATTGTCACAATCAACAATTGGAAAGAATCACATGAGATTATATGGGTGAGAATTATATGGATGAGAATGTAATCCATATGGTTGAGTGCAAATAAATAGAGATATATACTTTGATGGGTGTAGAATTAGAGGACTTTAGGGTGACTTGCTAAAGCTCCCAATTCGATTTATTATTTTATGTCTTGATACGTGGTGTTAGGCCCCAAGTTGAGGGAGAAGAGGAATCTTTAGAGTGAGAGCTAGTATCTTTCCTGCTTAGCCCATCCTCAAGATTACTAAAATATTAGACTAACCTATGTTCTTTATAGCTTCTCTAGTAAGGGTAAAGAATATAGTTGCTCCTATTTCACACAACACAATTTAGATACTTCCACAACAGAATTCCATTAATT
Source organism: Papilionanthe hookeriana x Papilionanthe teres (assembly GCA_022702705.1). Lineage (NCBI taxonomy): Eukaryota > Viridiplantae > Streptophyta > Magnoliopsida > Asparagales > Orchidaceae > Papilionanthe > Papilionanthe hookeriana x Papilionanthe teres. Next base: position 62,243,303 of record CM040433.1, read on the forward strand.
GTTACTGATTCATAATAAGGAGAAAGATATTTTATTTGCATTTACTTTCATCTTACAAAAGATTAGTTGAAGTAGTTGTTTACTTTCATTTCAAATTATAAAAATTAACAAGAAGAAATGAACTTTCTTTCTTAAAATATTGTCTTTAGTTTGTGTAAGATCTTTCTTAAAGAGTAAAAAAATATTTATGTTTTCTTTGTTAAAACTTTTTAACATTTTCCCTGTGGGTTCGATATCTCGGGGCTTAATTAGAAGTCCTATATTACTTGATAACGATATGTATACTTACGTAGTATCTCATTTCTTAATATCAATTAAAACTCTTATTTACATTAGCATCAAGTTTTTGGTGTCGTTAAAAATAAAGAGATATCATTAAAGAGAAGAATCAATTCATATATAAAAAGTAAGCATAAATATCCGGTATCATGTTTTTGGCTCCATTGCCGGGAAATTAAAAAAGAAAAAAATAGTTAAAACAACATTTGAAGAAAATTTTTAGAAAAACTTATTTTTACTTTTTAAAGTCTTATCTAAACTTGTTAGATTTATTTTAGGAAATTGTTGTATAGTTTTTGTGTGTGTTATTTTATTGTGATTTGTAATAGTTTATGTGTAGTTCAGGTTCTGAAGGACTTGTATCTTACAATTCTTAATTAGAAAGAACTATAAAAAAAATCAGAAAAACTAAAAATACAGAAAAAGATAAAAATATTTAAGAAATGACAAATCAAAATGCTGAAATCCATCAATAATTTAGACCTTTAAGAGATTTTGCTAACCCTACAGTAAATGAATTTCATGATAGTATTCAAAATCCTGTTGTAGTAGCTAATTCATTTGAACTTAAACATGCTATTATCCAAATGGTATCTAATAATCAGTTTAGGGGAGCACTAACTAAGGATCCAAATTTACATCTAGCCAATTTTCTAGAATTGTGTGGTACATTTAAATATGTTGGTGTTTCTGATGATGCTATTAGACTTAGACATTTTCATTTCTCATTAAGGGATAAAGCTAAGATATCGTTAAATTTATTAGCACCTGGATCTATCAGAAACTAGGGGTGATTTAACACAAAAGTTTCTTGCTAAATATTTTTCACCATCAAGGACTGCAAAACTTAGAAATGATATTACATCTTTTTGTCAGTTTGAAAGGGAATCAATTCATGAATCGTGAGAACGTTTTAAAGATCTCCTGAGAAAGTGTCCAATTCATTCGATACCAGATTGATTAATAATTCAAACTTTTTATAATGGATTAATTGGATCTCTTAGATCTATTATCGATGCTGTTGCTGGTGGTTCATTGATGTCTAAACAGTTTAATGATGCATATGCTTTAATTGAAGAAATGTCTACAAATAATTTTCAATGGCCTTTTGAGAGTGTAAATCCTAAAAGGGTAGCCAGTATTCACGAATCTAATTCTTTTGCAATGTTAGCAAATCAAGTTGCTGTAATTTCAAGGAAGATAGACAAATTTGGAACATGTTTTTCTCAAACAATTTTTATGATCGAAGAAAGTTCATTAGGTAAAATGGTAGATTCCCAAACATCATTAAAATCTTTGAATGTAATAAACAAGCCTAATAACCCATATTCCAATTATTTTAGCCCAGGTTGGAAGAACCATCAAAACTTTAACTGGAATAACAATAATCTAGATGATAATAATCAATAATGGGGGAACAATCAAGTAAACCCATTGGGGAATTGGAACAAACAAGGGAATAATAATTATAGGCCTACTTAATCGCCAGGTTTTTATAGTACTTCACAATTTAAGAAGAAGAAGTTGTCTATAGAAGAAGTGGAGTTAAAATGGGAAATCAATTGCAAAGTTAAGGAGCAACAATTAGAAATATTGAGAAACAATTGAGACAAATAACCAATTCATTAAGTAATAGATCCCAAGGAACAATTCCGAGTATTACGGGATAAATCCAAGAGGCAAAACTAAAGAGCATGTCAAAGCCGTTCAACTGCAAAGTGGAAGTGAGTTGGAAGGTAGAGTTCAAAAAGAGATTGAAGTATAGAAAGAAGAGATTGAAGAACCAAAAGAGGATGCTCCAAAAGGTTTGAAAAGACCTATTTATTCATAAAAAATTGATTTAGAAAAGCTACCACCACCATTACCTCAGAGACTTCAACAATAAAAGTTGGATATACAATTTTCAAAATTCTTAGAGATTTTTAAGAAACATACATTTAATATTCCAATTACTAAAGTCTTTGAACAAATGCCAAGCTATGTGAAGTTTATGAAGGATATCCTCAACAAAAAAATGAAGTTTAAATATAATGAGACTATTGCACTTAGTGAAGAATGCAATGCGATAATTCAGAAGAAGCTTCCTAAAAAGCATTAAGATCTTGGTAACTTCACAATTCCATGTGCAATCAGAGACAAGTCTTATGGGATAGCTTTATGTGATTTAGGTGCAAGCATTAACCTTATGCCGTTATCTATATTTAAAAGACTGAGATTAGGAGAAATAACCCTGATTACTGTAACTCTGTAATTAGCAGATCGTTTGATAGCATATCCTAAAGTAGTTATAGAAGATGTTTTAGTAAAAGTGGATCAATTTATCTTTCATGTTGATTTCATTGTGCTTGATATGGAAGAAGATAAGGAGATGCTTATTATTTTGGGGAGACCTTTCCTAGGTACAAGAAGAGCAATGATAGATGTGCAGAAAGGAGAATTAACTATGCTCGTCAATGATCAAACTGTTAAATTTAATATTTCAAAATCAATGAAATATGCTACAAAAAGTAAAGATGATGAATGTTTCAGGATGGATGTGATGAGATATCTGAGTGAATGCCATTTTAAAGCAAATTATGAAGAAAAATCTAAAAGTGAAAAGCTAGAACATGAGCAAGAAGAGGAAGCCCAATATTCTGATGATTTTAATGATTAAGATTTAAATTATGTTCAAGAAAATTTTGAAGTTTTGGACGAGATAAAGAAAGATAAATCTTTTTGTCCATCAATTGAAAAACATCTTAAATTTGAATTGAAATTGCTTCATAAACATTTAAAATATGTTTTTTTAGGTGATTCCTCAACTTTGACTATTATAATTTCCTTGAAATTAACTACAAAAGAAGAAGAGAGTTTGCTTGAAACTTTAAAAATATTTAAGAAAGCCTTTGGATGGACCATAACTGATATTAAAGGAATCATCCCTTCAATTTGTATGCACATAATTCTTATGGAAGAAAACTGCAAACTCAGGGTTGATACTCAAAGGAGATTAAATCCTATTATGAAAAAATTTATTAAGAATGAAATTTTAAAGTGGTTAGATGCTAGAATTATCTACCATATTTCAGATATTGCATGGATTAGTCCTATTCACTGTATTCCTAACAAAGAAGGAGTAATTGTAACTGTTAATGGAAGGAATGAACTAATGCCAACAAGACAAGTTGCATGATGGTTAATATGCATTGATTAGAGAAAATTAAATCTTACCACCTAGAAAGATCATTTTCCACTACCTTTTCTAGATCAAATGTTGGATAAACTAGCCGGGCATAATACTTTTGTTTTTTGGATGGATATACTGGTAATCACAAAATAAAAATTGCTCCTGAGGATCTTGAGAAAACAATGTTTACCATCCTTATGGTACATTTGCTTTTAGAAGAATGCCCTTTGGCTTAAGTAATGCCCCTGCTACATTTCAATGATGTATGATGGTATATTTCTGCGATTTTATTAAAAAAGGAATTAAAGTATTTATGAGTGATTTTTCAATATTTGGAATTTCATTTGAATCATGTTAGAACATTTGCTTAAAGTTCTTAAATGATGTGAAGAAACAATTTTAGTTCTTAACTAGGAAAAAATGCCAATTTATGGTAGCAGGAGAAATATTTTTGGGACATTAAATTTTATCAAAAGGTATGGAAGTAGTCCCTATAAAAATTCAAGTGATTTCTAATTTACCTTGCCTAATAAATGTAAGGGAGATTAGGAGTTTTTTAGGACATGCTGGATTCCACAATCATTATATTAAAGACTTTTAAAAAATTGCTAAGCCTCTATGCCATTTATTGGAAAAAGATGCAATTTTTAATTTTGATGAAGAATTCCTACAAGCTTTTGAGCTTTTAAAAGAAAAAATTAATCACTGCACCAGTTATTGTTTCACAAAATTCGGAAAAATATTTTGAATTAATGTTTGAAGCAAGTGATTATGCTATTGGAGCCGTTCTAGGACAAAAACATGATAAAATTTTCGAAGTAATCTACTATGCTAGTAAAACTCTTAATGAAGCTCAAATTAATTATACCACAACTGAGAAAGAATTATTAGTTATAGTATATGATTTTGATAAATTTAGATCATATTTAATTGGAACTAAATGTGTGGTGCATACTGAACATTATGCTTTTAAATATTTAATATAAAATAAAGATGTAAAACCACGACTGATAAGATGGATTCTTCTTTCTCAAGAATTTGACTTTGAGATAGTAGATATGAAGGGTGCTGAAAATCAACTTGCTGATCATCTATCCAGTCTTGAAAATGAAAACTCTCTCTTTATTGTTAGTTCACTATTAATGAGTGGCGTGTTCCATGGTATGCCAACATTTTTATTATTAGTGACATACTACCTTATGGTTTGATATACCAAGAGAGAATGAAATTTTTATTTGAAGCTAAGACTTAGTTTTTGGACGACCCATTTTTATATAAACAAGGAAAGGATTTAATTATTCGAAGATGTGTACCAGTAGACAAAACTTATGAAATTATTCAGAAATATTATGATTCTAATTTTGGGGGACATCCTGGTGTTGATAAAATTGTATATAAAATTTAGCAATCTGGATTTTATTAACATACAATTTTTAAGATTTTTAATTCTTATATTAAAAATTGTGATCGATGTCAGTGTGTAGGTAATATTTCTAGAAGAAATGAAATACCCCTCAATTATATTTTGGAAACTGAAATATTTGACGTTTGGGGATTATATTTCATTGGACCATTTATACTATCTTTTGGAAATTTATACATATTAATAACAGTAGATTATGAATTTAAATGGATAAAGCTGTTGCTTTACCTCGATGTGATGCTCGAAGTATTGTAAAGTTTTTAAGAAAGAACATATTTTGTAGATTTGGAAATCCAAGAGTAATCATAATTGATGGGGAAAGTCATTTTAGAAATGAAAAAACTAGTAAAGAAATATCATATCATCCATAAAATTGCTACTGCTTATCATCCTCAGACTAGTGGTTTGGCTGAATTATTTAATCGTGAAATTAAAATAATTTTGGAAAAATCTGTTACTCCAATAAAAAAAGATTGGTCAATCAAATTGGATTTTGTTTGGTGGGATTATAGGAATGCATATAGAACTCCTAAAGCAATGTCCTCATATAGGCTAATTTTATGAGTAAAGAATATAATTGTTCCTATTTAGCGCAACACACTTTAGATACTTCCATAACAAAACTCTATGACTTGTTACTGATTCATAATAAAGAAAAAGATGTTTTATTTGCATTTTCTTTCATCTTACAAAAATCTTGTTAAAGTAATTATTTACTTTCATTTCAAATTATAAAAATTAACAAAAATAATTGAACTTTCTTTTCTATAATATTATCTTTAGTTTGAGTAAGATTTTTCTTAAAGAGTAAAATAATATTTTTGTTTTCTTTGTTAAAATTATTTAATATTTACCTGTGAGTTTGATATCTCGGGGCCTAATCAGAAAGTCCTATATTACTTGGTAACGATATGTATACTTGCGTAGTATCCCATTTCTTAATATCAATTAAACTCTTATTTACATTGGCATCAAGTTTTTGACGTCGTTGTAAAGAAAGAGTGTCGGCCACTGAAAGTTTGAGATTTTAATTTAATGTACATATTTATTAGTTTTGAAAAAAAATTCTTTTTATATTTTATAATATGAGAATGAGAATGGACGGATCTCATTCATTTAGCAGTTTGAATGAACAAGCATCACATCGCAAGTAACGCATCTATTCCGAAGAATAGCCACCCTACTTGACGACATCGCTCGATCAAATAAACTACAGAATTCATGACATCCGTTCTGGTCTGCGAACCTTTATGTGGACCGACAAATTCCCCTATTTAGTACGAAAGAATTAAATAGGGTTTATATTACTTGGGGTCTTAAAAGCTCCCTATAGAGTCAATCCCCTATAGTCAATTACCCCTCAAATGACCGAAGTCACCTGAGAGAACTCTCGATTTAGATCAGGGGTTTCTATCTTCATGAAATCAAAGGTAGGCTTTTCAACGTAGTGTTATAGTGGGAAATCCAACAGGTGAATGGCACAATGTGGAACAATTATTTTCAGAGTTAAAGAAAAGAGAGGTAGGGAATGTCACGGATCTCGAGGAGAACCTCGATGGCATCCCAGACTATCCTATGGTTGGGCTTTAAATTTTGGAGGATGAATTTATTTAAGTTTCAATCGTGCCAATTAATTATAGGGATTACATTTACATAATTACTTGATTATGCAAATAACCTGAAAGATAGGAGGATTTACGCCGTATCGGACGACGACTTTGGAATCCTAAGCGAGTTAGGGCTTATATTGCACATCAAGGCTATGGAAAGGTCTAAAAGAACAGGTGAGGATTTTTGTCACACTAGTTGGACTACCTCGAAGTCCTATAACTTGTTATTTAGACTAAGGAGAGGTTTTGCTGATGTCGACACAGGTTTTGCTGTTGAAAATGGTCCTGCTGCCCTCGAAGTCGTGCTCCGTGCTCCACGTCGTTGCAGAGGTTCAGTTTTGGAAAATTATAATCAAGAGATGAGAAACGTGTTTTGGTTTAGAAAAGTCTTAAAGTTCAAGTGTTTTAACGTTTTAATTAAAATAAATATTAAAGTTGATTAAACAGAACCGATTAAGATCCCACAGTTCCATCATACCGGCACCGTTATTTTCATCAGATTCACTTAGTCCAAATGAATTTTCTAAACTCAACTGAATGAGTTCCACACTTTCATTTAGAACATGGGAAGTCCCTTTAGCAACACGTGGGTTACATCATCCGAGGTATTCCTGATCATCCAATGAGACATTTTAATTTAGTTGCAGTTGTAGATTTTGTTTTGTTTGTGATTAATATTTGAGTTGTTTTATATTTTGAAATGTTGTGAGGTAATTTATTTCATCCCAAGCAGTTGTATATTTGCATTAATGTAAATTATGCAAGCCAAACTAAACATGTATATGTACTAAAAAAGAAAAGGTAAAGCAGGAAGCTTTCCTAAACAGGTATGTAAGCAAGCATGTATATGTGTGAAAGTAAAGTCCATGGGAGATCCGTAGAAAACAAATATGTAAAAAGAAACCTGTAGCAAATCTGAAGAAAACAACGTAGGAAAAACCACAGAAAATAAAGGACTACAAGTCCAAAAAAGGACCGTAAGTGCGATGGCGCAAGGGACTCAGAGCTCTACTATATGTCGCACCCTAGGTACTAACTACTAGACCGACTTTCTGCAGAAGGTAGCCTAACCCAACTCGAGTAGCCAACCATGGACCTTTGTAAGGTTTCACACATTTCAATTTGAATTTGCATGCAGGTAAAAAAGCTGTAGGTAAGTAGGCCTTTTTTGTGGTGGAGGTGATTTTTTTTGTATTTTTCAAATATATGTATTTTTTGTATTAAAAATATTTCGATCCACGGGTTGACTACCCTAATCGGACTAGGACTGCTAACATCTTTAGACAATCGGAGGTAGAAACCCCAAGGACGGGTGAATTGTGTCGTGAGTTTCTGCTCTACCCTCTCCAGGGTCTCTGAGTCAGGAGGCACTATTCTAGAGTTCTCTCGTATCCCTCCTCTATGAAATCTCATTGTTGTCCTCCCACTGCACTTACAACCTTGCTTGATGGCCCCACATATAGCAGAAAGCTATACATGCGCACTTATGTGTCCTGCATAAGCACGTGAATTGAGCCAAGAAACAAGGTGAAAATAAAGGAAAGGGGGTCAAGGAAAAGAAAGAGGAGAAGACAATCCACCTAATGCAATTGTTGGAAAGGTGGTGGGTTGCCTCTCAAAGTCAAAATTGAAACACAAGTCAAACCGATAAAAGCTTCTCCCAATATAGTCCGGAGAGCTGACGGTAAGACGTGTGACACAAATAGACTAAACCCCTCCATCATGGTGCAAGGGGTAAGGGATTCAAACCTCTCCATCATGGTGCAAGAGGTTATCATATAAAGCGTGTAGAGTAACAAAGTAGAGTAGTAAAGTCATGTGAAGAAATTTGAAGTGTGTAGCGATATGGCAAAAAAGTATAATACGTGAGGTAGTGTAGTGTGTTGAAGTAATGTAGGAATGTAGTGTAACATGTAGAGTGAGGTAAGATGTGTAATAATGTAACATGTAGGGTGATATAATATGATGCAATGATGTAGTAATGTAGTGTAATCATGTAGGGTAATGTAATGTGATGTAGTCTGTAAAATGTGAATATAAGTCCCTTCGCCAAAATGCAAGGGACAACCTTAGAGCTTCGTGAAACCAAAACCAAAAGTTAAGGTGGAAACATACCCAAAAAAGGAAGGAAAAGAGTCCAATCCTATTTAGAGAAAATTTCGGCAGCATAACGGCAGGAAAATCAAATTTTCACACCTGCAATTCAACCAAAAAAAGTGCACCAAGCATGTATATATATGTAAAGACATCCACATTTCCCATCATTTCCCAAGCATTCTATAATTGCAACATCCAACATGTATGAGTAGAGAGAATGGAGCAATAAAACAAGTGCCACCTACACATGCATGTATCTCACCAAGTGAGAGCTAAATATATTTGGTAACATAAAGTAGAGCTTGCTAAATGAAACCATCTGTCTCAAATTTCAACCTTAAAGCCAAATGGGCTTGAATCCATTTTTAAGAAGCAAATAATGATGAAGTATGTAGTATGACAAGTGAAGAAGCAACTAGCTCTATTTTCATCAAGAGAATTCCTCACAACATAACATTTTAAGCTTATAGGGCAAAAGAGCTTGCAAGATGAAAATAAAGCCAGCCAAATAAAATTCTTCCCTTTTAAAATTTTGGCCAAGCCAAAAAGGTAGCAAGGAGAGACTATAAAACTTCACATGGATGCTAGAGGATTTTATCACAAAAGGTAAGGAAATTACAAGATATTAAGCATGCTAGCCTCCATTTTTGCTATCCAAAGTAAAATAAAAAAAAACTATTAAACATCACATGGCTTAACCAAAATGTTAAGCCTCCAAGCCAAGTTCTTTGGCCATAAAAAAGGAGGGTAAGAAAACTCATAAAACATCATGTGAATCAATTTAAAGCTTGAAGTATTCTAGCATGATATTTAATCATTCCAAAAAGAGCAACAAAGGCTTCACAAACCTCACATGAAGCAATGAAAATTCTTAACATCACAAGCGTAAACTTTGGCTCTCCAAAAAGAGCATGAAAATCTTCCAACGTGCATATGAAATGACAAAATTCTTAAACATTTAAAACATGAACTTAACCATATAGAAGGTGATTCTAAAGGCAAGCCTAAGCATCAATTTTTTTTTTTTTTTATATAAAACGGCTCCGACATATACATTAATTTCAGATTTTTGCATGTAAAAATTGTTTCAAAACCAAGCATAAAATTTCCAACCTTTGGCCATGTGAAAGTAGCTTTAAAGCCCCATAAAACCTTCATTTAAGCAAAAGTGCTAAGCTATAGAAATCCAAATTTCAAGCATTTAAAATAGGCTTAAACCTAGTCATGAATGCCAAAATTCTAAGCATGTAGAATAGCCTTAAAGCCAAGCATCATTTCTGAATCATTTCTCCTTGTAAAGAGGCTTAAAGCTTATGCAAGAACTTCAAGCTTTAGGCGTGAAATTTCTTAACTAATAATGTTGGCAAATAACCAAACCCTGTAAAGAGAGATTGAAGGGGTAAAGAAACCTAGCCTAAGCAAAAACATAGAGCAAGATTTTCACCCTAACCTTGAATTAAGAGGCAAAAATGGCAGCACCTCCTTTCCTTCTCTAAAAAATTCGGCCAACACCAAACATGGCAAAATAAAAGCTATCTTATAGCATAAGGAAGAAGAAGAGAGTGACCCCAACCTTCCCATGGGTAATACCCAATGGGCCAGAAAGAATGCAGCCCCAAATCCACCTTTTTTAGATGATAGAAATGAAAGGAAGCCATGGAGAAATGATAAACCATGTAGGAAGTGATGCGGGTTGCCATGGATGGAACTTGGAGCCAGAGATTCCCACATCGCAGTACCTACCTGGAAGGGGAGAGGCCACATCACCCCTAGGTGCATGGAGGAGGAGAAGCCACGAGGAGAGGCGCTTGGAGGAGGAGAGGCGCGGCAAGGGGCCTCGGCTAGGGAGGAATTTCTGAAAAGGAGGGCTCGGCCAGGGTTAATTGGTGAATTGGAGGAGGGAGGCCGGTCGGCTAGGGCTGGGGTAGGGTTAGGTAAGGCGTGGGTTAGGGTTGTGTCGAGTCGAAATGTGATTTTAAGTGTTTAAATCGAGAAATAAAATCAAATCTCGCCGAATTCTGCTCTGTTTTCACGCTCACGAAACTATAGGAAGTTACATGTCTATTCTGAGCAAGTTCAATGTTCTGAACAAGTTGGCGTGGTCCGTTTTGCGATCCGGGGTCACCCGGCCTACAGGGGTATTTTGGTCATTTAGGAGCAATTTTGGAAAATTGTCCGAAATGCCAGACTAACGACATGGGGCAGTGTAAAATGAAATTTGGAATTGAATGACAGTGACCAGGAATGTTTCTGACCACTGTGGAGGGTTTTGTGGGGCCCAAAATGTCGTTCAAGTAGTGACTACTTAAGCCACGAGGGGTCCGCCGATAGCTCAAAAGTATAGCATGTTTACAGTCAAACTTCTCAGCTCGATGAGAGGAACTATCCAGAACAATTTTTTTTTGGGAACCCCAGGTGACTCTGTGAAATCTTGGGTTTTGGGGCCCTTTCCAAGGGCAAACTGGTAATTTCGGGGTAAAAATGAAATTTTGGGAAAAGCACGGTATCGTCAGACCGTGAAGAACAGAATCATAAAGGATGGGCTACGGGCTAAGAAAAGCCTCCTTTGGTCCTCTATGTGGTGATTTTATCTCTTTTAGCCACAGACTTAAGGCTAGTGGGACTACACACATGAATTTCCAAAGAGTCCGAAGATCGCAGTAAAATATATTCGATTCAGGACGTGAATGTAAAATGTAATGTGTAAATGTGAATGTCAGTGTAAATGTAAGTGTGAAAGTGTAAGTGGAAATTGTAAGTGTGTGATACGGGCTCCCTGCGACCTCACTGTGGTAAATCCTAAGGTTAGACCACCTATGGAGACTTACCCTAAGCTTCCTTATGCTCGCCTTATTCCTACAAAAAGGTGGAGGTTAGGCCTCAAGCATATGAAAACTCTTAGTGAAGCTAAAAAAGGTTTGAATTTCTATGGGGAGGGTTCCATGACTATTCTTCTAAGAAAGTCACCAGGAGAGTCCTACGGCTAGACCCTAGGCTATTCTAAAGAGGGACTAGACCTCAACCAAAAGTGAGGTCAATAAATGGACCCCTAATAGGTGTGGTGCGCCGGACAGGCACACCGCGCATATTGGTGTTGACCAAAGAGGATCAACAAACCAACACAAAGTCGCCTAAGTAAAATACCTAGGGCAAAACGCATAATTGAGAGAGAGTTGTTTCCGCTAGGGAAATAAGAGGAGGAATTTTCAATTTAAGAGTTGCAACTTTAATTTTCAAATTTCAAATTTCAAATTTGAATTTGATTTACTTTTCTTTTCTTTCGACTTTAATTACAATTTGATCTTGATTTCGGTTTTAATTTCAATTTCAATTTTGGTTTTATGCGGAGAAAAGAGTAGGGCTAAGGCCCACCCGAATGCATTTGTATGCTGAGAAGGAAGCAGGACTGAGCCTATTCCATACGTGTATGCTGAGAAAGAATAGGACGGAGCCTATGCAAAATGCAGAGAACTGATGAGGAGGGACTAAGGCGAAAGCCTATCCCGAGTGCTGCGAATATGCCGAGAAGGGAGTGAGGCGGAAGCCTATCCCGAGTGCTGAGAATATGCTGAGAAGGAAATAGGGAAAAACCTATCCTGAATGCTGAGAATATGCTGAGAATTGCTGAGAATTGCTGAGAATTGCTAGATTGCTGAGAAATGCTGAGATTGCTGAGAATTGCTGAAAATTGCTGAGAATTGCTGAGAAATGCTGAGAAATGCTGAGAATTGCTGAGAATTGCTGAGAAATGCCGAGATTGCCGAGAATTACCGAGAATGCCGAGAATTGCCGAGAAATGCCGAGAATCGCCGAGAATTGCCGAGAATTACCGAGAATCGCCGAGAATGCTGAGTGCTGAGATTGTTGAGAATTGCTGAGTGCTGAGAATTGCTGAGTGTTGAGTGCTGAGAATTGCTGAGAAATGCTAAGAATTTCTGAGAATTGCTGAGAAATGCTGAGATTGCTGAGACTTGCTGAGAAATGCTGAGAATGCTGAGAAATGTTGAGAGTTTACGGATGCATAGACCGTGAAGAATTTTACTGAGATGTATTTATGCAGAGATTCAAAAAGATTTTGTTGATATTTGGGAATGCAGAGGTTTATGAATGCAAAGACTGAACATATTGCTGAAATTTATGAATGCAGAGATTGAAGATATATTTGATATTTATGGATGCAGAGATTATGAAAATATTTTGTAAAGTGCAGAGAATGTTTGTAGAAGTTCATGTAAATGCTGAATTTTATCGAAATGCTTGTGCATAGATTTTTGAAAATTCACAAGGTGCAGAGTTCTTTTGTTTTGTTCAAATGTTGACTTTTATTTTGTTTGATGTAGAGTTTTATTTAGTTGCATATGTTTTAGGATTTAGACCCAGTTTTAGACAAGTGCATCACCGGTGCTTCGTAGAACAAGACTGTCTTTGAAACATCACGATGTACAGTACTTCTAGAGATATTGTCCATTGACTGACGAAAACTGTAGAAAATAACCCACTCTTTAAGGTGCTATTGGAATTATATTCTTTCAAGTACCTATAAAGTTGTGTTATTTCTAAGGACGTCACCGCTGAGGAGGACGAAACTTCATAGCATCGTTTGCAGTAGTTGTCATTCTTTGTCCATGATTCTGTAGAGGTTGCCCACACTATCTTTGGGAAGTTGTTCTGACGTTCTTCGAATTAACATTGGAGTTGTAATTGCTGGACACTGAAGGATAAGACTTCGAGGTTGAATTTCCATTAATTTCTAATAACGTGGTCATTTCTTTAATTCTTTCTTCCCAGGCCTAAGCAGATTTCAAAATTTATGTTCATGTGAGCAAAAATATTTTTCACTGTCAAAAGATATTTCTGAGCCAATTAATGACCGACCAAATGACATGAAATCACTTGACTCTTTTCAAAGCATAATATCGGAGGAAACTTCTTAAGGTTGTCTTTCAAGTTTCATTAATCGAGGAGGATTAAGACACCAATTTTTGATTATATGCTTGCCTCAAGCTTCTTCTCAGGGAGCTTTTTTCTTTTATTTCCTATTTTCCTTTTCTTGTTTTTTTTTATCCATTTTTTTCATTGAGGATTACTATATCTGGTGGAACACATGTTAAAGATTTTGAATGCCTGAATTTGGGCACCAATTTTTGATTTTGTGCTCACCTAAAGCTTCTCCTGAAGAACACATCCTTTTTTTTCTCTCTTTTTTTTTGCTCCTTTTGTTTTCTGAGAATTACTATATCTGGCAGTGCATATTTCTGTTAAAGATTTTGAATGTCGAAACTTCCCCCAATTAATAATTCTAAAATGTTCCTTAACGTGAATCCTGGAATATTATAAATTTTTCGAAAGTTCGGACCCAGCCACATGGCGGGAAATTAAAAGGCTCGTGATATCCCAAATCAATTACTCGTATTTCAACCACACTATTTATTTTAAAATAAAATTAGGACCCAGTCCAAATTCCTTAAAGTGAAGGACCTAGCCATTAGGGCATTAACTTCATTCTTTCCTGAAGTCGAAGTCTTAGCAAAATATCCAATTTTGAGCTTTCTAAATATTGAGCAATTCTTGACAAAAACAAACTCCTTGTCTTTCATTCATCGCTATAGAAGAGATGGTACAGTTTAATACTGATCATGTTGAGCAACAAAAGTAGTACAATAGTAATAAAAAAGTGTCACTTCCGTTATCAGCTGCGTAAGAATCAATTTAAGCAAACAAATCATCCGAAATCATATCGATAGAACCTCTTCAAGTTCTTTTCAAATATTCATCGGGGATTTTTACGCTTCCATTCTTAAAGTTCTTCTCCAGCCATTCTTTGAAACTGATATAGCCTTCAACGGTGTGCCCAAGCATTCTGTGATATGGGCAATAGTTGGGATGATTTTTCTTGGTAACCTCCGCTGGTTTCTTTGCCTCAGGCAATCTGAACTCGGGTTTCTTAATCAAATTCTGGAACTTCTGTGCTATTGCTTCATCATTGAAGGGATATATCTTGTTCAACAAATCGGTCATAGACCGACCCTGCCTTCCATCCGTCTGGAGTGGCCTCTGCTGGAATGACTGTTGACTGTGTTACTGATTGTACCGCTGACCGTACTGTTGGACATGCTAAATATACTGCGGTGGGTGTGGAACGTACTACTTTAGTGGCTGAATGTACTGTTGTGGGTGTGGAACATTCCACTGAGGCAGCTGACTGAACTGAGGAAGCGGTTGACTGAACTAAGGAAGCGGCTGACTGTACTGATGTAGAAACTGACCGTACTGAGGAGGCTGCTGCTGCTGATAGTATTGAGGTAACTGCTTGGTCTGTATCTCTATCGACTGCTTACCCTTGTCGATCGTCGCCACTCGTCTCCGATCTCCTTTCGATATCTTTGCCGGCTCCACCCCGTCCTCTTCTCGATGAATTCGGCTTGTTCGACCTCCTCTTGCTGTGCTTCGCGGCTTTACCGATTAGTTTCTCAAACGACTCGATGGTGAGTCCTTTAAGCATGAAAGCTATCGGTCCATGGATGTTCTTGAGTAAGACCTCAATCGCATGTTGCTCCTACAATTGGGGCTCGCACTTCATGCTTAAGTTTCTCAACCGTAGAATGTACTCCACCAAAGTCTCTATAGATTTCTGACGTTCCATCATAAGATCTCCAATAGTAATGTGGTGATGTACTCCAACAAATCTTTTCACAAACAAATTTTCTAACTCTGTAAACGTCTCCATTAGGCAATTCAGCGTACCAATCAAATGCAATCTCTGAAAGACTGCTCACGAACTGGCGAAAATGTAGTGCCTCGCTACCCCCCGCGTTGCAGCAGCTTGCTCGAAAGTGTGCAACGTGCTGACGAGGGTTGCCTGTTCCATCGAAAGTCTTAAAGGTCGGTGGTACGAAACCCTTAGGATATGGGACAACATCGAACTCCTCCGGGTAGGGTCTACCCTTTGAAATTGACGCGCCCCCTTTCGATTGGTCTAAGGCTTCCTTTACCTGTTGTTCGACCAGCTCCTTAATGTCTTTTTCTGGCACCACATTCTGAGTTGAATCTTTCTTTGGTGGCTCATCTTGCTTTGCAGAAGCAACCTCCCTTCATTCATCGGTGACTTGGACAATCTCCGGTAGGTTCATCTCCGGGGATGCCACCTGCTGTGAGTGTGACTGTCCTTGCATTATAGCCATAGCAGTCATCATTTCTTCGATTTTCATCTCAAGATGGCTGATATGTTCATCTTTTTGTTGGACGGCCCTCTGTCACTCATCCGGGCGTTCTCCTCACAAAGAGGAGTGTCACTCGCAAATAACATGGCTCGGGTCTCGATGACGTTGATTTCAGCGAATTAATCCTCTGTGTAATCTGTTAAGTTGTAATCTTCATCTTCGAAGACTTCTTTCTGATCTTTAGACAGTTGTGCAATGCCAGCTCGGAGGTTTTCCACAGCGGACTCAAATGACTTTCCTTTAATAACTTTAAGGTCAACTGAAGGTTTTTGAGAAACATCACTTATTTCCTCAGGCAGCAGTGTCGTTGTGCATAAGCTAATCGAATCACACGAAATCATATTTATAGAACCTTTTTCAGGTTATTTTAAATAATCATTCGGGATCGTTAAGTTTCCGCTTTTGAAATTCTTCTTAAGCTAATCCTTGAAGCTGAAGCAGTTTTCTATGGTGTGACCAAGCAATCGGTGGTATGGACAGTATTGTGGATGATCTTTCTTGCCAGCCTCCTCTGGCTTCTTTTGCTCCGGTAGTCTGAATTCTGGCCTCTTTATTAAGTAATGGAATATCTACGACACTGACTCCTCTTTGAATGGGTATACATTGCTTAATCGTTGATTCATTGTTGGACCCTGTTTTCCACCTATCTGGTATGGTCTCAACTAGAACG
This sequence comes from Papilionanthe hookeriana x Papilionanthe teres, assembly GCA_022702705.1. Classification (NCBI taxonomy): domain Eukaryota; kingdom Viridiplantae; phylum Streptophyta; class Magnoliopsida; order Asparagales; family Orchidaceae; genus Papilionanthe; species Papilionanthe hookeriana x Papilionanthe teres. The sequence continues at coordinate 62,259,771 of CM040433.1, forward strand.
ATTGTTCTTCAGACCGTTGAGGTTGCTATCGTGGCTGCTTGATCTTCAGAATTCCCTGATTGCGCTTCCATTCCTATGCTTTTGTCATTTGTACGGACTTTGAATCAGACTCAATCTTGAATTTAGAAGATGACAAAACTTAAGCTTCGACTGACTCTTTCTCATGTAGAATATCTTTTCCTTTGTGGAGCGACTGGTACAGCGGTAGTGAATCCGGATGTAAGAGCAGAAACAGTCTCAGGAGTAGTCCTAATGCTCGTAATGACAACATAATTATTTTCAATCCATTCCCTCTTTGGCATGGGGAGTTCCTCAACAGACTTCAGATTGAACATTACAATAGGCTTAACGGACTTGCTCATTTCAGGCTTCATCATTTCAATAGCCACATACCCGAATTTAACTTCAACATCGTCGAACCCTTGCCCAAACTTAATGACTGCGAGATCAGGCAGCTCATCCCTATTGACGGCGAACTCTACTCCGGAGGCGAAAGAAAAGATCAACTTTAGTGAAGACATCATTCCCGGCGTTTAAAAAATTTCTGGAAGTCAGTAACGTCCGTGCCTTGTAGTTTCAACGGAAGCACTCAAGCTACCACAATTGTACTGCAAACTAGGCAATTCTCTTATTCTGTTTGGTGTTTTCACCTTATTTTATCTTTATTTCCGGCTTTTACATTTGTTAACATTGTTCGTTTATTTTCAAAATTTGAGTGAAAGGGATGAAAGTAGAGATTTCGTTTAATTTGCCGATAGCAAATCAAACTCGAGAGACACGGAGTAAAAGTGAAATTCAGGACCCATTTTTGGGCTAAATTCGCAATGTACCTCACGCACTAACACACCTATTGGGGGTCCGACCCCACACAAAAGAAAACCCTAGAGATTCCCGAACCACTCTATTTGGAGATGATCAAACAGATGGTTCTAAAATCAAGAGAGTTGGTCGTACATGCCCAATAAAGAAATGAGCAAAGCATGCCAACGGAAGAATGACAATTTGGACCATGAGGGGCATGGACACATTGCCAATGTATGAAGATAGAAACCCTTGATCATAATGGAGAGTAGAGCTAGTCCCCAGCGGAGTCACAAGAAGTTGTCGGCCACTAAAAGTTTGAGATTTTAATTTAATGTATATATTTATTAGTTTTGAAAATAAAAATTCTTTTTATATTTTAAAATATGAGAATGAGAATGGACGGATCTCATTCATTTAGTAGTTTGAATGAACAAGCATCATATCACAAGTAACGCATCTATTCCGAAGAATAGACACCCTACTTGATGACATCGCTCAATCAAATAAACTACAGAATTCATGACATCCGTTATGGTCTGCGAACCTTTATGTGGACCGATAAATTCCCCTATTTAATACGAAAGAATTAAATAGGGTTTATATTACCTGGGGACTTTAAAGCTCCCTATAGAGGCAGGCCCCTATAGTCAATTACCCCTCAAATGACCAAAGTCACCTGAGAGAACTCTCGATTTAGATCAGGGGTTTCTATCTTCATGAAATCAAAGGTAGGGTTTTCAACGTAGTGTGATAGTAGGAAATCCAACAGGTGAATGGCGCAATGTGGAACAGTTATTTTCAGAGTCAAAGAAAAGAGAGGTAGGCGATGTCACGGATCTCGAGGAGAACCTCGATGACGTCCCAGACTATCCTAAGGTTGGGCTTTAAATTTTGGAAGATGAATTTATTTAAGTTTCAATCCTGCCAATTAATTATAGGGATTACATTTACATAATCACTTGATTATGCAAATAACCTGAAACATAGGAGAATTTACGCTGTATCGGACGACGACCTCGGAATCCTAAGCGAGTTAGGGATTATATTGCACAGCAAGACTATGCAAAGGCCTAAAAGAATAGGTGAGGACTTATGTCGCACTAGGCGGACTACCTCGAAGTCCTATAGCTTGATATTTAGACTAAGGAGTGGTTTTACTGATGTCGACATAGGTTTTGATGTTGAAGATGGTCGTGCTGCCCTTGAAGTCGTGCTCTGTGCTCTACGTCGTTGCAGAGGTTCAGTTTTGGAAAATGATAATCAAGAGATGAGAAGTTTTTTGGTTTAGAAAAGTCTTAGAGTCCAAGTGTTTTAGTGTTTTAATTAAAACAAATCTTAATGTTGATTAAACGAACCGATTAAGATCCCACGGTTCCAGTCATCCCGACACCGTTATTTTCATCGGATTCACTTAGTTCAAATGAATTTGCTAAACTCAACTCGAATGAGTTCCACACTTTCATTTAGACCGTGGGAAATCCCGTTAGCAACATGTGGGTTACATCATCCGAGGTATTCCCGATCATCCAATGAGACGTTTTAATTTAGTTGCAGTTGTAGGTTTTGTTTTGTTTGTGATTAAAATTTGAGTTGTTTTATATTTTGAAATGTTGTGAGGTAATTTATTTCATCCCAAGCAGTTGTATATTTGCAGTAATGTAAAGTATGCAAGCCAAACTAAACATGTATATGTACTAAAAACGAAAAGGTAAAGCAGGAAGCTTTCCCAAACACGTATGTAAGCAAGCATGTCTATGTGTGAAAGTAAAGCAGGTATGTATGTACTGAAAAGAAAAGTAAGAAAACCAAGCACATGTACTAAAGTAAAGCAAGAAAAGCCTGACAAATAAGTGTGTATATGTGACACAGTGTGTGCGTAGAAGACTAAGTGTAAAACATGTATAGTAGACCAAAAGGAATCAAAAGAAAACAAAAAAAAAAAGTCTAAAGAGGTAACGTCTCATAGGAAATCCAGGAAAAACAAATCCGTAAAGAAAAGTCCATGGGAGATCCGTAGAAAACAAATATGTAAAAAGAATCTTGTAGCAAATTCGAAGAAAACAACGTAGGAAAAACCACAGAAAATAAAGGACTACAAGTCCAAAAAAGGACCGTAAGTGTGATGGCGCAAGGGACTCAGAGCTGTGCTATATGTCCCACCTTAGGTACTAAATACTAGACCGACTTTCTGCAGAAGGCAGCCCTAACCCAACTCGAGTTGCCAACCATGGACCTTTGTAAGTTTTCACACATTTCAATTTGGATTTGCATGCAGGTAAAAAAGGTGTAGGTAAGTAGGCCTTTTTTTTGTGGTGGAGGTGATTTTTTTTGTATTTTCTAAATATATGTATTTTTTTGTATTAAAAATATTTCGATCCACGGGTTGACTACCCTAATCGGACTAGGATTGCTAACATCTTTAGACAGTCGACGGTAGAAACCCCAAGGACGGGTGAATAGTGTCGTGAGTTCCTGCTCTACCCTCTCCATGGTCTCAGAGTCAGGAGGCACTATTCTAGAGTTCTCTCGTATCCCTCCTCTATGCAATCTCATCGTTGTCCCCCCACTGCACTTACAGTCTTGCTTGATGGCCCCACATATAGCAGAAAGCTATACATGCGTACTTATGTGTCCTGCATAAGTACGTGAATTGAGCCAAGAAACAAGGTGAAAAACAAAGGACAGGGGGTCAAGGAAAAGAAAGAGGAGAAGACAATCCACCTAACACAATTGTTGGAAAAGAGGTGGGTTGCCTCTCAAAGTCAAAATTGAAACACATGTCAAAGCGACAAAAGCTTCTCCCAACATGGTGCAGAGAGCTGCCGGTAAGACGTGTGACACAAATAGACTAAACCCCTCCATCATGGTGCAAGGGGTAAGGGAGTCGAACCTCTCCAGCATGGTGCAAGAGGTTATCGTATAAAGCATGTAGAGTAACAAAGTAGACTAGTAAAGTCATGTGAAGAAATTTGAAGGGTGTAGCAATATGGAAAAAAAAAGTATAACACGTGAGGTAGTGTAGTGTATTGAAGTAATGTAGGAATTTAGTGTAACATGTAGAGTGAGGTAAGATGTGTAATAATGTAAGATGTAGGGTGATATAATGTGATGTAATGATGTAGTAATGTAGTGTAATCATGTAGGGTAATGCAATGTGATGTAGTGTGTAAAATGTGAATATAAGTCCCTTCGCCAAAATGCAAGTGACAACCTTAGAGCTTCTTGAAACCAAAACCAAAAGTTAAGGGGGCAACATACCCAAAAAAGGAATGAAAAGAGTCCAATCCTATTTAGAGAAAATTTCAGCAGCATAACGACAGGAAAATCAAATTTTCACACCTGCAATTCAACCAAAAAAAGTGCACCAAGCATGTATAAATATGTAACGACATCCACATTTGCCATCATTTCCCAAGCATTCTATAATTGCAACATCCAACATGTATGAGTAGAGAGAATGGAGTAATAAAACAAGTGCCACCTACACATGCATGTATCTCACCAAGTGAGAGCTAAAGATATTTGGTAACATAAAGTAGAGCATGCTAAATGAAACCATCTTTCTCAAATTACAACCTTAAAGCCAAATGGACTTGAATCCATTTTTAAGAAGCGAATAATGATGAAGCATGTAGTATGAAAATTGAAGAAGCAACTAGCTCTATTTTCATCAAGAGAATTCCTCACAATATAACATTTCAAGCTTATAGGGCAAAAGAGCTTGCAAAATGAAAATAAATATAGCCAACTAAAATTCTTCCATTTCAAAATTTCGGCCTAGCCAAAAAGGTAGCAAGGAGAGACTATAAAAGTTCACATGGATGCTTGAGGATTTTATCACAAAAGGTAAGGAAATTACAAGATATTTAGCATGCTAGCCTCCACTTTTGCTATCCAAAGTAAAATAAAGAAAAATAATAAACATAACATGGCTTAACCAAAATGTTAAGCCTCCAAGCCAAGTTCTTTGGCCATCAAAAAGGAGGGTAAGAAAACTCATAAAACATCATGTGAATCAATTTAAAGCTTGAAGTATTCTAGCATGATATTTAATCATTCCAAAAAGAGCAACAAAGGCTTCACAAACCTCACATGAAACAATGAAAATTCTTAACATCACAAGCGTAAACTTTGGCTCTCCAAAAAGAGCAAGAAAATCTTCCAACGTGCATATGAAATGACAAAATTCTTAAACATTTAAAAAATGAACTTAACCATATAGAAGGTGAATCTAAAGGCAAGCCTGAGCTTCAATTTTTTTTTTTTTTTTATATAAAACGGCTCCGACATATGCATTAATTTTAGATTTTTGCATGTAAAAATAGTTTCAAAACCAAGAATAAAATTTACAACCTTTGGCCATGTGAAAGTAGCTTCAAAGCCCCATAAAACCTTCATTTAAGCAAAAGTTCCAAGCTATAGAAATCCAAATTTCAAGCATTTAAAATAGGCTTAAACCTAGTCCTGAATGCCAAAATTCTAAGCATGTAGAATGGCCTTAAAGCCAAACATCATTTCCGAATCATTTCTCCATGTAAAGAGGCTCAAAACTTATGCAAGAACTTCAAGCTTTAGGCATGAAATTTCTTAACTAATAACATTGGCAAATAACCAAACCCCGTAAAGAGAGATCGAAGGGTAAAGAAACCTAGCCTAAGCAAAAACATAGAGCAAAATTTTCACCCTAACCTTGAATCAAGAGGCAAAAATGGCAGCACCTCCTTTCCTTCTCTAAAAAATTCGGCCAACACCAAAAATGGCAAAATAAAAGTTATCTTATAGCATAGGGAAGAAGAAGAGAGTGCCCCCAACCTTCCCATGGGTAATACCCAATGGACCAGAAAGAATGCAGCACCAAATCCACCTTTTTTAGATGATAGACATGAAAGGAAGCCATGGAGAAATGACAAACCATGTAGGAAGTGATGGGGGTTGCCATGGATGGAACTTGGAGCAAGAGATTCCCCCATGGCAGTACCTACCTGGAAGGGGAGAGGCCACATCACCCCTAGGCGCATGGAGGAGGAGAAGCCACGAGGAGAGGCACATGGAGGAGGAGAGGCGCGACAAGGGGGCTCGGCTAGGGAGGAATTTGCAAAAAGGAGGGCTCAGCCAGGGTTAATTCACGAATTTGAGGAGGGAGGCCGATCGGCTAGGGCTTGGCCAGGGTTAGGTTAGGCGTGGGTTAGGGTTGTGTCGAGCCGAAATGTGATTTTAAGTGTTTAAATCGAGAAATAAAATCAAATCTCGCCGAATTTTGCTCCGTTTTCACGCTCACAAAACTATAGCAAGTTACACGTCTATTTCGAGCAAGTTTGACGTTCTGAACACGTTGGCGTGGTTCGTTTTGCGATTCGGAGTCACCCTGGCCTACAGGGGTATTTTGGTCATTTCGGAGCAATTTTGGAAAATTGTCCGAAATGCCAAACTTAAGGCATGGGGTAGTGTAAAATGAAATTTGGAATTGAATGACAGTGTCCAGGAACGTTTCTGACCACTGTGGAGGGTTTTGTGGGGCCCGGAATGTCGTTCAAGTAGTGACTACTTAAGCCGCGAGGGGTCCGCCGGTAGCTCAAAAGTATGGCATGTTTACAGTCAAACTTCTCAGCTCGACGAGAGGAACGCTCCGGAACAATTTTTTTTGTTAACCCCAGGTGACTCTATGAAATCTTGGGTTTTGGGCCCCTTTTCAAGGGCAAAGTGGTAATTTCGAGGTAAAAATGAAATTTTGGGAAAAGCACAGTATCGTCAGACCATGAAGAACGAAATCATTCTGGATGGGCTACGGGCTAAGGAAAGCCTCTTTTGGTCCTCTATGTGGTGATTTTAGCTCTTTTAGACACAAACTTAAGGCTAGTGGGACCACACACATGAGTTTCCAAACAGTCCGAAGATCGCAGTAAAATATATTCGATTCGTAGATGTGATTGTAGAATGTAATGTGTAAATGTGAATGTCAATGTAAATGTAAGTGTGAAAGTATAAGTGGAAAGTGTAAGTGTGTGATACGGGCTCCCCAGACCTCACTTAGGATAAATCCCAAGGTTAGACCACCTATAGAAGACTTCCCCTAGGCTTCCTTATGCTTGCCTTTTTCCTACCAAAAGGTGGAGGTTAGGCCTCAAGCATATGAAAACTCCTAGTAAAGCTAAAAAAGGTTTGAATTTCTATGGGGAGGGTTCCATGACTAGTCTTCTAAGAAAGTCACCAGGAGAGTCCTACGGCTAGACTCTAGGCTATTCTAAAGTGAGACTAGACCTTAACCAATGGTAAGGTCAACAAAGAGATATGATTAAAGAGAAGTTCAATTCATATATAAAACGTAAGCATAAATATTTGGGATTAGTGGGCACAAAGAATAGAACGTTAGGAGTCGAGAGAAAGTCAATCTTTTTGGGGTGTATTATTACACCAAATAGGTTGCATTATTGCATTATTGCATTAAATACGAGGTGTGTTACAACACTATCATTGTGATGTGTAGTTGCATTGTATGTGGGGTGGTTCATTGCACCATATTTAGAGTTTGTCATTGTACTACATTTTGGGTGCATTATTACACCAGCTTTGAAGTCCATCGTGCATGTTGTATTGGGCGATGTATTGTTCTGTTGGGTGCTTCATCATTCTAAATGTAGGCTGGAGCTCTGCAACATATGTGGAATTCCACAATGCCCATTATGAGTTCTCATTAGATTTTGCTGGAAGGATTTGGTGGCGGCTGATGTTGGTTGATGGTTGCTGACAAACATTGGTCGATCATGGTCAAGGGTTGCAGGTGCAGACAACATTTACTGAATCGTTGGTGTATAACACAAGGTTTTAACTCCTCCTCCATGCTCTGATCTTGTCCTAGTTCCATATCTAGTCCCTCTCTCAAGAAGGGGGATAGGACTCTATTTATTGATTCTAGGTTGCAAATAAGAAAGAAAGTTCGGACCATTTTGATCGAATGGCCCAGGAAGAGTTTCTCGATCAGACGGAGTTCTATGGACTTTTAAATGCATTAAAAGTATTAGATTTGAATGAATTTGTGCTTGTTTGACTTCTCTTGTAAAGATGATTGATTTGATAATAAGCTTGTCAGATTTGAAATCTGTTTGACCTTCCAATTATGTATAGAAACCTTCCAAAAGTAGATGAACGGCTTTATTTGACACGAATGAAACCAATTATTGTATCAATAGGTCCGTCTCGCCGAGCCGGTCAGTTCGACTATAATATTATTGAAATTAGAGTTTTGTATGATATTTAGTTGAAGTTTGAACTTTTCTTGATAAAAAATTGACTCGAGATTCATAACATGCCTTGAGATTAATATCGAATGATGAAAACTTTTTGATTATGTATAAATTATTATATATATTTTTGACAATTTAGTTTAAATGTAAATTTAATGTAATTAAATTTATCTCGGTATTCTATTAATAATTCAAATCTCATCAATTGCATTTAATGACATCACATATTGAAGAGTAATCATTACACATAATTAGGGGTGTAAGTGAGTTTAGCTGATTAGTGAGCTGGCTGAAGCTCAACTTGATAAACAACTCGTAAAGTGAGCTCTACGAGCTAGCAAGTTAAAATCAAGCCGCCCGCCCTGGCTCGACTCGTTAGATCATTGTCAGTTTATTTTAAAAAATAATAATATAAAATGTACTTAAGATATATTAAATTTGAAAATTTTGTTTTAAAAAGTATTTAAAACGTTTAAAAAATAATATGTTACATTTTATATTAAGTAAATTCTTATTATTTCTCTCTTAATTGCTTGATCTTTTTATCATTTTATTATATCACTAATTCAATTAATTTTATTTTCCTTTTTTACAATAAACAAGCTGGGTCGAACTAACTGGATTAAGCTAAAGCTCGAGCTCCAATACACTAAAATTAATCAAACAAATGTTCAAACTGAGAATGATACAAACTCGACTAAGACTAGATTACATCCCTACACATGATAACAGTTATTATTATTATTTCGTTTCTTTTAGTTTACAAATAGACAAAATGTGGAGCAACCCATCAGACGGCAGTTACCTAAAAAACATGAGTTATTATAATTATTTTCTTGTAAAGTCTATAAATTTGTATTGTTTGCCAGTAGTTTTCAAAGAAGGCTAGAGCTGACCAAATAGAATGTGCCAAAAGTAAGCCAGACAAGATCAGTGTGAACACAAATATTCCAATATTATTTGATTTCTTTTAGGCATTAAAAACATATATTAAAACTCATAATAGATAATATTGTTTTATATTGCTTTTTTTCCAAGTGAGAGTATTTATACCATGTCATATTCTAAAGCCTACTTCAAATTGACATTCTTTTAAAAAGAAAGCTTACATTTCAATTTTATTTTCTGGATTGTCTTTTTTTAATGGTTAAAATTTTAAAAAGTATTAATGTCAATTTAGTTCATTGGCACTCTTAGATTAATTCCCGATGTGAAAAACCTTTATAATCTTATAATTACCTGGTAGACTAAGTTTAAGATATGATTAAATATATTTATTCGTTATAATTAATCAATATTAATTCTACAAAATTTCTTTGTATTCTCTTTTTCGTTCAATGTGATACTACATATATACTTGCATCCTTTATTATCCGATATTATATTTATGTTACATCAAAATCATAAACTAAGAGCATCAGAATCAAGAACTATGTATACTTTTACAATGTAATAACTAATTAAATTAATAAAAGACTATAATAACTATTTATAATATAGTATATATAATCAGCCTTGAAATGTATGTATTATGCTAGTTTAATTGTATTATTTAATTCATGATATGGCTTGTTTTTTTGCCTTGGTGATGTTAGTGTATAAATGAGTTAATGAATTATTATCATAGATGCAAATAGTAATTTTATACGGATATGTGAACGCATGTATTAATATATTTTTTTTCTACACTGGCAATGTATGTATCTATACATAAATACATACATACATACATACATACATACATACATACATACATATATATATATATACATACATACATATATATATATATATATATATATATATATATATATATATATATATATATATATATATATATATATATATATTTGTTTCTATTGACCGATTTAAGATGGAAAATCTTTTGTAGAAGTTGCGGTGGGTAATGGAAGAATCAACTCAAAGAATACCATTTCCCAACAGTCATACCATGACACATTGTAAGAAGTGCTGGAAGGAAGAGTGGTAAACTGGCGTTGTTCTTATCTTAAAATGACACCAATGTACTTGCATCTATATGTAAATTTGTATTGGCAGGCAAATTTAAGTTTGTATATGGACATAAAAAAATGAACTTATCTGCAAAGCTTTTGATAGCTTGAATTTACAAGGTGGTTGGAAATAGAGCTTTTGGATGGGAGACATAGTTTGATCTAGTTGGGTCGAGATGAAGTTTATGCAAGGATTTTTGCGAAGAAGTATTTAAAGAAAGAAGACAAAACTATAAAGTTGTTGAAATGGCAGTAGAATTTGATCCTCAGACTGAACCACCAATTGTGCCTATTTGGTTTAGGTTCCCTTGTTTGAAACTAAATCCTTTCAATTATGTAATATTTTTTTCACTTGGTGTTATTCTTGGTCATCCCATGAAAAAGGGCATTCCCACTTTTAATTTAACTAGACCTTCGGCTACAATGATCCTGACTGAAAGGGATAAAACACAGATAGTTTCTGAAAAGTATAGATTGGTTCTACACACAATGGTTTTTGGCAACAAGTAGTAGTGGAACAACATCCTCATTATTGTTCACACTATCAGATGTTTGGCCATTTACTTGATAATTGTTACATAATTTAACATGAATTCAAAAAGCACTCCAACCCTGCCCTACATGTATGAGATTAATGAACATAATAGACAGTTGGCTAATAAAGGAAATGTTGTGAAGAATACACAAGAAGCCACAACTATTAAGGTTGATCTATTAAACAACTTTGAAATAGATGTGGAGACTAATCAGTTGAATCTAACAAGGGAAAGGAATGACAAGGCAGATGATATATGATTGAATCTAGCTGAGATTTCAGAATTCTCTACCATGGAGCCGATTCTTGCCGAGGAGTGTCAACCGCCAAAGGGTTTGGAGATAGATTTAATTTAGTATAAATAAATAAATAAATATATATATATATATATATATATATATATATATATATAAGGAAAATATCATATTAATTTTAAAAATATGAAATGAAACCGATGCAATATAATCAATAGTTTAAATAATCGATCACTTCACTACAAGTCATGTACCTATCCCAAAGAATTGATACATTTTCTTAGTGGTGATGCTTAATCAAATAAACTAAAGAATTATGACATCTGTTTGGTCTGCGAACCATTTATGTTCAACGATAATTTCCCCTATCTAATACGAGGGAATTAGATAGGGTTTATATTAATCTGGGGTTTTTATGTTTCCTATAAGGGCAAGCCCCTATAGTGAATTACATCTTAGAAAACTGAAGTCACCTAAGAAAACTCTTGATATAGATCAGGATATATTGTATCCATGACTTCCAAAAGGTATGATCTTGAAGAAAATGTGGTAATAGGTAATCTAATAGGTGAGTGGTTCAAATTTCAAAAAAATTCTTATAACAATCCAAAAGAAAAAAAGACTTAAGGAAAGACATAGATCCGAGAAAAATCTCGGGGTTTTACCACACTATCCTATGGTTTGGTTCCAATTTGAGATGGTTATTTGATGTTTCATCTTGCCAATTTTAATTAATTAGGGCTTACATTCACTTAATACCTATCATGTGAATAGCTTGGATGATAGGAAGGTTTATGTCATACCCGACGACAACCTCAGAACCTAAGACGAGTTAGGGCTTCTATTGCATAGGGTGCAAAGGCTTAAAGAGATAAAGTGAGAATTTATGTTGCACTAGGCAAACTACCTCAAAGTCCTAAGGATCGTTGTTTATTTCTAAGAAGTTTTGCTGTTGAAGATGGCTGTGTTGCCCACTATGCAAGCTCCAAGCTCCTTGTCGTAGCAGGTTTAGTTTTAGAAGTGTCAAATTGAAGAGATTGGGAGAAGTAGCATGTTTTAGAAAAGCATTAAATTGAGATGTCTTAATGTCTTATTAGGGGAATATTTATGTTGATTATGGCGACACCGGTTAGGATCTCACAGTTCCCTCCTTCTGGCATCATCATTTTCTTCGGATTCACTTAGTCCAGATAAATTTACTAAACTCAACTAAATGAGTTCCATACTTTCATTTAAACCATGGAAAATCTTGTTCGCAGTTGTAGGTTACGTCCTCCAAGTGATTCCCGATCATCCGATAGAGGTTTTGAAATTTAGTTGTAATTGTGATCTTATTTTGTTTGTGATTAAATTTTGAGTTGTCTTATATTTTGACTGTTGTGACGGTGAAATTTATCTTCGTTTTATTTTAATTTTGATTTTGGTTTTTCTTTGGTGGCTATCCTAAAATTTTTTGTTTTCATGCAGGGTGACATTGTTGTTTAACATGCAAGCTTGTAAAAGTAAAGTAAAGGAAGTACAGAAAAGAAGGTACTGTAAACTATAAAAACATACCTGCTGGTCTTCTCTTTCCTCCACCTAAAACTTTAGTATCTTTTGCAGTAAAATTTAATGATTTGTAGGAAAGTAAAAGCCTATAGATATGTTCATCACACGCCTACAAAATCCTATGTCACAACTTGGTGGGACCTATTTATTTCATTTGATAGATGTTTTCGTTTAATAAGTATGATAGGCTCAGTTTTCCTACAAGATGTCTAGAAGACTTGTGAAAAGATTCAGAGGATACCTAGATATTTCACAACCCTTTTGAACTTTCTTGAGTTCATTTGAACTTATCATACTCACTATATGATTCATCTATTTCATACCCTTAGGCTCAATGAACTGATGTTTTGGTTATCCCAAAAATGAGGTAACTATCATTTGAAATTTTGTTAATAAATTATGTGAGTAAAGACCTTTAGGGACAAACTCGATTCATTAAAAATTCTAACCAATTTTTATTTTGAATTGGGCTTGTAATGTTTAAAAAAAGGGTGTTCAATATTAGTTAAGCTTTCTTTTCTAAACCTCATTAGCCAAACTTAATTAACCCTAGCTCACTACTAAGCCCTTAAGACATTAGTGGCTATATTTAAAATTTGAAGAAAATATTGACTTATGTGATTATGACTCTTATCAAGAAATTGAAACTATCATTAAATGCTAACTAGGGATATTAGATTAGTGGATTATTAACTTCCAAAGTCAACTCCTAATCTTAAGGATCAATTAATTTTGATTATCTTCTAAATTAAAATAATTAAGAAAATTGTTAATTTATCCTTTAATATGACAAAAGTGAGATTGGTTTCTACAACTTATCCCTTTATGTGTCAATCATTCCAATATGTTTATTAAGATCATTTATTACCCATTTACCCTTTAATTAGGCCTAAATATTAATTAAGGCTAAATTCTTTAAAATTACAACTTTGCCCCTAAGGCCTTAATAATCCTTAATTACTCAAACTTAACTCAAATGACTTTAAAATTTTTATGTTACCTCATTTATTACCTAATTAAAACATCAGAGAAAAAAATGTGATTTTTTTTAATTTAAATTTAATTTATATAATTATTTTAATGCAAATTAGGGATTTTTAAAGATAATTATATAACTTAATTAAAACACAATATTTATTTTTAAGAAAATTACTGAATGTTCACATGGACTAGTGGACCACTTTGACCAAATTTCATGATTTTTTATTTTTATTTTAATTATTATAGTTCATTTAAGTTCTTGAATATTAATTAAATATAAAATATTATTTGCTTTGAAAATTAAGTTTTATGTTTTTCAAAAATCTCTCTAAGGTCATTGAATCCAAAGAAGCATGTTTCATATTTTCGTGATTTCTATTTGAATTATTAAAATTATTTTAGTGAGAAATTAGGAAAAATCAATTTTTTAGCCTTTAAAAATTAATATCTTTATTTAGATAATTAAGAAAATTATTTTATCATTCCCAAATGATAATGAGACCAACTGTGATAATTTGATGCATTTTATATTTTGTTGATTTTTATTATTTTAAGATGATTTTAATAATTTTTAATTATTTTAATATTCAAAATTAGGGTTAAAAATAAAGTATTTATTTTAATCACCATTTTATTTTTATTAAATTTCCCTGGTCACAAGGAACTCCCAAAACCAATTTTCATAATTTTTCAACTTATATTTTAATTATTATAATATTTTAATGCCAAAAATGCTATTTAACTTAGAAAATTAAATTAGGTGACCG